>JARPMR010000029.1:10000-1282488 GCA_029955525.1 Oeneis ivallda | reverse complement strand
CCCCGTCTCTCTCGCTCCCCGTCTCCAGCACGGCCCCAGCAGCAGCGTGTTCGAGGACGACAGTATGAGGGAGGTGTTGCTGTGCTCCCTCAATACTTACACTTGACATTCAGGAAACACCGTAGTGTTGATGGAGCCATGCCTGTTGTACGCCTCGCACACGTAGTAGCCCCCGTCTCTCCTCGCCACCGGCCCCAGCAGCAGCGTGTTCGAGGACGACAGTATGAGGGAGGTGTTGCTGTGCTCCCTCAATACTTACACTTGACATTCAGGAACACCGTAGTGTTGATGGAGCCATGCCTGTTGTACGCCTCGCACACGTAGTAGCCCCCGTCTCTCCTCGCCACCGGCCCCAGCAGCAGCGTGTTCGAGGACGACAGTATGAGGGAGGTGTTGCTGTGCTCCCTCAATACTTACACTTGACATTCAGGAACACCGTAGTGTTGATGGAGCCATGCCTGTTGTACGCCTCGCACACGTAGTAGCCCCCGTCTCTCCTCGCCACCGGCCCCAGCAGCAGCGTGTTCGAGGACGACAGTATGAGGGAGGTGTTGCTGTGCTCCCTCAATACTTACACTTGACATTCAGGAACACCGTAGTGTTGATGGAGCCATGCCTGTTGTACGCCTCGCACACGTAGTAGCCCCCGTCTCTCCTCGCCACCGGCCCCAGCAGCAGCGTGTTCGAGGACGACAGTATGAGGGAGGTGTTGCTGTGCTCCCTCAATACTTACACTTGACATTCAGGAACACCGTAGTGTTGATGGAGCCATGCCTGTTGTACGCCTCGCACACGTAGTAGCCCCCGTCTCTCCTCGCCACCGGCCCCAGCAGCAGCGTGTTCGAGGACGACAGTATGAGGGAGGTGTTGCTGTGCTCCCTCAATACTTACACTTGACATTCAGGAACACCGTAGTGTTGATGGAGCCATGCCTGTTGTACGCCTCGCACACGTAGTAGCCCCCGTCTCTCCTCGCCACCGGCCCCAGCAGCAGCGTGTTCGAGGACGACAGTATGAGGGAGGTGTTGCTGTGCTCCCTCAATACTTACACTTGACATTCAGGAACACCGTAGTGTTGATGGAGCCATGCCTGTTGTACGCCTCGCACACGTAGTAGCCCCCGTCTCTCCTCGCCACCGGCCCCAGCAGCAGCGTGTTCGAGGACGACAGTATGAGGGAGGTGTTGCTGTGCTCCCTCAATACTTACACTTGACATTCAGGAACACCGTAGTGTTGATGGAGCCATGCCTGTTGTACGCCTCGCACACGTAGTAGCCCCCGTCTCTCCTCGCCACCGGCCCCAGCAGCAGCGTGTTCGAGGACGACAGTATGAGGGAGGTGTTGCTGTGCTCCCTCAATACTTACACTTGACATTCAGGAACACCGTAGTGTTGATGGAGCCATGCCTGTTGTACGCCTCGCACACGTAGTAGCCCCCGTCTCTCCTCGCCACCGGCCCCAGCAGCAGCGTGTTCGAGGACGACAGTATGAGGGAGGTGTTGCTGTGCTCCCTCAATACTTACACTTGACATTCAGGAACACCGTAGTGTTGATGGAGCCATGCCTGTTGTACGCCTCGCACACGTAGTAGCCCCCGTCTCTCCTCGCCACCGGCCCCAGCAGCAGCGTGTTCGAGGACGACAGTATGAGGGAGGTGTTGCTGTGCTCCCTCAATACTTACACTTGACATTCAGGAACACCGTAGTGTTGATGGAGCCATGCCTGTTGTACGCCTCGCACACGTAGTAGCCCCCGTCTCTCCTCGCCACCGGCCCCAGCAGCAGCGTGTTCGAGGACGACAGTATGAGGGAGGTGTTGCTGTGCTCCCTCAATACTTACACTTGACATTCAGGAACACCGTAGTGTTGATGGAGCCATGCCTGTTGTACGCCTCGCACACGTAGTAGCCCCCGTCTCTCCTCGCCACCGGCCCCAGCAGCAGCGTGTTCGAGGACGACAGTATGAGGGAGGTGTTGCTGTGCTCCCTCAATACTTACACTTGACATTCAGGAACACCGTAGTGTTGATGGAGCCATGCCTGTTGTACGCCTCGCACACGTAGTAGCCCCCGTCTCTCCTCGCCACCGGCCCCAGCAGCAGCGTGTTCGAGGACGACAGTATGAGGGAGGTGTTGCTGTGCTCCCTCAATACTTACACTTGACATTCAGGAACACCGTAGTGTTGATGGAGCCATGCCTGTTGTACGCCTCGCACACGTAGTAGCCCCCGTCTCTCCTCGCCACCGGCCCCAGCAGCAGCGTGTTCGAGGACGACAGTATGAGGGAGGTGTTGCTGTGCTCCCTCAATACTTACACTTGACATTCAGGAACACCGTAGTGTTGATGGAGCCATGCCTGTTGTACGCCTCGCACACGTAGTAGCCCCCGTCTCTCCTCGCCACCGGCCCCAGCAGCAGCGTGTTCGAGGACGACAGTATGAGGGAGGTGTTGCTGTGCTCCCTCAATACTTACACTTGACATTCAGGAACACCGTAGTGTTGATGGAGCCATGCCTGTTGTACGCCTCGCACACGTAGTAGCCCCCGTCTCTCCTCGCCACCGGCCCCAGCAGCAGCGTGTTCGAGGACGACAGTATGAGGGAGGTGTTGCTGTGCTCCCTCAATACTTACACTTGACATTCAGGAACACCGTAGTGTTGATGGAGCCATGCCTGTTGTACGCCTCGCACACGTAGTAGCCCCCGTCTCTCCTCGCCACCGGCCCCAGCAGCAGCGTGTTCGAGGACGACAGTATGAGGGAGGTGTTGCTGTGCTCCCTCAATACTTACACTTGACATTCAGGAACACCGTAGTGTTGATGGAGCCATGCCTGTTGTACGCCTCGCACACGTAGTAGCCCCCGTCTCTCCTCGCCACCGGCCCCAGCAACAGCGTGTTCGAGGACGACAGTATGAGGGAGGTGTTGCTGTGCTCCCTCAATACTTACACTTGACATTCAGGAACACCGTAGTGTTGATGGAGCCATGCCTGTTGTACGCCTCGCACACGTAGTAGCCCCCGTCTCTCCTCGCCACCGGCCCCAGCAGCAGCGTGTTCGAGGACGACAGTATGAGGGAGGTGTTGCTGTGCTCCCTCAATACTTACACTTGACATTCAGGAACACCGTAGTGTTGATGGAGCCATGCCTGTTGTACGCCTCGCACACGTAGTAGCCCCCGTCTCTCCTCGCCACCGGCCCCAGCAGCAGCGTGTTCGAGGACGACAGTATGAGGGAGGTGTTGCTGTGCTCCCTCAATACTTACACTTGACATTCAGGAACACCGTAGTGTTGATGGAGCCATGCCTGTTGTACGCCTCGTACACGTAGTAGCCCCCGTCTCTCCTCGCCACCGGCCCCAGCAGCAGCGTGTTCGAGGACGACAGTATGAGGGAGGTGTTGCTGTGCTCCCTCAATACTTACACTTGACATTCAGGAACACCGTAGTGTTGATGGAGCCATGCCTGTTGTACGCCTCGCACACGTAGTAGCCCCCGTCTCTCCTCGCCACCGGCCCCAGCAGCAGCGTGTTCGAGGACGACAGTATGAGGGAGGTGTTGCTGTGCTCCCTCAATACTTACACTTGACATTCAGGAACACCGTAGTGTTGATGGAGCCATGCCTGTTGTACGCCTCGCACACGTAGTAGCCCCCGTCTCTCCTCGCCACCGGCCCCAGCAGCAGCGTGTTCGAGGACGACAGTATGAGGGAGGTGTTGCTGTGCTCCCTCGCGTTGCTCTTCGATGCGTTCTCTTTCCGCCACGAGTAGCTTGGTTTCGGGAAACCCCTGGATGATAAATGATGAAATTCAGACTTTAAGATGTTAAAATCATGGATAATAGTGTTAGGATTTATAAATCTACTATAGTCTATTTTTTTTAACAAACGAGTACTGAGTCCCTCGCACATTTCCGATATTGACAGAGTAAGATGGGTCATTGTTAGGGGTGGGGTACTGAGTATGACTCTCGCACATTTCCGATATTGACAGAGTGAGATGGGTCATTTTAGGTGTGGGGCCTGGGACTCTATGTCGATTACGTGGACCAATAGCAACGCAGTCAAAATTTTCGGTACTCTTTTGTTAAAAAAAAACAGACTAGCTGATGCCTAGTGAAGCAGTGTTAGCCTAGTGGTTAGGACTGTATTCTCCTATTCGGGGGGTCGCAGGTTCGATCCCGGGTATCCCCTCTGACTTTTCGGAGTCAAGTGCGTTTAAGAAATTAAATATCACAAGCTTTATCGGTGAAGCAAAACATCGTGAGGAAACCTGCACACCTGAGAGATCTCGATAATGTTCTCGAAGGTGTGTGGAGTCCGCTAATTCGTATTGGGCCAGCGTGGTGGACTATGTTCTATAACCTTCTCTGAGAGGAGATCTGCGCTCAGTTGTAAGCCAATGATGGGTTGATGATGAAGCTCTGTTGCGGCGTGATTGAATGACAAACCAACAAACAAACACACCTTTGCATTTATAATATTATTAGTAAATATGATTGGTAAGATACTACAGGCCTATGGAACTAGGATTTGCGACTAGTCTTCCTATTTCTATGCCATAGACTTAATAATATTTTACTACCGTAAGTAGACCTCCTGGCAGCCGCAAAACGCGCAACCAGTTTTGATTCATCAAACTTCTAGAGATGTAAAAGGAATATAGTACTTATAATAAATCTCATAGAATTTATTTTGGCGTGATCTAAGTGACGAATCGCGAGTCGACTCGCGCGTAGACACTCGCGCGATCCCGAGTTACTAAAATAATATTCCGTCCAGATAATGACGCGCGTTTCCTCACTCGCGCGTAAAACGCTGGTAATGAGCGAGACTCGGGCGCCATTACTGCGTTCAGTACTACGCGCGAATCCGTAGCGAGTGGACGTATTACAAAATGGAGCGTGATAACTTCGATACCGAACTTTTTATAGACGAAATTGAAAGAAGATTGATTGTAGCCATATGGGATATGGAATCATCAGACTATTCCATGATAATTGAGATAATTTCAATTGATTTCAGTAATGCATTCAATAATGTTGATTATGAGCTTCTTTTAGCTATTCTAAATTCTCTTAACATATCTCCTGAGGCAGTTGACTGGTTTCGTAGTTACTTGCACGGGCGCCGGCAGCGGATACGGGTCGAGGAAAATTGCTCAGACTGGTGTTCGATAAATGCTGGAGTCCCGCAAGGTGGCGTGTTGTCACCCCTTCTTTTTTCAATCTTCATCAGTTCAATAACTCATCAATTATCTTCTCTCTACCACCTGTACGCTGATGATCTCCAAGTCTATGCTCAGTCTAAATTACAAGATTTGCCCAAGACTATTGAACAAGTAAATCAGGATTTAGATACCATTCAGAATAAATTTTATAAACACATATCAAAAATTCCGAAGCCAGCGGGATTCGAACCCACATCTCTTGGGAATCGCGCCCGAGTGTGTTAGCCACTTACACTATAGCCACGGTCGAACTACCCATCAGCATCGAAATTAGTGATATATATCTACTTTTTCAGTTTGAGCAACTGCTAGCGACATCTAGTAGCAACACGTTACAGTTATTGATCTACTTTCCAAGACCCCATATTACTAGATGTCGCTAGCAGTTGCTCAAACTGAAAAAGTAGATATATATCACTAATTTCGATGCTGACGGGTAGTTCGACCGTGGCTATAGTGTAAGTGGTTAACACAATCGGGCGCGATTCCCAAGAGATGTGGGTTCAAATCTCGCTGGCTTCGGAATTTTTGATATGTGTTTATAAAATTTATTCTGATATTTCCTTAAGTGTAGGTTAACACTTTAATAAAAATAAATAGTAAAAAGCAATGTGGCATCTCTAGTTCCTAACGAGCTCCATTGTAATATGGGGTCTTGGAAAGTAGATCAATAACTGTAACGTGTTGCTACTAGATGTCGCTAGCAGTTGCTCAAACTGAAAAAGTAGATATATATCACTAATTTCGATGCTGACGGGTAGTTCGACCGTGGCTATAGTGTAAGTGGCTAACACACTCGGGCGCGATTCCCAAGAGATGTGGGTTCGAATCCCGCTGGCTTCGGAATTTTTGATATGTGTTTATAAAATTTATTCTGATATTTCCTTAAGTGTAGGTTAACACTTTAATAAAAATAATTAGATACCATTGTTCAATGGAGCAATTCATTTGGTCTCAAGGTAAATCCTTCTAAAACTCAAGTAATTGTAGTAGGCAGCCAAAAGCTAGTGTCTCGGATAGATTGGACTTCTCTACCTTGTGTTGTCTTTGATGGAGTTCAACTTCAGTATAGTGACACTGTAAAAAACCTTGGTATCATTTTTGATAAATTTTTCTCCTGGGCCCCTCAGATTTGTGAAGTGAGTAGGAAGATGTTTGCAGCGGTTGGTTCTCTGAGAAGACTCAATTACTTTCTACCCATACCTACTAAAATTGCGCTTGCACAGTCTCTCCTCTTACCAATTCTAGATTATGCTGATACTTGTTATTTAGACTTAAGTGTTGAGCAACTTAATAAACTCGAGCGCATCCAAAATCTCTGCATACGGTTCATATTTGGGCTTCGTAAATATGACCACGTTTCCGAATTTCGCAAAAAACTCGAGTGGCTCCAAATTCGCCTTCGCAGGAATACACATCTTCTGTCACTTCTGTACTCTGTTCTATTCAATCCATCCACGCCTCCTTATCTGAAAGAGCGGTTTCAGTTGCTATGTGATTCTCATTCAGGTCGATCTCTTCGCTCAGATGAAAACCTTCTACTTAAAGGACTATGGGCGGAATCGTCCCCCCCTATCAACAAGAATTAAATGTAGCGCAATTGATAGACCTTGGCAAGATGATATTTTTTTACTATGGCGACGATGCCCAAATGCATGGGGTTCTCATTGTATCTTACGTTCAAAAAAATATTTCGTTGACGTATTATTGATGACTAATTCCAAAATACCTACTCATTTATCTATTTATCTACTCCCATGCTATAAATCCTCTTTAATAGATTCTGAAACAGTTAGCTTATTGCCAACATTAAAACACCCAATGTCATAATAACCATTATATCATTCAAAAGTATGATATAACGTTGTACTGAATTTCATTATAACACACCTTTTTTTTCGATCCCTTCTGCAAAAAGGTTTCTCAACAGACAGCCACATTCTTACTGCTCGATGCGTGATAACTGTATGAATTTCAAAAAAAGAACGTCTGACTGAATTTCAAAAGTAGTACATTTAAAACACCTAATAGAGGAAAGTGTACCTTTTTAAAAACCCCGTAAAAAAACCTAGGTTATTCTAATCTCCGCCCGTACGTTCGCCCGCCACAGTGTTATTTCTTGTTATTTCTTTTGTCATCGGTGTTTACTTTTTATCTACAACCCCTGCTTGTTTACTGGACTGATTGATAGCTTTTCTATTGACCCTGGCACGATAAAGGACTTTTTGATAACTGGATTGGATACTGTGTAATATGGAAACCGGACGGCGGTGTATAATGTGTCCGCGATCTGTCTTGCGACAAAGGCGGCACATTCTACAAGAGGCGTTAGCTGAAACTGAACCTGAATTAGTTAACTATATTTCACAAAATAATTAATAGATACTGTTTTTGTAGTAATACTTTGTAACAGAGTAGAAGTAGTTATTTTTACTGTTATATGATTTTTATACGATAAAATATAGAAAATATAACAAAAATAAATCAATTTCAAACAAAATTTTTTTTTTTTTTAGAAGAACCCCATCGATTTTGAAGCTGAAACCAACTATTTACGTCTATTTGGATCCAAATGAACATATTAACATAAATCCGGTGACTGTTGGAGGGTGGGGACGGGGTCCATACAAAATTGCCCATGGTCCTTTCCCTCACATAGCACCACATTTTACTCCAAATCATTCACCGCAGAAGCTGTTCGGCTTTGGAATTCCCTTCCTGTTGATATTAGGCGTGCGAAATCGCTGCCTATTTTTAAGCGGCTACTCAATAAGCACTTTATGCCTGCTTAATCCTTATGTAATTAATATATATATAGCTGTTCGTGCTGATTCACTGATTCACTGACTGATTGATCACCTCTCCTGTAAAATTTTGTATGAAAAATTTTTTTTTCACCGATGGTTTCGTATAGAGGACAAAAATTCATTCGGAGGAAAAATATGGAGAGAGCTGATGATTGAGGATTTCGGAGACGGGTGAGGAGCACGGCCAGGGTATTGAAGATAGGTGGGGTGTGCTCGAACAAAAGTCACTCGGAACTTCATCCAATTCGCAGAGAGTTGAAATAAAATTCCAAAATGGCGGATTCAAGATGGCGGCCATACAAATTTCGTCGGTGTCTATCTCGGAGAGTATAAAAGATGCAAGAGTGCTTCTTTGGCAAAAGATGATCAGGGCCCGAAGGTCTACTTGATGAATAGAAAAAAAAAATCAAGATGGCGGAATTTTTTTTCTCCATACAAAATATATGGCGAATATTGAATAGACTAGAAGCTGAGAACTATGCAAGACTTTGATACGGTTCCTTTTCAAAATTTGTTTTTATAAAAGACTGATATAGAAAGACTTCTCATTCTGACAAATGATGAGATATGATGATTGAGGGTTTGGAAGGTGGGTGAGGAGCACGGCCAGGGTATTGAAGATAGGTGGGAGGTGCTCAAACAAAAAATACTCGAAACCTCATCCAATTGGCAATGAGCTGAAAAAAAATTCAAAATGGCGGATTCAAGATGGCGGCCATACCAATTTCATCGGCATCTATCTCGGAGAGTATAAAAGATGGAAGATTGGTTATTTGATAGAAAATGATCAGGACCTGAAAGTCCACTTGACGATAGAAAAACCGCGGTCCGCTTGCGGGCCGCGCACCCACGCGCCCTACTAGTATATCTATATTTTATAATGTATAATGAGTGTATCTATACAGTTATATTTATTTATTTATTTATTATATTGTATTTATGTATTATATATTAGGTATATGTCATTATATTTTATATATTTTATGTATGTATTTATTTACTACTTTTTGTACCTATTATTGTGTTAAATATTGTTACTTTCAGTTTCTAATGGCATTTGTTTTCTTGTATTTTTCTATTTTGTAAGCTATTTGAAATTTTGTGTACACCCTTCCCTGTGTTTTTGTTTAAAACTCCTTCTTTTACCATGGGTTGCCTTGAAGAGATCGCTTTTCAGCGATAAGGTCGCCTTTGTACTCTGTGTTTTTTTTTATGTATGTATTAGTCATGTAAGCTGTTATCCTGTGGTGTACAATAAAGAATATTTTCATTTTTTTCATTTTTCATAATTCCATTAGAATTGGATGCACGTTAAATCGTCGACTTTCTCTTCGTTTACGACATTTCCATCGACGGTATTCAAGCCACAACAAAACCGTTGTATCTGAGTCCATGTTTATAACTGAATCCCTCCCAGCGTAGGAACGCGCGTAAAACGTGATATCTGGACGCAATATAAATTGAAACGCGAGAGTTCACTCGTGCGTAAAACGCCTCATCTGGACAGGCTCTAAGCGATTTTTTCGTTCCTCGCTTCTTTGTATGTCTTCTTACGGTAGTAAACAACTAAACAAGTCCACGATACTGGCATAATATTATTATTGGCATACTCACTCCGCGTGGCAGACAACTTTAGCAGGTATCTCGTTCTGATTGACAGACACAAATTTTGGATCCACTGATATGTTTTTCGGCTCATCTGTAAATAGTATTTAGTTTAAGGTTTTTAGATATCAAAAAGTATTATAATAATATGTTGAAGGTAGAATGGCTAGGAAGTTATCAGTTTCTATTTGAAAAGAAATAAATTCAAATGGAAGTGAAAGGAGAAGGAAAATGGGAACGGGAAGAAATAGGGCTCTTGACTCTTCTTCTTCTGAAGGGATGAAGAATAATTACCATCAGTTACCTCAGTACCAAGCAGTGATAGCCTAGTGGTTAGTACTGCGGTCTCCTATTAGGGGGGTCACAGGTTCGATTCCGGGTACTCACCTCTGGTTTTTCTAAGTTAAGTGCGTTTAAGAAGTTAAATAACACTTGCTTCAATGGTGAAGGAAAACATCGTGAGGAAACCTGCACACCTGAGAGTTCTTCATAATGTTCTTGAAGGTGTGTGAAGTCCGCCAATTCGCATTGGGTCAGCGTGGTGGACTCTGGCCTATAACCCTCTCTGAGAGGAGACCTGTGCTCAGTAGTAAGACGTTGATGGGTTGATGATGATGATGACCCATTTTTACCAACCATATATTTTAAATCAAGGTGAACCCTAGAGAGGGGATATTTATCTAGATCCTCTAAGGGTTAAGGTAGGTAGCCCCCAATTAAAACCCCTTAACCAGTGTCATTTTTACTTTTAGGTGCTTCCTAAAGTTTCGTGAAAACGAAGTTGACAGAATGCGTCACCTAATTTATCTTAGGTAGCCCGTAAAAGTTAGGGGACGCTGACGAAAATGGGCAAAGGATTCATAATTTTTGAAGTAAAACTTCTTTACGCACGCTTGACTTGGGGAGTAAGCTGGTGAATGCGTTACGAAAAGTGTGATCGGGCGAGGCGAACGGAAGTTGAGAGGGAGATATAAGTTAGTGAAGATAGAAAGAGAGAGAGAGTTACGTTTCGTATATTACTGTAGGGGCAAGAGAGAGGTGCAAGCACACATTTTCTTTCTCTCTCTTATAGCCAGTTGAGTTTCGTAAGTTTTACTTCAGTCGTGTGGTCCAAAGCAAAGCGTTTTTTACAAGCTTTTATTTAACTTGCAATGTTTGTTCGGGTCAAATCTTGCAAGATGAATTAGACCCACTCCCCGGTTTCTGATAGAGCTGAAATTTTGCATGTAAATCGGATGACAATGCAATATTATTGTGACATGGAGCTGATCTGATGATGGAGACGGAAGCTGGCTATCGGAACTCTGTAATAAAACGACGCAACCCCATCGAGTTTGGGCTCGTTTGATTCGTCATAACAAGTACTCTGATCCTAGATGATATCCAGAGTCTAATGATGTAGCTACTAAAAGCTTGCATTTAAAAATAAAATTTTTAAGTTACACTTTTTTTTTTAAAAAGAATATTAGCCAAGTTGAAGTTGACTAATATTCTTAGGAGTTAGGAGTGGGTACGACAATAGTGCAACGGGTGGGATTCGAACCTGCGACCTTTCAGTTTTCAGTCCGCACCTTTAACCGTTGGGCTATTGAGGTTTAAACTTGTTTGTACTATGGTTACTTACACTCAACAGCAAAAGTGGTGGTGCTGTTGACAGCAGGGCCGGCGGGGTTGATCGAGGAGCGGCAGGTGTAGCGGACCGAGTCCCCGCGGGACAGCACCCCGCCCGGCCACGCAGACATGTTCCAGTGCTAGTGAAAGAAAACAATTTAGTAAAACCGGCCACTACAAATAGGCTCGTGATTCCTCAATTACGTTTCAAGAAAGTCCAAAAGTCGTTTGTGGGAATGGGCGTGACCGTACTATAATTCTACGTCTATCTGTTGATGAAGAAGATGATGCCCTTACCAAAGTAGACTCAGTCGCCTCAAAGTCGTTCCTGTTGACTTGCGGCTCGATCTTTCGCTCCACTATGTAGTACTTGTCCGTCTTCTGGGGGTCGATGACCTTCCCGTCCTTCAGCCAGTCCACGCTGCAGAGCGGGGCACACTCCACTGTGCACGAGAGGGATATGTTCTGGAAAACGTGGATAAATTGGATGAAATAAATACAAACAACTGCTAAATAGATTATTTCTATTAAAAGAATATAATAAAATAGAATAGAATGGAATAGAATGGAAAAGAATGGCATAGATGGAATAGAATGGAATAGAATGGAATAGAATGGAATAGAATGGAATAGAATGGAATAGAATGGAATAGAATGGAATAGAATGGAATAGAATGGAATAGAATAGAATGGAATAGAATGGAAAAGAATGGAATAGAATGGAATAGAATGGAAAAGAACGGAATAGAATGGAATAGAACGGGATAGAACGGAATAGAACGGAATAGAACGGAATAGAGTGGAATAGAACTGAATAGAACGGAATAGAACGGAATAGAACGGAATAGAACGGAATAGAACGGAATAGAACAGAATAGAATGGAATAGAAAGGAATAGAACGGAAAAGAATGGAATAGAATAGAAGTGAACCGAACCAAACCGAACAGAATAGAATAGAATAATTTATTTTGAGTTTCTAGTAAGCAACTTTCTTTCATTAATTGACTTATAATAATAGGTTAAGGTCTAATAACTAATTAAGTGCCTACCTATTTGAAAATTTACCTGTGATTTGTATAAGGCTCCACTGTAGTGATTCATGGCGTATTTAAAACTTGGAGGAGCTGAAAAAAAAAGTTAAAATACAGTGCCAAATACGTTTAAAGTTTAACTAACAAGTTACACTTCGTTGTATCTATTCTCTTTCTACGATCGTTGTCACTTGAAGTTTTGGCTAGGGCTAGACTAGATGGCGCTGCAGCTGATCAAAGACAGAAGTGTATTGATTATATTTCGCGGTATTTTTTATTGTTTTTTTAAAAGCTTTTATGTAACTTGCAATGTTTGTTTGGGTCAAATCTTGCAAGATGAATTAGACCCACTTCCCGGTTTCTGATCGAGCTGAAATTTTGCATGTATGTGTAAATCGGATGACAATGCAATATTATTGTGACATGGAGCTGATCTGATGATGGAAGATGGCTATCGGAACTCTGTAATAAAACGACGTAACCCAAAGTGGAAAGGAAAGTAAGTTTGGGCTCGTTTGATTCGTCATAACAAGTACTCTGATCCTAAATGATATCCAGAGTCTAATGATGTAGCTACTAAAAGCTTGCATTTAAAAATAAAATTTTTAATTTACACCTGTTTTAGTATTTAAAACACGTATAATACAAAATGCCGCGAAATATTATCAATACACTTCTGTCTGACTTCACTCCGGGTTAGTAGGTACCTACTCAGAATTTTTTGACAGAATAGAATAGAAAATAATATTTTTTATTCAAATAAACTTTTTTACAAGTGCTTTTGAATCGTTGATGAGTCTACCACTGGTTCGGAATGCCCTTCCTGCCGAGAAATACCAGCAAGAAACTCGGCGGTTGCTCTTATCAAAACAAGTTTACAATACAATAGATACTATGCTATCTATCCAGTGTTTCCACAATGAGGGGAAGTTCCAAAAATGCATGCTACTTACAATTATTCAAATACATATTAAGATGGGCAGACAGAAAGTAGCCCCATTCCCGCCGGTGGAACCCGTTCACGAGCATGACGCATGACCCAGCCGTTGCTTCGCTCAACCATATTTGAGGGAACGTAACAACCCGCATCACACCACACTGACTGAAGTAAAACTTACGAAACGCAACTGACTATGAGAGAAAGAGAGAAAGAAAATGTGTGCTCGCACCCCTCTCTCTTGCCCCTACAGTAATATACGAAACGTAACTCTCTCTCTTTCTATCTTTACCAACTTATATCTCCCTCTCAACTTCCGTTCGCCTCGCCCGATCACACTTTTCGTAACGCAATCACCAGCTTACTTCCCAAGTCAAGCGTGCGTAAAGAAGTTTTACTTCAAAACCCAATAAATTTTTTTGGTCCGACCCGGGAATTGAGGCCGTTACCTCGGCATCCGTAGTCCGGCGTGCTAACTAATACAACAATATAATATTTACAACAATATAATATTTGTCAGACAAAACATTATGAATTACAAAATAAAAATCGGCCAAGTGCGAGTCGGGCCTCGCTCTTTTAGGGTTCCGTTAAAAAAAATTAAATAAAAATATTTCCATGTACCCACGTAAATATTTTAATTTAATTTTTTTAATTTAATTTAATTTTTATTATTTGTTGTTATAGCGGCAATAGAAATACATAACATGTGAAAATTTCATCTGTCTATCTATTACGGTTTACGAGATACAGCCCGCTGACAGACGGACGGACGGACGGACGGACGGACGGACGGACGGACAGCGTAGGCTTAGTAATAGGGTCCCGTTGGTACCCTTTGGGTACGGAACCCTAAAAAAGGGTGATTTACACGATAGGCAAGTTAGAAATTCGTGATTCCTCGATGTCGCCTCAAGAGGGTCCGAAAGACATTTGTGGGAATGGGCGTGACGTTTTATAATAAAATTCCACAGTCGATCTTAGACTTGCCTTTACACAAGTTTAAGAAATCAGTTAAAACTAATCTCATGAAAAAAGCATATTATGCAATTGAAGACTATTTAGATGATAAAAAAGCGTGGACATAATTCTTTCCAGCGATTCATGAGACAGCAGGTGGTAATTGAACTGTATAACTATTCTATTGAATGTAAACTTATTTTGAAAAGAGCAACCGCCGAGTTTCTTGCTGGTTCTTCTCGGCAGGAACGGCATTCCGAACCAGTGGTAGACTCATCGACGATTCAAAAGCACTTGTAAAAAAGTTTATTTGAATAAAAAACATTTCTATTCTATTCTAATATACCAACGAGGCAGTTAAACTTACCTAGAACATCAATATTGACGAAGGCCGCCTCCCCCTCCCCGCCCGAGTTGATCCCGCGGCACGAGAAGTTGGTGCGGTGGTCCAGCGTCACCGGGTCGATGGTCCAGTTCTGGGACACGATGTAACTTACCTAGAACATCAATATTGACGAAGGCCGCCTCCCCCTCCCCGCCCGAGTTGATCCCGCGGCACGAGAAGTTGGTGCGGTGGTCCAGCGTCACCGGGTCGATGGTCCAGTTCTGGGACACGATGTAACTTACCTAGAACATCAATATTGACGAAGGCCGCCTCCCCCTCCCCGCCCGAGTTGATCCCGCGGCACGAGAAGTTGGTGCGGTGGTCCAGCGTCACCGGGTCGATGGTCCAGTTCTGGGACACGATGTAACTTACCTAGAACATCAATATTGACGAAGGCCGCCTCCCCCTCCCCGCCCGAGTTGATCCCGCGGCACGAGAAGTTGGTGCGGTGGTCCAGCGTCACCGGGTCGATGGTCCAGTTCTGGGACACGATGTAACTTACCTAGAACATCAATATTGACGAAGGCCGCCTCCCCCTCCCCGCCCGAGTTCATCCCGCGGCACGAGAAGTTGGTGCGGTGGTCCAGCGTCACCGGGTCGATGGTCCAGTTCTGGGACACGATGTAACTTACCTAGAACATCAATATTGACGAAGGCCGCCTCCCCCTCCCCGCCCGAGTTGATCCCATAATTATTAATCCATCATTATTACATAATAGTAATGTCGAGTCGGAGAAGCCCTTTCGTGATCAAGCCGGATCGAACCGTGCGTAAAACTAAGACCTCTCTCGACATCCTATATCAAAATGTGCGCGGAATCAAATCTAAACTTAACGTCTGGAGGACCAATCTTTTACAATTACCGGTGGACATCGTAGCGGCTACAGAAACATTCCTAGACCAATCGGTGGAAGATCCAGAGGTAGCATGCGGCGGTTGGAGCATAATTCGTAGAGATCGCCGCACACCCTGTGGAGGAGTTATGGTTCTTGCGCGTCAAGGCATTGCAATCCGTCGCCTGCAGAATTTGGAGACTGATGCTGGTGAGGATCTATGGGTGTTCTTTACGCTCCGCAATCGACCTATTTATTGTTGTGTAGTTTATATGAAACCAAGCTCATGTGATTCTGATTACCTAAGTTGGTTTTGTAAGGTTGAATCATTAATTCATAAGTTAAATGGCTGTGTTTTCATACTAGGTGACCTAAATCTTAATAGTGCTTCTCAAAATATCAAAAACTATTTCTGCTACTTTATGTCTTTTTGTAATCTCATTGAAAAAAACCATATTGTAAACTCACATGGTTCAATATTAGATGTTGTATTAATTAAAGAGCTTGCAAATATTGTCACAGTGTCAGTCGTCTCTTCGGAAGGCATGGTCAACCCTGATGCATATCACCCCCCCTTAGAGATCTCTTTTAGTTTTGAAACTCGGCCTCACTATGACCGCATAGAACCTAGTAATATAAGTAGGTCCAAGGATTGGAATTTTAAAAAATGCAATTTTGAACTGCTATCGCAGCTACTTTCTGTAACTTCCTGGAATGACGTCATAAATTCTAGTGACGTTGACACCGCTGTGTTGTACTTTTATAAAACCCTGTATAGTTTGTTCGATAGTTGCATTCCCAAGAAATGTAGGCCCATGGCGGTTTCCCGGTATCCGGTTTGGTTCACAAAAGACATAATTAAAGATTGCAAACTTAAAATAAAATTACATAGGAAGTGGAAAAAGTCAAAGTCTGAAGCTGACTACAAAAGTTTCTCCAATATCAGATCTAGATTAAAGCTACAAATACCAACTGCATACGATACCTATATTAAAAACATTGAGGTTGAAATTAGGAAAAACCCGGAAAAATTCTGGTATCATATCTCAAGTCTACGATCTAAGGGTGGATTTGAACCCGCTGTTAATTTAAGTGGTGAGCGCTTAGTAGGAACCAAAGCAGCACAAGCCTTTGCGAATTTTTTCGCCAGCGTATTTCTCCCAGAAGCGCCGGAACTAAATGCTGAAAAGGCGAGCGGTTCCGATGACTGTTATGGCAATGTTATAAGTATACAGAACTTTTCCACATACCAAGTAAAGCGTGGTATCAGTACGCTGAAACTTAATACTTCTATAGGACCAGACCAAATTCCACCCTCAATACTCAAAAGGTTTAATAATGAATTTGTTTATCCTCTTTTTCCATATATTCAATATATCTTTGAAAACAGGTATTTATCCCTCAGAATGGAAACTGTCTAGGGTCACACCCATTCCTAAAACTGGAAAACCCGCAAATGTTGAGGATTTTCGCCCTATAGCAATCTTGTCTTCTCCGGCAAAGGTTTTTGAGACCATTTTAAAAGATTTGTTGTATAAACAGGTTAATCTATATCTTATTGACGAGCAGCATGGCTTCAGAAGTAAACGTTCCGTTAATAGTAACTTATTAATACTGGTTGACTATATTTCAGATTGTTTGGATCATGGTGGTCAAGTAGATGTGCTTTACTTTGATTTCCGGAAAGCCTTTGATACAGTCAATAACGACATATTGTTAGCGAAGTTGAGTAAAATTGGGTTCGCCCCTAACCTTTTACAGCTTTTATCAAGCTACCTACGTGATCGTATGCAATTTGTTCGCCTTGGCCTGTACGAGTCTGAAAAGTATCACACCCGTTCAGGCGTCAGCCAAGGCTCGATTTTGGGACCACTTCTGTTTCTAATAATGATTAATGATCTACCTTCTGTACTTAGCAAGGCCAGGTGTCTGTTATATGCAGATGACCTGAAGTTATACTTAGAAATAAAATCAGAGGCTGACTGTATCGCTCTCCAAAGGGATATTGATGCGGTGATTGGTTGGAGTGAGGCTAATAAAATGGAATTTAATACAAGCAAATATTCTGTAATGACTTTTGGACGCAAGAAAAATCCAGTTCATTTCAATTACAATATGGGTAGTGAACTTTTGTCTAGAGCAACTATCATTAAGGACTTAGGTGTAACATTTGACCCCAAAGTAACTTTCCATAATCACATTTCTGCGCTTGCTTCAGAATCTTTTAGGCGATTGGGTTTTGTATTGCGCAATTCTTTCGATTTCCATGACCGCCGCACTATAAAGCTGCTATTTGATTCGCTAGTGCGCAGTAAATTGGAAGCCAGCTCTTGTGTTTGGAATCCCTACGAAAGTACCTATGCTTTATTACTTGAAAAGGTGCAGAAAGCCTTTCTAAGATACTTATACTAGTTGTTCGCCCCGAACTGAGACCTCGCGGTAACGGTATCCCATGATTATTCATTCAATCGATACATGATAACCAAAACTGACATTATTATTATGCCCGTTTTCACCAAACATACCTAAATCATCCCCTAAGTAGGAGTCTCTTAACGTAGGTAGCTCCTAAATACAATCCTAAGTCCTAACATCCGTCCCAATATCCTTTTAGGTGTCCCGTACAGGATCGTGATAAATAAGTTGACAGAAAACATCAATCACCTAACTTATAGGTAGCCCGTAAAGGTTAGGGAACGTTAGTGAAAACATTGAATTATTATGTAGGTACTAACGAGTGAAACCGGGTTACGGGCATCTGTACAAATCGTCATCTATCGACGCGAATAGAAAATATACAATATTTAACTAAAATTTAACTAAAAAATAATTTTAATTGAATAATATGGTACAAAAAAAATTACAATACAATTATTGTATTATAATAAGTAACTAAATAATAATGGTCGACGCAAAACTGTTTTTGGGATAGGTCGTTAGTCGTAACTCGTAGTTCCATGGGAATAGTTACTGACTGCGCCATCTATTAGCATTATTGTGAAGCTATGTTGATGCTATATGAATTACTGATGTACATTAAAAATTAAATAATCTCGTTTCTTTATAATATTCATATAATTTTAGTATTTGTTGTTCAAGTACAGGATATAAGTGACCTAAAAACATAAAATCAGTTTGAAAATCCATAGCGGATTTTCTTAGGGAGCGTCTTCAAGCGAGCGTATAAAATCGCCACTTTGAAAGCCCCCCATTTCGTCAATTTTAAGGGAAAAATTAAAAAAAAAAATATTTTTGTACTCAGTTCAAAATTATCTTTAAAATGATACGTAACAATTTTATGTAACGCGATATTTTTTTTTTTACTTCGCATTCGCTTCTATGAGAGCCCCCCTGAAATAAAGATTTTTATAACTTTTTAAGCCATTTTCGGCTGGAGGCCATCGGTTTACATATTATATCTAAATTTGAAGTAATTACGTTCAGTAATTCAAAAGTTATAAGGATCTGACAGACGGACGGACGGACGGACGGACGGACGGACGGACAAGTGCAAATCGCTCTAGTTAACTCAAAGACCTTCGCTTCGCTCGGTCGATAAGCGCCTGCAAGGATATTATCCTTACCTTTATCCCACAAGATTTTTACTAGGGCACTTAGGCTTCAATTCTCTGGAAACACGACGAGCTTTTGACCAACTCGTAACTATTTGTAAAATTCTTACAGGACAAATAGATTGTCTTGAGCTCCATAACAAGGTGTGCTCTATTTTTGCCCCTAATAACTATGTTCAACTGCGTCAGTGCCGCCGGCGCAAATTATTTGCAGTCCCGCCTTGCCGCACAGTGTCCCGCGCTAGATCGCCCATACCGCGCACATTGTCAGCGCTGAATACAATGTTGACGGACTCGCCTCACTGTGACATATTTGCAGGTCAATGGAACACAGTCATAAGTGAGTGCTTGCAGTTTTGTGAAAATTATAATTGTACTATGTTTCTATGTTAGGTTATTTTTTCTTTTTGTTATATATATATATATATATATATATATATATATTTTTTTTAATTTGTCTATAATTTGTCTGTAATTGTCTTGAAATTTAATTAGTGTTATTGGACATGTCCGTTTTAATTAAATAAAATAAAATACAAATACAAATCCCGCGGCACGAGAAGTTGGTGCGGTGGTCCAGCGTCACCGGGTCGATGGTCCAGTTCTGGGACACGATGTAACTTACCTAGAACATCAATATTGACGAAGGCCGCCTCCCCCTCCCCGCCCGAGTTGATCCCGCGGCACGAGAAGTTGGTGCGGTGGTCCAGCGTCACCGGGTCGATGGTCCAGTTCTGGGACACGATGTAACTTACCTAGAACATCAATATTGACGAAGGCCGCCTCCCCCTCCCCACCCGAGTTGATCCCGCGGCACGAGAAGTTGGTGCGGTGGTCCAGCGTCACCGGGTCGATGGTCCAGTTCTGGGACACGATGTAACTTACCTAGAACATCAATATTGACGAAGGCCGCCTCCCCCTCCCCGCCCGAGTTGATCCCGCGGCACGAGAAGTTGGTGCGGTGGTCCAGCGTCACCGGGTCGATGGTCCAGTTCTGGGACACGATGTAACTTACCTAGAACATCAATATTGACGAAGGCCGCCTCCCCCTCCCCGCCCGAGTTGATCCCGCGGCACGAGAAGTTGGTGCGGTGGTCCAGCGTCACCGGGTCGATGGTCCAGTTCTGGGACACGATGTAACTTACCTAGAACATCAATATTGACGAAGGCCGCCTCCCTCTCCCCGCCCGAGTTGATCCCGCGGCACGAGAAGTTGGTGCGGTGGTCCAGCGTCACCGGGTCGATGGTCCAGTTCTGGGACACGATGTAACTTACCTAGAACATCAATATTGACGAAGGCCGCCTCCCCCTCCCCGCCCGAGTTGATCCCGCGGCACGAGAAGTTGGTGCGGTGGTCCAGCGTCACCGGGTCGATGGTCCAGTTCTGGGACACGATGTAACTTACCTAGAACATCAATATTGACGAAGGCCGCCTCCCCCTCCCCGCCCGAGTTGATCCCGCGGCACGAGAAGTTGGTGCGGTGGTCCAGCGTCACCGGGTCGATGGTCCAGTTCTGGGACACGATGTAACTTACCTAGAACATCAATATTGACGAAGGCCGCCTCCCCCTCCCCGCCCGAGTTGATCCCGCGGCACGAGAAGTTGGTGCGGTGGTCCAGCGTCACCGGGTCGATGGTCCAGTTCTGGGACACGATGTCTGTCACGACACGATGTAACTTACCTAGAACATCAATATTGACGAAGGCCGCCTCCCCCTCCCTGCCCGAGTTGATCCCGCGGCACGAGAAGTTGGTGCGGTGGTCCAGCGTCACCGGGTCGATGGTCCAGTTCTAGGACACGATGTCTGTCACGACACGATGTAACTTACCTAGAACATCAATATTGACGAAGGCCGCCTCCCCCTCCCCGCCCGAGTTGATCCCGCGGCACGAGAAGTTGGTGCGGTGGTCCAGCGTCACCGGGTCGATGGTCCAGTTCTGGGACACGATGTAACTTACCTAGAACATCAATATTGACGAAGGCCGCCTCCCCCTCCCCGCCCGAGTTGATCCCGCGGCACGAGAAGTTGGTGCGGTGGTCCAGCGTCACCGGGTCGATGGTCCAGTTCTGGGACACGATGTCTGTCACGACACGATGTAACTTACCTAGAACATCAATATTGACGAAGGCCGCCTCCCCCTCCCCGCCCGAGTTGATCCCGCGGCACGAGAAGTTGGTGCGGTGGTCCAGCGTCACCGGGTCGATGGTCCAGTTCTGGGACACGATGTCTGTCACGACACGATGTAACTTACCTAGAACATCAATATTGACGAAGGCCGCCTCCCCCTCCCCGCCCGAGTTGATCCCGCGGCACGAGAAGTTGGTGCGGTGGTCCAGCGTCACCGGGTCGATGGTCCAGTTCTGGGACACGATGTAACTTACCTAGAACATCAATATTGACGAAGGCCGCCTCCCCCTCCCCGCCCGAGTTGATCCCGCGGCACGAGAAGTTGGTGCGGTGGTCCAGCGTCACCGGGTCGATGGTCCAGTTCTGGGACACGATGTCTGTCACGACGCGATTGCCGCGGTACCATCGGAACCTAGGAGAAAATAATAACAATGCGTGAGTGACGTGGAACACTCGCTTGGAACGAAGTGCCTTTTAATAATAAATTATTAATAAAAAAGAAATTAGCAGGAGAACACTATGGTGACTCTCAGGCGTGCAGGTTTTTTCACGACGTTTTCCTTCACCATTGAAGCATGTGAAAATTCAAAGGTGCATGTGACCCGCAGCCAGCAATCGAATCTGCGACCCCCAAAATTTTCGAAGTTAAGGTGGAAGACACAGTTCTGCCCGCGAAATTCAAATTTAATTTGGTTTTTCGCAATTTGTAAACTAACACGACAAAGTAAGCTTATGGCATTCTAATTGCGCCAATGGCAGTATCATCTTCACAGGTTTATATAAAAATCTTTACTTGAAAGTGTCCAGTTTAAGAAATTAATCAAAATATCGACTAATTTGTGAGTAACTCACGTCCAACTCAGTATTTTGATTAATTTCTTAAACTGGTCACTTTCAAGTAAAGATTTGTATGTAAACCTGTGAAGATGATAATTCTACTGGCGCAATTAGAATGCCATTAGCCTAGTTTGCCGTATTAGTTTACAAATTGCGAAAAACCAAATTAAATTTGAATTTCGCGGGCAGACTCGTCTATTCATCCTTAAGTGCGTTTAAGAAATCAAATATCAAATAAATAATATTTAACGGTGAAGGAAAATATCGTGAGGAAACCTGCACACCTGAGAGTTCTCCATAAGGTTCTCGAAGGTGTGTGAAGTCCGCCAATTCGCATTGGGCCAGCGTGGTGGACTATGGACTGTAACCCTTCTCTGAGAGGAGACTTCGTTCAGTAGTGAGCCGATGATGGGTTTATAATGATGATGATGATGATTGGTTGATAAAGGAGAAGTGGGTACCTGTGTGCCTCAGGTCTGCCTTTCTCCTGTACACTGCAGCTGAGCACTAGGGACTTCCCCTTGATGACACGGTGGGGGGAGTACGTCAGGGTGGCTGGACCGGGTGGATCTGAAGGAAACCACATACATTATTAATGTAAGAAATAACGACTTTATATTTACAAAGAATTGTTACAACTTTCACTTACAGAGAAAACAATAATATTATATTATACAACTTATATTTGGCAGTCAATGTGAACCAACTTAAAATTTTGCGTTTCATCCTAAACCTACCCTCAAAATTATTTTGTCATAATATGTCATAATATCCATTTTTCAAACCCCTATTACGTAGTACTATTATATTATATTCTGTGCCCCTATTTTACCCCTTAGGGGCTGAATTTTCAAAAACACTTCTTCAGCGGATGCCCACGTCGTAATAGCTATCTGTATGCCAAAAAATCACAAATTCAGTACAACCGATTTTAATTTAGAGCGTATCTTATACGTAAATATATAAAGAATGCATACACGAAATTGAGCTCTACTTACATGCTGTTACGGTTCATTTTACTTTGACACTAATGTCATCAAATACGAATACGATCAATCGAATTAAATCTTATACCTAACCCTACAGAGCATCATTTTTATCATCATTCTACTCACAAGTAAGGGTGCTTGCATATAGAAGCTGCAGGTTCCCGGTACCGACAGGTCGGTGCTGGTGGGTACCGACAGGTCGGTGCTGGTCGGTACCGACAGGTCGGTGCTGGTCGGTACCGACAGGTCGGTGCTGGTCGGTACCGATCGGTGCGGGTACAATAGCCCCGTGTTATCATATGCAGTCTCTTGATGTTTTTTTTTTATTATTTGATGACAAACTAGTCCTTGACTGCGATCTCACCTGATGGTAAGTGACAATGGAGTCTAATCTCGGCGCGGCGAAACATGATCCCTATGACAGTTCGTGTTAGTGATGGGTCGTGTCTTTGGTCGTGTCGATAATTTCTTTTTTTAGACAAAGGCGTGGCTTGCATTGGCAGCCACGTTGGTAAACATGTTTTAAAAAATATTATAATGTGCATTTTTAATGTCCATTATGTTGTTGTTGTATTAATTTAAGATTTTTGGCATAGATTAAGTAGGTAAGTAAAACGAAAGTTTCCAACCTTGTTATTTTCTAATAATGTTTAACCCGGTAAACACGTTTTTGCTATATAAGTATATTTATATATATTTATATATATTTATATATATATTTATATATATATTTATATATATATATTTATATATTATAAGTATATTTATATATATACTTTTACTTCAATCTCACTCTTTTACTTTGCATCATACTCAAAATAAATATTGTTTCAGGTTGTGCAGCCAGGCTTAACACCACTCCGCCATTTACAGCCAATAAAATGCTGACATTATTAGAAAAAGCTTGTAGTGAAATGACTCCGGATAATTGGAGGAAAGTCGTAGAAAAGACCAAAAAACTTTGCTACGATGATTGGGATCGAGATGTGCGATACGACACTCTTGAAGATCAACCATTATTGATAAATGTAGGTGACAGCAGTTGCAGTTCAGATTCCGAGTCTGAGACGCAAACACTCATGTCATTATCAGATTCAGAATAAAATACAGAGTGTAACAAAAGTAAGTGATAATACTTTAGGGTGTGTAGTGTCCCTTATATAGAGTTCACTGGCAAAGTAGCAGCGCTAAAAGCAAAAAATTTTTTTTGTGATTTGCATGGGGAAGCTCATGTGGCGCTTGCCCATACAAATCACAAAAAAAAATTTTTCGCTTTCAGCGCTGATAACTTTCACTGTAAACTATATAAGGAACACATGCAAACCCTAAAGTATTATGACTTACTTTTGTTACACCCTTGACCCTGTGTATGTAAATAAATAATTGTTAAACAGATTTTGTTTCATTTCATTTTGTCCTATAGCTGTTATTTTTTAATTTTCTTGGGTATAATATAATCATGTGTGTATGTATGAATGGTATGATCGTAATATTCTGTTCCATTCCATAATATATGAACTAAAATGTGAGTATGAAAAAAAATTGTGCACTCGTTTCCATTACCGACATTTTTACTTGCCGCCCTAGTCGATAAACGTCACACGACGTAAGTTTTGCAGGACGTAAACATAAATTCAGATTGAGATAACTTCTTGTAAATGTTAAGAATTGTTAAAAATATCAACGGAATATCATTACTAATGGTATATAGCTACGTAAAATTTATAAATGGCATTTTTAGACGCCCCCAATATGATCCCAATTTAATGGTGACGCCACTAAAATGTTATATGGTGACATTAGCTGTCAGTGACATAGGGATCATGTTTCGCCGCGCCGAGTATAAGATGGTAGCGGGCTAACTTGGAAGGAGTATGGCAGTGAACATTTAACCCATACCGCTAATTGGTTTCTACACGCCACCGTGCCGGAACGCTAAATCGCTTGGCGGCACGTCTTTGACGGTAGGGTGGTAACTAGCCGCGGCCAAAGCCTCCCACCAGACCAAACCAGAGACAATTCAGAAATTATAAATTCCCAAATTGACCCCGCCGGGAATCGAACCTGAGACCTCCCAGTTATAAGGCAACAGCGCTCACCACTGAGCCAGGGAGGTCGTCAAAAATGTGAGAGTGCATGATAACACGGGGCTATTGTACCCGCACCGATAGGTACCGACCAGCACCGACCTGTCGGTATCGGGAACCTGCTTCTATATGCAAGCAGCCTAGACAATAAACTCACAGTTGACGACGAGTTCAGTCTTGTCGCTCTCGTTGCCCCAGCCTGCGTAGTTCTTGCCCTTGCAAGAGTAGTTTCCGTGGAAGCTCTTTGTCGTGTCCTGCAGAAGCAGCATCGATGGATCCACCTCGTTGCACAGGTTATCTGAGAACATGAATAGAATTTAAAAAAATGTTTTTATTCATATAGACTTTTTTACAAATGCTTTTGAATCGTCGATGAGTCTACCACTGGTTTGGAATGCCGTTACTGCAGCTGAGACGAACCAGCAAGAAACTTGGCGGTTGCTCTTTTCAAAACAAATTTACAATATAATAGATATTCTGCTATGTATGCAGTGTTTCCACAATGAGGGGAAGTTCCACAAAAGCATACCTAATTATATCTAACTATAATTCAACACATGTTAAGATGGGCAGACAGAAAGCAGCCCCATTCCCGCCGGTGGAACCCCTTCACGAGCATGACGCATGATCCAGCCATATTTGAGGGAACGTAACAATCCGCATCACACGACACCACCACAGAAATGTTAAAGAGAGCGTGACATACTTAGGCTACCCATCTTAAGTCATCGAATTGAAACTAATTTATTCAAATACTCATTTTAAGACATGACTTGGATACAACAACATTAACAACTTGGACAACTTTATGAAGTTCCTCCTTTATTCCTCCTTCACCTTTCTACAATATACCTGCGATAAAATTGAAATATAACACACTGACCCTAAGTAACTTTACCCCACTATTCAGGGAGCTTGTCATTTACTTGCAACATTATTCGCGCGCTTGTGTGCGTGTCGGCGAGCGTAAATACACGACGCTCACGCACACATAGTTCGTTTCTGTGTTACACATTATGCTGGTCCTTTTGTATGGAACTATGGGTCTTGGCGTGGGAATCCTTATGTGGTTATAGTCTTCAGTTCAACGTTTCTAAAAACTTAGTCTAGAAACTAGTATAAGCTCACGTTTAATGTTAAAAACCTAACTACAATAAAGGAAACCTTTCTTCTTTCAGGACATTTTTACTCACCATCAGTTCCATTGCATTCGGGAAGATGCTTCAATATCTCTCCATCCAAGTACCAAATGACTTCGTCAAGTATGGAGGGGTTCCCGGTGACCACTTCACACGTGAGGGTAACGTTCTTGTGATCATTCTCCAGTATTGGGCTCGGTGAGCTCATTGTGAGCCGCACTTGTGGTTTGACTGTAAATAAATAATAGCATTTCTTTTATACAAGCTTTGTAAGTATAATAAAATCCCAGTTTCGAGAGTCAAGGGATCGAATCCTAGGCATGCACCCCTAAATTTTTGAAGCTATGTGCATTTTAAGCAACTAAATAACTCGACCAATCGGTTTAGTTAATTTCTACCCAATTTGTTTTATATAAAATCGCAGTACTATAAGAATAATATATTATAAGTTTCTCATGTAAGTGAATTTTTGCAATTCTTAATGAGAATAAAGTTCTTTAACCGTAAATATCACATTATTTAACCGTGAATGAAAACATGAGGAAACTGGCATGCCTGATGTTCGAAATGAGTACGAAGTTTTCCAACCTGTACTTGGCCAGCGTGGTGGAATATGGCCGAGAAGAGATCCTCTTTTCTTAGAATGATAAGGTCTTAGGACTCTTAGGCCATATCATTCGGAGAAGAGCAAGCCCATGGGTGTTGGGTTGAGACGAGGATAAAGATGTTACGCAAGCAGGCCACAATTTAACGATTTTTATTTGATACTTTCTTAAGTCGTCACATACTAGACCTCTAATTAATAAGTTTGAAGGACTTGTCTGTAAATGGTGTCGAAATGAAGCAAATTGAGCATTGCCATTTGGCGCTGGTTGCTAGCAAAAGTAAGAGTGAAGGTTCAAGGCTTCAACTAATGTGAATTTGTAAATATTTATTTTAATATATATTAACCAAATTTAGATCCCAAGACCTTTAGCGGAGATCTTTGAATCAGAACTAAAATCAACTGACATTTTATACGGTATAGCCTACTAATATCATAATTTATCCAGCCAACTAATATCATAGAAGTCAGGGTCTTAAATGAATTTCTTTATCTACTTCTAGTAATATTGTTATGGTTTATGAGTGGAATAATTTTACTGTACCTATGTAACTAATTATCTGATGATCTGATAAATTGGTCTGTTGCAAATTGATGTCCATCATCGCAAGTGAACATGTGTGGTATGCCGAAACTAGAACTACATGAAAGTTTTGAAGACTTACATAAAACGTTGACACTTATAGTGTCATTCGTGGTGCCATTGCTGACTGTATTCGCCATCACGACGGTGTAGTTGCCCATGTCTGCGCCGCTGGCGTCGAGGATGATCAGCGCGTGCTGGTCGGGAGTACCGCCTTGGTAGTTGCTGTTGCTCACATTCACTCGCTTACCGTTGCGGTACCTGGAACATAGAGAATTTTGCTCTATAGAATCCTTACTAATCATCATAATCATGGTCATCAACCCATCAACGGCTCACTACTGAGCGCTGGTCTCCTCTCATAGAAGAGTTCTCTCAGAGGCTATAGTCCACTACGTTTGCCCAATGCAAATTGACCAACTTCATACACCTTCGAGAACAATATGGAAAACTTCAAATTCGTTAACATATTTAATTTCTTAAACGCACATAACTTCGAAAAGTCAGAGGTATAGGCTATAGTCCACCACGTTGGCCTAATGCGAATTGGCCGACTTCACGCACATAGCTTCAGTCAGTCAGTAGTCAGAGGTGAATACCCGGGATCGAACCTGTGAACCGCCGAATAGGAGACCACAGTCCTGAACACTAGGCTAAAACTGCTTACTAATATCCTTACTAATATCCTTACTCAAAATTCAAAATTATTTATTTCAACTTCAACTTGTGGCTCAGATAAGTATATCAAGACTCCCACCGGTTCGGAAAGCAGATGCTGCTGAAAAGAGCCGGAAAGAAACTTAGCAGTTGCTCTTACTAATATTATAAACGCGAAAACGTGTTTGTTTGTTGGTTTGTCCTTCAATCACGTAGTGACCGATTGACGTGATTTTTGCATGGGTATAGAAGAGGACATGGACTACCGTTTATCTCGGGAAACAGAGGGAAAATAAAAGAATTTCCGCGGAATTTTAAAAACTCAATCCAGGCGGATGAACTCAGTCAGTATCAGCTAGTGATATGATAAAAACGTTTATCTGCAAACGAAGTTCTAGGTAGGTAGTAAGGTAGGTATAACCTAAACTAGTGAAGGATGAAGCAGCGTATAACTTAATCCGCTCATAAAGACGAAGCGACCCGCAAGCCTTGTATAGTAAATGTACACGTCTTTCGTATAAAACTCGCATTATCTCCCAACTTGAGTAATACGTTCAAGACTTCGCGGATCGCTTATGAGGGTGGTTGTGCGAGAAACTTTAATGTTTGGTTCCGTATAACTTAGAATTTTTTAAATGTGATTAACAGGAAAAAATTTCATTTATTTAATTTATTAAATACATGACCTTACCAGTAATAATCTGAAGCGGAGTAATCACATAAGTTATATTTTGGCCATATGCATGGGTGATCGGGTCTGTCACCTAACTAGGGAACATGTATTTAGGTTGACGCTCCTAATTCCCGCGGGTATTGTGGCTTATAAATGTGTATCCTAGTCTTCCAGATAAGAACAATAACAATGACACGACATAAATAACAAAAAGAAAATGTTATACACTGTTTAAAACTCACTATAACTCCAATATATACTCCAAATACAAATCACCTCATATTTTGTCATGCCTACCCGCCTAGAGTGACCGGTGAACGCAGATGTAGATCATGTGAGCGCATTTTGCAAGAAGTGACAGGTTTTTAAAATTTTTATGGATAGTTAGGTAAAAAATTATAATTTGTGTTGAAAAAATTATAAATTGAAATTGGGTATAACACCTGCCATATTATTTTAATTGTGTAAAATGTAACCTATGTTACGCGGAATATAACAACGAATCAAAATCGGCAAATAAAAATAATCATAAAAACTGCTAAAATCATAACTCCTTCTTGGCTTTGCCGTAGTTGAGTAAAAAGACATTAACAATATTATTATGTTAAGTAATCCAAACAGAAGTAACAGTCGTCTACGTGATTTTTAGGTTCACGCCATTGCATTGGTACACCAAAAGGCATTTGTTTTATTATACCCTTGTGTCAATCCGTCAAATACTTACAGTATTTTAAACAACACGCCCACGATTTGTCTGGACTCTGGATTTTTAATTGCAATCTTAAAATAAGCTTCCTAACTATTTTCACTTTTAGGACTGAATTCACCAAAAACATAGCAGAATAAGTTAAGAGAATTAACACTAACACGTCTCATTTTGTGGATTTATGAGTAATCTAAGTGTTTTAATGACTTTTGTACCCAGGTAAGATACATTTTTAAGACTACCCTCAAAAAGTTATGAGGAAAGTAAGCAAAGTAAGATAGATTCTCTTTATCTATTTTTTGGGACGTGGTTTCTAAATATAAATTTGTTTTCTGTATTTTACTAAGCATGCTTAATACGAATTACCATTCGGGTGATGTTTTTGGTGTTGCATAGTGTTATTAGTGTGTCATGAATTGCTAGAGCGAGTCATATCCATACTTTTTTATCATTTAAATAATCTTCTTTTGCATAATAATTTATGGTTACAGCATACTTTTTACAAATTTCTTAAACTTGTGTGAAGGCAAGCCTTAAATTGACTGTGGAATTTAAAGAACGTCACTTCCATCACAAACGACTTTCAAAGCTCCTTGACGTTGACGCAAATAAATAATAATGGGGTTTTTCACCATTCTCGCGGATCCATAAAACATAATAACTTTACGTATTACATTTCAACCGAGCGCGAAATAAGATTCTTTATTCGTACACACATTTAAGCAGATTACTCTCAAAATTTATCTCCAACCACCGGGCTTGAGAGATACATTCGTTTTGTGCCAACGACGAATTACTTTTAAGATGTCCTTATTACTTTTGATAAGTAGTCTATAACTCAAAATAAGTTCGTAGCCTAACGCAACGAGTTATTGGTTAAGCTATCATCTGCAGGCCTATAAATTACCAACGCTTATGGTGGAAGACAAGGGTCTGCCCGCGAAATTCAAATTTAATTTGGTTTTTCGCAATTTGTAAACTAATACGACAAAGTAGGCTTATGGCCTTCTAATTGCGCCAGTGGAATTATCATCTTCACAGGTTTACATAAAAATCTTTACTTGAAAGTGACCAGTTTAAGAAATTAATCAAAATACTGAGTTGGACGTGAGCTACTCACAAATTAGTCGATATTTTGATTAATTTCTTAAACTGGTCACTTTCAAGTGAAGATTTTTATATAAACCTGTGAAGATGATACTGCCACTGTCGCAATTAGAATGCCATAAGCCTACTTTGTCGTATTAGTTTACAAATTGCGAAAAACCAAAGAATTTCGCGGGCAGAACCGTGTCTTCCACCTTAAAGCTTATTTCAATTTTGCATTGAGATGCCATGTACACTTAAAATGTCTACATCAAAGTAATAAGTCAAAGACTATTGAAAGCCCTATGGACGGAAAGCTCCGAACAAACCTGCAATGTTACTTACGCCATCTATAGTGGGCAGCGTGAACTTGCTTTAATGTCTGCCGGTGCAAAGGAGACAATGAATATTTCGAGAAATGTATTTGAATAAATCACGAAATAATTTTTATTTCGTATTAGAGTGCTACGAAATTACGACGTCGTTATCTAATTATTCACTATAACAACTATACTTTCTAAGCTATTGCATAGCTTTTATCGCGGGCTTTGACAAACGGTTTGAGCGCGGCGACCGAATCAAGAAATTCCGTAACGAAAAAAAACCTAACACCGTCGTTCAGTAAGCGTTCAACATTAAAGAGGTTTTCAAGTAGCTCTATTTGGCTCAGTGGGCGAGCTCCCGCTTTCTTTGTATGATGTCGCAGGTTCGAATCTCACTCGTGAAGTAGTGACAGTTCGCTTTTCTTGTTTGTTTGTTAATTTTTGTATAAATATTATAATTGCATAAGTTGATAAAAAAATGCTATGCAATAGCTTTACCGCGGCAGTACCCGAGTGCCACTTAATTTTTTTTGTTACTTACTTGAATATAGGTATTGTTGGCTTTTCAATTCACAATAATTAGGTACTGATAAAGTATAAATAGCGCATAAATAGCGCCCGCGTCCAATTGTTACGTCGCAAATGCCCTACCACACTAAGTAATGCACGGAATTCACTACAACTCAGTTGAACATGGTAAGTGTTCGTAACCCCAGAACATCTAGTACATAGATATACAGCAATGTCTAAAGTTGTCATTAAATACCAAACAAAATTGAAATAATACTGCTGGTACGGGTTGGTAGTGGCAGTATAGACCCTGTTCAGTATGAATACTGTACTATGATTATGACTGTTTCTCAGTCTTTGATCGATAATGGTAATATATTGCCGATTGTCAAAATATAATTGAATGTAACATTATGATAAAAGCCTATGTCATCCGGACCATAGTAAAGAATCGATTGACACTTAATTCATCAAAATCGGCACCGTAGTTTAGGCTTTACAGTGGAACATAAGTAAATAGAAATATACATACATAGACTACTAAAATAGTAACCTTTTACTATTACTTTGCCGTAGTCGAGTATAAATAACTGTTGTTCTTTGTATTTATAGTCTAATATATAAAATTCTCATGTCACGGTGTTTGTTACCAAACTCCTCCGAAACGGCTGGACCGATTTTTATGAAATTTTGTATGCATATCGGGTAGGTATCTGAGAATCGGCCAATAGCTATTTTTCATACCCCTAAATGATAAGGGTGGGTCCACCCGTAAATATTTTTGTTGGCGGTACGAAGTTCGCTGGGTCAGCTAGTTAGAAGATAAAAATAAAACTTACCAAGTAACCTCGTTCAAGGCAGACGGGTTGCTCTCATATTCGCTTTTGAGCAGAATTTTGGAGCCTTCGATCACCGTGATGTTCGGGGGACTCAAGCGGACGATTGGAGGGTCTGGAAATTCAATACAATTGATGTGAAACATCTAGGTAAAGCGGCGAGTCAATCTATTATGTATGTAGTAGCCAGCCAGTATGTATGTATGTAGTACGAAACAGTGTTGTTTACTACGGTACACGTAACCTGTGTCTTACTAATTAAAATAAATATTATAACAATAAAATATGCCTGATAGTTTTGATAGGGAGTTTAGAAAATGAAAGTGTTATATTTAGAGTGTGCATTTTATGTGTGTACTGTGTCATCATTAGCAACCCATCAACGGCTCACTACTGAGCGCAGGTCTCCTCTCAGAGAAGGGTTATAGGCCATAGTCCACCACGCTGGCCCAACGCGAATTGGCGGACTTCACACACCTTCAAGAACATTATGAAGAACTCTCAGGTGTGCAGGTTTTCTCACGAAGTTTTCCTTCGCCGTTGAAGCAAGTGTATAATTGCATAAACGCACTTGACTCCGAAAAGTCAGAGCCTACCCGGGATCGAACCTGCGACCCCCGAATAGGAGACTACAGTCCCAACCACTAGGCTATCACTGCTTCTGGGATTGTGATACTTACACCAAACCTCCAGTTCCCGTGTAGCATGTATGGGGTGCTCGTTCATCTGCAGCATCACCTTGTTGGTAGCCTTGCAGATGAACTTCCGGCCGTTCTCAAACCGCGTCGCCTCGATCGTCAGGTTGGAAATGGTTTCGAAGGTTGTGTCGCGCTGAAACAAAACGATTTATTTATCATTCATCGATTATTATCAAAGGGAGTAGGCAGCGTTTTCGATGAAAGCTCCCGGGCGGCTTGAATTTTTCCGACATCGTCAACAATTGGGTATTTGACTGTTGTCAAAATGTTGATATTTCATTATTTATATTCGAAAATATAACATGTAAGAATAACATTTATAAAAACAGAAAATAAATCGGTCCAAAAACAAATATGTTATGGAGCTTTAAAGTTTTCTGTTAGACAGAGAGAGCGCTACTCAAGTGTGATGTCGCAATTCAGCAGCTCCTTATACGCTTCATAGAAAATATTGTTATAGAAAGAGACGGATACAGTCACAGAAAAACAGCTTATAATTACGAGTAAAGATATTTAAAAAAGAGAAATGGCATTATGATAAGATATTTAAAAACGTTATTTTAAATAAATAAAAAAATATCAGTCAAATACCCAATTGTCAGCATATCAATTTACACAAAATCTTAACAAATTATACACTTAAAACCTTCCTCATGAATCACCCTATCTATTGGTGAAAACCGCATGAAAATCCGTTCAGTAATTTTTGAGTTTATCGCGAACAGACAGACAGACAGACAGACGCGGCCGGAGACTTTGTTTTATAATATGTAGTGATGATATAGATTTAAAGTTTAAAGTTATAAAGAACCGATTTTCAATGTCAATGAATTATGTCGGAGTATTCTCCGACCAATCAATTTGTTTTTTTGACAGAATACGTATTGGAAACCCATTTGGGAACCTATCAACATATCAAATTCAAACGCCAATGAAATTGAGTTTATTTGACGATTAAAAATTTAGCCCCGAAGCGAATTAAATAGCTTTTGAAGTACCACGGTAACTTAAAGTTTTATAAGAGTAATAATTTATCATTTGAATTTCGTTATTTTTGTATCATCTTACAGGGTACGCATAAGTTCAACATTCAATAATTTTTCTTCGAAAAGATATTTTCTATCTATCTTAAGTTATTTGATACAGTATCGTCGTTCGAGAATCCAAAAGAGCCGTAATGTATTATTTGGATTGAAATACAATATTACCTAGAGTTAGACCAAAAGCAGATTGCTTTGAAGATAATCTTTATTGATGTTTTAGACAGAATATTATGATAGCTTTTTATCTGACGCCCACGTAAATATGAGTGGATTTAAAAAAATGCTTTTCATATAAATTAATAGAACGATTTTGACTCCTAGGTTTAACGATCAGGTAATTAAGTAGGTACTATTAACACTTAATACCAGTGTAATTAATCTTTACTATAGTTCTTGCAATTCACGAGGGCGACTGACTTATGGTTGTGTGTGTCGTATCTGTATAAGTGTGAGCGAGCGCAATGCTCGCACCTGCCCGCTCCCACCTAGGCTTTGACATGCACGCACACTTATGCAATGTGCATGTACACGAAGTAACCACGAGTAAAGCTCACTCGCCTTCGTGAATTGCAAAAACTGTAGTATTATTAATATGTGTTTGTTTGTCCTTAGATCACGTCATAATTTTTTGCATGGGTATAGTTGAAGACTTGGAGAGTGACATAGGCTGCCTTTTATCCGGGAAAAACAGGAACCTCCCGTGAGATTATTAAAAACCTAACAGATGAAGTCGCAGGCATCATCTAGTAGTTTCATAAAATTGTACAACAACAATACCTAATTCTACCTACCTTCCTAAACCTGCATCTGATTTTTGGTACGAAGTTTCTTATCGAAGGGTATTGACGGGACTTGGCAGATGGGGGGGGGGGGGGGGCTTTAGCTTTAGTTTATCGCGGGCTTTGAGCGCGGCGACTGAATCAAGAACTTCCGTAACGAAAATAAACCTAACACCGTCGTTTCAGTTCGTCAGACTTCGGCACGGTATTTGTGTGCGTGCGACTAGAAAATGCTATGCAATAGCTTTACCGCCGCAGTCCCCGAGTGCCACACGTATTTTTAAGCTATTGCATAGCTTTTATCACGGGCTTTGAGCGCGGCGACCGAATTAAGAAATTCCATAACGAAAATAAACTTAACAACACCCACTCCGACCGGCACAGCGGTGCGGCGTTGAAAGCCGTGCATCGTCTAACGTCGTTTCAGTTCGGCAGACTTCGGCACGGTGTTTGTGTGCGTGCGACTAGAAAATGCTATGCAATAGCTTTACCGCGGCAGTCCCCGAGTGCCAATTAATTTTTCATATTAAATTATTTATCTATAAGTACCAGTTATTTCGTTTGGGAACCGTTTAGCAACCCTAAGTGCATCAGTAAAGTACACATACAATACATTAAAAGTCGCAAAACACATAAAACAGTTTTAAAGTTAAGATTCAGCCAGTTTTGCGGAGAGTTGTTACTCAGTTGGAGATTTTAATTGTCCGCTCTCTGGAGGCTTTCAACAATCTCTGAGTGTCAGGATTTTACCAAGTTTTAACGTTTAACTAGAGTTTATGGAAGCGACATCGGTCATAATATTATTATACTTCTAGTTGATGCTCGCGTGGACGCGTGGTTTTTAAAAACCCCGTAGGAACTTTGATTTTCCATGACAAAATGCCTATGTAACTCTCCAGGGCCTCAACTATACTCATGAAAAAAACCATCACGTCGATCCGTAGCTCTGTTGTGGCGTGAGTGAAGGACTAACCAACAAGGGTAGTTGTGGGATTGTGTTAGGGCTCGCTTCGCTCGCCCTAATCAAATATCTCTATTACGAGTATATCGTGTCACTTCCAGCAACATTTTAAATCTACAAGTTCAAACCATTTCCAAGTATTAGCATAGGAGATGGGTTATAATTAACTATGCATATACACGAGGGTGGGCCTCGTTTAATTTCCTCGTGTTTCTATGCTGTGCTGAATTCATTAGTCTTTCAACGCGGTAATTGTTTTTGGAAGATTTAAAATAATAATACAGCCTTCCGAATTCAAGATAATTCTTAATACAAATATAAGAAAAAGTATTTCATCAAAAGAGTTCCGGTTGAAAAATCTGGCCAGCACCAGACAAACATCGTCACAAAAAATACGCGTTGAATTGAGAACCCCCTCCTTTTTTTGAAGTCGGTCTTAAAGACAAACTAGTAGGCAAACGCCTGAATTTTACTTCTTACTAATATTATAAACTAGCTGATGCCCGCGACTTCGTTCGCGTAGATTTAGTTTTCAAAAATCCCTCGGGAAAACAAAATTTTATCCTGAAAAATCAAAGAGTTGCCGCGGAATATTAAAAACTAAATCCAAATGTCCAATAAAAAATATTTGCCAAAACAGTCTAACAGTCTTTTTAATGCCTAATATTCACTAATGACATAACACACACACACCACATAACTTATTTGCACAAAATTTGGCAAGGAGATAGCATTCTGACAAAGAACACAGGATACATTTAGTAGAATCAAAAATATAAACCTTACCTCTTCTGTCTCTCTCTGCTACTCGATCGGACATGAAACAAAAAATAAATCATTAGTGAATATTTTATTTAAGAATAACATTTGAATAAACAGAAAATAAATCGATCATAAAAACAAATAAGTTATAATCTGTTTAATTGCAACTAGGTATATCTAAAACGCAATTACCTATGAATAGTGTATGTGTATGTACAGGAGCTTGTCTTGTCAGACAGTATGTCTTGTGACGTCACACGTCACTAGCGCTTTCTCTGTCTAATAGGAAACTTTAAAGCTCTATATTTCACTGCGCCACTCACCTCTTCTGTCAACGGAGGTCGTTATTCTACACAGTACAAATTGGTTCGTTTTGTAATTCAATCAATAGTTGAAAAGTTCGAGAGCTCTTTGTAACAAAAGTCCCCGTAAAGCCAGTTGTCATCGACAATACGCATAAAAGTATAAAAGAAAAGAAAAGAAGAAAAGAGAGTCGAAAGAATTACTTCACTCGGCCAGTTTTTCATTGGAAAAATTTTTCAACGTTTTAGGGAATTAATTGGTTGGAATTTCACTTCGCCCAAGTTTTTGTAACGTTTTTCTCGTTGTCTATTAAAGGAAAGGACAAGCCAATTCGATAGTTTTTTTATCGATACTTTTTAGGCAGGTACTAAAGTTTACTTGAAGAAATATCTTGCTTAGAGATAAGGTGTCCTTTATTGTGTGTAATATATAAAACAAATAAAGTAAATAAAGCAATGCTACTATTAATAATTATTGTGATGTCTTTTAGTAGGTACTGCATACGCTTACAATAATTAATAGAGCCCTAGGTATTTAGTGTAGTTAGTTAATTAGTGGTAATAAGGCCACCGATTGTACATTTGTTGTTTTTGACGTGATAACGTCTTATAAATCGATAAATACCGGCTGCACGCACGAAAAAGTGTCACGTTCCGCCTGAGCCTGAGCGTGCAAGCGAGAGCGCGGAACAAGCGATAGAGAGGCATAATCGGCCCAAGCGTTGGCTTGTGACTTGTTTCTTTATGACGTTATCACGTAAAACTATCGTCCGTAAACCGACTTTACAGACAACCAATTTTTTTAAATGTTATTTTTAGGCTTAATCGGTACAAAGGTATGTATTATGTATGTTTTCTATGTATTCCCTTTTTATATAATTAAAAAGGTTATCCATAATACATTGCTGATAATTTTGCCTAAAAATCTTGTGACTTCGCGACATTGTACCGAAACGTTCAAATGCTTGGCGCCATGTATTCGATGGTAAGGAAGTTTTCCTCTTCTGAAGAAATAGCCCATAATCTCTCAATTGGGTATTTGACTGATATTTTTTATTTATTTAAAATAACCTTTTTTAAATATTATAACACAATGCCATTTCTTTTTTAAATATCTTTTCTTTTCTCGGAATTATAAGCGGTTTTACTGTGACTGTGTCTGTCTGTTTCAAAAGCGAAATTTTCTATGGAGCGTGTATGGAGCTGCTGATTTGTAACATCACACATAACTAGCGCTCTCTCTGTCTAACAGGAAACTTTAAAGCTCTATAACTTAGATATTTGTTTTTGGACCGATTTATTTTCTGGTTTTACATAAATTATTCTTATATGTTACATTTTCGATCATAAATAACATTTTGACAACAGTCAAATACCCAATTATGAGACCAAATGTACGAAACACGACTAAATCATCGATATCGACAAAAATTTATTGCACGCCATCTCTTTAATCCGATTACTGTAGTAGGCTGCATTTCAAGGTATTTTCAAGTCGCAACTGTTTTCGCTGTTCATATTGTGTTACTTTTGCTGCGTTATTTTCTTTTGAAAATTTTCATTCCCGTAAGCGTCATAGTCAGCTAGCCGGTGGCAGTTTAACTCTCGTCGTCGGAGATTTCAAGTTTCAACCTCCTTTTCAGGAGACCATCACATGGGCGTCGCCAAGGGGGGGTAGGTAGGGGCAGCTGCCCCCCCCCCCCAAGTCGTTTGAAAAATATAGTACCAGTAGATACTTAATCATTGAAATCCAGATACCGCTGCCAAATCTTCAACTGTGAAGCTAAAAAACTTATACTCAACTAGATTTTGCCCTCGATTTCGTCTGCATGGGGTAAGGTTTTTAAAAACGCAGTAGGGACCCTGTTTTCTCGGGATCAAACGTAGCCTACGTCACTCTCCAAGTCCACAACTATTGGTACCCCCTGCAAAAAATCACATAGATCTGTTGCTTCATGATTGAAGGAACAAACGCACTTTCACACACACTAACTCAACGCATAAGTTTTATTTATGCATACTTTTCCCGTCCTCCATAAAAATATCAACACAAAACTCCCCAGGGACTCCACAGAGTCGCAGGGAGCCGCTGTATTCAGGCGGCGCAAGACCGAGACCTGTGGAAGTCCATGCAAGAGACCTTCGTCCAGCGGTGGACGTCTATTGGTTGACAAAGAAGAAGAAGAAGAATTGCTTTAATGACGAAGGAAAACCATGCAGATTTGCCTGAGAATTTTCCATTACAATCTCAAAGGTATGTAAAGTCTACCAATCTACATTGGACCAGCGTTGTGGACTATGGCCTATAAACTCTTCTCATTCTGAGAGGAGATCCGTACCCTGTAATGGGCCGGCAATGGATTGAAACAATGATGGTATAATGTACCTATTATGTGACTAGACAATACTGCATTGTAAAGTCGACATCTCCTGAGGATGCTCCGGTGTCGGGGCGAAACGTGCGTCGAGATTAGTGTAAAAGTCTTGTGTGGTGGTGCATGTGAGTGGTGGTGGCATTACTTGCTTGAGAACTTTGCTTTCTTGCTTGCTTGGGAAGGTAAGCGGTGCTTAGCTGGTTATGTTTTTATGTTTGACCATACAGATTATTTCTGTTGGCGGATTATAGCAAAATAATTCTAACCTTTCTTGCTAATCATAAACTTCCACAAAGTAACGCCTGCGTCTATCCAATATTTAATGTACCTATATTTATCACCTATAATTTGAGTCCTTTCAAGTACCTTCAAGAGTAAATACACGTCTTCCAAGAAAGCGCACTTCAACCTAAACTTCATCAGAAGTTGTTCTAGAATAGAATAGAATAGAATGGAATGGAATGGAATGGAATGGAGTCTACCACTGGTTCGGAATGCCATTGGTTCGGCATGCCACTGGTTCGGAATGCCGTTCCTGCCGAGAAGAACCAGCAAGAAACTCGGCAGTTGCTCTTTTCAAAACAAGTTTACAATATAATAGATATTATGCTATGCAGTGTTTCCACAATGAGGAAAAAGAGTATTTACAGGTTAAACATTACCTACTGCCTCATGAATCGCTGGAACAAATTATATCAACGCTTTTTTGTCATTTATATTATAGTCTTCAATTGTATAATATGCTTTTTTCATGAGAATAGTTTTAACTGATTTCTTTAACTTGTGTAAAGGCAAATCTAAGATCGACTGTGGAATTTTATTATAAAACGTCACGCCCATTCCCACAAATGTCTTTCGAACCCTCTTGAGGCGCAATCGAGGAATCATGAGCCTGTTTGGATCTCTAACCTACCTATCGTGTAAATCACCCTTTGTTTTGTAATTCACAATGTTTTCTCTGACAAATACTACGTTGTTATAAATATATTCGTCAAGTGTCAAGCGTAAGCTTATCTCGCAATCAAAAAAATATTGTTCAAAAGCAACATACAATGTATCCACCGGTTCTTCAACTGCAGGGTTTTCAAAGTCATTAGCGTCCGTTCGTTCACTTTTCCCCGTATAACTGAACCGTTAACGTTTCATTGTACCGATTGAATGCGCAATCAATTTGTTAAGACTCATTGTATCTTCGCAACTCTACTTACTCCTACGTGAAACAGGGGATCTTTTGTTATCGTCTTAGGAATAAATGGAAGGCTCCTAATTCGATTCCGAATACATGAACGCATAGTTATGACACTATTTTTATAAAACTCGTCACTAAAATTCTATATGAAAATTGTTTCAGAAATATTTTTTTGTTCTTTTTTTTTATTTTTTTTGTTTTAACACAAAACTCCACTAACTTTGGCAGCTCTAATGCTGATCTCTTAGTTTAAATTTCCGAAAATCCTAGGATTTTTATCAAAATATTCTTATAAAAGTGTTAGGATTTTTGTCAATTTAGTACAATCATGATCGTAGTTTGGTCTGTCTAGTGGTGAAAACTGAATGAAAACTCTTACCAACAGACCAACAAACTAACACACGTCTTTCAACTTTATATTAGTAAGGATACCTAGGATTATTAGGATGTACCTAGTGATGATGTATTTAAAACACATAAAAACCGGCCAAGTGCGAGTTGCGACTCGCACACGAAGAATTCCGTACCATACTACAAGACTTAACACCAGCTATTGTTAAGATCAAGCAGAATCAAAAGTTTATTGTATGATGATCTTAAATTTTTAACTTTCTTTTTACTGTTTGTTGTTAAAGTTGCAAAAGAAATACAAATGTTCTGCGAAAAAGAGGTTGGCGAATTTTAACCCAGAATTTTTAAAAACCGTTCAGATTCAGAAAACATTTAATTTTGATTAATATTTTTCAGAATATTTTTCTGTGTAAACTCCATATTTTTAGAATATGGGGATCAAAAATATAATTATTCACAAGCACACATTATAAATAACCGTTACATGGCAATACAAGTGAATATCTTTTTTCTCCCAACTTTATTTGATAGACTTTGATTAATTTTTTGTTAATCTGGTTTGCTATAACAAATATGAGAAGTTTGATTCGTGAACGTGGGCGTTCAGTGTTCAGTTCAGTTCGTCTGGGTCAGTAACTCTATGGAATTCGCCAATCTCCTTTGACGTCTCTATCTACCTATAACAGTTTATGAGATACAGCCTGCTGACAGACGGACGGACAGCGGAGGATTAGAATAGAATAGAATAGAAATATTTTTTATTCAAATAAACCACATTAATTTTATACCACTGGTTCGGAATGCCTTTCCTGCCGAGAAGAACCAGCAAGAAACTCGGCGGTTGCTCTTTTCAAAACTTTACAATACAGTAAATACTATGCTATATATGCAGTGTTTCCACAATGAGGGAAGTTCTAAAAATGCTTACCGACTAACTTCTATCCTATGATGGGCAGACATAAAGTAGCCCCATTCCCGCCGGTGGCACCCGTTCACGAGCATGACGCATGACCCCAGCCATTGCTTCGCTCAACCATATATGATTAGTAATAGGGTCCCGTTAGCACCCTTTGAGTACGGAACCCTGAAAAACTTTTTTTCATATACTTACACAAGGATATTTACCACTTACCTAAATTCAAAAGGCTCAAAAGCTCCTAGAGCCTTCAATAGGCCTTTTTGAAATTGCACCGAGCATTTTCATTGCGTACTTTTATCTTGCGTCTAATTACAGTTTACGTAAAACGAGCAATGGACTCGAGGGTTTGTATTTTATTTAGATTCAGGTTATCTTTTAATTAATTTTTCCAGCTGTAATTGGCGTTTCACCCCACTTTGTGTTTGTTGAGTTTGACTAATTGCAGTGGTATAAAATGACATGTAATGCGGTGATAGTTTACACTAGCGGCACGCTATGATGGCCGGTTTGACACATTACAATAGTGATGTGGAATGTCAATTTATTCTCGAACAAAAAACAATTAAGTTTTGTTTTTGTACCTGATTAAATAGGTTTAATAAAACAAAAATGTATATGTTTATTTAATTTATTTGAACGAACTGAATATTTGAATGAAAATGAATATACATACTTTATATGCACACAAGAAACATAATATGAATACAAAAGATACCAAAAAAGGTGCCACAAAAGGCCATAATTAATCAGATTCGTCCATACTACTATTTTCACTGTCGTCACTGCTATCATCACCTACATTAATAATTATATGTTCGTTTTCTATAATATTATCTATTTTCACATCTCTTTCATAATCTTCCCTTATTAATTTAACAGTTCTATTCACAACCTTTTCCCAGTCTCCTTTAGTCACATGTTCACAAGCTTCTTCTAATAATTTTAGCATTTTTTTTGTGGTAAATGGGGGTTCTGTATTGTGTCTTGCAGCATATCCCTTAATTTGAGCCCACACCAACTCAATCGCATTATACTCACAATGGTAAGGCGGTAACCGTATAACTCTGTGCCCATGTTCTAATGCTATTTCGTCAATGACGTATCGGATCTTGGTTGGTTTGTTTTCTTTTAAAAGACGTACTAATTCCGCTTTTAACATATTCATGTTTGCATCTACGCCATTTTTACGAAGCCATGCGACGATATCAGCTTTCTTTTGGGATTGGGCAGGTGGCTTGTCAATTTGCATCGAGTGGTATGGGGCGTTGTCCATAATTATAATAGATGGTTCAGGGAGGCTACACAACATTGAGGTAAACCATTCAGTAAACTTTTCTCCATTCATGTCTTCATGATAGTCTCCAGTGGTTTTTGACGCAAAAGCCATGAGAGAACCTTCGACAAACCCGTTGATGGTTCCGGCGTGACAAATTATAAGTCGCGATCCTTTTCCTACAGGAACTTTGGAAGTAGATGCTGCTGTGTCATCGTTCCAAGAACGGCCTACAGTATGGTTAGCATTAAGCCATGTTTCATCCAAGAACACAACATTTTGCCAATTTTTGATTTCTTTCACTTGCCGTAAAAAAGTATACCTTGCCATCGCTATATCAAATCTTTCCATCAATATTTTGCGTTTGTTACATTTTTTGTATCGAAATCCAATGGTCTTCAAAATCTTCGTTAAAGAACTTTCCCCACCGAAGAATAATCCAGCTTCCTTCAGTGAATGCACCAACTTTTTTCTTGTTGGATACTCCTTCTGTAAATAGTAGCCGTAAACATGTCTTCGGATAGCATCGGCATCAAAGCTATCGATGCCTACGACTGGTTTTGCTCGTTTTCTCTTTTTTGGTGTGTGAAGTTTATTTTCTTCTGTGCCAGTCTCGCCATATTTTTTTTTAGTTATCCGTCTAACAGTTCGTTGTCCAATATTAAGCGCATCAGCTACGCGTTCAACCACTGACGTTATAGGTAAAATTGGCCCTCCATTTTGAGCTTCACGATCGAAATAGTTACGAAGGCGTATTACGAACTCACGTGTCTGACTATTTAGAACAGTTCTCTGCGTACGTTCGGTCATATCGACGAAATCCACAACAAAGGGCTTGAACAGAGTCCAAATTAACGAGCAAGGGTCAACAGTAATGCAGTATCAATATTTGAAATCCAAAGCCAGGTCAAAACTATATCACAATCGCATTGCACTGACAGTTTATACTTTTCGAAGCAACGTCAATTCGAAACTGCTTTGTTTTGCATTGAGCATTGACGCGAGTTTGCCGGAGGTAGTAGTTGTGCTAGCCAGCGATCCTATGTGACGATCGTATTAGATTCCATTTTTAAAAATTTTCAATTTAGAAAACCAAATGCCGAGTTGTGGTATATATCATATAAAAATAAAAATTTTACCTTTTGTATGAAACAGCTGATATTTTTTTGCGATTTCAGAGGTTTGTCCACATAGTGAAAATTGTTCATATTCACAAGTACATTCACCCCTTAAATGGTGCAAACTGATTTTTCTACACTTGTATACATTTTAGAAATCAATTTAATAAATAAATTTTGAGTCCTAAACCTAAAACTACATTCGATAAAATTTATGAATCTCTGCACATCACTATCGTCAATAAAGTAATACAATTATTTCCTTCAAAGTCGTTATCAATTAATACGGAACTTCATGAGCGGACAAACGTCAAACCGGCCATCATAGCGTGCCGCTAGTGTAGTGGTTAACTGCCGCACTCAGAGTCGCTAATCGTTACTTAACGACTGAATCTTGGATTTTAAAAAGTTTCATTCTCAGAGTTAACGCTTCGTTTGTACATTAATGACAATTCAGTAATAGATTCAATGATAATTAATTAATTAATTATTAAATAATATAATTTAATACATGCGGCTGAGTGTGGCAGTTAATCACAAGTCAATGATTAATTAATCATAATTTAATGAGTGGTGCTTCAGAGGTGCGATAGCCTAAAAATTGCCGATCAAAATCTTATTCATTTCATGGCATTAGCGTCAAAGTAAAATATTCCTTGACTGTATTGATTTAATCACAAATTCAGTACAACCTTTGATTCTAACATGGAGCGTTTTGGAACGTATCGTACATACCTTAACGTATGAGAATGCATACACGAAATTGAGCTCTAATTCAATGCTGTTCTGGTTTATTTTACTTTGACGCTAACTTTGACGATTTGATCGGCAACTTTTAGGCATTCGAGGGGCAGGTTTCGTATTCCGGACCTTTAGGGCCTGTTTCACTACTATCTGTTGAAGTGTCTGAAGAGCGATTGTCTATCTTTATTCCATCAAAATCTTATTCATTTGATGACAAAAACGTACATTTTAATCTGTCAAACAGCAAATTCGAATTGTCTATGCGGTTCATCGATTCTTAACGATAAGCCCCCGATTTTATCGTTATTTTTAACGATGAGCACACGATGAGTGAATGATTCTGTACCATTTGACAGAAAATAGCGATTGTCTATCTTTTATGAGCTCATGGCCATCTCATTGCTAATGTCAAATGATTGCGGTGAGTCCGAGGCTACCTTATTCGTATAAATCCATTGTATTTGCGCCATGTAAGTGTTGATAAATTTAAAAATAATTAATAAAAATAGTGTTTTAATGTGTTTATTATTAAAATAGTATTGTTGTGTGTAGGGTTTTTTTAGTGATAGTTAGTTTTTGCGTATAATTTGTGTTTTATTATTGTGATTTAGTTTATAATAAGTACCTGCATCCATTTAATAAAGCCAATGGGGGAATTCGTCGACAATTAAACTATAATAAACGACGAACTCACGACGTAGTAGTACTCCTTGACGCCAAGGAAAAGATCCACAGGAATATCTACCTACTGAAATCAAAAGTAGGTAAGTTTTGTTAGTTGTTTGGATAGCTAAGCAGGCGTTACTTTGCGGAAGTTCATGATTAGCTAGAAAAGGTTAGAATTATTTTGCTATAATCCGCCAACATAAAAAATCTGTATGGTCAAACATGCAATTACAAGCTAAGCATCGCTCACCTTCCCAGCCAAGCAAGAAAGCCAAGTTCCCAGCAAGCAATGCCACCACCACTCACATGCACCACCACACAAGACCTAAAGTACAATAATTCTAACCTTTTCTTACTAAGTCTTATTTGTTTTACTAAGCGAGCTAAGCCTTAATTTGAAAATATTATGTTCAGACTAAAGAAATCATAGGTAGTTCATAGGTAAGAAAATGATGAGAGTAAATTTTCTGTCCTAATTTTCTTACTAATACATAACTACTTTAATCTAAAGGTTACTTACACTATCTACTTTAATCTCTTAATTTTTTGTACCCATTGGATAAACTTAAAGTGCCCTGGACAATGCCTATGTCTAAATAAATAAATAAAACAGTGCATTAAGTAATGTCTAAAACTTAATATATTTAAATAACAAAAATAATTGGTATAGGTAATACAATGTAAATAATTTGAATGAAAGAAAACTCAATTCACTTATTAAATTATATCTCACTTACAAACCTTACAAACCTTGACTTTACAAACCTTTTGAGAACATTATGAAGAAGAAGAGGTGTGCAGGTTTCCTCAAGATGTTTTCCTTCACTGTTGAAGCTTGTGATGTTTAATTTCTTAAGTCAGAGGTGCGTGCCCAGAATTAGATTGAACCTGTGACTCACCGGATAGGAGACCGCAGTACTAACCACTAGGCTATCACTGCTTCACTTACAAGGCTTATAATATTAATATGATAAATATTTTTTACAGATTCATGGACAGCTTTGACTTCCCTGGTGCCTGTTGTAATCCCGCTCCTAGACTCAAATTAGCAATTTGTTCGTTGATAGCTGTGTCCGTTTGTATGATAAACTCCCAGAAGACATATTGGAAATGTCTCTCAACAAGTCCAAAGTTTTTGTAAATAATTAACTTATTTAAAGAACAAGAAAGCTTGGGAATGAATGGTGCTAGCGGCACTAGAGAAGAATAGAAATGTTTTTATTCAAATAAACTTTTGTACAAGTGCTTTTGAATCATTATTATGTACCACGATTTTTGTTTTATAATGTATATTTGTTTTATATAATGTCAATATTTCGATCCAGTTGCATGGACCGTGGTCACGATGGGACTGTGGTACGTACTTGTATAATACATTATAATTATGTCATTAAGCCACTAAATAAGTCTAAAATCTTTTGCTTTTGAATCATCGATATCACTGGTTTGGAATGCCCTTCCTGCCGAGAAGAACCGTCAAGAAACTTGGCAGTTGCTCTTTTCAAAACAAGTTTACAATATAATAGATATTATGCTATGTATGCAGTGTTTCCACAATGAGGGGAAGTTCCACAAAAGCATACCTAATTATAATTAAACACATGTTAAGACTGAAACTTCTAATTAGTTTTACATGATTTGTGAAATGGTGGTAATGAAAAAATACCCCAGCTGATTTTGAAGTGGGCTCTTCTCGGCCCAGGGCGCGTTTGGAACCCTGGTATCAATTTTCTTTATAATCGGTAGTAGTAAATAAATATTTTATTAATAATAGCTAGTTACACATATAATAAAATTACAGTGTAGGTAAATAAGCAAACCATAGGGAATTTATATGAAATAAAAACCTTTATGGATATACATTTATCTTTTTTATTTCTCTAAATAATTAAAAATGTGTGCAGCCTTATTTTACTAATTATAGGAACATTTACTAATATACTTCTTTCGCTATTGTTTTGGCATACTTTAAGTTTCTTCAGGTTTATATTAGTATGCCAAAACAATATAGAACTGCAATATACATACTGAATAAATAAAACACATTTACTATTGTCAAGCTTAATTTAATTTTAAATACAATAAAATTATACAATGATTTGTAAAAATAAGATGTAAACTATTCAGTAATAAAGGCTTATATTGTTATATTATTATTACTTACTAACATCCTTACTAATATTATAAATGCGAAAGTGTGTTTGTTTGTTGGTTTGTCCTTCAATCACGCTGCAACAGGGCTACGGATCGACGTGATTTTTTGCATGGGTATAGTTGAGGGCCTGGAGAGTGACATAGGCTACTTTTTATCCCGGAAAATCAAGGATTTCCAGAGGGATTTTAAAAACTAAATCCACGCAGACGAAGTCGCGGGCATCAGCTAGTACTATATTTAATTATAATAATTTATTATTCACAGTTTTCTTTGTATTATTAGAACAGCAAAGCAAATTTTTTCTTTAATGAATCTCAACACTCTATTATTCTTCTTAATCAACCTAAAGATGTCCACAGCTGGACAAAGGTCTCCTCCATGGACTTCCACAGGCTTCGGTCTTGCGCCGCCTGAATCTAGTGGCTCCATGCGACTCGTTTGATGTCGTCGGCCCACCTAGTAGGGGGTCTGCCAACACTGCGCTTCCCGGTGCGGGGTCGCCACTCCAGCACCTTGGGACCCCAGCGACCATCAGCTCTTCGAACAATCTGCCCCGCCCACTTCAGTTTTGCGACTCGCTGAGCACTACACTATATTCATTAGCAACCCATCAACGGCTCACTACTGAGCGCAGGTCTCCTCTCAGAGAAGGGTTATATGCCATAGTCCACCACGCTGGCCCAATGCGAATTGGCGGACTTCACACACCTTCAAGAACATTATGAAGAACTCTCATATGTGCAGGTTTCCTCACGATGTTTTCCTTCACCCTTGAAGCAAGTGATATTTAATTGCTTAAACGCACATAACTTCGAAAAGTCAGAGGTGCGTACCCGGGATCGAACCTGCGACCCCCCGAATAGGAGACCACAGTCCTAACCACTAGGCTATCACTGCTTGCTACACTATATTAGGGACATGTAGGTATTTACTTACCATCATCCTACTAATATTATTGTCATACTAATATTATAAATGTGAAAGTGTGTGAGGATGTATGGATGTTTTTTACTCTTTCACGCTACAATGAATGAACCGATTTGGCTGAAATTTGGAATGGAGATGGCTCATACCCAGGACTAACACGTAGGCTACTTTTTATCCTTATTTTAAAAACCTTAATCCAGGCGGACAAAGTCGCGGGCATCAGTAGTACTAGTACTAAATAATTAGTCTTGCTTATCATATCTTCAAATAGCCTTTATAAGACTATGATAAACAAACATTTATTTACTTACTAAATTAATTAAATTGAGCACAGCTGCAGTCTTAAATGTCTTTTACTTCCTTGGTGGTTCCTAGTGGACAATCAATGGCAATCAAAGATAATCTCCTCAGAAATTAGGAGATCCGTAGGAGAACCAGTCAAAGGTCTCTTGCATAGACTTCCACAGGCCTCGGTCTTGCGCCGCCTGAATCTAGCGGCTCCCTGCGACTCGTTTGATGTCGTCGTCGTCGTCGTCGCTCTTCGAACTATGTACAGGAAGTAATTGAAACCTAAATCTCGCACTGTATATACATATATGACTGTCGTGTAGTTAACATATTTTAATTTGCAATAACAAATATTGATGTCATAATAATTAAGATAAAACTATCCTATCTTTTAAGTTCGACCAAATTACAGATAGTTACAAAGTTTGATCAAAATCGGTTCATTAGTTTTCGAGTTTATTCCGAACATAGGTCGTGACAAGAGATTTTTATATATATTTATTATTGAATAAAATCTTGTATGAACATACATAACATTATCTTTTTTATTTCTATGATTCTACATTTGTTTCCAGCGTGTACTGCTACACACAAACATGATAATAAAAAGTAACATTTTAGTAAAAAGTAAAAGCTTTCTTATAATTATAAACATTTTACATTTTCACCTACTTACTATAACATATCTTATTGAATAAAAACCTGTATGAACATACATAATATTATCTTTTCTTTTTTAGGGTTCCGTACCAAAGGGTGCCAACAGGACCCTATTACTAAGCCTCCACTGTCCATGTGTCCGTCTGTCCGTCCGTCAACGGGCTGTATCTTGTAGACTGTAATAGATAGACAGTTGAAATTTTCACATAAATTGTGTATTTCTATTGCCAATATAATAACAAATAATAAAATTAAATTAAATTACAAAATATAGGGGGTATGGGAGATGATACATGGAAAAGGAGTCTAAATAAAATTTTATTTTTTTACCCTGGCATGTGGGGTGTCATTATCTAGAGCTTGTTAAGTGCAGTTCAAATATATACTTTTTTATTTTTTAGCAACAAAAATGAAGAAATGTAGGGCCGTCAAAGTTGTCGGTTTTAAACCAATTTTGTTAGGGGGTCTATCTCAAACACTAAACTAGTTAGGAATTTGAAATTTTGGTATATTATGTACTTAGGGTGTACTTAAACAACAAATACTGAAAACAGCAATTTATAACCATATGCTAATTTAGTACTTTCTGAGAACTAAGATATTTATATACTAGCTGATGCCCGCGACTTCGTCCACGTGGATTTAGTTCTTACAATCCCTCGGGAACTCTTTGATTTTCCGAGATAAAAAGTAGTAGTATGTCACTCTCCAGGTCCTCAACTATACCCATGCAAAAATTCACGTCGATCCGTAGCCCTGTTAGAAAGAAAGAAAGAAAGAAAGAAAATATCTTTATTCACTATATATCTATATCTTTATCTGTTGCGGCGTGATTGAAGGACAAACCAACAAACAAACACACTTTCGCATTTATAATATTAGTAAGGATGTATCTAGTTTTTGCGGCGTGATTGAAGGACAAACCAACAAACAAACACACTTTCGCATTTATAATATTAGTAAGGATGTATCTAGTTTAAAAAAAATATTTGGTCATATGTACGGAACCCTAAAAGACTTGCACTTGGCCAATTTTTTTTATTTGTATGATTCTGTATTTGTCTCCAGTGTGTTCTGGTACACACAAAAATCGTCGTAGCGAAGCCATCATTGTTCTGAAATAATCGAAATTAAGAATATTATTTCTTTTATATGTATAAAGATACAGCAGTGTTTTAATAATATTATAATAATATTAGATGATGTCAGCGACTTCGTCCGCGTCGATTAAGGATTTTTCTTTCCCGCGGAACTGTAATTTTCCGGGATAAAAGCAGCCTATGTATTAATCCTAGGTATGAGCTACCTCCATTCCAAATTTCAGCTAAATCGGTTGATTCGTTGTGACGTGAAAGAGTAACAAACATCCATCCATCCATTCTCATAAACTTTCACTTTTATAATAAGCTAGATGGTGCCCGCGACTTCGTCCGCGTGGATTGAGGTTTTTTCATTCCCGCGGGAACTGTAATTTTCCGGGATAAAAGTAGCCTATGTATACCTACTTATGTATGTACCTCCTACTTATGGCATTAAGCAGTGATTACAATAGTTAGCCTAGTAATTACAACAGTGGTCTCCTATTCGGGGGGTCGCAGGTTCGATCCCGGGTATGCACCTCTGAATTTTCGGAGTCAAGTGTGTTTAAGAAATTAAATATCACTTGCTTCAACGGTGAAGGAAAACATCTTGAGGAAATCTGCACACCTGAGAGTTCTTCATAATGTTCTTGAAGGTGTGTGAAGTCCGCCAATTCGCATTGGGCCAGCGTGGTGGACTATGGCCTATAACCCTTCTCTGTGAGGAGAACTGCGCTCAGTAGTGAGCCGTTGATGGGTTGTTAATGATGATGAGCTACCTCCATTCCAAATTTCAGCTAAATCGGTTGATTTGTTGTGACGTGAAAGAGTAACATGGATGGATGATCCATCCGAACTTTTGCATTAATAATATTAGTAGTATATCCTATACTTTATGATCAATTCTTGTATATGTAATTGGTTTCTTAGAAACGGCTCTTACAATTTGGATGATTTTGCTTTCGTGCCCTGTATTTGAGTTCGTGCCAATACTGAATATACTGGTGTGTTGTTTATATTTATTTAATTCCACTTAAAAAATGAATCATTACTTACAGTTTCCTTTCTTTGCTTGTCGTGGTGGCACCATCTTCTAAACCATAAAGGGCAGCAGCTGTGTTCCTCCAAAACTCTCCCTCCCTTGCCTTTGGCACTGAAATAAAGAGTTTAAGATGTTGATAAATTTCTTTCTTTAGGAAGACATTTAAAGTTATCTTGTGATCTATTCTTTTGTCTTGTGTGTGTAATGAAGAATATACATACATTACTAAGTTAGAAGTTGTTCATGTTTAAATTTTTGTAGGAAAGATATGAATATTTCTAGTAATTATTTATAGTAATTATTTATAGTAATTTACCTTTACCTTACTTTGTTTTTCACGGCACAACGAATGAACCCATTTGGCTGAAATTTGGATTGGAGATAGCTCATATACTGGACTAGCACTGGCACACTTACTACACGGCTAGATACATTTTATCTGGAGAAAGTAGAGTTCCTTCGGAAATCAAAAACCCTGTTCTACGCGGAAGAAGTCGCGGTCATAAACCGTATAGTTTACTTACATATTTCCGATTCGAAAGCCCTTTGTAAAAGTTTATTGGAGTAAAAAATTTTCTTCAATTCAATTCCCTTAATCATGCTTAGATGTTAGATTTATGAATAATATGAATCATTATAAAAACAAACGAATTTTTTCATAGATTATTGACATATGACTGACGTCTGACATTGACACTGATTGACACTTGACAGCGACAAAGTACACAGACTTACTTCTAACAAGAAAAAATACATGGCTGTAACCACATATAACCCTAGAAGAATGATTAATAACACAGAAAATATACAAAATTAGAAGCTTTTAGCGCCACCTATAGTTGAATAGCAGAAGCGACTAGACTAAGAACTACTGCTACTCGTCAATAGGTGGCGCTATTTATGTTCAATCTCCGATCGTTCTCCATCGGTCTTTATTTCATCACGATGTCATCGGTAGGACTTACACAATCGCTATTTGATTTCAACGATATATGAAAATCGTTAAAAATATTCATCATGAAATAAAGATAGACAATCGCTCTTCTGATATATATCTAACAATTAAAATATCTGACAGATAAATATGGTTGATTATCAGAGAGCTTATCTGCTAGAATGTCATAACGGATTCTTGTGAAACAGAAACTTAAACGCTATCTGTCTGATTAGTTGTAGATAGGCTATCAGGAACTTTATCAGTAAGTCGTGAAACAGGCCCTTAAAATTTTCGAACTAATTTTCCGGGATAAAATATAGCGTATGTGCTATTCTGCTGTATACGCTATTATATTGAGAAGTTTCATCAAAATCCGTTCAGTAGTTTTTGCGTGAAAGAGTAAGAAACATCCATACATAACATATCCATACATAAGGAAAATAACAGCGACCAATCTTATAGCAGCCAATTATAAAATCAACATACAAGCTGATATTCTAATGAACAAGTGTTTGCGAACTCAGATACATTCTCTGTTCCCTCACTCTCATAGTCCAAGGCAACCGGAAAGTTAAAATTAATTATTATTCAATTTTTTTTTATTCAAATAAATTTTTATTAAAGTGCTTTTGAATCAAAAGTAATATTATAAAAGTGTAGTATTATTAAATATTTTATAAGGTATTTTGAAAGTATGACATAATAATAATGGAAGTACCATGTGAAGTCAGTAGAAGGCAGAAAGATAAAATACAAAGTGCTTCTCGGAGTATAAAATATTACCTTCACATAATCGTTTTTCACACGGGAATATTAATTTTTTACAACCCATGATTAATGAGCTAGGTTTCCTAGACTTATGAGAGGTGGCTGAGGGAAGACGACGGGGGTGAGAGGGGGTAAATTAGCACACATCGATCAGTTCATCGCAAAGAAGCTGGTCGGTGACAGCATGAAAAATTGCAACGACCCAATTCACCCCCTACTCCCCTATTAGCGGTGGTAGGGAATATTGATGCGACATTATTCTATGCTAACCTAAAGATGAAAATTTTGGAATATTTTTATAGGATCGCCGAATTTTTGCCTACGGCGCTGTGTATTCAGGTTTTATGAAATCACAGTGGAACCTTTTATATCGTCGATCGAATATTATATTCATCATGAGACAGTAGGTAATGATTAACCTGTAAATTATCTTTTTCCTCATTGTGGAAACACTGCATACATAGCATAATATCTACTATTGTAAACTTGTTTTGAAAAGAGCAACTGCCGAGATTCTTGCTGGTTCTTCTCGGCAGGAACGGCATTCCGAACCAGTGGTAGACTCATCGACGATTCAAAAGCACTTGTAAAAAAGTTTATTTGAATAAAAACATTTCTATTCTATTGTATTCTAATGGAACATTTTTAAACGACTTCAAAAAAGGAGGAGGTTCTCAATTCGTCGGAATCTTTTTCTTTATGTATGTCCACCGATTACTCGAAGACGCCTGAACCGATTTGGAAAATTCTTTTTTTTGTTTAAAAGGGCATACTCCCCAGTTAGACCCATATAAATTTTATTTAAATCGGTCGAGCGGTTTTAAAAAAATCAACAAATAATTTGAAGTGGTGCAAGCGTATGATGTCGGTTTTTTAAAAAAATTTTTTATATTAAATTATAACCTTCGACGTACGTTTCGCTCCAAAATTCAAAATTCAAAATTATTTATTTCACGTAGGCCAACCTGTGGCTCTTATGACAAGTCATGATTCTACCACCGGTTCGGAAAGCGGATTATCATCAAGAGATGTTGACTCCACAATTCACAATTATTGCAAAGTCTTTGCAGCGAATTGGAGCGAAACGTAGGTACGTCGAGTGTTAAAAGATTTATTCTGTTTGGCGGATTATAGCAAAGGAATATTAATTTTTCTCATATATCATGGAATATCGCAAAGTAAGCCCTCGTTAAGTCAACCATTGATTGTCGTGAAAAAAAAATACTAACTGTAATCGCTAAAACCATAACTTCGCTTTTCTGATGTCGGGCACAAAAGACGTAACCGTAAATTAAGGCCGTGATCAGCTGGTTGTGACGAAGTTGGTTGCTGACAATGAAAAATTGCCGCGACCCAATTCCGTATCCTCGTAGACTTAGAGAATACTGACGTGACATTATAATAATTAAATAAAAAATACGTGTGGCACTCGGGGACTGCCGCGGTAAAGCTATTGCATAGCATTTTCTAGTCGCACGCACACAAACACCGTGCCGAAGTCTGCCGAACTGAAACGACGGTGTTAGGTTTATTTTCGTTACGGAATTTCTTGATTCGGTCGCCCCGCTCAAAGCCCGCGCTAAAAGCTATGCAATAGCTTAATAAATAATGAATAACAGCCCCTCTAGCCAAGTTACACTTCTTTGCATCGTTTCTCTTAATACGATCGCTGTCACTTGAAGTTTTGGCTAGTGCTAGACTAGATGGCGCTGCAGCTGATCGAAGACAGAAGTTTATTGATAATATTTCGCGGCATTTTGTATAGTTTTTTTTAGCATTTAAAAAATTTATAATACAAGACCTGAGAGCTCGTCAAAATTCCAGATTCCAGCAGATTCAAAAGCCAGTAAAACCAACAAAATGAAGGTAGTTATACCAACATCACCATGACGGTTCCAGCGAACATATTAATGTGGGCCAATTCAATTTCCTGCGTGTCCCCCCCCCCCCCCCCGGCACCCTCCACCCCTGGTTTAATTAAAGACACCGCGAAGCGACGTGTCAGATTAATGTGCCCATATTGAAAAGGACTTGAACTAGTTCCGGCATATTATTATGGCATCGCTCGCTTTTTCAAAGAATTGGTGGGTGATTCCTCCTAAACAAAAAATGAAAATAAAACAAAAATAAAAAAAAACTTTGATTACAAAAAAAAAAACAAGTAAACATTTTTTTATAAAGGCATTCATATTATACAAAATATATAAGGTCCTATGTTATTTCATATCTTATGTTGCATATCTCTTCTCTATATCTATCTATAATATAATAAAACTGTAACAGGTCCAATTCTGTACATTGAAGATATTTTGAAAATTTTTGTTTCAGGGCACTCTATAATCGATACTGAAGCCAAAACAATTTTTTTTTAATTTTTTGTCTGTCTGTCTGTCTGTCTGTCTGTCTGTCTGTCTGTCTGTCTGTCTGTATCTTGGCCGCGCATCACGCCGAAACTACTGGACGGATTTAAATGAAACTTGGCACGATTTAAGTTAGTACTACGAGGTATAATATAGGATACTTTTTATCCCGAAATTCAGCACGGTTCCCTTGGGAGAGGGGATGAAAGTCAAAATGTGTATTTCGCTGTAATTCATTAAGGCGTATTCCGATTTAATCCATTCTTTTTTTGTTAGAAAGCAGGTTCTTTAGAGATTGTCCTGTAATTGTTTCAAGGTCGTCAATTTCGTAGTTCAGAAATTATAGACATCACAATCTTCTGTATAGGTCCAAATAACTTGAACCCCGGAATCTACAGGATACTTTGAATGAACGGCTCATCTTAAGCTGGCAATTGTAATTTATCGTATATAGCCATCGTGGATAATATTTTGTCAAAGTCAAACTACTCCAAAGGCGTCAGATTTTGCCAAACGATCATTATACCTACATACTACATAGTAGGTATGGATGTAATACATCGTATGGACGTAATATTACAGTGTTTTCCTATGTAATTTAATATTCTAATCATATTTACTAATATTATAAATGCGAAAGTGTGTTTGTTTGTTGGTTTGTCCTTCAATCACGCCGCAACAGAGCCACGGATCTACGTGATTTTTTGCATGGGTATAATTGAGGACCTGGAGAGTGACATAGGCTACTTTTATCCCGGAAAATCAAAGTGTTCCCGAGGGATTTTAAAAACTTAATCCACGCGGACGAAGTCGCGGGCATCAGCTAGTATATATATATAAAAGAAAGTGGTGTTAGTTACACTATTTATAACTCAAGAAAGGATGAACCGATTTGGCTGAAAATTGGTGGAGAGGTAGCTTAGAACCAGGAGACGGACATAGGATACTTTTTATCCCGTTCGACCGCGTTTCCGTTAAGTCACTATAAAACGTGGTATAACAAAAACTCATCTGACATGGAATAACAAAACGCAAATGACAGTGGAATAACAAAACGTAAATGACAGCTAAACGTAATTTTGTCTTTGGTTAAGTATGGTAAAAAATTTGACAATTATAAAAATGATAGCTAAAGTAGTAATTGATAATATCATCAGTAATATGTTTTCTGTTTGAATCATCATTAACAATGCCGCGAGCAAGACGATCAAATGTTTCCTGCTACAAAGCTACGGATTGACGTGATTTATTGGATAGGTATAGTTGAGAACCTGGAGGGTGACAAAGATTTCCCGCGGGATGTTATGAACTAAATTCACGAAGACGAAGTCGCGGGCATCAGCTAGTACTAGATATAAATTAATACACTGCAAATTGCAGTGTTCTTTATTGTTAATGACCTTCTAATATAATATAATTATTATCCTTACCAATATTATAAATGCAAAAGTCTTTGTTTTTGTTGGTTTGTCCTTCAATCATGCATCAACGGAGTAAGTGATTCGATGTGATTTTTTTAATGGGTAAGTTGAGTTCTGGGAGTGTGTCATAGGCTACTTTTTATCCCGGAAAAGCAAAGGGTTTCCGTCAAAAGTACCAATCAAATATACGTTATAATAAATTAACAGTATGTGTTTAAGTACCATATCTCTTGCAAGTTAACTTACTAGCGTCTTAGACTACATCATCAGTACAAGGGATATAGTAGTCAGAAGCTATCTTATCATCGAATTCTGGTATCCTACTTCCGACTAATATTCTAAATACGAAAGTTTGTGACGATGGGTGGATGGATGGATGTATGGATGGACGTTTGTTACTCCTTCACGCCACAACGAATGAACCGATTTGGCTGAAATTTGGAATGCGGATAGCTCATACCCAGGATTAACACATAGATTAGTAACATTTTATCCTGGAAAATTGAAGAGTTCTCCTGGGAATTAAAAAACCCTAATCCACGCGGAAGAAGTCGTGGGCTTCATCAGTAAAAAAATATATAATATATATCTTTCTAAAAAGCTACTGGACTGATTTAAATGAAGATGAGTGCGGTTGAATATTGTTTTGACGGAAACATTAAAGAGGTCCGCTTCAATAATATCAGCCTCAAAGATGAGAAATCGTCGTTTTATCCGTGTTTTCAGGCAATTAAAAACTGCTACAATATCATTAGAATAGAAATATGAAGCGCCAGCATCTATAAGATTATAATATAATTATAGCTCAGGTGGGAAATTGGGCGGTCCCGAAACCAGACGACCCCGGTTCGAGTTCAGATGATTATTTTCCCCCCTTTTTTTCAAGTTCCTTCTTTTGTGAGAAAACCTATTATTGGGGGCCTTTTATCAACGCATCTAATTCGTATCTATAATTGACCGAGCTTTAAAAAAAGAATACGGTAGTAATTACATTAGTAAAGAAACCGACATTGTGCAAATATTCGTATCTAAATATAATTGCCAAAAACACGATTTACCTTAAAAAAAACCGAGCAAAGCTCAGTCATCCAGGTACTATCAGCCTTAAAGAGGAAAAACAATCATCGATACAGCGTAAATACATAAAACAAAATGGCCGTTTCGCCTGATGATTCAAATCAAGCGGTAATTTTTGAGAGTCTGCTCCAAAGTGCCGGTTAACGGCTGTAACAACAAAAACCGGGCGCGCGCAATTTTCCCCGTTCTCACACAAAAAAACGTTTTTTGATGTGGTGCAAGTAACAAGAGCTTATTACTAGCAAAAAGTATTGTGAGGGCTCGTGTAGTTTTTCTAACGGGTTATAAGTTCTGTTGCAGCGTTGTTAACTCTTTGATTTTCTAAAAGATGGCGTTAGTAGTACAATAACATTCTATCCAATGAATACAATTTTTTTAATGGTTATAAAATTATATTTTTTGACAGATAACACATCTGGATATGACGTTAAATTACTGTTAAAGCACAAATCTTCAAGCGTAATAGTTTTTCAGTAAAGTGTACCACAAAATGCTTAGGTTGTGGGATAGTGATAGGTCTCGCTTCGCTCGCCCTAATTATTGTAAACTAGCTGATGCCCGCGACTTCATCCGCGTGGATTTAGTTTTAAAATCCCTTACCTCGGGAACTCTTTGATTTTCCGGGATAAAAAGTAGCGTATGTCACTCTCCAGGTCCTCAACTATACCCATGCAAAAAATCATGTCGATCCGAAGTTCTCTTGCGGCGTAGGTATATGTAATTTTTTTTTTACTTTTTTTAAACCTTTTTTTTCACCGTTTAACCTTCCTTGGACTACAACAAACATTTCAAAACCATAATCAGCTAAATCGGCCCAGCCGTTCTCGAGTTTTGGCAAGATAAACGAACAGCAATTGATTTTTATATATATACATAGATAGATTTTCGTTTGAAGAAAAAATTCGTTTGCCATAATTCGCCAAATGATGATATGGAGATGTTCACTCCAACATCAACAGTGGAGTCAACATCTCCTGATGATGCTCCGGTATTGGAGCGAAACTTGCGTCGTATGTCAAAATATTTATTCTGTTTGGCGGACTATAGCAAAGGAAGTTCTCAACTATACCCACGCAAAAAATTACGTTGATCCGTAGCTTTGTTATGGCGTGATTGAAGGGCAAATCAACAAATCAAATAACAATCACATTTATAATATTACTAAGGATTTAGGATTATGCTTTTAAAAATCTAGACACAACCCTTTTTTTATCGGGATATAAAGCCAGCTTATTTCAATCTCCAGGTTCTAAAGTACATACTGATCCCTCAAACTTTTTTGTTTTAAAATTAATTATTTTTGAAACGAAGTTCCTTATCGGACGGTACGGACTTGGCGGATAGGGGAGGCGAAAAAAAATGTAAGATTTTTCCGTCGCGACCTTTGTGTGTTGCCTTCGGTTGTTACACATGTTCCGTCATAGCTTTGGTGTTGTAGCGACTAAACAAAGACTAAACAAACTATCGGTTCGGGGGTTCGAATCCTGATGTGTCTGCCCGTCTTAACATGAATTGAATTGTAGTTTTTTGGAGTTTACTCCTTTAGAATCGATTTTAGGCGCCCGGTATGAGAAAAATTTGAGCAGTGAAATCTGTTTTGAATGACCTCGTTACGTTTTTCACAACAAAAACTAAACTCCAATAAACTCCAAAAATTCAAAATTATTTATTTCACGCAAGCCAACCTGTGGCTCTTATGACAAGTCATTACTCTACCACCGGCTCGGAAAGCGGATTCTGCTGAGAAGAGCCGGCAAGAAACTCAGCAGTTGCTCTTTTCAAAATAATCATTTTACAATATTATTATGAAGCTATTACATTGTAATAAGTTTTTTGGAGTTTACTCCTTAAGAATCTATTTTCATATATAAGGCACCCGGTAAATCTACTTATGAATGACCTCGTTACGTTTTTCACAACGATGCAAATTTCTACCCTAACGCTGAGAAAATAAGGTTGGTTTTTGCTTGAGTTGTCGAATGCCCTTGTTACGTTTTTCACAACGATGCAAATTTCTACCCTAAGGTTGAGTAAATAAGGTTGGTTTTCGCTTGAGTTGTCGAATGCGAAAGCGCTTTCGCTTCGGGAAGCCGAGCGCGTACCGATCGGGTCCGAGCGAATGGGGGCCGAGCTATTGTCTCGCCACTTTGCTCGGCCTAGTGGTCGGCCGAGCACTCGGCGAAGTGTTTATACGCACCGAGTACTCGGCCGAGAGTACTGTCTCGCATCTCTACTCGGTAGGTGTAATCAGCCTATAAGGAGTAAACTCCAGTCGTGCGTCGGAGCTGACACACACACTTTTATTTATTTTTTATCATTCTGTCTCATTGTGGAAATGTTATATTTTATTCTGACAAAGTTGCATAGGTTAAATCGGCTTGGCATCCAGCTGCCCACAAGAAAAGCATAAAAAAAGTGTGTGTGTCAGCTCCGACGCACGACTGGAGTTTACTCCTTAAAACGTCGTAATGCATTCGCGGCGCTCGGACCCGATCGGTACGCGCTCGGCTTCCCGAAGCGAAAGCTCTTTGAAAAACGTAACGAGGGCATTCGACAACTCAAGCGAAAACCAACCTTATTTACTCAACGTTAGGGTAGAAATTTGCATCGTTGTGAAAAACGTAACGAGGTCATTCATAAGTAGATTTTACTCCTCGAATTTTTCTCATACCGGGCGCCTTAAATCGATTCTTAAGGAGTAAACTCCAATAAACTCCAAAAAAAAAGTGTGTGTGTCAGCTCCGACGCACGACTGGAGTTTACTCCTTAAATACGATTGTCTAAACATCGGTCGTAATGCATTCGCGGCGCTCGCTGCGTCTCGGCGCCGCTCGGACCCGATCGGTATCGGGATCGGGATCGCATTCGACAACTCAAGCGAAAACCAACCTTATTTACTCAACGTTAGGGTAGAAATTTGCATCGTTGTGAAAAACGTAACGAGGTCATTCATAAGTAGATTTACCGGGTGCCTTATATATGAAAATCGATTCTTAAGGAGTAAACTCCAAAAAACTTATTACAATGTAATAGCTTCATAATAATATTGTAAAATGATTATTTTGAAAAGAGCAACTGCTGAGTTTCTTGCCGGCTCTTCTCAGCAGAATCCGCTTTCCGAGCCGGTGGTAGAGTAATGACTTGTCATAAGAGCCACAGGTTGGCTTGCGTGAAATAAATAATTTTGAATTTTTGGAGTTTATTGGAGTTTACTCCTTAAGAATCGATTTTCATATATAAGGCGCCCGGTATGAGAAAAATTCGAGGAGTAAAATCTACTTATGAATGACCTCGTTACGTTTTTCACAACGATGCAAATTTCTTTTTTTTATTTTTTATTTTTATTAATATATTATAATAAAAATATTTGTACATCTTAATAATACCGTCAAACTGTATAACAGTTTGTTGACGGATTAAAAGCTCTCCTTTTAATACATATTATAATATATTATCTATCTACTTAAAATTAATTATTTTATATATAAGTACTAAGTTATATAGCTGTACTAAATTATACTACTACTACAATTATATAGCTGGACATTTACATTTTTAGCAAAGTATTTCTTAACCTACACTTGAACAACCTTTTCGAGGTTTTGTTGAGATTTACTGGATTCAAGGACGCAAATTGTGAAACATTTGCATCCCTGAATCCAGCAGGTAGCTCATTTAACAGGCTAGGAACAAGAAACTTTGTTGTCCAACCTCCAAAGTAGTTCCCTTTTGGAGGTACTACAAATTTTCTGTCCAACATCCTTCTTGCTCCCAGCCTATTTTGTCCCCTTTTTTCAAGTTTGTCAAAAATCAATATTTGCTCTGACAATAATAATAGTTTAAATTGATATTCAATTGGTAATACTTTACAAATTCTAAATAATTTATCATAATCCCCTTTACAATTGTTTTTAACATCCCCACTAACTAAGTATTTTAGAAATCTAATTTGTATTTCTTTGATTTTGTTTAAATTTGTTTTAAATGTCCGCCCATATGTACTAAGGCCATATATCATTAGCGATTCCACAAGTGCATAATATAAAGTGTATAAAGTGCCTGTGCCAACTACACGTTGGAGATGATAAAATTGACCAAGCACTGACCTTAGTCTGGCGCATACATCGTCGATATGGTACTTCCACGTCATTTTTGAGTCAACAGTTAAGCCCAAATATCTATAACGGTCTACGATTTCTATGTTTGAACAGCTACAATTATTTAAGTGATTGTGTAAGCACGAATAATCATGACCAATAATATTTATGCTATAACTATTAATATTGCGATTATACGGTGAATATATACGCATACACTTTGTTTTATTAATATTTATAATTATACCATTATCATGGGACCACTTTATTATATTTATAAGATCACACTGTATTTGTTTCTCTATATACTTAATATCTTTATCCGCGTAAAACAAACATGTGTCATCCGCATACATATATATATTACACTGTTTAACCACGTTAGATATAGAATTGACATGCATCACATAGCCCAGGGGTCCAAATACTGAGCCGGTTGGAACACCAGATAATACATCCGCAGTTCCTCCCGCAACGCCATCAACAACAGTCTTTATTTTCCTATTTTTGAGATACGCCTGAAACCATTTATTCAAGGGTCCCCTGACACCACATTCATCCATCGCTTGTAATAATTGATTAAAATCCAAAGTATCAAAGGCTTTTTTAAAATCGATAAATACTACTACTACCTGTTTTCTCTCACTCAGGCTGTTGTTGACGTCATCTGCAAACTGCGTCAAGGCAGTAGATGTATTACGTCCCCTCCGAAAGCCATGCTGTGCTGTCGATAGGATATTATATTTTTCTAAGAAATACGATAACTGTGACACAACAATTTTTTCCATTATTTTATTAATGACTGACAATATAGTAGTACCTGTAGTTGTACATTCAAAGTGGCTACCTTGCTTGTATAATGGCCGAATTAAAGATAGTTTTAAGGTATCAGGGTAGACTCCCCTATTTACACACATGTTAATAAACTTAGCCAATAAAGGCGATAATCTACTCTTAATATACTTAACATCCATTACCCTTATTTTGTCTGCCCCAGGGGCCTTATTATCACTCAGTGCACTAATAATCTTTTCTACCTCTTTTGCAGAGGTATTAATGTACCTTATGGACACATTGCTGGGTGTTACATAAGTTGTTCTGTCCAAGAATCGTGTGCTACAGTGATGTTTGATACTCTGGACCTCCTCTGTAAACGTTTTAGCAAATTCATCACAAATGCTTTCCAAACTGTTATTTTGGCCCATGTACCTCACAATCACCGAGTCCAGACTATTATTTTTTCTACCTAACCAGCTGTTAATGCATTCCCACATTTTTCTAATATTATTAGTGCACTGAGAGATTTCACTTTTCCTGTATGCATCTTTGGCGGCATTTATGGATTTATTCACTTTATTTCTATATCTTGTATAGTTTATTCTAAAATTCATGTTATTGGGACTTGCTTTCCAAATTTTAAAAAGCTTATCCCTATGGCTTATCATTTTGATCAATTTAATAGTAATCCACGGTTTTGAAGTTCTTTTATTATGATTATTTTGTTTACATCGCGATTTTTCATAAATATCGCCAAAAATGCAATGTAACCTTTCATATAGTTTAATAGGACAGTCAATATCATCTAACTCATTCCAGTTGAAGGCATCCAATCCCTCTCTCACTAATTTATTACACAACCTATACACCTCACTATTAGTTGGTCTTTTCTGCACGCATGCACTGAATGGTATAGTTGCCCCAATCATATAATGGTCAGATAACTTACATTTATGTATGTACGCACTCGTCGGCTTAGTACGAATCCAAACGTGGTCGATGCAGGACGACACAATCTTACCGCTTAATATTTCCTCTCGCGTGTTATCCCGAATAGCACACATAAACCCACATTCATGTAACATATTCTCGTACTGCATTACATATTTGCTTCTACCTACATCCGTCAAGTTAATATTTGTATCACCCATTACCACAATATCGCAGCACCTGGGAATATTTTTAATACAGTTTTTCAACTCTTGCACAAATAATATTTTGTTTGTTTTTGGGGGTCTATACACAGCCAATAAGTGTACTTCGGATGATAACGAATCTTCCTTTCTAACTACACCGTAAATTAGTTCCATTGAACTTTGAATTATGTACTTCTCACTGAAAATAATATTTGTTTTTGCATATACTATTATTCCGCCACCTCGGTGATTTTTTCTAGTAGTACTATACATTTCATACCCATCTATTTTGTACAATGGTAACTCCTCACATTTTATATTGATCTCAGATAGTATTATAAGGTCCAAATGCTTATAACAGTTGTTTATCATTACAAGAAACTCATTAAAGTTTTTACGCAGTGAGCGAATGTTTAAATAAACAATTTTTAAATATTGATTTGTTTTGTTGATATTAAGAGACCACTCCTGCGTACTTTCGTAAGTATAACACTGTATGTCGTTTTGTATTGTTTGTTCCATAATGAGATGAGGTATAGAGTATGCTCGTATTTATACCATAGTACGTATGGGTAGTATAAAAATTATAAATTGTCAGTTTTTAATTTTCTTAAAAAATCCTCTGACCGAACTGTAAATATTTTTCTTTCGGTGTCCCCTTTTCTCACTAATATTTTGCCTTTCTGTACCCATATATATTTGTATATCCCATTCAACTCTTTTTTAGTGGTCCATAATAACTGCCTCACGGATTTTGGGAGCAATTCATTTATATATACGGGTTTGTTGTTTCCGTTATTGTATACGTCCTTGTTAGTCAATCGGTGTTTTCTTTTTGAGATCCACTGATTACGTGCAGTTCCATTTCTCATCGTTACAATAACTGGATTTGGCTGTGCATTGTTCTGTTTATTATCCATCCTCTGTACTGATTCTATGCTTTCGGCGTCCAGATCTAACTGTTTAGCAATATTTATCACTATATTTTCTATATTTTCACCTAATTGCTTGTCTAGCCCTACAATTTCCACTTTATTTTCGTATTCTTTAGCTTCAAGCTCCAAAACTCGTTCTTCTAGGGATTTTGCGTATTTTTCTAAGAAAATATTTTTTTGTTCTATAGATGTTAATTTCTTTTCTGTTTTCTCCTGTTTTTCCATGAGTTCTTGGTATTTTTCAGCATAAAAGTCAACAGATTCCACCAAGTCATCAAGTGTTTTTTTCATGATGTTCATAGTATCCAATTTTTTATTTATTTCCGCCAACACTGCTCCCGTATTGATTTGGACAGCATCGGCACTCACCGTTGACGATTCTCGGCTCTCTTTAGGAGTTTGAACGCAATCTCCACATTTTTCTTTATCAAGAAGCATCTTTTTTGCACACTTTTTGTGGTAATACGATCCACATGTTCCCTTACACTTAATCACATCATCCTTTGTTTTCGCCACAAACGTTTTACATTTCTTACAAATCGCCATTTTGCACTTGTCAAATCTGCTTTAGTACAAGTACCCTAAATACGTCCGTGCACTGAGAGCGCGGTGCACTGACTAACCCTAACGTTCAGTAAATAAGGTTGGTTTTCGCTTGAGTTGTCGAATGCGAAAGAGCTTTCGCTTCGGGAAGCCGAGCGCGTACCGATCGGGTCCGAGCGGCGCCGAGACGCAGCGAGCGCCGCGAATGCATTACGACCGATGTTTAGACAATCGTATTTAAGGAGTAAACTCCAGTCGTGCGTCGGAGCTGACACACACACTTTTTTTTGAATATAATATTAGTAGGGAGCTGTACTCGATGTTACGAATTTTCTATGGAATGGAACTAAAATCCGCTAAATCTTTTAACTTGATCGAAAATATTAAGTTCGCAGCTTGAAGTAAATGAAAGAATGAAAAACGAGCCACACTTCCAGCGATGGCGTCTATTAAAATAATTGCACGAATATAGCGGATAGAGCTGCTCTATCCCTGCGCCATGATGGCCAGTCATAGAATAAATGTAAGAATAAGGTTTTATTTTATAGCGGTAAATACAATTCATCCTTTGTAGTAAAAGAGCTCTTGCTCTTTTACATCATCATCATCATCATCATTAGCAACCCATCAACGGCTCACTACTGAGGTCAGGTCTAATCTCAGAGAAGGGTTATAGGCCATAGTCCACCACGCTGGCCCAATGCGAATTGGCGGACTTCACACACCTTCAAGAACATTATGAAGAACACTCGGGTGTGCAGGTTTCCTCACGATGTTTTCCTTCACCGTTGAAGCAAGTGATATTTGATTTGATTTTTTAAACGCACTTGACTCCGAAAAAAAGTCAGAGGTTCCGGGATCGAACCTGCGACCCCCCGAATAGGAGACCACAGTCCTAACCACTAGGCTATCACTGCTCTTTTGGATGATGAGCATGAATTAGTTGATGCCTGGCCTGCCTGCGTCCGCGTGAAGTTAAGTTTTAAAAATCCCACCGGAACCCTTTGTTTTTCGGGATAATAGCCTATGTCCCTCTCAGAGTTCTCAACTATATAATACCAACCAATCATCATCATGAGCAAACCAATTGATTGATTGATTCTATAGTATTAGTAAGTATCAAAACTGAATAAAAATCATTCACTTTGAATGATTCACGATACCACTACACTTTTCGTCAAAATGTGGCAGCCCACGAAATGTCAGTTTACTGCATCTAACTAAAAGTCCGAGTATACAACTTACTACTGCAGCAGTAGTAGTAGCAAAGGTCAACCTTTATAGGCATGATGACCGATTTTGAAAGACTGTTGATGATGAAGAATGATGTTCGGAAGTATATATATAGTAGAAAAAAAATCTTATTTAACAAAAAGGGGTTTGGTAGATAAAATTGCCATTTCAATTTTAAGACTGAGTTTCCACGGCGCGGTTCGCGCTCGCGCCCGCAGCGGTTGTGGGCCCGCGGCCTCCGTAGAATGCAGATTTGTATGGAAAATGAAGTAGCAATTTCCACGGCGCGGTTTGCGCCCGCGGCGGGCGCAGTACTAGCGGTACCGCAACCGCTGCGGGCGCGGGTGCGAACCGCGCCGTGGAAACTAAGTATTAAAATGCACGCAAAAACGCTCGCCGGTGTCACGGCGTCGTTCGTGACGTCAACTCTATGTTTTGTCATAGTAGCGTGTCAAAGAAGAAGATAGTGACGTATCGCTCTGATTTGTGTTCAATCCAATATGGCGGATTGCTGTGTTTTATAGGTTTACTAGCTGACCCCGCGAACTTCGTACCGCCAGCAAAAATATTTAGTGGTTGTTCACCCTTATCATTTAGGGGTATGAAAAATAGATGTTGGCCGATTCTCAGACCTACTCAATATGCTCAGAAAATTTCATGAGAATCGGTCAAGCCGTTTCGGAGGAGTACGGGAACGAACATTGTGACACGAGAATTTTATATATAAGATTTTATATCAAAATAAAACCCTACCTATCAATCTCGCTCAAATAGAAAAATAAATACGTTTTTTTATAATCCATGAATCCTATTTCAATAGATAAATTAATAATTTCATTGATTTCTTGGCTACAATCTGTAGTAATAAGGGCAATTGAAAAGAGCAACTGCTGAGTTTCTTGCCGGCTCTTCTCAGCAGAATCCGCTTTCCGAACCGGTGGTAGAATCATGACTTGTCATAAGAGCCACAGGTTGGCCTACGTGAAATAAATAATTTTGAATTTGAATAAACATTTTGTCTTTTTTATGGTTATTCCTTAATCTCGTATTAAACGGAGTAATCAAGAAGGATAACTTTTGGAAATAATGTAGTAAAACGAAATTGCTTGTAAAAACTCGCATTCGATTTACCTGAAGTTTTGTTACAAACAATATTTCTTCCCCGGAAAGGTAATAAAAAGAACTGAAGTCAAATTCTCTTCTGTTATACTCGTAGGTTGTTATGTAGAATGAAGTTGACACTGAGTTATGGATGCTGCCTTGTTTTTAAGGGATGATTTTAATTAAATTGTCAGAATTTTTATTCTTTCGTTCCGACGCGGGCTTTATAGCCCTAGTTTATTTAACCGAGTTCAAAAAAAAGGTTATTAATTCGATACGTATGTATGAACAACTGCTATGATAGTCTATTAGGGCTTCCAAACAAGTATACAAAGTTTTATAGGTGACTATGTGAGCATTCTTTTTATATTTGCTTACATTTTGCTTCAACTTAGGGAAGAGTTAAAGGTTTCATCAAAATCGGTTCAAGATATGGACACTTGTTCTTTTTCGGTTATTCTTTACAATTTCGTTTTATTGAAGTCGGTTTTAATTTTTCCTAATTTTTTTTTAAAAAGAATATCAGCAAGTTGAAGTTGACTAATATCCTCCTATCCCCTCAAAAGTGCAACGGGTGGGATTCGAACCTGCGACCTTTCACTCACGAGTCGCATCTAATCTCATCTAATGCTAAGCTATGTCGCAATCTAAGCGGTGATAGTCTAGTGGTTAGGAATTCTGATTCCTTTTTGGAGGACCCCGGTTCGATTCTAGGCACACACCTCACATGCACTCGTTTTATCACTTGCTAATGGTGAAGGAAAACATCGTGAGGAAACCTGCATACCCGAGAGTTCTCCATAATGTTCTCAAAGGTGTGTGAACGCTGCAAGTATTTGGCCAGCGGGCTGGACTATGTTCTAATCCATGGTCATTCAGAGAGCCTTCCGTATGTTGAAATGAAGATGGTTAAGAAAGAAACTGGAAAATTTTAATTATGATTTGTTTCCATAGCGTATATTATATTAAGCAGTAATAGCCTAGTGGTTAGGACTGTGCTCTCCTATTCGGGGGGGTCGCAGGTTCGATCCCGGGTCTTTTCGGAGTCAAGTGCGTTTAAGCAATTAAATATCACTTGCTTCAACGGTGAAGGAAAACATCGTGAGGAAACCTGGACACCTTCTTCATAATGTTCTTGAAGGTGTGTGAAATCCGCCAATTCACATTGGGCCAGCGTGGTGGACTATGGCCTATCCCTTCTCTGAGAGGAGACCTCGCTCAGTAGTGAGCCGTTGATGGGTTGCTAATGATGATGATGATGATATTATATTATACGTTATGGGAAAAAATAAAACATATAAGTATAAGACTCGAATCCTAGACTGGAGGCGGAGGTCTTAAGATGTACTATCACCGCTTTAGTTCCGGTTTACGGGAAAAATATTATTAAGTTCACTAAAACAAGTGCTAGGTTAAAAGGGTTATTGTTGCCTAGACTCTGACAGTGCAAGCTAGGTACAGTAAAAGCTATTTTATTATAAGGAATGGGGTGGCATGGAGACGTTTTGGGTACCCTACTTACAATTTATAGTGTGTGTGTGCGTGTGACTTCTACATACGTAAATACAACGAATAAATTAGAACTATTTTCCGGTTTCCGATTGAGCTGAAATTTTGTATGTATATGTAGATCGGACGACAATGCAATACTATTGTGATATGGAGCTGATATGACGACCGATGCCCGCCGAGTTTCTTGCTGGTTCTTCTCGCCAGGAAGGGCATTCCAAAACAGAGGTAGATTCATCGACGAATCAAAAGCACTTGTAAAAGTTTATTTGAATAAAAAATAATTCTATTTTATTCTCGATGATTGAGCCGGAAGATGGCTATCGAAACTCTTTAATAAATCTCATCCCATAGGAACCCCATCGAATTTGAGCTGAATTTCACTTTATCGTGTGGTAACAAGAGTCGCTTTTTATTTAAATGATTTCACGAAGTCTACCTGTTCTATTATTATGTGATGATAGTAGTGACGCATAGTACGTTGCGATCAAGTAGCATTTTAATTACAGATTTGGCTATGGTGAAACGTAAATATTATAGTTTAATCTTGTAAAACTACTTATTTATTATTCGAATAGAAGTTATTATAATATCGGTGAAATTGAACCTTAGCACTTATCTACAGGTATAGCAGTTTAATCTTGTAGATTTCTCAATAATTGCAATGGCAGCCGGCTTGAAATTGACACGGTTGTAATCTTTCTGCGTGCCACCTGTTTATCACAAAAATGATAAGGAGTCGAAGAGTTTTTGTAAAATTTTATTTAATAAATTATTTATTATTCTTATTTAATTTATTATGAATATTTAATTTTTATTTAATTTATTTAAACGTATTGAATTTTTGTCTAGATCATATTATGACATTATTCTTCCGACATCGTATAATAATGTATAATAATTAAATAATTATGGCCGCCCGCGTTTTGCTTCCATCCATCCGCAGATAAAAAAACTCAAATTAATCTTTCAAAAATAAAAAATATTTACAATTAATTTTAATACAAAAAACATATTGTTTGTTTATTGCTGACCTTTAAGCTATCATAAATAACATAATATTTAATATTTTATCGTTATAGCTGTCAAATAGCCAATTATTTATTATCATATACTTTGATTTAATATTTAATAAATTAATGTTTTATGTATGACGCTTTTAGTTTTATGTAATTTCAACCTTTATTCACAGGTGTAAATAAAAATATTATTCACAAATTCATTTTATTCTTAAGTATTTGATAACTAGCTGATGCCCGCGACTTCGTCCGCGTGGATTTAGTTTTTAAAATCCCTCAGGACTCTTTGATTTTCCGGGATAAACAGTAGCCTATGTCATTCTCCAAGCCCTCAACTCTACCCATGCAAAAAATCACGGCGATCCGTAGCTCTGTTGCGGCGTGATTGAAGGACAAACCAACAAACAAATACACTTTCGCATTTATAATATTATAGTATGATGAGCAACCGCCGCATTCCGAGCTAGTGCTTGATTTATTTAACAATTCAAAAGGACTTTTCAAGAGTTTAAAAACAAATAAAGTGAAAAAAAAAGAAAAAAAAAGAGTAAAAAATTATACTTATTAAAAAAAATAAAATAAGGCGGCTCCACGTCACGCGCTGTCCAACTGCCCCTGCCACCGTCCGCCTCAATAAGTCAAATTCAATAATGTTCACAAATGAAACGTCACACTCCGTTCCTTGGCGGAGGAAATTTTATATTTTCCACTTTTCCGCTGAAAACTCTCACTTTATTGTCTGGATTTCCTTTTTACTTGATTTCTCGGTTTTCTTTGGCTCAATTTATAAAGTTTATTTTTCAATATTTTCGCTTTGTCGGTAGCGGGCTACACTCCCATTGGTGTTGTTAGGCGTGTCTTATTTGGTTTGAGGAATATTGGATGAATGGAGGCTTATATTCCATTTACATTTCACGAAAACGTTTTATGTTTGGCCGGTTTTATTATAAAAGGGACATACCTATTTACGTTTTATATCTAAAAGAATTGAGAAATATGCAAAAAAAATTGTAGAGAAAAAACAAAATTAATTCCTATTTATTCTTTGTTATCTGTAATTGAGCCTAGGCAAAGAATAGAAAAGAATATTTTTTTATTCAAATAAATTTTTACTTACTGTTTTCAAATAATATAAAGGCATATTTTTTACATTCTGTCAACAAGTTTTATATTTAAAAGTATGTAAGCGATAACTTTATACATCCTAAAGTTATCTTTCTTCTTCTTCTTTATCAACCGATAGACGACCACTGCTGGACAAAGGTCTCTTGCATGGACTTCCACAGGCCTCGGTCTTGCGCCGCCTGAATCCAGTGGCTCCCTGCGACTCGTTTGATGTCGTCGGTCCACCTGTTAGGGGGTCTGCCAACGCTGCGCTTCCCGGTGCGGGGTCGCCACTCCAGCACCTTAGGACCCCAACGACCATCAGCTCTTCGAACTATGTGCCCCGCCCATTTCCACTTCAGTTTCGCGACTCGCTGAGCTATGTCGGTGACTTAGTATCTAAGTAGTAAGTTATCTTTAGTGAATATAATAAGTCTATGTTAGTTATTGATGATTTCACAAAATACACTGTAATTGTGCACGTTATTTTATAATCATAAAAAAATCGCTAAAATACTATAATTATTATGATCAACTTTAATACAAACTTTTGAAAAGTACTCTAACCAAAGCATAAAGATTCGATTCTCAATAATGTTTTTTGACCAAATTCCACCTTATTTATGCCGCAATTACTATACCCAAGTGTCGAAATTTAAAGAATAGGTAAGAAGGAAAAATGTAATGTAAATTTTTCCAATTAGCTACAAAAAGGAAAAATGTCAGAGCTCTTAATTAATCGATCCAAATGAAATTTTACGGTTCCGTAGCTCTTAGGAATATTCAACAAAAGGGGACGACGGGACCCTAAATTAATTATTTCAAATGCGCTTGTCTCATTTTCGTGAAAGTTTTGCTATTTAAAAGTTATAGGCTACGAGCAAGTGAACGATTCATCTCAAGTTGCACCATATACCATTAAAAAAATTTTTTTTCACGTGGGCCAACCTATGGTTCTTATGACAAGTCAAGACTCTACCAGCGGTTAGGAAAGCAGATAATGATGAGGATAACTGGCAAGAAACTCAAAAACTCAGCTGTTGCCATCAATCAGTCATCAGTCAGCATTAAATTGTACACTCTTATAATTGTCGAATTCCTTGAATTTTTGTCTACTTTAAATGAAGCTAGATTTCAAATCTAAAAAATTAAAATGTCGAGGTGTTTTTACATTTGTTTGATGGATAAGTCTGTCAGGAAATTATAAAATTTACACACAACACAACACAATATACACAATATAAATACAAGCACAGCTGTCAATACAACTATGTATTTTTAAACCGTCTTAACATGAATTGAATTGTAGTACGTTTTTAGGGTTCCATACCAAAATGGTAAAATGGAACCCTTATGGTGAGACTTTCTCCGTCCGTCTGTCCGTCCGTCTGTCACAGTCGATTATTTCAGTAAATATTAAAGCTATCGACATGAAATTTGGCACAGTTGTGTATAATAGTGGCCCAAAAGCATTGAAATAAAGAACAGTCGAAAATTATTTTTAGTTTTATTAAAAAAAGGGGGAAAATCGGGGGTTTGAAATTTAAAAGTAAAATAACTATATTGAGTGGGGTATCATATGAGAGGCCTTTACTTGTGCATTCAAAAACAGTTTTTTATTTATTTCTATATATAATAGTTTTTGAAAAATCGGCCAAAATGTCAAAAAAAATACCGTTCCCCCCCCCTTATCTCCGAAGTTTACCAATTGAAAAATCTGAAATAATTATGGTCAATAGAGGTTTATGTATATTTTACAGGAAAAATAAAAGCACCGCGAAAATTATTTTAGTTTGATTAAAAAAGGGGGAAAATCGGGGGTTTGAAATTTCAAAGTAAGATAACTATACCGAGTGGGGTATCATATGAAAGGCCTTTACTTGTGCATTCTAAATCAGTTTTTTATTTATTTCTAGATATAATAGTTTTTGATTAATCGGCCAAAATGTCGAAAAAAATGCCGTTCCCCCCCCCCCCCCCCCCTATCTCCGAAGTTTACCAATCGAAAAATCTGAAATAATTATGGTCAATAGAGGTTTATGTATATTTTACATGAAAAATAAAATCAACTTGAAAATTATTTTAGTTTAATTAAAAAATCGGCCAAGTGCGAGACGGGCCTCGCTCTTTTAGGGTTCCGTTAAAAAAATTAAATAAAAATATTTTCATGTACCCATGGAAATATTTTAATTTAATTTTTTTAATTTAATTTAATTTTTATTATTTGTTGTTATAGTGGCAATAGAAATACATAATATGTGAAAATTTCATCTGTCTATCTATTACGGTTTACGACATACAGCCCGCTGACAGACGGACGGACGGACGGACGGACGGACGGACGGACGGACGGACGGACAGCGTAGGCTTAGTGTTCTATAGAGGCTTATGTATATTTTACAGGAAAAATAAAACCAACGCTCTAACTAGCATAGTTTTTTTTATATTAACAATAAACCTCTACAAACAAAGTTAACGATAATTATGCAAATTAATATAATATTATCGTTTTACTTTTACTTTTGGAGTATGGAACCCTCGGTGCGCGAGTCCGACTCGCACTTGGCCGGCTTTTTTTTTATCTTGGAACTTCCCCTCATTGTGGAAATATTATGTTCTATTCTAACAAAGATGCATGGGTTAAATCAGTTTGCCATCCAGCTGCCCTCAAGATACTATAAAACCTTATTACAATGTAGTAGCTATGTACTTATCAATATTGTAAAATGATTAAGTATTTTGAAAAGAGCAACTGCCGGCCGGCTTTCTTGCCGGCTCTTCTCATCAGAATCCACTTTTCCGAACCGGTGGTAGAGTTATGACGTATCATAAGTGCCACAGGTTGGCCTACGTGAAATAAATAATTTTGAATTTTGAAAAGCTGTTGAACTTTTGTGCACCTGTGATTTTAACAGAGCTTTAAAAAGATCAAATGATTAATGCCACACTGTAATAAATACATATTTTTAATAACTACAAAAATTAAGTATGGTGCATGATTATTCTGCAAAGATTATATATATTGCTTATAATGATTGTATCTATAATGTGTCACTTTTTGCTCGAGTAAATTCGGTTTATCGAGCCTAACATGTTATGATATTCAACTCGGAACTGTAGTAATGTTTGAATAAATGTTTCACCAGCTCTTAAACAAAAACCTGCGCAGTAAGGGCTGATTTGTATTAAGTTCCTGTATTAGTTAGGAAGTTTAACTTTGCAATTATCTGAATTTCAATGTTTAAGCGGTGAAAAAAGTGTTCGAGGTAGAAATATTATTGAGATTTTGACTCTTATGATAGAGTATTTGAAACCTGTTCGAAATCAGGCTGAGCTGAATCTTAGCAACAATATTAGCTATTCCTGAGTGGGTTCCAAGAGGGAGGAAAAGAAAGAGAGGCCGCCAGAGAAAGATGTGGCGAGAGAAAATTTTTTTTACGAGATTACGTGAATTATTTGACGGATTTTATTTAGTATTTAGATACTGTATAGATTATCAAAATTATTTAGTGTATAGGATTCAAATTTTATTAATTACTTTTAAACGATAAAATTGCACGTTAAATTATTTTTAACCGACTTCCAAAAAGGAGGAGGTTCTCAATTCGGCCGGTATCTTTTTTTTTTTTTTTTTTTTTTTTATTTTTTATTTTTTTTTTGTCTATGTATGTCCACCGATTTCTCCGGGATTACTGGAGCGATTCACGTGATTTTTTTTTAATCGACAGAGGATGTTTGCGAAATGGTCCCATAAAAATGTTGACCTTCAACTCCTCAAGCCTGATGCTGCAGGGATATTACTCACCTAAAATAAAGAGATTTAGGAAATGTCGATTACGAATTATTATTGTAGGTAACAAGTATGGACTACATCATGGAGCTCCAGGTTCTAGCTCCTCAATCATAGGATACTACACTTAAAAGCTTAAAATAAAAATTCTTTTCAAAAAACCGACTTCTAACGCCACTACAAAGTATAAAAATAATTTTAGTTTGTCCACGTTTGAAGTCGGGCGGGCCTAAAATACAAACTATGAAACCGACTCGCGATGCTCGCTCAACTTCTACAAACGAGTCTCTCATATTGTGTAGCGTCGCGCATCGGTTTCATAGTTTGAATTTAGGCCCGCCCGACTTCAACAAACGTGGACAAACTAAAATTATTTTTATACTTTGTAGTGGCGTTAGAAGTCGGTTTTTTGAAAAGAATTTTTTGTGTAACGTACTAGATTTAAAGGCATTTTTTATTTTTAATTATATATTTTATTTATTAGCAACTAGATGATGCCCGCGACTTCGTCCGCGTGGATTAAGGTTTTTTGATTCCCGCGGGAACCCTTTAATTTTTCGGGACAAAATGTTGCCTATGTGTTATTCCAAGGTATAACCTATCTAAATTTCAAATTACACCTAAATCCGTCTAGTAGTTTCTGCCTGAAAAGAGTAACAAACATACACACACACATACAAAATTTTGCCTTTATATTATTAGTGTGATGTGATGTGAAGTGTGATAGTGTGAAATGTGATGTGATGTGATAGTGTGATTCTAAACACGACTAATATTCCCCTTTGTGTAGTCTCCGTTTGTGTAGTCTAAGATTTCCGTATAGATTTGTTTTTGTTCGGTTTAAAAATAGCCTGTTACTAACAGGTTATTTTTAATTTTAATTTTAAAATAATACATAATTATAACCAAAGCCGTTTGCAGTATGCAGTCGTATGATTTAAGTAATACGATCACGTATCCCTTATATATTTATGAGTAGTACGAAGTGTAATTTTTGGTTACAGCTAAGCATGAATATAATATCGATACCAATATCCTGGGAGTACTTATATTATGAGAATAGTGGTTTGGCAACTCGCTTGAGGTCCTTACGCACTACGGTTTTACTTTCTGTTTGCAATATCAAATTTTTTACGTGATAACGTCTTATAAATCGATGAACACCGGCTGCACGCACGAAAAAGTGTCACGTTCCGCCTAAGCCTGAGGGTGCAAGCGAGAGCGAAGAACAAGCGATAGAGAAGCAAGATCGGCCCAAGCGTTGGCTTGTGCCGCCCGCCAGTCATCGTCAATGTTTCTTTATGACATTATCACGTAAAACTAAACCGACTTTACAGGCAACCAATTTTTATTGAAAATAAAAAAAGGATTGTGTGGTTTTATGAAACCACGGTAAAAGTGAAACTTTTTTACTATAAACTATATATAATACTAGCTGATGCCCGCGACTTCGTCCGCATGGATTTAGTTTTTAAAACTCCCGCGGGAACTCTTTCATTATCCGAGATAAAAAGTAGCTCTCCCGGTCTGAGGAACAACTACTACATCCATTACTATACCCATGCAAAAAATCGCATCAATCCGCTGTTCTGTTTTTTTTTTTTAAAGTATCCTATGTCCGTCTCCTGGTTCTAAGCTACCTCTCCACCAATTTTCAGCCAAATCGGTTCATCCGTTCTTGAGTTATAAATAGTGTAACTAACACCACTTTCTTTTATATATATAGATAATAATATAAACTATAGGCGCCGCCATATTGGCCTTGGCTGCTCTGACGAGCGCCTTTCACTTTATCCCTACTCCGCGGCCGACCGTCACGCGACATGCAACACACAGACGAAACAGTTTAAGACGATGTAATAAAAGTTTCTCTTAAGGAGTTTCTCCTAAGGACAGGATTCGGAATGAAGAGATCCGTAAGAGAACCAAGGTCGCCGAGATAGCCCAAACCATTGGCAAGCTGAAATCGCACTGGGCAGGCCATGCTTGTCGTAGAAGCGATGGCCGTTGGGGCCGAAAAGTTCTAGAGTGGAGACCGCGAACTAGTAAGCGTAGTGTGGGGCGCCCTCCAGCACGTTGGACCGACGACATAAAGCGGGTGGCGGGAAGTGGCTGGATGAGGAAGGCTGAGGACCGGGTGTGGTGGCGTTCTCTGGGAAAGGCCTATGTTCAGCAGTGGACGTCCGCAGGCTGAGATGATGATGATGATGATGAATAAAAGTTTCACTTTAAAAACATAAAAGTACTTACAACTGGCGCCCTTATCGTTTAGAAACGATCTCTGCCAGGCAAACATGTTGCAGACCATAATATTATGATGATTTGAGAGATAAATGCCAATTTTTGAGTGGCAATAGCAATCGCCCCACCTGAACAAAATACCAACTGTGACATTCCATTCGGAGTGGCCAGCCTTTTTAAATTCATCATCATCATCATCAATAGCCTATAACAGTCCACTGCTGGACTAAAGGCCTCTCCCAAGGGGAGGGTTTGCCCATAATCACCACGCGGGGCAGACGGATTGGTGATCGCAGTAGATGGTAGTAGTAGCACAGAGGACGCTGCTGCCCGTTCTCCGCTATATTCCCTTAGTCGCCTCGTACGACACCCGCGGGAAGAGCAGGGGTGGTGACAACTGTATTCTGATCTGCCGTCACCACACGGCACCTTTTTAAATTACCATGCTATAAATTAATCGGTTTCTATAACATTGTGCATTATTTTTGATAATTTATCACTCCTATAAAATTCAGAATTCAGTTTATAAATAGTGCTGACTGCTGTCTATAAATTTAAAAGTGTCATACTTTTAAATAGGTTACTCTCAGAAAAGTAAGATCAGTTAGTATAATTGTGATTTAGAGTACAGGATAGGTAGTTAGTACACCTTGCTAAAACCTCAAGCAAAATTCTGGTCGTCCATTTTGTGGACACACGTACGTAATGTCACGTTTCTCAACCTCAACCTTACGAGCTCGAGAGGTACCTACCACAGTGCGCATAGACCGCAAACGCTCACTACAGTCGGATCGTAATTTGCGGCGATGAAGACTACGTGAGTTAGTTAGGGGTCGGTAATATTTAACGAGGTCGACTGTACCCCAAATTGGTTACATCGGTGTATTAGTTGATAAGGACGATATATTAGCTTTGATAATAACTTTCTTCTACCTAACGTTATGGGATTATTTTTCGTTTTATTAATGCTATAAAGATGGATAGATAGAATAGATTAAAGTCTATATTACAATAACTAGAAAGAAGTGAATTAACATAAATACTATAACAATATAAGTTGCGATAAAAATAATTTCGTAATAATATTATTATTTTTCCATTATGTAATGTATGGGAAAGGACATAACCAGTTCCTGCCCTATGATTGGGGGAAATGGGCAGGATTACAGTAAGATTTAAAAATTAAGATTTAATTTTTAAGAATTTATATAACATAGCCTAAAATGACTGCGATCGCACCTGGTGGTAAGTGACGATGCAGCGTAAGATGGAAGTGGGCTATTCTAAACTCAAATTTTGAATTAATATAATATTTATGATTTCGAATTTGAGTTTTAATCATGGAAGGGGTATATGGTAGTTTTGATATGAAGTCTTATAGAATGATCCTACTCTTACTGTTCATATCATAGTCATTTGTATGACAAACACATAAAATAAAATAGCAATAGCGTAACCTACCGTCCACCGTATTTAAAGACCACAGGCGTTTAAATGAAAATTCATTTGAACAGAATGCAGGCGCAGGTCTTTAAAGAGTGACATGACTATTGCCACTGTTTTTATTATACCTACTCATTTGTGTGAGAAATACATAAAATAAAATAGCAATAACTTAACCCACCGCTATAAGAAGTGATTCTTTTTAAAAACCAGAGGTGCTAAACAATATATACTAAAGATTTTATTATAACCTGTATGTTTTTTTTTATTTTTTTATTTTTTATTATTATTACAGGGTGTCCCCTTTCATAAAAAGGGTCCTTTTTTGCTATTCCTATTATAATCATTTTTAAAATTCTGGTTTTCATCCGTACTACTTAATCTAAGAAAGGTGTGGTCATGCTTCAAAGCTCTGAGCCCGGAGTGCGCAAAATAGGAGAATCATTCCGGCTTTTGCCAGGAGCAGAGCGACGCGATTTTTATGCAAGTGCCATCTATATATGCTCACGATATAAGAGGCACTATGCATCTCTATCGGTCGCTCTGTTCCTGGCAATAGCTACTCTCGCTATTTTGCTTGCGTACTCCAGGAACGCATCTCTGCCAGAGGCCTCGCCCAGTATGGTGGGCACGGAGTTTCTGCACAGTTTCATCCGCAATTCTTGCTGTAGGACCTCCCGGGCCGCTTCGTGTTGAGGACAGTCCATCAGAAGATGTATAATCGATTCTGATACACTGTCGTCGCACACGCAACCCGGGTGGTCCTTGCGTTTGAACCTATGCAGGTACTCCGCAAACCCTCCATGACCTGTATGTTTTGCTCTGTAGCTGTCAACTTCTGTATCGCATTGACTCGTCGTAGTCGTCTGTCGTGGGTAGCTTAACGCTGGATACCGTGCACATTTTATTGAATTCTACTAGTTTCAGTATCTTTTAGTAGTAAGTAGTCCTCAGTATCTCAACATAACTACTACCTACTGTTTACCGCTCATATTATACTTATATTTTGAGTGACAAATACGTACTTACAATAAAGTAGCAATAGCGTAATCCATCCTAAAATGAATTGATGCTAATATATGCGTAAAAAATATTGATAAATAGATTACTTGGATGTTTTTTGCTCTGTATCTAATAAATTCTGCGTCCCGTTGAACTACTCGATGATCGTAGCCAGTTTAGTGACAGATATCGTGCAAATATTATTTCAATCTACTTGTTTATAGCATTTAGCACAAAAATTATTTTACGCGCATATCTTTAAATGAAATGATTTTAATGTCCCTGTTTTACTATACTCGTTTGTGTGACAAATATGTAAAATAAAATAGCAATAGCGTAACCCATCGTCATAAAAAGTGATGCTATTTAAAAACAGCAGGCGTTTAAACGATATAAACTAAAGATTACCTGTATGTTTTGCTCAGTAGCTGTCAACTTCTGCGTCCCGTTGAACCATTCGATGGTCGCGGGCGGCTTAGCCCCTGATACCGTGCACATCAGAGTGAGCAGGGTCCCTTGTATGACGTGCTCACTGACGCCTTGTATCGCGATCTTGTTCGGTGGTACTGAAAAGATATATTATACAATAGAATATAAATGTTTTTTATTCAAATAAACTTTTTAACAAGTGCTTTTGAATCGTCGATGAGTCTACCACTGGTTCGGAATGCCCTTCCTGCCGAGATAAACCAGCAAGAAACTCGGCAGTTGCTCTTTTCAAAACAGGTTTACAATACTATAGATACTATGCTATGTATGCAGTGTTTCCACAATGAGGGGAAGTTCCACAAAAGCATACCTAATTATAATTCAACACATGTTAAGACGGGCAGACAGAAAGTAGCCCCATTCTCGCCTGTGCCCATTCGCATGATCCAGTCATTGTATCGCTCAACCATATATTTTGAGAGAACGTAACAACCCGCATCACATGACACCACCACAGAAAATCAATCAATCCGTCATCTGCTCACTACTGAGCGCTGGTCTCCTCTCAGAAAACGGTTTGTGCCTTAGTCCACCACGCTGGCCCAATGCGAATTAACAGACTTCACACACATTTTGAGAATGTTATGGGGAACTCTCAGGCATGCAGGTTTCCTCACGATGTTTTCCTTCACCGTTTATGCATATGATTTTAATTGCTTAAACGCGCAGTACTCCAAAAAGTCAGTGGTGCATCCCCGGGATCGAACCTGAAACCCTCAATGTCTTAACCACTAGGCTATTACTGCATACAAAAGATATCTAAACAGTCAAATTTAAACAATGAGTAAAAGTGACTTGGGGGCCTTGGGTTTGGTTACCAGGTTCCATTTGGGAATTTATCACATTTATAACCACACTTATCATACTAATATTATAAAGGCGAAAGTTTGTATGTGTGTATGTTTGTTACTCTTTCACGCAAAAACTACAAGACGGATTTAGCTGTTTGGAATGGAATACAATAGAACAGAAATATTTTTGCTACAAGTGCTTTTCAATCGTCGATGAGTCTACCAAGTCTGGAGATAGATTACACCCTGGATTAACACATAGGTTACATTTTATCCCAGAAATCACGGGAATCAATTTTCACGGGAATCAAGAACCCTTAATCCACGCGGACGTCGCGGGCATCATCTAGTAATCTCTCATCATCATTAGCAACCCATCAACGGCTCACTACTGAGCGCAGGTCTCCTCTCAGAGAAGGGTTACAGGCCATAGTCAACCACGCTGGCCCCCTGCCAATTGGCAGACTTCAAACACCTTCCAGAACATTATGAAGAACTCTCAGTTGTGCAGGTTTCCTCACGATGTTTTCCTTCACCGTTGAAGCAAGTGATATTTAATTGCGTAAAAGCACTTGACTCTGAAAGTCAGAGTAATCGCAGGTTCGATCCCGGGTACGCACACCCGGGATCGAACCTGCGACCCCCCGAATAGGAGACCACAGTCCTAACCACTAGGCTATCACCGCTTTTGTCTCTACATAGCCTCAATAGTCTAACGGTTAGGAGCAAACCAGGAACTGAAAGGTCGATGATTCGATCCCAACGAACGGGTGCAATCCACGCTCAAAATCGAGTCTCATTTTGAGTATAAATCACACTAATCACATCACATCACATCACACTATCACACTTCACATCACACTAATCACACTAATATTATAAATCCGAAAGTTTGTGTATCTGTGTGTATGTTTGTTACTCTTTCACGCAAAAACTACTGGACGGATTTGGCTGAAATTTGAAATGGAGATAGCTCATACCCAGGATTAACACTTAGACTACAATTTGTCCCCCGGAAAAACAAAGAGTTACTGCGGGAATTATAAATAAATAAATAAAATAAAAAGCCTTTTATTTCTTGCATAGTTATACAAATCAATAAAAATGATTAATTAGAAAAAAAGATTAAGAAGATTAAGAAAATTAATACATACTAATTTTACTATCTTATGTACATATGTTAATTGCAAGAACCCCTCCTCAGGTGAAGGTGAAGGCCTCCTCTAAAGAAGTCCATTTCTCTCTGTCTTGAGCTATTTGCGGCCAGCAGGGGCCAGTGACTTTGACTATTTCGTCTTCCCATCTCGTATAAGGTCTGCCTCTGAGGCGCTTGCCCTGTGGGCCCTTCCATTTGGTTACCCTGCCGGTCCACCTCTCGTCCGTTAGCCTCGCTACGTGCCCTGCCCACTTCCATTTTTGTTTTTTAGCAAAGCTTAAAGCATCTTTAGCTTTGGTGATTTGCCTAATTTTAGTGTGGCGAATTTTTTGGAGCTTATTAATTTTCAGCATGCTTCTTTCTATTCCGTGTTGGCAGCTAGTTATTTTGTTTTTTACTTTCGTAGTATATTTCCAAGTTTGACACGCGTAGGTAAGGCATGGTAGGAGGCAAGAAGTCCATACTTTTGTTTTGATATTTATTGGCATGTTACTTTTAAATATTTCTCTTAGGGACCAGTACTTATTCCATGTATTTTGTACTCTTCGTTCAACCTCTTGTTCATTTTGTTTACTATCGAAGCCAATTTGCTTTCCAAGGTAGATGTATTTATTTGTATATATCAGTATTTCATTGTCTATTGATATTTTTAAATTTGTGCTGTTTGTCATGACCATTGTTTTTGAAAGATTCATTTCCAGTCCTACCACTTTGCTGGCTGCGTTTAAAGAATCAAGCATGGTTTGTAATTGTACGTGAGATTCTGAAAGTAGTACTAAGTCATCTGCGAAGCGTAGATGGTTTAAGTATTTGCCATTTATGTTGAGACCTATTTTGTCCCAGTTAAGTTTGCTTATTATTGACTCTAGGATTGATATAAATATTTTTGGGGACAGCGGGTCTCCTTGTTTCACTCCTCTTTTAATGGGAAATGAAGGGCCGGTATCTTCCAGTTTTATTTTGGCTGTGCTTCTTTTGTAAATATTCTTTATTACTTCTATATATTCTGGTTCAACATCTTGAGCTTGTAGAGCGGTCCAAATACTGGAGTGTGACACGGTGTCGAAAGCTTTTTTATAATCTACGTACGCGATGTAAAGCGCTCTTTGCTTTTCCTTATATTTTTCTATTATTAATTCTAGAGTGTGTATATGATCGATGGTTGAAAATCTCTTGCGAAAGCCTGCTTGCTCGATTGGTTGTTTTGATTCTAGCGTGACGCTTATTCTCTTGTTTATGATGGAAGAGAACAATTTGTAGATACACGAAAGTAAACTTATAGGTCTGTAGTTAGTAATATCTTTCGGATCTCCTTTTTTGTAGATAAGAATAATTTCTGATTCTAGCCATTGTGATGGTATTTCGGCAGTTTCTAAGATTTGGTTAAATAAATATGTTAAGGGTGGGATCAGTATCACGTTCGCAGTTTTAATAGTTTCATTGGAAATTCTGTCCGGTCCTGTGCTTTTTTCTGTTTTTAGTCTTTTTATCTCTTGTAATATTTCGTTTTCGGATATTGGTTTTATATTTCCACTCTCTTTAGTGTTTGTAGCATTAGCATAGCTATGGTCAGTGCACCCTTTGTCTTTCGCGCTATATAGAGCTTTGTAGAAATCTGTAGCTACCCCTATAATTTCCTTGCGATTATTTACGGTCCTGTCTTCCTGGTTTAAGCTATCTATCCAGAGTTTGTATGTTTTTAATTCTTTAAGAGCTTTTTTTGAGCTTCCCGCTTGTTTCAAATGTTTTTCGTAAGTTAACGATCTGTAAGTTTTATAGTCATGTTTTATGTACTTACTTATTAGTTTGTATAGTGCTGATAGTTCATTTTTTTCGGCTCGAGTTTTTGTCTTAGCATGCTGAAGCTCCTGTCTTCTTCTGATGATCACATCACACTATCACACTTCACATCACACTAATCACACTAATATTATAAATCCGAAAGTTTGTGTATCTGTGTGTATGTTTGTTACTCTTTCACGCAAAAACTACTGGACGGATTTGGCTGAAATTTGAAATGGAGATAGCTCATACCCAGGATTAACACTTAGACTACAATTTGTCCCCCGGAAAAACAAAGAGTTACTGCGGGAATTAAAAACCTTAATCCACGCAGACAAAGTCGCGGGAATCATCTAGTAAATTATATTCATAGGTCCTACAGCCAAGAAAGACGTACTGTTTTCCTCCAATAAAACTGTCCCTTAGAAAATAATTATGACAAACTGCAATAAACCAAGTGTTATCAAGAAAGGATATTGTCGATAAAAATCCTAATTTGGCCGGTTCGCTCGCAATATTTGTCTCATAAAGTCCAATAAAGCCTTCCCAGACGAGGGCTTATTAACCGACTGAGCTCATGATCGGGAAATAATTTCATTATTTTTGTATTTATTGTATTCCGTACAGTATCGAGGGGTGATGGTAAAATAATACGCTTCGGATAAGAAATGTGAGAAATGTGACCTTTCTCCAACAATAATGGAGGACTCAGATTACCTTTCTCTATTTCAAGTTATACTAGTAACTAAAATATATCCTATCCTATCCCATTCTACTATTTGTAAATGCGAAAGTTTGTGACGATGGATGGATGGATGGATGCATGTTTGTTACTCCTTAACGACACAACGAATGAACCGATTTTGCTGAAATTTGGAAAAGAGATAGCTCTTACCCAAGATTAACACATGGGTTATATTTTATCCCGCAAAATTAAACAGTTCCCGAGGGAATTAAAAAGCCTTAACCCACGCGGACGATGTCGCGGGCATCATCTAGTAATAAATATCTTGGATGCACTGAAAATTGATAAGGATTTCAAATCAAAGAGGTACAAAGTTAGTTGATCTTGTAGAACCGTCATACACGAGTGTCCACTAAATGAAAATACTCGTAAAGTGAATTTAGGTAATATTAATAACTAAGTAGAGGATGCCCGCGACTTCGTCCGCGTCGATTAAGATTTTTCATTGCCGCGGGAATTCTAAAATTTTTAGGGGTAAAACGTTGCCTACGTGTTAATCTCAGGTATGAGCTATCTCCATTCCAAATTTCAGGAAAATGGGTTCATTTGTGGTGGTGTTAAAAAGTAACAAACAACCATCTTTCCATCCATACATCCATCCTCACAATCTTTCGCATTTATAATATTGGTACTTGGTAGGATAGTAGGATTTTGATGAAAATTTCAGACTAAACACGAAAACTGCTCAGTATAAACTTCCTATACGCAAAATCAAAGCCAATCAGCCAGTAATTGACACGCCTAGGCTATTATTTACGTTAGGTCTACTTGAAACGCCTGCGGCTCTAATACTTGTGAAATAGGCGCGCGATGGTGCAAGTTACAAGAGTAAAAGGAACTTTATATTGCAGCCGTTCAGAGAATGCGTTCCTGACACGTCGCGATTGAACTGACGACGTAACTTTGTAATGGCGTTGCAGTTACGATAAAAATATTATTGCTGGTTGTTTACCGTTTTAACAATTGATGAGCATTAAAACAACATTATTATATCAATAATCAATTAATGTTATAATTTTGTGACAGTAGTCGTGACTAACTGACAGCTGTCAGGAACGCATTCTCTGAACGGCCGAACTTTAATTAAAATAGTGTAGGATAGTCAGACTTGTGGTGAGTAACCGAATGGGTACCAAGAGGAAGAAAAGGAAAAGAGGCCGCCAAAGGAAGAGGTGGCGGGACATATTTTTGGAAAAATGCGGACCAGACTGGATGCGAAAGGCTAGAGACAGGAAGCGCTGGAAAGATTTGGGGGAGGCCTACGCCGTAGAGGCGACTTATACGTGAAATATTGTATTTTTTTAATTAATTATTTTCGCTAATTTACATATTAATTATTGACATAGAATTGTATTTTAATGCATATTTCACCCGATTATTTTACTATTTTACTTTTAATTGATGTATATTTGACTTGATTATTTTATTATTTTTAATATTGACATGAATGATGTAATTTGTAATATTAATTTATTTTATTTTATCAAATTGTGAAAGGTAAAAAGACTATATTAATAAATTAAAGAATGTGTGTAATGTAACTTTATGCGAATAGATCTACCTGTAATTTTGTTACATATTAGAAATAAAGGGCTTTTTTATTTCTTTATTTTATTTATTATAGAATAGTCAGACTTTAGGGCAACGTCGAGTTACGTTTTACACAGGAATAAATTGGGTGTTCTGACAATTTTTGTATTGGAAATACTGTCAAAATATCAAGGCTTATTTTTAACCGACTTCAAAAAAGGTGGAGGTTTCAATTCGTCGAAATCTTTCTTTATTCTTTTTGAAGTAAAACTTCTTTACGCACGCTTGACTTGGGGAGTAAGCTGGTGAATGCGTTACGAAAAATGTGATCGGGCGAGGCAAACGGAAGTTGAGAGGGAGATATAAGTTAGTTGAAGATAGAAAGAGAGAGTTACGTTTCGTATATTACCGTAGGGGCAAGATAGAGAGATGCGAACATATATTTTCTTTCTCTCTTTCTCTCATAGCCAGTTGCGTTTCGTAAGTTTTACTTCAGTCGTGTGGTCTAAAGCACACTCGTTTTGGAACGTAAGTTCCTTATCGCGCGGTACGGAAGGGGGCTAGACGGAAAACATTAAGGAACCGACACTCGACATATTTTTGAAACCGATACTTTTTTGTTGAATGTGAATTTTGCATTGTGTTCGGTATTTTCGCGATACAACATTGGGTCTCCGTAGCCTAGTGGCTCCGGCAGTCTCCTAACAGTTCAAAGTCGATGCTTCGAATCCCAGCTCGACAGACCGAATTTTCCATTTTCAATTTCATTTTAAATAATTTCTACATGTGGAACCTTTCTCTAATTTTTTATAACTTATAAGTTATTAAAAATTAGGGAAAGGTTCCACATTTAGGCTAAGGAGACTCAATGTTGTACCGCGAAAATACCGAACACAATGTAATCGAAAGGAACTACGTTCCATCCGGGTGTCCCTTGACACCTCTCAAGTTTTTTTTTTATGTTTCAGTAAGCTAGTAAGTAGTGGTAGTAAGCTAGTGACTCGGTCCACGCACAAATCCATTGAATGTGATGATTGCCCCATTACTTACACTGTAAGGGGTTCTGACCTTCCCATATATCTTGCTACGGGGGCCAAGTTGACGAGCGGTTCGTTTTTAATTAAACCTACACTAATTACATATTAATTTTTTTCTTTGCTAGCAAAAGATAGCCCTTGCGATCACATATGATGGTGAGTGACGATATAAATAGATGGTAGCCACTAACTTGGAAGTGGTATAGCAGTAGAATATAATAGAATAGAAATATTTTTTATTTAAATAAACTTTTTACAAGTGCTTTTGAATCGTCTGGCTCTACCACTGGTTCGGAATGCCCTTCCTGCCGAGAAGAACCAGCAAGAAACTCGGCGGTTGCTCTTTTTCAAAACAAGTTTATAATACAATAAATACTATGCTATGTATGCAGTGTTTCCACAAACGGGGAAGCTCCAAAAATGCATACCGACTAACTTCTATCTTAAGATGGGCAGACATAAAATAGCCCCATTCCCACCGGTGGCACCCATTCACAAGCATGACGCATGACCCAGCCGTTGCTTCGCTCAACCATATTTGAGGGAACGTAACAACCCGCACCACACGACACCACCACAGAAATGTTTAGAGAGCGTGACATACTTATGCTACCCATGTTAAGACATCGAATTGAATAATAATAATAAATACTCATTTTAAGACATCACTTGTACAGTATCACTTGTAGTAGTGAACATTACACCCTTACCCCTTATCTACATGCTATCGTACCGGTATGGTAGGTAGTAATCTAGCCACTACCAAAGCCTCATACCACAAAAACGTTTTTCATCATACCTATTCGAAAAACAAAAATTGGTTTTATAGGATAGCGAGAACCAAATTCAATTTTGTTCTTATGGGAGTTTGGGCTTTCTACCTTCTGATTGGTCCTCGTTCGTGCTTTAGTATGTGTTTATTACTAGTTAACCAAAAAGGTCTAACGCATAACGTATGAAGAAGCTACTGGCCGGTTACGTTTTGGCGGCAATGCGCGGCGAAAAAAAAGTGATGTGCATCACCTTTCTTTTTTCATTTCTTTATCTCAGAAATTTTCACGCTAGTTTTCTAGTTCGTAAGATATAGCAAATAATAGTAAAAAATGAGTTCGAGTAGATTTTTCTCATACGTAATGATGAAAAATAGTGTTTTACAAGGGGCCAATATAATTTGTTCTCGGACGGCGAATATTGAATTCCTCGCTACGAATTGAATTCAATATACGGTCTACTTAACGCCCTCAAGGACCAAAATATCACTTTGGCCCCTTGTTACAGAAATAAAATAAAAAAATTGAGTTTACTGTCAAGAAATTTTTGTGGCAATCTGGAATTGGGAAGTTGGTGGAAATTCATAACTAGCTTTTGACCGCGCCATCGTCCGCGTGGACTTAGGTTTTAAAAATCTCACCCACTGTTTTTCCAGGATAAAGTTTCTCCGTTGTTGGCTGACTGAAGGACCAATCAAGGAACAAAGAAACAACCCTAACCCCGCGGAGGACGTCGTGAGCAAAAGCTGGTATTGGATAGAAGCAGGCGTTACTTTGCGGAAGTCCATGATTAGCAAGAAAAGGTTAGAATTATTTTGCTATAATCCGCCAACAGAAAAAAACTGTATAACTTTTACACTACTCTCGACGCACGTTTCGCCCCGACACCGGAGCATCCTCAGGAGATGTCGACTTTACAATGATGTATTGTCTAGTGACGCTCGTGTCAATTGCGCGGTATTATATTACGGCCGTTCAGAGAATGCGTTCCTGACACGTCGCGATTGAACTGACGACGTAACTTTGTAATGGCGTTGCAGTTACGATAAAAATATTATTGCTGCTTGTTTACCGTTTTAACAATTGATGAGCATTAAAACAACATTATTATATCAATAATCAATTAATGTTATAATTTTGTGCCAAACTGTGTGTCAAATAACTTGGTAAACAATATTTTTCTAAATCTAAACTGCGCTATTACAAGGTTATGTCAACCGGATATTTTTGTTTTGTATGGCAAACTGACAGGTGTCAGGAACGCATTCTCTGAACGGCCGAACTTTATATACCGTATTCCTACCCCCACTACTGTTGCCCCGCCCACTACCCCCCGGACTCCCCCCTTCAAAGAAACGAAGCAGTGGTGAACTTGAGACGTTCACTTGTTCATTAAGTAATTTAAACTGAGTATTATTATTATGTTTTATTATTTCTAATTGTTCCAACATGCTCAGTCGAAGCCCTTTATCACAGGTGTGTAAGATTTTGTATGAATGATCGGATGATAATTTGTGTCCACTATCAAGGAGATGTTTAGCAAAGTGAGACTTTTGGGGTTGGTTGTTCCTAACCGCGGCCATATGTTCGTATGTTACGGGTCGTAAATTTGAAACACGCTACAAAGAAAAACAACTTACTTAACAAGTGAACGTCTCAAGTTCACCACTGCTTCGTTTCTTTGAAGGGGGGAGTCCGGGGGGTAGTGGGCGGGGCAACAGTAGTGGGGGTAGGAATACGGTATATAAAGTTCGGCCGTTCAGAGAATGCGTTCCTGACACCTGTCAGTTTGCCATACAAAACAAAAATATCCGGTTGACATAACCTTGTAATAGCGCAGTTTAGATTTAGAAAAATATTGTTTACCAAGTTATTTGACACACAGTTTGGCACAAAATTATAACATTAATTGATTATTGATATAATAATGTTGTTTTAATGCTCATCAATTGTTAAAACGGTAAACAAGCAGCAATAATATTTTTATCGTAACTGCAACGCCATTACAAAGTTACGTCGTCAGTTCAATCGCGACGTGTCAGGAACGCATTCTCTGAACGGCCGTAATATAATACCGCGCAATTGACACGAGCGTCACTAGACAATACATCATTGTAAAGTCGACATCTCCTGAGGATGCTCCGGTGTCGGGGCGAAACGTGCGTCGAGAGTAGTGTAAAAGTTATACAGATTTTTTCTGTTGGCGGATTATAGCAAAATAATTCTAACCTTTTCTTGCAAAAGCTGGTAGTTGGATAAAAATGATAAGAGCAGTAGTTATCACTTTTAACACACGTGGTTGTATGACCTCTCTTAACTCTTCGTAGGCGGGTAATTTTCTGGCGCACGCTATAAACTGCCAACCGTATTGCTAATAAGTGGCAGGATGGTGGTTAGGGATGTGCTATTTCTCCTGTGAATTATCGATAAAGGTAATTTTAGGCGATAAAGATTGTAATATTTACTTACTTTTGGCAATCACAGTAGTGAATTCACAATAACAAAATAACAAAATTCTCTCAAAGAAATTAAGTTTCACAGCAACAACAGTGTGCCGGGTACGAAAACGATTTTTTTTTTTCAAATTTATTTTAACAAGTAATGCACAATAATAAATTAATAAAAATTCGTCACGCCAAACTGATTTGAAATTTGGTGTACTGTTAGTTCGGATTATTTCCAAGGTATGGTAACTTTGAGCTGATGCTGCAGCATCAAGTAGTCTGCGGGATACCCAACTTCTCAGCAACTTACAGCAGATATAGTTTTTTTGGACCCATTAGAATGTTCTCAATGAATAGGTGTTAGGTAGATGATGATCGAGGATCGAGGAGGAGGATCTGATGATGGAGCAGAAAACTAGGTAATGGGATGTCAGGTATATCGTACATAGTCCGGCCATAGATTCAGTGTATGTCAGGGGTGTTTTAAATTTTCAAATTACACTTGTTTGAAATAAGCCTGGCCGCTCTGAAATGCTGCCTTCTTAGCATCATTTCACGCAGACATAATTTGTATAATATGTATTATTTAGATTATTATTGATTATAAGTTTTATTATAGAGTCATACTCTTACAGACGCGATTTTGAAACACAAACAATTTGCTTATTTATCGATAAAATAATATGCAGGACATCACTAATAGAACAAGGGTCGGAAATTTTAACACCTTGCAATATCGACAAGGGTCGATTTGAGGCAAAACGAGAGTTCGACACCCTCAGAAATGTAGAGTGATAAATGAATTTGGAGTAAGAAGTGACTTCCTTATTTTTTGTTACCACACTTACGAAAACATAACATTTGATGAAGGGTGTAGAATATTTTAGAGCTAGATCTTCAATGCAAATGTGACCTAATTTATACTCTTTTGACGACTTTCCTGACAGAGTGGTGAGCACTGTGGTCTTATGACTGGGAGGTCTCGGGTCAATTCCCGGCGGGGTTAATTTGGAAATTTATAATTTCTGAATTGTCTCTGGTCTGGTGGGAGGCTTTGGCCGTAGTTAATTACCACCCCTACCGTCAAAGACATGCCGCCAAGCGATTTAGCGTTCCGGCAACGAAACTGATTATGGGTATGGGATACACCTTCCTAGTTAGCCCGCTACCATCTTGGATTGCATCGTCACTTACCATCAGGTGAGATCGCAGTCAAGGACTATCTTGTCATTGAATAAAAAATAGCTTATCTTTTCATAAATCATAAAGTTAATGAAATTATTATTTATTTACGAAACAGAAAATATTTTTTTTATTGCAAGATAGCTGCTTGCGCTCGGCGACAATAGTGAACGCCATGATTAGGTTAAGTTTGGTGTGCACTTGCCTAGAAGATGCCTATTTAAGAGCGCGTGTAATATACAAATAAACAATATTATTTTTAGGGTTCCGTTCCAAAATGGTAAAAATGGAACCCTTATGGTGAGACTTTCTCCGTCCGTCCGTCTGTCACAGTCGATTATTTCAGTAACTATTAAAGCTATCGACATGAAATTTGGCATAGTTGTGTATAATAGTGGCCCAACATCATTGGAATAAAGAAATATCGAAAATTATTTTTAGTTTTATTAAAAAAGGGGGAAAATCGGGGGTTTGAAATTTCAAAGTAAAATAACTATACCGAGTGGGGTATCATATGAAAGGCCTTTACTTGTGCATTCTAAAACAGTTTTTATTTATTTCTATATATAATACTTTTTGAGTAATCGGCCAAAATGTCGAAAAAAATACCGTTCCCCCCCTTATCTCCGAAGTTTACCAATCGAAAAATCTGAAATAATTATGGTCAATAGAAGTTTATGTATATTTTACAGGAAAAATAAAATCAACGCTCTAACTAGCATAGTTTTTTTTATATTAACAATAAACCTCTACAAACAAAGTTAACTATAAATAAGCAAATTAATAAAATATTATTTGGAGTATGGAACCCTCGGTGCGCGAGTCCGACTCGCACTTGGCCGGCTTTTTTTTAATTTATTTTGAAAGTTGTTCGCATTTGGCGCAAAGTATCCTTCGCAAGAGCAAAGTAACTACAAGTTATCGATATGTTAAGAAAAGCTCAGAAGTAGCCCAGATTTTGAGAACGTTACAATCTACAAATTATTTACAGATAATAATCCTATTATGTCGCGTAGTAGGTACAACAGTCAAGGTAGGTCAGGTAGGTACAGAACAAGCAGTCAAGGCCTAATACTAATATTCTACTAAACTAACTAACTACTAATAACTAATTACTAATAACTAATTACTAATATCCTAAAAGCAGTGATAGCCTAGTGGTTAGGACTGTGGTCTCCTATTCGGAGGGTCGCAGGTTCGATTCCGGGTATGCACCTCTGACTTTTCGGAGTTAAGTGCGTTTAAGCAATTAAATATCACTTGCTTCGACGGTGAAGGAAAACATCGTGAGGAAACCTGCGCACTTGAGAGTTCTTCATAATGTTCTTGAAGGTGTGTGAAGTCCGCCAATTCGCATTGGGCCAGCGTAGTGGACTATGGCCTATAACCCTTCTCTGAGAGGAGACCTCGCTCAGTAGTGAGTCGATGATGGGTTGATAATGATGACTAAACTAACTACTAATAACTAATTACTAATATTCTAAAAAAAGGCGCACACTTAGGTCACCTTTTCGTAAATCTAGAAATTTTCGAAAGGGCATTAGCTAAAACAGAGTTTTTCTTATCTGGTTCTTGCGGGGATAATTACCGCCATTAATTACCCGCTATCAAGGAATGCTTCTTATGAAAATTTATTCCTTCGCGTAATTAAACTCGAAAAATGTAAAGTGTCACCCGATTCCGGACGAGGCGACGAAATGAGCTCGGAACTTTTAAAGGGATTACAAAAATGGAGGCTCAAGATTTAGCAAATAAATAATATAATCTATACTAATATTATAAAGAGAAAAGATTTTTCTGTTTGGTTGTTTGTACCGAATAGGCTCTGTAACTACTGGACCGATTTTAACCATTTTTTCACCAATAGAAAGCTAAGTTAGGAAGTAACATAGGCTATAATTTATTTTCAAAAAATTAGAGATCATTAAGAGAATTGCAATAATGTGACCTGAATTAGCAAAATTTTTCCTATAAAACGCATTATTTGGCGTGTGCTGAGAAAACTATTGATGATACATAAAAATTATGTACTACATGATAAAAGTACTCATTATTCTCTACAAAAAAGTTCCCGAGGGAATATATCTAACTGTCATATTTACGTCACAATAGTGGCTTTTGTGTTCTTAAATTTAATTAGATCGCCTTTATCATCGTAGTATTAATTCTTCCTTACTAATACATATTATAGTTTGTTGGTATGTCCGTCAATCACTCTGTAACAAAGCTACGGATTGACGTGATTTTTTGGATAGTTATAGTTGAGAACCTGGAGGGTAACATAGGCATCCTGGAAAATCAGAGTGTTCCCGCGGGATTTTGAAAACTAAATCCACGCGGACGTAGTCGCGGGCATCAGCTAGTAATTTTATAAAAAATTAACTAAGTCAACCTAATCTAAAATCGAGCGGGACAAAGGCTCAAAAGTGTTCGCGAGAGATCTGTCTATCGGACAGAGCCAGCTGACGCGGCTTAAAACTGATGACGGCCGTCTCGTCTCTTCTCGACCTGAGGTCTTGGGAGAGGTCGAGAAGTTCTATGGACAGTTATATACCACGACACAAAAACCTGTTGAGGATTTGGCCAAAGATCCCAGAGCCAAACTGACCCGACACTATACCGAAGATATCCCGGACGTCAGCCTATACGAGATTAGTATGGCTCTCAAACAGCTCAAGAGCAACAAGGCGCCTGGTGATGATGGAATGCTGGTGTCTGGTTATGCTCTCTTTAAACATTTCTGTGGTGGTGTCGTATGATGCGGGTTGTTTCGTTCCCTCAATTATGGTTGAGCGAAACAACGGCTGGATCATGCGTCATGCTCGTGAATGAGTGTCACCGGCGGAAATGGGGCTACTTTTTATCTGCCCATCTTGACATGTATTGAATTGTAAGTAGGTTTGTATTTTTGGAACTTCCCCTCATTGTGGAAACATTGCATACATAGCACAGTACCTATTGTAAACTTTTATGAAAAGAGCAACCGCCGAGTTACTTGCTGGTTCTTCTCTGTAGAAAGGGCGTTCTAAATCAGTGGTAGATTCATCGATGATTCAAAAGCACTTGTAAAAGTTTATTTGAATATAAAATATTTCTATTCTTCTTCTTCTTCTTCTTTATCATTCTATAGACGTTCGCTGTTGGACAAAGGTCTCCTGCATGGACTTCCACAGGCTTCGGTCTTGCGCCACTTGGATCCAGCAGCTCCCTGCGACTCATTTGAATTCGTCGGTCCACCTAGTGGGGGTCTGCCAACACTGCGCTTCCTGGTGCGGGGTCGCCACTCCAGCACCTGGGGACCCCAACTTGAGATGAGGAGATCCGTAGGAGAACCAAAGTCACCGACATAGCTCAGCGAGTCGCGAAACTGATGTGGAAATGGGCAGGGCATACAGTTTGAAGAGCTGATTTCTATTCTAATCACTGCGGACTCCTGGTCTGGTGGGAGGCTTTGGCCGTGGCTAGTTACCACCCTACCGTCAAAGACGTGCCGCCAAGCGATTAAGCGTTCCGGCACGATGGTGTGTAGAAACAAATTAGGGGTATGGGTTGAATGTTCACTGCCATACCCATTCCAAGTTAGCCCGCTACCATCTTAGACTGCATCGTCACTTATCATCAGGCGAGATCGCAGTCAAGGACTAGCTTGTCATCAAATAAAAAAATAAAAAGTGTGTGTGTCAGCTCCGACGCACGACTGGAGTTTACTTTATACTTCAATAGGTATTTAATATCAAATACGGCCATCTATTGTAAATAGCTCAAACTATTATGTTAGCAGTGCTGTTATCGTAGGGTTTTAGTGTTGCGTTGCTATTCGAAATAGTTTACACATAAGCCGAAAGATGGCGCTGATCTACATGTGAGTAGATAACCAACCTTATTTACTCAACGTTAGGGTAGAAATTTGCATCGTCGTGAAAAACGTAACGCGGGCATTCGACAACTCAAGCGAAAACCAACCTTATTTACGTTGTGAAAAACGTAACAAGGTCATTCATAAGTAGATTTTACCCCTCAAATTTTTCTCATACCGGGCGCCTAAAATCGATTCTTAAGGAGTAAACTCCAAAAAAAAAAAACGGATCGAAAACGGATCTTTCAGCTTACCTTCGACATTGAGCTTGACATGCCTCAGTATGGGGCGGTCCAGGGCGGCGGAGGACACGTTGCACATCAGCTGACCCGCCAGCTCCGAGCGCGTGACGGTCAACGGCAGCACGTGCTTCACCTGGTCGCGCTCGGTGATCGTTTGCGCTGCAACAAACAGCAAAACTTACTTTCCAATCATCATCATATCATTAGCAACCCATCAACGGCTCACTACTGAGCGCAGGTCTCCTCTCAGAGAAGGGTTATAGGCCATAGTCCACCACGCTGGCCCAATGCGAATTGGCGGACTTCACACACCTTCAAGAACATTATGAAGAACTCTCAGGTGTGCAGGTTTCCTCACGATGTTTTCCTTCACCGTTGAAGCAAGTGATAGTCAATTGCTTAAACGCACTTGACTCCGAAAAGTCAGAGGTGCGTACCCGGGATCGAACCTGCGACTCCCCGAATAGTAGACCACAGTCCTAACCACTAGGCTATCACTGCTTTTCTTCTTTTTCTTTACTTTCCAATAGTCGTGTGGAAATGTGGAGGGTGAAATTTTGATGGTTGTTCTCCCGCGATAGAACGATTTTGCCTCAGTAGTATTATGTAAAAATAGAGTTTAATTAAATTAAAATATCTGGGTGACCGAGCTTTGCTCGGCTATTTTTTTTGTGGTAAATCGTGTTTTTTGAAATTATATTAAAAAAAATAATAATAAAATTCATAGGGGAAAGAAATAATCGTCTGGACTCGAACCAGGGTCTTCTGGTTTCGGGGCCGCCCGATATCCTAACCGAGCTACTGGGATTTCACAGTTAATGGCGAAATTTCCCTTCGTATTCTAATGATATTGTAAGGGGTTTTTCATTGCCTGAAAACATGGATAAAATGGCGTTTTCTAAAAATGAAACCTTGCTAGATCGATTTATCGCCCCCGAAACCCCCTGCATGCTAAATTTAATGAAAATCGTTGAAGCCGTTTCCGAGATTCAGATTATATATATATAGGTACAAGAATTGCTCGTTTAAAGATATTAGATTTAAAAAGTTATGTCTTTAAATGAGTATTTGTATATTAGTATTCAATTCGATGCCTTAAAATGGCCTAAGTGTGTCACGCTCTCTTTAAACATTTCTGGGGTGGTGTCGTGTGATGCGGGTTGTTAAGTTCCCTCAAATATGGTTGAGCGAAGCATCGGCTGGGTCATGCGTCATGCTCGTGAACGGGGGCCACCGGTGGGAATGGGGCTACTTTCTGTCTGCCCATCTTAACATGTTAACATGAACTTTTTAATATGCGAGGGTTTTCGCCATATACTTAAAAAATAAATAGATAAAGTATAAAATGTTAATAGCGGAATAATACAGGTAGTAGCTGGAATTGCGCTTGACTTCAGCATTACCTTCTCGCTTAGCGAACGAGTAAAACAAACGATTCTGCATCTAACTGAAGTCTGAACGCGAGAATTTATGCTAACTCATCGTCTTATGTTAGGGTTGTCACAAGAGAAGTGTTTTTATGACTCTAAAAAACATACTTTTCTATGAATACTGCATCGGAAAAATTTAATTTGTTCCTAAAGAGGAAAAGTAAGAAAAAAAATAGCAAAAGTGCAATAGCATTATGATTGGTAATTTGTGTACGCTTTTATATCAAAATACCATAGCATATTTTGGATTTTGGAGATATTTTCTCCACAAGTTAAAAGATATCATAAAAAAAATGTAAAAAAATTTGGCAGTCATAGGGACTGCCGATAGAAGTGAAAACTAGATTTGCCAATAAATAAAAACAAATAAAACTAAAAAAATTAAATTAAATAAAAAAAATATATAAAAAAAAAAACAAAGAAATCATAAAATAAAATAATACCAATAAAAATACATAATAAAACAATAAAATATATGTATATATATATTTATATATATATATATATATATATATATTACAATATTTAAAATATGAAATCAAATTACATTTGCAAATCATCTAATTGCTTTTGGAACAATTCTTCTACATTTTCGTCATTTTCCTTTAAACCTTTTGTACGTTGATAATATGCTCTTTGATTCTCACAATGTCTTTTTCTTTTTTTTTCTTCTTTTTCCTCCTTCGAATCTTTTTTCTTCAAATCTTTTTTACGCTGACGCCATGCCTTTTGGTATTCTCGATTCCGTTCTTTTTTTTTTCTTTTCTTTCTCTGAAAAACGGAGATTATTTATTATCATTTTATTTCATTTATTTTCATTCGAAATTATTTGTTTGGTAAACCTACACCGCACATGTGCTTATTGTGATGTTATGAAAATATAGGTTAATGCTATAAAGTATAAACATATTACAAATATTACATTTATACTATGTAAGTTCATATGTATCTAAAGGGTGTAAAAAGAATACATGTACAATAGACTACATTTTATAATGTTGGAACGCTTCACGTAATAATTATCCGTAACTCCTATTCTTTCCCGCTTCACAGCATTATTTAGTTTTTTTTTTTTTTTTTAAATGTGGAACGCTTCACGATTTTGCGTGTCATCCATCTGTTTGTACTGGGAATACAATACGATAGACTCGATCGAAACCTAACCTTAATTATAAAATTATATTAATGAATAAATGAAAATTAATTAAACCTAACCTAACCTGAATAATAAAATTATATTAATTAAAAATTAAAACTTATTAAATTTTCATCTAGTATATTTTTCATCTAGTATATTTATAAAGTACTCACTCATTTTCTTTCGCTATTTCTTCATCACTTTTATCATTAATAGATGCACTTTGTTCAATTTCCATATTTTAAGCACTTTACATTCACGAATTTTACGAATAGGTACACAACAATGTGATCACTACACAGACGGTCGAGCCATCAGCTGTCACCATCCATGGATGCGCGTGGCACGCTGTAACATACACGAACATTCGCGCAAGCGCCCTGCGCTGCCTAAACGAAACAGTAGGCCCAGGCATACATTTTCGCCGCGCCGTAGAGAGGGGATAGCTGTCTACTCTCCATCCGTCTTACGCTTTTTCGATCAGGGTCACGTGTCCTGACGCGAGTTTAAGATTTTATACCCATTACAGAAAAAGTGCTCAACGCCGCTAAAGAAGTTTTCACTTCAAAAATCTCATTACAAACCCTTTTTTTGTCGATAAAATGTTCATTTACATACCTAGTTTATAATGATAAAAAACATATTATTAGCTTTAATATTTGAAATATTAGACGCCTGACTCAACTGAGTTTGTCATGGGCTGTTTTGGTTTTATGTAAATAATTGTGACGATTTCCATAATAACATTTCTTTAATGGTCGATATAATATTATTATGTTCTTATGAAATTGAATATTTCACAAAAATTTCTCTGACATCTTATAATACAAGACGTCAGAGAAATTTTTGTGTAAATAAATATAAAACAAGAAAATAAGTTAACACCATTTTATACAACGTGAGCTTTCTATTAAATCTAAATAAATATAAAATAAATAGGTGACTGACTGACTAACTGATCTATCAATGCACAGCTCAAACTACTGGACGGATCGGGCTGTTTGGCTTACAGCTAGCTATTATGACGTAGGAATCCACTAAAGAAGGATTTTTGAAAATTCAACCCTAAGAAGGTAGAGTAAAACTGAAATTTGCACACATTGTATTAAAATGAAAATCAAACCAAACGTGGGTGAAGCTGCGGGCAAAAGTTAGTTAAATATAAAATTAAAAAATCAGAGGTGGGATTGTCTAAAAGTTGCCGATCAAAATCTTATTCATTTGATGCCATTAGCGTCAAAGTAAAATATTCCTTGACAGTATTAATTTAAAGTCACAAATTCAGTGCAACCGATTTTAACATGGAGTGTTATAGAGCGTATCGTGCATACCTAAACTTATAAGAATGCATAGACGAAATTGCGCTCTAATTCAAAGCTGTTATGGTTTATTTTACTTTAACGCTAATGCCATCAAATGAATAAGATTTTGATACGGCAATTTTAGACAATCGGGGGGCAGTTTTGAAAGTAAATTAAGTACAGTACCCGGCGATATATATTGCACATCGGCCTTTGGAATAAAACGCTATTCTATTCTATTGCAAGGAAAGCTAGCCAGAAATTCACGTAGTAACTACTGAAATCTCTTCACAATCGGCGAGCACATCACGTAACATATATAAAAAAAAATGCTGTCGAACTGTGAATAGAATAGAATAGCGTTTTATTCCAAAGGCCGATGTGCAATATATATCGCCGGGTACTGTACTTACTTCGACTTGAGTTTCTTGCGTGGGTAGTTGGCAGCCCTACAATTCTCAACTATGATAGCCAAAAGGCTCAAGTTATATTTACAAATCGTTATCTAACCCCTTATTTGTTGGCTTCGACGTTAGCACTGTTGTTCGACAATTGTTAGATATTTAGGTAACGGCGTGCGGCCATTGAGTTAACCTAATAAATAGTTATTAGGTACATGATTTACCGATATTTGCCAACTATCTAAGGCTTATGAATATTGTTGACTACCTGATGCCCGTGACTTCGTCCGCGTAGAATTACTGATTTTCTATGAGATTATAAAAAGATAAATTTTCCCGCTGCCTATCCAAAAAAGTTCAACCGCTAGTAAAAACCGGGACCCACGGATATCGCAATTTCAATTTATTTTTATTTTTGAAAATTTCGTCCTCTATTTTACCACACTCAAGAGGAGAGGTGATTTTCTAAAATAACTTATAGAGTATATTTTTATTAAAATCTACTAACCAAGTTTCAGAAAGTTAACGAAAAACCGTTTTTATGTACTATGTATTCAAAAACATAGGATTTTCATATCCCCCATTTTAGCCCTTTTACGATGAATTTTCTCAGCTTTTCTTTTCTGATTTCTAGACCCTAGAAAGCATCTATCTACCAAACTTTAAATAAAAATAAAAATCATTCAAATTTCATCCCCTATTAGGATAAATTATATCCCCCTATATATATCCCCCCCTATAAGGGGGAATTTTTCAAAATAACTTATACAGGTTTTTATTATTTAAGGCTAGTCACCTAAATCCCGATTTTCAAACCTCAAACTTTAAAACATAGGACTTTCATATAACCTTCGAAACTCCATTTCACCCCCTTAGGACAGGATTACAGGATTTCCTCAAATCCGTTTCTTAGCTGACACCTACCCCCTAGAAAGAACCTACATTCCAAATTTCAAGTTTGTAGGTTTTATAGTTCCTGAGATTTCGTGATGAGTGAGTGACCTTTCGCTTTTATATATATAAATACTAGCTGACCCAGCGAACTTCGTACCGCTAACTTATCTATATAAATAAAACAAATTAACTATCCCAATCCAAAAAAACTATCCTATCTTTTAAGTTGGACCTAATTACAGATAGTTACGAAGTTTGATAAAAATCGGTTCAGTAGTTTAGGAGTCCATCGCGGACAAACAACGTGACACGTAATTTATATATATTAAGATATAGATTATAGCTGAGATTAGGAAGAAGAAAATATAGATCACTAGCTCTTGCCCGCGGCTTCATTCACCTTAAGTTCAATTTTTCAAACCCCTATTTTATCCCTCCTTAGGGGTTGAATTTTCAAAAATCCTTCCTTAGCAGATGCCTACGTCATAATAGCTACCTGTATGCCAACTTTCAGCATAATCCGTCCAGTGGTTTGAGCTGAGCGCTCCTAGATCAGTCGGTCAGTCAATCAGTCAGTCAGCTGTCAGTCAGTCACCTTTTTCTTTTATATAATTACTAAGACCAACTCATACATCAAATTACGCTTAAAATGATCCTATACATATTACATAGATTGCTAAAATCAAAACCTTTACTTTTGGCTTTGACGTAGTCGAGTAAATAAATAAAAATTTAAAAAAATTCTTTTCAAAAACCGACTTCAAACGTCACTACAGAGTATAAAATAATTTTAGTTTGTACACGTAAGTTGAAGTTGGGCGGGTCTACAAAGAAACGGTGAAACCAAATCGCGAACCTAGCCCAACTTCAACATTACAAACTAAAATTATTTTGTACCTACTTTGTAGTGGCATTTGAAGTCTGATAAATAAAAAGAAAGATTTAAGCAGTGATAGCCTAGTGGTTAGGACTATTGTCTCCTATTCGGGGGGTCGCAGGTTCGATCCCGGGTGCGCCTCTGACTTTTCGGAGTCAAGTGCGTTTAAGCAATCAAATATCACTTGCTTCAACGGTGACGGAAATCATCGTGAGGAAACCTGCACACCTGAGAGTTGTTCATAATGTTCTTGAAGGTGTGTGAAGTCCGCCAATTCGCATTGGGCCAGCGTGGTAGACTATGGCCTATAGCCCTTCTCTGACAGGAGACCTGCGCTCAGTAGTGAGCCGTTGATGGGTTGCTAATGATGATGATGATATAAAAAGAATCTTTTATTTTAATTATTTTAAGCTTTAAAGTGTAGAATATTCATATTAGGATCAATCTGCATATTCTCTGATCGTGAGGCAATAAAAAGTTTTGAGGTTTTTGAAGTAAAAGATTGCAAAAAACTATAATTCACGCGGACAAAGTCGGAAGCAAAACTAGTGAGACGATACCGTAGATTTATTTTCAAATCAGACCGTAATAACTCAAACGTAAATGTGTATACAGGGTGTGGTAATGACAAAATAAACTGAATACATCCGACATCGGTCGTATTAAATATTACTTTGAAACGCCCCAATATGGGAGTGAATTTCTAAATTTTGGAATGTTTATTACTTATTAGTTGGAAATTATTATTGAGTTCAAATTATTAATGTTTGTAATTAGGGTTTATAAATAGAATTCATAATAATATTATTACATTATATTAATAAATAAATAGTAATCGTTGCTAAAGGATATTTGAATAAATCATTAACATACTAGCTTTTGCCCGCGTTTTCGTCCTCGTAGAAATCGGTTTTAGGGTGGAATTTTCAAAACTCTGAAACACATATTATTTCAACATTTTTACAAGCTTTCATTTAGCTTGACCAGTTTATTTATTTGTTTATTTATTTATTTGTTTGGGTCAAATCTTGCAAGATGAATTAGAACCACTTCCCGGTTTCCGATTGAGCTGAAATTTTGCATGTATGTGTAAATCGGATGACAATACAATATTATTGTGACATGGAGCTGTTCTGATGATGGAGACGGAAGATGGCTATCGGAACTCTGTAATAAAACGATGTAACCCCATCGAGTTTGGGCTCGTTTGATTCGTCATAACAAGTACTCTGATCCTAGATGATATCTAGAGTCTAATGATGTAGCTACTAAAAGCTTGTACTTATTTAAAAATAAAATTTTTAATTTACACTTGTTAATCGAAAGCAAACAATAACGTTAATAAACCTTGAAAAACGACCGTTTTTTTAGAAACTTTCCCCCCTATTTAGGAGTGGAATTTCATAAAGCCTACGTCATAAAAGGAGCCTACTGTCAAAATTTCAATTTTCAAACTCCTATAGTTTAAGCTGTGCGTTGATAGTTCAGACAGTCAGTCAGGACAAGTCTTTTTATAAGTATAGATGGAGTACTCGTATATAAGTGGATAAAAATACTATTTGAAGAAGCTTTAATTAAATCAAACAAGTCCTCAAAAATAATGCATGCGGATCGTAGCACGCCAATGTGATTCGACCTTTACCAGGATGTTTTTAATCGAGTTACTTCATTAACCAGCTGTTACACGCGTCGTTACTCCTGTTTTCCTTCACCAAAGTTTTTGTTAAGGATTTCCTAAATCAATTATTTCGGTTCACCGTTCGAAGTATTCCTTATTTTATTCCCTTAGCTTCCTTTTGTTTGATTGTTATGTTAAATTGTTTTTAAATTAAGGGGGCTATTAAATTTCGTGTCCCTTTCTCTTGCACATTCTATTACCAATAAAATTACGGATAATATTTAATATGATATACCTAGATTTTGATAAAGAAAAATGGCGAAAACTTCTATTAACTTTTATTATTATTCTCTTTCAAAAAGTAGTTATATGATCACACTAATATTATTATAAAGTTTGTGTGTGTGTGTGTGTGTGTGTGTTTAGTTGTTTAACATTCAAGTACACTCTACAAAGTTACTAAACGGATTTGGCTGAAATTTAGAAATGGAGATTATACCCTGAAAATTAAAGGGAAGAGAATCAAAATCCTTAATTCACTCGCACAAAAATAAGTGAGACTCTTACAATCATTGAAAATATTAGAATGTGTGAGAGAGAGGGATACGGAATGTAATAATCCTCTTAACATAGAATTAAAAAAAGGTTGAAATATTTTTTCCTCTTCAAGCTGGATCAATCAATCAATCAATCATCAATCAATTAGAGGAAAACCTGCATCAATCATTGGTAGTCTCAATTGTGGTAATTGGACGAAATTGTGGCATTATTGCTGCAACAATTCAATTTAGCCAATAGCAAGACAGTGTCGATCAAGCAGACAAGAAAAAGGTTAGAATTATTTTGCTATAATCCGCCAACAGAATTTTGAAAATAAACATGTCAAAAATAATAACTGTTGGCGGATTATAGCAAAATAATTCTAACCTTTTCTTGCTAATCATGAACTTCCGCAAAGTAATGCCTGCTTCTATCCAAATCATACAGACGCCCTATAACGTACTATATAATATAGTATCAAAGAGATGAATAATTTAATTATTCAACGATTTTTGATTGTTATCGTTCAAGTGATCCTTTTCCAAAATAAAACAAAAAATTAAAGATTTTAAAATGTCACTTATTTTTTTAATATTGTAACATTGCGTTTCTTGTTAATCTCTTGTTAATCGTTAGTTAGGTTAGGTAAAATTTTTAAATTATAAAAAAAAATTTGTTGTCTGTCGGTTAACGGACGATAGTTTTACGTGACAACGTCATAAAGAAACATTGATGAATTAATGTGTCACAAGCCAACGCTTGGGCCGATCGTGCCTCTCTATCGCTTGTTCCGCGCTCTCGCTTTCACCAGGTTCAGGCGGAACGTGACACTTTTTCGTGCGTGCAGCCGGTGTTCATCGATTTATAAGACGTCATCACGTCAAAAACTAGCTCATTTCTACCCTTATATTTTCGTAAAACGAATAGTTTTTGTGTTCAAACTTTCATCCGAAACTCATCTCGTTGGGGTGATGTATGGGGTTTCGTTCGCCGGAAATTAAACGTTACATTATTCTTTACATTTTGTAACAACGGAACGATGTCTTTGTACATTAAAGTGCTACTTTTGTTTCAAATGACACTCACGTTGTTAGCTATTAATCTTCTATCTTGTGGTATTTTTTTTAAAGAATTAGTCAAATTGAAGTTGACTCATATCCTCCTATCCCCTCCAACTAAGCGGAAAGCTTGTGCTAGGAGTGGGTACGACAATATAGTGCAACGGGTGGGATTCGAACCTGCGACCTTTTAGATTTCACTCCGCACCTTTAACCGTTGGGCTATTGAGGCTTGTTATTTCATTATGGCAATTCAACATATTCACATCAACATGCCCCTAACACCTGTATATTATGGAACTCCATTATAAGAAATCTCAAACACACGAGGCGATGTGGTGCTGGTTGCTGGGTGCCGGATTGATAAGTGAGTGAATACCTTTAGGTCTGTTCCTAGCCAGCTTCCCCATAGTCGGGTTACATCTCAACCACACGAGGCGAGGCAAGGTGGTACTGATTTGATGCCGGGATGACAAATGAGTGACGACCATAAGGTCGGTTCCAAACCACTTTTCCCATTTCCCCATAGTTAGGTTGAATCTCAACCACACGAGGCGAGGTGACAAATGAGTGACAATCTTTAGGTCTGTGCCTAGCCACTTTCCCCATAGTCGGGTTACATCTCAACCACACGAGGCGAGGTGGTGCTGGTTTGATGCTGGGTTGACAAGTGAGTGAAGACCTTTAGGTCTGTTCCAAGCCCCCTTCCCCATAGTTGGGTTGAATCTCAACCACACGAGGCGAGGTGGCAAGTGAGTGACGACCTTCAGGTCGGTTTCGCCCATAGCCGGGTTAAAAATGCGGCACTTTGCGGTCATAAAACGAATTCCATCAATAAATATTATTCCTTTTCCTCGCATGTCTGCTTGCCTAAGTAGATACGACTGATAGTCCTCAGAATGAACCCGGAAATTCCGGTGGTATTTTTTGAACGAGGCATCAAGTGTTATTGGAGCGAGAAAGACTCGAGGTAGGGTTTTCCAATTGGACGGCCTTATGCAAATCTTACTTCTTCCTAATATGAAAGTTTATGAGGATAGATGGATGGATGGATGTTTGTCTCCTTGACGGCACAACAAATGAACTGATTTGGCTTAAATATGGAATGAAAATATCTCATACCCAGAATTAACACAAGCTACATTTTATCCCGGAAAATTAAAGAGTTCCCGCGGTGTTAGTTACCTACTAGATCAGTCAGTCAGTCACCGTTACTTTTTATAAATGACAATGCAAAAAATCGTCCCCACCCACCAACAGATTTCAAACGTATATCAGTTAATACATCACGGTAGCTTGATGATTTTTTATTATGACGACATCCGCCGTAGGATTGGGGTTTTCATGCAAATTGAGTTAGAATTATTATTTATTTATTCATTTTTCAGCGAAGTGTTTTGGACACCAGTTTAGTAAATTACAACTATAAAAATTACAACTAATAAAAAGTACATACAGGAGCATTAACCAAATATATATAATAACCGGCCAAGTGCGTGTCAAGCCACGCGCAGTGTAGGGTTCCGTAGTTGCAAGTCACAAATACTAGTGGTTCGCCCCGAACTTGAGACCTCGCGGTATCCCATAATTCCCATAAGGTAGTTTTAACTATATTATATTGTAATTAAAACGCGCCGAATCTGATGACATCAATCGTCATCTGCTTTCGTGGATGGGATGCGTATTTACAATATTAAAGACAGCGCCATCTATTAACAGTATAGTGAAGTTTTGTTAATAACATTGATGCCCATTAAAACTTAAATAATTTCGTTTCTTTATAATATTTATCTAATCTTAGTATTTGTTGTTCAAGTACAGAATATAACTCAAATTATGTGTAAGTTTCAATTTTTAAAATAAAGTGGTTTTAGAGATCTAGCCTCGAATAAAATCTCCACTTTGAAAGCCCCCCATTTCGTCAATTTTAGGAAAAAAAACTAAAAAAAAATACTTTTGTATTCTGTTCTAAATTATCTTTAAAATGAGGTACTGCAACCCTATGAAATGCAAAAAAATTTATTTTACTTCGCATTCGCTTCTATGAGAGCCCCCCTGAAATAAAGATTTTTATAACTTTTAAAGCCATTTTCGGCTGGAGGCCATCGGTTTACATATCATATCTAAAATTGAAGTAATTACGTTCAGTAATTCAGAAGTTCAGGCTCTGACAGACGGACGGACGGACGGACGGACGTCGGGCAAGTGCAAATCGCTCTAGTAAACTCGGAGACCTTCGCTTCGCTCGGTCGATTATTGCTGAGCTAGGATAGTGCTTTTATTTTATATATGAATATTGAATATATTTTGAGTTCCATGGCTTAAATACTATAATATACTACAAAATATGCAACTTACACTACGTGTAAAACCTAACCTAGAAAAACAGATATAACTCCTTAACTAATGAGCCCTACTTTAATAGTTTTCCTTCAAAATTCATTATATATACTACTGCTGTGAATTTTTTTTTTGTATCCTTTATACAACCATTTAGCTGGCAGAGGGGGGGGGGGCGACCCTTGATTCTAATAAAATTTAGCACTTTAAAATATCATATTTCACAAACGGATCCCTGAATTGAAAAATGGTGCTCCCCACCCACAATATTTTTGAAAGACCTATTCAACGACACCCCACACTATGGGGTAGACGAGAAAAAAAATTCATCCCCACATTACATGTAGGGGAGGTACACTAAAAAAATATTTTTACTGCGTACTTCTTTCGTATTTTTTTTAAAACCCCAAATCATTTTTGGATTGAAAATGGTTATGTCTTTTTATGGGACGTTACAATAATATTAAAAATAGTGCCACGTCTGTTGGGTCCTGTTGAGTCCTTTAAGTAAAAAAAAAATACGTGTGGCACTCGAGGACTGCCGCGGTAAAGCTATTGCATAGCATTTTCTAGTCGCACGCACACAAACACCGTGCCGAAGTCTGCCGAACTGAGACGATGCACGGCTTTCAACGCCGCACCGCTGTGCCGGTCGGAGTGGGGGGTGTTAGGTTTATTTTCGTTACGGAATTTGTTGATTCGGTCGCCGCGCTCAAAGCCCGCGATAAAAGCTATGCAATAGCTTAAAAAATACCACATTGTCATACTTTCTGTCAGAAAATAAAATATAATATTTTGAATAAAAGGAAATGATTTCTCTTGCATAAAGTCCGTCCATTCCAAAAGAAAAGTCGGGGTAACGCAAGTAAGCCCCTTGGAACCGAATTTTCTCTTGAGTGGCAAGTTGCTGTGCATTATGGCGAGAAATGTAAGTTTTCACACTCGGAACGGGTTTAAATTCAATAATTCAGGGACCTTTGAAGTGCTCTTAAAAAGTTACAACTTTGTTTCCGCGATTTGAAAATTTTGAAGAGAAATTTCGCCGTAACAATTTGAATTTGCTTTGTTGCGCTCAAATGGGTTTGAGATTTTCAACCAAATAGAGCCAGTGGAATACAAATATATTCGACCTATTCGGGACGGCTGATGCTCGCAATTTTATTCATCCTTTTTATAAATAAGAAAGTATGTTTTCATCTCCCCATTTTGGAAAGAGTATTTTTGCTCTTCGATATCTGAGTGCAAAGGCTGTTTTTATCCGCTAGAAGATAAAGTAAATTGAATTTAGAACATCGTGTGCACTCAGTTTGTGAATTCAAAACATCGTTAAACCTATTTACTTCTACCTCCATGGTGCCGAATTAATCATACAACCTTTTTTTAATTTGTTAAAAATTCAGACTCGGAACCTTCTTGGTGTACTTTTTTTTAATTTGATATGCGCGCGCCATTTTATTTTCACGTAATATTGTTAAAACCTTAGATTAAAAACAAGAAACTTGAAAACAATTGGAAAACCTATTTTAGAATCCTTCGCTTACTCGGTCATCAAAATTGAGCACGCGGTTAAAAAGCAACTTTGCACTCTTGTATAACAATAGTTATTTGTGTAAATGGGGCCAAAGGAATTTTTTGTTCCCCGAGGGCGTTATTTTGAATTCAGAGTGAGAAGAAGGATTCTATAGTAGAGTCCCGAGTGCAGTGAGGGATTCAATATACGCCGCCCGAGAACAAAAAATTTTGGCCCCGAATGACACACACTATTTTTCATCATTACCTATGAGAAAAAGCTAGGAGTATCAACCTACTATGTATAGAGTATAGACATTACCAATACGTATATTGAAAGTTTAAATAAAACACAAATAAATTTTTATGAAATAATTAAACATTTAATATTTATGTTGGAAGTATGGCCGTCTATATCTAATCGACAAATTTGATCAAGTGACTAATCGAAGACAACAGTTTCTCAAACATTTTTGAATTTCGACACATTTTTGAATTCTCTCTTCTGATTGGTCTGCGTTATGCTAAAGCACGAACGCGGACCAATCAGAAGAGAGAAATGAAAAGTCCCATGGGGTTAAAATTAAATTTTGCTCCCGCTATCCTCTGAAGCCAATATTCGTTTTTCGAATAGGTATGATGAAAATAACTATTATACTACACCTGCTCGGAAAGTACCTTCTGATTTGTGTCATATCGAAAAAGTGCGAGAAAGAAAATACGTCTTTACGTGGAGACAAATCAGCGGGCTGAAAAAATGTATGAAATTTCATTACTTACGTGCTTTAGCGGGCTGAAAAGTTGTATGAAAATCCATTACACACGTGATTTTTTTTTTAAATTTTTGATAGAATCAGTTCAGTAATACCAATACTTAAAAAAATTATATAAAAAAAATAGAAATCTGTTTCAACAAACAAGACTCTTTATTTTCATAGTAAGTATCTAATAAATAAATAATTAGAAAAATAGGTATATAAAATAGTGACTAAATTATCTATTATCTATAATATAATAAAACTGTAACAGGTCCAATTCTGTACATTGAAGATATTTTGAAAATTTTTGTTTGAGGGCACTCTATAATCGATACTGAAGCCAAAACGATTTTTTTTTAATTTTTTGTCTGTCTGTCTGTCTGTCTGTCTGTCTGTCTGTCTGTCTGTCTGTATCTTGGCCGCGCATCACGCCGAAACTACTGGACGGATTTAAATGAAACTTGGTATGATTGAATTGCATACTACGAGGTATAATATAGGATACTTTTTATCCCGAAATTCAGCACGGTTCTCTTGGGAGAGGGGATGAAAGTCAAAATGTGTATTTAGCTGTAATTCATTAAGGCGTATTCCGATTTCATTCATTCTTTTTTTGTTAGAAAGCAGGTTCTTTAGAGATTGTCCTGTAATTATTTCAAGATCGTCAATTTAGTAGTTCAGAAATTATAGCATAAGGTCTTCAGTATAAGGTCCAAATAACTTGAACCCCGGAATCTACAAGATACTTTGAATGTACGGCTCATCTTATGCTGGCATTTGTACTCGTATATAGCCATCGTGGATAGCCCTATTTTGTCAAAGTCAAACTCCAAAGGCGTCAGATTTTGCCAAACGATCATTATACCTACATACTACATAGTAAGTATGGATTCATGTAATACATCGTATGGACTTAATGCTACAGTGTTTTCCTATGCAATTTAATATTCTAATCATACTAATATTATAAATGCGAAAGTGTGTTTGTTTGTTGGTTTGTCCTTCAATCACGCCACAACAGCCACGGATCGACGTGATTTTTTTGCATGGGTACTATAGTTGAGGACCTGTAGAGTGACATAGGCTACTTTTTATCCCGAAAAATCAGTGTTCACGAGGGATTTTAAAAACTAAATCCACGCGGACGAAGTCGCGGGCATCAGCTAGTAACTAATAATAATCTTTATAAAGAGGATTCTATATACTATATAAGTAAACGAGGTTCCATATGCTATTACATACTTATTCTATGAAATAAAATAAAACTGATTACAAAGTTAAAAAAAACAAATTGTTATCTTGTTGTTCCTGGTCTGTGGTTACTGGCCACTTGCGTTTTCTGTAAGTCATACCTACGTATTTTAAAAAAATGAAAAATTTCGCGCGAGTCGCATTATTTTGTTATATCTAAATTTTGAATTTATAAAATTACTAGCTTTTAGTAGAAACTATAAACTTTACTCTATATTAAGAACTCAAAATGTCTATTGGTGATAGCAGTGTGAATTGTCTTGTCAAAATGTCTGTGTATAGTGAAAAATGAATGTCCCGAGAAATCTAGAAATCGATAAATACAACAAAGCATTTTATGAAGATTTACTACAGTGGAAAAGCGAGAAAAAATTCTACTATGAGTTTTTTAGAGTTGAGTTGAGTTTGAGAATTGTAAATTAATAGATATATGAATTTCAATTATGTGATTTGTCTATTATTTTCCTCATAGGTGTAGTATAAAGCACTATGTATCACTCAGGAGAAAGTGCGATTCCTTACTCGGGTGTATTAAGGCCCTCGGCTGCGCCTCGGGCCTCAAATGACACCCTCGTATGTAATCGGTCACTTTCACCACTCGTTGAACAATGTACTATTGTTGGTTTGTTGGTTTAAATAACGGAAATGAATAACGCTGAGTAAGGTTTTAAAAATCCTGCGGGAGTTTTTCCGGGTAATGGTGAGTGATTGAAGGACAAAACAACACACTAACAGACTTTATAGCTTTCTCAACTATAAGCACCTCTGCAAACAATCTCGTCGATTCGTAGCTTTTTTGCAGCGCGATTAAAGACAAACCAACAGGCAAACACACTTTTGCATTTATAGTATTTATCTTCTTCTTCTTTGTGAACTGATAGAAGTCCACTGCTGGACAAAGGTCTCTTGCATGGTCTTCCACAAGCCTCGGTCTTGTACCGCCTGAATCCAGCGGCTCCCTGCGACTCGTTATATGTCGTCGGTCCAGCTAGTGGGAGGTCTGCCAACACTACGCTTCCCGCTGCGGGGTCACCAGGAATAGAATAGAATAGAATAGAAATGTTTTTATTCAAATAAACTTTTGTCAAGTGCCTCTGAATCGTCGATGACTCTACCACTGGTTCGGAATGACGTTCCTGCTGAGAAGAACCAACAAGAAACTCGGGCGGTTGCTTTTTTTAAAACAAGTTTACAATATAATAAATATTATGCTATGTATGCAGTGTTTCCACAATGAGGGGAAGTTCCACAAAAGCATACCTAATTATAATTCGACACATATTAAGACGGGCAGACAGAAAGTAGCCCCATTCCCGCCGGTGGAACCCGTTCACGAGCATGACACATGACCCAGCCATTGTTTGCTCAACCATATTTGAGGGAAGGTAACAACCCGCATCACACGACAGGTATATAATAATATAGTATTATAGTACGGGTTGTTTTGTAATTTTGTTGCAATATCACAGAAGCTGTTACAAAGTTCCGGCACCTCATTTCACTCCAACAAGTGCAACATCGCAAGCGCGCACTATTCACTATTCATAAGGAAACTTACAAAATTGGGACGCCGTTTGTGACGGTTTTATATTCTAATATGAGGAGTTTCTTTTTAATAGTGCACTCTAGCCAAGTTACACTTCTTTGTATCGTTTCTCTTTCTACGATCGCTGTCACTTGAAGTTTTGGCTAGGCCTAGACTAGATGGCGCTGCAGCTGATCAAAGACAGTGTATTGATAATACTTCGGGGCATTTTGTATTGTTTTTTTAGCATTTAAAACATTTATAATACAAAATGCCGCGAAATGTTATCAATACACTTCTGTCTTTGATCAGCTGCAGCGCCATCTAGTCTAGCTCTGGACAAAACTTCAAGTGACAGCGATCGTAGAAAGAGAAACGATACAAAGAAGTGTACCTTGGCTACAGGGGTTGATTAAAAGAAACTGATGGAAGTCAAAGGTTGCTATACGCTGGAGTTATGCACAGCAAAGAAAAATTAACCAACTAGCTAGTTAAGTTATAAATTGACAGCCAATGTATTAACCATGTGACAGTGAATTCTGTTTACAGACTATTACTAGAATTTGCCCGCGGGTTCGTCCGCGTGGATTTAGGTTTTAAAAATCTCTCGTGAATCTATTTTTGCGAGAAAATATAGCCTATGCCACTCTCAAGTCCTCAATTATACCCAAGCAAACAATCACGTCTATCTATTGCTCTGTTGCTGCGTGATTGAAGGACAAACCAACAAACAGATAGTCTTTAGCATCTTTACTCATACTATTATTCATCATCATCATCATTATCAACCCGTCATCGGCATTATCATTACTGAGCGCAGGTCTCCTTTCAGAGAAGGGTTATAGGTCATAGTCCACCACGCCACGCTGGCCCAATACGAATTGGTAGACTTCACACACCTTCGAGAACATTATGGAGAACTCTCAGGTGTGTAGGATTCCTCACGATGTTTTCCTTCACCGTTAAAGCATGTGATATTTAATTTCTTAAACGCACTTAACTCCGAAAAGTCAGAGGTGCGTACCCGGGATCGAACCTGCGACCCCCCGAATTGGAGACCACAGTCCTAACCACTAGGCTATCACTGCTATTAACAGAAAGTTCCCGCGGAATTTTTCAAAACCTAACTCCACGCAGATAAATTGGTGGGCAGAGCTAGTCTTTTCTATAAAACGTCGACCCGTTCAACGTCTAACGCTTTTCATTCTGTTAATAACAGTGCAGCAGCAGTAGACAGTATCACAGTAGTAGCGAGCTGACGCCAGTGTAATAACAACCGTGAGTCGGCTAAGACAACTTTGCGCAGAGTTGCGTCAACACGGCTAAAATCTACACTACTCGTAGCTGGGCTGGGGTGTGGTGCTAGTCATAAGCGAAACTGCCCCCCGATTGTCTAAAAGTTGCCGGTCAAAATCGTATTCATTTGATGGAATTAGCGTCAAAGTAAAATAAACCATAACAGCATTGAATTAGAGGTCAATTTCGTGTATGCATTCTTATATGTAACGTAACGCTCCATGTTATCATTTAATATAAAAAAATATTTCTAAACAGCCGACTTCAAACTCCCGCTTTACTACGTACGTACGTACACACTATACAAAGTACATAATTTATTGTTGCTATTTTAAAAACCGCTCGACCGATTTCGATAAAATTTATATGGGACCACCTGGGGAGTATACTCTTTCAAACAAAAAAGAATTTCCCAAATCGGTACAGAGGCGTCTTCGAGTAATCGGTGGACATAATATAGATTCCAACAAATTGATAATCTCCTCCTTTTTTGAAGTCGGTTGAAAATCGTTTGTAATGAATTTGTGACTTTAAACCAATACAGTCAAGGAATATTTTACTTTAACGGTATTGCCATCAAATGAATACGATTTTGGTCTTCAACTTTTAGAAAATCGCACCTCTGATTCAATAAATAATTGAAAATAGCCAACATAATGAAAATCCTTTCTAATATCATAAAAGTCAGGGTGTTTGTTGGTTTGTCCTTCAATCACGCAGCAACGGAGCAACGGATCGACTAATTTTTGCATGATTATATTTAACGACCTGAAGAGTGACATAGGCTATTTTTTATCTCGGAAAATCAAAAAGTTCCCAGGGGATTTTTGAAAACTAAATCCACGCGAACGAAATTGCGGGCATCAGCTAGTGTAAAATATTTATCATTTTAATTATTTAGGGCCGATTTCATTTAAATATCATCTTGCTATGGTGAATAAAAACATCGCGTGGGAACCTGCATACCTGAGAGTTCTCAAAGTTCAAGTGAAGTTTGTCAATCCACACTTGACCAGCGTGGTGACCTAAACCTGAGGACTGCAAGCCTAGTGCAAAATAGCAGTTTGGTTGCAGTTTAACCGTAGACGAAATCGGCGTGCAGTTGGCATACAATTTCAGTTGCGCGTTCGATTGACACTTTATTGTCAATGTCAAGACATTGGCGTACAGTTCAAATGGTCCACTTGTCTAGAAAATTAACCGCTATAGCTTATAACTTGGACCGATCCCCAAATCTTGAACTATCCCTTACCCATTACAAGTTTGCTCGTCCCTACAAGTCGAGGCGGGGACTCAATCCTCTATTAGGAGCGGAATCTGGCCCCAAAGCCGCGGCCCGCAACTCAATTTCACCCTGCAAGTTCTAGACTATCGCTGACATGGATGTAGTTATTGCATATGGATAAACTAAGCCGACAAAACTAAGTTTTACATCTTGGTCAAGTCAATGCGAACTCGGCAATACAGTACCCGGCGATATATATTGCACATCGGCCTTTGGAATAAAACGCTATTCTATTCTATTCACAGTTCGACTGCATTTTTTTTATATATGTTACGTGATGTGCTCGCCGATTGTGAAGAGATTTCAGTAATTACTACGTGAATTTCTGGCTAGCTTTCCTTGCAATAGAATAGAAATAGCGTTTTATTCCAAAGGCCGATGTGCAATATAATATATCGCCAGGTACCTACTATAAGTCTCAATTGATTTAAACTCACGACATTCGAATCTATGACCGGAGTTCGGACTATACTATACAATATACCTGACATTCTGTTACCCAGATTTCTGCTCGATCATCAGATCCTCTCGTCGATCCTCGAAAACCTATTCATTGAGACCATTCTAATGAGCCCAAACACACTATATCCTTTACTTGTATAGAATAGAATAAAATTGAAATATTTTTATTCAAATAAACTTTTTACAAGGGCTTTTGAATCGTCTGACTCTACCACTGGTTCGGAATGCCCTTCCTGCCGAGAAGAACCAGCAAAAAACTCGGCGGTTGCTCTTTTCAAAACAAGTTTAAAATACAATAATAGTACATTGTTCTACGAGGGGTGAAAGTGACCGATTACATACGAGGGTGTCATTTGGGGCCCGAGGCGCAGCCGAGGGCCTTAATACACCCGAGTAAGGAATCGCACTTTCTCCCGAGTGATACATAGTGCTTTATACTACACCTACGAGGAAAATAATAGACAAATCATTTAATTGAAATTCATATCTATTAAAATTTTTACAATTCTCAAACTCAACTAACTCTAAAAAACTCATGGTATAATTTTTTCTCGCTTTTCCACTGTAGTAAATCTTCATAAAATGCTTTGTTGTATTTATCGATTTTTAGATTACTCGGGACATTCATTTTTCACTAAACTAGCGGCACGCTATGATGGCCGGTTTGACACATTACAATAGTGATGTGGAATGTCAATTTATTCTCGAACAAAAAACAATTAAGTTTTGTTTTTGTACCTGATTAAATAGGTTTACAGTTCTCTGCGTACGTTCGGTCATATCGACGAAATCCACAACAAAGGGCTTGAACAGAGTCCAAATTAACGAGCAAGGGTCAACAGTAATGCAGTATCAATATTTGAAATCCAAAGCCAGGTCAAAACTATATCACAATCGCATTGCACTGACAGTTTATACTTTTCGAAGCAACGTCAATTCGAAACTGCTTTGTTTTGCATTGAGCATTGACGCGAGTTTGCCGGAGGTAGTAGTTGTGCTAGCCAGCGATCCTATGTGACGATCGTATTAGATTCCATTTTTAAAAATTTTCAATTTAGAAAACCAAATGCCGAGTTGTGGTATATATCATATAAAAATAAAAATTTTACCTTTTGTATGAAACAGCTGATATTTTTTTGCGATTTCAGAGGTTTGTCCACATAGTGAAAATTGTTCATATTCACAAGTACATTCACCCCTTAAATGGTGCAAACTGATTTTTCTACACTTGTATACATTTTAGAAATCAATTTAATAAATAAATTTTGAGTCCTAAACCTAAAACTACATTCGATAAAATTTATGAATCTCTGCACATCACTATCGTCAATAAAGTAATACAATTATTTCCTTCAAAGTCGTTATCAATTAATACGGAACTTCATGAGCGGACAAACGTCAAACCGGCCATCATAGCGTGCCGCTAGTGTATACACAGACATTTTGAATTCACACTGCTATCAAAATTCAAAATTCAAAATCATTTATTTCATGTAGGCCAACCTGTGGCGACAAGTCATGACTCTACCACCGGTTCGGAAAGCGGATTCTGCTGAGAAGAACCGGCAAGAAACTCAGCAGTTGCTCTTTTCAAAATTACACATTTTACAATAATTTTTTTTCACCAATAGACATTTTGAGTTCTTAATATTATAGAGTAAAGTTTATGGTTTCTACTAAAAGCTTGTAAGTAATTTTATAAATTCAAAATTTAGATATAACAAAGTAATGCGACTCGCGCGAAATTTTTCATTTTTTTGAAATACGTAGGTATGACTTGCAGAAAACGCAAGTGGCCAGTAACCACAGACCAGGAACAACAAGATAACATTTTGTTTTTTTTTTTAACTTTGTAATCAGTTCTTTGAGTAATAAACCAGCAATGGAGAGGACTTGACCCCTAATTTATTCGCAAAAAAGTCTGTCAATTACGGTGGGGGGCGAGGTAGCACACATGAAAACTTGCTTACTACAGTTGCATTTTTCCATCACGTCGCTATGCACGCACACAATATAATTAGCAAACACTACCTTAAAGTATATGCACACTATCACATTCACACACAGGGACGCTCTATCATTACATGAAACAATCGCATCATTTGTGTAAACATTTTAGGGATTTGACACTATCGATTATCGACTTTCGATAAGTTTTTCTAATAATTATTTACAACAGAGTTACTTTATTCAAGAGTAAATTTTTTTGTTCGAGATCTTTAACATGGTAGGTATATAGAAGCGCTAGGAAACGAGACTCTTGCCGTTATTTTAGTCATAATATGCCTTTGCTATTAGATTGACTCTTTGTAGGCTTTTAGTACTTGCGTAAAGATACAGCTAGAAACTTTGGACTATATTGACGCTGGAAAGCGATCTAGCTTATTTCGAAAAATAACAAAATGACTTTTTTATATATTTGGAAGAAAAAGATACTGCGTCGGATTGTCGGATTTTCGTTTTCCTATGACATTATTTTTCTAAGATACTATGTTGACCTTCTCTGCATGTTTATATTATATATCTTTTGTTATTCCACACCACACCACACCATCTATTTTTCAATATTATACAGATACTTCAAAAAAAGTTATCAATACTTTTTAGCAGTGCAGTGCACTTAGGCGAACCTACTGTAACGACTTAGGATTATCTGATTATTAACAGATTTTGTAGATACCAAGGTATTTACTCCGTCACTATACTCTCAATCTCATGCTGAAAGCATGCTGTAGGTACCACAGTATATCACCTTAGAGCAGCTGTTTAGTTATGATTTAAGGTTATAAGCCACCAGGGAGTGCTGTACTTTGTCATAGGTTTTTAATAATATTGTTTATTAAGTTGAGAGACATTTAATTTTTATTTGAATACGTAGTGGGTATTAATATTGAACACATTGATTTTTTAAGTAATCTTGTTTAAATAAACATACAGCATTTTTAATGAAACATCATTTGTTTTATTTATGTTTAAAGCGAAATTTACGATGTATCTATTTCTAAAAAGTATATTAAGTACAAACTGTTAGGACTACATCATGTTTCCTTAAAAATAAATACAGCATAATTAGCATTTCAGAGTTTAGAGTTATTTCGTGGTTTCATATGTTTCAAATACCAAGTTACAGCAACATTGCTTCTTAAAATTGAAAAACTATTAGTCGAAATTGATATAAAACTAATGTATAAAACTAAAGTAATTCTACTTTAGAATTATATAATTAGTATCATCTGATGTGTTACTTTAAAAAATATGCTTTTTGAAAAAAATCTGCTCCTGATAGCTTATTATGAGCTGTTATGATTTTGACGTGACAACGTCTTATAAATTGGTTTGCCGGGTGACACTTCAAGAAACTGCGTTACGCTCCGCTCACGTTATGCGCTCACAATGAGAGCGAGTGAGAGGCATGGTTAGCCCGCCTAAGAGCGAGAGAGACAGACATAAAAAGTGAAAGGCACGCGTCCCTTCCACTCGAGCACAGTTAGCCCGCCTAAGAGCGAGAGAGACAGAGCGAGAGAGAGAGAGTGAGAGAGATAGGCATACACACCGGTTCATGTCTTGCGCTTCTATTTCGGTTGTCACGTAAAACTTTCGCCCGTATACCGACTTTACAGGCAACCAATTTTTTTTTTAAACGTTATTGGCTCTGATTTAAAGTTCACTTTTTCGATTTACAAGATCGTTTTCCAGCGTTGAATAATATTCTCTCAGTCCAGTATGGAGGAAACATAAAAAGTAAAAACTAAACCCTAAAAAAAAATGTATTTAAAGTTATGATTGGTAAGTTAAAACTTGTACCTACATACTTTACTTGGAAGGCTTATTTTTTTCATCTACTTCATCTGAACGAAGTGTATATTTGTTTGTAATGCTAGGCTGCCGCCATGGCTATAGTGGCCACCCCATCTGTAATAAAACACCGCCAAGCTATTTAGCTTTCCGGTAAACCTAGCGGGATGAATAAGAAGTATGGGTACTTTAATTCAATTGCCAAGTTTTAATGAACCAAATATGTATAGAATTTAAATATTTTTTTTTGTCAATGAACCATTAGTAAGACGATAAAAATATCTCGGTATAAATAATTTATACAATCCCCCCACCAATATCGACATATGAAATCTTGCTGTCCAGCCCTAATTTTATTGCGGTGTGGCCGACTTCATAAAATTAAAGTCCTAATTTTCGAGTAAGAAAGACTTACGTAGAACTTATCATTATTATTAAACATTTTTTTAGTCTCGTTTTCATTATTTTTTGTATTATATTTGTAAAAATCCTTTCTTAGCGGATGCCTACGTCATAGTAGATGTGCGTTGATAGATCAGTCAGTCAGTCACCTTTTCATTTTATATATTTAGAAAATTATATCACACTGGTTATATGGAAATATATACCTATAACTTTTGAAATAATTGAGTAAAAAAACTAATTTTATGAATTCGCTGAGTTTATGGAGCTCTAGCTGCATCAATGCATTTTAAACAATAGTGGGAGAGTACCAGCCAATCACACACCAATGCGATCGTTATAATAATGCAATCATTTTAACCGACTTCAAAAAAGGAGGAGGTTCTCAATTTGAATTTTTTGTATATTTGTTACCCAATTATTCCGCCAAATAATGAATGGAATTTGATAATTTTTTTTTGTTTAGTAGGGCATACTTCAGAGGTGGTTCCCATATAAATTTTTGTTGATATAATGTTAGATGTTACTCCATAACTACGTCAAATCTGAACCGATTTCAATTGTTTTTGAAAGAACGCATAATAAGGTTGGGCCTATTTAAAAGGTGAAGAGAAGATGATTCATATCTTCGGTGATGGAGGAAGGAACTCAATGATTAAGAGCAAATTGCTCGCGATCAGAGATATACACAAAAAAGCTTAAAATAATAATGTAAAAAAAATATCTTTAAAAAATCGGCCAAGTGCGAGTCGGGCCTCGCTCTTTTAGGGTTCCGTTAAAAAAATTAAATAAAAATATTTCCATGTACCCATGGAAATATTTTAATTTAATTTTTTTAATTTAATTTAATTTTTATTATTTGTTGTTATAGCGGCAATAGAAATACATAATATGTGAAAATTTCATCTGTCTATCTATTACGGTTTACGAGATACAGTCCGCTGACGGACGGACGGACGGACGGACGGACGGACGGACGGACAGCGTAGGCTTAGTAATAGGGTCCCGTTTGTACCCTTTGGGTACGGAACCCTAAAAACCGACTTCATACGCCGATCGGGCAAAGTTGGGCTACCGTCGCGCATTAGTTTCATCATTTATATTTAGGCCCGCCCGACTTCAACATACATGTACAAATTAAAATTGTTTTATACTTTGTAGTGGCGTTTAAAGTCGGTTTTATAGAAAGAATTTTTTATCATTATTTGATAATCCCACAGACGATCAAAGTTCGTATTTATATATCTAGTCATATTTTACTTAAAGCTTATAAATTAGTCGTTCACCCCTTCCTATTCTATCGTGATTTTAATTCTATGGGATCAATTTATAATGCAGTTCATGAAAAAGTTCTCTAAACGAATAGTAAGTAGGAAGATTAATTTTCAATATTTTCCCCAAATTATTTCATGTACGATTAAGTAGCAACATTTTCAGATCGACAGTTTTCTTAAGTTTTCTGCATAAGTATTGCATTATTTGGATAAAATAATACATCAGAAGTAAATAAATGTTATCCTTTAGTAAACTGGATGTTTTAAATATTTTTTTTAGAAGAAAATACTCTCATATTCGGCATTTATAGCGGAGCTCATTCCCCGCTAACCATACGTAGTTGACAGGCGCGTGACTCGAGTCAAACAGTTTTATATAACGAGTAGGACCACTGCTCATACCCAACTTACAGAGGGGTACGCGCGTCAAGTCTTCTCCTGTGTTGGTTTATTACTCAAAGAATCAGTTTTATTATATTTCATAGAATAAGTATGTAATAGAATATGGAACCTCGTTTACTGATATAGTTTAAAGAATCCTCTTTATAAAGATTATTTATTATTAGTTATAATTTAGTCACTATTTTATACATTTTTCTAATTATTTATTTATTAGATACTTACTATGAAAATAAAGAGTCTTGTGTGTTGAAACAGATTTCTATTTTTTTATATAATTTTTTTACGTATTGGTATTACTAAACTGATTTTATCAAAAATTAAAAAAAAAAACCACGTGTGTAATGGATTTTCATACAACTTTTCAGCCCGCTAAAGCACGTAAGTAATGAAATTTCATACATTTTTTCGTCTCCACGTAAAGACGTATTTTCTTTCTCGCTCTTTTTCGATATGACACAAATCAGAAGGTACTTTCCGAGCAGGTGTAGTATAAATACTATGCTATGTATGCAGTGTTTCCACAATGAGGGTAGTTCCAAAAATGCATACCTACTAACATTGCAATATATCTTAAGATGGGCAGATATAAAGAAGCCCCATTCCCGCCGGTGGAACCCGTTCAAGAGCATGACGCATGACCCAGCCGTTGCCTCGCTCAACCATATTTGAGGGAACGTAAGACTTCACACACTTTTGAGAACATTATGGAGAACTCTCAGGTGTGCAGATTTCCTCACAATGTTTTCCTTTACCGTTAAAGCAAGTGATATTTATTTGCTTCAAATGCACATAGCTCCAAAAACTCAGAGATTATTGCCCGGTATTGAATCCCAGACCCGTCGAAAAGGGTGACAAAGTCTTAACTAGTAGGCTACCACTGCAAATAGTAAGGAAGCACATTGCAAAACTAAATCCAAGTTGGCGACAAGGGAAATCAGTGTCCACGTTTAATTAAAATTAATTAAATTCCTTAATTGAATCGCTGTGCTACTTTTGTCAGTTCAGTTTGTTGCAGTGCTGTTGATAGTCTGAGAACCGGTGGTTAGATTGTTGCTGTTTCTTAAGCCAACATTTTATGTGTAGTCTAATTTTTATCCAAACTTTGACAGCTTTCCGAAGCTTTATTCTTCATGTAAATAGTATTCGGTGATTTACCTGTTTGTTCGTTAGGTGTAATTTCCGGAAGATTTTGAAAAGTATTATTATCTACACAAATATAGAAAATGTACTTAACCAGAAATTAACTACTTACATTTTAGAAATTTTTAGAAAAAAAGTTCGTAGAGAAAATTATTTCTAAAATTATTTTTTATTTCAAAGGGAAAAGATTTAAGATCCAAAATGGTATGTTTTTGCCTTTAAAGTTTAATGTTACGACACATAATAACTAAAAATCAAAAATACCCGAATTGCTCTAAATTATGGCTGCTGGTATGTAGGATATTTTTATTTAGTGCGTGCTATTAATCGCATCAAAATAACGTTTCATTCTATGTGCGAGTAGTTGTTAAAAATTGTTCACCAGCTCTTGGTGTATAATGTTGGTTGCAGTATAACTATCTTCAATGTAACAATTGTATTTGAATGTTTAATTGGTGGCAAAATGAGACACAGTTTTGTGAGCAGAGGGTCTGTGGTTTTACGTTAAAATTAAACAGTAGCGTGTACTGTGACCAATTAGAAACTTCCAATAGTATAAGCAAATAAAGATATGTTCGAATAACTTTACTTGAAACATTTTAAATGTTTTTTCAAAAAAAAAAATGCGTGAGTGTCGTGGAACACTCGGTTGGAACGAAGTTACTTTTAATAATAATAAATTAATAGATAGTATAAAAAACTTATTACAATGTAATAGCTGTAATAATATTGTAAAATGATTATTTTGAAAAGAACAACTGCTGAGTTTCTTGCCGGCTCTTCTCAGCAGAGTCCGCTTTCCGAACTGGTGGTAGATTCATGACGTGTCATAAGAGCCACAGGTTGGCCTACGTGAAATAAATAATTAGAATTTTTTTTTGAATAATAAAAATAAATAAAATAAAAAATAATAATCTGAAATCAGGATTCGAACCGATCCGATAGTTTCACTCCTTCGTTTAGCCGGTAAGCCAAAAAGATATGGCGGAACGTGTGTAACAAACGAAGGCAACACGTGTCGTGACGGAAAATTCTTTCAGTTTTTTCACTGTCCGAAAAGGAACTTCGTTCCAAAAAATTTTATTTCTGTTGGCAACAAGAGCATAATTTATTATTATGTATGGAATCGAAAAACCTGCCTTGTTATTAAGATTTCTGTGTAAGGAACTTACCAGGATTACTTGTAAAAGAATTGGTGTTTAAAGAAAAATAGATTTTGGGGCATTCCGAAGCAGTGGTAAATTCACTTGACGATTCAAAAGCACTTCGTAGAAGTATAATTTGATACAAACTTTTAATATTATATTAAATCTCTCACTGCATCGTATTCCTCATTGCTGAGGATCGTGACCCCTTCCTAATATTCACATAATGGGAAGGGTTTTCTTGGGATAGTAACGCGATGGGTGTAGATTTCCTTCCACATACGAATCGACTAAACGAATGAGATTTCGACTCTTAGTTATAAAAGTTATTATCAGATGTGAGTTATAATAACCGATTAAAGTGTTGGTTTAATACTCAAAGACCGGCACCGATGACTTAACGTACTTTCCAAGCAACGCAGGGAGCGAAGAAGCCAAATTTGGACATTCAACATTGGTCTCCTATCCAGTTATCGATCGGAGTCAACGTTGCTTAACCAGCGTTATCGTTTGATACGCGCTGTCACAAAAAGTCCCTCAGATACACAACATAGTTCTTGCAATTCACGAGGGCGACTGACTTATGGTTGTGTGTGTGTCGTATCTGTATAAGTGTGAGCGAGCGCAATGCTCGCGCCCGCCCGCTCCCACCTAGGCTTTGACAGGCACGCACACATATGCAATGTGCATGTACACGAAGTAACCACGAGTAAAGCTCACTCGCCTTCGTGAATTGCAAAAAATTAAGAGGCACTCGGGGACTGTCGCGGTAAAGCTATTGCATAGCATTTTTTATCAACTTATGCAATTATAATATTTATGCAATATTTTTTTTGCAAAATAAAAATTAAGCAAAAAAAAATAATTAAAAAACAAGCAAACAAGAAAAGCGCACTGTCACTACTTCGCGAGTGAGATTCGAACCTGCGACAGCTCGCCCACTGCGCCAAACACAGCTAAATGTGAACCTCTAAAATGTTGAACGCTTACTGAATGACGGTGTTTTTTCGTTACGGAATTTCTTGATTCGGTCGCCGCGCTCAAACTATTTGTCCTAGTTCAAAGCCCGCGATAAAAACTATGCAATAGCTTAAAAACAGTACCTAATATATTTATCGCAGTTATATGCAGCGTGCAATATGCATGTTCAGCTCTTAAGCCGAGAGCCTCTTGAGACGTTTTAATTAAAATTGTAAATTAAATCGCCGATGCTGTCCCTCCGCTCTCCTTTATGATTTTAACGAAGAATTAAAATAAATGGAACGTTTCTTACGTAAGTACTCACAATTAACAAATTAAGCAGTGATAGCCTAGTGGTGAGGACTGTGTTCTCCTATTCGGGGGGTCGCAGGTTCGATCCCGGGTACGCACCTCTGACTTTTCGGAGTCAAGTGGGTTTAAGCATTTTAATATCACTTAAATTCTTCTTTGCTCTTTTCAAAACAAGTATACAATTCACTAGAGCTATGTATGCAGTGTTTCCACAATGAGTTCCACAAAAGCATACCTAATTATAATTCAACACATGTTAAGACGGGCAGACAGAAAGTAGCCCCATTCCCGCTGGTGGAACCCGTTCACGAGCAGGACGCATGATCCAGCCATTGCTTCGCTCAACCATATTTCACAAAGGTGATGAACTCTGCTAAATGCTAATTAGCATTGGGCCAGCGTAGACTATGAGCTACAACTCTTCTCCTAGATCAGGCGCTCATTAGTGAGCCGTTAAACGGTGAAGGAAAACATCGTGAGGAAACCTGCACACCTGAGAGTTCTTCATAATGACCTCGAAGGTGTGTAAAGTCCACCAATTCGCATTGGGCCAGCGTGGTGGACTATGGCCTATAACCCTTCTCTGAGAGGAGACCTGCGCTCAGTAGTGAGCCGTTGATGGGTTGCTAATGATGATGATGAATGACCCACAGCGTTCAACACGAAAAATATACTAAATGCCTACTACTACTAATGCTAGATAATTTTTCAAAATAAATTCAAATGTATTTATTTCATGTAGCTTGGTTCTTGTGGTTAACTTGTGACTCTTATAACAAGTCAAGACTCTAACCACCGGTTCGGAAAGCAGATTCAGCTGAGAAGAGCCGGCAAGAAACTCAGCAGATGCTCTTTTCAAAACAAAAATATTACAAACTGTGGAAAGCTGAAGCAAAGCCGACTGCTTCCAAGCAACCTTGTCATGCCAAACATGCAAACAAACACACTTTCACATTATTCATATTACTCGCTGATACCCGCGACTTTGTCCACGTGGATTTAGTTTTTGAAAATCTCCGGCGAACTTTTTGATTTTCCGGGATAAAAAGTAGCCTATCTCACTCTCCAGGTCTTCAACTATACCCATGCAAAAAATCACGTTAATCCATAGCTCTGCAGCGGCGTTATTGACGGACAAACCAGCAACAAACGCACTTTCGCATTTATAATATTATTAAGATAGTAAAACAAATTACTATTCTCTACCAATATTTCAGTTATAGTAGACAGACTAGTGGACCCGCCCCGGCTTCGCACGGGTAGGCTACAAAACAAACACAATGGTATATTCATCTAGGGGCTGGAAGTTAATGATTAAGTCTATGTCTATGGCTAAAACCTTCATATAAATATGGAATGCCTGTATTCGATCGTTGTCCTTTATGTGAGTGACTTTTGCTGCTACCCGTGAAGCATTATGTCCTCTATCTCCTATAATATTTATCAGATCTTTATCAAAATTAGAAAAACTATGCCTGATATTATACAATTTTAAATAAAAAAAGAATGATTAAAATCGGTTCAAATTTAACGGAATTATGAAATAAAAACTTTCATCCCCTATCCTGGAGGAACCTTATAGTTTATTAGGATTAAAACTATCCTTGACCCGGAGTATCACCTACTACTATACCAAATTTCATACAATTCCGTTCAGTAATTTTTGCGTGATGCCCGGACAGACAAACAGACTAACAGACAGACAGACAGACGGACGGACAGACAGACAGACGGACGGCCAGACAGACAGACAGACAGACAGACAGACAGACAAAAATTAAATAAAAATCTGTTTTGGGATCAGTATTGATAGAATAGAATAGAATAGAAATGTTTTTTATTCAAATAAACTTTTTTACAAATGCTTTTGAATCGTCGAAGAGTCTACCACAAGCATCCCCCGGTTAAAATTTTCAAAATAGATTAAATGTACAGAAATCGTCCAGTTACAGTTTTATTATAAGTATAGATATAGATATTAACACGAAAACGTTTGGAAACCCCATAGAAGAATAGAATAGAAAATATTTTGTCAAGTTAAAAATAATCGTTTAGATTGAAAAAACGTCGGATCCATCGCATAGCGGAAGCTGGGAGCGTTTTAAATTCAAATTTTACACATGTCAGTCCTCGGATGAACACTGGAATGGCGGGCCATATCGCAATGCAGCCCTGATTGAATATTTCATACCGTGTTGATATTCATGCTGACAGGTCAAATCGAACCCGGATCGTACATTGGAAATAAGTGTTTTTATTTTTTAGGGATTTGGAAGCTTAACTGGTAAAAAATGGAATAAATTTTTGCTGTTGCCTTGGAGCCGGTAACACTAAAATTCCCGTCATACGAAATCGAAAACTCTTTAATAGAATAAGGCCCGCTTGCAGAGACATTGGGTTAGACTTAACCCAGGAATAAATTTGTAATTTTGACAGAAGCTTTATACAAAATCTGTCAAAGCAGCAGCTAACTCTGGGTTAAAAGGATAACCCGCCGTTTCTGAAAGCGGGCCTTATTAGTTAACGATACGATTAAATTAAGCTTGGTAGGTATTTGTTAATTTAAATGGCCGAAAAAATGTTTAAAATTTTTTTTTTTCAATAAAAATGTATTACTTACCGCGGATATTAATTGAATGCATTGTATTCGATAGAAAATTTCGTACTCTTTCAGGAGAACATATTTTTTTTTTTTTAATATATAGACCAGCGCTTGACTGCAATCTCACCTGATGGTAAGTGAAGATGCAGCCTAAGATGGAGCGCGCTTGCCTAGAAGATGCCTATTCACTCTTGATTTAAAGGTACCCAAGTTATAGTCAGTTGGAAAAACGGAAGCCGGAAGGGCGTTCCAAATTTTAGCGGTGCGTATTAGGAACGAGGAAGCAAAACGCTTAGTGCGACATCGGGGAATTTCGACCACGTAGCGGTGTAGATTCGAGCGATGCCTTGCGGTTCGATGGTAGAAGGGTGATGGAGGAACTAGTTCAAATAGTTCTTGAGCACACTCTCCGAAATATATCCTGTAAAATACCGACAGACAGGCAACCTTGCGCCGATGTTCCAGACTTTGAAGTTTGGAGTTACTTAGCGATTCGTCGCCAATGAGTCTTCTGGCGCGTCTGTCCACCGAATCCAATGCAGCAAGCTGGTACTTGGCAGAGCCGTCCCATAAATGGCTGCAGTACTCCATGCACGATCGAACTTGTGCTTGATACAAGGTAACAAGCTGTTCCGGCGTGAAGTAGCGCTTGACCTTATTGAGGATACCAAGTTTCTTGCCAGCAGTTTTTGCCTTGGATTCGATGCACCGTCCAAAGTTAAGATTTGACGAGACATTTATGCCAAGAAGATCAATACTGTCAGTGACCGGTACGGATATATTTCGGAAAGTCGGAGTCAGCGGGAATGGACTCCGTTTGGCGGTGAACAAACACGCTTGCGTTTTGGTAGCATTAAATTTGACAAGGTTGGCATCACCCCAATCCGATACCTCTTTCAAAGCCAAATTTATGCGTTCTACCAAAGCCTCTCTAAGCTCGAAAGTTTCAGCGCCACTAGCACGGGGACTGGACATGTATCTCTCCGTAACGGTGCTGTCATCCGCATACCCAAAGATACCGGGCCTGAGGAGGTCATTAATGTGCAGCAAAAAGAGCGTTGGGGAGAGAACTGATCCCTGAGGGACACCGGCGTTAATCGCCATCAGATCAGACGAGGTGCCATCTATGACCACTCAAAATGATCGCCCACTCAGGAAATTCGATATCCAGTTACAAAGTCCAGTGGGTATCCCATAAGCTGAAAGTTTGCTCAAAAGGCTTTCATGCCAGACCCGGTCAAACGCCTTCGATACATCAAGTGAGACGGCTAGCGCCTCACCATGCTTATCGATGGCTTCACCCCAGATGTGTGTAGCATACACTAAAAGATCTCCCGTGGACCTGTTACGGCGAAAACCGTACTGCTGGTCCGACAGGAGGTCATTAAGCTCGAGGTATGCCAGGAGTTTGTCGTTCAATACACGCTCCAAACATTTACATAGTATGGAGGTGATTGCGATAGGCCTGTAATTGGCCGGGTCGGCACGACTACCCTTTTTGGGTACTGGCTGTACGTTAGCTATCTTCCAAGCTTTGGGGACTTGAGCTAATTTTAGAGAGAGGCGGTACAAGCGTGTCAGGACAGGCGACAACTCAGGAGCACAGGTCTTCAGGACTCTTGCTGGTATCCCGTCAGGGCCGCTGGCCTTATTCACATCCAGGTTGCGGAGCACTTTCAAAACCTCAATTTGGCGAATGCGTATTTCAGACATAACAGTCTCGCAAGGTGGTATTCTAGGTGGTGAGGTACTTCCTGCATCGAGGAGCGAATTTTCCGCAAACAGATTCGCTAAAGGTTAGCCTTGTCTGTCGCAGTAAAGACCAGCGATCCATCTGGTTTCAGCAGGGGAGGCAGCGAAGGACGGCAGAAGTTCGTTTCAACTGACTTCGACAGTGACCAAAAAGCTTTACTACCACGCGGATAGGAAGCTAATTTGGCCCCAATGCGGTTCGTGCGGTTAAAACGAGCCCTTTTGAGAACCTTCTTGTAGGACTTGGCAGCAGAGTTGAACGCTCTCTTCTTCATATTGATGTCCGGAGTTTTAAGGGTACGGGCTTCAGCCCACGCTGCAAACGCTGAGTCCTTCCGAGCTGCAGCATCATGAACATTGCGCAAACAACTTTTTTTGGCGGGACCTATCTCGGATACTTACTTAAAGTGTACGATTATAGGATAAAGTTTCGCCGTTTGTTGTATAATGTTTGTATAATGTTTTTCTGAAAAAGTACGAATATTTCTATCGAATGAAACAATCAATATCCACGATGACGCTAATTTAAGAATTTTGCATTTAAAAAAGTAGAATTAAATTTAAATAGCCGAAAAAATCGGAGGAGAGAAGAAAAGAGGGAGGTTCTCAATTTCGTTGGATTGTTTTTATGTATGATCACCGATTACTCGAAGACGTGAGGACCGATTTGAAAAATTCTTTTTTGTTTCAAAGGGCATACTTCCCAGGTGGTTCCATAAAAATTTTATCGAAATGGGTCGAGCGGTTTTTAAAATATCAACAATAAATTAAATACTTTGTACAGTGTGTGTGTAATGTAGTAAAGCGGGAGTTTGAAGTCGGTTGTTTTATTTAACGGTTGTACAGTTAAAATTTTCTAGTTGTTTTTCAAACATTTTCGAGTAATGTTTCGATTTTAACCTTTCGGTAAGACTTTGACGCGTCGAAATTGACGAAAGCGGATTTTAATAAAAACACCTAACAAAGTCCATCTCAATAGGGCAACTTTTCGTCAAAGCTTTGAGCCGAGGGCAGAGTTGCTGAAATCTGCATTTTAGTTAACACCTCGTTGAAGGGAACTTTTATAACGGTCTCCCGCCCGTGACGTCATAGTTGCAGAAAACTTTGTTTCAGTTGCGCGTAATAATTTAATTTTGAGCGTCGCGCATAATGAACTGACTTGTGTGTTTATTGAACACACAAAACCTAACCGAATCCTGTCTCTTTGTCTAAAGCACAAAATTATATAATAATAATAATTACCTAGGTAGGTCCAATTTCGAGAAAGAGATCAACCGCCGAATCCAACTCGGCTGGGCAGCGTTCGGGAAGCTCCGAGATGTCTTCTCGTCCAAAATTCCTCAGTGCTTGAAGACTAAAGTCTTCGAACAGAGCGTGTAGCCAGTGATGACTTACGGATCCGAGACATGGTCGCTAACTAAGGGCCTCATAAGTAGGCTCAGGACCGCTCAGCGGGCGATGGAGAGAGCTATGCTCGGAGTGTCCCTGCGGGATCGAATCAGAAATGAGGAGATCCGTAGGAGAACCAGAGTCACCGACATAGCTAAGCGAGTCGCGATACTGAAGTGGAAATGGGCGGGGCACATAGTTCGAAGAGCTGATGGTCGTTGGGGTCCCAAGGTGCTGGAGTGGCGACCCCGCACCGGGAAGCGCAGTGTTGGCAGACCCCCCACCAGGTGGACCGACGACATCAAACGAGTCGCAGGGAGCCGCTGGATTCAGGCGGCGCAAGACCGAGGCCTGTGGAAGTCCATGCAAGAGATATTTGTCCAGCAGTGGACGTCTATCGGTTGATAAAGAAGAAGAAGAAGAAGAATAATTACCTGGATTAACTTTTGCTCGCGACTCCGTCTGCGTGGAGTGAAAGTAGTCCAGGATAAAAGGTAGCCTATGTCACTCTCCAAGTAACTATACCCATGAAATAATTTAATATAAAAATTTATTTTATGTTTAAATAACTACGGCAAACGAAGACTCAAATATATTGTTCCTTCGTTATTAAACAATCTTCCGAAAAACTTTAAAGAACAAATGAACGGAACAAATTACAAACACAAACTTAAAAAATATTTTTTGGAGCAACCTGTATAGTACTTGCTGTAATAATTATTTACACTTGGTACCGATACACTTACGGATTACTGCAACCGGTTTCGCTGGCAATAATGTCACGATGTTCAATTGGTCATACGTTGAGCTAAAAGTTTTACTATCTACCTACTAGCCTTTTATTACGTACCTACATTTGTTATAACAAATAAAGAATTATTGTAGCTTGATAAGGTACTAATATTGTAAACTAATATTAACACTGTGCACAGTAAAACCGACTGTGGTTTTTGTGGCACTGGATGTAAAAAAAAAACCATGTAGGTACTTAATGATTAATAAATATAAATAAAATAAATAAATAATTTTTAAAAAACCGACTTAAACGCCGGATATTTTAAAAACCGTTCGACCGATTTCGATAAAATTTCAATAGGAAATTTTGTCGAAAATATCGTGCGAAAAATCGTGGGAACTTTCTAAATCGGTTCAGGCGTCTTCGAGTAATCGGTGCACATACATAAAAAAAATATATAATAAAAAAAAAGATTCCGACGAATTGATAACCTTTTTTGAAGTCGGTTAGTAAAAATAATGTCGATCTACTGCTTCGTTGCTGCATGATTGAAGGATAAATTGAAGTGTATTAAGTTTTCAAAAAATCCCATGGGAACTCTTTGAGTTTTCTAAAATAAATAAATAAATAAACTATTTAGGACTCTGTAGAGATTGGAATCTCATGAATAGACGACACAAGCACTAGGCAGGTGCGGGCAACAATAGTTATCTCATTATCTATCTAGGTCGCGGACTGCCTGCATCGAGAGCGCTGGCTGATATACCCCACTATACAAATCACTGCGGACGGGTATTCACGGGGGAGTTTGATTATAATTACCTAATTTACAGGGAATATGAAATAGAGGATAATCGACCGAGCGAAGCGAAGGTCTCTGAGTTTACTTGAGTGAATTTGCACTTGTCCGTCCGTCCGTCTGTCCGTCCGTCCGTCTGTCCGTCCGTCCGTCCGTCTGTCAGAGCCTTATAACTTCTGAATTACTGAACGTAATTACTTCAATTTTAGATATGATATGTAAACCGATGGCCTCCAGCCGAAAATGGCTTAAAAAGTTATAAAAATCTTTATTTCAGGGTGGCTCTCATAGAAGCGAATGCGAAGTAAAATATATTTTTTTGCGTTTCATAGGGTTGCAGTACCTCATTTTAAAGATAATTTGGAACAGAGTACAAAAGTATTTTTTTTTATTTTTTTTCCTAAAATTGACGAAATGGGGGGCTTCCAAATTGGAGATTGAATTCGAGGCTAGATCTCTAAAATCACTTTATTTTAAAACTTGAAACTTACACATAATTTGAGTTATATTCTGTACTTGAACAACAAATACTAAGATTAGATAAATATTATAAAGAAACGAAATTATTTAATTTTTAATGGGCATCAATGTTTTTAACAAAACTTCACTATACTGTTAATAGATGGCGCTGTCTTTATTATTGTAAATACAGTTTTGCGTCAGCTATTCTTATTTTGTCTATTACTAATTATGTTATTCAATTAGCAAATTATTATCAATAAAAGTATCACGTTGTTTTTGCAAAAGTAAATCCGTTTCTATTTATAATAATTAGACGTTAGCACCTATTTACTACCGTATGATGGTACTGTGTCTATGAATGTAAAGATGAGCGCGCATCTAGACATGCTCGCCGCAGAAGCCGCAAGCGCGCAGTCATGGCATTTTATATTTTTTTTATTATGAAATCGTATACTACGTAACACCCGTTCAGCGAACCAGCTGAATTTTAGTAAAATACTGTAGGCATACGCATCCCATCCACGAGAGCAGATGACGATTGACGTCATCAGATTTGGCGCGTTTTAATTACAATATATAGTTATATATAGTTAATTAAAACTACAATATATAGTTATATATAGTTAATTAAAACTACCTTATGGGAATTATGGGATACCGCGAGGTCTCAGTTCGGGGCGAACCACTAGTATTATATTATGGTATTATTATAATCATCATGTCATACAATAAACGTTCACTGCTTGACGTAGGTCTCTTGCTTACGGTAGTAAATATAATAAGTCTATGGTCTCTTAAAATCATCGCCAGTTCCAGTGTCGCCGTTCAGGTCTTCGGGTAATCGGTGAACATACATAAAAAAAAGATTCCGACGAATTGAGAACCTCCTTCTTTTTTGAAGTCGGCTAAAAATTTACAAGAACAAACATAATTGGTATGTGCACACGCCCTATTCATGAAGCCTATAGGTATTTTAATCAGTTTTAACAAAATTTGGTCTGGAGTACGTGATTGACGTGAACATAAAGATATTTATTTATTTATTTATTTATTTAGTTATTGAAAAGGTACACAAAACAGGTTGCAACCAAATATAAACGTAATACAATATTCAACAGATTTGGGTTCCAGGTAACAACCCTTAATATGTGCACACAGTGGTTATAAAATTTATGCATAGAATCTATAGAAATTATAGTTAGAATTACACAGTTTACTCAGTTACACAGTTAGTAATTTTTTTATATTAGATTACATACTACTGCATCAGAAAAATTGTATTGGACGCAGGAATAATAACCAAACGTTAGACAGTGCCTTTATGTCTACACGGAGCGCACGCTACCAGTCCTTTTAAATCAAAACAAAGAATCCCCATCAAAAAAACCTATCGAAACCCGGGCGATATCAAATATCGTGAAAAAACTGCAAAAACCATGGAAAACTGCTCGGTGCCCAATCGAATATTTTACGCCCAGTTTACTTAGGAAAAAAGGGTTTTTTTTTTTCGAAAAACCTACGGGAGTAACGAAATTCGTACAGCGGACTGAAAAACCTGTCTCTTCAGTTATGAGGATACGAGCTGTATTTTGGAATTTTTATAACGACTACATTTCAGAAATGTAGCTGTAAGTTTCAGGCATGTAGTTTTTTTTCAGAAATGTAGCTATTGAACTTAGTAACTAAGTATATATGATATGGATGGCATCCGGCTGCCCACTGGATGGTGTAAAAACTTATTACAATATGTAACAGCTGCATAATAATAATATTGTGTAAGAACACTCCTATTCTGGACGTGAGAGAAACACCAACTTCACATTCTCATACTTTATTTAATTGCAATATTGCCCATCTGGCTTAAGTACTTTCACCGCGCCTAGCGTCCACTCAACTCACAGTAAGACTCCCCGTTTCGACGAGGTACACTGGTATTTATAATATGTTGACAGGTCACGTGGTTAAGGTATATTGACATTGTATACTGACTATCATGACAGTAGTATAATGACATACTCATATTAGCAACTATTTATCGAATGTTGACGGAAATGGACGACTAAAATGCAGTATTGTTTTTATAAAATACACTTAAAATCACATTCTACCCCCACAAATACAACGTAACCTTACATTCGACCATCCTGACATCGTGTATGCCCCCATACACGAATCAAGTGATAACCTTACATTAGGCCTTAGGTGGATGTGTAAAACGAAATGTACAAAACCCCATCAAATGAGTTAATTTAAAAACTTAATCTTTCTAAAGTACGGATTTTGATTTCAATTCTAGTTTACAACCGAACTACATTGTTGCGTTAGTACGGTTTATCAAAATCTATTTTACTTTAATGAACCAAAATAATAATCTCAAAAAAGTTTTTTTTTTTTTGTGTGTGTGTTGAGTGTACGCTTGCCTTTTCGTTTGACTCTACCACTGGTTCGGAATGCCTTTCCTACCGAGAAGAACCAGCAAGAAACTCGGCGGTTGCTCTTTTCAAAACATCAATACAAGTTTACATGACAATAAAATATAAATACTATGCTATGCATGCAGTGCTTCCACAATGAGGGGAAGTTCTAAAGATGAATATCTACTAACAATGCAATAAATCTTAAGATGAGCAGACAAAGCTAATTCAGCTAATCAATTCTCAGATCAATTCTCATAGACTTTTCTATGCTACAACTAAATCAATCAATTTACTAGTTACAATTCCTAGTTACACTAAAATAACGTCTCTTAATTACAACTTAATCGATCAATTCTTATTTATAGTCCCTAATAGTCATTAACTACACTGCTTGAACCCTAAAGAAAAGTCCCTAATACTGATGAATAAGTAAATAAAGCTATATCATCTACGCCATGGCAGCACGCTCACTCCAATGGTCGCAAACTAACAGCTTCATAAACTCTATCTGTATCATTTACGCCATGGCAGCACGCTCACTCCAATGGTCGCAAACTAACAGCCTCATCAACTCTATAGCTATGTCATACCCTAAAGTAAAGTCCCTAATACTGATGAATAAGTAAATAAAGCTATATCATCTACGCCATGGCAGCACGCTCACTCCAATGGTCGCAAACTAATAGCTTCACAAACTCTTTATCTGTATCATTTACGCCATGGCAGCACGCTCACTCCAATGGTCGCAAACTAACAGCCTCATCAACTCTATAGCTATGTCATACCCTAAAGTAAAGTCCCTAATACTGATGAATAAGTAAATAAAGCTACATCATCTACGCCATGGCAGCACGCTCACTCCAATGGTCGCAAACTAATAGCTTCATAAACTCTTTATCTGTATCATTTACGCCATGGCAGCACGCTCACTCCAATGGTCGCAAACTAACAGCCTCATCAACCCTATAGCTATGTCATACCCTAAAGTAAAGTCCCTAATACTGATGAATAAGTAAATAAAGCTATATCATCTACGCCATGGCAGCACGCTCACTCCAATGGTCGCAAACTAATAGCTTCATAAACTCTTTAACTGTATCATTTACGCCATGGCAGCACGCTCACTCCAATGGTCGCAAACTAACAGCCTCATCAACCCTATAGCTATGTCATACCCTAAAGTAAAGTCCCTAATACTGATGAATAAGTAAATAAAGCTATATCATCTACGCCATGGCAGCACGCTCACTCCAATGGTCGCAAACTAATAGCTTCATAAACTCTTTAACTGTATCATTTACGCCATGGCAGCACGCTCACTCCAATGGTCGCAAACTAACAGCCTCATCAACCCTATAGCTATGTCATACCCTAAAGTAAAGTCCCTAATACTGATGAATAAGTAAATAAAGCTATATCATCTACGCCATGGCAGCACGCTCACTCCAATGGTCGCAAACTAATAGCTTCATAAACTCTTTAACTGTATCATTTACGCCATGGCAGCACGCTCACTCCAATGGTCGCAAACTAATAGCCTCCTAAACTCTTTATCTGTATCATCTACGCCATGGCAGCACGCTCACTCCAATGGTCGCAAACTAACAGCCTCATAAACTACACTCCTTGAAACAATCCATTCTCAAGGAGTTCTCTACATTACAACCAAACCAATCAATTCTTGGTTGTACTAACTAGCTATGCTAAAATAACTTCTCTTAACTACAACTAAACCAATCAATTCCTAGTTGTAGTCCCTAATTATGCTTTATATAAGCCTATTTGTTTAAGTTGCTGTGCGTGTGTGTTCATGTGACTGTGCTTTATGTTGCCTTAAAACAATCAATTCTCAAGGACTTCCACGTGACAATTCTTGGGGTCAATTTGTGAACCAATCAATTCTCGCTCCTGACCTGCAAAGATAAAATCACACTGTAGCTTGAATAGTTCGACCAAATTATTCTTATCTTAAATTATAGAGTTAGGTACATCTTTAATATCAATTCCGTTATAAATAAATAGTTAAATTGTTGTTTATTGATACAGTCTTTAAAAGATCCATGGGAGACGAAAAGGGTATCTTTTCAGCTAATTAATCTTGACAATTTACTATCATCACTCTCAGTAAAAACATCAGTATAAAAAAATGTGATGTGCGAGTCTTGTCAATATGGATTTCGATAAAAGTTACGTCAAAGTGAGTTTTCATTTTTCATGAAACAAAGCTAAAAAGTGACATTGGTAATCCGCTAATTAGCTGTTCACTATTTAATTAATTAACTATCTATTTAAGGTAATATATTACAGGGATCTCTTTTTGTATTTAAATGCTGAAATAGTCCGTATGCTAGGACAGCTAGCTTAGAAAAGGAACAGAGAGTTTTCCTTGCAAGTAGTGATACTTTATTCTCTGTCAGTGTTATCTACTTGGTTGCTATGAAACCAAGCAAAACTCATGTTTTAACTTTTATGGCTAAAACAATACCCCCCCTTTTTTTTTAAAGTCTCATAACAGGATTTCTAGATGGTTTTCTGTTAATTTATCTTCTGCTTAAAATGATAACATTTTTTTTATCCTCGATTGCATAAAAGAAATAAATATACATGCCCACTTTAAACAGTGTTTTTGTTCTAACTGTCCAAAAACCAATAGGACCACTTTGTCGTCCGCCTGTCTGTCCGTGTGTCTAGGCCCTTTCTCTCAAAGACGGCTTGAAGTATTAAGTTGAAGTTTATAGTAAATACTAGGGTCAATGGTCTCCTAATGCTGTGGAATTTTCAAGCTTCTACTTTAATTCAATGAAAGTTACAGCCTATTACCATAGAAAAGTAAGTTGGATTTTACAGACACGGTCGATTCACCAAAAGTCGATAGTAACTTGTGCGAGTAAACACAAAATATTGGAAAAGCCTACATACATGCTACCCTTTTCATAATAAAATACTGTTTTTGTTCTCTAGTCCTTGCCTATTCCTTTCCTAACTTCGTTATGCATTGCAATTAAATCAGGAGCTTCGTTACGTATACTATCGTAAATTATTCAATCCCCATTGGCGTATAGCCTACTTATATCTTTTACCGTAGTATTGAAAAATATTCATCATGTTTAAAAGTTTAGATTACATACAAAAATAATAGTTTAAACTGCAATTCGATTTTGAACATTAATGGATGTTGATGATGGATATAACTTTGGGCGGATAAAAAATTACAGAAAATATATAAATGAGTCCACGCAAAAGCCAAATTAACCCACACGCATATCTCCAAATTCCAATTGTCAACATCATGGAGCATCTTCTAGTCAAATAAGTACAATAATTAACATATATAAAAATCCCAAATTATATTACAGATGAAAATAATATTAGAACCTTTAAGCGAAAACTAAGAGAATGGCTAATAAAAAATAGCTTCTACGAGATAGACGAACTATTCCAAAAATAGCAGTAAACTTTAAGGGGGCTCAGTATGCGCGACTGAAGTTGCCGGCGCACGTGGGTAACCTGCTTGCTATTTCACCTAACATTGTGTGAGAAAGAGATAGACTCAGTGTAGCGAGTGCATGCGCGCATACTTCCGTGCTACCGTCCCGCTCCCGCTCCGTGTCGGGTGAGAGGCGCGATAATTTACACCGAAACCAAGCGCGCGAAAAGGGTTGAACAGTCGTTTGGGAAAAGTTTTTTTGAGAAAAAACTACTAAATGTATGTTTACAAAGTAAAGTTATTTGAACTGATGAATAAATAAACTATGTCTAATGATAATTTTTTTTGGAATTTTCATACTCCTAATGTTATTTATCTGCGCCCAAAGTTGTCATAAATTTAGTATGAAAATGACGATCTTTCGAGGCTCGTAACTTTATAACGAATATTTTTTCAATATTATATATATCAATAAACCTAGATAATGACAAGGTAAATCGACATAATACTTAGTTTTGAGTGTATAATATCAAATAATGTAGTAATCACTCATCTACGTTTGTATGAAGAAGGTACTGGCTTGAGTCCCCTTAAGACCTCAATTGCGCATCAGGCTATGTTCCAAAATGTTAGACATCATCATAATGTTATGACGATCTATTTTGACATATGAATGACTTCCAATCTGTTAATGAATAATATTAATTCGACTTTAAACTAATTTATACTAACCTACTTATGTAACTTTGCAACGCCCTAACGGGGCCTCATGTAATCTAACAATATATGTAATTAAGTGGATATACATGAATGCAAATAATAATAATAAATAAATAAGTCAGGAAAGAAACTGATTGAATGCGTTACGTTAAATTAGTAAGTAATAATATAAGATGGCGTGCCCATGTTGTCAACAAGGTCAAATGCAAAATGATGATATCTTTATCATTTCTAAAAATCGTTATCAATTTTAAACACGAATCTGAAAGTTCGGCCATTCTGCAATTAAACATGTCCGTGTTTCCGACCTATCTCAGTAAAGCCATTATTCGTCACGATCAATCTTGCCCATGGTCAAGTCGCAGGCGTTTATGCCCCCATTCAGATCTCAGACGATTTGCCATGATCAGTCATGGGCAATCTTGCCTTCAGTCAAGTTAATGACGGTCATCTACCAACAAAACTTATTTTCTGGATTCTAAATTATTTAATCCAACACTTTTGTGTAGACAGCTCGAGAAAATCGCGACGCGAATCTATTCAAACTAGACAATATTATGATTATCGGGACGGAATAAATTAATTATTCTAGCCAGTTCATGAAATATCTACAAAGAATTCGCTAAAGTATAGGACACTGTTTAACTAATATTAATACCTATTTATATATATTTTTTTTATATACGCAGTAATTTAGATTTAATTAATAGAGGGTAATATTAATTATAATTTAGAAAAATATTATGCCCCGTTTTGTTGAATGTTTGGTTCAGTAATATTTGAGAAAAACGTTTTTCAAAATATAATTTTACAAAAACGTTTCAAAAACTGTTTCAGTGGCAAACGTATTCCGCAGAAATCATATCAAACACATTTAAAGCTCTGATTCAATGCATTTTATCAACCACTTTTAAAGACTGCATATTTAACAACATAATTGGAAGAAAAAGGAAAGACTACATGACCTGATGTGAGATGAGCGACGACCGCGGTCCATTTTTCCTCGTCGCACTCCGTTACTCCGGCGCAGCGCCTCCGACCCAGCGTTAGGTACCCGGCTGATGGCAACCGGGTACATGGGTATCTGCACGCCGCGCGCGGCCTCTCAGTTGACGTCCGCCGTGAGCTTTTCTCGTGTTGCCGAAGAATTTCCGTTCTTGTTCGTGTTGTAGCTCTCGTTCCAACCTTTTTCATCATTTTTTTCCTTTGAAAATATTGAGGACGTGGTATCTTCACTTCTGAGATGTAAGAACACTCCTATTCTGGACGTGAGAGAAACACCAACTTCACATTCTCATACTTTATTTAATTGCAATATTGCCCATCTGGCTTAAGTACTTTCACCGCGCCTAGCGTCCACTCAACTCACAGTAAGACTCCCCGTTTCGACGAGGTACACTGGTATTTATAATATGTTGACAGGTCACGTGGTTAAGGTATATTGACATTGTATACTGACTATCATGACAGTAGTATAATGACATACTCATATTAGCAACTATTTATCGAATGTTGACGGAAATGGACGACTAAAATGCAGTATTGTTTTTATAAAATACACTTAAAATCACATTCTACCCCCACAAATACAACGTAACCTTACAATTGTAATATGATTATTTTGAAAAGAGCAACTGCTGAGTTTCTTGCCGGCTTTTCTCAGCAGAATCCGCTTTCCGAACCGGTGGTAGAGTCTTGACGTGTCATAAGAGGCACAGGTTGGGCTACGTGAAATAAATTTTGAATTTGAATTTTTTTGAATTTTGATATGCGGGTTCTTAGCCACTTTGCATTGTTTCCATAGTAACTGGAACTGTCATTAGAACTGTCATATTATGTACTGGTAATGTGACAACTGATATAGGCTACATTAAAAAAAATTCAAAATTCAATACCATTTATTTCAAGTAAAGTGTCCAACCTGTGGCTCTTATGAAACGTGAGAGATTAGACCCTACTACCGGTTGCAAATTCTGCTGAAAAGAGCCAGCAAAAAACCCAGCAGTTGTTCTTTTATACAAACAAAATCAATACATATGACGGATACATTATATCCTATTTTCCATTGACGTAATATTTACTACCGTAAGTAGAGCACCTGACAGCTGCAAAACGAGTAAGTTATTTTGATTTATCAATCTTCAAAGAAATATAGTAACTATAATAAAGCCAATAGCATTTATTTTGGCGTGACCAGTTTGACCAATTTTTCTTTAAAATCTGGTTACAGCGATATCAGATTCACTTTCCTTTTCTATCTTTAGGATTGCCGTACGCTCCTTCCGCCTTTGTATGTCTTTGTATGTACGCGAGTAGGTAAATATAGCATACAAAGCCGATGCCATTGAGTGACGTTTATCCTCGGAATAAATGAAATGTACTGACAGTTTTTGTATTGAAAGTACTGTCAAAATATCTTTACGCACGCTCGATAAAACTTATGTACTTAGTAGTCGCGTTATATTTTTTAAACTTTTTTCTCGTGGCGTTTCCGCTTTGCGCAAAAGTCTGGGATATGGAACCTGACTCGCTCCGGTGCGCGGCGTGTCGCGGGTATGTCGCGGAATACAGAATACGAGCACGCATACGTTTAGGAATACCAAACACCAAGCTGTTGCTGTCAGGAGAGATCGGTTTGAGAGGATTTTCCAAATTCGACCCATATTGGCAACTTTGCTTCCGAACATTTTCACGAAAAATGCAATAAGCTTTATTTTGGACATGCTGCGCATTTGACGACCTCTCTGGCGCAGGAGTGAGCGCTGTGGTCTGATAACTGAGAGGTCTCGGGTTTGATTCCCGGTAGGGGGCAATTTGGGAGTTTCTTATTCTTGTCAATCGATAGACGTTATTTTTTATCTCGAAATAGGCTAGCGCTTGACGACAATCAATATCTACTGGAAAGCACTGATCTAGGTTTGGGCGCGCTTGCCTAGAAAATGCGTATCCCCTTGCCTTGAAGGTACTGCGGTTATACGTAGCCGGAAACACAGATGTTGGAAGTGCGTCGATACGTCCACAGCTGGAGCAGCAAAGGTCTCTTGCATGGGCTTCCACAGATCTCGGTCTTGTGCCGCCTACATCCAGCGTCTCCCTACGACTCGTTTGATGTCGTCGGTCCACCGAGGGGTCGCCACTCCAGTACCTTGGGACCCCAAGTTGGGAGCTCATAATATCTGAATTGTCTCTGGTCTGGTTGGGTGGGTGGCTTTGGCCGTGGCATGTTACCATCTTACCTAAAGATGCCTTAACATGGGTAGCCTAAGTATGCCACACTCTCTGTGGTGGTGTCGTGTGATGCGGGTTGTTACGTTCCCTCAAATATGGTTGAGCGAAGCAACGGCTGGGTCATGCGTCATGCTCGTGAACGGGTGCCACCGGCGGGAATGAGGCTACTTTCTCTCTGCCCGTCTTAACATGTGTTGAATTATAATTAGAAATAATTATGTATGCTTTTGTGGAACTTCCCCTCCCTTCCTCCTTGTGGAATAATATCTATTAAGTATATTGTAAAAGTATTTTGAAAAGAGCAACTGCCGAGTTTCTTGCTGGTTCTTCTCGGCAGGAACGGCATTCCGAACCAGTGGTAGACTCATTGACGATTCAAAAGTACTTGTAAAAGTTTATTTGAATAAAAAACATTTCTATTCTATTCCATTCTAATACCGTCGAAGACGTGCCGCCAAGTGATTTAGCGTTTCGGCACATCGATGACGTGTAGAAAATTTAGACCGTTTAAAGAAATCGATTCAGTCAGTAAATTAATCAGTCAGTCAGTCACCTTTTCCTTTTATATATTTAGGAGACTACACAGTCAACACAACTTAACAATCTTAATCTCCACAGCAATATACTGTAAGTAGCAGCACTATATCAAAACGAGATCAACATTACAGCCATGCAACTTTGATGTCTCACTCCCGACTCCGCGCACTATCCGTATTCGAGATGATAAGAATTCCTCCAGCGATCTCTTACATTGCCCTATGAATAGATAAGGAGGGATAGGATGTAGTCTGTGGACGGGCCATTTACTTAATACAGTTTTTATCTTTCATCCCATACTGTTAGTGTTACCGCGGGGTAAATAATACAAACTGAGATAAGTTTTAGGTACCTACGTTTGACGCTGATGCGCGGATTAAGGGTTTTAGATTCCCGTGGGATTTTTTGGAACGTAGTTCCTTATCGCGCGGTGCGGAAGGGGGCTAGACGGAAAAAATTAAGACTTCATTAAACCGACACTTTTTTGAATGTGAATTTGCCATTGTGTTCAATATTTTCACACTAAAATATTAGATCTCCGTAGCCTTTTGGTTTCTACAGTCGCTAAACAGTTAAAGGTCGATGGTTCGGATCCCAGCTCAACAGACTGAATTATCTATTTTCAATTTTATTTTAAATAATTTCTACATGTGGAATTTTTCCCTAATTTTTTATAACTTAAAAGAAACAAAATTTTATTACAATTCCTTCACTAATTAATCAAAAGGAACTTCGTTCCATCCGGGTGTCCCTTGACACCATTTTTTTTTAATTTCCAGGGTATAAAAATATATCAAAATTCTTTTAAAATTAACCGACTCAAACGTAGTCCACTTCGTAGTGGAAGTATAAATTTTTATATGTTTTGTATGTTGAAATCGGGCGGGCCTTAATAGGAACGATGAAACCAATGCGAAACGCTAAAAACGACTTCGACATACGTGTACAAACTAAAATTATTTTGTACTTTGTAGTGACGTTTAAAGTTGTTTTTTTTTAATTATGATTTTAAGCTTTTGTGTCATAGACGAATGATATTTACTACAAGTTTTGTGTAGCTTCATAGGATCAACCTACACATTGTCTGATCGCGAGCGATTTACTCTTATTCATTGAGGAGTTCCGTCCTCCATCACCGAAGATATTCATCAGATCTTCACCAAATTTAAATGGGACCGTATGTCCTTTCAAATAAAATTTCTTTCTTTAATATTATTTAGAGATAAAATACCTAAATTAGCTTTAGAATTTTATAATTTTGCACGCCTGAATTGAGGCAAAACATGTTGGGAACTACATCATAATCTACGCCACACTGTTATTACCCATGTTTATGCAAATAACTGTTCTTTACCTTTTACCTGTTCTATAATTTTATTTATTTATTTATTTATTATTTGCATTCATGTTAGATTACATGAGGCCCCGTCAGGGCGTTGCAAAGTTACATTTACAAAGTAATTAGCTTAGGTTAAATTAAATTATTATTTATTATAACAGATTGGAATACAATATTATAGGTTAATGATTTGAATTTCCAGGAAAATGATAATCAATATGTCATTCAATATGTCAAAATGGTTCGTCAGATTGATTAAGTCCATATGTCATAATTGGTCATAACCTCTATCACATATTTAAATATCTTTGCTAAATAATCTTTGCTTTCAGAGCCGGTGTAGTAGAATCTTGACTTGTTATTAAAGCCCCAATTTTTTCTACGTGTAATGAATAATTTTGTATAGGAATTTATCCTGTTCTATCGAAAAACATCACGGAACATGTTTGGGTTTTGTTACTCGGGTACTGTTGGAATATTTTGATCCGTATTTTAAAAGTAAACCGGCCAGAATATTTGATTTGACACGAGGATTTTTCCTGATATTTGATATCAGTATACGCTAGACCGATTATTAGGGTTCCGTACCCAAAGAGTGCCAACGCGGGGAGCCTATTACTAAGCCTCCACTGTCCGTCCGTCTGTCAGAGAACTGTATCTCATAAACTGTCATAGGTAGATAATTGAAATCTTCGAAGAGTGTATTTCTATTGTAGCTTTAAAAGCAAATAATAAAGAGTTAATTATAAAAAAGGTTTCAAAATTATTTATTTCACGTAGGCCAACCTGTGGCTCTTATGACACGTCATGACTCTACCACCGGTTCGGAACGCGGATTCTGCTGAGAAGAGCCGGCAAGAAACTCAGCAGTTGCTCTTTTCAAAATAATCGTTTTACAATATTATTATGAAGCTATTACATTGTAATAAGTTTTTATACTATCTTGTGGGCAGCTGGATGCCAAGCCGATTTAACCTATGCAACTTTGTTAGAATAAAATATATAATATTTAAAAACTGTAACTGTAACTCGGCTGGGCAGCGTTCGGGAAGCTCCGAGATGTCTTCTCGTCTAAAATTCCTCAGTGCCTGAAGACTAAAGTCTTTCGAACAGTGCGTGTTGCCAGTGATGACTAACGGATCCGAGACATGGTCGCTAACTAAGGGCCTCATAAGTAGGCTCAGGACCGCTAAGCGGGCGATGGAGAGAGCTATGCTCAGAGTGTCCCTGCGGGATCGAATCAGAAATGAGGAGATCCGTAGGAGAACCAGAGTCACCGACATAGCTAAGCGAGTCGCGATACTGAAGTGGAAATGGGCGGGGCACATAGTTCGAAGAGCTGATGGTCGTTGGGGTCCCAAGGTGCTGGAGCGGCGACCCCGCACCGGGAAGCGCAGTGTTGGCAGACCCCCCACCAGGTGGACCGACGACATCAAACGAGTCGCAGGGAGCCGCTGGATTCAGGCGGCGCAAGACCGAGGCCTGTGGAAGTCCATGCAAGAGACCTTTGTCCAGCAGTGGACGTCTATCGGTTGATAAAGAAGAATAAGAAGAAAAACTGTAACTGGACTAGGGAAAAATTGGATGAAACATCCATCATATTATTAATTAAAAATTTTAAAATATTTCGTAAATAAAAAAAAAAGTGTGTGTCAGCTCCGGCCTCCGACGCACGACTGGAGTTTACGCGCGACGCTATATCCTTCTCTATGCGCGCGACTCGGGTCCGAGCGCGCCCCGACCGACTTTCGCACGAAAACCAACCTTATTTACTCAACGTTAGGGTAGAAATTTCAACGTTGTGAAAAACGTAACGAGGTCATTGATAAATTGATTTTACTGCCCGGATTTTTCTCATACCGGGCTGCTTAAATAGATTCTTAAGGAGTAAACTCCAAAAAAACTAACTCAACGCGGACGAACGAACTTTGCGGGTCCGACTCGCGCTTTGCCGGTTTTCATAGTTTTCCGGACGTAGATAAATTTACTATGGTAGGTACGTGTATTGTATCACGTAGGATATTGATTAAAACTACGGACTTTTTTGATAACTTTCCTGGTGCAGTGCTGAGATCTATGGCCTTAAGAGTGGAAGGTCCTGGGTTCGATGCCCGGTAGGGGCATTTTGGAATTTTATGATTTTTGACTTGTCTGGTCTGGACAGGTTGAAGGATTTAGCAGTGGCTAGTTACAATTCTACCGTTATTTCAATCATGCTCTATGGCGTTCCGGTACGATGGCATGTAAAAATATAAGTGGCAATAGATCACGTTCTGTGGCGATCTTACAAAACACCTATGTCTAATGGAGGTCTATCCGTTGAGAAACGAAAATAGTATGATAAATCTTTCTATTCTACTATACACTATAGCTTTTATTAAACCTCAACTTCTAAAGTTCTATCCATGTGTTCCTTACCTATTCTTTTCCCTTACACTCTAGTAATCCATGTAAGTAAGCTGACCGTACAGACTATACTACTAGAGCAAGATCCCAGTGCCGCCAGACCTAAGTTATTTTCTCAGCAATTATTTGTGTACGATAGAGTACTGTTCGAATGTCCTTTCAGTATATGCGAACCAGCTAGATTGTGCCGACGGCCAATTTCCAGATACCAGGTGCTAAAGGTAGGTAAAAACTAGAATAACTTATCTTAAATTCTCAGGGCTGATTTTCATATATGTTTTAAAGAATATTGTAAAAATTAATAAATTAATACTGCCAGACGCTTACCGCCGGCGGTTACTTTAGCCAGACGCTTTGAAGCTCCCAAAAAAATATATAATTTAAGTTAACTTATATTCTCAGTTCTGATTTTTATACATGATACTCGGGGAACTATTGCGATATTATCTGTAAGCTGCTAGACCTATTGGAAGGGTCAAACATCCCCCCAGACACACATTATGCATCCCCATATGTATGAGCGCTAGAACATGATTCACTTGTTTAAGTGTGTGAGAGATAATATCACCATACTATAATATTATAAATGCGAAAGTGTGTTTGTTGGTTTGTCCTTCAATCACTCTGCAACAGAGCTACGGATCGACGTGATTTTTTGCCTGGGTATAGCTTGCAGAAGATATTGCAATAGTTCTCTCTCGAGATCCTAAGCTATACCCAGGCAAAAAATCACGTCGATCCATAGCTCTGTTGCAGAGTGATTGAAGGACAAACCAACAAACACACTTTCGCATTTATAATACTATAGTATGATGATATTATCTCTCACACACTTAAACAAGTGAATCATGTTCTAGCGTTCATACATATGGGGACGCATAATGTGTGTCTGGGGGGATGTTTGACCCTTCCAATAGGTCTGGCAGCTTACAGATAATATCGCAATAGTTCCCTGAGTATCATGTATAAAAATCAGAACTGAGAATATAAGTTAACTTAAATTATATATTTTTTTGGGAGCTTCAAAGCGTCTGGCTAAAGTAACCGCCGGCGGTAAGCGTCTGGCAGTATTAATTTATTAATTTTTACAATATTCTTTAAAACATATATGAAAATCAGCCCTGAGAATTTAAGATGTTATTCTAGTTTTTACCTACCTTTAGCACCTGGTATCTAGAAATTGGCCGTCGGCACAATCTAGCTGGTACGCATATACTGAAAGGACATTTGAACAGTACTCTATCGTACACAAATAATTGCTGAGAAAATAACTTAGGTCTGGCGGCACTGGGATCTTGGACCATACTGTCAAGGGTCACAGATCTCTTATAAAGATAAGTGTTTCCTTGTCCAACATCTTTCCTTTTTAAGCTATTGCATAGCTTTTATCGCGGGCTTTGAACTAGGAAAAACAGTTTGAGCGTGGCGACTGAATCAAGAAATTCCGTAACGAAAATAAACTTAACACCGTCGTTCAGTAAGCGTTCAACATTTTAGAGGTTCACAAGTAGCTCTGTTTGGCGCAGTGGGCGAGCGGCCGCTTTCTTTACCGTATGGTGTATGATGTCGCAGGTTCGAATCTCACTCGCGAAGTAGTGATATGGTACAAAATAAATAACATTTGGATTTGAGTATATATCTTGTTAAACTTAACGGTTGTTCCCGCAATCATTCTTGTTTTGTTTTGCATCAATATAGCCCCGCGAAAGCTCTCAAAGCATTGCAATGCCACAAAGTGAGCTGTCAATAAGTTTTGTGTAAAGCATAGAGCACAAAATAACCCTGGGTGCAGTGAAAAATGCTTGAGGATTGAGCACTTTATATTTCACGTCGAAAACCGGGGCAATGCGCATCAAACATTAGCTGTGCTATTCTGTAAGCATGGATGTCTTATACCTAACCTCGCTTTCAACGTTGTAACAACGACGACATCGTAGGTACTTATTATTATGAACGTGTGTTTTTTTCCTTAATTTACATAGCAATGAGCAAAGAATCGACGTGATTATTTGCGTAGATTTCATTGAGGAGGAATTAAATATGTTACTTTTTATTCCGGTAAAACAAAGGGTCTTGCATAGATATTAAGCAGTGATAAACTAACTAGTGGTTAGGACTGCGATCTGCTTTTCCGGGGGTCGCAGGTTCGAGTCCGGATACGTACTTCTGAATTTTCGTTTCGATTCGTTCGTTTGAGTTATGTGTGTTAAGAAATTAGGTAAATATCACGTGTTTTAACGTTAAAGAAAACTTTCGTGAGGAAACTTGCACTGGTGGACCCTCTTCTGAGAGGAGATCTGCCCTTAGCTTCGACGTTAATAGGTTGATCATGATGATGATGATTGATGATGATGCATATAAATAGTTAAAGATGGCATGGAAATTGTGATCCTGATAGAAAAAAAGGATTTTCAAAAACCTAAATCCACGCGAAAAAAGTCTACAAACGTCTAGTGAAATATAATGAAGCTATCATTCGCAGACTTTGAAATTGTAATAACTCGCAATGTGAGTGATGGAGCGGCCAAAATTTGCCTAATGACCCAAATATTAGATTGAGGGCAATACACGTAGCCAAATCATCCTAGGTCATAGACGAATTTACTTGCGAGAATTTTATCAGTCATTCATGGTATAATAGAACCAAACTCATGTGTACAGCTATATTATAGTTGAATGGCTTAATGTGCTCTCCGAAGTTTATATAATATGATATATAGCGGTCAAAGGGATCCTTAAAGTGCGGCCATCCGTCTAGTTACCTAAATTAGATCAAGGCGTTACAAACGCAATCGGCTGATATACCTACCCTTTGGTAATTAGGGACTTAAACCACAAAATTATAAATAAAGTACCCAATAAACATTGTAATTAACGCGCCATTGACCTTAAGCTAATCATACAGAGATCTCCCCAAATAAAAATCAAAACAACGCAACTAAATAACACTTCTTCTTTTTGTGAACCGATAGACGTCCACTGCTGGACAAAGGTCTCTTGCATGGACTTTCACAGGCTTCAGACTTGCGCCGTCTGAATCCAGCGTCTGAAATTAGACTATAATCCGTCTTAACATGAATGGAATTGTAGTACCTACGTTTTTTTTGGTACTTCATCTCATTGTGGAAATATTATATTCTATTCTATTCTAACAAAGTTGCATGGGTTAAATCGGCATGGCATCCGGCTGCCCACAAGATAGTATAAAAAACTTATTACAATGTAATATTTAGCTGTATAATAATATTGTAAAATGATTATTTTGAAAAGAGTAACTGCTGAGTTTCTTGCCGGCTCTTCTCAGCAGAATCCGCTTTCCGAACCGGTGGTAGAGTCATGACGCGTCATAAGAGCCACAGGTTGGTCTATACGAAATAAATAATTTTTAATTTTGAATTTTTTGAATTTTAATGCTATAGAAATAAATGTATTTTACAATTACTAATAAAGACAAGAAAGAAGAAGACAAGAAGAAGATCAACAAGCCATGCTACTTTACCATTTTAGTTTACCTAAGACGTGGTCGCGTTCTATTGAAAGAGTTTGCCTTTAGATCTTCAGCAATCTTCGCCATGAAGTGGTAGCAGCGATACTAAAGGGATAGATGGATCTGCGGTAGAACATTGCTATGGTTTCGCCGCTCTCATAGCTTCAATAGCGCAAAGGTGTGGACTGAAAACTAAAAGGTCGTGAGTTTTATCCCCACCCACGCATGCACTAATGTAGTACCTTTTTTGGAGTTTACTCCTCAAGAATCGATTTTAGGCGCCCGATATGAGAAAAATTTGAGGGGTAAAATCTACTTATGAATGACCTTGTTACGTTTTTCACAACGATGCAAATTTCTACCCTAACGTTGAGTAAATAAGGTTGGTTATCTACTCACATGTAGATCAGCGCCATCTTTCGGCTTATGTGTAAACTATTTCAAATAGCAACGCAACACTAAAACCCTGCGATAACAGCACTGCTAACATAATAGTTCGAGCTATTTACAATAGATGGCCGTATTTGACATTAAATACCTAGCACAATTAGATACTATTGAAGTATAAAGTAAACTCCAGTCGTGCGTCGGAGCTGACACACACACTTTTTTTTATTCTATGACAAGATAGTCGTTGACTGCGATCTCACCTGATGGTAAGTGACGACGCAGTCTAAGATGGTAGCGGACTAACTTGAAAGGGGTACGGCAGTGAAATTTCAACCCATACCCCTAAAAACCCTCAACAACTATCCGACATCTACCCACATTTGACACAAATTTTATGCGTATTTGTAGGGGAGAGGGGAATATAAGTCAAGTTCAGTTTCTCTAATATTGTTTGAAAAGAAAATAGGAATGAGAAAATAGAAATTCGCGGTGCGCTAAAGTTCGACGGCGGATTCAACGACGAAGACAGTAGTTTACAGAATATTTTGACAGGAACGTCTGCAGGAATTTAGGTATTCTGTTAGCAAAAGCGGCACGGAAGAGGAAAATGTAAGGTTTTGAACGCAATAAAAGATGGCTTGTTTTGGGTACAGGAGTGTGAAAGGTTTTCAATATTATGTTACGTGCATTTTGAAAGCAATTTATTTATGTTTAATTCTTTATAATATTATTATTATATAAAGTGTGTTTGTTTGTCCTTCAATCATGCCGCTAACTGATGTACGTGATTTTTTGGATGGATATAGTTGAAAAACTGGAGAGTGACACAGGCTGCTTTTTATTCCGGAAAATCAAGGATCCTCCCGGATTTTTTAAAACTAATTCCACGTAGACGAAGTCGTGCTCATCAGCTAGTTATAAATACTAATAAAATGATAATAAAGATAAGTACCAGATTTTGCGCGCGACTTCGTCCGCGTGGAGTTAGGTTTTAAAAATCCCGTGGGAACCATCTTTTTCTGGGATAACCTATGTTTCTTTTATTATCTTGTTTTCTTTAAAAAATCAAAATTATTTATAAATATGGATGGAGAAGTAGTGTTAGACTAGCGGTTAGGACTGTGGTCTCCTATTCGGGAGGTCGCAGGTTCGATCCTGGATACGCACCGAATTTTGGAAGTTATGTGCGTTTAAGAAATTATATATCACACGCTTTAACGGTGCAGGAAAACATCGTGAGCAAACCTGCACACCTGAGAGTACGCCATAATACTCTCGATGGTGTGTGAAGTCCGCAAATCCGCATTCGGCCAGCGTGGTGGGCCTATAGCCCTTCTCTGAGAGTAGACCTGCGCTCAGGTGTGTCGTTGATGGGTTGGTGATGACAATGTAATTATGACTTCGATTTATCTTCACTACCTGTTACCCTTTGGCTGTAATTTGGGTAGGCGCCGGTTCGTCTTTGACGCTAATCCTTAAGTCAATCGTCAGTTTTGTGTCGTGAAGATTTTATTTTGTAACGATTAATTTGTGTAGTTTTTATGTCTGTAATGTGTATCTAGATCATAGATGTGTGTTAGTAGCACCCAGCCTCACTACCTTTCTACTAATATTAGTAGGATGTAGGAAGCAAGATTAGTAAGTAGGAAGTAGGATTTTATTTTGAATTATGCGTGTGTACGCGTGTATGTTTGCATGTGTGTTTGTGTGTGTGTGTGTGTGTGTGTGTGTGTGTGTGTGTGTGTGTGTGTGTGTGTGTGTGTGTGTGTGTGTGTGTGTTTGTATGACTTTATGGTTTTGGTTTTTGGTTGTGTTCATAACACTACCTTTCAAATGCTGCAGTATCTATAGGGAATGAAAATACGCAAATGAGTAGAGTTAATTCCAAAACCTAATTAAAAACTATTTGAATGTTCTCCAGCGAAACCACCGAACGCCTGGTTAATGGGTTAATTCCCATCAAATTTACTGGCACATGCGGAATTGCAGCGATTTGTAATGTATTGGCAGCTAGTGCATTCGATTTAGGCATTAGGAGTGACCTAGATAGGTAATGAGATAGTCCTCCTATTGTTTATGTTGCAGCGCGTCGCATAATGAGCTTTTGGAATTATGGAGATAATAATTCTGTTTTTAAACCGAAGAATATTTCGTGGTTTATTATAACGACTTCCTACTAAGGGCCTGTTTATTACCACCTTCTGATAAGTGTCGGATAGCTTAACCGTAAGTTTTGTCACTTTCTTATTTTATGTCAAGTGACAAAGACAAAATATGCGAATAAGCTATCCGACACTTATCAGAAGGTGGTGAAAATGGCCCTGTATCCTATCCTACTAATATTATAAATGTAGAAGTTTGTGAGGATGGATGGATGGATGTATGGATGGATGTTTGCTTCTCTTTCACGCCACAACGAATGAACCGATTTGGCTGAAATTTGGAGATTAACACAAAGGCTACTTTTATCCCGGAAAATTGCAGAGTTCCCGCGGGAACTAAAACCCTTAATCCACGCGGACGAAGTCGCGGGCATATATATTAATTGCTAAGTTAATCTAAATCTAAATATAAGTATAAAAGGAAAAGGTGACTGACTGACTGACTGTTCTATCAACGCACAGCTCAAACCACTTGAGGGCTTGGGCTGAAATTTGGCAGACGGATAGCTATTGCAATGTAAGAGATGCGCTAAGAAAGGATTTTTGAAAATTCAACCCCTAAAGGGGTGAAATAGAGGTTTGAAAAATCGAACTTAAAGTGAGCGAAGCCGCCGGCAAAATCTTTTTGACCACCTACCTGGCGCATTGGTGAGCGCTGTTGTCTTATAACTGGGAGGTCCTGGGTTCGATTCCCGGCGGGGTCAATTTGGGAATTTATAATTGGAAAATCATCTATGAATCTCTCGATGGGATTGGTCAGAGGACGGCCGTATGGTGGTGTTGCGCTGCTATGGAGAAAAAGTGTATTTACATCAGTATCTGTCGTGCCGTGTAATAGCAACCGTATAACTGCTATAAAGGGGATAATTGAGAACCGAGAATTATTATTTTTGTGTGTGTACATGCCTACTGATTCGAACGAGAACTTTGCGGAATTTAATGAATGTCTAAGCGAGATCGTAGCGATAGTCGAAATGTGCGAAGTAGAATCTGTATATATGTTAGGCGATTTTAATGCGCATCTTGGCGAACTGTTCGGTAGGGAGCTATTAAGCTTTTGCTCAGATCAAGACTGGTTGTGCGCTGATGTTTCCAAGCTTGGACGGGACAGCAATACCTACACCTTTGTAAGTGATGCGCATGGGTGTCGGCGCTGGCTCGATCATTGCTTGGTGACGGAGGCAGCTTGGCTATCGATCAGGGATGTCAAGGTGCGCTATGATGTGTTCTGGTCGGATCACTTCCCACTGGAGATAAACTGTAATTTTGGAGTGACAATAATTAAGTCTGCCTACAATGAGTCTATGGGGTCTTCAGTTCAATCCGATCAGAACAAAATCGTGAATGTCAAATGGAGAGATAAAACTCGGATAGACACATACAATACTATATGTTCTAAGTTGCTCAGAAACATAGACTTTCCTACTGAGCTAAGTATATGTTGTGACAAAATGTGCACTGACGGAAGCCACAGGCTGGTGATTGATGAGCTGTATCAAAGTATTGTTCAGGCGCTTCAGGAGGCAGCGATCGCAAGTAACCAGCCGGAAAGGGTCAGAAAGGGTAGACGAGTAGCGGGATGGAATATGTATGTAAAAGAATCTCACAGGGAGGCCCGCGAAAAATTTTTGTTTTGGAAACAACATGGAATGCCTTCCAATGGGGCGATGTATAACGATTTATGAGGGAAAGTAGAAGAAAATTTAAAAATAAGTTAAAGTTTTGTCAAAATCATAAAGAACAACTACAAATGGATGCATTAGCAACACAAACAGAAAAAATTTGATAAGTTCTGGAAAGAAACAAAAAAACAAAATCCCAGAGCGGGCCTCCCGGTGAGTGTAGGTGGAGAGACGGATGCGGGGCGTATAGCTAATATATTTAGGGAGCACTTTAAAGTACGCTCGACATTAGATCCAACAAAGAACTCGTTCGATAAGAGAAGTATGCAGCATCAGAACTCTTCTATCTCGTTTAGTGCCAAGGAGGTGAAAAGTATCGTAAGGAGTCTACAGAGGGGAAAATCTTCTGGGCACGACGGGCTGAGTGTGGAGCACCTAGTGTACGCGGGGCCTCATCTTTGTCGAGTCCTTGCGATGCTGTATACGTTCTGTGTCCGTCACTCCTATCTACCTGCTGATCTAATGAAAAGCATAGTGGTTCCCGTAGTGAAGAATAAAACGGGGGATATCTCTGACAAATGCAACTATAGACCAATTTCCCTTGCCGCGATATTAGGAAAGGTGTTTGATGGCCTGCTTGATCGTCAGCTCAGTGGATATCTGAAACTAAATGATGCACAGTTTGGTTTCAGACGAAATCTGTCCACGGAAAGTGCAATACTGGCGCTGAAGCAGACCGTCAAATACTATACGGACAGGAAGACACCTGTATATGCTGCTTTTCTGGACCATTCCAAGGCGTTTGATTTGGTTTGTTACAACAAGCTATGGCAGAAGTTACAGAACTTAAATGTGCCGTCGGAAATAATTAGCATTTTGAAATTTTGGTACAGCTCACGAACGAATAGTGTCAAGTGGGCCGATGCTCACTCAGAGCCATATCGTCTTGAGTGTGGCGTAAGACAGGGGGGCTTAACATCTCCTGCTCTCTTTAATATTTACATAAACCGATTGATTGATGAGTTGAGTGGGACCGGGATCGGCTGCTCGATTGATGGTAAAATTATTAATAATTTAAGCTATGCAGACGATATGGTCTTGCTGAGCCCATCAATCAGCGCACTCAGAAGGCTCCTCAGGATATGCGAGTCCTATGCTGCGTCACATGGACTTGTATATAATGTGAAGAAGAGTGAGCTGCTGATATTCAAGGTGAAAGGGAACACCGTAGGTGACATTCCGTCCGTAACCCTAAACGGGGTTCCACTTAGGAGAGTGATAGAGTTCAAATACTTGGGGCACATTGTGACGGAAGATATGTCTGATGTTAAAGACATAGAAAGGGAGCGTAGGGCGTTGACGGTCCGATGCAATATGATAGCCCGCAGGTTTGCTCGTTGCAATACAGAGGTAAAGCTCACACTTTTTAAGGCATATTGCACAACTTTTTATACGTGCAGCCTGTGGGTGAAGTTTACGCAAAGGGCCTACAACGACCTACGAGTTCAGTTCAATAATGGTTTCATCTGAATTTTCATTTTTTTTCATTCTGCAAAAGAGCAGCATCTGTGATGAGCAGAGTACGTGAGAGCTGCAACGGTATTCTGAGAACATTATCAGGAAAATGGGAAAACCCTTTTATGAAGCGCTGGGTGTCTCTACACATGAACACCAAGTACCCCAGACGCTACTTGAATTAGAGTTCGAATATAATCAATTATGCTTGTGTTTTTATATTAATTTTAATCTAACTTAATTGTGTTTCTGTATTAATTTCAATCTAATTTAATTATTTAATTTAATTTAATGTGAATTTAATTTGGTTTGATTTAATTTAATTTTACGGTTTATTTTATTTTATTTAATATGGATATTATGTCTGAAATAAATAAATTATTATTATTATTATAATTTCTGAATTGTCTCTGGTCTGGTCTGGTGGGAGGCTTTGGCCGTGGCTTGTTACCACCCTACCGTCAAAGACGTGCCGCCAAGCGATTTAGCGTTCCGGCACGATGACGTGTAGAAACTCCTACCCCTAATTGGGGTATGGGTTGAATGTTCACACTTCACTGCCATACCCCTTCCAAGTTAGCCCGCTACCATCTTAGACTGCATCGTCACTTACCATCAGGTGAGATCGCAGTCAAGTACTAGCTTGTCATTGAATAAAGTTATGCCGTTCAGAAGCCTAGTGGTTAGGACTGATGGTCCGGGAGTCGCAAATTCGATTAAGGGCACGGACCTTCGACTTTTCGGAGTTATGTTATACTTACTGTAGTTAAATATCATATATTATTTTATTCGATGACAAGATAGTCTTTGACTGCGATCTCACCTGTAAGTGACGATGCAATCTAAGATGGTAGCGGGCTAACTTGGAAGGGGTATGGCAGTATACATTCAATCCATACCTACCTCATATAAGATGAAATAAAATGAATAGCAAGAAAGCATTCTATTTTAGATCTCTAACGAAATTTCGCTTTAGAGAAAGGCAGAATTTGAAATATTTTCAAATGGCATTGGAACGGCGTCTGCTATAAAGTAAACTGTACAGAATAGGTACATACAGTATATACCTAAGCTCGTTGACATAAACAGATCGCACACCGCCGCAAGAGACGCTAGAGCCGCAAGTGTCAAAATGCGAATGACATTCTAGTGGTGGTATTGTCTAAAAATGATCGCATCGGTGTAACGAACGCAATTACCTCTGATTGGCTGAATTTATGGCGTTGTTGCTGCATCGATGCATTTTAACCAATGGCGGTAGAGTACTAGCCAATGAGAGGTCATAGCCGCCGAGTTTCATGCTGGTTCTTCTCGGCGGGAACGGCATTCCGAACCAGTGGTAGACTCATCGACGATTCAAAAGCACTTGTAAAAAAGTTTATTTGAATAAAAAACATTTCTATTCTATTCTATTCTATTCATAGCGAACGATACATAGGAACCTAATTGACATCTCACACGGATGGGCCACGTCCTTAATAAAAATATTTTTGATTTGTCCTTCAATCACGCAGCGACGGAGGTACTAGTGGGTAAAGTTAAGAGTCTTTGGCATTGGCTTACATCTAATCATACTTAATATAATGTTTACCACATTTATTATAAATGCGAAAGTGTGTTTCGTTGTTGGTTTGTTGGACTGTCCTTCAATCACGCCGCAACAGAGCTACGGATCGACGTGATTTTTGCATGGGTACAGTTGAGGACCTGGAGAGTGACATAGGCTACTTTTTATCCCGAAAAATCAAAGAGTTCCCGCAGGATTTTAAAAACTAAATCCACGCGGACGAAGTCGCGGGCATCTTTCTTATTTTCTTTATCAACCAATAGACGTCCACTGTGGGAAATATTTTGCATGGCACACATGTCACGGTCTTGTGCCGTCTGTAGCCAATTCACCGCGTCTCAAATCATCGGTTCACGGTGATAGGTCGCCACTCAAACACCTAGGTCTGGTACAGGCTTTAACATGCCGAATACATAAAGCAGTATACCTAGACTTGTTGACAGAGCAGGCACTTTGTATTCTGAATGCTCCCAGACAATAAACAGAAATCGAGCCCGCGCTGTCTCTCCGTAAACACTTTTAAATTTCTGTTCATGCTCCAATTCTAAGGTTTTGCAATTTAAGAATGTTCAGATAGTATAATAATATTACGTAAGTAGTGTACTTACATTTATCTTAAATTAAAATGTATTATTATAGGTATTCAGATTAAATAGCGGAAGCAGTTTTGTTTTTGTGTATCATGGAATTCTATCCCATTTTCCAATATTCCATTCAATATTAAACAAGTAAAACATTAGGATAATTTGATCATGAAAAAACGAATAGTTATATTACAATAGTTATATTATAATCTGGGGGCACGGTAGTGCCCCCGCCAAGACGAGCCAAGCGAAGCGCAAGGGCACTACCTACCTTTTCTCGAAGCGCAAGGGCACTACCTACCTTTTCTCGAAGCGCAAGGGCACTACCTACCTTTTCTCGAAGCGCTTCGTAGTTTTTTTGAACCCTCATACCTTGGATTTAGATTTAATTTTTCATGATCAACTTTTATCCAATACTAGCTTTTGACCGCGGCTTCGCTCACGTTAAGTTCGAATTTTCAAACCCCTATTTTACCCCTCAGGGGTTGAATTTTTTTCTTAGATTCTTAGAATTCTTAGCGGATTTCTACGTCATAATAGCTATCTGTGTGCCGAATTTCAGCCTGATACGTCTGGTGGTTTGAGCTGTGCGTTGATAGATCAGTCACCTTTTCATTTTACATATTATTTAGATTATAATACACAAGTAAGTATACCAAATATTGAATAGAAGAAGGCAATACTTTTCGAAATTCCATGATACACAAGGAATAAAAGTGCCTGCGACTTCAGCATAACTTGAGAGTGGGTTTAGCTAGGTTCCTCATACAGATTTTAACTTTGGATTAAGTTGAATAAAATTAATAATAAATTACAACTAGGAGTTATTTGTGTACTCCGTGCTACCCCGTATACTCTTCGCATGGTATAAGACTAGTAGCGCCATCTATTATGCGGTGTTAGCAACAAAACTTACCATCTAGTTTCTCCTTCCCGTTGAAGTACCAGATGACTTTGGGCTGTGGTTTGCCCCCTACCACTAAGCAGGTGATGTTAACTCGGGCACGTTCTGACAGCGGTCCGAACGTTCCACCATCGGTTATTGCTGTACCATCGCTGGTTATCACTTCCACTGATTTGGGCTTTACTGTGGACAAAGAGAAATGGATATTAGTGTGACTACATAAATCAATCACTCAAGCGGAGTCTCTACAAAATACGTAGTCAGGTATAGGTGTTTTATTAATCTTACATCAGTATTTATGAACATTATTAAGAGGTATCACAGATCAGTGGTAGTCTAGAAAAGTTATAGGCCATAGTCCACCACGCTGGCCCAATGCAAATCTGGCAGACTTCACACACCTTTGAGTACATTATGGAGAACTCTCAGGCGTGCAGGTTTTCTCTCTACATTTTCCTTCACAAAGACACATAACTTAGAAAAGTCAGAGATGCTTGCCTGGGATCGATTCCTGGACACCCTAAAGTAACTCTCTAACCACTAAGCTATCACCGCTTGAAATTTATAATATAAACTAGCTGATGCCCGCGACTTCGTCCGCGTTGATTCCACCCGGAATCAGCATACAACGCCATGTTAATTTTTTTTTTGTTTCTGTCATTGGTTACAGAGATGGCGTTGTATATAGATTTAATTTTTTTGTGATTTTCTTACGTTTTCAATGAGCGAGGAAACATAAACATCAGTCAATCCGTTCTCGAGAGATCATCAAAAGTCGTTACATACAAAAAAAGGTGAATAAAATAAAGTCAAAAATAAAATAAAATAAATTATTTTTCGTAGATTTGTTCCCAATGTTCTAAAATTTATTCTGCTATTCGGGGCGGAGACAAAAATAACAAATCCAAGATCATAAAAATCGGTTCAGGCGTTCTTGAGTATAACTCAATGCTGTAACTAACCCGACTTTGTTTTATATGAAACAAGCTGATGCCCGCGACTTTGCCCGCGTGGATTTAGTTTTTGAAGTCCCTCGGGAACTCCTTGATTTTCCGGGATAAAAAGTAGCCTAGATGTTGACCCGAGTAATAAGCTACCACGGTATAAAATTTTGTAGAAATCTGTGCGGTAGTTTTTACGTGAAAGAAGGACAAACAAACAGACAAAAATTAAATAAAAATCTGTTTTGGGCTCAGTATCGATAGTAAAGCATCCCCCAATTAAAATTTTCAAAATATATTAAATGTACAGAAATCTTCCAGTTACAGTTTTATTATATGTATAGATTATTTAGATGAAATGTATCCAATTATTATTTGCCTCTTATTTTACCCCATTAGCGCTACCCCCTTTATTATCCCCCCTGTTACTAGCACACCCCCCGCAAGCTTCTTATTGGCAATTTGTTTTTATTGTAAGAAAAAATGTCGCTAACGAGCTTAAAAGCTTCAAGTGCCCTTGTCATTATAACCATCGCTCGATAAGCACCGCCTACCGGCAAGCGCAAAAGTGTTACACATAATGGCGTCATTTTCTTTAATGGTGTACATTCTTTTATCTTTTATTTCAGCAAAAGCTGTGAATAGCCCGGTAAGGTCGACCGTTCGATCCCAACTAGTGGGACAATTCGGTACAATTCTGGATCATGCGTCATGCTCGTGAACGGGTCCCACCGGCGGGAATGGGGCTACTTCTATCTGTCCGTCTTAACATGAATTGAATTGTAGTAGGTACGCTTATTTGGAACTTCACCTCATTTTGGAAATATTATATTCTACTAGCTGACCCAGCGAACTTCGTACCGCCAACAAAAATATTTAGGGGTGGGTCACCCTTATCATTTAGGTGTATGAAAAATAGATGTTTGATATTCCGATTTTTATGAAATAGAAAATTTCATAAAAATCGGAGGAGTTTGGCAACAAACACCGCGACATGAGAATTTTATATATTATTAGATTAGATTTTAACTTTGCATGGGTTAAATCGGCTTGGCATCCAGCTGCCTACAAGATAGTATAAAAACTTATTACAATGTAATAGCTACATAATAATATTGTAAAATGATTATTTTGAAAAGAGCAATTGCTGAGTTTCTAGCCGGATCTTCTTTCCGAACCGGTAGTAGAATCATGACGTGTTATAAGAGCCACAGGTTGGCCTACGTGAAATAAATATTTTGATTTTTTTTGTAAAATCTGCACTAATTATTGCTACAGTCTCAATTGATGTGATTGGCTGAATTTATCGCGTTATTTCTGCAACAATGCTTCTTAGCCAATAGGGAGTGAGGATCAGCCAATCAGAGGCAATGGTAGAATCATGACTTGTCATAAGAGCCACAGGTTGGCCTACGTGAAATAAATAACTTTGAATTTTGAATTTTGAATTCAATCGTCACACTGTAGCAATCAGTTATAGAGCATTGTACCACAGTTGCACCAACATCATATCCACTTCGGAAGGGTAAAACTTTTTTGCTGAACTAAACTTTTATTCCCCTCTCTCCTCCAAATAAGCATAAAGCTGATGTCAAAAGTGGGTAAAATAATATTGCAACGGGTGGGGATCGAACCGTCGAGCTTTTCATTCCGTATCTTTAACCGTTGGACTATTTAGGCTATGAATGTTTTTGACTTTACATTGATTTCATGTATAGTTACTTTTTTTTACAAAAAAACTTATAGCTAAACTAATCTAATTTTGCTATACAAATCATGCCCGCGTGGAATGGTGTCAAGAATACTGGCTGCATTTCCGCGCTGGATAGCCAGGCTGATCCTTTGCGCAAAAAATGAGCCAGCCCTTCTGTCACCAGATGAGGCAATCAACCGCGGTGAAATGTCTCGTAAAAATTTTTTGCACTTTGACTCCATGGCCCGAGGGTCTCCACAGCAAACGGAACAAATATGTAACTCTCGATCAGAGAGGCATACTTGCGCCGCTTACAGGATTCAGCCATTTCAGCTGCGGCTCCCGGTCTTGATGCTGTCTCCCTGATATGACACGGGGCCAATGTGTCGACGCACGTTGCGTCCCACATTAGGGCCCGTCCCCGTTCCCAGGGAACCAGCGTCAATCACTTACTTACTTTATCATCATTTTTCATCATTAGCAACCCAATAACGGCTCACTACTGAGCGCAGGTCTCTTCTCAGAGAAGGGTAATAGGCCATAGTCCACCACGCTGGCCCAATGCGAATTAGTGGACTTCACACACCTTCGAGAACATTATGAAGAACTCTCAGATGTGCAGGTTTCTTCACGATGTTTTCCTTCACCGTTGAAGCAAGTAATAGTTAATTGCTTAAACGCACTTGACTCCGAAAAGTCAGAGGTGCGTAACCGGGATCGAACCTGCGACCCCCCTAATAGGAGACCATAGTCCTAACCACTAGGCTATCACTGCTTCTTTGCACTTACTTTAAATAAAAATAATATTGTGTAACAATATTCAATAATAACTTGTGCACACACCGTTCCTTCTCCTCCCAATCACGATGAATGTACTTAATGTCATTACTTGATTGCTCTGATTTTGTTCAGCGTAATTTTCTTTTAAACATACCAGCATGCATTGAGTTATAGACAATAGAGATTCAGATGACAAACATCTAGCTTGTAAAAGAGAGTTTACATAATGACTATTAATTCATGTATTTCCCTGAAGCAAATTGCGCTCGGTGTTGCCATATTCTATGACTTATTAAAACGTGTAAACACACATACACCCACACACTTACACACTCACATATACACGTACACACGCATAATTCGAAATAAATCCTACTTCCCACCTACTAATCTTGCTTCCTACATCCTACTAATATTAGTAGAAAGTTGGTGAGGAACTGAGGATGGATACTACTAATATTATAAATGCGAAAGTTTGTGAGGATGGATGTATGGATGGATGGAGTGATGGATTTTTGTTACTCTTTAAGGCCACAAGGAATGAACCGATTTAGCTGAAATTTAGAATGGAGATAGCTCATACACAGGATTAAGAGATAGGCTACTTTTTATCCCGGAAAATTACAGTTAACGCGGGAATTAAAAACCTTAATCTACGGGAACGAAGTCGCGGGAATCATCTAGTAATGAATATGCACCATTTTCTATGATTTTCATTTTGTTTTCATTATAATAATTTCAAACGTAAGTCAAAGTAGGTAACATTATTATTGTTCAATGATGTTGTGCCAAATAGCCACATGGTGCGATGCGGCGTCATTGGGATGCTTCTTCACTGCAGTGCCATCGAACGCCACATAATTTTAATATTATGAGTACTAGCTGAATACTATACTATACTAGAATTTTCCGGGATAAAAGTTAGTCTACATCAAGCTTCTCCAGTAGTCTAGGCTGTGCTTTAATATATCAGCCAGTCAGTCAGGACTTTGAATTTTATATTATACAGACAGATGTGTGGCATAAAACAGATTTTATTATGTAGAAACATAGTTAAATCTATTATAATATGTCATAATTTGCATTGCGAATTTTCACTTAATACAGTACAATAACTGTCAGTTTTGTCGCCGCACCAGCCGTGTGGCATGCAAAGTTTCAAACCCCCTTATATTGTGATGCCGCAACGCGATGTCTGGAATCACTTTTACCGAATGACAAACACAGCTGTCTGTTATGCGCACTTCAGCACCTCTAAAATATGGCATCTCTATGCTAGCAGGGAATTACGTTCATTTTTTAATAATTCATTATGCGAAAGAGTATTAACTTTTTCCATTAAGATTGCTTTTTGGATTGAAAAGTGTATTTACTTTTGCCCTAATATTATATTATAATTTTTGTAATGGCTTACTTCGTTGAAAAAACAAGGGTTCATTACATTATAATATTACTCTAATGTATAATTCTGATTTAAAATAGTATGTAAATGTAATATTATGTATTTCATTTCGATATCCATGCTGCGGGGACTTTCTCCTAGATTGGAATGAATCACTCCTCATTTAAGACCCAGTCCAGGTTTTGGGATCAAAAATAATAAAGTCCTTCGTTGCCGTCGTCAACCTATGGAGGTCCACAGGTGGACACACATATTTTGCAAGAATCGCCTCAGAACTCGATCTTGTGCCGTATGTATCTAAGCAGCCCCCAGTGACTCACATGAGATCTTCAATCGACATAGTTATCATCATCAGCAACCCATCAAGGCTCATTACTGAACGCAGGTCTCCTCTCAGAGAAGGGTTTAGGCCATAGTCCACCACGCTGGCCCAATGCGAATTGGCGAACTTCACACACCTTCAAGAACATTATGAAGACAAGAACTCTCAGGTGTGCAGGTTTCCTCACGATATTTTCCTTCACCGTTGAAACAAGTGATATTTGATTGCTTAAACGCACTTGACTCCGAAAAGTCAGAGGTGCGAACCCGGGATTGAACCTGCGTCCCCCCGAATAGGAGACCACAGTCCTAACCACTAGGTTATCACTGCTTAGTGACTCGACACAGTGGGGTCTTCAAACTCTTTTGTCCCGCTGCCTTGAGACCTCAATATCCATCGAATCTTTGAAATTATATGCCCTTCATACTAACACTTCACATTCATAGCTGTACAGTAATAGCCTAGTGGTTAGGACTGCGGTCTCCTATTCGGGGGGGTCACTGGTTCGATTCCGGGCACGTACCTCTGACTTTTCGGAGCTATGTGCGACTTAACAATTAAATATCACTTGCTTCAACGGTGAAGGAAAACACCGCGAGGATACCTGCACACCTGAGAGTTCCCCATAATGTTCTCAAAGGTGTGTGAAGACTGCCAATTCGCATTGGGCAAGCGTGGTGGACTATGGCTACCCTTCTCTGAGAGGAGACCTGCGTTCAGTAGTGAGATGTTAATGGGTTGCTCATGATGATGATATTACCACTTCACCTGACCTATGACGGTATCTCTGGTTCTTCTAGAGACCTCCCCATTCTTGATTTGATCCCGCAGGGATACTCCGAACATAGCTCTCTCCATCGCCCGCTAAGTGACCCTGAGCCTTCTTACGAGGTCCATACTTAACGGCCATATTTCTTATCCAAAAGTCATCACTGCCAACACGCACTGTATCACACGTCGCTCGTGTTGTTTTTAAAAACTCGTATTATAATAGCGAAACGAGCGAACGAATATTATAATCGAATACCTCACTTTTGACGTCTCGAAAAAAAAATTAACATTCGATTTCGTATCTATCAAAACTCGCGCCATTTGCGAATCTGTCATGGCTACCAATATCTGTCAAACTCGTTTTTATGAATCCAGTGACGAGGGGTGTAAATAAACGGGGAAATGGAAAAATGGCTCTATGTAATGTTTTTTCTTTTTTCTTTCCCCGTTCAGTTTATTTTCTGTGATCTTAATGAATATTTTACGGTTTCCCATTATAGTTTTAGCGTGACCCTTTTATATTTTTTTCCGATCAGTTCCTTTCGGGGCAGGCAAAGGTTTAAGCCTATGCAGCCGCAAAAATATTTTTTTTTTCATAAATTACTAACTTACGCTCGCGAATTTGTCCGCGTCAAGTTAGGTTTTTAAAAATCCCTGTGAATTTTTCGGGATAAAAGGTGGCCTACGTCAAGCTTTACTTATTTAATTTTACTTACTTTCGTATTTATAATAATATTTATTTATTATTGGAAGTAGAAGCAGTGATAGCCTAGTGTGGTTAGGACTGTGGTCTCCTATTCGGGGGTCGCAGGTTCGATCCCGGGTACGCACCTCTGACTTTTCGGAGTCAAGTGTTTTTAAGCAATTAATTATTGCATTGGGCCAGCGTGGTGGACTATGGCCTATAACCCTTCTCTGAGAGGAGACCTGCGCTCAGTAGTGAACCGTTGATGGATTGCTAATGATGAAAATGATGATTGGAAGTAGCAATATTTATAAATAATTTCAGCGCAGACCGGTAGTTAGGCTATGGCCGTAGCGTAAAATGGTTCAGACACTTAGGGCGCGATTCCTCAGAGATGTGGGTTCGATGCCCGCCTTCCCACAACTTTTGATAGGTACATATAATTTCGAAGACACATAGTTCGAAGAGCTGATGGTCGTTGGGGTCCCAAGGTGTTGGAGTCGCGACCCCGCACCGGTAAGTGCAGTGTTGGTAGACCCCCCACTAGGACCGATGACATCAAACAAGTCGCAGGGAGCCGCTGGATTCAGGCGGCGCAAGACCGAAGCCTGGAAGCCTGTAGATGTCCATGCAGGAGACCTATGTCCAGCAGTGGACGTCTAAAGAAAATGATGATGATGATGATGACGTATAATTTATTCCAATATCTGCCATTTTCAATGCACGGCTGCTACAGGTGTCGGTGTGATTTTTGACACGATTTTAGTTATGCCAGGTCTAATATTCGTGCAATATAACAAAAGATCAAAATTAATTTCAAACGTCACTTGCGTTTATGAGAGACAAACAAACTGTTATAATGTGGCGGGTAATGGAACGCGTCAACTGACAGCTGTCAACCGATGTCGCTTTTCGCGCCAATTTAGCTCATCATGGCTGCCGTAAACAGTTGGATTTATTGCGTAGAAATTGTAGTTTATTTAACTGCTTCAATATTGGTCTATTGATATCTTTAACAAAGAGCACTATAACAAACTAGTAAATAATTAATATACAAAACCTTTTTAAAAAACTGATTTCAAACGCCCGCGCCGCGCCACTACAAAGTATATAATTTATTATTGATTTTTTAGGGTTCCGTACCCAAAGGGTACCAACGGGACCCTATTACTAAGCCTACGCTGTCCGTCCGTCCGTCCGTCTGTCAGCGGGCTGTATCTCGTAAACCGTAATAGATAAACAGATGAAATTTTCACATATTATGTATTTCTATTGCCGCTATAACAACAAATAATAAAAATTAAATTAAATTAAAAAAATTAAATTAAAATATTTCCGTGGGTACATGGAAATATTTTTATTTAATTTTTTTTTAACGGAACCCTAAAAGAGCGAGGCCCGACTCGCACTTGGCCGATTTTTTAAATCAGCTTTCCGAACCGGTTGTAGATTGATGACTTGTCATAAGTGCTTAAATTTGGCCTACATAAAAGAAATGATTTTAAATTTGAATTTGATAAACCGCTGTATCGATGTTGATAAAATTTAAATGGGACCACCTGGGAAGCATCTCTTTCAAACAAAAAAGAATTTTTCAGATCGGTTCAGGCATCTTCGAGTAATCGGTGAACATAATATATAAAAAAAAAGATTCCGACGAATTGAGAACCTCCTCCCTTTTTGAAGTCGGTTTCACAAAATTGAAAAGAACCCATGCAAATTGCAAATACTCTGTACATTTTATAAATGGTGTATCACTAAAATGTTTTCTGCAAACACTTAAAAGGAATCTCGGGACTATAAAAGCGGGCAACAAAACTTGTTTAACGAATTGTGCCATCGTATACACGAAACTTTATACACTAAATCATTCAAAACTCGATTCTGCGAGTCCAAATATTTCGAGTTTCGATAAAATTTCAACTTTTCACGAGTTCCCAAAAGGAATGAGTTATGGAGATTTTACAATGCAACGGACAGTGGAAAATAAATCTTATTTTGAACACATTTAAAGTTTGAATTCGATTGGGTGGTGCTGGAATGGAATATTGCCTTGGGAGAAAACAAATTTGCAAACGTTCAGAAAGCATATTCCGGAGATAGTACCAGGTAGTAGCATAGTAGGTACTTTTTTCTTTCATTTTGAAGTTAACGGGGCATATGACGTTGCATGGAATGCATTCTTCCTCCGTTACATTGAAAATAATAATTGATTGTTAGTGAAAATCGGCCACGATGGGCTATTTCAACGGAGACTAGCTAACTGCGAAGGAGATATTACAGTGCATAAGTCTGTCCTCGAACATAGATATGCAATGTCCCCGAAAATCCCCTATCCTCATCACTGGAAGGTAGACGGACGATTTGAAAATTTGAAATGAATCACTGGCAACGGATACAGATCTCAAAAACGTGGTCTGTGACGATCCGACGAGGAGGTCTCAGGTTCGATTCCAGGCGGGGGTAATTTGGAAATTTATGATTTCTGAATTGTCGCTGGTCTGGTCTGGTGGGAGATTTTGGCCGTGGCGATTTAGCGTTCCGGCACAATGGCGTGTAGAAACAGATTAGGGGTATGGGTTGGATACACACTACCATACCCCTTCCAAGTTAGCACGCTACCATCAGGTGAGATCGCAGTCAAGGAGACTGCAATCTCACCTGATGGTAAGTGACGATGCAGTCTAAGATAGTAGCGGGCTAACTTGGAAGGGTTATGGCAGTGTGTATTCAACCCATACCCCTAATCTGTTTCTACACGCCATCGGGTTGAAACGCTAAATTGCTTGGCGGTACGTCTTTGCCGGTAGAGTGGTAACAACCACGGCCAAAGCCTCCCAAAAGACAAAATCTATATAATATATAAAAGCGAAAGGTCACTCACAGATTCATCACAAAATCTCGGGAACTATAAAACCTGTTTTTAAAGTTAGACATATGAAAATCGGCATTTCGATTATAAACTTCAAATAATAAAGATCTGTATAAGTTATTTTGGAAAATGTAATATTATATTTTAGTGCTGAAGTGTGGATATATAGATTTGCCTGAGCTTTTAATTTCCACCTAGCCTAGCAATTTATACCTAGTTAAGTTAAGCGTAACCTGAACCAGAACTAGGTCATAATCTAAGTTATCAGCAAAGCCTAGGTCTAATGTATTCGGGCGTGTGTTTGGCGGGGCGCCTGAAAACCGTCGCGTTTGTTCTCTACGGTCTAGCTTCTAGTGTTCTAGTAGGTATTATGTGCTTACATGATACAGCAATGATATAGAGAGACATAGATACACAGTTCTTGAGACGCCATGTTGTGGCTAGGACATTCAATAACATACAACATTAGAGTAAGGCTACTAATTGAGGTATACCTCAATTACGTATCACGAAAGTCCGAAAGTCGTTTGTGGGAACGCGCGTGACGTTCTTTAATAAAATTCCACATTCAATTCCACCGAGCTTTGCTCGTTTTTTTTTGTAAATAGTGTTTTTTGGAAATTATATATTTAGAAAAAAAATAAAATACGGAACCCTACACTGCACGTGGCCCGACACGCACTCGGCCGGTTTTTTTTTATTTCAGTTCTAACTTGTGCAGTCATTATTTCGCCAGGGGCCATGCCGTATCTTCGCCGCAGTATATCAGTGTTCACATGAATATTCAGCGTTCAGCTTGACCGGCAACCCGCCTTGGCATTTCGTGTTCGCCGCCAAAGTTAACAGATAAATGCTAATTGATAGCAATACCGCAGTGCGAATGGCTTCCTGTATTGTTCTCTGATATTATTTCCTTAATATTTACTAGAAGCAAGTATTGTATCGGTAGCCGGTAAATACGTAGTCGAAAATCTTTATGGGACTTTGTAGTTAACAATTAAACGATTAAATTAAGCTTAGTCTGTAAGTGTTAATTTAAATAGCCGAAAAAAATTATTTTAAAAAAAAATTTCAATGTATAGTCATCATCGCGGACATTGATTGCATTGTATTCGATAGAAAGTTTCGCACTCTTTAAAGAGTTGTTTGAATTCATCATCATCACTATCAACCCATCATCGGCTCACTACTGAGCGAGGTCTCCTCTCAGAGAAGGGTTATATGCCATAGTCCACCACGCTGGCCCAATGCGAATTGGCGGACTTCACACACCTTCAAGAACATTATGAAGAACTCTCAGGTGTGCAGGTTGTCTCACGATGTTTTCCTTCACCGTTGCGATACTTAATTGCTTAAACGCACTTGACTCCGAAAAGTCAGAGGTGCGTACCCGGGATCGAACCTGCGACCCCCCGAATAGGAGACCACAGTCCTAACTAACCACTAGGCTATCACTGCTACACTCGAACACGTGCACTCGTACATTGCTACTTGGTAATTAGTAGTTTAACTCACCTTGTTCAAAAGCTCTAGTTATAAATTAGTCAAAACTTACAGATAACTAAACTAAACCTGCCACACGCCGGAGAGTGAAATTCAGAATGTAATTAGGGCCGTTCCGAGCATGTGGCGACGATTTATGTAAATATACACACTCTGCAAGTATTAGAATTTAAATTTTGAATACTTAATGATTATAAACTAAAAGTGGTATTTGAACAGATTTAGAAGTATCATTTTTCTGCAACTTTTTCTTAAAAAAATCAAGAGGAACCAGTTTTTATTAGAACGATTGGAACGAAGTTCCTTATCGCGCGTTGCAAAAGGGGGCTAGACGGAAAAAATTAAGACCAAAAGTTGTAACGACACTTTTTTTGATGGCCTAAAAATCTTATATTTAATTTCAACGTATTGTGCATCACTCCCGTAGCGCAATCGGCTTGCGTGCGGCTGTTAACCGTAAGGTTAGTGGTTCGATCCCAACCGGGGGCGCGCAATTTTAAAAAAATAAATTAATACAAAAATGTATACCCGAATAATTATTTTCTTTATACCTCGAATAGAACTTGAATTAATATTTTTATAATAAGAAACTTCGTTCCTATCTGGTGTCCCACGACACCACACGACTATGAAAAAAGAGCCATTTCATGTAGCCGTGGTAGCCGTATATTAGTGATTAAAATTAAGAGGAAATGCGGGTGGCCGTTTGTCCATACAAAGGTATTCTTCTATTTACTCTGTGAATATTAACAATAGAGAAAATATTTTTTATCATTTTATCTTATGGTATCGAGCTTTGACCGCCGAATTATCGTAAGCGACATTTTTAACTAAATTAGTTTTTTATTACAAACGATGTTTCAAGCTATAAAAGACTATTGGCACGTCGAAATTTCCTATGCAAATAGCATATTATATATTTTGAAGTTAATAAGTCATATTCCCGGGAAGTTTTGACGTGCCCTAGTCTTTAATAGTTTAAAATTGGGAATCGGGAAACTGTAATGTCTTCCCGGGTATGTCATTGAAATAAATGAATAAAATATCGTTTGAAATAAAAAACGTAAGTAATTTAGGTCAAAATGTTACTTACAATAAGTTGATGGTAATGGCTCGGTATGTTGTCTTTAAATAGTGTAAAGGCAAGTCTAAAACTTACTGTGGAATTTTTGTAGAACATTCCCACACATGACTTTCATATTTTCTTGAGGCATAGTCGAGGTACCATGACCCTTATTCTATCGTTGTTCCTATGTTATCGTACTTATCAAAAAAATTCATAATTCAAAATTATTTATTTCACGTAGGCCAACCTGTGTCTCTAATTACGCGTCATGACTCTACCACCGGTTCGGAAAGCGGATTCTGCTGAGAAGAGACGGCAAAAAACTCAGCAGTTGCTCTTCTCAAAATATTCATTTTAAAATATTATTATGTAGCTATTACATTGTAATAAGTTTTTTATACTATCTTGTGGGCAGTTAGCAGCAGCCGATTTAGAATAGAATAGAAATATTTTTTATTCAAATAAACTTTTACAAGTGCGTTCGAATCATCAAATGAATCTACCACTGGGTCTACTACAATGTTCTATTCAAATTTTCGAGTATATACTGTACCTAACATAGTTTCGCAGCAATACCGTAGATACAAACTAAAAGCTCGTTACAAATTTTATCGCAATTCGACAAACAACCGGTTATGAACTGAAAACTCCCACAGAGCTTAGTAATGGCGCGAAAATTAAACAATGGCGGACAAAATGGCGCGTACATTGCGCTGAAACAGTGACCTAATTAGACAGGCGTGATCACGACCTAATAAGATCCGCATATTGTTTGTCCTGGTTCACCGAAATACCCCGGACATTTGACAGTTGACACCTCATTCATCTATAGTTCTTGCAATTCACGAGGGCGACTGACTTATGGTTGTGTGTGTGTCGTATCTGTATAAGTGTGAGCGAGCGCAATGCTCGCGCCTGCCCGCTCCCACCTAGGCTTTGACAGGCACGCACACTTATGCAATGTGCATGTACACGAAGTAACCACGAGTAAAGCTTACTCGCCTTCGTGAATTGCAAAAACTGTAGCAAATATAAAAGACTAGCTGATGCCCGCTACTTCGTCCGCGTGGATATTCTTTTTAAAATCCCCCTGAAACTCTGATTTTCCGGGATAGTCACCCTCCAGGTTCTGAACTATACCTATCCAAAAAATCCGTATCCATCAATTCGTAGCTTTGTGGCAGCGTGATTGACGGACAAACCAACCAACCAACAAACAAACACACTTTCGCATTTATAATTGTGAGGAAGAATAAAAACCACGATCATAAAGGCAATCTAATTAAATTTTAGAACACAAAAGCTACTATTGTGACTTAAATATGATAGTTAGATAATATGATCCCTCGCGGACTTTTTTGTAGAGAATAATGAGTACTTTAATCATGTAGTACATAATTTTTATGAATTTCTAGTCTGAAATGGGCAGGACACATAGTTCGAAGAGTTGATGGTCGCAGGGGTCCCAAGGTGCTGGAGTGGCGACCCCGCACCGGGAAGCGCAGTGTTGGCAGACCCCCCACTAGGTGGACCGACATCAAACGAGTCGCAGGGAGCCGCTGGATTCGAAAGGCAAGACTGAAGCCTGTGGAAATCCATGCAAGAGACCTTTGTCCAGCAGTGGACATCTATCGGTTGATTAAGAAGAAGAAGAAGAGCTTGTTTAGATACACATAGACTGCTAAAATTATCTATTCCTTTTGGCTTTGCCGTAATCGATTAATTAAAGAAAAGTTACATTATTTGGTTTTCATGACAACATAGCAATTAAGTCACATCCAGTACAATATTTTACATCATTACAAATTCATTGTAAATTTCGATAGTATCGCCGCTCGCAGCTGCATCGTTGCTAATAAATACATACACAATGCAGGTCAGGGCATTTCGGACACTAAATTTATTTGTTTATTGTTCCCATTGTATCTAGCAAACTGTAGGTGTGGAGATAGTGAGTGGAAATTACCCAGTTGGAATTATACCGGGACGATATTGTTTCGGTGCTGTTTTAGGCGATTGTTTTGCATATTTTAAGCTATTTTGTCCTCTTGTCACTTGTTTTCGAGTTTACATTCTTTTTTAAGGAATATCAGCCAAGTTGAAGTTGACTAATCTTCTCTTCTCCCCTCCAATTAAGCGGAAAGCTTGTGTTAGGGGTGGGTACGACAATAGTGCAACGGGTGGGATTCGAACCTGCGACCTTTCAGTTTTCAGTCCGCACCTTTAACCGTTGGGCTATTGAGGCTTCAAACATTATTTACACAATACTGATACTCGCGACTTCGTTCGAGTGGGTTTAGTTTTTAGGGTTTCGTACCCAAAGTGTGCCAACTCCGTGTTAACTACACCCATGCATAAAATTCGTCACTCCGTAGCTCTCTTGCAACGTGATTGAAGGAAAAACCAACAAACAACCATTTTCGCATTTATAATATTGGTAAGATAAGACATTTAAGTACTGTGATTCGAGATAACTTCTCGTCCAAAATCCCTGAGAGCCTGAAGACTGTCTGAATGGACATGGAAGTTCTAAAAGTGCGTGTTGCAAGCGATGACTTATGGATCTGAAACAACATGGTTGCTAACCATAGGCCTCATGGGAAGGCTTAGGGTCAGTGGGCGATGAAGAGAACTATGCTCGGAGTATCCCTGCTAGATCAAGTCAGGAATGAGGAGAATCGTAGGAGGACCAGATTCACCGAGATAGATCAATCTACTCTCGAAGCTGAAGTGGAAATGGGCGGGACACATAATTCGAAGAATTGATGGTCGTTGGGGTTCCAAGGTGCTGGAGTGGCGACCCCGCACCGGGAAGCGCAGTGTTGGCAGACCCCCCACTAGGTGGACCGACGACATCAAACGAGTCGCAGGAAACCGCTGCAAGACTTTATGTAAATTAAAGAAAAGAAAGAATCTTTCTTTTCTTTTCTTTAAGGAAATTGTGAGAGTTACAGATATTTCTTCAAAATTATCGTAATATTCATCATGAGCAACCAATTAGCGTCTCACTATTGAGCGCAAGTCTCCTCTCAGAGAAGGCTTATAGGCCTTTGGTTAGTCTACCACGCTGGTCCAATGCGAATTGGTAGACTTAAGAGTGGGTGTGCGCTCGTTAACAGTAAACAGATTTGATTTTTACAGTAGTAGATCAAGTTTCAATTATCCGAAAAAAAAAACACGCAAAAATTACATCATACTGCCAAGGGACGTGCTTGGGCAAAAACATAAAATGATGAAATTTGTTCGATAATAAAAAATCGCGAAGTTAGGTCTAATTTTTAACCAATATTCATTTATTTTCAATGTGTTGCATATTACAGAGCCAAAATTTTTACATTAAATTCCGATTGATATTATCAAGAGAGTAGCCTAGCGAATTGAAAAGAAAATGAATATTTTACGAGTTACAAAGTATTTTGGCGCTTACTACACTCCTATTCCGCGCAAAACGCTATCTTTTGTCACGCCTCACATGAGGTTGTGGCTATGTTTTATCTCATCGCGAAATCTGATTTTTTTTTGGGGTTACATGCGCTCTTAAGCAGTAATCATAGCATTAGTATTATCGACCGAGCGAAGCGAAGGTCTCTGAGTTTACTTGAGTGAATTTGCACTTGTCCGTCCGTCCATCCGTCCGTCCGTCCGTCCGTCCGTCCGTCTGTCACAACTTCTGAATTACTGAACGTAATTACTTCAATTTTAGATATGATATGTAAACCGATGGCCTCCAGCCGAAAATGGCTTAAAAAGTTATAAAAATCTTTATTTCAGGGGGGCTCTCATAGAAGCGAATGCGAAGTAAAATAAATTTTTTTGCATTTCATAGGGTTGCAGTACCTCATTTAAAAGATAATTTGGAACAGAGTACAAAAGTATTTTTTTTTATTTTTTTTCCTAAAATTGACGAAATGGGGGGCTTTCAAAGTGGAGATTTTATTCGAGGCTAGATCTCTAAAACCACTTTTTTTTTAAAACTTGAAACTTACACATAATTTCAGTTATATTCTGTACTTGATCAACAAATACTAAGATTAGATAAATATTATAAAGAAACGAAATTATTTAAGTTTTAATGGGCATCAATGTTTTTAACAAAACTATACTGTTAATAGATGGCGCTGTCTTTAATATTGTAAATACGCATCCCATCCACGAAAGCAGATGACGATTGACGTCATCAGATTCGGCGCGTTTTAATTACAATATAATATTGTTAAAACTACCTTATGGGAATTATGGGATACCGCGAGGTCTCAGTTCGGGGCGAACCACTAGTATTCTTGAGTAACGTTTCACCGTGAAATTTTGCCAGATTTTCAATACAACAATTGTCAGAATACCCAATTTGTTCTTCGGTTAAACACTCGAAACTGGTGAAATCGGCGCTTAGTGGATTTAAATTAGCAATTAGGGGAAAATAGTGATGACGTGGCACGGAGTTAAATTAGTTAAACTCCTCCTACTTCTCTACTTTAGCCTTTTCCAAGATACATAAAGAGCAAAATTATCCGTGGCATTTAAACTGAACAATAAAAGGAAGTACTTTATTGGTCTCGGAGGGGAGTTTTGTTGAGGGGCCCCAATTAAACTCTTTAGGTACGTTAGTTACCTACGGAGTCTACGCAATGGCCGTGAAATGAGAAATTTAAATTTTATTCGAAATTAAACAGCCATTTACTTAAAAGTAACTATTTCCTTTTATTGGGAGGTGATTTACGTTACATTTCATTTCTGCCAAAGTACCAGACCACTATGTTTAAATCATGGAACTCGGAATTGTGACTACGTCTGTTATAATTTAATATAAAAATTATTTTTAACCGACTTCAAAAAAGGAGGAGGTTCTCAATTCGTCGGAATCTTGTTTTTTTTTTTTATGTATGTTCACCGATTACTCGAAGACGCCAGAACCGATTTGAAAAATTCTTTTTTTGTTTCAAAGAAGCCAGTGCAAATTGGCAGACTTCACACACCTTTGAGAACAACATGAAGAACTCTCAAGTATGCAGGTTTCCTCACGATGTTTTCCTTCACCGTTGCAGCTTGTGATATTGAATTTCTTAAACGCACATAAATAACTTAGAAAAACCAGAGGTGCGTGCCCAGGATCGAACCTGCGACTCCTCAAAGAGGAGACCGTAGTACTAACTACTAGGCTATCACAATGCCTCGCGAGCTCCTACGTTCACCCTCACCAGCGCAAGTTGCAGGAGTAGATGGAGATAAGGAGTACGGCGCGAACATAACCTTGACAGCCTCCCCGCGCGTAGCAGCGAGTCCATCTCTCACAGCGCGGGGGCCTGGACTTCACATCTGACCGAGACCACGAGGCCCTTAACTAAGAAGACAGGCCTAAGCCGATATGTGACTTAAAGCACATCACTGGGGAACTAATTTTCCCCGCGCCTCGAAGCTTGGCTTCCTTGCCAAGGCGGCGGCGCCTCGAGGCACGTATCCCCGATTTGACTACGGCCAAACGGAGACCCCCCGAGCTGCTGTGTCGAGCCATAAATGCCAAAGTAGCAGTTAAACTTTGTCACACTTTTTTTTTATTCGATGACAAGATAGTCCTTGACTGCGACCTCACCTGATGGTAAGTGACGATGCAGTCTAAGATGGTAGCGGACTAACTTGAAAGGGGTATGACAGTGAAAATTCAACCCATACCCCTATTCGGTTTCTTTCGCCCTCGTGCCGGAACGCTAAATCACTTGGTGGCACGTCTTTGACGTTATGGTGGTAACTAGCCACGGCCAACGAAAGTCTCCCACCAGACCAGATCAGAGACAATTCAGAAATTATTAATTCCCAAATTGACCCCGCCGAGAATCGAAACTGAGACCTCCCAGTTATAAGACCACAGCGCTCACCACTGCGCCAGGGAGGTCGTCAAAACTTACTTGACCAAGTAATTCGTCCTCTCTTTCACGTTCTAGTCAATGCCAGCTATTTAACCATGGCTCAGCGCAAGAGGTGGCTTACCTGCTTTACGAAGGGATAATTGGAGATAAAAATATAATTTCGGAGGAGTTAATTCCCCAGGTTTTGTGTAAAGCCCGATTATGAGCACTTATCCTTTTTAAGTGCTTCGAGAAAGGGAGGGCTTGGCTTTTAAATTTATGGCCCCGAATGGAAGCATGAAACTCTAGCACGTAATAAAATATGAATTATACGTTAGTAAAATTTTTATTATAAACTTAATCATCCATTTTCTTGATTGCAGGTACATACGGTACATACGGCACATACCCACAGCAAAATAATTAGCTTCCATTGTAACAGTTACGAGTCAGAAAATCCTTACTAATATTATAAATGCGAAAGTGTGTTTGTTTGTTGGTTTATGGTTTATTGGTTTGTTGGTTTGTCCTTCAATCACGCCGCAACAGGGCTATGGATCGACGTGATTTTGCAAGGGTATAGTTGAGGACTCAACTATAACCCATGCAAAAAATCACGTCGGTCCGTAGCCCTGTTGCGGCATGATTGAAGGACAAACCAAAAACCTATCATCTACAAAATGAATGATTAAGTTTATAATAAAAATTGTACTAACGTACTCTGTTGCAGCGTCATTGAAAGACAAACCAACCAAAGACTCGCGTAAGTCACCTATATTATGTAATAAAATTCATTATTAATTTTTAAAAATTATTGTCTACTACTATCTACTATTTTAATTAAATTAATAATTAGGCTATCAAGCTTTAAAAAATTGAGCCTTTTAAAAACCAACAGTATCTAAGGTAATATGACTAAGGAGTTAGGGCACTATTTCATATTTACATCTCCTAAACCTATTTCCAATATAATACAAAATTCTCTGCAAGGTGACTTGGGACTAGGAGCTAATCATATTAGCCTGATTTATGTTTAGTGGCCATTAAAGTAATCGCGCGTTACCGCAAATGGCGCAAACAGCGCATTTTCAGAGGACGAAAAAAGCCAGCAAGCTTTGCTTAATACTAAAATACTAGATCATCTTTTGTTATATGTTTATTAAAATAACTTTTTTTTGCTAAACCTAGGTATTAGTAGATCATCTTTTGTTATAATCTGTTGTCATGTACATCTCAAACCACTAGACGGATCGGGCTGAAATTTGGCAAACAGATAGATAAATATTAAGACGTAAGCATCCACTAAGAAAGAATTTTTGAAAATTAAACCCCTAAATAGGGGTTAGAAAAATCAATTTTTACGCAAACGAAGCTGCGGGTAAAAGCTAGTAACATATTAAAATATGTAAGTTAATAACATAACTTACAACAATCGCAGCTGACATTCTGCTTTTCAAATAATTTTCAGTGCCTACAAAGACTTCTGAAATTAGTGGGAAAAATTCAACTGGTAAGATTACCCTGTAAGGAATATTTTACAAATCACTTAGGAGTAGCAGTCACCCAGGTCCCTTGAACCGGTGCGTGGTCCATGTTGAGACAGACGTTAAAGCCAACCAGTGCTCTTTGCAGAGCTTGCATTGAGGCAGATGTAACACAAACGCATTAGCTGGTTGAATGCTCTATTTAGTGGACTATACATGGGCGTTGGGTGTGGCTCTCGCGGCTTTTGCGGCCCTTGCAGGCGTTGCGGCGGTGTGCGTTCAGCTTTATCGTGATTTATGCTTAGTGGCCATAAAGAAGGACGTGATCGTAAAAAATCTCAAGCAAATTACTTTCGTAATTTACGAGCGATGCCCGTTTTTAATATTTTATTTTATCATTATTTTTATCAGCAAGAGGGAAAACAGCAATCTGTTTATAGTTTCACTTATAAGTAATATTACATTATACAGTTAAAATTACATGTTTTACATATTATTAAGTTCTAGGTAGTTGAGGCATTTAGGTGTTTAGGCGCTGTGGTGTAACATACATAAACAAACACTTACATACACATATACGCAGATTAAAACCATAAACCTTCCTTTTGGCTTTGCGTAATCGGGTAATAAAAAGAAAAAGTTAAAGAAAAAATCTTATTGTGAACTTTAGGTATAAGTAACTTTGAAGATGTTTTTATTATATTAATCAAGGTAGCCATTTCGACTCTATAAAAGTTTTTCAATAATAGTTTGATTCAATAAAAATCTTACCTTATCTCTTATGGCTTGAAAATAACTTGGAAACTTTCCAGACATTTTGAGAACTAATTTGCAATATTAAGAGAGGTCAAGAGATTTGGGTTCCGAGAGCAACGTTTAGGCTCTCAAACGCAGAGTACCTACGCTATACCTACTACCTGATATATTATATCTACATAGTGTATAGGCGTATAGCAGACTGCGTCATAAACATATTATAATAGAATAGACTATAAATGTTTTTATTCAAATAAACTTTTAAGTGCTTTTGAATCGTCGATGAGTCTACCACTGGTTCGGAATGCCCTTCCTGCCGAGAAGAACCAGCAAGAAACTTGACGGTTGCTCTTTTCAAAACAACTCCACAGCACAATATGCAGTGTTTCCATAATGAGGAGAAGTTCCACAAAAGCATACCCAATTGTAATTCACATGTTAAGACGGGCAGACAGAAAGTAGCCCCATTTCCGCCGGTGGAACCCGTTCACGAGCATGACGCATAACCCAGCCACTGCTTCGCTCAACCATATTTGAGGGAACGTAACACGTAATAGACGTGTCATAAGGCCCTATGCACACCACGTTTTTAAGCGCGCCGTCGACGCGCGTTTGTAGCGATACAGTCGCGATACGCACGCGAGTCAGAGGCAGCCTGTAGACCTTTGCACACCGCGTAAAACGCGCGTTTGAATCGATACAGACGCGCGTGTGTTGCGATACAGACGCGATGCAAACGCGCTGGCATATTGCGTTTTTAATCAGAACCTCGTCTGCCTCGTCAACAGTAGCAAGATGGCGTCGGTCGAGACAGCATTGATGCATGCGCTTTGTTATTAATTTTTAAAAAAAGGAAGAAGATTAATTACCGACGTACGTACACCCATTTACAAGCCAGAGAAGGTTGTGTGGACATTATACAACAACGTTTAGAAAATTAATAGGACATGAAAAAAAATTCGCAAATTGTTATCGAATGTCGTATTCATCATTTCAAGAACTTCTTGCGATTCTTAAACCGGAATTAACTCGTCAAAACACAGTGCTAAGATCATGTATATCGGCGGAAGAACGTTTACTTATAACAATAAGGTAAGAGAGACATCTTGTCAATTTATTCAAATAGTTTTATTTTTTAATTATACCTAATATATATATAGCTGCTGGGGCTGATTCACTGACTGACTGACTCACTGATTGATCACCTCTCCTGTAAAATTTTGTATGAAAAATATTTTTTTCATCAATGGTTTCGTATAGAGGACAAAAATTCATTCGGAGGAAAATTATGGAGAGAGCTGATGATTGAGGATTTTGGAGACGGGTGAGGAGCACAGCCAGGGTATCGAAGATAGGTGGGGTGTGCTCGAACAAGTCACTCGAAACCTCATCCAATTGCCAGTGAGTTGAAAAAAAATCCAAAATGGCGGATTCAAGATGGCGGCCATACAAACTTCGTCGGTGTCTATCTCGGAGAGTATAAAAGATGCAAGACTGCTTCTTTGGCAAAAGATGATCAGGACTCAAAGGTCTAACTGATAACCAGAAAAAAAATTCAAGATGGCGGAATTTATTTTTTCATACAAAATATATGGCGAATATTCCAGAAACTAAAATATAGAAGCTGAGAACTATGACTTTGATACGGTTCCTTTTGAAAATTTGTTTTTATAAAAGAATTCTTATTCTGACAAGTGATGAGATATGATGATCGAGGGTTTGGAAGGTGGGTGAGGAGCACGGCCATGGTATTGAAGATAGGTGAGAGGTGCTCAAACAAAAAGTAATCGACACCTCATCCAATTGGCAGTGAGCTGAAAAAAAATTCAAAATGGCGGATTCAATATGGCGGCCATACCAATTTCATCGGCATATATCTCGGAGAGTATAAAAGATGCAAGAGTGGTTTCTTGGAAAAAGATGATCAAAACCCGAAGGTCTGCGTCTTGGTGAATAGAAAAAAAATTCAAGATGGCGGAATTTATTTTACCATACAAGACGAAGGTTCCTTTTCAAAATTTGTTTTTATGGAAGAATTCTCATCCTGACAAATGATTCGGAGAAAAAATATGGAAAGTAATGCTGATCGAGGATTTGGAAGATGGGTGAGGAGCATGGCCAGGGTATTTAAGATAGGTGCCCCTGCTGAAACAAAAAATACTCGAAACCTCATCCAATTGTTAGTGAGCTGAAAAAAAAATCAAAATGGTGGATTCAAGATGACGGCTATAAGAATTTCATAGGTGTCTATCACAGGGAGTTTAAGGATGGAATAGTGGTTTTTTGATAGAGAATGATCAGGACCTGAAAGTCTACTTGACGAGTAGAAAACCCGCGGTTTCGGCGCGCACCCACGCGCCCTACTAGTTTTTATCAATGTGATATTTTATCTAGTGACGCGCGTCTGTATCGATACAAACGACAACAAACTGCTCTGTAGGATAAAAGCGCGCCGTTGACGCACGTTTCCAAAAGGCGCGTCGACGGCGCGCTTACAAAACGTGGTGTGCATAGGGCCTAAGAGCCACAGGTTGGCCTACGTGAAATAAATAATTTTTAATTTTGATTTTGAACTAACCTCATCATCACGACCGCTATGGCACAATAGTGAGCGTTGTGGTATAAGAGGGAGGTTTGGGAATTTATAATTTCTAATGAATGGGGGGGGGGGGGGGGGGGAGTTCAATCGATGATCATGTGAAAAAGAGTCCGAAGTCTTAACCACTAAGCTATCACCAGTTTAAGGAGCCTACTTTCCTCTTTCCGAGCATTTGCCCTGACTACCAGGGTCCGCATGTAAAGAGCCTAAACTATTATTTAATATAAAAATTCTTTTTAAAAACTGATTTCTGACGCCCACGCCACTACAAAGTATATAATTTATTGTTGATATTTTAAAAACCGCTCGACTGATTAAACAAAAACAAAAAAGAATTTTCCAAATCGGTTCAGGCGTCTTCGAGTAATCGGTGAACATACATAAAAAAAAGATTCCAACGAATTGAGAACCTCCTCCTTTTTTGAACGGTAAATAAGTATTAATTGTAAATAGGAGGAATAAACTCGCCCGTCCACCAAGTAGATACTTTAGAACATTTACCCAAGCGGAAATCAAACCTAAAACCTTCCATTTATAGGTCACAACGTTCACCGCTGAATTTCAGGGGAGTTATCAAAAATCCAGACGAAGAGATTCTTAAGAAAGCGAATTAACCTTATAAAAATCCAACTCTCTGAACCGAAAATACCTTTAGTGTAGGTACAATTCACATTCAAACGAGATTTTTCTATAAATCTTCATAGTACTATTGACTTTCGAATCCGGAAGTAAGATGGCGCGTCGCCTACTTCCGGCTACGGGGCGGAAACGTCAAACTTTACCCTGGCTTCCTGTTATTGAATTTCAAACTAGTTCTCCGTTATGGATTCACTTCGTTTCAATTTTAAATTGAAATGAAGAAAAGAGAGAAAAATAGTTTGCGAAATTTTGTTTTTTTTAATTGAATTTTTATCTTATCTTTAACAACAGTTTGAGTTTGACTGAGGCATTTTTGAGTTTATTGAAGACAATTTTTTTATCAGAGAGTGTTTGGAACTATCGTAGCTTGTGACAGCTGTTAATAATACTTATTATTATTACCTACTATTTACTGTCCTAACATTCAAAAAGATTGGTACCAATTTCGGAACTGAAATTGTGTAATGGAATTGTATTCAGTTGACAGCTTAAAACGAATGGTTTCATTGGTGTTATATTTATCAACTCATATATTAAGGCGCTGTGTTCAGTCACGATCTTCATTCGTGGAGCCGAATCACAAGCCGAATTAAGATCGTTTTATTTAAAATCTATGGGTATAAAATATTATGAAAAAAAAAAGTACTTATAATTGATCGTATTTCTGGCCTGATGGCTGTTTCCTAAACACGATGACGCAAACTTTTCTCGATAGAAAAAAATTGCAAAGTTGACTCTGCAAATACATAAACTCCCATCGTTCTGTTATGCATACATTTATTTTGGTAATATTAAGTACAATTGTTTTTTATATTTTACTACAACAAATGGCTGTTTAGATTTTATTTATTGCGACTTTTAAATTATAATAGAAAATATTAAAATTATAACATGAATTGAATTGTAGTACCTACGCTTTTTTTTGAACCTCACATCATTGTGGAAATATTATATTTTATTCTATTCTAACAAAGTTGCATGGATTAAATCGGCATGGCATCCGGTTACCCACAGGATAGTATAAAAAACTTATTACAATGTAATAGCTACTTATTAATATTGTAAAATGATTATTTTGAAAAGAGCAACTGCTGAGTTTCTTGCCGGCTCTTCTCAGCAGAATCCGCTTTCCGAACCGGTGGTAGAGTCATGAAGTGTCATAAGAGCCACAGGTTGGCCTACAAGAAAGAAGACTTACTTAAGAAGCCTCAATAGCCCAACGGTTAAGGGTGCGGACTGAAAACTGAAAGGTTGCAGGTTCGAATCCCACCCGTTGCACTATTGTCATGCCCACTCCTAGCACAAGCTTTCTACTTATTTGGAGGGGAAAGGAGGATATAAGTCAACTTCAACTTGGCTGATATTCTTTAAAAAAAAAAGTGCGTGCGTACAAAGTACACATGTCAGAAGTGAAACTTCGTTCGCCCTATCTTACTCTCTCTCAATCGGTCTCGATCGCTCTCTCTCTCTTTTTTGACACTTCCGTTGCATACTTGCGTGACGTTACATTTGTAAAAATTTTACCCTCATGCGCCTAAGGAAGTTTCACTTCAAAAAAGAAAAAAAATATGAATTTTGAATTTTGATACGCTGTCGCTTCTATGCGAATTCTGGATTCTGTGGTACTCCCGTGATTCAAAGTTGCAGATAGCTACAGTTGGCGCACGGAGCGCGGAAGTCGGAATGTAATTAGGTACGTCGGGAACACATGGCGGTAATTTATGTAAATATGCACAGGCGACTTGCATTAGCATATAAATCTGAATACCTAACGATTTACGTGGGATACTTTAGAAATGCCCCGTGCATTGACTGTGGCCGGTTAAAATGCGAACTTCGTTTGTATGGAGCGCACTCGTGACAAACTCACAATTTAATTCTTAATTTAGAAATAAAATAATGAAAACATTTATTTTCTTTGTACTTTAGCTCGTGACTACGTGCCTATGGCGTAAGGTTTTAAAAATTCCGCAATTTTTTTTTTCAAAATATTTTTTCTTGTACTTTAGCTCGCGACTACGCCCCCATGGAGTAAAGTTTTAAAAATTCCGCAAATTTTTTTTTTTTCAAAATATTTTTTCTTGTACTTTAGCTCGCGACTACGCCCCCATGGAGTAAAGTTTTAAAAATTCCGCAAATTTTTTTTCTTCAAAATTTTTTTCTTGTACTTTAGCTCGCGACTCTGTCCCCATGGAGCAAGGTTTTAAAAATTCCGCAAATATTTTTTTCTTCAATTTTTTTTTCTTGTACTATAGCTCGCGACTCTGTCCCCATGGAGTAAGGTTTTAAAATAACAGAAATTTTTTTCAATTCTTTTTTCTTGTACTTTATTTTCTTGGGCTCGTGACTACGTCCCCATGGAGTTAGGTTTTGAAAATTCCGCGTTTTTCTCAAAAATTTTTTCTTCTAGTTTCGCACGCGACTACATCTCCAAGGAGTCTCCCATGCATCGATGGTGTGTTCCAACTTCTCTTTTTCCAGTGCGTGGTCTCTATTTGAGCAGTAATGGGGCCCATCGATCGTCTGTCATCAAAGTACAACATGAAACAAATTCCACATTTCACACAAAATCTATGAAATTCTCGTAATTGCATGAAAAATTTCAGAATTCCTCCCTCAATATTTTGCGGTGCCAAGCCTGTAAGGTACCTGTCGATAGCAGGAGCTCGCGCTGACATATCAGCCTTCTTACCGTAGTGATGTCAATTCGTGGGAAATATCGATAATAATGATACCAGAATATACCGATATTTCGATGACGGATTCTGTCTGATCACGACAACATGCCTATACTTTGATGGGACTCAGGACTTTTATCGCAGTTAAGTTTAATATAAGCGTTTTTTGTTTCAAAATGTTTTTTAAGGGTTTCGTACCAACGGCACCCTATTGTATATTATATAGAAAATATAATATACAATAGGGTGAGATTGAGTTGGAAAAAAAATCTAAATATCATTTAGATTTTTTTTCCAACTCAATCCGTGAAAGCAGCCACGGAAAAAAATAGTCTTAGATCCTATTTTTCTAATATAAAAATAAGATAAAAGAGTAAAAGTAAGATAAGTAAGGTAAGAAGAAGATTTTTTTATTATGTTACTTTATTAAGTAAGTAGTTGTAAGGGTAAACCCGCATTTGCACGTTGATTTTATGCATGTCGGTTTGCCTGTAATTAAGTGCACACCTGAAATATTTCCTTAGATGTAATTTCTTTTTTGTCATTCTTGTGCGAGTGCCTGTTGGCAAACCAATAAATAAATAAAATAAGCTAATTCCGTATAACAATAGTATAGTAGTAGAATGCACAAAGCAAAATAGAATTCGCCGATAACAAAATCCTTGAAAATATTTTACCAAGACAATATGGATAGAAGCGCTATTCTGGCAATATTCTAAACACCCAATAATTCACTGAGGCCATATCAATAAACTGTTCAAGTAAAGGTATCGTTCACTAGATACCGCTGTGTATTTGTATTTTATTTGAGAAAATCAGTGGGAACAACGCGTCAAGTTGTTCTTTAGCTTTTGTTTTTTGATCAGTATCTAGATGATTTGATTCATTTATCTCTCTCAAATTCCCTAACCTTCTTCAAAGGATCAAACTTCTTTCTCATCCTCTGTCAATTTATATTGTTGGTCTTTTTCACTTTCTAAGAAAGCTTCCTCGTTTTTTTGGCAGTCTTTTAAAATTGTTTACATTATGCTTAAAATGCCTTTTTTATTTCATACTGTCTGTCACCCCTTTGCAAAGATTGTTTTGTACATTAAAATAGCTTTCCCGCAATATTGCCTTTGTTCTGTAGTGTGTCCGTGTAGTGAGCTTATAACTTTAGGTGCTTGGACGAGCGTCCAAATCGATATCGACACATAGCATCACTAATGTGTTGCGATTTCCGATCTCAAGATTTATCGCAAGTGAGCTGCATTTAGTCGCGTTCAGATACAACGTGATATCTTTATTGGCTCTAGAAATACTGAAAATAACATTAAAAAGAAGGAAAATAGGAAAGGACTAATTACTACAGAATAAGATTTTTATTTTTTATTTTTGATTAAGTATTGTTTAAATGTTTTTGCTGGAACACCTTATCTTTTTTGTATTTAAAATTGTTTTGAATTGAATTGAAATCGGCCAAAAATATAAGCCTTGACTTGCCACAGGTTGGTTGGCCTACGTGAAATAATTAAATTTTGAATTTGAACAGGTACCTACTTAAATCCAATTTCATTGTACATTTCTACCAAATACCTAATGTCTACTAGTACAGTAATCAAGAAGAAAAAACCGATTAGGTATTTTATACAGTTCCACCTCTTGAAAATTTGTTCCAAACTTGTTTAAGTTAAACTACAAAGTTGTAAACTTTCAATTGCAATAGCACCAATACGAATAGTAAGTCGAAGGTAGCTTTTTATTTGGAATAAGTATTTTCAAGATATTTTTGAAAGGGGTCAAGCTACGAAGTAAACAGAATATACTCATTTTCCTTAGCCGTCTTAAAAAAAAGGCGTAAGCGACGCGACGCTCTGGCGAAGGAGACGCCTTGCTCTAGCAAAAATTTTCACTTTAAAGCTTAAAATTTCCCAAACGGATCGCGCAATCGAAAAAATGTTCATGACATACCTCCAATATTTTTGAAAGATATGCAACGACACCCCATAATGGAATAGACGAGTAAAAAAAATTAAGTGGCACTCGGGGACTGCCGCGGTAAAGCTATTGCATAGCATTTTTTATCAACTTATGCAATTATAATATTTATGCAATATTTTTTTTGCATAATAAAAATTATGCAAAAAAAATTAAAAAACAAACAAACAAGAAAAGCGAACTGTCACTACTTCGCGAGTGAGATTCGAACCTGCGACATCTACACCATACGGTAAAGAAAGCGGCCGCTCGCCCACTGCGCCAAATAGAGCTACTTAAGAACCTCTAAAATGTTAAACGCTTACTGAACGACGGTATTAGGTTTTTTTCGTTACGGAATTTCTTGATTCGGTCGCCGCGCTCTAACTGTATGTCCTAGTTCAAAGCCCGCGATAAAAGCTATGTAATAGCTTAAAAATAATACCATCCCACCCATTACGGTTACCTATACCAATAGTCTCTGCGCTAGACCGCAGAGTAGTTTGTGTGTAGTCCCTTGTAGTTTTCCTACGGAACCCTAAAAATAGATTATTTAGTGATTGTATCAAGTAATCAACTGTACAAGGTATACAGTGTACAAGCTAGTTTAACAAAGATCTCAACAGATAGACGTCCATTGCCGAATTATAGTCTCATTGACGTAGTGTCTCTCACTTGCGAATATCGCCACAGAACGATCTTATGCCGCTTGTATCTAGCGGCTACCAGTGCCTCTACCAGTAGCAGTGACAGCGGCTACACTTTGAGATCGTTCATCCAGCTGAATTTCTCAGTGCGAGGTCACCTCTCATACACTTTCCGACCCCTGTCGATTGTACTTAACGTATACTCACCCATTGCCATAAAGATTCTTCTTTGTCCACCAATAGACATCCACGGACAAAGGTCTCCTGCATGGACTTCCACAGGCCTCGGTCTTGCACCACCTGAATCCAGCGGCTCCCTGCGACTTGTTCGATGTCGTCGATCCACCTAGTGAACACTGCCAACACTGCGCTTCCCGGTGCGGGATCGCCACTCCAGCACCTTGGGACCCCAACGACCATCAGCTCTTCGAACTTTGTGCCCCACCCATTTCCACTTTAGTTTCGCGACTCGCTGAGCTATGTCAGTAAGTGTATAGCTTAGGTAGACGAAATAAAGTGTGACTACAAACTTGTATCTTCGATAACTTTGACTACGTGCTCTCTTGGTTAGTCTAAGGTAAAGTCTTAAATGGGAGAAGGATAACTTAGGAACGGTTGGGGGAAAAGGGCTTGTCTTTAATTAATCTAACTAAATCCAGACTTACCCCTAATAAGTTTCTCCGTGACATAGTATCGGAACGATAACAGCTTTGCCGTTAGGGCTGCTAAACGTTCCCAAACGTTCGTATTACATTCCCTCAAATATGGTCGAGCGAAGCAACGGCTGGATCATGCGTCATGCTCGTGAACGGGTCCCACCGGCGGGAATGGGGCTACTTTCAGTCTGCCCGTCTTAACGTGAATTGAATTGTAGCACCTACGCTTTTTTTGGAACTTCACCTCATTATGGAAATATTATATCCTATTCTGTTCTAACAAAGTTGCATGGATTAAATCGGCATGGCATCCGGCTGCCCACAAAATAGTATAAAAACTTATTACAATGTAATAGCTGTATAATATGAATAATATAAATCATTATTACTAATATAAATGATTATTTTGAAAAGAGCAACTGCTGAGTTTCTTGCCGGCTCTTCTCAGCAGAATCCGCTTTCCGAACCGGTGGTAGAGTCATGACGTGTCATAAGAGCCACAGGTTGGCCTACGTGAAATAAATAATTATGAATTTGAATTTGAATTTAAAACCTGCTAACCCTAAGACCAGACCAGGGAATGGAACCTGAGACTTCCCACTTATAAGACTATAACGTTAACCACTACGCCAGAGAGGTCGTCAAAACATCGAAGATCATTTCCGACATAATTCAATAAAATCCATTTATCACGTCCAATTTATTTCCAAAAAAAAACCATTCGTACCTTACATTTTGTAAAACGAAAACCTCTCATTAATCGTCTAGACAGATACTCGAAGAGACCACCGAGAAAAAACCAAATCAATTGCTCTATAGCCTAAGCTCTCGCGAACCAAAACACTTCAAATACAAAAGAAGTAGTAACGTCCACGTCTCGTTAGTGGTAAAAATCCGATCTTAATGAGACGCTTCTAGCCTTTAAAATCACTCGGTAATCGTACAGTTCAGAAAGATGTTTTAGTACGGCAAACTAGAAATAATTCCGGCTGCCGTGGATTGGAAAAACAACTGTAAATTAAAAATTTTATTTTTAAATGTAAGCTTTTATTAGCTACATCATTAGACTCTGGATATCATCTAGCATCAGAGTACTTGTTATGACGAATCAAACGAGCCCAAATTCGATGGGGTTACGTCGTTCTATTACAGAGTTCCGATAGCCATCTTCCGTCTCCATCATCAGATCAGCTCCATGTCACAATGATATTGCATTGTCATCCGATTTACACATAAATGCAAAATTTCAGCTCGATCAGAAACCGGGAAGTGGGTCTAATTCATCTGTCAAAATTTGACCCAAACAAACAAATAAATAAACTGGTCAAGCTAAATAAAAGCTTGTAAAAATTCAGAAAGGATTTAGAATATTAGCATGAATAGCACAGTCAAGGATAAAATATAAAAGTTAAATAGAGTAGAATAGAGTAGAATAATTTTTTATTCAAATTAACTTTTACAAAGTGCCTTCGAATCGTCAAGTGTATCTACCACTGGTTGAGAATACCATTGCCATAATTGATTAGACAAGTTTTACAAACTTAAAATTTATTATTTTGGACCGCTATACGAGTAAGACTGAGTTTCCACGGCGCGGTTTGAGGCCCGCGGCCTGCGTAGAGTGCAGATTTGTATGGAAAATGAAGTAGCAATTTCCACGGCGCGGTTTGCGCCCGCGGCGGGCGCGGTTGCGAACCGCGCCGTGGAAACCCAGTCTCATATTATCTTGCTTTTTTATATTACGGAATAATGGAATTGTTTTCTGACATAATGGACCAGCTAATTTTGGTTGAAAAACTTCGAACTTATAATAAAAAAGCCACACAAATATACACACATAAAAATTGTGCATAACAATGTTATTTCATTTTCTTGTGCTTCTATGCTAAGAAAATTCATTTGTATTTGTAACTTTTTGGCCTATAACATATTATTTATTATTTACAGTTACATACTGTATCTAAAAAAGCCTTGTAATGGTAACGCGTGGATTACTAATCTATATATATAAAAGAAAGTGGTGTTAGTTACACTATTTATAACTCAGGAACGGATGAACCGATTTGGCTGAAAATTGGTGGAAAGGTAGCTTAGAACCAGGAGACGGACATAGGATACTTTTTATCCCGTTCGACCGCGTTTCCGTCATGTCACTATAAAACGTGGTATAAGAAAAACACATCTGACATGGAATAACAAAACGCAAATGACAGTGGAATAACAAAACGTAAATGACAGCTAAACGTAATTTTGTCTTTGGTTATGTATGGTAAAAAGTTTGACAGTTATAAAAAGTGTTTTATTAAAGCATTACTGATATTATAAATGCGAAAGTGTGTTTGTTTGTTGGTTTGTCCTTCAATCACGTCGCAACAGAACAGCGGATTGATGCGATTTTTTGCATGGGTATAGTAATGGATGTAGTAGTGGTTCCTCAGACCGGGAGAGCTACTTTTTATCTCGGATAATGAAAGAGTTCCCGCGGGATTTTTAAAAACTAAATCCATGCGACGAAGTCGCGGGCATCAGCTAGTATTTTAATATAACATTTTTGAGCATTTTATATTACGCCTTTAAAAAAAAAATTAAGTGGCACTCGGGGACTGCCGCGGTAAAGCTATTGCATAGCATTTTTTATCACTTATGCAATTATAATATTTATGCAATATTTGTTTGTGCATAATAAAAATTATGCAAAAAAATAATTAAAAAAACAAACAAACAAGAAAAGCGGACTTTCACTACTTCGCGAGTGAGATTCGAACCTGCGACATCATACACCATACGGTAAAGAAAGCGGCCGCTCGCCCACTGCGCCAAAAAGAGCTTCTTGTGAACCTCTAAAATGTTGAACCCTTACTGAACGACGGTGTTAGGTTTATTTTCGTTACGGAATTTCTTGATTCGGTCGCCACGCTCAAACTGTTTGTCCTAGTTCAAAGCCCGCGATAAAAAATATGCAATAGCTTAACAAAGGCCACCGCTAACATAATGGCGTAGGTCCCAATCGTTTCTGAACTGTGTGCTAGCTAATCTGTGTTTCGTCTATGTCGGATACACCATCATTATGTCTAAGGAAGTTTGTGTCAAAGTATTCAAAGTTCCGAATGAACCTTCAGTGTAATATTATGAATAGGGTGGCACGAAGGTTGTTCTTACAAGGATAAAAGGCTTTTATGTGGCAAATAAAGGTGTCTTCTAAAATGTCCCTTTTCAAAGGATGCTTGTTAAAATCTCTTGGTCATATGACTCTAGTCAGATCTGTCAGTCTAATAGATAAGTCGGAATATTCGACTTTAGCCAACGTCGTAGGCAGCCGATAGCTTTTAAATTCTCTGAGCTTTAGAGACAACAATGCTGAAATGACGATAGTGAAATAGGCCCCTAGAATAGAATAGAATAGAATAGAAATATTTTTTATTCAAATAAACTTTTTACAAGTGCTTTTGAATCGTCTGGATCTACCAGACTAGACTCTAAAGGCCTATCATTATCGACATTTCAGCATTGTTTTGTTTTGAAAAGAGCAACTGCTGAGTTTCTCTCCGGCTCTTCTCAGCAGTATCTGCTTTCCGAACCTGTGGTAGCCTCAACTTGTCATAAGAGTCACAGGTTGGCTTACATGAAATAATTTTGAATTTTATCAAGCAAACTTTAACCGTCGAATAAAGACAGCTGTTTTTGTATTGGAAATTTGTCATACTGTGTACAGTTAAGTCAACATCATCATCATCATCATCATCATGAGCAACCCATTAACGTCCCACTACTGAGCACAGAATTCCTCTCAGAAAACGAAGGGAGTTAATTAGAAAGAAAGAAAGAAGAAAGAAAATATCTTTATTCACTAATGGTGACACAGACAAAACCAATCACAAAAATATAATTTCGTCTGTGACACCACCTAGAAAGGGTGTACAGCTCAGCACTATGCCTTGCGTCGCATGCAAAAAAAAAAATGCATACAATGCCAGGCGCTGATTTTCAGCTGTGACCCAGGTGACGTCACAGTTACAATATACAACAGTAAATTCAATCTATGGCAGATTTAAAAGGGAAGCAGTAAGTAAGCAGTAGTATCAAATATAATCACATTATTAAATAATATAAAGAAAGGTATTATCACCAGTGTTAGGGAGGAAGCTTTATACACATATAATATTATATACATATAACATAGGTAAATATATTTTATATAATATAGTGCAATAATATTTAAAGAAAATAATATATAATTGTGCAACATAACATATAAATTTAAATAACTGATATATTGACCGCTAAATTTTCATATTCATATTGTTTCAGAAGTAGAAACATTTTTAACTTTTTAACAAATGTAGTTCTACTCCTGGAATCACGTATGGGGGGAGGAATATTGTTCCAGCACCGGGTTGCAGCATATTTAAAACTACCCCTGAAAGCGGCAGTGCTGTGGTGTGGGACACTCAAAATTTTGCGCACCCCTCTGAAGTGCTCCCTACCCTCATACATCCTCCCTAGCTTATCATACAAGTAGTGCGGTTTACCATTCTTGAACATACCGAATAACAAGCTAGCAAGGTGTACCTTCCACCTCGACTTCATTTTTAGCATGCCATGCTTATTTAAAAATGGCGTCACATGAGTTCTAGGAGGAATACTAAAACAAAAACGTGCACATGCATTTTGAACCCGCTGCACACTCTTGCACGTTCTGGCCAGTAGACGAGGCCCATAAACTACGTCAGCATAATTGAGTTTCGATAGTATTAGACTTTCCACTAGACGAATACGCACCTCTTGGCTTGTATACTAACGTATATTATACAAAATTTTTAACCGGTAAAAACAATTGCGAACCACCATAGCCACGTGTTTCTCAAACCGTAAATCTGAGTCCATAAGCAATCCTAAATTCCGAGCTTCATACACATGCTCTAAATTGTTATCGTTTAAACATACACTCGCGGAATCAAATTTAATCTTATTAACTTGTGCCCTAGAACCAAAAATTAAAAGCTTTGATTTGCAAGGATTGAGAACCAACGAATTGCTATTTGACCAATCTGATATTCGTTTAAGATCCTCATTAATCCTTTGAACAGCCATTTGATACTCGTCTGGTTCAAAGGAGAGATACATCTGCAAATCATCCGCATAGATATGGAATTTACAATTTTTTATATTCTTAATAATGTCAGCACTATACAAAATAAATAAGAGCGGACCTAAAATCGACCCTTGTGGTACACCCCTAATCACATCCACAACAGATGAACAACATTTCTTACCATCACCCTGTGTAACTTCGACATATTGCTTTCTGTTGCTCAAATAGCTATTGAACCAATTAACGGTACTGACGTCAAAACCATAGTACGATAGCTTGGATAGTAGCAGCGCTGTGTTTATAGTATCAAATGCCCGAGAGAAATCTAATAAAACCAATATAGTACACATCCTTTGGTCTTGAGCCGTCAATATATTGTCTGTAACATCCAAAAGCGCAGTAACCGTTCCCCTTCCAGCTCTAAAACCCGACTGCATTTCTGGCAACAAATTGTTCTGTTCCAAGTATTTAGAGACCTGTAAGTAAACCACTTTCTCCAAAATTTTTGATGCACAGGGCAATACACTGATCGGGCGTAGGTCTTTTACAGTTCCAGGATTATTTGTCTTAGGAATTGGGCGAATGACTGCTACTTTCCAAGCATCAGGGAAGGTTGAAGTTTCAATTGACTTATTGATGATTGATGTAATGGCACCAAGACTTTGCGGAAGGGTCAACAGCAGCATGTCAAGAGTCATCTCGCCAGTTCCCTCTGCATTGGAATGCAGATTTAAAATTATTTTATATATCTCTGCCTCACTAGACATACTTAATGAAAACGTAGTGGATGTACATCTGCCAAATTCATAAAAAGTGAGCTGTGAGAGAGTGACTTCATTCTTACCTGGTATATCTAAAAAGTGCTTATTAATGTCCTCAGGATTACAAAGGTGAGCAGGCAGATTTATCCCTTTCTTAGGGAGAACAGTGTTTTTAAGGTTATCCCATAGAACCTTAGGATAATTAATTTTATTATTAATTTCATACTCAAAATACGAAGTTTTTTCACTATCCAATGCTTTTACGACTAAATTTTTATATTGTAAATAATTATCTTTATTCCCTTCAGTTTTCATACCCCGCCACTTCAGATGAGCCTCATCTCTAAGTTTCATCATATGCTTCACTGTATATGTTATCCACGGCACATGACGATCCTTGACCAGTCTCGTCCGCTTGGGGGCATGAACATCAAAGAGAATTTTGAGGAAACTGTTAAAAGCCGACACCATTAGGTTAACATCATCCATAGATGATAGTAATACCCAAGGTATCATACCTAGATGTATCTTAAACAGCTCGGGAGAAATGTTTTGCAATGATCTATAGGTTATTAACTTAGGCGGTATTTTCTTTTTCTTGCAATTGAGTGAACATTCAAGAAAAGCATGACTGCTAAGAGTAGGTATAGGGCTTATACTTATTTTAACTACGTCAATATCAGTACAAATAATGTCAATTAAAGTTTCACTATTATCAGTAAAGTGAGTTGGAGCATCAACTATTTGCTTTAGTTGCACGTAATCTAAAAAAGTTATGAGTTTCCTTGTCTTTGAATCGTCTTTTTTTATTAAATTAATGTTAAAATCCCCGAGAATAACGGTGTAATCATGATTTGACAACGACTGTATACTCTCGGTGATTACGTCAAGAAAGAGGTCGGTGTCAAGCCATGGCGGCCTATACGCTGTGCCAATTGCTATCTTGCATCCATTAACTTTTACACTGATCCACATCTGCTCGACAGACTCATGCCCTGGCACAGCACACGCGCGAACGTCAATACCTTGCCTGATGTAAAATCCGACTCCTCCCCCCCGACCCCCGCGTACGGTCTCCGGGCGCGGGATATGTCGCAAGCGGTACCCTGGAACAACCGGCGCGCGCCCCTCCCCCCCCACGCGTAACCAGGTCTCATTAATGGCCAAAATGTCCACTTGGAATCGTCCCATAGCCACAATTAATTCCTCATGCCTCGTCCCTAAGGAACCAGCATTAAGGAAACCAACCTTAAAAAATTTATTTTCCTTGTATTTTGTTAAAATATATTGTTTCAAAAGTACATAAATTATGAGTGTGAATGAATATAATGACATATGCAACATAGACTATACCGTTACCTACTTGAATCATAATATCTATAATAAAGTTTTGATAATAGTGATAAGTAATAAATCTTGAATAAGATAATAAGTAACACCAGATTTTTGTTTTAATCAAACAATATATTACTAGTGGTTCGCCCCGAACTGAGACCTCGCGGTAACGGTATCCCATGATTATTCATTCAATCGATACATGATAACCAAAACTGACATTATTATTATGCCCGTTTTCACCAAACATACCTAAATCATCCCCTAAGTAGGAGTCTCTTAACGTAGGTAGCTCCTAAATACAATCCTAAGTCCTAACATCCGTCCCAATATCCTTTTAGGTGTCCCGTACAGGATCGTGATAAATAAGTTGACAGAAAACATCAATCACCTAACTTATAGGTAGCCCGTAAAGGTTAGGGAACGTTAGTGAAAACATTGAATTATTTATCAAACATTGAATTTAACTCGTAGTTCCATGGGAATAGTTACTGACTGCGCCATCTATTAGCATTATTGTGAAGCTATGTTGATGCTATATGAATTACTGACGCCCATTAAAAATTAAATAATCTCGTTTCTTTATAATATTCATATAATTTTAGTATTTGTTGTTCAAGTACAGGATATAAGTGACCTAAAAACATAAAATCAGTTTGAAAATCCATAGCGGATTTTTCTAGAGAGCGTCTTCAAGCGAGCGTATAAAATCGCCACTTTGAAAGCCCCCCATTTCGTCAATTTTAAGGGAAAAATTAAAAAAAAAATATTTTTGTACTCAGTTCAAAATTATCTTTAAAATGATACGTAACAATTTTATGTAACGCGATTTTTTTTTTTTTACTTCGCATTCGCTTCTATGAGAGCCCCCCTGAAATAAAGATTTTTATAACTTTTTAAGCCATTTTCGGCTGGAGGCCATCGGTTTACATATTATATCTAAATTTGAAGTAATTACGTTCAGTAATTCAAAAGTTATAAGGCTCTGACAGACGGACGGACGGACGGACGGACGGACGGACAAGTGCAAATCGCCCTAGTTAACTCAAAGACCTTCGCTTCGCTCGGTCGATAATAATTAAGTTAGCCATGTGTATTGTAATGTTAACGTTTACGACATAGACTATACTGGTAATCAAATTATAATATCGGTAATTTAGTATATCATAATAATAATAAAATGTACAAAATCTTAAATATAAATATGAGTAACAGATTATTAATATTTGTTTAATTATATCATATATAATAATAAATGAGATAAACACGTATAATATTCTGTTATTAGTTATGTAATGAGATATTAAGCTTTCTTCCTTTTTACGAATATTCACATCAATATTATTCAACAATAGTAATATAAAGTTTTCTGAAACTATAACAATATGCTTACTTACGCCAGTGAAACTATACCTAACTATGATACATAATGTAACTAAAAAAAATAATAACAACAAGCCTCTGCTAAAGAATAATGATATCAGCTTGAAGTGAAAAACGAATATACTCTTTATTAAATTAAATAACCATAACCCATTTAACCAGCTCGATCCGAAAAAAACCTGTTTAAATCCACATCGGAGCGTATGCGGTGCGCCGTGGAATTTGCATCGCGTCGTATGAAAATACGCCCACCGCTCGTCCACACATATCGCCACCCCTTATTCCGACCTTGTTCCCTAGCTTTATAGAATAGCTGCTTATTATTCCGGGTAAGACGTTCATTAATATAGAATCGACACGCAGCTCCTTCAATAATCCCAGAAGTATCAGCTCCTCGACGGACTCGGGCGGCGCGCAACAACTCATCGCGCAGCGCCCGCCTGGAAAGCCTGACGGCGACCGCGCGCGGCCGCGGCTGACTTTCCCCCTCCAACACTGCATGCCGCGGGCCCAGGCGTTCAGCCGATACAACATCTCTGTCACTGACTTCAATGCCGAGCTTCTTTCCAATAAGGCTGGTGATATGAATAAGGTTCTCGCCGCTCCGTTCCTGAAGTCCAGATATTTCCACCTCATTGAGAAAGTATTCCTGTTCGCGGTCATTCAGCTGGTTTTGCAACTTAGTAATAGTCTCGTTTAAGTTAACCTTCTCCTCACATGCAGCAGAGTTAGATACTCGTTCTTCCAGGATCGACAACCTAGCCTCTTCTTGCTCCTGACAAGCGGAAACTCGTTCCTCAAGGGCTGCCAGTCTTGTCTCAATTGCGTCTACTCGCCTGTTGAAATCTGTCATTGTAGCGCAAATGCGTGCTAACTCATCCTTAAAAAATGACATCTCCGCCCGTATCACCTGGCGAACTTCATCAGCAACGCTGCTTGGAGATGACTGCGCAGACTGACATAAATCCCTCTCAGCATCCTTATCACGTATTTCGGGAAGGCTCTGGCTACTTGGACTTTTAGGCGGCACCTTGATATCCATTTTCTCCCCTTTACATGTATGGCACCTCCATTTACTAGAAACTTGGTGTCCTGGGCTTAATTTAAGGCAGACAGGATGAAAAAGAGCCATACATTTCACACACTTAACGCCTTCTACCAGAGATATGAATTTTTTACAAATCTTGCATTTATTAGCCATGATGAATCAAGAATTGATAGGTGTTGTTGTAGCCGCGCGGGTATATTTGACAATAAGATTTATTAATTATGCGAGTTATATTGATGCAGAAATAATATTTATATAAATTCAGAAATATAAATTCACAAATCTTATTGTAAATCACTCCAATATGATTATTACTCCGAATTTTGAAGTAGAATACCAAACTTCTGCATGTGGGTATATCGAGATAATATCAGCTGACCATCCACTTTGTTCACGTATTTGTTTTTCGCCGATTAATAGTTTCTACGCAATAATCACTGCTCACGAATAACTGCCCCATTCAAAACTCCACGAGTCGTCATTACTTTAACACAACTGTCTTCGTAAAATTAGTGCATTAACTTATTTTAAAACAAAAATTTTTGTTACACGCAACAGCTGTTGTTCGCAACCGCGACGTCACTCCACTTAAGGAAAGGTCCTTAAAAAAAGAGTTACCTAATTTAAGAAAAAGATTAAGTGGCACTCGGGGACTGCCGCGGTAAAGCTATTGCATAGCATTTTTTATCAACTTATGCAATTATAATATTAATGCAATATTTTTTTGTCACTACTTCGTGAGTGAGATTCGAACCTGCGACATCATACACCATACGGTAAAGAAAGCGGCCGCTCGCCCACTGCGCCGAACAAAGCTACTTGTGAACCTCTAAAATGTTGAACGCTTACTGAAAGACGGTGTTAGGTTTATTTTCGTTACGGAATTTCTTGATTCGGTCGCCGCGCTCAAACTGTTTTTCCTAATTCAAAGCCCGCGATAAAAGCTATGCAATAGCTTAAAAAAACATTTAAAAAGGTAAAAAAAAATGGGAACTACAAAAGTAAAGTTTTTGAATATGACTGGGAATCAAGACCGCCCACCATAGAGAAGAAAAAATACGCTAAAATAATATCCAGTTCCACAACGCACGCCTCTATCTTAATTAAAACGCGGCCAGACTTGAAACGAGCCCAAATAGCTGCGAAAATCTGCCACGAGCTTTCTAATAGCCTACATTTGATCCCGGAAAATTAAGGAGTTCCAGTAGGAACTAGAAAACCTTTATCCACAAGTCTCGAGTATCATATTGTAATAAAATAATTAGACTTTGGCAACATAATATAGCTTACATCCTATGCTTAAATACATAAATTATAAATGCGAAAGTGTGTTTGCTTGTTGGTTTGTTCATTGGTCCTTCAAACACGTATAACAGAGCAACGGATTGACTCATTTTTTCTTTGAGTAGTAAACCAACTATTTTTTGCATGTAAATAGTTCAGGAGTTCAGGACCAGCCCGCCTAGCGTGCACGTCGAAGTGATATCTTGCGTTAAGAGAGAGAGAGATATTGTCGAAGTGATATCTTGCGTGAAGAGAGAGAGAGAGATATTGTCGATGTATACTCCCCTGACGCAGTGGTGAGCGCTGTGATTTTATAACTGGGAGGTCTCGGGTTCGATTCCCGGCGGGGTCAATCTGGGAATTTATAATTTCTGAATTGTCTCTGGTCTGGTCTGGTGGGAGGCTTTCGTTAGCCGTGGCTAATTACCACACTACCGGCAAAGACGTTCCTGCCGCCAAGCGATTTAGCGTTCCGGCACGATGGCGTGTAGAAACCGATTAGGGGTATGGGTTGAATTTTCACTGCCGCACCCCTTCCAAGTTAGTCCGCTACCATCTTAGACTGCATCGTCACTCATCAACAGGTGAGATCGCAGTCAAGGACTAGCTTGTCATCGAAAAAAAAGACTAATTTCTCGTTCGACGAATCCATGTGCGCAACCATAACATGATTTCGATAGAGGTATGGAGATAATACGAGAAAAGGCATAGACAAAATTTTCTCGTGCGTGCATGCTAGGCCTGCAGGAGAGTGACATTACTACTACTTTTTATCTATTACTTATAAATATCCACGGATCTCTAAAAACATTATGCACCGCTAAAAGTGCAACATATCTCGCGAAGGCAAACGGGTAGAATGAGTCGCGACGCCTACCCTGGATGCGAGCCAGGCCAGGGTGAATAATATGTATGGAAAACCACACCCTTGAATGTGAAATACGTTGAATAAAGGAATCTAGAATACGTATTTTCAATAGTTCTGGTTCGAAAAATGCAATATTGCTTTCGGATTTGAATTTAAAACATACATTTTAGGATTTTATATTTTTTACTAGTTTCTTCCTGTGGCTTCGCTGACGTTTAGTTCGATTTTTAAACCCCTAATTTACCCAATATGGGTTTATTTTCAAAAATCCTTTCTTAGCGGATGCCTACGTCAGAATAGTAACCTGTTCGCCAAACAGCCCAATCCGTCCAGTGATTTGAGCTCAGCGTTGATGGATAAGCCAGTCAGTCAGTCAGTCAGTCAGTCACCTTTGCCTTTTATATATAGAGACGTTTATCCGAGAGATAAATTGGGCGTATAGTTTTTGTATTAAAACTCTGTCAAAAATCAAAATATACCTCAAATTTACGCTCGGATAAAAGCCTTTTTATGCGCTGGTTAAATTGGCCCTTAGAAGATTAAAGTGTTAACCTACATATAAATAAATTATCCGAATAAATTTTAAATATATGTATATCAAAAATTGTAGATACATTTTATATTTATTTATATTTTATGTTACTTTAGTATATTATGTAATATCCGTCATATTCATTTTCAACTGACGAAAACAAATGAGTTTCTCAATTCATCATGACTGTATTTTTTATTTTTAGCTAGTAGTCTGAGTATTAAACCAACACTTTAATACTCAAAGCTAGTAGTAGTTGTTTAGGCGCTACGACGGAGCATTCGTAAATATAAACATACTTATACTGCTAAAATAATAACCCCTACTTTTGGCCTTTCCGGAGTCTGGTAAAAAATTCACATTTATTTGCCTCCACTCCTAATCCACTATCCATTGTGAATAAAGAACAACAGACTCTAGATCAAAGTACACTTCGAGCCAAAAACATTGGGCACGATTTATTTCACCCCATTCTGGTGATTATCTATCCGACGTCACGGAAAAATGTCTTGCACTGCAATCTGGAGACTAGCCAACGCTGTATGCTTTTGTATCCGACTTGTAAAAAGAGGGATGTTATAATTTTTGACGCCATTTTCTCGTTTTTACTCCCCGCACCGAGTGCAGTAATATTTTACTGTGGTTTATTTTGTACTCGCTTTTTCTTGTGGCCTTTACACTTTTACATACGAGTACATTTCTTGTATACTTGAATTATTAATTATGTCAAAAGTAAGTGTTCTCTGAATCCTTACTAATATTATAAATGCGAAAGTGTGTATGTTTGTTGGTTTGTCTTTCAATCAAGCCGCGATGGAGCATCGGATCGACGCGATGTGATTTTTGCAAGAGTTGTAGTTGAGGCCTTTTAGAGAGTGAGAAACCCGGAAAAATATTCCGGAAAAATAGAGGGTTCTTTTTAAATCTAATTTTTTTTTAAATTTATTTATTTTAAATCTAACTACACGTGGATGAAGTCGCAGTCAAATGCTAGTAATATTTTTTTCATGTAATGTTGTGCCGGAGACAGAAATAGTTAGCGACTGAGAGGGTATAAGTGTCGCCATTCTCTACTAGCGTGAGTTATACGATTAGGTACTGCAAATAAAGTACTACTACGTCGAGTATTCTGTCTGTTGGAAGGCTTTAGCCGCGGTTAGTGTCCACCCTATCCTCTAAGATGTACTGTCAAGCTTTCTGCCCCCTTAGCCAAGTTACATTGGATCGTTTCTATTCTCTTTCTATGATCGTTAACGCTCGGTTTTGTTATGGATACAGCGCCATCTAGTTTGCGATTTTGAAACTCGAACAAGGTGCAATAATAAAATTATCTAATTTACTATAGTGTGCATTTTAAATGGACACTACAGTGAATTTATGCATTTTAAATGCTTAAAAACATTTTTAATACAAAATGCCGCAAATATAATCAATACACTTCTTTCTGTCTTTGATCAGCTGCAGCGCCATCTAGTCTAGCCCTAGCCAAACCTTCAAGCGTTAACAATCGTAGAAAGAGAATAGATACAACGAAGTGTAACTTGGCTTAGGGGGCTGGTACGATGGCAAATGACGCGTAGAAACCAGTTAGGGTTATGGGTCTAAGTTACACTACCATATCCCTTCCAATTTAGCTCGATATCATTTAGGCTGCATCGTCACTTACCATAGGTGAGATCGCAGCCATGGTTTAACTTGTCACTGAATAAAAAATTATAAATCCATATCCTACTCCTATTCCTACTATCCTACTTTCTACTAAAATCCCACTAATTCTACCTTCCTACTAATATTTTAAATGTGAAAGTTGGTGAGGAAGTATGGATGATTGGATGGATGTTTGTTACTTTATAACTCCATCACAAATGAACCGATTTGGCTGAAATTTGAAATAGAGATAGCTCATACATTAACACATAGGCTACTTCTTATCCCGGATAATTACAGAGTTCCCGCGGGAATCAAAAACCTTAATCCACGCGGACGAAATCGCGCGCACCATCTAGTATTATAAATGCGAAAGTTTGTGAGGATGGATGGATGGATGTTTCTTACTCCTACACGCCACAACGAATGAATCGATTTGGCTGAAATTTGGAATGGAGATAGCTCATACCCTGGATTAACATATAGATACATTTTATCCCGGAAAATTAAAAAGTTCCCTTAGGAATCCAAAAATCTTATTACACATAAGTCCATAAGTGTACATCCAAACCACTTCGGTGATTATCTGTTAGACGAACCGGAAAAATGGGCTGCAATCTTATCAACTGGGAAGCTGCCAAGACTGTACCCCTTTTATGTCACGCGTTGTAAATAGATTATCGACTGTATGATATTGATGATCGGCCATTATCTATATTTGGCACGATGAATGATAAACGAGATACGTCTTTGAAATTTTTCTATAGAAAATTTTCGTGTGGGCATTATTTTGGGGCTTATTGTGTACGGGGTTTTGAAATTCGTTCAAGTATCAATATCTGAGAGCGACTTATCGGCTTAAGTGTAAGTTATGTTATTTTCGCCAGTATGTTACAGAATTCCGAAGTAGGTTTGTGGATTTATCCTTCAATCACGCATCAAATATGGTCGAGCGAAGCAACGGCTGGATCATGCGTCATGCTCGTGAACGGGTGCCTTCGACGGGAATGGTGCTACTTTCTAACTGCCCGTCTTAAAATGAATTTAATTGTAGTACCTACCTACGATTTTTTGGAACTTACCCTCATTGTGGAAAAATTATATTCTATTCTAACAAAGTTGCATTGGCCAAATCGGCTTGGCATCCGGCTGCCGACAAGATAGTATAAAAACTTATTACAATGTAATAGCTACATAATAATATTGTAAAATGATTATTTTGAAAATTATGAGTGTATTTAAGCAATTAAATATCACATAAATATCACATGCTTAGCAATGGCGAAGGAAAGCATCGTGAAGAAACCTGCACACCTCAGAGTTCCCCATATTGTCTAAAATATCCGTAATTTAGTCGACGAAGATAATAATTGACCACATTTAGTCAAAAATATCTGAGATTTTACACAATCATTGCAAATATTAGAATGTGCGAGAGAGAGGGATGCGAAATGCAATTAAGGTTCTAACATGGAACTAGGAATTACGACTAAGTCTTTAGGCCCAAATTACACAGTGCATCGTTTATCGTTGCGAATTTTTTTTTGCAAAAATGAACCGTCTTTAATTCGCACTAAGGGTGAATTTTCTACGGTAAGTTTTTCGAGATTTTTGCTCTCATTTTCGAAGGTCATTGGTGAGCCATCCGTCTAAATTCGCCCTTAGGCCCATATTAGACGGTGCCGAGTTCATCGTTCATTTTTGCGAATATTTTTTGCGAAAATGAGCCCTAAGGCCCTTTGCCCTAAGGGCGAATTTAGACGGATGGCTCAACGATCACCCTCGAAAGTGAAAGCAAAAATCTCGAAAAATTAACCTCAAAAAATTCACCCTTAGGGCGAATTAAGACGGTTCATTTTCACAAAAATTTTCGCAACGATGAACGATGAACGGGGCATCGTCTAATTTCGGCCTTAGTGTTATCGCCAGGAAAGCGTTGATTATGAAATAAAACCTGAAAAAGCTTCCATAAAACATTTCCCTGTATCTTTCACGCCAAAATTTAAATTTGTGTCCGTGTTTTAGCGGAATACCGCTTGGCGCTTGAATAAGCAAGCTAGTTGGCCGGAGAGGCGAATACTCCGAGACAAATGGGGGGATCTGAATAGTGGGGGGACGGAATGACGAACACACTAATTCGTCACGAGCTTTTGTATAAACAGAAGTATTCTGTGGAAAGGATTTGTGTAAATTTATTAAGCCATTGCATAGCTTTTATCGCGGGCTTTGAACTAGGATAAGCAGTTTGAGCGCGACGACCGAATCAAGAAATTCCGTAACGAAAATAAACCTAACACCGTCGTTCAGTAAGCGTTCAACATTTTAGAGGTTCACAAGTAGCTCTGTTCGGCGCAGTGGGCTAGCGGCCGCTTTCTTTACCGTATGGTGTATGATGTCGCAGGTTCGAATCTCACTCGCGAAGTAGTGACAGTGCGCTTTTCTTGTTTGTTTGTTTTTTAATTTTTTTTTGCATAATTTTTATTATGCAAATAAAATATTGCATAAATATTATAATTGCATAAGTTGATAAAAAATGCTATGCAATAGCTTTACCGCGGCAGTCCCCGAGTGCCACTCAACTTTTTTTTTCTCTTTCAAATAAATCTTACTGGACTTTTCACAACTGATTAAGGAACTGATTTGAAACTGTGAATTTTATAGATCTTCTTAACCGATTTCAAATAGTTTAATATAAAAAATTCTTTTTAAAAAACCGATTTCAAACGCTCGCGCCAGTACAAAGTATATAATTTATTGTTGATATTTTAAAAAACGCTAGACCGATTTCGATAGAATTCCAATGGAACCACCTGGGAAGTAATAAAATGAAACGAAAAAATAATTTTCCAAATCGGTTCAGGCATCTTCGAGTGAGAGTGGTGAACATACATTAAAAAAAAAGATTCCGACGAATTGAGAACCTCCTCATTTTTTGAAGTCGGTTAAAAAGGAGGTTGTCACTTCGACCTGTATGTATGTAATATTATTGGAACTGCAAAATAATCACATATGATAATCTATTTGGGCTTCCAAACAAATATACAAAATTTTATAGGTGTATGTATGTTTGTCCACCCATTTCTCCGAAACTATTTATCAGGTTGTAGTTATTCCTTTTTTATTTGCTTACATTTACTTCAACTTAGGGAACAGTAAAGGTTTCATCAAAATCGGTTCAGTAGTTTTCAAGATATGGACACTTTTCAGTTATTCTTTATTTCGGTACATTCAAGTCTGTTTAATTTACCTAAATTATAGCTTGTTAAGTGACAATTTAGAAAATTATTATTTCGGAATTGTCTTAGTCTGGTGTGGTGGGAGGCTTTGGTTGTGGCTAGTTACCAACCTACCGTCAAAGACGTTCCGCCAAGCGATTTAGCGTTTCAGCACGATATCGTGTAAAAGCCGATTACCGGTATGGATCCTTTGCAACGTGGCTGCCTGGTAGAGATCGCTTATAATCGATAAGGTACTTCTAACGATATTATAACTCACGAGTATTCAGTATATTCATCATCATCATCATCAGCAACCCATCAACAGCTACTGAGCGCAGGTCTCCTCTCAGAGAAGGGTTACAGGCCATAGTCCACCACGCTGGCCCAATGCGAATTGGCGGACTTCACACACCTTCGAGAACATTATGAAGAACTCTCAAGTGTGCAGGTTTCCTCACGATGTTTTCCTTTACCGTTGAAGCAAGTGATATTTCATTGCTTAAACGCACTTGACTCCAGATTTTCAATACAAAAACTGTCAGACCGCCCTCTTGTTCGTCACGCATCAGTTCCATCGTTTCTATTTTCATGTTTCATGCGTCAGTATATTAAAAAGTATCAATTTCCCTTTCTAATTAAAACTCAATCAAATCCTTTTTAATTACCTACACTTAGAATATCCTTCTTAACGAAAATTACATCTACCTGGGGCCTTGAGTGGGCGCAACGAAATCAAATTATGATTTAAATCCATTTTAAATCTCTCTTTAAATCAATTTCTCGTGGATTCAAATTAAATTTACACAAAATATAATAATTCTTTCCGATTTAAGGTGATCGCACATATGACAGCACTGTTTGAGTTGTGCGCACTTAATCCAATTTCAAGAAATACCTAGCAGGTTTTCAATTCAAAACGTACCTACTGAGGGTGATTAAGCTTGATCTACATAGTATGTTAAATGACATGTTAGTATCCGCCGACGCGTCGTCGTGCCAGATCTGGTGATGTCAAAAGGGTCTGAAAAGATTGCTACAATCCTAACCTTGACCTATGACTGAAGCGAATAAGTATGAAAAATTGCAAAGATTTTACTATAGTCCCTATTGTTATGCGATATACTTTAGAATTTAGACATGTAAACTAGAAGGTAGAAGTTAATTCAGGGTGAACCTCTAGTTACTTTCTTTCGTGAGAAGATACAAATAAGGGTTGTACTTTCTATAACAATTAAATAGGTATGTAAAAGGAAAAGTTGACTGACTGACTGGTCTATCAACGCAAGCTCAAAGCATTCGACGAATCGGGCTGTTTGGCATACAGATAGCTATTTTAACGTAGGCAACCGGTAAGAAGGTATTTTCGAAAATTCATCCCCTAAGGGGTAACATAGTTAAGAAGGATTTGAGAAATCGAACTTAACGTGAGCGGAGCCGCGGGCAAAAGCTAGTTACATATAATTTTTATTATCTCACTAGGTGATGCCCGCGACTACATCCGCGTGGATTTAGTTTTTAAAATCCCTCGGGAACTCTTTTATTTTCCGGGATAAAAAGTAGCCTATGTCACTCTCCAGGTCCTCAAGTATACCCATGCAAAAAATCACGTCGATCCGTAGCCCTGTTGCGGCGTGATTGAAGGACAAACTAACAAAGCAACAAACAAACACACTTTCGCATTTATAATATTAGTAAGGCTTCAAAACTCTGTGGGATTGGATTTCATATATACGTGCGGAATAAGCGGCTTGGAACGAGTTGACGAATGCGCGTTCACCTTTACGCGGAATGTAATAATTCTTTGCTATTTAAAAGCCAAAATCGAGCGCCCTCCTCTAGAGTCTTATTCCACGAGCATTTTTCAAGATCCCCCCCCCCCCCCCCCTCTTCCCGTTCCCCCTTCACCCGTCGAGATAAGGCTGAGTACCTTTCTATTGGCCCGCAAATCGTCTTACATTTGTCTGTTTTAAATAAAATGACATTTTAATAGAGGAAACGTTACTACCGTTTCGTTTCTGATTTTATTTTAAACGATGCAATGGGAGAAGAGTAGTACCATTCTACCTAATTAGGGCCGATTTCACCAACATTAATTAATGAGTCTTATTCGAGCGTTTTGATATTTTACCAGATTTTCAATACAAAAACTGTCAGAACGCCCTCTTGTTCGTCACGCATCAGTTTCATCGTTTCTATTTTCATGTTTCATGCGTCATGCTCGTGAACGGGTGGCACCGCCGCTGGCGGCAATGGGGCTGCTTTCTGTCTGCCCGTCTTAACATGTATTGAATTGTAGTACGCATTTTTAGAACTTCCCCTCATTGTGGAAATATTCTATTCTATTCTATTCTAATAAGTTGCATGGGCTGGCTTGGCATCCGGCTGCCCACAAGATGTATAAAAAACTTATTACAATGTAAATGGCTATTGGCTACATAATAATATTGTAAAATGATAATTTTGAAAAGAGCAACTGCTGAGTTTCTTGCCGGCTTTTCTCAGCAGAATCCGCTTGCCGAACCAGTGGTAGAGTCATGACGTGTCATAAGAGCTACAGGTTTGCCTACGTGAAACCAATAATTTTGAATTTGAATTTATTTAGGCCCGACCGTCTTCAACAAACGTGTATAAACTAAAATTATCTTTATACGTTGTAGTGGCGATTGAAGTCGGTTTTTTTTAAAGAATTTTAAGCTATTACATAGCTTTTATCGCGGGCTATGAGCGCGGCGACCGAATCAAGAAATTCCGTAACGAAAATAAACCTAACACCCCCCACTCCGACCGGCACAGCGGTGCGGCGTTGAAAGCCGTGCATCGTCTAACGTCGTTTCAGTTCGGCAGACTTCGGCACGGTGTTTGTGTGCGTGCGACTAGAAAATGCTATGCAATAGCTTTACCGCGGCAGTCCTCGAGTGCCACACGTATTTTTTTATTAGAGAATCGCACCAAAGGATTACCTACCTGTTTTAAAATTATTGGTACGTAGTTCCTTATCGCGCGGTACGGAAGGGGGCTAGACGGAAAAAATTAAGGAAACCGACACGACACATTTTTGAAACGTCATTTTTTGTTGAATGTGAATTTTGCATTGTATTCGGTATTTTCGCCTTAGAACTCGGCGTCTGCATGGCCTAGTGGTTAGGAGAGTCGCCTATAAATTCAACGTCGATGGTTCGAATCCCAGCTCGACAGACTGAATTTTCTATTTTCAATTTTATTTTAAATAATTTCTAAATGTGGAATTTTTCCCTAATTTTTTATTGTATAAATTGGATAACGCCATCTGTGAAAAAACAGTAACTCCACCAGAGTAACTCTTTGGTGTTGTATCAGTGCAATAGAAATAAACTAAAAATAATTCATCGTAGTTAATCAATTTAATACTAGATGACACCACTAGTTTATTACAATTCTAAAATACTACTACTCAGGTACTACGTTCCATCCGGGTGTCCCTTGACACGTCTCTTTTTTTTATATTTATTAAAAAATAAAAGGTACATTCACGGACAGAACAGCCATTGCGATGGGTCAACCCGTGTAATGTCACGTGAAATGAGACGTTCCATTCAACGCTAGTGATATACGAATTATCGATACAGTAGATATCGACAATACTGCATTAAGCAATTAAATATCACATGCTGCAACCGTGAAGGAAAACATCGTGAGAAAACTTGCACGCCTAAGAATTCTTAGGCGTGCAAGTTTAATTAGGTGTGTGAAGCCTACCAGTTCGCATTGGACCAGCGTGGTGGACTATGGCCCAATAATCCTTCTCTGAGGAGACCTGCGCTCAGTAGTGAGACGTTAATGGATTGCTCACGATGATGATAATGACGAAGTTTTTGACCGAGCGAAGCGAGGTCTCTGAGTTAACTAGAGCGATTTGCACTTGTCCGTCCGTCCGTCCGTCCGTCTGTCAGAGCCTTATAACTTTTGAATTACTGAACGTAATTACTTCAAATTTAGATATAATATGTAAACCGATGGCCTCCAGCCGAAAATGGCTTAAAAAGTTATAAAAATCTTTATTTCAGGGGGGCTCTCATAGAAGCGAATGCGAAGTAAAAAAAAAAATATCGCGTTACATAAAATTGTTACGTATCATTTTAAAGATAATTTTGAACTGAGTACAAAAATATTTTTTTTTTAATTTTTCCCTTAAAATTGATGAAATGGGGGGCTTTCAAAGTGGCGATTTTATACGCTCGCTTGAAGACGCTCTCTAGGAAAATCCGCTATGGATTTTCAAACTGATTTTATGTTTTTAGGTCACTTATATCCTGTACTTGAACAACAAATACTAAAATTATATGAATATTATAAAGAAACGAGATTATTTAATTTTTAATGTACATCAGTAATTCATATCGCATCAACATAGCTTCACAATAATGCTAATAGATGGCGCAGTCAGTAACTATTCCCATGGAACTACGAGTTACGACTAACGACCTATCCCAAAAACAGTTTTGCGTCGACCATTATTATTTAGTTACTTATTATAATACAATAATTGTATTGTAATTTTTTTTGTACCATATTATTCAATTAAAATTATTTTTTAGTTAAATTTTAGTTAAATATTGTATATTTTCTATTCGCGTCGATAGATGACGATTTGTACAGATGCCCGTAACCCGGTTTCACTCGTTAGTACCTACATAATAATTCAATGTTTTCACTAACGTTCCCTAACCTTTACGGGCTACCTATAAGTTAGGTGATTGATGTTTTCTGTCAACTTATTTATCACGATCCTGTACGGGACACCTAAAAGGATATTGGGACGGATGTTAGGACTTAGGATTGTTGACCGAGCGAAGCGAGGTCTCTGAGTTAACTAGAGCGATTTGCACTTGTCCGTCCGTCCGTCCGTCCGTCTGTCAGAGCCTTATAACTTTTGAATTACTGAACGTAATTACTTCAAATTTAGATATAATATGTAAACCGATGGCCTCCAGCCGAAAATGGCTTAAAAAGTTATAAAAACTTTATTTCAGGGGGGCTCTCATAGAAGCGAATGCGAAGTAAAAAAAAAATATCGCGTTACATAAAATTGTTACGTATCATTTTAAAGATAATTTTGAACTGAGTACAAAAATATTTTTTTTTTAATTTTTCCCTTAAAATTGACGAAATGGGGGGCTTTCAAAGTGGCGATTTTATACGCTCGCTTGAAGACGCTCTCTAGGAAAATCCGCTATGGATTTTCAAACTGATTTTATGTTTTTAGGTCACTTATATCCTGTACTTGAACAACAAATACTAAAATTATATGAATATTATAAAGAAACGAGATTATTTAATTTTTAATGTACATCAGTAATTCATATCGCATCAACATAGCTTCACAATAATGCTAATAGATGGCGCAGTCAGTAACTATTCCCATGGAACTACGAGTTACGACTAACGACCTATCCCAAAAACAGTTTTGCGTCGACCATTATTATTTAGTTACTTATTATATAATACAATAATTGTATTGTAATTTTTTTTGTACCATATTATTCAATTAAAATTATTTTTTAGTTAAATTTTAGTTAAATATTGTATATTTTCTATTCGCGTCGATAGATGACGATTTGTACAGATGCCCGTAACCCGGTTTCACTCGTCAGTACCTACATAATAATTCAATGTTTTCACTAACGTTCCCTAACCTTTACGGGCTACCTATAAGTTAGGTGATTGATGTTTTCTGTCAACTTATTTATCACGATCCTGTACGGGACACCTAAAAGGATATTGGGACGGATGTTAGGACTTAGGATTGTATTTAGGAGCTACCTACGTTAAGAGACTCCTACTTAGGGGATGATTTAGGTATGTTTGGTGAAAACGGGCATAATAATAATGTCAGTTTTGGTTATCATGTATCGATTGAATGAATAATCATGGGATACCGTTACCGCGAGGTCTCAGTTCGGGGCGAACCACTAGTTATTTATGTTTAGATATAAGTTTTATTTACTTATTTATTTAGTGAAATAAAATGAATTAAAAATTAATGTAGCCTAGTGGTTATTATATAATTATAATTATATAATAATAGCGAAATTTTCCTTCACCGTTTAAGAAAGTGATATTTAATTGCCTAAAGCGTACATTACCCCGAAAAGTCAGTGCCTGGAATCGAACGCCGGACCCCCCGAAAAGAAGGCTGAAGTCTAACCACTAGGCTACATTAATTTTTAATTAATTTTATTTATTATAATTTATGCAGAACTCTCAGGCGTGCAGGTTTCTGCACAATGTTTTCCTTCATCGTCGAAGCATGTGATATTTAATTGCTTAAAACGCACTTTACTCCGAAAAGTCAGTGTCTGGGATAGAACCCCGGACCTTCCGAAAAGAAGGCCGACGTCTAGGTTATCAAATTAAATAAATAAATTAAACTTTTATGTACCTATAAATAAAAACTTATTAACACAAAAATGCAGTTTCTTAGTTCAGTTAAAGAATGTCCCAGGGTAAAAGAAAAACATTTTTACAAAGTATCTCAGTTATGTTTTTAAGAAAATGATACCGAAGTTTGCATTAAGAATTTAAAATTATTCTACAAAAGCGTTGAAGATTGCATTCATAAATGTTTCTTTGGACACATTTTTCGCCAACGTCTCTACCTAAAATATTTTTTTATCTGTGTAGAGTGACTTTTAGGCACACATTTTGCGATCTCTACAAACAAAGATCTTAAGCTTGGTATTCAATCAACGGATCAACGTGATTTTCGATGAGTATAGTTGAGGACCTCCAGAGTGACATAAGCTACCTTTTTAACCAACTTCAAAAAAGGAGGTTCTCAATTCGACTTTTTTTTTTGCCGATGTTACTCCATAACTCCGTCAAATCTTATCCGATTTCAATATTTTTTTATATTTATTTTTAAGGGAATACCGTCGAGTTTGTTCCATTTAAATTTGGTGAAGATGTGATGAATAAATAAGATGTGGTGATGGAGGACGGAACTCCTCAATGAACAAGACATAATGTCCGGTTGGTCTAGCGTTGGTCGGGCTAGCGTTACGCATCGGTTGCATCGTTACTATTTAGGTCCGCTAGACTACAACATACGTATACGAACTAAAATTATTTTATACTTTGTAGTGGCGTTTGAAGTTGTTTTTTTTTTTTAATTATAATATACTATATCCCAAAAAAACCGAGTTTTCGGGGATTTTAAAACCTAAATTCACGCGGATGAAATAGCGAGTTTTTCTTGCTACTTCGCTAGTAAATAATTAACAATGTATCGATAAATACATAAAGACGTCACTATCATGTACAAACCACAAAACGGCTTCACATTGCATGCGGAGGGTGGACATCATTCCAAAAATGTGCCTCGTTACCGAGATAATAGGTACAAAGGATTCACGAAATTTTGTGAAGCTATTTTGATACCGCGGGCAGCATTCGGGTAGCTTCGAGTTTTCTCGTCCAAAATCCGGGTAGCAATAAAGAATTTATCTATCTGTCTGTCTGTCTATCTGTCTATCTGTCTATCTGTCTTTCTGTCTATCTGTCTATCTGTCTATCTGTCTATCTGTCTATCTGTCTATCTGTCTATCTGCCTATCTGCCTATCTGTCTATCTGTCTATCTGTCTATCTGTCTATCTGTCTATCTGTCTATCTGTCTATCTGTCTATCTGTCTATCTGTCTATCTGTCTATCTGTCTATCTGTCTATCTGTCTATCTGTCTATCTGTCTATCTGTCTATCTGTCTATCTGTCTATCTGTCTATCTGTCTATCTGTCTATCTGTCTATCTGTCTATCTATCTATCTATCTATCTATCCCTCAGTGCCTAAATGCCAAAGACTTCGAACAGTGCGTTTTACCAGTGATGAGTTATGGTCGTCTTTCCGGGATCAAAGATAGCCGATGCCACTTTACAAGTCCTCAACTATCGGTACAACTACGGGTATCCGTAAATACACACAAAACATAGGTGCACTCTCTAATCCCTCACCTTGAAATCCGCTGGGACAGAAATTCGACACCACCGGAGAGAGGTCAGGCAAAGATCTCTCCAAGGCACGGAGGTGACAAACCTTCTTCTTCTTCTTTATCAACCGATAGACGTCTCTTGCATGGACTTCCACAGATCTCGGTCTTGCGCCGCCTCGATCCAGCGGCTCCCTGCGACTCGTTTGATGTCGTCGGTCCACCTGGTGGGGGGTCTGCCAACACTGCGCTTCGCCACTCCAGCACCTTGGTACCCCAATGACCATCAGCTCTTCGAACTATTTTCACTTCAGTTTCGCGACTCGCTGAGCTATGTCGTCGACTTTGGTTCTCCTACGGATCTTCTCATTTTTGATTCGATCCCGCAGGGACACTTCGAGCATAGCTCTCTCCATCATCCGCTGAGCGATCCTGAGCCTACTTCTGAGGCCCTTAGACAAACCTCCACCTTCCTAACTCCGAGCTAGTACAGAAAATGTCTCGACAGAAAGCCTCAGTACATTTTGTTTGTTTGTCAACTCGGGTATCTGACCCGGGATCTTGTGATCCGAGGTCATACTAACCATTATAGAATAGACTAGAATAGAAATGTTTTTTATTCAAATAAACTTTTTTACAAGTGCTTTTGAATCGTCGATGAGTTTACCACTGGTTCGGCATGCCCTTCCTGCCGAGAAGAACCAGCAAGAAACTCGGCAGTTGCTCTTTTCAAAACAAGTTTACAATATAATATGTATGCAGTGTTTCCACAATGAGGGGAAGTTCCACAAATGCACACCTAATTATAATTTAACACATGTTACGACGGACAGACAGAAAGTAGCCCCATTCCCGCGAGTGCAACCCGTTCACTATACGATCGAGGAAGTTATTACCCATGACATTAATTTGTACTGCGGTTGCCCGGCCGCCTCAGAATATCCACGCAATTTCGTGCAAATCTTAGGATCAGCCCTCAGACACCAATAAATTCCACAAAGCAGACATTGCATAACTCCTGAAGCAGAACTGATTCACACGGCAAATGTCACAGACTGCGCCGTGACAGATCTAAGCTAGGTACGTACGGTGTACCAATTGTGGGAAAGTAGGTCATGCAATGTCCTATTGTTCTGCATATCTCTTCATCGTTTCCAATTAGTCTACTGTTTTTGAATGCGGAGCGGAAATTGTCTTATGAATGAAAGTGCTACAGAATGGATTAAATGTGACACTTTATGTCATAGCTTTATTGTACTAATCCGATTGCAACGATCTTTATAATGCATATTCATAAATGCGAAAGGGTCTTTGTTTATTAAGTTTTTGGTTTGTCCTTCAATCACGCATCAATGGAGCCGGTTCGACTTGATTTATTACTTGGATACCTACAGTTGAAGACTGGAAAGTGACATTGACCCGGATTTTTAACCCAGAATACCAGAGTTCTCAAGGAATAATAAAATGAATTTATTACTACTTATTATTACTTATTACTAATATTATAAATGTGAAAGAGTTTGTTTGTATGTTAGTTTGTCTTTCAATCACACCGCAACAGAGCTACGGATCGACGTGATTTTTGCATGGGTATAGTTGAGGACCTGGAGAGTGACAGTAGGCTACTTTCCATCCCGGATAATCAAAGAGTTCCCGAGGGATTTTTAAATCTAAGTCGCGGGCATCTGCTAGTCTAAATGAAAACTAAATTACTAGACTATATTATATTTTAGTACTCGAGTTAAGATAAGTATAGTAGTATACTTATCTTAACTTATTACATAGGTAATATAATGTGGGTTGACCTCAGTTCGCATTTCAGATACATTTTAAAGAAATGCATTCCCCTTACTAAGTTACTTACTTCCCCTAACTATGGGCCTCATAAGAATTCTCAGGGTTATTTAGGGAGCGATGGAGAGAGCTATGCTTGGGGTATCCTTGCGAGATCAAATCAGAATTGAGGAGATCCGCAGGAGAACCAAAGTCACCGACATAGCTCAGCGAGTCGCGAAACTGAAGTGGAAATGGGCGGAGCATATAGTTCGAAGAGCTGATGGTCGTTGGGGTCCCAAGGTGCTGGAGTGGCGACCGCGCACCGGTAAGCACAGTGTTGGCAGACCCCCCACTAGGTGGACTGACGACATCAAAAGAGTCGCAGGGAGCCGCTGGATTCAGGCGGCGCAAGACGGAAGCCTGTGGAGGTCCATGCAGGAGACCTATGTCCAGCAGTGGACATCTAAAGGTTGATAATGATGATGATGATGCATTCCCCTTTATTAACAAAGGTGCATATTATTACTTGATAGAAATGCCACTTAAGTTAAAACGTCAACATTTTCAGACTGATGTGGGGGGGGGGTGAGAGAGGTGGGAAGCGCCAATATTTTATTCAAGAGCAGACTGTATCGGCCGATTTAAACTCAATTTACTATTTCCACTTGATTTATTTTCTTTTTGACGGTAAAAGGGAATTATTTATGGTGGATTTAACTATTTGTGAGGCGGGGAAGTCCGAGTATACGGGGGGAGTTTTCGGAAATATTATATTAATGTTAAAAAGGTTTTCGTTTTAATATTTTTTGCATTGATTACGCTTCGTGCTTGGGCTGGGGGTTTTTCAGCAACCGATATCCTTATCTTTTATTTATTTAAAATATATAAAAAAAGGTGACTGACTGACCGACTGATCTGTGAACGCACAACTCAAACCACTGGACGGATCGGGCTGAAATTTGGCATACAGATAGCTGTTATGACGAAGGCATCCGCTAAGAAAGGATTTTTGAAAACTCAACCCCTTAGGTGGTATAATAGGGGTTTGAAAAATCGAACGTAACGTGAGCGAAGCCGCGGGCAAAAGCTGGTTTATATTGTAAGTATGAAATTGTGCTTGTATGTTTGTTCTTCAATTATAAAGGAACATCAATCAACGCGTTTGTTTGCATGGCTATAGTTGAGTATACTATCTTGTGGGCAGCTGAAAGCCAAGCTGAGTTCTCCCATGCAACTTTGTCATATTTTAATGTCAATATCTGGGTGACCGGTGCTCGGTTATTTTTTTTTTTGGGTAAATAGTGATGATCGTTTGGTAAAAATTAAAAATTCATAGAAGAAAATATAATCTGGACTAGTTATACTGGATAGTTTTCTGGTTTCGGGACCGCCCAATTTCCCGAGCTATTGGAACTTTATAGATGATGGCGTTTACCTTCGTATTCTAATGATATTGTAAGGGATTTTTCATTGCCTGAAAACACGGATAATACGACCTTTTCTAAAAATAAATACTATTTAGATCGATTTATCGCCCCCGAAACACCCTGCATACTAAATTTCATGAAAATCGTTAGAGCTGTTTCCGAGATTCAGATTATATATATATACAAGAGTTGCTCGTTCAAAGGTATTAGATGTAAGTAAGTATAATTATCATCCCTAGACATCAGGTCACTGTTTGATAAACGTAATAATATATAATCCCTCGTAATACCATTGTATTACAATGTAAATCAATAACGCTAAGCAAAGCCTCACGTCAACCCTTAGATACGTAAATGACATAATTAGCGGAAGCGGCGTCAAATGGGGTGTAAAATACCCCAAGCCTTTACGCGTCTATTGCCGGCCTGTCACTTTGATATGACGTCTTTGTACTTATTTTAATGTACCTATTTTGTCATTTAGCAATTTTCTACTCGATAGGTTGGTCGTACCAATCAATGATGTTTAGTAAATTAAACTTATTAGCGTTAATAATAGCACTTGGTGTATTGACCGTAAGCAGTGATAGCCTAGTGGTTACGACTGTGGTCTCCTATTCGGGAGGTCACAGGTTCGATCCCGGGTACGCAAGATTTTTCGAAGTTAAGCGCGTTTAAGAAATTAAATATCACATGCTTCAACGGTGAAGGAAAACATCGTGAGTAAACCTGCACACCTGAGAGTTCACCATAATGTTCTCGAAGGTGTGTCAAGTCCGCCAATTCGCATTGGGCCAGCGCGGTGGACTATGGCCTATAACCCTTCTCTGAGAGGAGACCTCGCTCAGTAGTGAGCCGATGATGGGTTGATAATGATGATGATGATGATGTATTGACTGTACTGTGATAAAGAATTAACTAGATGATGCCCGCGACTTCGTCCGCATGGATTAAGGTTCTTCATTGATACGGGACCTTTAACTTTTTGGGATAAAAATAATAAAGCCTGTGTTAGTTCTTTGTATAAGCTATCTCCATTGCAAATTTCAGCCAATTCGGATGATTCGTTGTGGCATGAAGGAGTAACAAACATCCATCCGTCCTCACAAACTTTAAAAAGGTATTAGTTGGATTAATTGGAAACCACTTCATGAGACCTCGACTTAATATGCGTGGAGTTAAGTTCATTAAAAAGATATTTTTATTTTTTTATTAATAATAATATTACTTAGTTATAAGGACAACTATTAACTATGTAACTAATTACATATTTGCATGCTACTCTGTGGCGGATTGAAGCGAATGTATTATAATTGTTAAGATCTTAAATGTACTCAATCTGGCAAATAAATAATTTGAATTCTTTGAATTTGAATTCTTACATTCTATTTAATACAGCAAAAAATTAAAAGCATCTAATGCCTGTGCCAAACGTAAACTTCGTTCAGCTTTGAGGCTATATCAAAAATGCTATAAAAGATAACAGACCGACAGAGTTACTATAGCAATATAAAGAAATCTATACTAATATTAATTGGTATGGATTTCTTTCTAGTGAAAATAGACCCCGGGACTAAAGAGTTCCTAAAAACGGTGACTTTGATAGCCCGAGTGGCTATATAAGTCAAAATTAACAATTTTTTAACCAAAATTAGAAAACAAAAATTTGGGCTATGCTTTTCTGCTAATTTTGTTGTCCTCGTCTCAACCAATAAATATACTCGTACATCTAAAATTCCACATAGATCTTATACATGGATGGCCACAGCACACGATTTTGTGCCGCTTATATCCAGAGCTTAAGTCGACCCAGTAAGAGCTTTGCCTTACGAGGGCAAATTTATCATCGAATATAAAACAAAAAGCCTCATGTCAACCCTTTGTTTTTTAAATGACATAATTACCGAAAACGGTGTCAAATGGGGTGTTAAATACCCCGCGCTATTACTCCTATTGCGCCTGTCACGTTGATGCAGCGTCTTAATAATAAAAGGGTTATGATTGAACGATTCTTTTCTCATTATAGTACCTTTTGTACTATAATATAAAAAAAAATTGGTTGTCTGTAAAGTCGGTTTACGCACGATTGTTCTACGGGATAACGTAATAAAGAAACATTGATGAAAAATTGCATACTTTTATGAATTGAATTGAATTGAATTATTATCACTGAATTATCATTATTTTGTGTAATTCAAAGGAGTTAATTGAAAATTACAATTTTCTCTAGTCACAAGCCAACGCTTGGGCCGATCGTGCCTCTCTATCGCTTGTTCCGCGCTCTCGCTTGCACGCACAGGCTCATCATCAGGTGTTCATCGATTTATAAGACGTTATCACGTCAAATCTGTGCTGCTGTGATATTTCCTTTCAAACGGATACATCGCTACTAATATTAATAAATGCGAGAGTGTTAATTTGTCCTTCAATCATGCGGCAAAGAAGCAAAGGATCGACGTGGTTGGATGTGCCAAGTTCAGAATCTAGAAAAAGGTTCCCGAGGGACTTTAAAAATCTACGCGTATCCACGCGAACGTAGTCGCGGGCCTCAGCTTGTAAATAATAATTTTAATCCCTCCATTATTTCTACATTTTGATCTAAAAAAAACAACTTATTATAAACATGCGGTAACTTTCTGTTCTAACCGACTTCCAAAAAGGAGGAAGTTCTCACTTTGGCCGGTATCCTTTTTTGACGTGATAACGTCTTATAAATCGATGAACACCGGCTGCGCGCACGAAAAAGTGTCACGTTCCGCCTGAGCCTGCGCGTGCAAGCGAGAGCGCGGAACAAGCGATAGAGAGGCACGATCGGCACAAGCGTTGGCTTGTGACTTATTTCTTTATCACGTCATCACGTAAAACTATCGTCCGTAAACCGACTTTACAGACAACCAATTTTTTTTTCGGTACTAAATGTAGCCTATGTCACTTTCCAGGTCATCAACAAAATCACGCCGATCCGTCAAACTTTTAATGTTTGTTGGTTTGTCCTTCAATCACACAGAAATCCGGTTTCCGCGGGATTTACAAAACCGGAACTTCAGGCGGATGAAGTCGCGGGCAATTTAAGCTAGTTTTATAATATTAGGAAGAGTAAGGATCTTTCGTTATAACTCACGTAAAATACACTCGCTATTGCAATAATTGTAAAAGCTCAAAAAAAGTTGAAAGAATTCACAACAAAAACACTTTTGTCCAATTAGAGCTCGTTTTACAAATTTTACTGCGTAACTTACACACACAACATTGTATTTTACAATAAAAAATCTTTTACAAAACAGAACAAGGGAAAATCGGAAGAACCCATGACTGAGTAACTGTTGTAAATTACGTGAGCTATACACTGCTGTTTATACGTTGAACGGAAGCGGACATCCGGTTACAAAGCGCGCGATGTATATGATGTATTGTGTTTCGCGCGATAACGCTAAAGTGATGTAGATTCTCGGGATGCGTGCAGCTGTGTAGAGAGTTAAGTGATGCACGAATTGTGAACCATTGTAAGTATGAATGTTTCGCTTTTGACGTGACAACGTCTTATAAATTGGTTTGCCGGGTGACACTTCAAGAAACTGCGTTACGCTCCGCTCACGTTATGCGCTCACAATGAGAGCGAGTGAGAGGCATGGTTAGCCCGCCTAAGAGCGAGAGAGACAGACATAAAAAGTGAAAGGCACGCGTCCCTTCCACTCGAGCACAGTTAGCCCGCCTAAGAGCGAGAGAGACAGAGCGAGAGAGAGAGAGTGAGAGAGATAGGCATACACACCGGTTCATGTCTTGCGCTTCTATTTCGGTTGTCACGTAAAACTTTCGCCCGTATACCGACTTTACAGGCAACCAAATTTTTTAATTATTGAATCTTGAAGTTCCTATCAAATATTATTAAAACGATTTCAATAACGTCTCTTATAAGCCATTGTATCTAAAAAAAATAAAGAACAATACAGAAACGTTGACCAATTGTTTTTTAATTATTGTTAAGTAGTAGGTAGGTTTGACGACCTCCCTGGCGCAGTGGTGAGCGCTGTGGTCTTATAACTGGGAGGTCTCGGGTTCGATTTCCGGCGGGGTCAATAAGGGAATTTATAATTTCTGAATCGTCTCTGGTCTGGCCTGGTGGGAGGCTTTCGTTGGCCGTGGCTAGTTACCACCCCTAACGTCAAAGACGTGCCGCCAAGCGATTTAGCGTTCCGGCACGATGGCGTGTAGAAACCGATTAGGGTATGGGTTGAATTATCAATGCCACACCCCTTCCAAGTTAGTCCGCTACCATCTTAGACTGCATCATCACTTACCATCAGGTGAGATCGCAGTCAAGGACTATCTTGTCATCGAATAAAAAAAAAGGTCAGTGCTCTCCAAGCTTTTATAAGCGCTGTTCACCAGTGACATTCCCAGATCCCCCAATGTTAGCATAGCCCAGTTCGCGGATGACACCGCCCTTTACTCATCAGACAAAAACAGAAATGTCATTAAAGCCCGACTCCAGAAAGCGGTCAGCAGCCTAGGCCGCTGGTTCCGCCGATGGAGGATAGAGGTCAATCCTGAAAAAAGCGCAGCAGTGTTTTTTAAAAGGAAAGGCCAAATAGGAGTCTCCAAGTTTGAACTCGAAAACCTCGAGATCAGCCTTTTTACGGGCGTCGAATACCATGGCAGTCTAAAGCCAAATACTTAGGTGTAACCTTTGATGAGAGTTTAGACGATGAGCTTTTTATGTATGTTTACCGATTGGGAAGACGCCTGAACTGATTTGAGAAATTCTTTTTTTGTTTCAAAGGATAGTCTTCCCAGATGGATACATTTAAATTTTATGGAAATCGTTCGAGCGGTTTCAAAAAAATTAAGAATAAATTATAAAAGTAAAGTGAGTATAAGTTGCTTGTTTTTGTATAGGGCGCGGGCGTCTGAAGTCGGTTTTTTAATATAATTTTATTATAAACTAATAACGTAATATCAATCTTCTTCACTCTCGCGTTCATCGCGTTTATAAATCACTTTAACCCCTAAAACGGCTACGCTGTAATCCAAAGATTATCGCCCGGGGGTCTTTTCCACCCCATCGTGTTTTAACAACTATAATTTGGCTCGCGGTAACAAATTCCACATTTATATGTAAATCCGTTAAAATACTCAATCTACTCAATCTGCCCAATCAACTCTGAACACCAAATGGCGCCTAAAATTTGCTTAAACGGAGACTTTAATGTATTTCGTAGAACGCTTTAGCATTATTCAATAACGATTGAATTAATTTACATGAATAAATCGTTATTGCAAACTTAAGGGCTTGATTTTGAGCGGAAAAGGGTTTAAAGATTGTTTTATTGATGTTTTGTTCACGAAGATTGTGTTGACGCAATTTTTTAAATAAATTACTGTAAGTTGTTTTTCAATCGGCTCAGAGTAACTCAGCGGGCGATGGGGTAAGATGCGTAATGTTTCGATTCCTCTCCGAGTGATCAAATCAGAAATAGGACTATCTGAGGTGCGGTTGTCTAAAGTTATTCCATTGATCGTAATCGTATTAGATAACATTAGCGTCAAAGTAAAATAGAATAGAATTTATTTTAGAATAGAATATAATTTTTCGTACCACTTGCTCAAAAAAGTGACATTCTATGCCACAAAAAGCGAACATAACAATAGTCATTTTTAATCTGTTAAAAACAGGGAAAGAAAATTGTACTGAATTTCATTCATCCTCTAGGGGGAGAATGTGATTTAAATTTGGAATACTTACCGAAATTTATACTGAACTACATCTGTGTTTACACCATTGAGTTTGTTTATAAAGCATTATACATCTTTTTGAAAAAGGAATACGCATTTATTATGCAGTTATGATTATTAAATAAAATTACGAATACCGACGAGGCCGTATGAGCTTGATGCCTTTGCTTTTCCGACAAAAAAATATTAGTCTAGGAATTTGCCGCGTTTTTGTTTTCTTCAAATACATAAACGTTAAGTTTATTTTAATTTATTTTTATAAATAAGTTAATGTTCTAAAAATACGTTACGATGTTAAATCAAAGCGGCAGTGACAGTGAATTGTCGGATTCCATCAGTGCAAATGCTCAGACGCAAGAACAGAGAAATACTCAAATCAACTCATCAACAATAAATGTACCAAACAAAAATGTAACTCTCTCTTTCAATAATTGGACCAATGTTTCGAATGTTAACTTTTACTTTTAATTGTCACTATTTTTAATAAATGCTTATCTCATATTATTATTGTGTTAATTTTTTCGCAAATGGTACGAAAAGTAGAGTATTTTCCTCGGCGATAAAGCTGTCTTAGTCTTGGGTGAACTTAAATCCCTCACTACACTCAGGACTCGTCTTAAATCCCTCGCTTCGCTCGTGATTTAAGTTTTTAACACCCTCGCTACGCTCGGGAGTAAACCTCGAGTCCTTCGTTACGCTCGCGATTTAAATCGTCACCCGCGACAGAAGACACTGCTTTATCCCCTTGGTTAATAATCTACTATTTTACAAGTGCTTTTGAATCGTCGATGAGTCTACCACTGGTTCGGAATGCCCTTCCTGCCGAGAAGAACCAGCAAGAAACTCGGCGGTTGCTCTTTTCAAAACAAGTTTACAATTAGATACACTGCTATCAGCTATGTATGCAGTGTTTTATGTGTGAATTGTATTCAAATTGAATATTTTTTTGAGGATTGTTAACTTAAACTCAAAATACCCCTGAAGAGAGTTTATTAATTAAAGATAGTTGGTTCTGATTCTAGTTGGTGATGGTTGGTTGGTTATTTAATGATGATGATTGGTTGATGGTTGATTCTATATTTCAACCTAGCTTTTACCCTTTACCTGCCATCTATAAAAAATAATCTGAAGGCATGAATTAGTTATAAAATTACCATTTTGACTTTTTTGATTTTTCGAATGTTTTTTGGGTTCCCTTTTTTTTTTGTTTCTAAACCACCCCTGTATTAGGGCGACCTAAACAAAAAATTATTGAAATCAATCAAGCCGTTTTTTGAGTTTTAGCGAGACTTACGAACAGCAATTGATTTTTTAATACTTATGTATATATTATTTTTTATTAGGATTAGGACACCGACACACTTTAAATAAGATATCCACCACTATCACGAACTGTTCACTCCAGATAAATCGTTGTTTCGGGCCGATAGTAAAATAGTTCCTTCAAAACCATTAACCGAACCCAATCTATCCTTAACCTGAGTGATTAATTACATTAATTGCCTCATTTCGGCTAACAAAGGATCCCGTGGACCACGAAATTCATTTAAGGGTTACACTATATTACACAGAATGTTACATAAACTCAAATTATTTTCAACTAGCTGACTAGCTGATGCCCTCGACTTCGTCCACGTCGATGCATTTTTAAGCTATTACATAGCTTTTGTCGCGGGCTTTGAGCGCGGCGACCGAATCAAGAAATTCCGTAACGAAAATAAACCTAACACCGTCGTTTCAGTTCGGCAGACTTCGGCACGGTGTTTGTGTGCGTGCGACTAGAAAATGCTATGCAATAAATAGCTTTACCGCGGCAGTCCCCGAGTGCCACACGTATTTTTTTTAAAATCACATGGGAACTCTTTGATTTGCTAGGATACAAACTAGCCTATGTCACTCTCTAGTTCCTTTAACTATGCAAAAAATTACGTCGATCAGTTGTTCCATTGCTCTGTTTCTGCGTGATTGAAGGAAAAACCAACAAAATAATAAAAAACACACTTTTGCATTAAGATAAGATTAGTAAGGATTTTAAGAAACTAAGCGTTTTAGAAATTCGTATGAAAAAAAGATATAAACGAAATTCTATAAAAATGATAATTGTAACATAATAATTTATTTAAGGGCCGCTTTCACCACCTTTAATTAAATTTTAACTGACAAATAAAGCTCACGTTTTGACAGTTTTTGTGCGGGTACTGTGTCAAAACGTCAAATTTATTCGTCGGATAAAGTTTACTTGAAGGTGGTTAAACAGGCTCTAAAGAAATAATTATTTAATTTTATATATTCCACAATTGATAATTATTGAAGAAGCTCAGAAGTAGACACATAATGAGAACATAGATCGAGCGTGAGTGTAATATAATAATTTAATATAAAAAATTCTTTTTAAATTTTAAACACCTGTGCCACTACAAAATATAATAATTTATTGTTGATTTTATAAAAATCAGCCAAGTGCGAGTCAAGCCTCGCTCTTTTAGGGTTCCGTTAAAAAAAAATTAAATAAAAATATTTCCATGTACCCATGGAAATATTTTAAATTATTTTTTTTCAATTTAATTTAATTTTTATTATTTGTTGTTATAGCGGCAATAGAAATACATAATATTATGTGAAAATTTCATCTGTCTATTTATTACGGTTTACGAGATACAGCCCGCTGACAGACGGACGGACGGACGGACAGCGTAGGCTTAGTAATAGGGTCCCGTTGGTACCCTTTGGGTACGGAACCCTAAAAACTGGTTCTCGACCGATTTCGATATATTTTAAATGCATTGCATTGCATTGTATCTGGGAAGTATACCCTTTCAAAGAAAAAGAATTTCTCGAATCGGTTCAGGCGTCTTCGAGGAATCGGTGAACATACATAAAAAAAGATTCCGACGAATTGAGAACCGCCTCCTTTTTTGAAGTCGGTTAAAAGTGAACAAAATCTTATGAAATCGCATGCTATTCTAGAAATGCTATAGGAAACTGTGCAGGTAAGAAACACCCACAATATTGTCGCAGGAACAAAATAATCTTCGCGCGACGTAACAGAACTCCAAAGGAGGGCCGAATGTATCAAATAAAATACCGTCGTCCATACCTCTTCATAGAAAATCAGGGGGGAGGGAGAGGGGGATATAAAAGATATATGAGGCGCAATGGGTGCGAATGAGACAATAAAACTGAGGTGCCCGATGAAATGGTTTCGCCTCGGGCGGGATGAACGCAATATCCTAGAACGAAGCGGTTGTTGAAAATAGTGTCGTGATATTGTCGATATCTATCATATCGAGAGTTTTATTTGCTTCGGAAGGGTATATTTTATAGCTTGGGGCGTGAAATATTGCAGCTGTTTGAAGTGTTTTTACGTTTTCGGATGCACGAATTGCAGGGTGTTGTCGAAGTGCTAATAGAGTTTTACGATTCGCAGAGATTACGTTTTGTGTCGATCGTAATTTTGGTGGGTTTTCTCCTTTTTTCTCAACTTCCATGTATTATCACTTAGACAAAGGCGACATTCAATTATGAGTTGATTATTCGAAAGAATTGAGATTTGAATGACACATTGAAGTTCATTTTATGTGCGCACGTAGTTAAATAACAATAATTATAATATTTATTGTAGAAGAATAAAATTCAATGCTAGACTGCAAAATTATTCGCTATTTAGCATATACAAGTCACCATAGTTGTATATTCCAAGGAATGAAAAAAGAGAGTGCTTTAGACCACACGACTGAATAGTAAAACTTACGAAACTTGCTTGTGCTTGCACATCTCTCTCTTGCCCTTACAGTAATATACGAAACGTAGCCCTCTCTCTTTCTATCTTCACTAACTTATATCTCCCTCTCAACTTCCGTTCGCCTCGCCCGATCACACTTTTCGTAACGCATTCACCAGCTTACTCCCCAAGTCAAGTGTGCGTAAAGAAATTTTACTTAAATAATCTGCTTTTATTTTATATTGATAAATTAAAATAGCTAGTATACTATTTGGCGTAAATTTGGTGTGAGAAGTTGGAGGACGAGCGAGAATGACAGAGATGGATGGACGAAGCTTCTGGAGCAGGCCCGGGCCCACAAGGGGCTGTAGCGCTGCTGCTGCTGATGATGATGATGATGATGAGTATAGTATTTATCCGCAACTATAGATATAGTACGATAATTTTGAAAATCACTTTCAATAATTGTTTTAACTTAAGTAAGTTGTTGAAAGTTTTTGTATACTATTTGTGTAATTATTTAATTTGTATCTTATAAAACTCTGCAATATGTGAAAGCTTCCATTGAAAAGAATTTCCTTTGTTATATAAAGGAGCTAGCTCATTAAGCTCATTAATCGTAGTATTATGTTTATATTTAAACAACAAATACAAAATAAATAAAATATTCGATCGACAACGAAACAGGGTTAAATGCATAACGGTATCATTTATACTATTGTCGGTTTTAATCAACGTAGGAACATCACTAGACGGATTTGGATCATTGACTCCACTACTTATTGTACGTGTTAAGAATTATCCACTTCGATATAAAATATTGGATTTCTTTCAGTATCGAGAGTAAATAAGAAATATTATCTTATCTCGGATGTAAGTGTTGATAACACGCTTTTGTTTTTTTCCTTGAAAATACATGTAGGTCCTTTCTAGGGGGATGCCTACTCTGATACGACTTATTTTACGTTGGTAAAATCTGCCTTTAGAGTGATTTTTTTAAAATCAGTATGGAGATTCTTTATGATTAAGCGACTCTAAGTGGACACTACTTAACTTTTCTTAAACTTGTCTAAAGAACGATTTTACTACTTATAGCCTTTGAGTATATCATCGCCACAAAGGGGTTGTTTCATCTTGGGCCAGGTACTTGTACACTATACCAAAAAATAGTAATAAATGATAGAAATTGAAATAAAATATGCTTTTTGTAGTTTTACATTGAATAAGAAGTACAAATATAAAATTAATAATTGGGTACATTTGTAGAATAGCAACTCCCGGAGTGCATCCATCTGCTTTTGTTGTCTATGTTTGTAATGACGTTACGTCATCTTAATGTCATTTCAATTGTCAAACGTAAATTGCTGGTATGTCAAATGTCAATTGCTGTCAATTGTGGTTTTTTAAGTCAAATGTCATCATGACTCGTGTAAGTATGTGTCATTGTCAAAAAGAACGCCATGTTGTTGCGCTTTTATTTTGCAAAATAATTTCGCATTGTACCTCGTAAAAAGGACCTTTAAATGAGAAATAAAGAAAAAATAATCACTATTTCATGACCCCAAATATTTTGAGACTGTACAAAGACCTGGCCCAGGCTCCTTATATATTTGAAACAACCTCTTTTCAGACTTTCAGGAAGCGTAATTGAGGAATATGTTAGCAAAGGTGATGCAGCCTAAAATAACATTCATGTACTTAGTTAGCAAAGTAGTCTGTACTATTGTGTACTGTATAAAGTTTTTCTGAGGAATCACGAATCTATTTCGATATACTTTTACTGTACTAAGGGAATATAACGGAGAACGGGCAGCAGCGTCCTCTGTGCTACTGCTACCATCTACTGCGATCACCAACCCTGCCCCGCGTGGTGATTATGGGCAAACCCTCCCCTTGGGAGAGGCCTTTAGTCCAGCAGTGGACTGTTATAGGCTATTGATGATGATTACTGTACTATTATGTTTTCTTCGACGGAATCCTAAAAATTAAATTACAAGAAGTTCCACTTACTGTAGGTATGGAAGTCTGTGACCTGCACGGTGTTGCAGTCTTCCCCAACTTGCAGGTAGGTGATCTCGCAGCGGTAGACGCCCTCATCATCAGGCTGCACATTGCTGATCACCAGCTCCGCGAAGGTGGCGTTCGGCTCGTGGGCGATTGACATTCTGTAAAGATAGACTCCAGGTTAGATTCTGACAGTAGAATAGATCCGAGACATGGTCGCTAACTAAGGGCCTCATAAGTAGGCTCAGGACCGCTCAGCGTGCGATGGAGAGAGCTATGCTCGGAGTGTCCCTGCAGGATCTAATCAGAAATTAGGAGATCTGTAGGAGCACCAAAGTCACCGACATAGCTCAGCGAGTCGCGAAACTGAAGTGGAAATGGGCGGGCCACATAGTTCGAAGAGCTGATGGTCGTTGGGGTCCTAAGGTGCTGGAGTGGCGATCCCGCACCGGGAGGACCGACGACATCAAACGAGTCGCAGGGAGCCGCTGGATTCAGGCGGCGCAAGACCGAGACCTGTGGAAGTCCATGCAAGAGACCTTTGTCCAGCAGTGGACGTCTATAGGTTGATAAAGAAGAAGAAGAATAGAATAGAAATGTTTTTAGATAGATAGAATAGATAGCTCTGCTCGTTCCTAATACGCACCGCTAAAATTTGGAATGCCCTTCCGGCTACCGTTTTTCCAACTGACTATAACTTGGGTACCTTTAAATCAAGAGTGAATAGGCATCTTCTAGGCAAGCGCGCTCCATCTTAGGCTGCACCTTCACTTCAGGTGAGATTGCAGTCAAGCGCTGGTCTATATATTAAAAAAAAATAGAAACTTTATTCACAAAAATGCAGGTACAAAATGATTGTAAACAGGAAATCGAGCCTAATACATTTAACTAGTACCTACTGGTGTGTGGATATTTTTAATGTCAATATTAAGTATAAAACAAAATGTCAATATTAAAAGTAAATACATAATTTTAAAAGTTATTCTATATTTTTGAATGTATTTATGTCCATTAAATTGTCAAAAATAATAATCAATTAAAAATAATCAATAATAATTTTGAAATAATAATCAATAAATAATCAATAAATTTTGGATCGTCTATGAGTCTACCACTGGTTCGGAATGCCCTTCCTGCCGAGAAGAACCAGCAAGAAACTCGGCGGTTGCTTTTTTACAAAACAAGTTTACAATACAATAGATACTTACTATGCTATGTATGCAGTGTTTCCACAATGAGATGAAGTTCCACAAAAGCATGCTTAATTGTAATTCAACACATGTTAAGACGGGCACACAGAAAGTAGCCCCATTCCCGCCGGTGGCACCCGTTCACGAGTACGTTCACACTAGTGGTTAGTACTGCGGTCTCCTATTCGGAAGGTCGCAGGTTCGATCCCGGGCACGCAGCTCTGGCTTTTCTAAGTTATGTGCGTTTAAGAAATTAAATATCACATGCTTCAATGGTGAAGGAAAACATCGTGAGGAAACCTGCACACCTGAGAGCTCTTCATGATGTTCTCGAAGGTGTGTGAAGTCCGCCAATTCGCATTGGGCCAGCGTGGTGGACTATGGCCTATAACTTTTCTCTGAAAGGAGACCTGTGCTCAAAAAATAAATAGACTCAGGCTGAGATTTATAGTTCGTACTCTAGCTCTGCTCAAGACTCAAGATAGAGTTAAAATGAGACACAAATATGTCTTGACATAAATCTGTCTCGTTTTAACTCAGTCTTGAGTCTAAGCTGAATGAGAGTGTCATCTATAGATCTCACCATATTTCTCAAATATGGTCGAGCGAAGCAACGGCTGGATCATGCGTCATGCTCGTGCACGGGTGCCGCCGGCGGGAATGGGGAAAAATACTTTGTGTCTGCCCGTCTTAACATGAATTGAATTGTAGTACTTATTTTTTTTTTTTGAACTTCCCCTCATTGTGGAAATATTATATTTTATTCTAACAAAGTTGCATAGGTTAAATCGGCTTGGCTTCCAGCTGCCCAGAAGATAGTATGAAAAACTTATTACAATGTAATAGCTTTTTAATAATATTGTAAAATGATTATTTTGAAAAGAGCAACTGCTGAGTTTCTTGCCGGCTCTTCTCAGCAGAATCCGCTTTCCGAACCGGTGGTAGAGTCATGACTTGTCATGAGAGCCACAGGTTGGCCTACGTGAAATAAATAATTTTGAATTTTGATTTCACCCTCCCCTCCAAATAAGTGTAAATCTTGGAGTTAGGAGTGGTTATGACAAAAGTGCAGCGGGTGGTGATCGAACCTGCGACCTTTTAGTTTCAGTCCGCACCTTTAACCGTTGGGCCATTGAGGCTTTTGTATCGCTGTAACATCCGTCATATTGATTTTGTTCCAATAAAATGTAGCCTATGTCACCCGAAACATATAACAAATCGATTGACCTCTTGACCTCATTCATCAAAATCAGCTCAGTAGTTTAGGCGCTATATTTGAACACAGTAAATACAAACATCCATACATAAACGGCTAAGATCATAAACTTTCCTTTTGGCTTTGATGTAGTCGGGTAAAAAATTCAAATTCAAAATAATTTATTTCATGTGGGCCAAGCTGTGGCTCATATGACACGTCATGACTCTACCACCGGTTCGGAAAGCGGATTCTGCTGAGAAGAGCCGGCCAGAAACTCAGCAGTTGCTCTTTTCAAAATAATCATTTTACAATATTATTATGTAGCTATTGCATTGTAATAAGTTTTTATTACCATCTTGTGGGCAGTTGGATGCCAACCCAATTTAACCCATGCAACTTTGATGGAATAAAAATATATAATATTTCCACAATGAGGGGAAATTCCAAAAAAAGCGTACTACAATTCAATTCATGTTAAGACGGGCAGATAGAAAGTAGCACCAAGTAGAAAAAGATTAAGATATTATAAGCCTATAATATACCTACAACCTACAACTAAGTACTCTAATAAGGGTCGATATTACCAACCTAAAATAAGCCATAACAGAGCGGTTTAATATTTTGGCATATTTTCAATAAACTCCACACGGATAAAGTCGCGGGCAAAAGATAGAAAACTATAAAAAAAAATTATTATCGTCACAAACATACCTATTGTTTTACGTAAATGTAATATTATATGGGCTTAAAATAAAACTATAGGTACATCGCTGTCTGTAGTACACTCTTGAAGGTATAAATAAAGTTTTCCAAAAACTTTCCAAAAGTTTTTCTTTTCTGATTCCGACGTGGGTGGAACCGCAGGCTGTTTCTAGTTCGTATGAATTCGCGAAAAAGGTAAAAGGCTTCGGGCGAAACTCATTCTGTATTTGAAAACTTTTGATGAACAACTCCTGAAAATTACATGAAGAATAACACACATTTTTGTTGTGAAAAAGGAAAGGAGATCCTTTTTCAGCAGTCCTGTATAATAAGTCCTGTAAAACTGCCCCGTTGGTCTAGTGGTTACCATGTTCAGCTGCAGATAACTAGGTCCAGGGTTCGATTACCGCGTCGGGCTAAAAATGTATTGGCTTTTTCTATCAAGAAATTCTCAGTACTAGCCCAGAGTTAGGAAGGTCGCATAGATCCGCCTGTAGAACAAGATTGGATAGTTGACTATGAATAGTAAACTGTGCAATAAAATTACCATCAAAGTAAAATAAACCATAACAGTATTGAGTTAGAGCTCAATTATGTATTCTTACGTTTACCTAACGAAAACGCTCCAAATTAAAATCATCTGTATTGAATTTGTGTCTTTAATACGATACCATTATGGTTCATTTTACTTTGATGCTAATTTCGTAGTTAACTATCACGATCAAACGAATTAAAACTCGTTCTAACCACACTGATGTTTCTCCAGTCGTGTCGGATTTCCGTCGCATCGGACCATGAGAGTGAGGGAATAGAAAGTGCACCTGTGTTTGCGCACAAATTTGTGCACTATAATATCTCCCGATAAGATTGGGAGGATATTATGATTATCCCTGCTCCTTAGATCTATTGGCTAGATAGATAGGTATTAGATCATCATCATCATCGTCAAACCATCATCAACCCACTACTGGAACTTAAACTCACTTGGTGGCACGTCATTGACGATAGAATAGAATAGAATAGAATAGAATAGAAATATTTTTTATTCAAATAAACTTTTACAAGTGCTTTTGAATAGTCAATGAATCTACCACTGGTTCGGAATGCCTTTCCTGCCGAGAAGAACCAGCAAGAAACTCGGCGGTTGCTCTTTTCAAAACAGATTTACAATACAGTAAATACTATGCTATATATGCAGTGTTTCCACAATGAAGAAAGTTCCAAAAATGCATACAGACTAACTTCTATCTTAAGATGGGCAGACATAAAGTAGCCCCATTCCCGCCGGTGGCACCCGTTCACGAGCATGACGCATGACCGCATGATGATGGGGATAGGGTAGTGGTACTAGTCATGGTCAAAGCCTGTCATCAGAGCAGGCTGTCTCTAGTATAATTTGGTGGGAAATTGCAACCGCTGGAAACCGAACTCCAGACCTTCCAGTTACAAGACCGCAGCCCTCACCACAGCGCCAGGGAGGTCATTATAAACTAATACTACAAGGAAAAATCGGCCAAGTGCGAGTCGGGCCTCGCTCTTTTAGGGTTCCGTTAAAAAAATTAAATTAAAAAATTTCCATCTACCCACCTACCCATTTTAATTTAATTTTTTTAATTTAATTTAATTTTTATTATTTGTTGTTATAGCGGCAATAGAAATACATAATATTATGTGAAAATTTCATCTGTCTATCTATTACGGTTTACGAGATACAGCCCTCTGACAGACGGACGGACGGACGGACGGACGGACGGACAGCGTAGGCTTAGTAATAGGGTCCCGTTGGTACCCTTTGGGTACGGAACCCTAAAAATGCATAAATGTTCATGTTATAGTTACTGTTTTTCAAAACAACCTGTCTTTATAAAAGGATATCCTTAGAGATATAATTACAAAGTGTTGCATGTCTAGCAGAGATTCTAAAAGTTGGTCAAAGGAGTTTCCTTCAAAGTTAAAAGATGTCCGATATGGCTTCAAAGCTAATAGCAAAGCCCTCCCCTGGAGGGAAGATGCTGTAATTCTCTTGCTGTTAGAATATAGTATCGGACTACACGGTCGCAAAAGCAGTGATAGCCTAGTGGTTAGGACTGTGGTCTCCTATTCGGGGGTCGCAGGTTCGATCCCGGGTACGCACCTCTGACTTTTCGGAGTCAAGTGCGTTTAAGCACTTAAATACCACTTGCTTCAACGGCGAAGGAAAACATCGTGAGGAAACCTGCACACCTGAGAGTTCTTCATAATGTTCTTGAAGGTGTGTGAAGTCCGCTAATTCGCATTGGGCGAGCGTGGTGGACTATGGCCTATAACCCTTCTCTGAGAGGAGACCTGCGTTCAGTAGTGAGCCGTTGATGGATTGCTAATGATGAATTATGATGTTGATGAGTGTAAACTCTTCTAACTGGAAAGTAACATGTTTGCAACGGTTTTAGCTACAACTTGCAAAATAAAATTGACTTGTTGTTTGTGAAGTTCAAATGACTTCCTAGAGATGATCGGACGAAGGCCTGATTGTCTTTGAAGTATAACTTAAAAAAATAATTCAATTCTCTGCATACAACTTCTTAAACAGGGATTTTTTACTATAAGATCACTTCTTTCCAAAATATTCTAATCTGGCAAATCGAGTGCAATCGAAGGCATTCCGGCTGATAAAACTCTTGTGTTGTAGTACCAGATGTTTGACATTCATCGTTTTACATAAAACAAAAAAGTGCATAACTGCATTCACACTTCTTAGAGGAAAGTTTTTGACTTGACAACGTCTTATAATTCGATAGAGCCAGCTGCACGCACGAAAAAACATGACTCATGCGGCGTTACCTCGCTCTGAGGCGTTCCATGTAAGGCTTGAAGTGCAAGCGAGAGCGCGGAACGAACGACAAAGAGGCACAATCGGCCTTTGCGTTCGGCAGCGTTCGACATCCGTCTCTCTCCTACTTGAGTGAGCGATGCGTCTGCGTGGACAGCTGCTATACTATAGTACATTTACATGTTTTGATCGAGTGTCAAGTGCAGTGAAAAGTGAATGTGGTGTCAATTGTTTATAGCAACGATAATTACGACGTTGTCACGTTTAACTATCGTCAGTAAACCGACTTTACAGACAACCAATTTTTTGTTTTACTTGAATACGAATGGTGTAATTTTGAACTTAAGTTAGCTAAATCGAAAGCTATAATTAATTAGTTATATTTGAATCAAATAACAAGACTATACAATTTTTTTAACGACGCATGATAAAATTTTACACATACACACATTTATCACATAGTTCGAAGAGCTGATGGTCGTTGGGGTCCCAACGGTGCTGGACTGGCGACCCCGCACCGGTAAGCGCAGTGTTGGCAGACCCCCCACTAGGTGGAACGACGACATCAAACGAGTCGCAGGGAGCCACTGGATTCAGGCGGCGCAAGACCGAAGCCTGTGGAGGTCCATGCAGGAGACCTATGTCCAGCAGTGGAGATCTAAAGGTTGATAATGTTGATAAAATCTAGGATGAATTCCGTCATCAAGTTTTATAGCAGACGAGAGAGCTGTATCAACTCTTAGCCGCGTTGCTCTCTGCTTTTACCTACAAACTACGGATACACATCAAAGCGTAGAATATGCTTCGTAGAGCGGGCAAAGTTGTTTTGCTGAAAACTGTGTAACTTTTGATTAGCCAAGATGTGGTTGAGATGCTCTATTTTTAACCGACTTCAAAAAAGGAGGAGGTTATCAATTCGACGCGTATTTTTTTTGTCGATGCTACTCCATTACTCCGTCCGAGTAACTCCGAGAAGACCACCAAGTTTCTGAAAAGCCGGCAACGCATTGGTGGTTACCACTGGTCCTTGCCTCTGGTGCTACTGGTTTTGGGCGGTGGTAATCAATTACCATCAGGTTTCGTACCTGCTCATTTGCTCGCTATTCAAATTAAATAGGTGTGGGTCGGGCCTCGCTCTTTTAGGGTTCCGTACATATGACCAAATCACTTTTTTTTAAACTAGATATTTAGATATCTTTGTTCTTAGATAGTACTAAATTAGCATAGGGGAAAAATGCTCGTTTGGTTTGGTCACAACTTGCAAACCACATTATTAATCAATGTTTTCAGTATTTTTTGTTAGAATACACTAAAATACAGTACATAATATACACAAATTTCCAATTCCTAACTAGTTTAGTTTTGAGATAGACCCCGTAACAAAAATGGTCTAAAACCGACAACTTTGACGACCCCCCATTTCTTATTTTTGTAGCTACAAAAAATGTGTTTGAACTTTACTTAATGAGCTCTAAGCAATGACTCCCCACATGCCAGGGTAAAAAAATAAAATATTTCGACTCCTTATTCATGTATGGGAGCCCCCTTTAATTTTTTGATTTTATTTTATTTTTTATTATTTGTTGTTATAGCGGCAATAGAAATCATCATCATCATCATTAGCAACCTTTGAGTATTAATTGGTTTAATACTCAAAGTTAGCAACCCATCAACGGCTCATTACTGAGCACAGGTCTCCTCTCAGAGAAGGGTTATAGGCCATAGTCCACCACGCTGGCCCAATGAGAATTGGCGGACTTCACACACCTTCGAGAACTTTATGAAGAACTCTCAGGTGTGCAGGTTTTCTCACGATGTTTTCCTTCACCGTAGAAGCAAGTGATATTTAATTGCTTAAACGCACTTGACTCCGAAAAGTCAGAGGTGCGTACCCAGGATCAAACCTGCGACCCCCCGAACAGGAGACCACAGTCCTAACCACTAGGCTATCACGCTTGCTTTCACACTGAAAATTTCAATTGACTGCCTATCACGGTTTACGAGATACAGCCCGCTGACTGACGGACGGACAGCGGAGGCTTAGTAATAGGATCCTGTTGGCACTCTTTGGGTAGGTAACCCTAAAAAAAGTTTAAATTGTCGAATGATTACTTTTGTAAATGAACAACAAAGTAAACCAAGCTGGAGACTTTTCACCAAAAACTTGCCTTGATTGATAAATCTGCGCCTGGCGTTACTTAATTGAGTTTCGCGCAGTTTGAACGAGTTTGTTTTGTGAGTTAACCACTCGTTTTGCCACTCCGAGCCTTGTACCGGAACTGATGATGTTTTAGTTGACTGATAGGTGCCATTACTTAATGGAATTCCTTTACGACGCTCTTAAAGGACTATGCAAATAACTTGAGAGGTGACACCTCTCAAGTTTTTTTGCATAGTCCTTAACTTACGTAAATAAGTTATAAAAAATTAGGCAAAAATTCCATATGTAGAAATTATTTAAAATAAAATTGAAAATAGAAAATTCAGTCTGTCGAGCTGGGATTCGAACCATCGACTTTTAACTGTTAGGCGACTGCAGAAGCCACAAGGCTACGGAGACCCAATATTGTACCGCGAAAATACCGAACACAATGCCAAATTCACATTCAAAAAAGTGTCGGTTTCAAAAAAGTGTCGATCCGTCTAGCCCCGTTCCGCACCGCGCGATAAGGAAATACGTTCCAAAAATTATATGGGCACTGTCCCCACCCCCAGACCGTGCCGTGCCACAGATTGGCACTATTTTTAATATTATTGTGATGTCTCATAAAAAGACTAATAACCATTTTCAATCCAAAAATAATCGGGATTTTTTAAATGCACAATAATGTACGAACGCTGAAGTACGCGCGTGCATGCACAGGCGACGAAAGGGCGGGAGGTGGCCAGAGGGAGCGCGGCGCGGTTTTCTCTGCGTCTCAGAAACGCGTCTGCGTCTTACAAATTACAATAGCTTTTTCCTTGTTGGTTAATGCCCCTGTATGTTCGTTTTATAATTTTAAACTTATAAACTGGTAACCAAAACAATTTACAGAAAAATAAATAATTAAAAAAAAAACTTGAGAGGTGTCAAGGGGCACCCGGATGGAACGCAGTTCCTTTCGATTAATTAATTTGGCATTGTGTTCAATATTTTCAAACTACAATATTAGATCTCTGTAGCCTTGTGGTTTCGACAGTCGCCTAACAGCCAAAGGTCGATGGTTCGAATCCCATGTAGAAATTATTTAAAATAAAAATGAAAATAGAAAATTCAGTCTGTCGAGCTGGGATTCGAACCATCGACTTTTAACTGTTAAGTAACTGCCGAAACCACAAGGCTACGGAGACCCAATATTGTACCGCGAAAATACCGAACACATTGCCAAATTCACATTCAAAAAAGTGTCGATCCGTCTAGCCCCCTTCCGCACCGCGCGATAAGGAACTACGTTCCAATAATTCAAATTCGATTTGCATGAAAACCCCAAATCTACGGCGGATGTCGTCACAGAAATAGGTTTTAAATCTGTTGGTGGGTGGGGATGATTTTTAGGGTTTCGTACCCAAAGGGTACCAACGGGACCCTATTACTAAGCCTACGCTGTCCGTCCGTCTGTCAGCGGGCTTTATCTTGTAAACCATAATAGATAGACGGATGAAATTTTCACATATTATGTATTTCTATTGCCGCTATAACAACAAATAATAAAAATGAAATTAAATTAAAAAAATTAAATTAAAATATTTCCATGGGTACATGGAAATATTTTAATTTAATTTTTTTTAACGGAACCCTAAAAGAGCGAGTCCCGACTCGCACTTGGCCGATTTTTTTGCTTAGTCCTTTAAAAGCGTTACCTAATTATACCGGACGTCAGTCTATACGAGGTTAGTATGGCTCTCAAACAACTCAAGAACAACAGGGCGCCCTACTTGGTGAACCGAGGACATTAGATGAGTCGCAGGGAGCCGCTGGATACAGGCGTTGCAAGACCGAGAACTGTGGAAGTCAGTGCAAGAGACCGTTGTTCAACAGTGAACTACGTCACTATAATAGCGAGGATCTGGAAATCATACTAATATCATACTAACATTATAAATGCGAAAGTGTTTTTTTTGTTGTTTTGTTGGTTTGTCCTTTAATCACGCCGCAACAGAGCTACGGATCGACGTAATTTTTTGCATGAGTATATTTGAGGACCTGGAGAGTGACATAGGCTACTTACATAGGTTTTTTATTCCGGAAAATCAAAGTGTTTCTGCGGGATTTTAAAACCAAATCCACGCGGACGAAGTCACGGGCATTAGCTACCTAGTTGATAAACATAAAGTCGGCATTTAGTAAGAAAATATCAATTTCTTCATTGAAAAGGTTGGGCTAGTTTTATTAGCCGAACTCAACACAGTCGAAATCGTGGCAACAACCAGCGTTAAAATAAATTGATTGTCTGTAAAGTCGCTTTACGGACGATAGTTTTACGTGATAACGTCATAAAGAAACATTGATGAATAAATGTGTCACAAGCCAACGCTTGTGCCGATCGTGCCTCTCTATCGCTTGTTCCGCGCTCTCGCTTGCACACTCAGGCTCAGGCGGAACGTGACACTTTTTCGTGCGTGCAGCCAGTGTTCATAGATTTACAAGACGTTATCACGTCAAAATTCAAACTCGTATTTGTAAACTAATCGGTCAGTTTTGGGAACTGGTTAAATTAAACCGAGTAGAAGTTTGACACGGAAACATCCCCATTAGAGTGCTGGTACTGCAATCTGTTACGGCGAGCGGAACGGGTCATTTATCACGAGAAATCCGGTGGAACAAGACACACACAAAACGAGGCCAGATATTTGCTGAGCCGCGGTATAGTATGTTACGTTCCCTCAAATATGGTCGAGCGAAGCAACGGCTGGATCATGCGTCATGCTCGTGAACGGGTGGCACCGGCGGGAATGGGGCTACTTTCTATCTGTCCGTCTTAACATGAATTGAATTGTAGTACCTACACTTTTTTTCTAACTTCCCCTCATTGTGGAAATATTATATTCTATTCTATTCTAACAAAGGTGCATGGGTTAAATCGGCTTGGCATCCAGCTGCCCACGATATAGTATAAAAAACTTATAACAATGTAATAGCTACATAATAATATTATAAAATGATTATTTTGAAAAGAGCAACTGCTGAGTTTCTTGCCGGCTGCCGGAACCGGTGATAGAGTCATGACGTGTCATAAGAGCCACAGGTTGGCCTACGTGAAATAAGTAATTTTGAATTTTGAATTTTTATATGGACCAGCCAAAGATGCATCTGGTCATAGTACTTACGTTATGAATTAGCCAAAGGGGTGTATCTGGTTCGATAAAAACTTGGATCTGTGCTTATCTGAGTACAACAAGATTTAAACGTACCATACCTATATTTGTAGGTTAGGTGCTCAAAAGTGAAATGTCAACGGTTCGATCTCCACCCGTTGCACTATTTTCGGCATTATGGAAAGGCTGAATTTTCTTTGCCACTTTGTTTTACTTTTATAAATAATTTACAAGTTAATGACCGCTCTTACAAAATATTGAAAACTCAAAGCGCTTTCCCTAAGAAAATCAATATTTAACGTAATTCTAATAGCGGTCTTTTAAATAATTATTACTTGAATAAAAACCGCAACGCGTTATTTCAGGTTAACGTATTCCGCCATTTTGTTTTATCGATTGTAATAAAGTGGGGAACTTTATTTTTCTAAGCGCGGAGAATTTAAAACTTTTGCACGACTTCACGTAAATATCGACGTTTTATGACTGCTTTTAAGTATCTCATAGAATGAAGGACTAATATTTTTAATACATAAATATTGTGTCTATAAAATATCTAGCTTTTCCCCGCGGCTTCGCTCAAGTTAAGTTCGAATTTTCAGATACCTATTTAACCTCCTTGGAAGTGCAATTTTCGAAAATCCGTTCTTAGCGGATTTCGTCATAATAGCTATCTGTATGCCAAATTCCAGCCTGATCCGTCTAGTGGTTTGACTTTTGCGTTGATAGATCAGTCAGTCAGTCATTCAGTCACCTTTTGCTTCTAAGTACATATTTAGATTAGGTAGGTATTGGATCATCATCATCATCATCATTAGCAACCCATCAACGGCTCACTACTAAGCGCAGGTCTCCTCTCAGAGAAGGGTTATAGGCCATAGTCCACCACGCTGGCCCAATGCGAATTGGCGGACTTCACACACCTTCAAGAACATTAAGAAGAACTCTCAGGTGTGCAGGTTTCCTCACGATGTTTTCCTTCACCGTTGAAGCATGTGATATTTAATTTTTTAAACGCACTTGACTCCGAAAAGTCAGAGGTGCGTACCCGGGATCGAACCAGCGTCCCCCCCGAGTAGGAGACCACAGTCCTAACCACGAGGCTATCACTGCTTTAACTGGTATTGAATAACATAAATTAACTAGACGATTCCAAAGCAAAGAAAATTTTCTATTTTTTTTATTCCCAGTGTAGCTATTTAAAATTTAGAACAATTAATAGCAAGTGTTTGAGCCCAACCAAAAAGTATGCATACCTAGTAGGTATGAAATCCTGCAGCTAATTTGCATAGTAATTGGTCAATTAGTCACAAATGCATAGGATCCCTTCATTAAGCATGCGATTACTGTAATGCTCCTATTACGTGACATAATCCAGCCATAGGTGAAATTAGCATGTTAATGTGTATTCCTACATAATATTTATTTTTGAAGTTGCTTAAATATAATTCTTTTATGTGGAGTGTACACACACACACACACACACACACACACACACACACACACACACACACACACACACACACACACACACACACACACACACACACACACGTGCATGCACACAAACGTGATGAACTCCTGTGTCACTCTCCAGGTCCTCAACTATGCCCATGCAAAAAATCACGTCGATCCGAAGCCCTGTTGCGGCGTGATTGAAGAACAAACCAAAAATTATAAAAAAATCGGCCAAGTGCGAGTCGGGCCTCGCTCTTTTAGGGTTCCGTACATATGACCTAATAATTTTTTTAAAACTAGATACATTATTTAGAAAGTACTAAATTAGCATATGGGGAAAAAATGCTCGTTTGTTTTGGTCACAACTTACAAACCGCATTATAAATCGGTGTTTTCAGTATTTTTTGTTCATTTACACTAAAACCGACTACTTTCACGGCCCCCCAGGCCGTGAAAGTAGTCGGTTTTAGACCAATTTTGTTAGGGGATCTATCTCAAAAACTTAACTAGTTAGGAATTGGAAATTTCTGTATATTATGTATTTTAGTGTAATTAAACAAAAAATACTGAAAACACCGATTTATAATGTGGTGTGTGTAACCAAAACAATCGAGCATTTTTCCCCATATGCTAATTTAGTACTTTCTAAATAATGTATCTAGTTTAAAAAAAAATTAGGTAAAAAAATAAAATTTTATTTCGACTCCTTTTCCATGTATGGGAGCCGCCTTTATTTTAAGGGTTCCGTAGTAAACAAGGAACCCCTATAGTTTCGCCATGTCCGTCCGTCTGTCTGTCTGTCTGTCTGTCTGTCTGTCCGCGGTTTAGCGCAGAGACTATTGGTACTAGAAATCTGTAATTTGACAAGGGTATAAAAATCAATCACGCCGACAAAGTCGTGAAATAAAATTGTGAAAAATATTTTTTTTAGGGTACCTCCCCTACATGTAAAGTGGGGATGAATTTTTTTTTTCTCGTCGATCCCATACTGTGGGGTATTGTTGAATAGGTCTTTCAAAAATATTGTGGGTATGGGAACACCATTTTTCAATTCAGGGATCCGTTTGTGAAATATGTTATTTTAAAGTGCTAAATTTTATTAGAGTCAAGTGTCCCCCCCCTCTGCCAGCTAAATGGTTGTATAAAGGATAAAAGAAAAAATTCACAGCAGTAGTATATATAATGAATTTTAAAGGAAAACTATTACGGCTAAGTGGGGTTCATTAGTTAAGGAGTTATATCTGTTTTTCTAAGTTAGGTATTACACGTAGTGTAAGTTGCATATTTTGTAGTATATTATAGTATTTAAACCATGGAACTCAAAATGTATTCAATATCTATACTAATATTATAAAGAGGAAAGATTTTTTCGTTTGTTTGTTTGTTTGTTTGTACCGAATAGGCTCTGTAACCACTGGACCGATACTATTAATTTTTTCACCAATAGAAAGCTAAGTTATCAAAAAGTAACATACTGCTATAATTTATTGTCAAAAAAATTAGAGATCCTTAAGAAAATTGCAATAATGTAACCCAAAATAGGAAAATTTTGCCTATAAAATGCATTATTTGGCGTGTGCTGAGAAAACTATTGATGATACATAAAAATAATTTACTACATGATTAAAGTACTCATTATTCTCTACAAAAAGTCACCGAGGGAATATATCTAACGATCATATTTGAGTCACAATAGTAGCTTTTGTGTTCAAAAATTTAATTAGATCGCCTTTATTATCGTGGTATTAATAATTCTTCCTTAGTAATACGTCACACTAATATTATAAATGCGAAAGTGTTTGTTTGTTGGTTTGTCCTTCAATCACGCCGCAACAGAGCCACGGATCGACGTTTTTTGCGATTTTTTGTATGCGTAATGGGTATAGTTGAGGACCTGGAAAGTGACATAGGTTCCTTTTTATCCCGGAAAATCAAAGAGTTCCTGAGGGATTTTAAAAATAAAAGCACTATCCTAGGTCAGCAATAATATTTGAGACTTTCAACTACGGAACCCTACACTGCGCGTGGCCCGACACGCACTTGGCCGTTTTTTATTTAATTTAATTTTATTTTTATTATTTGTTATTATAGCGGCAATAGAAATACACAGTTTATGTGAAAATTTCAACGGTCTATCTATTACGGTTTACGAGATACAGCCCACTGACAGACGGACGGACGGACAGCGGAGGCTTAGTAATAGGGTCCCGTTGGCACCCTTTGGGTACGGAACCCTAAAAACGACGTACTGAGCTGTAAAAGGAAAGGGTGTCATAATTCATCACAAAACTAAGAAAACGTAATTATCAGTACCAGTACCAGATAATAACTACACGGCACTCACACATTCATAGGTTATTATTTGAGCCTACGTACGTAGTACTATTATATATTCTGTGCCTACGTTTGGAGCTCAAGACTCTCCCACTCTACTTAGTCTTCTCTTAATAGCAAAGAACCCACATTATTTAATTCAGAGCAGCGAGGTAGACACGTTAAGCTTGAAATATGCATCGCGAGCTAACTTAGACGTCTACAAGACACCAGCTCAGAGATGTTCTGTTACAAGATTCATAGCTAGTTTTCTCCACTGATAGAATAGAATAGAATAGAAATGTTTTTTATTCAAATAAACTTTTTTACAAGTGCTTTTGAATCGTCGATGAGTCTACCACTGGTTCGGAATGCCCTTCCTGCCGAGAAGATGATAATAATATTTCTATTTTGTAAAGCACTAACTGTTACCTATGGTACTTCGATCTTACCTGATACTAAGTGACGATGCAGTCTAAGATGGTACAGGGTTAACTTGGAATGAGTATGTCAGTGTACATTCAACCCATACCCAAAATCTGTTTCTACACACCATCAGACCAGACTAGAAACAATTCAGAAATTATAAATTCCCAAATTGCCCCCGCCGGGAATTGAACCCGAGACCTCCCAGTTATAAGACCACAGCGCTCACCACTGCTCCAGGGAGGACGTCAAAGGTTTGAAGGGAGGTTTCGAGATGTTTCTTTGCCATAAATCATCTCAACCCATCACCAGCTCACTAATGGGCGGACACAGGTTTTCACTCAAATGTGGTTTAGGCCATAGTCCATCACGCTGGCTCAATGGTTACGTTCCCTCAAATATGGTTGAGCGAAGCAATGGCTGGGTCATGCGTCATGCTCGTGAACGGGTTCCACCGGCGGAAATGGGGCTACTTTCTATCTGCCCGTCTTGACATATTGTGTTGAATTATAATTAGGTATGCTTTTGTAGAACATCCCCGCATTGTGGAAACACTGCATAATATACTCGTAGCATAGTATCTATTGTATTGTAAACTTGTTTTTAAAAGAGCAACCGCCGAATTTCTTGCTGGTTCTTCTCGGCAGGAAGGGCATTCCGAACCAGTGGTAGAATCATCGACCATTCAAAAGCACTTGTAAAAAAGTTTTTTTGGATAAAAAATATTTCTATTCTATTCTATTCTATTCTCAAAAGGAGACCGTTAAATTAATCAGGGCTATTACCGAAAACCAAAGATAAAATAGAGTAATTATCTAATTCGACTCTTTTCCTTACTCAGATACTATACCATATTGGCAATGGCATGCAGAAGCCATTTCCTTACCCCCCCCCCCCCCTTTCCCCCCTATGAGCCATAAAACTGGAAATAAAATCGCAAATGCACGCTGCGCGATATAACGGCCGTTTATGTGTGTTTTAACGTCGTTCCGTTTATACCGGAAGTGCGAGCGCCGCCATTTTATTGGACCGTGGCTGTCATAAAATTTGTATATAAACTGATTGTGATCGCTGGTGTAAGGGGTAGCATTTTATCAGAAGTTTGTCAATATTAAGCCATTTTAATAATATAAAATAAAATTATGATAATAAAATTAAGTGGCACTCGGGGACTGCCGGCCGCGGTAAAGCAACATTTTTTATCAACTTATGCAATTATAATATTTATGCAATATTTTTTTTTGCATAATAAAAATTATGCAACAAAATAATTAAAAACAAACAAACAAGAAAATCGTATTGTCACTACTTCGCGAGTGAGATTCGAACCTGCGACATCATACACCATACGGTAAAGAAAGCGGCCGCTCGCCCACGGTGCCAAACAGAGCTACTTGTGAACCTCTAAAATGTCGAACGCTTACTAAACGACGGTGTTAGGTTTATTTTCGTCACGGAATTTCTTGCTTCGGTCGCCGCGCTCAAACTGTTTGTCCTAGTTCAAAGCCCGCGATAAAAGCTATGCAATAGCTTAATAATATCTAACACTTTATTCATCAGAATGTAGGTACTATAGCTGTTAGTTTAATTTGGTTCCGTATACATCCTGCCATTATAGTAAGGCGTATGAGTATTGAAAAATTACTGTGATTAGAATAAAATATATTATGATAACGTTACAGTCACACATAATACATCTACATAAATATAAAAGTAAAAGGGGACTGACTGACTGACTGATCTATCCAACTCCAAGGCTGATTTCCATAGAGCTTGGTCATCTGCGCGAGACATATTATAGTGCAAAAGTGTGTGCGCAAGCACAGGTGCACTCTCTATTCCCTCACTCTCATAGTCCGATGGGACCGCAATTGGACACGACCGGATAGAGATCAGGCGCAGGATCGATGGTTTTAAATGCTCTCCAAAACAGAGGGTAATCCGACACGACCAGAACGAGAACAAAGTGGCTTGTCGGTCGGTATTCTACAAGATATAATTCGGAGAGTGTGCTCAAGAGCTGTTCAATTTAGTTCCACCATCACCTTTCTACCACCGAACCGCAAGACATCGCATGAATGTGCACTGCCTCGTGGTCGAAATTCCTCGATCTCGCAAAGCGCTTTGCTTCCTCATTCCTAATGTGCACCGCAAAAAGCAATGTACTTCCGGCTTCTGTTTTTCCAACTAACTATTACTTGGTGCATTGAACAAATTCCTCAAACAAAAGTCAGCTACAGTCTATTTTTTTAAAAAAACGAGTATGTCTCCCGATATTGACAGAGTGAGATGGGTCATTGTTAGGGGTGGGGTACTAATTATGTCTTTCGCACATTTCCGATATTTACAGAGTGAGATGGGTCATTTTAGGGGTGGGGTCTGGGACTCTATGTTGATTACATGGATCAATAGCAAACGCAGTCAAAATTTTCGGTACTCGTTTGTTAAAAAAAAAAAAATGGCACTCGCGGACTGAAGCGGTAAAGCTATTGCATAGCATTTTTTATCAACTTATGCAATTATAATATTTATGCAATATTTTTTTTGCATAATAAAAATTATGCAAAAAAAAATTAAAAAACAAACAAACAAGAAAAGCGAACTGTCACTGCTTTGCGAGTGAGATTCGAACCTGCGACATCATACAAAGAAAGCGGCCGCTCGCCCACTGCGCCAAATAGAGCTACTTGAGAACCTCTAAAATGTTGAACGCTTACTGAACGACGCGGTGTTAGGTTTTTTCGTTACGGAATTTCTTGATTCGGTCGCCGCGCTCAAACTGTTTGTCCTAGTTCAAAGCCCGCGATAAAAGCTATGCAATAGCTTAAAAACAGACTATAGTACTGCTCATAACAAATGACGTACATCGCAGCGAAGCGAGCGCACAAATGTGCTAAAAACCGCCGCACACGCGGAGGTGAGCAATTTTTAAGGATTTCAGCCCACGCTCCGAACGACAGATTACTTAGTGTTGTGGGCCATGAGAACGATCTACTTACTACATAGCGGGGGAGCCAGTGCCACTGTATTTTTATCTGAATTTAGGTATATATTATACAAACAAAGAAAATCATACTAATATTATAAATGCGGAAGTGTATTTGTTGGTTTGTCCTTCAATCACGTCGCAACAGAGCCACGGATCGACGTAATTTTTTGCATGGGTATAGTTGAGGACCTGGAAAGTGACATAGGCTACTTTTTATTGCGGAAAATCATAGAGTTCCCGAGGGATTTTAAAAATTAAATTCACGCGGACGAAGTCGCGGGCATCAGCTAGTAAGTAAATAATTAATACCCACGTTAAAAAATGTTAAAAAAGTTTTATATTATGGAAAACATTTTTACACTAATAATTTTTATTTTTAATTTTTTCAGATTTCTAAATAACTTATCGCATACTAAACTTATTTTTATTAATTCACATAACAAAATACGATTCCGCATGACCGCGGTGCTTTTAGGCTGAGATCTATAAATCGTACTCTGGCTCTACTCAAGACTCAAAATAGAGTTAAAATGAAACACAAATATGTTCTGACATCAATCTGTCGCGTTTTAACTCAATCTTGAGTCTAAGCTAAGTGAGAGTGCCATCTATAGATCTCACCCTTAGATCTCAGCCTAAGTAATACCAGTTCCTGGACCAATACTAGAACCACCCCGTTGGACGCAGGTAATCAGTTAACATTCATCATCGTCAAATATGGTCGAGCGAAGCAATGGCTGGATCATGCGTCATGCTCGTGAACGGGTGCCGCCGGCGGGAATGGGGCTACTTTCTGTCTGCCCCTCTTTGACATGAATTGAATTGTAGTACGTTTTGTGGAAATGTCATATTCTATTCTAACAAAGATGCACGGGTTAAATCAGCTTGCCATCCAGCTGCCCACAAGATAGTATATAAACTTATTACAATGTAATAGCTACTTATTAATATTGTAAAATGATTATTTTGAAAAGAGCAACTGCTGAGTTTCTTGCCGGCTCTTCTCAGCAGAATCCGCTTTCCGAACCGGTGGTAGAATCTTGACGTGTCATAAGAGCCACAGGTTGGCCTACATGAAATAAATAATTTTGAATTTGAATTTGAATTTGAATCAGCAACCCATTAACGGCTCACCACTGAGCGAGGTCTCCTCTCAGAGAAGGATTATAGGCCATAGTCCACCATGCTGGCCACCTGGCTGGCGAATTGGCGGACTTCACACACCTTCAAGAACATTATGAAGAACTCTCAGGTGTGCAGGTTTCTCCACGATGTTTTCCTTCACCGTTGAAGCAAGTGATATTTTAATTGCTTAAACGCACTTGACTCCGAAAAGTCACAGGTGCATGCCCAGGGTCGAACCTGCGATCTCCTGAATGAAGGAGACCACAGTCCTAACCACTAGGCTATCAATGCTTAAGTTAACGCTTGCTTAGTTTAAATTAAATGAATGAAAGGATGCTTAAGTTAAATTAGATGACAAAAATTGGTCATCTTATTCAGTTGCTGCTTATAAAAACCTCTGCATTCGTGGCCCGACAAAATAAACAGTCGGCTTTGCAAGGATTATCGCCTTAAGAATTACGCGTGTTTTTGTGAGAGCGGGCGTTTTTTTGTTTTTTAAGTAAATAAAGCACTTGTCACTCCCTAAATCCTTCCTATCCCAAGTGCGAGGGCTCCATGTTTATTCACATTGGGTAACTTTAGGGCTCAAATACACACGGCGTTTCGCTCTACGCTCATAGGGGTATTTTGCTGATCAAGCCGGTCAAAAATCAATTTCTAAGAATTGGTCGCAGGTAAAAAAACGGTTATTATTATTGTTGATTAAATAAAGAACAATAGGTAACCCTTCCCGGTTACGTATCGGCTGCACACGCGTGCTTGTTTCATTCGGAACTTTACCATCGCTTCAAGTGTATGATCTTTCTGAGCTTCCCGAGTGTGACTGTATCACTTAAAAAGTAAAAATTTTCGTGACCAGTAATTTTTTTATGAATATTGTTATGGATTCTGATCAAGCAGGTAAGAACACATAGTTTTTGAACTTATTGCTGTATTTTTTGTTGATAGAATATTTTTTTTGCAATTTAACTAAATCGTTTAAAATCACTAATATATCTAACATAATTTTGCGTGTGAAAAGTTTTGACGTGATAACGTCTTATAAATCAATGAACACCGGCTGCACGCACGAAAAAGTGTCACATTCCGTCTGAGCCTGTGCGTGCAAGCGAGAGCGCGGAACAAGCGATAGAGAGGCACGATCAGCCCAAACGTTGGCTTGTGACACATAATATAATCATCAATGTTTCTTTATGACGTTATCACGTAAGACTATCGTCCGTAAACCGACTTTACAGACAAATTGATCACGTGACTTATCGAAGACAACAGCTTCTCAAACATTTTTGAATTCGAACTGAATGAGCGATCGACAGGTTTTTGCAACAGATCGGAGAATAATTAATAGTGCAGCTGCAGAAGATTCACTTCGCAAAATCATTTAAATAAATAAGGACTCTTGCCACACAATAACGAACAACAAACAAACAAACAAACGAACGCAGTAGTAATAAACACATACTAAAGCACGAACGCGGACCAATCAGAAGAGAGAAATGAAAACTCTCATGGGACTAAAAATTATATTTTGCTCCCGCTATCCTCTGAAGCCAATATTCGTTTTTGAATGATATGATGAAAATAATATTGCTTTATGCGTTGGTCGTATAAGCCTTGGTGGAGCGACATTGTAGGTACAGCGCGAGGTGCATCTTGCCATATATATATATATATATATATATATATATATATATATATATATAAAACCAGCTGATGCCCGCGACTTCGTACGCGTGGATTTAGTTTTTCAAATCCCTTCCCTCGGGAACTCTTCAATTTTCCGGGATAAAACAAACTATCCTATCTTTTAAGTTGGACCAAATTACAGATAGTTACGAAGTTTGATCAAAATCGGTTAAGTAGTTTAGGAGTCCATCGCGGACAAACAACGTGACACGTAATTTATATATATTATAATATAATATATTAAAGTAAATTAATTTAGTTTTCCCATGAACATCATGGAATAAATAAACTTCGTTTAAATAAGTACAGTAACGTAAATATCATTACTATTCTATTCCGTGTCGGTTAAAACGTGACGGACTTGAACAATGACACGCGCCGCGTGATACAATGTAACAGAGGTGTCATACAACGGGTCGCAGTGAGTTATTACGGCCTCGCTGTTACCTGGAGAATTGAAACATGGAGGTGACATGCTATTCTTCTTCTTTATAAACCGATAGACGTCCACTGCTGGACAAAGGTCTCCTGCATGGACTTCCATTATGCCTATATCCAATGGTACCCTGCGATTGGTCTGATGTCGTCGGTCCATCTAGTGAAGGTTCTGTCACCTATTATTATATACCTATTATACCCTACTAGATGATTGCCAGTGACTTCGTCCGCGTGGATTTAGTTTTTTAAAATCCATTGGGAACTCTTTAATTTTCCAGGATAAAATATAGCCTTTAGCACTCTCCAGGTCCTCAACTGTACCTACCCATGCAAAAAATCATGTCGATTCGTAGCTCTGTTGCGGCGTGATTGAAGGACAGACCATCACACCAACAAACACACTTTCGCATTTATAATATTAACTATTAGTAAGTAGTACCAAGAGGAAGGAAAAGGTAAAGAGGCCGCCAAAGGAAGAGATGGCGAGACATATTTTTGGAAAAATGCGGACCAGTCTGGATGCGACAGGCTAGAGACAGGAAGCGCTGGAAAGATTTGGGGGAGGCCTACGCCGTAGAGGCGACTTATGCGTGAAATATTGTATTTTTTAATTAATTATTTTCGCTAATTTACATATTAATTATTATTGACATAGAATTGTATTTTTAATGTATATTTGACCTGATTATTTTATTATTTTAAATATTGTCATGAATGATGTAATTTATGAAATCTATATTTTATCAAATTGTGAATGTTAAAAAGATTATAATTAGTCAATTAAAGAATAATGTAACTTAATGCGAATGGATATACTTGTAATTTGTAACGTATTAGAAATAAAGGGATTTTTTATTTTATTTATTATTAGTAAGTAAAGTATAGTAAGTATAATTAGAATAGAATCTTAAAAATTACAGGGTTGCTAGATTCAATAAAGTTAAGTCTATTATCGGTGTTGTCATCAAGTAAACTTATATCACTAGTGAGATAATAAACGCGTTCGACGCAGCTAACGCAATAAGCCGTGATCGATGCACGGACTGGCAGCTGCGTTCTCCGTAACTGTGTTATTTGCTATTATTTAGCGCACTAACAACGTTTGTCTGCACAATCGAATTAATTAACTGCGTCTGGATCCGAAAGTGACTGATTAAGTGTTTTATTTTCTTTTTTTTTTATTGGTTAGAAGCAAGTTTTATCCCGGAAAAACACAGGGTTCCCGCGGAGTTTTTAAAAATTATCAGCTCCATGTGGAAGAAGTCGCGGGCTTTAAGACCGCAGTCTATTGGACAAACTAATATTTTACTACTACTATTATTATTGCTTAAAAAAAAAAAATCAAAATTAATTATTTCATGTAGGCCAACCTGTGGCTCTTATGACACATCAAGATTCTACCACCGGTTCGGAAAGCGGATTCTGCTGAGAAGAGCCGGCAAGAAACTCAGCAGTTGCTCTTTTCAAAATAATCATTTTACAATATTAATAAGTAGCTATTACATTGTAATAAGTTTTTATACTATCTTGTGGGCAGCTGGATGGCAAGCTGATTTAACCCGTGCATCTTTGTTAGAATAGAATATGACATTTCCACAAAACGTACTACAATTCAATTCATGTCAAAGACGGGCAGACAGAAAGTAGCCCCATTCCCGCCGGCGGCACCCGTTCACTACACCTACTACACCTATTAGTACTTTATTACTGCTATTACTTATACTACTTTTATTACTTTTATTTACTAGATCCATAGCTTATCTTTGAGCCGAGACGTTGGACGGACCAGGTGAAGGAGGCGCTTGATTCCAGCATCTACTGTGCTTACCACGCGGCAGAGAACCGCCAACGTTGGAAAGAGACAATGAAGAGGGTGTTATCAAGAAGGAGCCACGATCCTCAGTAATGAGGAAGCGACGCAAGGAGGAGGAGCTTATCTTTATATCTTTTAATAAAATACACTCTACACACTTGCTAGGCTTTTCAATATCATAGCATCTTTCAAAAATGTTGACTCTACAATCCTTGCACAGTCATAAATTTTTTACTACTCACAAATTATTTACTTTAGGTTTATTTATTTTAGATCCACTCTGTTTATTGACTTCACCCGTGAAACGCAAGTATAAAAAAAAGAAAAAAATGTTAATTAAGTTCATTTCAAAAAAGAAACGAAATATCTCCTCCATACACCTGTATCCTTTTACAACTTCCGAGTAGTTAAGTAAATACGGATAGATTGCGTTGGAAGCCGTCCCCTTTCAGGGTAGCTGGGTAGGAGGGTTGGAGGGGAGGGAGAAAAGTTTTTACACTACTGTAAATTACCTTTACCTTCAAAGTTTAACGGGTTTGTGTTAGCATGTTGTATGTATTATGTTTATTATTTAAACTGAACGGGAGTTAGTTTAGACAAATCAAAAGGAATTTAATTTACAGTTCTAGTGTACTCTATGATTCTAGTTAGATATGTTATAAATTATGCGTTAGACGTAAAAGATAGTTAAATAAACAGATAGAAAACTCTTTATTACTACACAAATAAGTTAATGTTTACAATTGAAATATAAACATAGCTTTAGCCCGCGGCTTCGCTTACATTAAGTTAGCTTTTTCAAACCCCTATTTTACCCCTTTAAGGGTTGAATTTTCGAAAACTCATTTCTTAGCGGATGCCTACGTCATAATAGCTATCTGTATGCCTTTGAGCCCGATCCGTCCAGTAGTTTGAGATGCGCGTTGAAAGATTAGACAGTGGGTCAGTCACTTTTCCTTTTATATAATACTAGCGACCCGCCCCGGCTTCGCACGGGTAGTAGAGCATAATTACGCCTATGCTTTGCAAACTCCTTGGAATGTTTCATAAGTTATACCTTGAACAGCATATTGAACAGTACTTAGGCTTATTTTAAGAATTATGTAGTATCGCTCGGAAGCGCTCGGCTTATATTATAGCAACCCGCAGAACGCGCTTGAAATTATTTTGGCGCGCGATCGTTTTTATTTTGCGATAACTCCTAAGATATTCATTTAAATTGTATGGTGTAAAGGACTATCATAATATGCATGAAATGAGTAAGGTACCTAACTTATTTAGGTTGATAAGGATTAGTACTGTATCTGTCTTAATAGATTTCCAATTACCGCATGGTACGTGACCATTCTTTTAGAAGTTAAAATGGGTATATTGAGCTATCCATAAAAGATAGATTTATGCCATCGCGGACTTTTTTGTAAAGAATTATCCCACCATACCACCACCACACTTTTTTTTGTTATATCTCAAAGGGGTTAGCCAGCGTTTTCGATGAAAGCTTCCAGGCGCTTAAATTTTCCCGACATCGTTAACAATAATTATCGTCATATTTCAACCATTTTACACAAAACCTTCGTCATGAATCACCCTATCCATTGGTGAAAACCGCATTAAAACACATTCAGTAGTTTTGAGTTTATCGCAAACAGACAGACAGACAGACAGTTGCGGCGGGGAACTTTGTTTTATATTATGTAGTGATTTAGACTAGTTCATGTCAGCGACTTCAACCACGTGAGTTGTTTTTCAAATCACGCGGAAACTCTTTGATTTTCCGGTATAAAAAGTTAGCCTATATCTAAATACCTAAGATGAGACCTAAGATATCATAATCATCATCATCATTAGCAATCCATCAACGGCTCACTACTGAGCGCAGGTCCCCTCTCAGACAAGGGTTAGAGGCCATAGTCCACCACGCTGGCCCAATGCAAATTGGTGGACTTCACACACCTTCGAGAACATTATGAAGAACTCTCAGATGTGCAGGTTTCCTCACGATGTTCCTTTACCGTTGAAGCAAGTGATATTTAATTGCTTAAACGCACTTGACTCCGAAAAGTCAGAGGTGCGTATACCCGGGATCGAACCTGCGACCCCCGAATAGGAGACCACAGTCCTAACCTCTAGGCTATCACTGCTTCTAAGATATCAATGATATTTTATTAGGAAGTTGGCCTAGATGGAATGAGTGGGTAATTTTGAATAAGAATTTGAAAATAATTTCATATTATCTTTAATTATCTCTCAAATAAGGTCGATTGACAAAATCTCCTCAAGAAAAAAGGTGCAAAAAAACTGATTCTTTTGAACTCCTTGGGGATGTGAGAAAAATACGTTCGCATCAATTAGGAGGTATTCCGGGAGCAAATAAATCAATTCCGCGCAGAGACATTGAGAAACTGTCACATGCGGGGAAAAATAAAATTTTGCCCATTTCTATACGAAAACTGGGCTCAGTTGTGTGGTGAAAGTGATAAGATACATTAATTTTGATCTGCACCTACTGTTAGCGACACAGTCGCGTTAAGCGGCACTAAAGATGGACTAAAGATAATGAAGATGGTCGCGCGGACCGAACGGTTTGCGCGCTATACCAGGCCTGTGTCACTCCGCGTGTAGGTATTAAAAACATACCTTCAGGCGGCGGCCCTTGCGCAAGGGCCAATCTAGTAGGCTGCCGCAAACGAAAAAAGACACACGCGCGCGCGCTATTTGTTCGACCACGTTCAACTTTCTCAATAATTGCAAGATGGACACAAAACGAAAAAAAGCAAAAAGATACTGTGCAGTATTTAATTGTTTAAATACGGATGGTGATCGAAATTTAACTTTTTTTTGGTTGCCTAAAGACGCTGACAGGTAAAATCTACTTTGATTGGATTACATTATGTTCCTATTTGAAATGAAATTAATTCAAACTACAAACCCTTTCTCCCCTTGTTGAACAAAGTACTATTCCAATACCCTAAAAGTATTTACTCGGCGCTGCCTGCTGCGCGTTGCCCGCCACAAGTAGGAGTAAACGCTCGTGCTGTGCGGCTCTTTCAATACGTATAACCACGTATAACTTATTAAGAACCGTAGTCCAGTGAGTTAAGGCCCATATTCCCTCAAAAAAAATTTGGTAGGTATGTAAATGAACACGTGCTCGACTTATGAAGCTAAATTAAATCATATTGTTTAACAGATTGAGTACATATTTCTTTGAAAACCATTGCGAAGTAAAGCTTCTGTACGCTAGTTACTAGTTATTATTCTGTGGCTATACGGCCGCGGACGGGAGGACGCCGACATGTTATGTTATGACAAGGGACATTACGTCAGAAACCGGTTGTTATCTAACGTGTGTAACAAACTTTGTGTAATTTGCTTACTTAAATCTTGACGAAATATAATTTGTAATAGTGGATTACAGTCTTACTTTCATTGGATGCCCAGATATCCCTCATATAAATCGACAGGGCCCTGGACACCTACCGCTACCTATGTCTAATACTTCTTGTTTTTTATAACAATAAAACCTTGAAATAATAACTTTGTTGGCAGAGTTGTTTATTAGATTTTCCGCAAAATGCCGAATTTAACTTTAGTTTTTGAAATGATGTGTTACAAATTGTCGCTAGCGACTCAACTCATTGCTGGTCCACTAAACTTGAATAGGACTCCTCTCGAATCGGAATTTAGGGGTTAAGAAAAATATTATGAAGAACTCGCAGACATGCTGATTTCTACACTATGTTTAAGTAAGTGATATTTGATTGCTTGAAACGCATATATCCTCGAAAAGTCATAGATGCTTGCCTAGGAACAAAGTCCAGACCCCAAAGTCTAAACTACTAGACTAGGCTATCACCAATATTACTAGCTTTTACCCGCGGCTTAACTCACGTTAAGTTCCATTTTTCAAACCCCTATTTTACCCCCTTAGGAATTGAATTTTCAAAAATCCTTTCTTACTGGATGCCTACCTAATAATAGCTTTCCTAAATGTCCAGCCTGATCCATCAAGTAGCTTAAACTGTGCGTTGATAGATCAGTTAATCAGTCAGTCAGTCACCTTTTTCTTGTATATATTTAGATTTAATTCGAAAGTAGGTTACATAAAATCGCCTCCGCTTATGACTTGGATCACCTTATCATCTCAAGACAGGGGCGACGCGGCATAAATCAGCCGTCCGCTGGGTAGGCAGGGGTGAAATGTGGTATGTAAATCCGAGGCCTAGCTTAAGCCCTCGGCTAGATAGATAGCGGATTACAATTCTATAAATGAAATCTATTTTACAAAATGAAAATAGATTTATTTTACAGTTTTAAAGTTGGAAAAGAACCATAAATCACTCGTTTGCTGAAACATTGTTTTATCTCAAAAATCCCGACTTCAAAATTGTGTCTGAAGGTTTCTTCTTCTTCTTCTTTATCAACCTTTAGACGTCTCCTGTATGGACCTCCACAGGCATCGGTCTTGCGCCACCTGAATCCAACGGCTCCCTGTGACTCGTTTGATGTCGTCGGTCCACCTAGTGGGGGTCTGCCAACACTGCGCTCCCCGGTGCGGGGTCGCCATTCCAGCACCCCAGCGACCATCAGCTCTTCGAACAATGTGCCCCGCCCATTTCCACTTCAGTTCAGCTTCAAATTCATAAAGTCAAAAATTCAAAAGTCCAAATGTTTCAAAATTTTGAAAATCTTAATTTTTGAAAATTTTACAGTAAAGTCTTCAGTGAGTTTACTTTGGCGAAATAGTTGACACGCTTGACTGCGATTACACCTGATGGTAAGTGATGTCGCAGCTTAAGATTGAGCGTGCTTGCCTAGAAAATGCCTATTCACTCTTGACTTTAAGTTAGCCAAGTTTCAGTTAGTTGGAAAGCCGGAAGGGCTATTCAAATTTTAGCGAAGGAACAAAGGAAACAAAGCGCAACATCGTGGGATGTCAACCGCATGGCATAGCAGATCTCTTAAATACCTTATGATGGTTGAAAGGTAATGTGCGATGCAGGTTGGATTTCGACGCTATCTGGACGCTACGACGCTAAGCCATGGTTTTTTTTCTTTTAGAATAGAATAGATATGTTTTTTATTCAAATAAACTTTTTTACAAGTGCTTTGGAATTGTCGATGAGTCTAGCACTGGTTCGGAATGCCGTTCCTGCCGAGAGGAACCAGCAAGAAACTATTCGATGACAAGATAATCCTTGACTTCAATCCACCTGATGGTAAGTGACGATGCAGTCTAAGATGGTAGCGGACTAACTTGGAAGGGGTATGACAGTGAAAATTCAACCCATACACCTAGTTACGACGACCTCCCTGGCGCAGTGGTGAGTGCTGTGGTCTTATTACTGGGAGGTCTCGGGTTCGATTCCCGGCGGGGTCAATTTGGGAATTTATAATTTCTGAATTGTCTCTGGTCTGGTCTGGTGGGAGGCTTTGGCCGTGGCTAGTAACCAACCTATCGTCAAAGACGTGCCGCCAAGCGATTTAGCGTTCCGGCACGATGGCGTGTAGAAATCGATTAGGGGTATGGGTTTGAATTTTCACTGCCATACCCCTTCCAAGTTAGTCCGCTACCATCTTAGACTGCATCGTCACTTACCATCAGGTTAGATCGCAGTCAAGGACTATATTGTCATCGAATGAAAAAAAAATTGGTTTCTACACGCCATGGTACACGCCACAAGCGACATCAAATCGCTACAAGTGTGGCGGCACCCTTAAGTTTACGATAGGAAGAATTATGACACTGTTATCTCTGCGAGGGACGCTGAGGGCTCTCGATTTGTCCGGATGCTGATTTATTTTATATGCCATCCTTTTTAACTGATTCATTGTTATTACGCGCTATCGGTCGGGGATCGTGTTTGGGAAGTATAAGTTGTTTGGTACATGTGCACTGAGTATTGAAGTCCCATTGGCATTGCTAATCCAGTCTAGATCTAGAAATAAAGTCCGGTCTAGAAAAAGCTCGGTCTAGAAAAAGTCCGGTCAAGAAAAAGTCCGGTCTAGAAAAAGTCCGGTCTATAAAAAGTTCGATGTAGAAAAAGTCCGGCCTATAAAAAGTCCGGTCTAGAAAGAGTCCGATCTGGGAAAATTTCGGTCTAGAAAAGTACGATCTAGAAAATTCCGGTCTAGAAAAAAATTGACTTCTCAACCCATCGCCGACCAATCGCCCTGGTGATAATTATCATGGGAGAATAGAATACAGTCTATGTATTTGCGCATAAACTTGTGCACTGTAATATCTATGGAGGATGTAGCTCATCTCCATGCCCAAATCCCGTCGGGGGGATATTATATAAATAATCATCATCATCATCATTAGCAACCCATCAACGGCTCACTACTGAGCGCAGGTCTCCTCTCAGAGAAGGGTTATAGGCCATAGTCCACCACGCTGGCCCAATGAGAATTGGCGGACTTCACACATCTTCGAGAACATTATGAACATCTCTCAGATGTGCAGGTTTCCTCACAATGTTTTCCTTCACCGTTGAAGCAAGTGATATTTAACTGCTTAAACGCACTTGACTCCGAAAAGTCAGAGGTGCGTACCCTTTAACCAACCATAACCCTTCTCTGAAAGGTGAAGCAGTGATAGCCAAGTGGTTAGGACTGTGGTCTTATATTCAGGAGGTCGCAAGTTCGATATAAATAATAATCAGTAACAATTAATATCGAAATCGAATGTTGTATGCGACACGATCTCCTAAATCGAAGAAAACTCCCAATTTGATTGTTGTGATTAACTGAATAGGGTCACAAACCTCAACAATAAGTAATACAAAGAGAGAGAGATAGAGAGAGAAAACTTAAACAGTGCAGCGTGAGAATCATAATCGCTTTTGAACTCCACAAAGGGCGATTTTAACACTGTTTTCTTTCATAAATCAAACAAAGAACACGGTTTCCATCTTAAAACCGCGCTCAAGCTCGGTCGGTACTTATAAACAACAATGCTGAGTGAGCAAAACGTAAAAAAAAACTTTAGAAATAACGACGCGTTTGAGTGTAAAAAATCAAAAAGTTACGACGCTATGGCAAGTTTCTTCTTTATGCATTGTGTCATTGTTGGCTGCGTTTACACCGAAGTGTATCATTTTGCGATCTACCTCTGACTGTACTATTAAGTACAAGCTTGCTTGCTTGCAAGGGTTTTCGGGAGAAATCACATGGGAAGCTTTTGTTTTTGCTGGGATGAAAAGAAACAATTATGTCTTCAGGTCCTCAAATATAACCATGCAAAATCACTTTGATCCGTTTTTCTGTTGCTGTTTAAATGAAGTATTTATTTGCACAAACAAGTAGAAACACTTGTGCAAATAAATATTTTGTTGAAATACGCAGCAACTGAGCAATGGCTCAACGTGTTTTTTGCATGGATAATATATAGTTATTAATTTTGGCATTGGCTACCTTTTATTCTGGAAAACAGAAGGATCCCGTGGGCTTTTCAAACCTAGCTCCACGCGGACGAAGTCACGGTAAAAGATAGTAAACGAATATTCATTACGCTCCGGTGTGACACGCGGCTAGCACGGCTAAATAATATTCAGCCGACGTACTCAAAGTGGGTGGAAACTTTGGCTTCGAGTTTTCTTTCACTTTATTTGGAATCACTTAAACGCTCTTATTATTCCCTCGTTCAGGTAATTGCTGCTGATTGGGGGATTTCGAATTGCTTTCCGTTTTATAATTATTTCGCGAATTAAAATAATGAGTAATTTATGCAAATTATTATTATTGAAACATTATGGCGTTAAAAATATTTTCGCAACACTTTTGCTCGTAAAAAGGATTTGGTCACGCCACTATCCAAACTGTAAATTAAACATTTATTGCGCAAGTGCGATTAAAATTACGCGCAACTGGACACATACAAAACCGTGCGGCAAAACCCTCTACCTATAATCTACGAAACCCGTAACCAGTTTCGTGCGAAGGCACTTGTGTGCTAATTTAATTCTTTTCTCACCTGCTTGCATTGGAGCTTCTCATTAACTTTACTAAAACAATAATAATATTTCATTAAAAAAATTGGTTGTCTATAAAGTCGGTTTACGAAAGATAGTTTTACGTGCGTCATAAAGAAACATTGACGATGACTGGCGGGCGGCACAAGCCAACGCTTGGGCCGATCGTGCCACTCTATCGCTTGTTCCACACTCTCGCTTGCACGCTCAGGCTAGCCGGAACGTGCCACTTTTCCGTGCGTGCAGCCGGTGTTCATCGATTTATAAGACGTTATATCGTCAAAAATACAGACTGAGTACAGTTTTTAATAATTTCAAAAGTTTCAATCATTGTGGAAATTAATTCTAATCTAATATTTGGTATATTTTTTTGATATTTCTAACATTTTGCTAGTAAACTCCTTGTTGCGTACCTACCTGAAACTTTTTAACTTTTTCATTGCTAGAAAACATTTTGTCGTGGACCTTTGCCAGGACTCCTTACTTTGGATTTCCTTATTTAACATTTTAACATCTCTTTAACATTTCTGCGGTGGTGTCGTGTGATGCGGGTTGTTGCGTTCCCTAAAATATGGTTGAGCGAAGCAATGGCTGGGTCATGCGTCATGCTCGTGAACGGGTGCCACCAGCGGCAATGGGGCTACTTTCTGTCTGCCCGTCTTGACATGTGTTGAATTATAATTAGAAATAATTACGTATGCTTTTGTGGACCTTTCCCTCATTGTGGAAACTCTGCATACATAGAATATCTGTTAAGTATATTGTAAAAGTATTTTGAAAAGAGCAACTGCCGAGTTTCTTGCTGGTTCTTCTCGGCAGGAACGGCATTCCGAACCAGTGGTAGACTCATTGACGATTCAAAAGTACTTGTAAAAGTTTATTTGAATAAAAAACATTTCTATTCTAAACATTTCTATTCTTACAAACAAACTGTAAACAAATCGCACTAGTGCGTAAAAATGAATTTTCAAAACAAGGGTTGGAATCCTTTAAGTGCATGTATTTTTCAAGTAAACACTGTATAAAATATTAATTTAAAACTGTTTATTTGAGCGCGGTCAAGCGTTGTATAACAAGTTGTTATCATTCGGGCAATGACTCCAAAGTTCGGCAATTCCTCGCCGTTATCCGTTATCAGATAACACCGGGCTCAGAGTTAATTAGTTTGTTTAACAACTTTTTCCTTTGATCTCTCTTTCAGACCCGTTTCGTTAGTTTTAATTTGTTTTAATAATTAGAGCTTTTAATAAATTGGTAACAAGATAAATTTTAAAAACTTTTTATTTTTTTATTCGGGCCCTTGACTGCGATAATCCTACTGACTAAAATAATATTATAAATGCGAAAGTTTGTGAGGATGGATGGATGGATGATGGATGGATAGATGTTTGTTACTCTTTCACGCCACAACGAATAAACCGATTTGGCTGTAATTTGAAATGGAGATAGTTCATATCCAGGATTAACAAATAGGCTACATTTTATCCCGGAAAATTAAAGAGCTCCCTGCGGGAATTAAGAAACCTTAATCCACGCGAACGAAGTCGCGGGCATCATCTAGTAAATAATAATAATGTCCTCTCGACCGAATCCGGTCACGGTGGCCAACCTCTTAGAGGTTCTGCGCAGGAGATATTATAGGGCACAAGTGTGTGCGCAAACACAGGTGCACTCTCTATTCCCTCACACTCATAGTTCGATGGGACAGAAATCCGACACGACCGTAGAGAGATCAGGCACAGGACCGACGTCTTTACGTGCTGTTTGAGGCACGGGGGTAAACACCGTCCACTTCCTAACTCCGGGCTAGTACTGAGAATTTCGTGACAGAAAAACCCGATAGGTACATTTTATTTGATTCCCGCGGAATCGAACCCGGGATCTTGTCATGCGCAGTCTAAAAGGCTAACCACTACACAATTGACACAGTTACGATGCAATCTAAGATGGTAACGGCAGATGGCTAACTAGGATAGGATAGGCTTAGCCAAGTGTAATTAAAATCAATTAGTGTCAAATTGATCTGAGAGACCAACTCTATTAGACTAATATCTGGTTACATATTAATTGAGTTACTGCGACTGATAAACGAAGATATTTAGCGATACCTACATAAACTTGCGTATATCCTTAACCCATCTCTTAGACCATCGTATCCTTTGCTACGTGGTTGCCTGGCAGAGATCGCTTCTAATCGATAAGGCCGCCAGTTGCATCCTTTTTATAACTCGACGAAAACCCGTTTTTTTTTTTTAGGGTTTGTTTTTAATGTGGTGTACATAGTGTTCACGTTGTGTGGTGTAACGGAAGTGGAAATGGGCGGGGCACAGAGTTCGAAGAGCTGATGGTCGTTGGGGTCCCAAGGTCACGCACCGGGAAGCGCAGTGTTGGCAGACCCCCACTAGGTGGACCGACGACGTCAAACGGGTCGCAGGGAGCTGCTTGATTCAGGCGGCGCAAGAACGAGTTCTGCGGAAGTCCATGCAAGCGACCTTTGTCCTTCGTGCAGTGGATGTCTATCGGTTGATAAAGAGAAGATGAAGATGTGGTTATTATATTGTCATTAATTCCCTAATGTACATTAGGGAATTAATTTTCACATGCGGGCCGATTTCACCGATGTAAAATAAGTCTTATCCGTAAAGAAATTTTGACAGTATTTTCAGTAAAAAAAACTGTCAAAACGCCCAATTTATTCCTCGGTAAAACGTCACTAAACGTTGCATTGGTGAAATCGGTACTAAATAGGCAAAATTTTGACACGGCACAAATACGTCCTACTAATATTGTAAATGGGAAAGTGTGTTTGTTTGTTGGTTTGTCCTTCAATCACGTAGCAATATATGGGTATATAGTTAAGTACTTGGAGAGTGACATAGGCTACCTGTTATCACGGAAAATGGGCTTCCGCGGGAGTATCTACAAACTGTAATCCATGCGGACAAAGTCGCGGGCAGAAGCTAGTCATTCATATAACGTCTCTTTTTTTACGTAATTTTTATAATATTTTGCCACAACTTATATCAGCAAGTTGGCGCGGGCAGCTCGTTACTGCTTCCGGGCCGCTTCGACTTGACGCGTGTACAAAGAAATAACTACTATGTTGGATTACCACAGACTTGCAAACAACCACTACTAAAGTATTATAAAATAATTGAATTTTGAAGAAAAATAATGGCGTCCGTCTCTCTACTTAACCTAGTAATTATTTATTTTATTTATTTTTAAGCTATTGCATAGCTTTTATCGCGGCCTTTGAACTAGGACAAACAGTTTGAGCGCGGCGACCGAATCAAGAAATTCCGTAACGAAAATAAACCTAACACCGTCGTTTGGCGCAGTGGGCGAGCGGCCGCTTTCTTTACCGTATGGTGTATGATGTCGCAGGTTCGAATCTCACTCGCGAAGTAGTGACAGTGCGCTTTTCTTGTTTGTTTGTTTTTAATTATTTTTTTGTATAATTTTTATTATGCAAAAAAAATATTGCATAAATATTATAATTGCATAAGTTGATAAAAAATGCTATGCAATAGCTTTACCGCGGCAGTCCCCGTGTGCCACTTAATTTTTATTTTTTAAAAAGAATATCAACCAAGTTCAACTTGACTAATATCCTCCTCTCCCCTCCAAATAAGCGGAAAGCTTGTGCCAGGAGTGGGTACGACGATAGTGCAACGGACTTGAAAATGTCCAGTTAAAGAAATTAGTCAGAATATCGAGTTGGACGTGAGTTACTCACAAATTAGTCGATATTCTGACTAATTTCTTAAACTGGACATTTTCAAGTAAAGATTTTTATATAAACCTGTGAAGATGTGAACTGCCATAGACGTAATTAGAATGCCTTTTGCCTACTTTGTCGTATAAGTTTACAAATTGCGAAAAACCAAATTAAATTTGAATTTCGCGGGCAGAACCGTATAATAAACCTTAAGAAGTTCCAATCGTCACTATGCCTTTATTATACTCTACGTTTTCCTACAAAGTCACGTTATTTAAACATTTATGGTAATTATGGATTAATTTTCGTGACTTTCATAGGAACCATTCAATGGAATGGTCTAAGGTAGTCACAGATTACATAGGTACTTTAACAGAAGAATAACTTTGTCAACTAAACTCGCATAATAAAAACCAGCAATAGCTGAATAGATTTCGAAACACATAGTAGGGGATCTTTCCTACACAAACTTACGAACTTCAGTGAAACTTTTACTTAGTAAGTATAAGTTAAAGCAACTTCACCCATACTGTTGTAATGCTTAATTGATTACGTAATAACGCGATTGGTTCCGTGTTACGTAGATTTATGAAGTTATAACTACTCGTAGGAATCTGAGCCAACTTTAACTTGGAATCTTATTAGTAACTTTTTGAAGGTATGTCTTATTTAACATCCGACCTGCACGAACAGGGAGGGACGTTATTAAAAGAATAGAATAGAATAGATTTTTTATTCAAATAAACTTTTTTACAAGTTGAAGTTTTACTTTTGAATCGTCGATGAGTCTACCACTGGTTCGGAATGCCCTTCCTGCCGAGAAGAGTCTGGATCCGTTCAATCGTCTTTGTATATTTTGATAATTTACTTAACACAAGTCACAACAAGACAAGACAAAGAAAAAAATTGGTTGTCTGTAAAGTCGGTTTACGAACGATAGTTTTACGTGATAACGTCATAAAAAACATTGATGGCAAATTGAATACTTTTATGAATTGAATTGAATTATGATCACTGAATTATCATTATTTTGTATAAAACAAAGGAGTTAATTGAAAATTACAATTTTCTCTAGTCACAAGCCAACGCTTGGGCCGATCGTGCCTCTCTATCGCTTGTTCCGCGCTCTCGCTTGCACTCGCAGGCTCAGGCGGAACGTGACACTTTTTCGTGCATGCAGCCGGTGTTATCGATGTATAAGACGTTAATCACGTCAAAAATATTATAGTCACACTAGTGTTACAAACTGGTGTGACCACGAGTCTTTCATGGCTTTTTCTCCAAGTTTCTACTTTAACGTTAAAAACTTTTAATTGTGATCGTGAACATCTATTAATAAATGATTGCAGAAAAGAACCCTTAAAAGCTTCGTTATCAAGAATTAACTCTATTGACACCATTTAGTGATGAACAAAAATAAAATTACTCTGAAAAGAGTTATCTCGAATTTCGAATAGCCAATTTACACAAATCGATACATCAATACTAATTGGCGAGCCAGAGAATCGATTACTATTGTTGGAGAGTATCCTAATTCGAGCGTCGAGTTTTTTGCTCGGTTTCTGGTCGATCCTTGGTACGACGTTCGCAAAAAACGGACTTCGATTTATATCGCTCTAATAAATAGGTACTTTTAGGATTCGGAATACCATTTGAATCTTAACAAAATGAAATATTTTCTTGTTTACATTTCGTTTATTTTGTATGTAATATGTAAATAGGTATGTTGTAATTAGTTTTCTGGTGTTTAGCACCTTATAGGTGCCTGAGAGTTCTTAATAATATTTTCAAAAGGTGTGTGGCTGCTAAATGCGACTTTGTCATTAGGTTAGAGAGTAATAGAACGTACCCATACCTATCGTAATCGACAGCTAGAGGGGCCTTTGCCAACAGATAATTCGAAACGCGCGACATCCTTTAAGATTAATTTTTGACTAGTTTTAATAATAATTCAATGTAATTTAATGAAAAAAATCTGACTAATTTTAAGTTTAACTTGTTTCAAAAATAAAGGCTATTTTTGTTTTATTTAATTAATTGGAACGTAAGTTCCTTATCGCGCGGTACGAAAGGGGGCTAAAAATTAAGGAACCGACACTCGACATATTTTTGAAACCGACACTTTTTTGTTGAATGTGAATTTTGCATTGTGTTCGGTATTTTCGCGATACAACATTGGATCTCCGTAGACTGCCGGAGCCACTAGGCTACGGAGACTCAATGTTTTACCGCGAAAATACCGAACACAATGTAATCGAAAGGAACTACGTTCCATCCGGGTGTCCCTTGACACCTCTCAAGTTTTTTTTATTTTATTTTATACCTATCGTAAAAGTTGCCTAAAAATTACTGAGTGCCAAACAAACGCGGCACAAAATACACGTAAGAAATTTATGAACAGCGTAAGCAATGGAGCGGTGCCCATTCGACCCGATAAATTCATAAACTGACCACCGTTGCCGACATGCTAAAAGGGTAAAACGTATAAACATATTAAAGGTGGACTCACACCTAAAAACGGACTAAAAATGTTATATACTAGAGGATATGCCCGCAACTTCATCCGCATAGATTAAGGTTTTTTAATTACCGTGGTAACTCTTCGATTTTCAGGGATAAAATGTAGCCTTTATGCTAGTCCCAGGTATGAGCTTTCACCATTCCCAGGCAATTCGGTTCATATGTTGTAGCGTTAAAGAGTAAAAAATATCCATACATTTATCCTCACAAACTTTCGCATTAATTATAATGTTAGTAGGAAATACAATAGTAGGATAGGAAGTAGTAGGTACCTAAATTCACGTTGTTCTGTTTATTTTTTATCAATATTTTGCTAAAACTATAAATTGAAAAAAATAATGGTTTTTCCTGATTCTTATTGGATAGAAACAGGCGTTATTTTGTTTTTACACAAGGAAAAATTAGATTTCTTTTGCTATATTCTGATAAACTATTGGCCAATTATTTGGTTTGGCGGATTATAGCAAAATAGTTTTGTTTTTTTTTGTTTCTTTTTTTTGTGACTTTCCTGTGGCAAAAGAAATTTCTGGGGTTCATTCATAAAAATTAATGATAATAAATTTATTGAAGTGTGCGTCAATTGTTTACGTATTCCTTGGTAATTACACATCATTTTTCTGACAATGTTGATGATAATACAGTGACGGGGGAAACTCAAAATTTGGCAGCAAATATTTCTTCTTATCTTTAAATATTTCTTTCAATCGCTCATATTCCATATACGTTCTCGTTACGATTGAGAAACCCATCGCATTGTTATCCCAAGAAAACCCCCACATTTATGCGAATAACGGTAAGGAGTCACGACCCTCAGTTATCGCTCTCTCAGATATCTTAACATATTTTCAACACAGAAGCTGTCAGAACGTCAAAGCATCTCCGTCAAAGTTACTTAGTGCCAATTTCACCATTGCCAAGTTGAACTATCAACCAAGAAAACAATAGGTATACATTTTGGCAGTTCTTCAATACAAAAACAATGCAAAAACAAATCAGTAATGATAAAATGGTTACTAAGTAATATAATAACTTACACATTGATACCAAGCAGCGAGTACGGTAATCAGTGTAATGTGACTCCACCTTAATCCCGCGAGGGTTTCAGGACCGGAACAACATAAAAAGTAAACGTGACCAACAACACCACAGAGCAATGCATGCACAGAGGATACATTTGGGAATTCAAAGGATTTTTCTTATGTTAAAGAATTTTAATTGCACACAATCGAGTAAGGTATTCGCGGTTCGTTGAGTTAGTTTGGTTTTGAATTCCTTTAATGCTGAAGGTATTGTGTATTTTTTGTCTGGTTTGCCGGTAATTGCAAATGTGGAAAAATTTCTTTTATTTTATTTAGTCTGTTAATGGTTTTATCTGTTTTTAATTTCTAATGTAAACAAGTGTCAATTAAAAATTTTATTTTTAAATACAAGCTTTTATTAGCTACAAGATATCATCTAGGATCAGAGTTCTTGTCATGACGAATGAAACGAGCCCAAACTCGATGGGGTTACGTCTTTTTATTACAAAGTTCCGATAGCCATCTTCCGTCTCCATCATCAGATCAGCTCCATGTCAGAATAATATTGCATTGTCATCCGATTTACACAAACATGCAAAATTTCAGCTCAATCGGAAACCGGCAAGTGGTTCTAATTCATCTTGCAAGATTTGACCCAAACAAACAAATTACCTATTAATACCTTTTTTAGTTAAAGCATAATAGTTATGCTGAACATGATTACTGTTCCACTTTTTCTCCAAATAAGCGGAAAATACGACCCCGGGCACGCACCTCTAACTTTTCGGAGTAATGTCTATTTCAATTTTAAGCAATTAAATATCACATACTTCACTGGCGTAGGCAAACATCGTGAGGAAACCTGCCTGAGAGTTCGCCAAAATCTTGTATGGTCTGTCAATTTGCATTTTAAGGCCCAACTTTAAGATCGCAACAATATGGTGCAAAATAAGGTGCGTTACATTGACCTTTCAGCCGCACCGTACTACAATGAAAAACTGTGGATAAATTAAACGGTTCACGTAAGATTAAAAAAAAGCTCTAGCAAGCAAAACTTTTCAAGCCCAACTTAATAATAATTTTCTTTTTTCCCCTGCAAGTAAATGGAAAGCTTGTGTTAGGAGTAGGAATGTCAATAGTGCAAGAGGGGATCGAACTGTCAACGTTTTTTTTTAATTTTATTTTTTTGGAACTTCCTCTCATTGTGGAAATATTATATTCTATTCTAACAAAGTTGCATGGGTTAAATCGGCATGGCATCCGGCTGACCGCAAGATAGTATAAAAAACTTATTAGAATGTAATAGCTTCATAATAATATGGTAATATGATTATTTTGAAAAGAGCAACTGCTGAGTTTCTTGCCGGCTCTTCTCAGCAGAATCCGCTTTCCGAACCGGTGGTAGAGTCATGGCGTGTCATAAGAGCCACAGGTTGGCTTACGTGAAATGAATAATTTTGAATTTTGAACGCTTAAATCAATCTGCACCTTGAACCGTTGGCCTACTGAGGCTGTAAATTTTATGAACCTACTAAATTAATTGTAGAAAAATCGGCCAAGTGCGAGTCGGGCCTCGCTCTTTTAGGGTTCCGTACATATGACCAAATAATTTTTTTTAAACTAGATACATATTTAGATATCTTAGTTCTTAGAAAGTAGTAAATTAGCATATGGGGAAAAATGCTCGTTTGTTTTGGTCACAACTTTTAAACCACATTATAAATCGGTGTTTTTAGTATTTGTTGTTTAAAAACACTATATACTACATAATATACCAAAATTTCAAATTCCTAACTAGTTTAGTTTTTCAGAGAGACGCCCTAACAAAATTGGTCTAAACCCGACAACTTTGGCGGCCCCCCATTTCTTCATTTTTGTAGCTAAAAAATAAAAATATATATATTTGAACTCCACTTATTAAGTGGTGTCACTGTCTAGAGCTCATTAAATGAGCTCTAGACAATGGCACCCCACATGCCAGGGTAAAAAAATTAAATTTTATTTCGACTCCTTTTCCAGGTATGGGAGCCCCCTTTATCTTTTAATTTTATTTTATTTTTATTATTTGTTTGTATAGCGGCAATAGAAATACATAATATGTGAAAATTTCAACTGTCTAATTATTACGGTTTACGAGATACAGCCCGCTGACAGACGGACGGACGGACGGACGGACAGCGGAGGCTTAGTAATAGGGTCCCGTTGGCACCCTTTGGGTTCGGAACCCTAAAAAGAACTAAATAAACAGCTCTGTTAAAATGTAGTCTACACCCCCTGGGACAGATCTGATATAACTCCGTATGAAGATTTATGCGATGCCCTTTATCTTGTCTTGTTCTATGCGGCTATACGTGCTAACGTATGGGAAAGGTATTTTTGGAAAACAAAATGAAGGCTCAGGCATTCGGGACACGTACTTATATGCTTTAACTCAACTGCTTCAAGGAGGGTGATGAGTTTTTTTTTGGTAGAAATAAAGACATGTCGCGAAATAAATATAAAGAAATCGCTGAAGTAACTTCATCTACAAACGTTAGAGGTACTTATTAAAAACAGCATAAACTAGTGACAATGTCATGTCGTCTGCACGTATTATAGAAATTCTTTGTAGATTTGAGTGTGCGCTTATAGTAAAACTAGCTGATGCCGGCGACTTCATCCGAGTGGATTTAGCTTTTTAATTTAAATCCCTCGAAAACTCTTTGATTTTCCGGAATAAAAAGTAGCCTATGTCACTCGCCGGGTCCTCAACTATACCCATGCAAGAAATCGCATCGATCTGTAGCTTTTTGCGACGTGATTGAAGGACAAACCAACAAACAATACTTTCGCATTTATAATATTAGTATGATATGATTCCGAAGGAGTTATTAGATTTGCTATTGCAGTTTAAGCAATGTAAAAATACATTTATTAAATCGAGGATTTTACAAAGTTAATTAAGAAGTTAATGAAAAAATTCTTAATGACAAAGTTGCTTGAGAGCAATCGGCTTGGAATTAGCTGCTCAAATCAAAGCCCAAAAGAGTATAATAATAATACAATGTAATACATTGTAATGCTACATAATACTATTGAAATATTTTGTTTTGGAAATAGGAATGCTGCGTTTTTTGCCGGCTCTTTGTTCCCGTTTGGTTTCTTCTAAAAACCAAACGGGTTCGGGAAACCATGCCTGAGAGTTCTCCATTAATGTTCCCAAAGTCGTATGAAGTCTGCAAATTTGCATTGAGCCAGCGTGGTGAACTATGGCCTATAACTCTTCTCTGAGAGGAGACCCGTAGCCAATAATAATAAGCTGACAATAAGCTGATATGACGATGAAGACAGTTGAGGATCTGGAGAGTCATATAGGTTACTTTTTATAAAAGAAAAATAGAAAGCTCCCGCGGGATTTCTAAAAATGTCACCCACCGTAACGTGAACGAAGGTATAGTTCAGAGTAAAGTCAATAGAAAATCAAACTCACAACTGCTAGTCATATTTTATGTATTTTAGGTTATCTGTGATCCAAACAGGCCTTCTATTCATGAAGTTAATGCACGAGTGACACTGCACCGTAGCACCGTAGCAATCCGGTTGGAGCGCGGGCGGGCGGGTCCATACATGCGTGCATGCTTACACGCCCGCTACGTCGTAGCTGTACAATGCTACGACGTAGACGTGCATCAATGCTTTTAAGAAATATTATGCTAAATTTTACACAGGAAGCAAAACTAAAGTGCTTTATAAGTCACCCTAATACAATATTAGTCGCCGAGTCATTTTATAACTTCCAACAATAATTTAATTAATTTCCATGTTTATTGCCCTCATTATCTCGCCGTTTCTTTATTTTTATAAAGCTTAATTTGACTGCTTATTTAATTTGATTGACGCGAAAAAATTTAAATGCTTCCAGTCTGTTTTATAAACTTACTTATAAATTTCAATTCCCATAATATACCTATAAATAATTATTATACAATACATACAGACCACTGCGCCCGGGAACAATAGAAAGAAATTTTTTGTTCCCCGACGGCGTTATTTTGAATTCAGAGCGAAGGGAAGGATTCTAAAGTAGAATCCTGAGCGTAGCGAGGAATTCAATATACGCCGCCCGAGAACAAAATATTTTGGCCCCGCATGATACACACTATTTTTCATCATTACCTATGAGAAAAAGCTAGGAGTATCAACCTACTATGTATAGAGTATAGACATTACCAATACGTATATAGAAAGTTTAAATAAAACACAAATAAATTTTTATGAAATAATTAAACATTAATATTTATGTTGGAAGTATGGGCGTATATATCTAATCGACAAATTTGATCACGTGACTTATCGAAGGCAACAGCTTCTCAAACATTTTTGAATTTCGATACATTTTTGAATTCTCTCTTCTGATTGGTCCGCGTTAGTGCTTTAGTAAGCTAAAGCACGAACGCGGACCAATCAGAAGAGAGAAATGAAAAGTCCCATGGGGTTAAAATTAAATTTTTCTCCCGCTATCCTCTGAAGCCAATATTCGTTTTTCGAATAGGTATGATGAAAAACATTATTAAACAGTATTGGATGCCCACTGATGGGTCGCACTGAACGTAATGTAAACACGGCCTAAGTGCGGATAAAGTGTCAACTAAGACGTATTTAATACAATACATAATATATTTGTCACATAAAAAAGGTGGCGCTGGCTTTTTAAGGGTCAGAAAATCACACCCGAATTTCGGGGCTAAAGTAAAGGTTTTTATAAAAGGAAAGAAATGGTTTCTAAATGCGATTACTATGTTAGTTTGGACGTGATAAAGTAGCTTTCTTGATCATATTTTTAAGTTTCTTAGAATATATTGTATCCATGTCAAGTTCCTACCTATGAATTTTTTATTCTAATACTTTTAGCTACTTTTAGGGCCTATTCACCAACGTAAGATAAGTCTTATTAGAGCGTTATTTTCTATCTTGGCAGATTTTCCTCGGTTAAACGTCATTTGACGTTGGTAAACTTCTAAATCGGAACTAAGTGGTTTAGCGTTCCGGTACGATGCAATATCTGTTGTTATATCTGAAAATGTTTACAGAAACTTATACTCTTTATGAGAAGGATTGTCATGAATGAAAAAAATTAAATGTTTTTAGTGAACTCTATTTGCTATTAATATTATAAATTCGAATGTTTGTTAGTGTGGTGTGGAGTAGATGGATGGATGGATGAATGTTTGTAAGTGTGGTGTGGAGTAGATGGATGGATGGATGAATGTTTGTTAGTGTGGTGTGGAGTAGATGGATGGATGGATGAATGTTTGTTAGTGTGGTGTGGAGTAGATGGATGGATGGATGAATGTTTGTTAGTGTGGTGTGGAGTAGATGGATGGATGGATGAATGTTTGTTAGTCTTCCACGCGAAAACTACTGGACGGATTTTAATGAAACTTCACAATGTAATAGTTTATACATCAAAAGAGCACAAAGGCTATATTTTATCCCGGAAAATTAAAGAGTTCCCGTAGGAATTAAAACCTTAATTCACGCGGTCGAAGTCGCGAGCAGCATCTAGTACTATAATAAAGAAGAAAAAGTTGATAAGACTATATTGATTGCGATTAATAACAGATACGTAATCAAGCCGTAGTACCAATAAAGTGCTTTAAAATTAAAACTGCAATATATCTTCTACAAATATGTCTGGAAAATGCTCGAGTCAATAGCAATATGATATTGGGAGTTAATATAAAAATGCGAGGCTCTACCAAAAAATATACCCATTATTTTTATTGCAAGAGTGTCGACGAAGTATGTAATAATATCTTACTAGCTTCTAATCGTGACTTTGTCCGCTTACGGTCGTTTTTTTCAAATCCCCGGGGATTCTCTGTTTTTCTGGGTTAAAAAGAAGTTAATGTCACTCTCCGGGTCCTTGACTATACTTGCAAACAATCAAGGTAATTTTCCGTTGTGACATAATTGAAGGACAACCCAAAAACAAATATATTTTCGCATTTAAAATATTTATGGATATGTTATTAGATGCCTTTTGGGTTATTATTAATGTAAATCTTTGAGATGAATTAGAATCAAACTTCTCGATATTGTTTTTCAAAAACTGCTCCAAATGAGAAGGTGAAGGCCATAGTCTACCACACTGGCTAACTGCGGAAGACTTCACATACTTTGGAGAACATTATACTCCTTTAGTTATAGAACTAGCTACTAGTGGATTTAGTTTTTAAAACTCCTTGGTAACTCTGCTAACCTTGCTTTTCCGGGATAAAAAGTAGCTTATGTTCTCAACTACAATGGTACAATAACCATGTAAAAAATCACGTCAATCCGTAGCTCTGTTGCAGGGTGATTGAAGGAAAAAACCAACATTCAACAAACCAACAAACAAACAAACACACTTTCGAATTTATAATATTAGTATTAGAACTCTCGGGCATGCAATTATCTTAACGATGTTTTCCTTGACCGTTAAAGCAAGGGATATTTAATTGCTTTAAACGCACTAAACTCCGATAAGTAAGTGATGTGTGCCTCTGAATCGTGCCCTTGAAAATGAGACTGAAGTCTTACCCACTAGGCTACGCCATTTTAAATTAAAAATGCAATAAAATATGTTCTACTTCAACACAATATAGAGCAAGACATCCCGAGACTGGAGTGTCAATAGCAATATGATATCTGAAACACAATATGAGAATATCAAAATGCCATTCTAACTTTAGCTTGTATTTTATCGTCACGTATTTTTCTGACAAACAGTAATAATACAAATAATATGAATACCTTTCTTCGACTTTCCCAAAATATCAGAACCTTACATAGAGCTCTAACTATCTCGCGTCCCGTTCAATTAACAATAATGTAATGGTAGTTATTTTCTTTGCATATTAAAGCGGAAAAGTGTTTGCTGGTTTGTCTTTCAATCAGGCAGTAATTGAGCAACGTATTGATATGAATTTGGCATGGTATATCCATGCCAAATGCAGTTGAGGACTTGGAAAGTGATCATCATCATTCATTAGCAACCCATCAACGGCTCACTACTGAGCGCAGGTCTCCTCTCAGAGAAGGGTTACAGGCCATAGTTCACCACGTTGGCCCAATGCGAATTGGCGGACTTCACACACCTTCAAGAACATTATGAAGAACTCTCAGGTGTGCAGGTTTCCTCACGATGTATTCCTTCACCGTTGAAGCAAGTGATATTTAATGGCTTAAACGCACTTGACTCCGAAAAGTCAGAGGTGCGTACCCGGGATCGAACCTGCGACCCCCCAGAATAGGAGACCACAGTCCTAACCACTAGGCTATCACTGCTCGATTGACTGCACTCAAATGATACTTATCTGAAAGCTGATAAAAAAGCAAAGTGGCTTAGAAAGGAAAACCCAAGACAATTTTACCGACTTCTACTTATTGTCCGCCTTATCCCCCAAATCCTGTTTAAACATCCGCCCGCTCTTGAAGCGATAAACAAAAACATGGTGGACTTCCGGCCGATAAAAAAATCCCTTTAAATCGCTCTGCGGGTAAAAAATCAAATTCCCAAGAGATGTGGGTTCGAATCCCGCTGGCTTCGGAATTTTTGATATGTGTTTATAAAATTTATTCTGATATTTCCTTAAGTGTAGGTTAACACTTTAATAAAAATAAAAATAGTAAAAAGCAATGTGGCATCTCTAGTTCCTAATGAGCTCCATTGTAATATGGGGTCTTGGAAAGTAGATCAATAACTGTAACGTGTTGCTACTAGATGTCGCTAACAGTTGCTTAAACTGAAAAAGTAGATATATATCACTAATTTCGATGCTGACGTCTAGTTCGACCGTGGCTATAGTGTAAGTGGCTAACACACTCGGGCGCGATTCCCAAGAGATGTGGGTTCGAATCCCGCTGGCTTCGGAATTTTTGATATGTGTTTATAAAATTTATTCTGATATTTCCTTAAGTGTAGGTTAACACTTTAATAAAAATAAAAATAGTAAAAAGCAATGTGGCATCTCTAGTTCCTAACGAGCTCCATTGTAATATGGGGTCTTGGAAAGTAGATCAATAACTGTAACGTGTTGCTACTAGATGTCGCTAACAGTTGCTTAAACTGAAAAAGTAGATATATATCACTAATTTCGATGCTGACGTGTAGTCCGACCGTGGCTATAGTGTAAGTGGCTAACACACTCGGGTGCGATTCCCAAGAGATGTGGGTTCGAATCCCGCTGGCTTCGGAATTTTTGATATGTGTTTATAAAATTTATTCTGATATTTCCTTAAGTGTAGGTTAACACTTTAATAAAAATAAAAATAGTAAAAAGCAATGTGGCATCTCTAGTTCCTAACGAGCTCCATTGTAATATGGGGTCTTGGAAAGTAGATCAATAACTGTAACGTGTTGCTACTAGATGTCGCTAACAGTTGCTTAAACTGAAAAAGTAGATATATATCACTAATTTCGATGCTGACGTGTAGTTCGACCGTGGCTATAGTGTAAGTGGCTAACACACTCGGGCGCGATTCCCAAGAGATGTGGGTTCGAATCCCGCTGGCTTCGGAATTTTTGATATGTGTTTATAAAATTTATTCTGATATTTCCTTAAGTGTAGGTTAACACTTTAATAAAAATAAAAATAGTAAAAAGCAATGTGGCATCTCTAGTTCCTAACGAGCTCCATTGTAATATGGGGTCTAGGAAAGTAGATCAATAACTGTAACGTGTTGCTACTAGATGTCGCTAACAGTTGCTTAAACTGAAAAAGTAGATATATATCACTAATTTCGATGCTGACGTGTAGTTCGACCGTGGCTATAGTGTAAGTGGCTAACACACTCGGGCGCGATTCCCAAGAGATGTGGGTTCGAATCCCGCTGGCTTCGGAATTTTTGATATGTGTTTATAAAATTTATTCTGATATTTCCTTAAGTGTAGGTTAACACTTTAATAAAAATAAAAATAGTAAAAAGCAATGTGGCATCTCTAGTTCCTAACGAGCTCCATTGTAATATGGGGTCTTGGAAAGTAGATCAATAACTGTAACGTGTTGCTACTAGATGTCGCTAACAGTTGCTTAAACTGAAAAAGTAGATATATATCACTAATTTCGATGCTGACGTGTAGTTCGACCGTGGCTATAGTGTAAGTGGCTAACACACTGGGGCGCGAATCCCAAGAGATGTGGGTTCGAATCCCGCTGGCTTCGGAATTTTTGATATGTGTTTATAAAATTTATTCTGATATTTCCTTAAGTGTAGGTTAACACTTTAATAAAAATAAAAATATTTTATATTTGTTTTTAAATAATAGCAAATCTAGTTTTCACTTTTATCAGCAGTTCCTATGACTGCCGGCTGGGATTTGACGACAATCAGTGGTGGAGAGCACTGATGAGGTCTACCGCTTATGGCCAGCATTTTGGACTATACGAACGGTTTTGGACTACGGTTAAAGGAAATAGCCTCAATAGCCCAACTGTTAAAGGTGCGGACTGAAAACTGAAAGGTCGCAGGTTCGAATCCCACCCGTTGCACTATTGTCGTACCCACTCCTAACACAGGCTTTACGCTTAGTTGGAGGGGATAGGAGGATATTAGTCAACTTCAATTTGACTAATATTCTTTTTAAAATAAAATAAAAATAAAAAATAGCCTACGCCCTGCCATTGTGTTGAAGAGACCTATGCCTAGTAGTAGGCCGGTGATGAGTGGTATGAGTTGGGGTTGTCTATAATAATAATCTTACAAGACAATTATGTCCACCTGTGGACGGGTATCGGTTCGCTACAAAGAAAGAAAAGTAGACTGAAGCGAGTCAATCATTACTAAAGTGAACTGTTCTATTTGGTACTAGTTGACTCGCCCCGGTTTCGCACGGGTAGACTACAAAACAAACACAATAAATAATATAAACATCTTAGACCTGGAGGTTAATGATTTAATTTATTTGGAATTAATGCCTAAGGCTAAGCTTTTCAAAATATATTCAATGTTCAGAAATCATCCATTTACAGTTTTATTATAAGTATAGATTGCATTATGTCAAATTATAATTTACTTAATCAGCGAAAAAATCTGGATTAAAAATATTCCATTTCACTCTTTGGGCCCTCAACTTCAAGTATACCCATGCATGAAAACACGTCAATATGATACAGTGATTCTACGTAATTAAAGGACAAACAAAAAAACCCCCGCTATATATTTGAAATAAGGATTAGGTATACAAATGTCGTAAGATAAGAGACATGCCAAACACTAAAGCATTGCCAAAATGAATGTAAAAACACCAACTTTATTTGAGGCCCTAAACCGTGCCATCCATAGATTGCTAGAGTTATACAACAGCAACAAAACTTGGCAGTACAAAGTTGATATTGCTGCCTGTGAAGTTCACAATGTAGGCACCATTGTGTTTTCAAAAAAATTCAAGATTCAAAACTATTTATTTCACGTAGGCCAACCTGTGGCTCTTATGACACGTCATGAATCTACTACCGTTTCGGAAAGCGTATTCGGCTAAGAAGAGCCGACAAGAAACTCAGCAGTTGCTCTTTTCAAAATAATCATTTATCATTGTAATAAGTTTTTTATAATATCTTGTGGGCAGCCGGATGCCATGCCGATTTAACCCATGCAACTTTGTTAGAATTGAATGGAATATAATATTTCCACAATGAGGTGAGGTTCCAAAACAAGCGTAGGTACTACAATTCAATTCATGTTAAGACGAGCAGACAGAAAGTAGCCCCCATTCCCGCCGGTGGCACCCGTTCAGGACTACAAATAATGCTGTTCATTTTATCCAAGTTCTTTTTGGCTATACTTTAGCTCTTATAACTTGAACCACACTCTTGAAACCGAGCCTAAATAAATACCTATCCGCGATACGAATACTGAGTTCGGAATTTACTAAGAAACTACATTTTGATATCACATTTGCGGGCTGCTTGGCACAAATGAAATGTTATTCAAACTTAACAGCTTTGCCGTTGAACCGATATTTACGTTTGGCTGTGACAGATTTTATCTTAGAGATCATAAATTAATAGGCTACTTTTTATACCAGCAAACAATGTAAAGGATTCAAAAACTATTAACTAATTAGTGACTGAGTTGTAAAGTGAGCAATGCGAGTAAAGTGAGTAGTAAGAGAGTTTAATTGAGTGTAATGTTTCCTTTTAAAAGGAACGCGGAATAGTGATGCATGTCGAGTCCGTATATCGGGTACACCTGATTCGATTTTAGATAGAAGAAGCGGACTATCAATTTTCCCATTTATTATATCGTACAGCAGTGCCATGTCGGCTATGTCGGCTCCGTTCCACACAGCTACTTAATTTATAATGTTTGCAACTTTTTTGTAATCTAAGGGTGCATAGTAGGAACGATAATACGCTCAATCCTCTCTATTGCCTCGGTAGGCTAAATGTAGTAAGGTGACCATAAGCTACTACAATACTCTAAGTTACTACGCACATATGCGAAATAAATTGCCTTAAGTGTGTTGATGTTTTTAAAGGGTTTACAGGTTCTTAGCACGAAGCCAAGCATAGAATACGCTTTATTAGTGATGGCTTAGTTTAGAGGAAACAGATGACGTATTTACTGCTATAGTGATAACACTTCCACAATCGCACAGAAAGCAGTCATATAACTGATAAAAGCGAATAATTTCCTTTATCGAAGATATCCTAGTAGTTCCAATTTACCTTCTCTATATCAACCATTACACAAAACTTTTCGCATTTCACCACTGTAAAGTTGAGGCATTCAAATTTAAACTTTATCACGTTGATATAGGTGTTGAAATCGTGTGTTTATAGTGTGTACGTGTGCCGATTTTGCTAGGTAGTGTTTAGGGGCTTAATTGTACAGGTCCGTCTCGGTATTCGTTACGAAATGGAGCAGTAATTTAGTCGGAAAAGGTAAAATAGTGACACCATGTCGATGACAACGACTACGGGATACTCAAGGACAAACAATATTATTTTGCTATAATCCGCTAAACCAGAAAAATCTTTATGGAACCTCCACCACACAAATACTTTGAAATACACTCTACGTACTTTTCGCCACCGGAGTATTCTTAGGAGATATTGACTCAATAATGCACAATTGTAAAGAACACACAGATAGAAAGGACTACGGGTTATACAGTATCCGATAACTAAATGTCCTCCAGCTGAAACAAAGCTGGAGAGTGTTCAGGCGCAAGACCGACGAATTTACGCACTCTGCAGGGTCAGGGGTTAACACCCTACAGTCGAAATATGGTTGAGCGAAGCAACGGCTGGCTCATGCGTCATGCTCGTGAATGGATGCCACCGGTGGGAATGGGGCTACTTTCTGTCTGCCCATCTTAACACGTATTGAATAATTGTAAGTAGTATGCATTTTTGGAACTTCCCCTCATTGTAGAAACACTGCATACGTAGCATAGTATCTATTGTATTGTAAACTTGTTTTAAAAAGAGCAACCGCCGGGTTTCGTACTGGTTGTTCTCGGCAGGAACGGCATTCTGAACCAGTGGTAGACTCATCGACGATTCAAAAGCACTTGTAAAAAAGTTTATTTGAATAAAAAATATTTCTATTCTATTCTATTCGATTTGCCGTGTGGTGACGGCAGATCAGAATACAGTTGTCACCACCCCTCCTCTTCCCGCGGGTGTCGTACGAGGCGACTAAGGGAATATAACGGAGAACGGGCAGCAGCGTCCTCTGTGCTACTACTGCCATCTACTGCGATCACCAACCCGTCTGCCCCGCGTGGTGATTATGGGCAAACCCTCCCCTTGGGAGAGGCCTTTAGTCCAGCAGTGGACTGTTATAGGCTATTAATGATTGATGATTCTATTCGATATTATTACACATCGAATGGCTGCATAGTGGATGTCTCTAAAAATATGTCACAAGGTGTGTGAAGTCTGCCTATCCGCAGTTGTCTGCAAGCCAACGCGTTGGACGTAGACCTAAACTTTTCTCATTATGAGAGGTAACTTGAGCCGGTAAAGACACAGTAGTGAAACGGCTCGACCGGCAATATTGAGATGAGATAATGATTGCTTTGATTTTTACTAGCTTTTATTTAGCTTGACCAGTTTATTTATTTGTTTGTTTAGGTCAAATCTTGCAAGATGAATTAGAACCACTTCCCGGTTTCAGATTGAGCTGAAATTTTGCATATATGTGTAAATTGGATGACAATGCAATATTATTGTGACATGGAGCTGATCTGATGATGGAGACGGAAGATAGCTATCGGAACTCTGTAATAAAACGATGTAACCCCATCGAGTTTGGGCTCGTTTGATTCGCCATGACAAGAACTCTGATCCTAGATGATATCTAGAGTCTAATGATGTAGCTACTAAAAGCTTGTATTTAAAAATAAAATTTTTAATTTTCACTTGTAAATATTTGCAAGCCGCTTTGGTGAAATGTTTGTACGCACATTTACATATTGTAACGTTCTTAGCAAATTTTAATCGAAATCAGAGGTGCAATTGTCTAAAGTTATTCCAATGAGCGTATTTGCATTCGCTGATATTAGCGTCGAAATTAAATAAACCATAACAGCATTGAATTAGAGCTCAATTTCGTGTATGTATTCTTATACCTTTTAATATTCTCCTCTCCCCTCCAAATAAGCGTAAAGCTTGTGTTAGGAGTGGATACGACAATAGCGCAACGGGTGGGATTCGAACCTGCGACCTTTCAGTTTTCAGTCCGCACCTTTAACCGTTGGGCTATTGAGGCTTTTAGGTATGTACGATATGCTCCATAACGCTCCATGTTAAAATCGGTTGTACTGAATTTGTGACTAAATCAAAACAATCAAGGATTAGTTTACTATGACGCTAATGTCATCGAATACGAATACGATCAATGGAATAACTTTTAGACAATTGGTACCCTGAATGCTATTTCAACGCTGTACACAAACGATAAAGGTAAAAGCTATTCAGTTTTCTAGTCATGTACTTCTTTGAAATAAGTTTTTTTAATCCACAATCACTTACTTAATCAGTATGCTAATTTAATTTCTTAACATTAATCATCAGCCTTAATTAAGACGGTGCAATTACGTTAACTTTTTCTAAGCAAATTCAGTTAATTACAGCCCCGCTTGCTAAGGACAAATCCGCATTTATTAAAATTTAAGGGCGCCCGTCACCCCTAGAGGAAGATTAAATGCTTTTCCTTCACAGAATTAATACCTAGATTTACTAGGCGTTGACTTACACGGACGTCCCAATACCAGTAATTTCTATTCACTGAAATTCAGTAGGTACAACCAGCGTCGAATAAATAAACCATACATTGACATCTCATTAGATTTAAGCTATTGCATAGCTTTTATCGCGGGCTTTGAACTAGGAGAAACAGTCTGAGCGCGGCGACCGAATCAAGAAATTCCGTAACGAAAAAAACCTAACACCGTCGTTCAGTAACTGTTCAACATTTTAGAGGTTCTCAAGTAGCTCTTTGGCGCAGTGGGCGAGCGGCCGCTTTCTTTACCGTATGGTGTATGATGTCGCAGGTTCTAATCTCACTCGCGAAGTAGTGACAGTTCGCTTTTCTTGTTTGTTTTTTAATTTTTTTTTGCATAATTTTTATTATGCAAAAAAAATATTGCATAAATATTATAATTGCATAAGTTGATAAAAAATGCTATGCAATAGCTTTACCGCGGCAGTTCCCGAGTGCCACTTAATTATATTTTTTTATACTAGGGACGGCCGGTAAAACTGCGACATAGTAATGCAAGCTTTATCGATATGAAATGGTTTTAGGAAAGCACATAGGCGTTGCCGGCTTTTCAGGAATTTGTTGGTCCGCCCCTACAATAACTCCATGTTGTAATTAAGTGGGTACACCATCGAAGGGAGTTGGTTCCACAGTTGGTTTTTTATTTTTTGTGTGTAAAATGTATATTTAAATAAAATAAATAAAAATAAAATAGCAAAAAAAGGTTAGAATTATTTTGCTATAATCCGCCAACAGAAAAAATCTGTATGGGCAAACAAGCAGTAACAAGCTAAGCACCGCTCACCTTCCCAAGCAAGCAAGAAAGCAAAGTTCCCAAGCAAGCAATGCCACCACCACTCACATGCACCACCACACAAGACTTTTACACTACTCTCGACGCACGTTTCGCCGCGACACCGGAGTATCCTCAGGAGATGTCGACTTTACAATGCTGTATTGTCTAGAACTTACCTTCTTACTTGTTTACACTTGCTTGGGAATTTGGCTTTCTTGCTTGGCTGGGAAGGTGAGCAGTGCTTAGCTTGTAATTGCATGTTTGACCATACAGATTTTTTTCTGTTAGCGGATTATAGCAAAATAATTCTAAGCCTTTTCTTGCTAATCATGAACTTCCGCAAAGTAACGCCTGCTTCTATCCAAAATAAAATAGACCTACAGTTAGTAACTTCCTCCCGACCGAATCTAGTCACGTCGGCAAACCTCGTCTGAGATCAGCCATCTGCGTGGGAGCTATTATAGTGCACATGTGTGTGCGCAAACACAGGTGCACTGTCTATTCCTACACTCTCATAGTTCTATGGGACGGAAATCCCATCGAAGTACGTAGACTAAATTAGTATATGAGGGCGAAATGCTCGTTTGTTTTGGTCACAACTTACAAACCGCATTATAAACCGCATTATATAAAAATAATGGCATTCAAATACACTCGCGGAACGCAGAAAACGCAACTTGATTGAAAACACCTCGATCGCTGCCGCTAAAAATCGCAATATGGCCTCTCTCTAACACAAGTTTTACGCATATTTGGAGGGAAGAGTACATTCGTAAATCGTCACATACATACCTACATGGGTTGCCAAAATCATAACACAACCTTTGGGTTTGGTAAAAATAACAATACTACATAAATAACCAAAATATGTTTTACACCAAAAAGTTACAAAAACTCCATTTAAATACAAATCACGCATGGAGAAATCTCAAACTCACTAATCAGGTGCGGGGTTGATAAGTGAGCTTTAAGTCGGTAGCTTAGCATTCTAGCGGGTAAGGTAAGTTTGGTAAAAGGCTAAGGTAATTGTGGAAGAAGCCCGGAATAAATTCTCCGGTTAGCCGTGAATAAAACAGGCGGTAAAAGGCCGCATTACCCGACCATGCGGCGGGGTAACCCGTTTAATGTATGCGAGTGGCTGTTTAGAACATGTTTTATGAATTTAGGTGGAGACTGAGCGGAAATAGCTGGTGGTGCAAGTACATTAAAAAAGTTCACAGTTTTATAATTATACTAGCTTTTCCCCGCGGCTTCGTTCACATTAAGTTCGACTTTTCGAACCCCTGAATTTTCAAAAATCTTTTCTTGGCGGATGCCTACGTCATAATGACTATCTGTTTGCCAAACTTCAACTCGATCCGTAGAGTGATTTGAACTGTATGTAATATAGATCAGTCAGTTAGTTAGTCAGTGAGCTTTTCCTTTTTTTTATTAAATATTCAGATACAGGTTTATTTTCAAAATACATATTGTAATGCCTAGTATTATTTGAGTTTGTGTGGTGTTTTTCTCTCTTTTCTTGCTCTCTTTTTTTAAAAAGAATATTAGCCAAGTAAACTTGACTAATATTCTAATCTGCTCTTTGAGTGCCTTCAAATTAAGAGTGAATAGGCATTTTCTAGGCAAGTGCGCTCTAACTTAGATCTCATCATCGGTCACTGATTGTGCTACATGACACTGCTTCATGCCAAATTTCATGATTCTAGGTAAACGGGAAATACCCGTTTACCTAGAATCATGAAATTACGGTTTTGATTCGAAAAAAGGCCGTTTCTTTTGATTGCGTCGACTTAGAAGAATGATTTTTTTACTGCTGCAAGGGATTGCAGATTTAAGTATTTGATATTAATTTCAACTTGATACCTCCACGGGTTCCTGAGAAAAAGGGTCTTGACAGACAGACGGTCAGACAGACAAATGGGCAGACGGACAGACGGACGGACGGACGGACGGACGGACGGACGGACGGACGGACGGACGGACGGACGGACGGACGGATGGACGGACGGACAGAAAGACAGACAGACAGACAGACACACAGACAGACAGACACACAGATAGACACACAGACAGACACACAGACAGACAGAGAGACAGGCAGACAGACAGACAGACAGACAGACAGACAGACAGACAGACATACAGACAGATAAACTGCTGAAATCATAACCTTTCCTTTTCGCTTTGCTAGTCGGGTAAAAATACGTTAAATTTCATGAAAATCGACGTACATTCGGGCTAATTAGCTCGCATTATCGGCAATACTTCAACCGGCGGTATCTGCATCGTTTCCGGAGTATCGCACGACTGAGCGACATCACCCCGCGGCGAAGCACCATGCTCCAATTAACTCTACGAAATCCTCTTTTTAACCCCCGACGCAAAAAGAAGGGTGTTATAAGTTTGACGTCGATGTCTGTCTGTCTGTCTGTCTGTGTGTGAGTGTGTCTGTCTGTGGCATCGTAGCTCTCAAACGGATGGATCGATTTCAATGAGGTTTCTTTCATTTGAAAGCCAGTTTCCTTGCGGTGGTTCTTAGCTATGTTTGGTTAATATCGGTCCAGCAGTGTAAGAGCTCTTTTCCAAAATGATGTAAGGAATTTTTGGCGTATGATTACTCGATTAAGTGCTTCACGCGTGCACGTATAATAGTTAAATGACAATTAATTGACAACTTCGAACTGATGCTGCAACCAGAATGGTCTCCAGAGAACCCGACTCTTCGAAAACTCACAGCAGACATATCTACATACATATTTTTAGGTCATAGGTTCAATAGATTAGTTTCAATGAATATTTACCGTTGCGCCATCGAAGCATTGATGGAATGTGTAAAATAAACGAAGACAACAAGGACTGTGACGAAAAAATCTTACGCTTTTATTTTTTAACGTTACGGACGTTTCTTGCCGACTAGGGTAACCCTCCGCAATGCCCCATAAGGAACTTCGTTCCAAAAATAAATAGTAATAAACTCTCTCAGAGTTCTTTTAGCCCAGGGATTTCCAAAGTAGTCGATATCGACCCCTTGGGGTCAAAATCGGTTTCCCAGGGGTCGTCGTCATAAGTGAAAACTGATTTTGGGGGTCGACGAGGTCCAAAAATCATTCCCTATTAATTAACAAAAGTTCTAGAAATTTTCAAGATACTGTTTATGTTGTGTTACGTGTACCAACTCGTTATAAGGATGACTAATATTTTAGTAGGAATAGTATCACTGTTGTACTTTTTACGTAATTTGTATTCATAATTTATTAATTACTCTTGATATTTTACTTAATTTAATGTATAAATAATGTCAAATATACTCACTTAACCAACCGCAAAGATTTTTAATTGGTAAGTATTTTGTATCAATAGGAAAAACTAGAGATAGGATTTTTAAAGCAATTTGGCTATAGGGGTTTGAGGTATCAGTTCATTTTGGAAAAGGGGTCTCTTGCCCAAAATAGTTTGGTAATCCCCGTTTTAGCCTATTTAATGCCTTAAAACCGGTATGATAAAATTAACATAAAACTAACTCAATAGTATCACTAAAGTTACTCGCAGTAGGCATAGTAGATCAGTAGGAATACACAAACCGAGTAAGATAAATCAGTCGTAAATCCCGCAGCCATTACGGATTCGTTTCGGTCCCACTTTGATTTGTATTGCGATTCGTATCTAGCAATTTTGGATTTTAATGTCTTTGTACTGTGTGATTTATTTGCTGGGAATTATATTATATATGGGGCAGAAGTGACACAAGATTGTAAACACGCCCCATACCAGCCCATACCGAAAGTTGTAACCATATTATAGCTAAGATCCATCTCGATTACGTTAGCTTTCAAACAGAAAAACCGCCGCAGAATTGGTCTTTTGGGTAGGCTGCTACGAGGGAACAGACACACAGATAGACACATATACAGATGCACACTAAACTTATAACACCCCTCTTTTTTTGTCGGGGGCTAAAAAAATCACTTTAATGGTGAAAAAAATATCGAGAGGCAGCAAACCCCGCAAGCTAAATGATCAGCATGATGTTCTCAAAGGTGTTACATGTCTGCCTAAACGCGGTACTTAGCGATTTGGCCAGTGTGGTAGATTATGGTCTAAATCCTACTCATTCTGAGAGAAGACTTAGTAATGGTGGCCCACTATTGACTCATCGTTCAACTGAGATCTTTGTTACTACTACAACTTGTGTTGAAGTAGTCAAAATGATGATGATAATATTTAGCACGAATAAGCTCAAACGTAGAAACATTTGCTAGTTTGTGACTCGGAGAGTAGAGTCAGCAAAATCACAATGGACCTATCACTGCAACAGTATCACAGGAGGTATATCGTGCGTCGTTTGAAATCGCTGCGCCAGTAATAGGTTAGCGAGTTAAGGTTGCAGCTTACTTGCACGATGGTGCGGGTTGTTACGTTCCCTCAAATATGGTCGAGCGAAGCAATGGCTGGATCATGCGTCATGCTCGTGAACGGGTTCCGCCGGCGGGAATGGGGCTACTTTCTGTCTGCCCGTCTTTGACATGAATTGAATTGTAGTACGTTTTGTGGAAATGTCATATTCTATTCAACAAAGATGCACGGGTTAAATCAGCTTGGCATCCAGCTGCCCACAGGATAGTATAAAAACTTATTACAATGTAATAGCTACTTATTAATATTGTATTGTAAAATGATTATTTTGAAAAGAGCAACTGCTGAGTTTCTTGCCGGCTCTTCTCAGCAGAATCCGCTTTCCGAACCGGTACAGGTGGTAGATTCTTGACGTGTCATAAGAGCCACAGGTTGGCCTACATGAAATAAATAATTTCGAGTTTGAGTTTGATACCGCTCCCAAACAGCGCTTGCACGGCGCCACTTCAAATCGAAGTGACGGCTCGCTTCACGATGTCTCAACCACAACTGCAGACACTTTCGTGACCGCACGCTTCAAGCAAGCGGGCCACGCGTCTACAGCGCTTGGTAAACAACCAAGTTGGGTTGGTTAGGCTAACGCGCGGTAAGCGAGACGACAACAGTAGAGTGCAATCACAGCAAACTCGCTTGCCGTGTACTGTTTGCTGTTTTATGCAGTCACTGTAAATAGATGCATACGCATCTATGATCTATTTTTCTTTAGCGGTGAACAAAAGCTTTTTCTCGGAGAAATGGACGTTTATACCGTATAATAACAATGAATGCGACTACAAGTGAAAAATCAAAAAGAACGTCTTAAGGGCCCGGCTACGTTCATCGGTTGCCTACGCGTTTCTCCGAAACGTTTTCTGCGTTTTATTTACCTTTTAAGACAGCTAAGGAGAAATGGACTTTATAGAGCACAATCTTAAGCCTATAATAATAAATAAATTTATTTGCCAAATTGTGGGTACATAACAGGTCATACATCAATTAATAGCTCCCTCACACAATCGACTGTCACCGACAGTGTGCAAATGTTTAAAAATTAAAATTATATTACAAAACTATACAAAATTATAATTACATGACAGAATTGAAATGAATAATAAATTAAAATAACAATGTTCAAAATAATAATAAATTAAATAACATGAGCAAATTAAACAATGTTATGTTATGAATATGTTAATAATAACTAATTAAGTAGTTGTAAGCATGTCATCGTCAGTAAGGAATCTTTTACAGTATAATAATTATTTTATTAAGAAATTAAAAAATTGCTTGCCTTCTTTTAAGGCGCGGAGTCGTAAGTGAGCGGCGACCCTTAGCCGCCTCAGTAACGGGTGTCGGGGCAGTTACCGGCCTAATTGTGTCGTCCGTCGGTGAGCTCCGAGATATTCATCCGCTCGTTACACAACTAGGTAGGTACCGATTTTACTCGTAGATGCATTTTACTGGACCTGACTTTAACCCGAATTAGGTTTCAAGTTTAAGCTAGAAGACACGGTTCTGTCCGCGAAATTCAAATTTAATTTGGTTTTTCGCAATTTGTAAACTAATACGACAAAGTAGGCTTATGGCCTTCTAATTGCGCCAGTGGAATTATCATCTTCACAGGTTTATATAAAAATCTTTACTTGAAAGTGTCCAGTTTAAGAAATTAATCAAAATATCGACTAATTTGTGAGTAACTCACGTCCATCTCAGTATTTTGATTAATTTCTTAAACTAGTCACTTTCAAGTAAAGATTTTTAAGTAAACCTGTGAAGATGATAATTCCACTGGCGCAATTAGAAGGCCATAAGCCTACTTTGTCGTATTAGTTTACAAATTGCGAAAAAACAAATTAAATTTGAATTTCGCGGGCAGACCCTTAAAGAAGAATTTATTCTCTAAGAACAAATTCAAACTCAGATTTAGATTCCAAATTATTTACCTACAGTTAGCTGATGCCCGCGACTTCGTCCGCGTGGATATAGTTTTTAATAATCCCCTGGGACTTTGATTTTCTGCAATAAAAAGCAGTAAGTACTTTGATTTTGATTAAACTATAGTGCGTGCTTTACACAACCAAACTATGGGTTTACATCATCAGAAACCCATCAATGGCTCACTGCTAAGCGCAATTCTTACAGAAGGGTTCTATGGCTTATAAGCCATAGTCCACTACGCTGGCCCAATGAAAAATGGCAGACTTCTCACTTGAAAGCTCTCAGGCGTACAGGTGTTTTCCTTCGCCATTGAAATATATGTTCGCATTTAGCTCCAAATAGTCAGAGGTGCGTGCTCGGGTTCGAACCTGCTATCCCCTCCGTACAGGAGACCGCAGTTCTAACCACTGTCACTGCTACCTTAACACAAATGACGTCTAGCTAGGAAATGCACCCAAGGAAGAAAAAATTAAGTGACACTCGGGGACTGCCGCGGTAAAGCTATTGCATAGCATTTTTTATCAACTTATGCAATTATAATATTTATGCAATATTTTTTTTGCATAATAAAAATTATGAAAAAAAAATTAAATAACAAACAAACAAGAAAAGCGAACACCATAGTACGGTAGAGAAAGCGGCCGCTCGCCCACTGCGCCAAATAGAGCTACTTGAGAACCTCTAAAATGTTGAACGCCTACTGAACAACGGTGTTAGGTTTTTTTCGTTACGGAATTTCTTGATTCGGTCGCCGCGTTCAAACTGTTTGTCCTAGTTCAAAGCCCCGCGATAAAAGCTATGCAATAGCTTAAAAAATTGGTTGTCTGTAAAGTCAGTTTACGGACGATAGTTTTACGTGATAACGCACGGGTGCTCCCTAGTCACAAGCCAACGCTTGGGCCGATCGTGCCTCTCTATCGCTTGTTCCGCGTTTCCGCTTGCACGCACAGACTCAGGCGGAACGTGACACTTTATCGTGCGTGCAGCCGGTGTTCATCGATTTATAAGACGTTATCACGTCAAAAATTAACCCTTCAATACTTTCCGGGTCATATACTTGTTACTATCTTAATAGTTATAGTTTAATTGCAATTATACTTCAGAGCGGGTATACTTACAATTACGGGTCAAAATGACCCCATTGAAACTAAACTAGACCAATTAGTGTCAAACACAGTTAAAACTAAATTTCAACTTTTACTGCTAAGGAAATAGCGGTCCTGAACACTGCAGCCAAATTAAACTGATAAGGGTTATATGTGTCTTTTGAATCGAGTTAGAAAAAGAGGGAGGTTAGTGCGATACTCCGAGGCGAGGTTTTGACGACCTCCCTGGCGCAGTACTGTTTTCTTATAATTGGGTGGTCTGGGGTTCGATTCCCGGCGGGTTCAATTTGGGAATTTATAATTTCTGAATTGTCTCTGGTCTTGTCTGGTGGGAGGCTTTGACCGTGGACAGTTACCACCCTACCGTCACAGACGTGCCGCCAAGCGATTTAGCGTTCCGGCACGATGGCGTGTAGAAACCGATTAGGGGTGTGGGTTGTATTTTCACTGCCATACCCCTTCCAAGTTAGTCCGCTACCATCTTAGACTGCATCGTCACTTACCATCAGGTGAGATCGCAGTCAAGGACTATCTTGTCATCGAATAAAAAATAAAAAAATACTCAAGATATAAGGTAGTAGCTTTTGCCCGCGACTTCATCCAAGTGGAATCAATCATCAAAGTTGTCGATATTACACCATTTTAGTTACGGGGTCTATCTCAAAAACTTAACTACTTAGGAATTTGAAATTTCTGTATATTATGTACTATAATATAGTGTATTTAAACAACAAATACTGAAAACACCGATTTATAATGCGGTTTGTAAGTTGTGACCAAAACAAACGAGCATTTTTTCCCCATATGCTAATAATTTGTACCTACTGAAATATCTAAACATGTATTAAAATATGATTTGATCAGTACGGCACCCTAAAAGAGCGAGGCCCGACTCGCACTTGGCCGATTTTTATGTTTAAGATTACTTTCATTCAACTTGGTTATTCTATAAATACAAATCGCATCGCAATATTATTTTTATATATCATATAATATTATAATGCAAATAAGAAGTTATCACGTCGTCACTACAAGCTAAACAGGAATTAAGCGAGCCTCTGATACTAAACTTGAACTCATAATTCCAAGCAGTTTCAATTTGTGGTACAATTTATAAGCTGATGTTAATAGTGTGATGAGCACTCGCGCCCGCAAGGGCGCGGGTGAGACATGTTCGGGGCGGAGCCCCCCTGCATGTGGGTGCTGCCGCCTGCCGTCTCTTACGGCAGGGTCCTTGGATCGGCCGGAATGGGCCTATGTAGCAAGTCGTAATAGTGGACTCCAGGCTGTCGCGGACCGGCCCTACCAGGTGAGACCCCTAGGGGAAGCCCAGCAGATGCCTACCGCGGTCGAGCGGGAGTCCACTATCGAGTTTGTGGTGGCAACATGTTGTTATACGTCAGTCTGTCCGTTTGTCTGTCAGGGCGCGACTAAGTCGCGTGGGAATCCACGTCCATCGGGTGGACGTCTGTGATAAGGGGCAATTCCCTGGATGTGGGCGAGAGTGGACGCGTCTGCCGTGGAGAACATATTAGTCGTTAGGCGACTAATAAATTCGTCCACGCCTTCCATCTTCAGCCCGCGCTGTATGGTGATGTTTCTAACGCACCATGGAGCTCCAACCAGTCTTCTTAGGGCGATTGATTGTTGAGCCTTAATCTTCTTCCTGGAGCACTTCTTGGTGAGGGCGTACCAGGCTGGTGCTGCGTATGTCAGCCGGGGTCTAATATAGGTCTTGTATTTATATTGTATTTATATTTATTTTTTGTCAGTTTCACACGCAGCGAGAGTCGCGATTTGAGCACTGGATGCAGGAGAAAAGTGGCTGATTTCGCAGAGTTTGCTGCGTGAACAGCATGGGGCTCCATGGTGAGGCGTCTGTCGACGATGACGCCGAGGTATTTTGCACGGTTTGTCCACTCGATTGGTTGACCGAGCAGGGTTAGGGGAGGCGGGAGTTTATGGGCTCCGCCGAAGAGAATCGCCTGTGTTTTGCGGACGTTTACAGACAGCCGCCAGCGGTCCAGCCATCCGGGCAGGTCATCTAAGGCGCGCTGCACCTTGCTGACTGCGTGTTGCGGGCGCGTGGGAAGAGAGGTGGCAGCGTACGCTGCGTCGTCCGCGTAGAGGGCCAAAAGCGTGTTTGGTGGGGCCGGTATGTCGTCCGTATATCTGGAGTATAGGACAGGGGACAGACAGCTGCCCTGTGGTACTCCAGCGGCCATGGGTCTCGGGTTGGAGAGGATCCCTTCTACTCTTACGCGGAAGCGCCTTCCCTCCAAAAAGGACGCTATCACGCGCACTATTCGCCTGGGAGCCGTCGATGTTGTGAGCTTGAGCAGCAGACCTGGGTGCCAAACCCTATCGAAGGCTTTTTCCATGTCAAGGAATACTGCGACGGCACTTTCTTTCTTGAAAAGAAAGTGCAGTACCCTTGACAATTGAAGCGTCGTGCTGTGTTCGGCCCGGAATCCGAATTGTTCCGGGCGCGCTTCGATGTGTGACACCAGTTGGTGCAGCAGGAGCTTCTCGAACACCTTAGAGATGGACGACAGCAGTGTGATGGGCCGATAGCTTTCCGGCTTTAAAGTGTTTTTCCCGGGCTTGGGAAGCATTATGACGATGCCTTCCTTCCACGATTCTGGGAAATTCCCCGTGCGCAGAATGGCGTTAAAGAGACGCGTCAGTGCCGCCGTAGTGCGTCGGGGCACGTAACGCAGCGCCTTGTTGGTGATGTTGTCTGCGCCGGGGGCCTTCTTCGTTTTGGCTTTCTGGATGGTGCGCCTCACCATGCCCGGGGAGAAGACTATGGGGTCTTCATCGTTGGCTATCGGTTCGGCGAAGTAGTCCCTAAGGGTTTGCTCAACTGCTGCATTATGGAGGGCATCCTTAGATCGGTTCGGAGTGAATTGGCGTTCAAGGTGCTGCACGGTATCTCTGAGTACCGTCTTCGTGCATTAACGGTCGGGTCGGAGGATGCTTTTGGGTGATTTGTCGACAGAGGGCATGCAAGGATTGAATGTCCCCTTCGGATAAGCTGATGTTTTGCCGAGATAACGTCTTATAAATCGATGAACACCGGGTGCACACACGAAAATGTGTCACGTTCTGCCTGAGCCTGCGCGTGCAAGCGAGAGCACGGAACAAGCGATAGAGAGGCACGATCCGCCCAAGCGTTGGCTTAGAGAGCGCCCGCCGCTACCCGCCAGTCATCGTCAATGTTTCTTTATGACGTTATCACGTAAAACTATCGTAATCGTATCGTAAATAGGCAAGTCGACAGTACCTTTCAATGAGTTACTAACTTTTGCTGCTTGAAAACTTTGTCCACGTTGTTTTTTTTTTAAATTCCGTGGCAACCATTTTGTTTCTAGGATAAAAAGTAGCTTATTTTATTTTCCGGTTTCCTAAATTACCGATATGACAATCGGGGGGCTGATAAAACTCTGTGAAATATTCGCTATTAATTGTAAAATGATTATTTTGAAAAGAGCAACTGCTGAGTTTCTTGCCGGCTCTTCTCAGCAGAATCCGCTTTCCGAACCGGTGGTAGATTGATGATGATAAGAGCCACAGGTTGGCCTACGTGAAATAAATAATTTTGAATTTTTGAATTCCAAACTCCGGGCTGGTAATGAGAATTCCTTGACTGAAAACATCAAATCAATTTTTGTTCCGACCTGGGAATCGAACCCAGGATCTCATCATCTGCAGTCGAACATGCTAACCACTAGACCAACGAGACAGAGGCGGTTCGCAAAACGGAGCAGATAATACTCTTGTGAAATATTCCCTATCGCTACCGCTTAGCTCTTATGCCTTACGCCATACGTTAGACGTGACCGTGCGGCGATCACGTAGCGACATTATCAGCGAGTTAGTTAATCAAGTTACTGGCGTAGCAGCGCAGACAAATACTGGTTTGCAGTAACTGTCACCGAGTTACTGACTTACTGGCGCCAGCAGCGGATAGTAATTGCTAATAACAATAGTTGCTGAAACTGTAAACCTAATTAAGAACAGAAACTTACTGTAGTTTTGTATGCTCATAATACTTTATGATAATAACAGGTTATTGACCGAGCGAAGCGAGGTCTCTGAGTTTACTAGAGCGATTTGCACTTGTCCGTCCGTCCGTCCGTCCGTCCGTCCGTCTGTCAGAGCCTTATAACTTTTGAATTACTGAACGTAATTACTTCAAATTTAGATATAATATGTAAACCGATGGCCTCCAGCCGAAAATGGCTTAAAAAGTTATAAAAATCTTTATTTCAGGGGGGCTCTCATAGAAGCGAATGCGAAGAATTTTTTTTTTATTTGCGATTCATAGGTTTTCTGTGTATCATTTTAAAGACAATTTGGAACAGAGTACAACCGTATTTTTTTTTTTATTTTTTTCCTAAAATTGACGAAATGGGGGGCTTCCAAAGTGGCGATTTAATACGCTCGCTTGAAGACGCTCTCTGGGAAATATTTCTATATATTTTCAAGTTGTACTTATTTTCTTACTTCACTTGTATCCTGTACTTGAACAACAAATACTAAAATTATATGAATATTATAAAGAAACGAGATTATTTAATTTTTAATGAGCATCAGTAAATTTCACATAGCTTCACAATAATGCTAATAGATGGCGCAGTCATTAACTATTCCATTGAACTAGGAGTTACGACTACGATTTATCCCAAAAACAGTTTTGCGTCGACCATTATTATTTAGGTACATAATATAATAACATATTATTCAATTAAAATTATTCTTTAGTTAAATATCATTTTGTATATTTTCTATTCGCGTCGATAGATGACGATTTGTACAGATGCCCCTAACCCGTTTTCACTCGTTAGTACCTACATAATAATTCAATGTTTTCACTGACGTTCCCTAACCTTTACGGGCTACCTATAATAAGTTATGTGATGGTTACTGTCAACTTCTTTATCACGATCCTGTACGGGACACCTAAAAGGACATTGGGACGGATGTTAGGACTTAGGATTGTGTTTTGGAGCTACCTACGTAAAGAGACTCCTACATAGGGGATGATTTAGGTATGTTTGGTGAAAACGGGCATAATAATAATAATGTCAGTTTTGGTCGTCATGTATCGATTGAATGAATACCTAAAATCATGGGATACCGTTACCGCGAGGTCTCAGTTCGGGGCGAACCACTAGTAATATTAAGTTTAATCAGGAAGGTTCTTACATAAAGCGCTATATGATATAATAAAATTGAATTTCAAGTATAAAAATTAAATATGCATCTCTGATCCGTAAATCGGCATACTTAGGTAGTGCAATTTGGGGTGAACGATCTCAAACATTAGAATTTGTATGTTTAATGCTTTGGAATCGCGTGATTATAATAATATGATTCCATCTGTACCCATTTCATGAAATAAGAAATAAGAAAAAAACAGTTTAGGTCGAGTTTCAATTTTCACTAAAACAATTCAATATTCATATTTTTAGTAACGTAAATAACAGAGTTCAAATAAAGGACTAATGGAAATAAACACGTATAGAAAGTTGACACTTATAAAATAAATCTTGCAAAGGTTTCGTCCAACCGCGCTAGTATAATGGGTACCTGTTCGTGATTGTAGTTTCCAAGGCACGAATTAAAGAGAAACGGTAAGAATATAATGTGAGACTTAAATATTTCAGTTAGGGTTCCGTAATATTATAATTATTGTGGTGGAAAGGCGGTATTATTGGAACGAAGTTACTTTTCGGACGGTTTGGCGGATGTGTAAGGTTACGTTGTATTTGTGGGGGTAGAATGTGATTTTAAGTGCATTTTATAAAAAAAAAGTGTGTGTCAGCTCCGACGCACGACTGGAGTTTACTCCTTACAACGTCGTAATGCATTCGTGGCGCTCGCTGCGTCTACGCGCCGCTCGGACCCGATCGGTATGCGCTCGGCTTCCCGAATCGAAAGCTCTTTCGCACGAAAACCAACTTTATTTACTCAACGTTAGGGTAGAAATTTGCATCGTTGTGAAAAACGTAACGAGGTCATTGATAAGTAGATTTCACTCCTCGAATTTTTCTCATACCGGGCGCCTAAAATCGATTCTTAAGGAGTAAACTCCAACAATACTGCATTTTAGTCAATTTCCGTCAACATTCGATAAATAGTTGCTAATATGAGTATGTCATTATACTACTGTCATGATAGTATAGAATATACCTTAACCACGTGACCTGTCAACATATTATAAATACCAGTGTACCTTGTCGCAACGGGCAGTCTTTTCTGTGTTGAGTGGACGCTAAGCGCAGTGAAAGTACCTAAGCCAGATGGGCAATATTGCAATTAAATAAAGTACGAGATTGTGAAGTTGGTGTTTCTCTCACGTCCAGAACAGGAGTAATCCTACAGATGGGAGCTAGACGAAAAAATGTGTAAGAATTTTCCGTCACGACTCTTCTTGCCTTCGTTTATTATACACATTCTATCAAAGCTTTGGTGGCGCATCGCTTAAACAAACGATTGAAACTATTGGTTCGGGGGTTCGAATCCTGACTTCAGATCATGTTTTTGTTTGATAACGTCTTATATAAATCGATGATAACCGGCTGCACGCACGAAAAAGTGTCACGTTCCGCCTGAGCCTGCGCGCGCAAGCGATAGCGCGGAACAAGCGATAGAAAGGCATGATCGGCCCAAGCGTTGGCTTAAAGAGCGCATGCCGCCGGGACCGCCAATCATCGCGTGCACGCTGTGGTTAGCGGTCATCAATGTTTTTTATGACGTTATAACGTAAAACTATCGCCCGCTATATTTTTTTAATTTTTATGGAACGAAGTTTTATAGAACAGAAATTCCGAACAAAACATTTGCGGCAAAATTTACTAACGCCATCAATTGTGGGCAGCGTGAACTTGCTTAAGCTTGCTTTTTTACGAGATGGTTCTAGCATGTGGCGAGAGGTGGCGTAGATTCTGAACTTCGTTCCAGCCGAGTGGTTCACGACACTCAAAATTTTTTGATATCCATTCTCATTAATTAATTAATTAATTAATTAATTAATTAATTAATTAAAATTCTCATTAATTAATCTTAACCCATCGATGGCCCACCAATGGCCACAGCAGTTGTTTATAAATTATTGCTTCATTGAGACAATCGCAATCGAAATACGTTGAACTACGTTGAACTACGAACGTTTAACCTAAGTATGGACTCGCAGATTCACACATCTTTGAGAACGTTATGGAGAACTCTCAGGCGTGCAGGTTTCCTCGCGATATTTTTTACATCTTTGAAGCGTATCATGTTTGATTGCTTTAACGCACATAACTTCGAAAAGTAAGAGGTGCGTGTCAGGGATCGAACCTGCTACTCACTGAATAGGAGACCATAGTCCTAAACACTAGGTTATCCCTGTTCTTATGCTTGGAATGGTAAGGTTATAGATTAATCAAAGCTAGGGAACGGAAGTTGCATTGTAAATTTCCACAACAGAATCCTAGTTTATAATTGAAGCGTGCCGCGTACGGACACTCTCATGAATATTTTAAGGCGCGGCAAGTGAAAATTTTTGAAACGGACCGTATACCAAGCAGGATAAATAATAAACCATAGCAATAATATATTGTGGCTAAAATAAAGATTAAAAGAATCGTAGAGAATAACTGTATCAGGAATAATATTTTACTCACATATTTCTTTTTCTCTATCAAGCGTTAGACTGCGAACAAAAGTCTCTTACATGGACTTCCACAGGTCTCGGTCTTACGCCGCCTGTATCCAGAAGCTCTCTGTGATTTGTCAGATGTTGTTGGCTTACCTAAGGAGAGGGAAGCCTGCCTATACTGTGCTTCCAGATGCGGGGTCGCCACTCCAGCACTTTGGGACCCCAACGAACATATAAGCTTTTTGAACTATGCTAACTAAGTCGCCTTTTTTATTCCTGGACATTTGTAGTGATTTACTAAAAGCTGGATTTTTTAAAATTACCACGCGGATGAAGTCGCGGGTAAAAGCTAGTCATGTTATAAAAGCAGTTTTTGAAAAATTATCGGATGATGTTCGGAAGTAACTACAATTTCGAAAAAATAATATCTTATTAAAAAAATACGTGTGGCACTCGGGGACTGCCGCGGTAAAGCTATTGCATAGCATTTTCTAGTCGCACGCACACAAACACCGTGCCGAAGTCTGCCGAACTGAAACGACGTTAGACGATGCACGGCTTTCAACGCCGCACCGCTGTGCCGGTCGGAGTGGGGGTGTTAGGTTTATTTTCGTTACGGAATTTCTTGATTCGGTCGCCGCGCTCAAAGCCCGCGATAAAAACTATGCAATAGCTTAAAAATTTTTAAGTACGCGGCGTAACTTAGCAGTGGCAGTGTACAGGTTTAGCTGGTTTAGCGGATTGTAGTAAAAGAGTTTAATTGCCTCATCTGGTGACAGAAGGGCTCATTTCTTGCGCAAAGGATCAGCCCGGCTGTCCAGCGCAGAAATGCAGCCAATATTCTCTTATACCGTTCCACGAGGGCATGATTTTTATACTAATTTAGTTTAGTTTAGCTATAAGATTTAATTAATGTACCATGAAAAAAAAGGTTTTTTTCCTTTTGTTGTTTAAATGTAAAGATTCAAAAAGTGCTGTTCAATTTAGTAAATTTTGTACAAAAGTAAAAAAATTCGTTACATTATTTCATTAATTCAATTTGGTGAAACTCTATTGAATGCATGCGAAAGAAGTTGTACCTATATACTATACATCAAACAGTAAACTGAAAACTATAAAATTAATCTTTTAATATCGTTAAGATCCTTGAAAATAAAGTAATTATTACTACACATTGAAAGTATTAAGCTCATTGCAAGAAATGCAATTTCCTACATAATAGGATTGGATGAAGCAAACCCATCCGTTTCCATTATCATCCGACAATAAATCCTATATCAGGCTTATTATGCGACTCAATGGAGTTTGCCGGGTGTTATTAGGTGTTGATTGAAATTGAATTTTTAATTAGACTTTGTTTTGATAACTTTGAAACTTGTATTATTGTGGGAAAGAAATTGTTAGCATGACAACCCCCTGAATCAATCAATTTTATTACTATACTAGCTGCCCGGACAGATTTCGTTCTGTCAAAGTTAAAAGTAAAAATTATTTTTTTTTTTTTTTATAATTAAACCTTCCGTGGACCTTAAGGAATATACAAAAAAATAAATTAACCGAATTGGTCCATCCATTCTTGAGTTATGCGCTTACCAACATTCATTTTTATTTATATTTACTATAAATGGGAAAGTTACCTCGTCTGTTTCGCGCTTAAACTACTGAAGTAATTAAAAAAAAATTGGTGATTGATGGTACTTTTATCCCAAAAAAAATTTAAAAATACTATAGTCTATTTTATTAAAAAACGAGTACTGAGTATATCTCTCGCACATTTCCGATATTGTTGACAGAGTGAGATGGGTCATTTTAGGGGTGGGCCTGGGATTCTATGTTGATTACGTGCACCAATAGCAACGCAGTCAAAATTTTGGGTACTCGTTTTGTTAAAAAAACGGACTATAATTGACGACAGTACCCAAGTGCTAATTTCACCAACGTCGAGTGACGTGTATCCTTGGAATAATTTGGAACGAAGTGCCTTATCGGACGGTACGGACGGACGGCGGATATGGGTTAAGTGAAAAAAAGTGTAAGAATTTTTCTTTACGAGTAGTGTTATCCATAGCGCGTATGGTATATAACGAGATGGTTCTAATATGTGGCAAGAGGTGGCGTTCATTATATTATAATAAGAATTTTCCTGAGTAGTGTTGATGGTTATCCATAGCGCGTATGGGTTATGAACCACAGGTTGGCCTACGTGAAATAGATAATTTTGAATTTTTACAATACTTAAATATGCCAAGTAAAAGCATATTGTACAGCCCAACAAAGTGCCTCGCCCCCAAATTAGGATCTCCTGTGCTATGGTGCCCCGCCCATTTTCGAAGAGCTGATGGTCGTTGGGGTCCCAAGGTGCTGGAGTGTCGACCCCGCACCGGGAAACGCAGTATTGGCCGACCCCCCACTAGGTGGACTGACAACATCAAACGAGTCGCAGGGAGCCGCTGGATCCAAGCGGCGCAAGACCGAAGCCTGTGGAAGTCGATGCAGGAGACCTTTGTCCAGCTGTGGACAGTGGAGTCTATAGGTTGATAAAGAAGAAGAAGAAGTGCTATGGTAAGCCAGTCTTTCGCTCAATATAAAATCGCTGTGATAGCGAATTTAAGTACAAAAATAATAGTTTAAAAAAACTAAAAACACGCTTTTTATAGAAAACCAAACTAAAAAATAGAAAATAAATTTTAATAAATTTAAATTAATAATAGTGTAAATAAAAAAAATGTATTTTATTTTAAAAAAGCGTGGAGTGCATGGTGTCAATAGTTATAAATATTTTATTGACAGATATGAGTAGAGTGATTACCATTTTGATAGTATCTTAAAAAGCATGACCCAGCCGTTAACCATGAAACCTAAAGGAACACCTAAAGGTGGAAATTACATTGCGTAGGCGATTATATTTAGGGGCTACCTACGTAAAGAGACTCCTACTTAAGGGATGATTTAGGTATGGTTGGTGACGACGGGCATTAATCATATAAAAAAAATTAAGTGGCACTCGGGGACTGCCGCGGTAAAGCTATTGCATAGCATTTTTTATCAACTTATGCAATTATAATATTTATGCAATATTTTTTTTGCATAATAAAAATTATGCAAAAAAATAATTTTTACAAACAAGAAAAGCGCACTGTCACTACTTCGCGAGTGCGATTCGAACCTGCGACATCTAAAGAAAGCGGCCGTTCTCCCACTGCGCCAAACAGAGCTAAATGTGATCCTCTAAAATGTTGAACGCTTACTGAACGACGGTGTTAGGTTTTTTTTTCGTTACGGAATTTCTTGATTCGTTCGCCTCAAACTGTCTGTCCTAGTTCAAAGCCCGCGATAAAAGCTAGTAACTCTCTTACCTCCTGAAACATAAAAGCTATTCCAGTACAAAACCATTACATAATCTCGCTGCCCTTTTCAATCGTGACATTTAGCAGACATCCGCGTTAATAACTAATCGCTATCACACGTAATACACACGCTATTCGAATCTCATTGCCATAGAGACTTTGTGTAAATATAGAAAGGCTAAAAAGTAATCTACGGAAGTTGGAACGCCTTTTTTCTTACGTTTCAAGCTCAAAACTTCACTCATGTTTATACATGTTAAAGTAATTTCTGTTTGTTTGCTTGTCAACTTTTTACTCCTAAACTGCTAAGCAGTTTTTGACGGAATTTGACAATTAGATAGTTTATTAGATGAGCAGTGATAGCCTCGTGGTTAGGACTGTGGTCTCCTATTCGGGGGGTCGCAGGTTCGATCCCGGGTACGCACCTCTGACTTGTCGGAGTCATGTGCGTTTAAGCAATTAAATATCACTTACTTCAACGGTGAAGGAAAACATCGTGAGGAAACCTGCACATCTGAGAGTTCTCTATAATGTACTCGAAGGTGTGCGAAATCCGCCAATCCGCATTGGGCCAGCGTGGTGGTGGAGGCCTATAACCCTTCTCTGAGAGGAGACCTGCGCTCAGTAGTGAGCCGTTGATGGGTTGCTAATGATGATGATCTTTATCTTATATTAATTTATAGGGATATCTGGTAACGATATTTTGCAGCTATTAAACTCACCATTCACTCGCGATACTGAAGTGGAAATGGGCGGGGCACATAGTTCGAAGAGCTGATGGTCGTTTGGGTCCCAAGGTGCTGGAGTGGCGACCCCGCACCGGGAAGCGCAGTGTTGGCAGACCCCCCACCAGTTGGACCGACGACATCAAACGAGTCGCAGGGAGCCGCTGGATTCAGGCGGCGCAAGACCGAGGCCTGTGGAAGTCCATGCAAGAGACCTTTGTCCAGCAGTGGACGTCTATCGGTTGATAAAGAAGAAGAAGAAGAAACTCACCATTTCAATAGAACTCATCATCATTATTTCACTGAGTCATTTTTCGTTTAAGAGCTATTAGGGGTATCAATAAATAACATTAGATTGAAAAGTAGCCAAACTTTGCTTCATCACTTTGTTCTATCTATCACTATCAAGTATATTATCGTTTCAATATCAATGCTCATTCCGAATTCTATTAGTTTGTACTGAATGCCAGCTTAACGATATAAAATTTTCATTTACAATAGTTCGTATTGCCTTTATTTATGGTAACCTTTCGAATAAACTATGGTTATTTGACGTTTCTGATAATAACAGTAACTAAAACATGATATTATTGGGGCTCCTTTTTTCTTCACTGCTATTTTGGTTTTATTAATAATACTAAAATAATATATTCTTTGACACTGTTGGTTCATTAAATGCAACGAACCGTCGGTTCTACTAAGGTTAAACTGTGCACTGTGTTAACGTAAAACTAAGGCGTGTAACATTTGTTAGGGCCGATTTCACCAACGTAAAATAAGTCTTATCCGAGCGTTAATTTGATATTTTGACAGTATTATCAATACAAAAACCGTCAGAACGACCGATTCATTCCTCGGATAAACGTCACTCGTTGTTTGCAAAATCAGCACTTAGAGTAAATCGCGGAATCGCTGCCAACGAAATTGGTTTTGTGTCGCATATGTAATTATTATACTGCTCTATGAAACTTCACCTTCATGAAGTAGGTATTTTTAGAGTTCACATATTTTGTTATTTTTTCTTTCATATTATCTTTTATCATATTTCCATCCGTTTGCCATAGTTATTTAATTAATTCGGAATCTTGTATCTAGGATTTTTATTCATAATTATAAAGGTCGTCATTATAATTTAATTTAAAAAATTATTTAAAAAAAAAACCGACTTCAAACGCCCGCGCCACTACAAGGCATATAATTTATTGTTGATATTTTAAAAACCGCTCGACCGATTTCGATAAAACTTAAATGGGACCACCTGAAAAGTATTCTCTTTAAAACAAAAAGGAATTTTCATACATACATACATACTGATATATCGGGGAACACAAGTAAAACGCAAGACTTCTATAGTGACACTGATGAGGTACCATCGCACACATACACATATCGACATGACACACATATGCAACACATACATGCAAACATACATAAATAGACTGCTAAAATCATAACTCTACTTTTTGGCTTTGCGGTAGTAGGTTAAAAATACCTAAAGCAAAATAGTTCGTAGCGTCCCTTTGTTGAAAAGTTCACAAGTAGCCGAGCTGGCCGAAACCTGCCCGTATCAAATATTCACAACTACCTGACCTGAAATTACAGGCCTCTGCTATGTTATAGCGCAGCGGAGAATTAATATATTACTAACAGTTTAGTACAGCTTGTTTATTTAGTGTAATTATATTTTTAACCAACTTTAAAAAAGGAGGAGGCTCTCAATCTCGTCGTCGGAATCTTTTTTTATGTATGTCCACCGATTACTCGAAGACGCCTAAACCGATTTGGGAAAATCTTTTTTTGTTTGAAAGGGTATACTCCTCAAGTGGTCTCATATAAATTTTATCGAAATCGGTCGAGCGGTTTTTAAAATATCAACAATAAATTAAATACTTTGTATAGTGTTTGTTGAAGCAGTGATAGCCTAGTGGTTAGGACTGTGGTCTCCTATTCGGGGGGTCGCAGGTTCGATCCCGAGTACGCACCTCTGACTTTTCGGAGTAAAGTGCGTATAAGCAATTTACTGTTACTTGCTTCGACGGTGAAGGAAAACATCGTGAGGAAACCTGCACACCTGAGAGTTCTTCATAATGTTCTCGAAGGTGTGTGAAGTCTACCAATTCGCATTGGGCCAGCGTGGTGGACTATGGCCTATAACCCTTCTCTGCGAGGAGACCTGCGCTCAGTAGTGAGCCATTGATGGGTTGCTGATGATGAATGATGATGATAGTGTGTGTGTAATGTAATAAAGTGGGTGGTTTGTAGTCGGTTGTTTAAAAAGAACTTTTTCTATTAAATTATATTCAGATATAATTATGATACATCAAATGAAAGCTAATTTTTTATTGCACAAGTCTTTCAGGTCAATATTAAAATATATTTTTTCAGAAGACTGAAATTTATGAAAAAATATATTGCTGGAAATATCTTACGAACATTTTTCCGCAGGTAAAAGTCACTTATTGAATTAACTAATTCTCACCTGTTCATCATATCGCCCTCCGGCCGGTTGATGGCAGCATCCTTGGAGGCGGAGTACACGTACACGCGCGTGTCTGCCTTATACCACTTTATGCTGTGCATCTCCCCGCACGACTTGCCGTCTATCCGACATCGCAGACGCGCGGTGTTGCCGACCAACGCTGACGCGTGATCTGTGAACAAGGTAAACGTGAAGTTAGTTTTCATCATCATCATCATCATGCATATGTAGGTATGGCATTTCTGTGGTGGTGTCGTGTGATGCGGGTTGTTACGTTCCCTCAAATATGGTTGAGCGAAGCAATGGCTGGGTCATGCGTCATGCTCGTGAACGGGTGCCACCGGTGGGAATGGGGCTACTTTATGTCTGCCCATCTTAAGATAGAAGTTAGTCGGTATGCATTTTTGGAACTTTCCTCATTGTGGAAACACTGCATATATAGCATAGTATTTACTGTATTGTAAAGGACAATGGGCGAAGGTGGTCCAAGAGCCTCCACTGATGAGACTTGCGAGAAATGAAAGGTCATATTTATCGTATGATTCTGACAAAATTCTATTAAATTCTGTCCCGGGGTTATTTTGTTATACTTAGTTATGTTTGTTTCAACTAAATAATATGATTTTACGTACGTAACGTTGTCTTTATTATGACATGGTCTCTTTATCTGTCTTTAATTCGATGCCCCTCCCACTTCTCCTAACCTCACCGCGCTTCCCTCGCCCATCAGACACCTACCAGAACACCGATATGACGTCACCGACACCAGGCGCAGATATAACTAGTAGGGCGCGTGGGTGCGCGGCCCGCAAGCGGACCGCGGTTTTTCTACTCGTCTAGTAGACTTTCAGCTCCTGATCATTTTCTATCACAAAACCACTCTTCCATCTTTTATACTCTCCGAGATAGACACCGTTGAAGTTTGTATGGCCGCCATCTTGAATCCGCCATTTTGGATTTTTTTCAGCTCACTGCCAATTGGATGAGATTTCGAGTGACTTTTGTTCGAGCACCCCCACCTATCTACATTACCATGGCCGTGCTCCTCACCCACCTTCCAAACCCTCGATCATCATATGTCATAATTTGTCATAATGAAAATTCTTCAATAAAAAAAAATCTTGAAAAGGAATTGTATCAAAGTCGTGCATGATTCCCGGCTTCTAGTCTCTTCAATATTCGCCATATATTTTTGTATGAAGAAAAAAAAAATTCCGCCATCTTGAATTTTTTTTCTGTTCGTCAAGTAGACCTTAGGGTCTTGATCAGCTTTTGCCAGGAAACCACTCTTCTATCTTTTATACTCTCCGAGATAGACACCGACGAAATTTGTATGGCCGCCATCTTTTTTCCGCCATTTTGAATTTTTTTTCAGCTCACTGCGAATTGGATGAGGTTTCGAGTGACATTTGTTCGAGCACCCCCCACCTATCTTCAATACCCTGGCCGTGCTCCTCATCCGTCTCCGAAATCCTCAATCATCAGCTCTCTCCATAATTTTCCTCCGAATGAATTTTTGTCCTCTATACGAAACCATCGGTGGAAAAAAAATTTTTCATACAAAATTTTACAGGAGAGGTGATCAATCAGTCAGTGAATCAGTGAATCAGCACGAGCAGCTATATATATATTAACTAGTAGGGCGCGTGGGTGCGCGGCCCGCAAGCGGACCGCGGTTTTTCTATCGTCAAGTGGACTTTCAGGTCTTGATCATTTTCTATCAAAAAACCACTCTTCTATCTTTTATACTCTCCGAGATAGACACCGTTGAAGTTTGTATGGCCGCCATCTTGAATCCGCCATTTAGGATTTTTTTCAGCTCACTGCCAATTGGATGAGGTTTCGAGTGACTTTTGTTCGAGCACCCCCACCTATCGTCATTACCATGGCCGTGCTCCTCACCCACCTTCCAAACCCTCGATCATCATATCTCATCATTTGTCAGAATGAGAATTCTTTTATAAAAACAAATTTTGAAAAGAAACCGTATCAAAGTCTTGCATAGTTCTCAGCTTCAAGTCTATTCAATATTCGCCATATATTTTGTATGGAGAAAAAAAAATTCCGCCATGTTGGATTTTTTTCTATTCATCAAATAGATCTTTGGGTCCTGATCATCTTTTGCCATGAAACCACTCTTCCATCTTTTATACTCGCCGAGATAGATACTGACGAAATTTGTATGGCGGCCATCTTTTTTCCGCCATTTTGAATTTTTTTTCAGCTCATTGCGAATTGGATGAGGTTTCGAGTGACATTTGTTCGAGCACCCTCCACCTATCTTCGATACCCTGACCGTGCTCTTCACCCGTCTCCGAAATCCTCAATCATCAGCTCTCTCCATAATTTTCCTCCGAATGAATTTTTGTCTTCTATACGAAACCATAAGTGAAAAAAAAATTTTTCATACAAAATTTTACAGGAGAGGTGATCAATCAGTCAGTGAATCAGTGAATCAGCACGAACAGCTATATATATATTAACTAGTAGGGCGCGTGGGTGCGCGGCCCGCAAGCGGACCGCGGTTTTTCTACTCGTCTAGTAGACTTTCAGCTCCTGATCATTTTCTATCACAAAACCACTCTTCCATCTTTTATACTCTCCGAGATAGACACCGTTGAAGTTTGTATGGCCGCCATCTTGAATCCGCCATTTTGGATTTTTTTCAGCTCACTGCCAATTGGATGAGATTTCGAGTGACTTTTGTTCGAGCACCCCCACCTATCTACATTACCATGGCCGTGCTCCTCACCCACCTTCCAAACCCTCGATCATCATATGTCATCATTTGTCATAATGAAAATTCTTCAATAAAAAAAAATCTTGAAAAGGAATTGTATCAAAGTCGTGCATGATTCCCGGCTTCTAGTCTCTTCAATATTCGCCATATATTTTTGTATGAAGAAAAAAAAATTCCGCCATCTTGAATTTTTTTTCTGTTCGTCAAGTAGACCTTAGGGTCTTGATCAGCTTTTGCCAGGAAACCACTCTTCTATCTTTTATACTCTCCGAGATAGACACCGACGAAATTTGTATGGCCGCCATCTTTTTTCCGCCATTTTGAATTTTTTTTCAGCTCACTGCGAATTGGATGAGGTTTCGAGTGACATTTGTTCGAGCACCCCCCACCTATCTTCAATACCCTGGCCGTGCTCCTCATCCGTCTCCGAAATCCTCAATCATCAGCTCTCTCCATAATTTTCCTCCGAATGAATTTTTGTCCTCTATACGAAACCATCGGTGGAAAAAAAATTTTTCATACAAAATTTTACAGGAGAGGTGATCAATCAGTCAGTGAATCAGTGAATCAGCACGAGCAGCTATATATATATTAACTAGCATTTGCTCGGTGCGCGAGCTGCTAAAGCAGCTCGCGGGAAGTGTTATTGCTACAAGTAGGGCGCGTGGGTGCGCGGCCCGCTAAAGCGGACCGCGATTGTTCGGCTTTATTTATTTCGCTCGGTGCGCGAGCTGCTAAAGCAGCTCGCGGGAAGTGTTTTACTAAAAGTAAGGCGCGTGGGTGCGCGGCCCGCTAAAGCGGACCGCGATTTTTTTACTCATCAAGTAGACCTTCGGATTCTGGTCATCTTTTGCCAAAAAATTTGTTCGAGCACACCCCACCTATCTGCAATAACCTGGCCGTGCTCCTCATTCACAAAAGAAAAAGAAAAAAAAAGAAAAAAAATGAAAAAAAATGAAAAAAAGCAAATGTAAAATGAAAAAAAAGAAAAAGAAAAAAGCCCTATGAACCTATCAAAATCAATGTCTTGCATAGTTCCCAACTTCTAGTCCCTTCAATATTCCCCATATACATTTTGTATGGAAAAAAAAAATCCGCCATCTTGAATTTTTTTCCTACTCACCAGGTAGACCTCCGGGTTTTGATCATCTTTTGTCGAGAAACCGCTCCTCCATCTTTTATAGTCTCCGAGAGAGAGACGGACAAAATTTGCCGCCATTTTTTTTCCGCCATTTTGGAATTTTTTTTCAACTCACTGGCAACTGCTCGAGGTTTCGAATGACATTTGGTCGAGCACCCTCCACCTATCTTCTATACCCTGGCCGTGCCCCTCGCCCGTCTCCGAACTCCTCACTCATCAGCTCTCTCCACCTTTCTCCGAGTCACATTCTTTGAGCTCTATACGACACCATGGGTGAAAAAAATTTTTTTCATACAAAATTTTACAGGAGAGGGGTGGAAATTTGAGATGTCACAGCTCGGCCGCCATCTTGTTTTTTTAATTTTTTTTCACTTTTTCTGTTAATCGTTTACTAATTTCTACAATAATCCAAAATTTCAAAGAAATCGGTTGGAAAACAAAAGAGTTGCAAGAATCACGTCGGCCGCCATCTTGTTTTTCCGAAATGTCATAATTTTTCCCCACTCGAATCCCCCACCCGAACATATCCCCCGAACATCATTTCATCGTTTTTTGTCTCTTTCTAGGAGAACAATTATGTCAATCAGTGAGTGAGTGAGTCAGTGGTAATCGAGCTATATATATTATAACTAGCATTCGCTCGGTGCGCGAGCTGCTAAAGCAGCTCGCGGGAAGTGTTTTACTAAAAGTAAGGCGCGTGGGTGCGCGGCCCGCTAAAGCGGACCGCGATTGTTCGGCTTTATTTATTTCGCTCGGTGCGCGAGCTGCTAAAGCAGCTCGCGGGAAGTGTTATTGCTACAAGCAGGGCGCGTAGGTGCGCGGCCCGCTAAAGCGGACCGCGATTGTTCGGCATTATTTATTTCGCTCGGTGCGCGAGCTGCTAAAGCAGCTCGCGGGAAGTGTTATTACTACGAGTAGGGCGCGTGGGTGCGCGGCCCGCTAAAGCGGACCACGATTTTTTTACTCATCAAGTAGACCTTCGGATTCTGGTCATCTTTTGCCAAAAAATTTGTTCGAGCACACCCCACCTATCTGCAATAACCTGGCCGTGCTCCTCATTCACAAAAGAAAAAGAAAAAAAAATGAAAAAAAAGAAAAAAAAAACAAATGTCAAATGAAAAAAAAGAAAAAGAAAAAAAGCCCTATGAACTTATCAAAATCAATGTCTTGCATAGTTCCCAACTTCTAGTCCCTTCAATATTCCCCATACATTTAGTATGGAAAAAAAAAATCCGCCATCTTGAATTTTTTTCCTACTCACCAGGTAGACCTCCGGGTTTTGATCATCTTTTGTCGAGAAACCGCTCCTCCATCTTTTATAGTCTCCGAGAGAGAGACGGACAAAATTTGCCGCCATTTTTTTTCCGCCATTTTGGAATTTTTTTTCAACTCACTGGCAACTGCTCGAGGTTTCGAATGACATTTGGTCGAGCACCCTCCACCTATCTACTATACCCTGGCCGTGCCCCTCGCTCGTCTCCGAACTCCTCACTCATCAGCTCTCTCCACCTTCCTCCGAGTCACATTCTTTGAGCTCTATACGACACCATGGGTGAAAAAAAATTTTTTCATACAAAATTTTACAGGAGAGGGGTGGAAATTTGAGACGTCACAGCTCGGCCGCCATCTTGTTTTTTTTAATTTTTTTCACTTTTTCTGTTAATCGTTTACTAATTTCTACAAAAATCCAAAATTTCAAAGAAATCGGTTGGAAAACAAAAGAGTTGCAAGAATCACGTCGGCCGCCATCTTGTTTTTCCGAAATGTCATAATTTTTCCCCACTCGAATCCCCCACCCGAACATATCTCCCGAACATCATTATATCGATTTCCGTCTCCTTCTAGGAGAACAATTATGTCAATGAGTGAGTCAGTGAGTCAGTGGTAATCGAGCTATATATATTATAATAACTAGTATTTCGCTCGGTGCGCGAGCTGCTAAAGCAGCTCGCGGGAAGTGTTTTACTAAAAGTAAGGCGCGTGGGTGCGCGGCCCGCTAAAGCGGACCGCGATTGTTCGGCTTTATTTATTTCGCTCGGTGCGCGAGCTGCTAAAGCAGCTCGCGGGAAGTGTTATTGCTACAAGTAGGGCGCGTGGGTGCGCGGCCCGCTAAAGCGGACCGCGATTGTTCGGCTTTATTTATTTCGCTCGGTGCGCGAGCTGCTAAAACAGCTCGCGGGAAGTGTTATTACTACAAGTAGGGCGCGTGGGTGCGCGGCCCGCTAAAGCGGACCGCGATTTTTTTACTCGTCAAGTAGACTTTCGGATTCTGGTCATCTTTTGCCAAAAAATTTGTTCGAGCACACCCCACCTATCTGCAATAACCTGGCCGTGCTCCTCATTCACAAAAGAAAAAGAAAAAAAAAGAAAAAAAAAAAAGAAAAAAAAGAAAAAAAGCAAATGTAAAATGAAAAAAAAAGAAAAAGAAAAAAAGCCCTATGAACCTATCAAAATCAATGTCTTGCATAGTTCCCAACTTCTAGTCCCTTCAATATTCCCCATACATTTTGTATGTAAAAAAAAAAAATCCGCCATCTTGAATTTTTTTCCTACTCACCAGGTAGACCTCCGGGTTGTGATCACCTTTTGTCGAGAAACCGCTCCTCCATCTTTTATAGTCTCCGAGAGAGAGACGGACAAAATTTGCCGCCATTTTTTTTCCGCCATTTTGGAATTTTTTTTCAACTCACTGGCAACTGCTCGAGGTTTCGAATGACATTTGGTCGAGCACCCTCCACCTATCTACTATACCCTGGCCGTGCCCCTCGCTCGTCTCCGAACTCCTCACTCATCAGCTCTCTCCACCTTTCTCCGAGTCACATTCTTTGAGCTATATACGACACCATGGGTGAAAAAAAAAATTTCATACAAAATTTTACAGGAGAGGGGTCGGAAATTTGAGACGTCACAGCTCGGCCGCCATCTTGTTTTTTTAATTTTTTTCACTTTTTCTGTTAATCGTTTACTAATTTCTACAATAATCCAAAATTTCAAAGAAATCGGTTGGAAAACAAAAGAGTTGCAAGATTCACGTCGGCCGCCATCTTGTTTTTCGGAAATGTCATAATTTTCCCCAACTCGAATCCCCCACCCCAACATATCTCCCCTACATCATTATATCGATTTCCGTCTCCTTCTAGGAGAACAATTATGTCAATCAGTGAGTGAGTGAGTGAGTGGTAATCGAGCTATATATATTATAACTAGCGTTTGCTCGGTGCGCGAGCTGCTAAAGCAGCTCGCGGGAAGTGATATTGCTACAAGTAGGGCGCGTGGGTGCGCGGCCCGCTAAAGCGGACCGCGATTGTTCGGCTTTATTTATTTCGCTCGGTGCGCGAGCTGCTAAAGCAGCTCGCGGGAAGTGTTATTGCTACAAGTAGGGCGCGTGGGTGCGCGGCCCGCTAAAGCGGACCGCGATTGTTCGGCTTTATTTATTTCGCTCGGTGCGCGAGCTGCTAAAGCAGCTCGCGAGAGTATTTAGACTTAGCCCCGATTTCACCAACGTTGCGTGACGTTTATTCTTGGAATAATTTAGGCATTCTGACAGTTTTTGTACTGAAAATACTGTCAAAATATTAAATTTATGCCGGGATAAGACTCATTTTTACGTTGGTGAAATCGGCCTTTACAAGAGTACAGCCTTATACAAAAGTAAAAAACCTTTGAGTGAACATTATTCGTCTATGCAAAAAATAGTTTTGCGTCGATCATTGTTATTTTGTTGTTCTAATACATTTTATTAACATTATTGTTCAGTTAAAAATATAAATATCAATCAATACTAAACTATGAATTACATTTTGTATATTTTCTTTTACATACATAATTCAACTTCGTTAATAAGAACTTGAACGAACACCTTTAAGGAAATTGGGACGGATGTTAGGGCTTAGAATTGTACTTAGAGATCCCCCTCCTAAGTCCCTCCTAAGAAATTCCTATTTAGGGGATGATTTAGGTATGATTGTTGAAATTAAACATCATTATTATAACAGTTTGGGTAATGTATTGATTGATTGAATAATTTGGGATACCGTTACTGCGAGGTCTTAGTTCAGGGTGAATAGCTAGTTAATATAAATTGGACATTAATTTGATTAAATATAAATATGATTTAAATTTTGATAATATTGGTGCCAGTACCTCGTTAGTAAGGTCGTATACATGTAGAAAGTTGGTAGTCAGCACTCAGCACTCGCGTTGGTGTGCGCAGGTTGGTGTAAGTTGACAGTTGCGAATTTCTGTATTTTGTGATAAACCAGTGCAGCGCCTCAAATTAGACGATTCATTTTTCGAGATTTTGTTTGCAAACATTTTTGCGAAAATGTTTGCAAACACATAGTCTTAGTTCGCCGTTAGGGTGAATTTTCTACGATTAATTTTTTGAGATTTTCAAGGTTCATCGGTGAGCCATCCGTTAAAATTCGTTCTTAGGGCAAAGGGGCTTAGGTTCATTTTCGCTCAAAATGTTTTGCAAAAATGATGAACGAGACTCCGTCTAATCGCTGTCTTATGCTCCTCTAAGCGTCGAATACGAATGACATGTTTCAACCTGTGTCGATCAGTGCTGGTTATTGGCGATGATAGCCAGCTTTGTACATGTATATGTCCTAACAGCAGGGAGCACCGCGGGCAGGTGAGGTTGGCAAATGACGTTCGGAGTAGTCAACAACTAATAGATTGGCAGTAGATACTGACCAATTCGAACGTCTTATACTCCCCATCTAACTACATCTAAACTAAGCAAAATGCCAAAATAAATAAAAGCATTACTTAAATACGGTCAATATTACTAAAGTGTACCTATGACGAGGATGTGGAGTGTTTATGAAATAGTAAAAGAAAAAAATGTCAATTTGTCAGTTAGTCAAATTGTCTATATTATCTACTTAATTATTATCTACTTAATTACAATTATGCAAGTAAATTGTTTTTACCCTATTTTATGTTTTAAACTACTTAAATACAACTACGTGTTTTCTACTGTAAGTGATTGATGCGTGAAGGGATAAAAGAATTGAGTTAAAATATCTATAACTACTAATTATCTATAGCTACTATGTTTTGAACTACTTAAATACAATTACGTATTTTCTACAGTAAATGATTGATGTGTGAGTTAAATTGTCTATATCTACTATGTATTGAACTACTTAAATACAACTACGTGTCCTCTACTGTAAGTGATTGATGCGTGAAGGGATAAAAGAATTGAGTTAAAATATCTATAACTACTAATTATCTATAGCTACTATGTTTTGAACTACTTAAATACAATTACGTATTTTCTACAGTAAATGATTGATGTGTGAGTTAAATTGTCTATATCTACTATGTATTGAACTACTTAAATACAACTACGTGTCCTCTACTGTAAGTGATTGATGCGTGAAGGGATAAAAGAATTGAGTTAAAATATCTATAACTACTAATTATCTATAGCTACTATGTTTTGAACTACTTAAATACAATTACGTATTTTCTACAGTAAATGATTGATGTGTGAGTTAAATTGTCTATATCTACTATGTATTGAACTACTTAAATACAACTACGTGTCCTCTACTGTAAGTGATTGATGCGTGAAGGGATAAAAGAATTGAGTTAAAATATCTATAACTACTAATTATCTATAGCTACTATGTTTTGAACTACTTAAATACAATTACGTATTTTCTACAGTAAATGATTGATGTGTGAGTTAAATTGTCTATATCTACTATGTATTGAACTACTTAAATACAACTACGTGTCCTCTACTGTAAGTGATTGTTGTGTGAAAGGAAAGAAAAAATTTGAATATGCATCAATTGCTAGGTAAAATACTTTGACCTGAGTTTATGAAGTAGGTATAAATGACGAAGGTATAGTGAAGGCATTACTGAAAATTATTATAGCGTTTATTGAATACGTTAATAACAATAGTCATCAATTGTGCGTTAATCAATATTAATAACATTGGAAATGTAATTAACTGTGAACTTGTTTGAATCAGAATTGATGAGGAAAAGACTGTTGCAAAGACGGATATGAGAGATGATGAAAGGTTATGTAGACGAATGATTGTCCAGTGAGAACGCGTAGTCAATACTTTGCAGGACGGAACAGACCGGGAAATTTGAGGAAGATGACTTGAAGTGATGAAGAGCTTACCGTTGTTAAATTCGGGACTTGCAAACGCGAATGTGATATTGTATTCACGAACAACTACATAAAGATCTGGAGCGGAGAAGGTTATTACATGTATTATAGGCCCATTCATGAGCATTTACTTACCACGATATTTATATACAAATTTACTCAGGTATAGTCTTCTTATTACATAACAGAGCTAACGATGCTCCAGATTAACGGTGCTATAGACATGCCCTTTACAATACTAACGATCAGATTACGATAATGTTACATAACAAATGCCAATATTAATGTCAAATACTATATAGACAATCTTACATATCAATTTTCATTTTGTATGGCTTTATTTAAGTCTGGATGTTCCTATCCATAAACGTGAATCTTACGTAGTTTCAATTAAGAAAATAGTAGAGCACTGAGGTCAAACAAGAATTTTCTTGCCAAGTTTTATTTACGTCAAAAGAAGATCCTAAAAGTTAAATAGGATAGCACGTCTGACATATTTTCTATGAAGAAAATAGAGCACTGATCTAAAACAGCTTTACTCCGCATAGCTTAATTTAAAGTTATAGGAGCAATATAAAAGTTAAAAAAATGTAAGAAAAGAAGCAATTAAAATCTGATATATATAATAGTTTATATAAATATGGAAGAAAAATATAGAAAAACACTTTGAAATAATAGACTTTATTTAAGTCTGGATGTTCCTATCCATAAAAGTATATCATATCACACATAGTTTCAATTAAGATAAAAATTCTTTTCAAAAAACCGACTTCTAATGCCACTACAAAGTATAAAAATAAATTTAGTTTGTCCACGTTTGTTGAAGTTGGGCAAGCCTAAATACAAACAACGAAACCAATGCGCGACACTCACCTTGTGATAACATAATATGAGAGACTCGTTTTCGAGCGAGTATCGCAAGTCGGTTTCGTTCATGTTTAGGCTCGCCCGAACATCCATAAAGGTAAATAGGATGGCACATCTGACATATTTTCATTGAAGAAAATAGTACAGCATTGATATAAAACGACTTAACTCCGCATAGCTTAATTTAGTCATGGGAGCAATATAAAAGTTTAAAAAATGTATGAAAAGAAGCAATTGAAATCTGATATATAGAATAGTTGAAGTAGTTAATACAAACTACGAAACCAATGCGCGATACTCACCTTGTGATAACACAATATGAGAGACTCGTTTTCGAGCAAGCATCGCGAGTCGGTTTCATAGTTTCTGTTTAGGCCCCCCCGAACATCCATAAAGGTAAATAGGATGGCACATCTGACATATTTTCATTGAAGAAAATAGTACAGGATTGATATAAAACGACTTAACTTCGCATAGCTTAATTTAGTCATGGGAGCAATATAAGTTTAAAAAATGTATCAAAAGAAGCAATTGAAATCTGATATATAGAATAGTTTAAGTAGTTAATACAAACTACGAAACCAATGCGTGATACTCACCTTGTGATAACACAATATGAGAGACTCGTTTTCGAGCAAGCATCGCGAGTCGGTTTCATAGTTTCTGTTTAGGCCCCCCCCCGAACATTCTTAAAGGTAAATAGGATGGCACATCTGACATATTTTCATTGAAGAAAATAGTACAGCATTGATATGAAACGACTTAACTCCGCATAGCTTAATTTAGTCATGGGAGCAATATAAGTTTAAAAAATGTATGAAAAGAAGCAATTGAAATCTGATATATAGAATAGTTGAAGTAGTTAATAGAAACTACGAAACCAATGTGCGATACTCACAATGTGTGATAACACAATATGAGAGACTCGTTTTCGAGCAAGCATCGCGAGTTGGTTTCATAGTTTCTGTTTAGGTCCATCCGACTTCAACAAACGTGGACAAACTAAAATTATTTTTATACTTTGTAGTAGCGTTAAAAGTCGGTTTTTTGAAAAAAAAAAAATTTTAAGCTTTTTAGTGTAAATATTTAAGCTTTGTTTAGGATTTGATCAAGAGAATATGGAAGCATTTGCGGGCTCCTGGATCAGAGAACCGGGGCGGGCAGCCCCCTTAACCTCTCGCCCTACTGGACCTGAAGCTCCATGATTTAGTCTATACTTGTTATCTACAATATCAATTCAGTAGATTGGACTCTGCAGCATCAAGATTGAGGAGCTAGGACCTGAAGTTCCATGATGTAGATCATACTTGTTATCTACAATATTAATTCGTAATCGACATTTCTTAAATCTCCATAGTTTTAGATAAGTTGTACCCTGCAGCATCAGGACTGAGGAGTTAGGACCTGGAGTTCCATGATGTAGTCCATACTTATTACCTACAATATTAATTCGTAATCGACATTTCCTAAATTTCCATAGTTTAGGTGGGCAATACCTTTGCAGCATTAGGCTTGAGAAGTTGAAGGTAAACATTTCATTAAAAAAAATCATGCAAATCGGTCCAGAAATCTCGGAGAAATCGGTGGACATACATAGAAAAAAAAAATACCGGCCGAATTGCGAACCTCCTCCTTTTTGGAAGTCTGTTAAAAATAGTAGAGCACTGATGTCAAGCAAGAATGTTCTTGCCAGGCTTTGTTTACGTCCACAGAACATTCATAAAGGTAAATAGGATGGCACATCTGACATATCATTGAAAAAAATAGTAGAGCACTGATATAAAACGACTTACCTCCGCATAGCTTAATTTAAAGTTATGGGAGCAATATAAAATTTAAGAAAATGTAAAAAAAGAAGCAACTGAAATCTGATATATAGAATAGTTTATATAAATATGGAAGAAAAATACAGAAAAGCACTTTGAAGTAATAGACTTTATTTAAGTCCGGATGTTCTTATCTATAAAGGTGCATCACACATAGTCTCAATGAAGAAAATATTAGAGCACTGATATTGAACAACTTAACTGTGTATAGCTTAATTTAAAGTTGTGGGAGTAGTATAAAAGTTAAAAAACTGTATGAAGAAGAAGCAATTGAAATTTGATATATAAGATTGGCATTCATATAAAAATTTTAGAGACCTTCATTTGTTTTTAATTACTAAAGAAAAATATCGTTTGTAATAGTTATTTGTTATACAAGAGAGTAAAGTTGTTTTTTAACTGCGTGTTCAATTTTGATGATCGAGTAAGCGAAGGATCCTAAAGTTTCCTGAGCGTCAGCGAGGGAATCAAAAGAGCACGAGGTGAAAAATCTTTACACTCGAGTGTAATATGTAATTTTTCATCTCTTCATCACAAATCACATGTTTTCAAGTTTCTTGGTTTTAACGTTGTTTTAACAATACGTGAAAAGAAAATGGCACGCGTAAAGCAAATTTAAAAAAAGTACACCAAGAAGGTTCTAATTCTGAGTTTTAACAAATTAAAAAAGGTTGTATGATCAATTTGGCACCATAGAGGTAGAAGTAAATAGGTTTTAATGATGTTTTCAATTCACAAACTGCATAGACGAATGATATTTACCTACTGCCGTACACACGATGTTCTAAATTCAATTTATGTTATCCTCTAGAGCATAATAACTACATTATTCTCTAAAGGATAAAAACGGCTTTTGCATTTAGATTTCGAAGAGCAAAAATATACTTTCCGAGATAGGGAGATGAAAAAAATATTTTTCAATTGATGGCAATACTAAAACCTTTTTATCTTTAATCTATTAATTGGCACCTGTTACTTTCACTTTAATGTCAGAATCCAATTGAAAAGACCTTTATTCTGTCTAAGTTCAAAATACGTCATAATAATAGATAATTGCATGCAATTGCACACCTACCTACCAAAATATTTGTGCCCCGCTACGGTTAATGTGCTGAACTTTTTATAGCAATTAATATCTTTTTTTATAACACATAATGCAAATGTCAGTTGTCTTAGCAAAAATGACATTCCCAAGAATCTCCTGACATTGACTAATACCTAGATAAAATGATATTATTTAAGTGTTTGTTTCTTAACCGGTATTTTATCAGGCAAACGTCTATAACTAATATCGTCTTTAATAATCTGTAAACTATTTAGATAGAAGCCATAAAGTATCTTAATCCAATTAAATAAAAATAATCCTGTTTTATTAAATTCAAATTAAAAAAAACTATTTTAGTCAACTGCTTTGATACATGAGATAGTATTCAAAATATGGAAGAAAAACACTTTATTGTTTCATAGCTAACTTTTCTTTCTTATTCGGTTTTGGCATCATTTTCATTTTATATGTATATATGTTATCGGAAATGTATGAAAATCTAGGAATTGTATACAAATTCTAGGAAATTTATATAATTCCGAAGTTATTTAGGAAATGTATAAAATATTGCTTCAAAAACTAATAATACATAAATGTCCTAGGAAATGTGTACAATTTTTAGGAATTGTATATAATTCCAATATCATATTAGGAAATGTAGGTATAAAAATAATGCTTTCTGTAATAAAACGTTGTTAAAATGAGAATAATAATTTTTATGGTCGTTGCGATAACAACGTTCAGGTAACAGTCATAATTATCGTATCTATCCATCGTATCACGTATTTTTGAAACTCAACTTGGGCACATCAACCTAATACAACCTAAGTGCCCGGCTTGCGGCCGGGCACCTGGGTTCATGTACAACCCTAACCTAACCTAACTTTATATTTTGCCAAAAAGTGTGTACATGTTAGGTTAGGTTAGGTTAGCTCAAATATTCACATTTCCAATTGCTATTTAGACAATGTATAGATTTCCTAGGAAATGTGTTTAATATAATTTATTTCACACATTTCCGTGCGATTTTAGGAATTAAATACATTTCCTAGGAATCGTATATAATAATTACGGATTATACACATTTCTGGTAACATCTACATTTTTTGTTTTATAAACAATTTGCATGCAATTGCATATCTATGTACTTTCCAAAATATTTGTATCTTGCTACGGTTAATGAGTTGAACTTTTTATAGCAATTAACATCTTATTTGTAACACATTAATGCAAATAAAAAAAAAGTACATTTTAAATACAATAATATTTTTTGTAAATACAATAGTAAATTGTTTGTGTAGCAGATTTTATGTCTCATATTTTTTTATTTTTTTTATTGTTTTTTTTTCAAAGAATATAATTTTTTTCTTTGCTAGTTTTCTTTTCTTTTTGTTCTTTGTTTTTTTTTTAAAGAATATATTATTTTTCTTTGTTAGTTTTCTTTTTTTTTTCAAAGATTTTTTTTGTTTGTATTATTTTTTTTTCATTTTTTTATATAGACTTCTTTTTTTATCTGCTTTACATATAGGTTTTTTAAAATATGTTTAATTTATATCTTAAAATTACTTATTAAAATTTTTTTATGCAAGTACCTACATAAAATTTTATTCTATTGCTTCAAATTTATCTTTAATGTAACACGATTATAGGATTATATTATAATTCAATCATATATATAATAAATTCAATATGTCGAAACCCTCAATTGGCATTAATCATATTGATACAATGGAATAATAATTATATTATATGTCTTTTTAAAGTATCGAATTTATTTTTAAATAAATAGATTTATCTGGAATTTATAATCTATATATTTAATATCATATGCCAAATTTTCATTTAATATAAATAAATGTTTAAAATACAAGAATTTCATAAATTGCAAGTATCATTATCAACATTTCGACACCCCCCGGCCAATAAAACTGTAATTGCAAAATTTAAATTTTACAGGAGAAATGTTTTACTGTTTTCTTCCTCTAACTTTGAAATCATTTGGCATATTCACGTATATGTTACATCAAAAGAAAGCTAATTTTTTATAACACAAGTCTTTGGGGTCAATATAAAAGTATCTTTTTTCAGAAGACTGAAATTTATGAAAAAAGATATTACTGGAAATATCTTATGAACGTTTTTCCGTAAAAGTCGCTTACGGGATTATTGTGGTAATTTTTTTTTTAAGTCTGATACGATAATAGTTAATTACAGTCTTTTTTAATGTAAACTTGCAATGGTTTAGATACACAATACGCGCCCGTGTCGACACTTCACTTCAATGCGGAAAATAGCATACATCTTACTGTCCAATGTTATTTAAAGAAAGAGACTTAAAATATTGTAAGATACTATTACTGGTATAATTTAAAAAAATATATACACTAAAAATAAAGTTATGACACTTACTAATTAGTATATGAAGATATTTTATACGCCAATAACCCAGTTATAGCATCTTGCCAAGAAAGAAATTCAAAAATAATTTCGTAATAGTATAATATGAAAAAGTAGCGAGAATGAGATAGAAAATAATGACTATTGATAAGTGATAACTTAATAATTTATTTTTCTACATAGTTTTAGAGTCTCTACACAACGAGTCCAGCGCTTTTCCAAGGCTTCAATCACTTTCACAAAAAAGTTTTGTCTTGGTCCTGCAAAAACTCTCCACGGCATTTATTACGTCATTATCGTTTTCCTACCTGTTTCCCCTTAAGTACTTTTTCAATTTGGGGAACAGATAAAAATCGCTAGTAGCCAGATCTGGTGAATGGAGGTGGTCAACCAATTCGAAGCCAGCTTGCTGAATGACAACCATCGCAACTGCTGACCTGTGCGCGGGCGTGTCGTGATGAAACAGCACGTCACTTCGAAGTTCCCCTCTCCTTTTCTCTTTGATAGCATTCCTCAATTTGGGAAGCAAAGCTGTATAATATTGGTTTGTAATAGTGGTTCCACGCTCCAGGTAATCAATCAACAATATCCCTTTTGAGTCCCAAAATATTGAGGTCATAACCTTGCCAGCCGATGTCACGACACGAAACTTCTTCGGGGTTGGTTGTGATGGCAGTTTCCATTGCGAAGATTGTTGTTTTGTCTCGGGATCAAAATGATGGATCTATGTTTCGTCTATTGTTACGAAACGAGACAAAAAGTTTTCAGAATATTTTTGAAACTTGTTCAACAATATTACATTTTCTTGGGTGACTGATGTCGATGGACGACCGCAATGATGTTCGTCTTTCGTGCTCGTTTTTCCTACTCGAAATTGAGAGGACCACCTTGCGATCACCAGTGGAATACGGCGGAGCAGACTCTCCTAATCTTGTCTTCAAATCGCAATGAATTTCTTGCGTCGTTAACTTTTTTAAACAGATGTATTTAATAACGACCCGCACTTCGTTTTTCTCCATTTTCGAGAACACGTTCCGACACGAAACAAACAAATGACTATATTCAGAAAAAACAAAAAAAATCGAAGATTTTTTCTTTATTAATATTACAAATATGTATCTGAGCTATGTCTGCCAGTATTTTTTTTTACCAAGGAGTATGTCGTTCTCACTACTTTGTGATCCCTCCTAGTACAACATTTTTGTCGTAGTGAATTTCTGTACAATAAAATAGTATATTACACATTTAGGGAAGGAAAATAGGAAACGTCTCAGATCACATGTAATTGTCTACCGAGGCGAAGCCGAGGTTGACTAACATGTGATGTGAGGCTTTCTTTTTTACTTCCCGTGGTGTGTATACTATTATTTTGTTCGACGAAGGCGGAAAGCGGCAATTTTGTTTAGTGCAGCGGGAGGAAAGTTGCCACTTTCCGCCCGGAGGGCAAAAAATGTCATTTTGAATACATTTTATACATAACAGAAGATATGTTGTAGAAAAGGTTACAATTTACAGTTTAAGTTATCATTTATTTACATGATGTGTGTTATATCATAAAAAGAAAAATAATAGTTTGAAAGAGTGACATCCATGGGTGTGATACATGTGATAAATGAATTAACTAAAACTGTCACCAAATAAGTATGAAAGCCAGCAGCCAACTTGATAGGGATTTCAAGAAATAGCAGTTAGATGCCTATTAGAACTATGAGATTATAGCTTATATTATAATGAAGTTTATAACCGTAGCGGAATGACGTCATATCAACATGTTATTCGTTAGGTTATGTTATTTCAGTTGAGTTCATGAATTTTGACGACTTCCTTGATGACATAAAATTAGAATCAACGTGAGACCTATGATCCAGGGGCAGGGATATTATTTACACGTTTGAAAATTGTCTTCCTAAATTTTATACTAAGGGAAATTGGGCAATAATGTTGTTTATCTGTCCCCAAAGCCCTGGCCTCGTGGGGCCTATAATACATGCGAGAACGTTCTCGGCTCCAGATCTTTTAGTAGTTGTTTGTGATAGGTACAAAATCACATTAGCGTTTACGAGTCCCGAGTTCAACAACGGTAAGCTCTCCATCACTTCAACTCATCTTCCTCAAATTTCCCCGTCTGTTACGTCCTGCAAAGTATTGACTACGCGTTCTCACTGGACAATCATTCGTCTGCACAGCCTTCTATCACCTCTCAGAGCCGTCTTTACAACAGTCCTATCTTCATCAGTTCCGATTCAAACAAGTTCACAGTCAACTACATTGCCAATGTTAATAATATTGGTCAACACACAGATTAACGAAAATTATTATTTCCATATCCAATATGTGCTACAACAAATTCCAGCATTGTCCTCACCATATGTTCATCATTTACACAAACCACAGATACACAAGTAAAGTATTTTACTTCAGTAATTGACTCAATCTCAAATTTTTAATTTCATTTCAGTGAATAGTAACACAGTGCATGTGTGTAAATACAACATTTTCTTTCATTCTCTTCTATCACTCGTCAACTCGCTGTCCACGTCATATCCTCTTTCACACAATTCATCCATTTCATCGTTTTTGTCCGTCCACATGCATATTTAACATTCTTCTCGTAATATAATTTTCTTACATGCCCATACCATGTTAGACTGTTATTTCTCATCTTATCTATCACTGGATTTCTTTCAAAGTTCCTCTTTTATATTCATTTCTTATCTGATTCATTCTTGTCACATCCTACATCCATCTCAACATATGAATTCTTCTATTATTCATTTCTTTTACCGTTCAGCCTTCGCAACCATACAATTAACTATAAACTAACTACTTATGCAAAATACATAGCAAAAAGCAAAATATAAAATAATATAGTTGCTATTTCAACATGATTTTGATTTTAAAATTTAAAAAAAATATATAACCATGATTTTTGATTTGCCATCTGACGAGGTGAACAATTTTCAGAAAGCTGTGTATATTTACAATAACGGCGGATAAACTACATTATTTACGAGCGGGTTGCCGTTTATAACGCGTTCTTTATTTATAAGTATTTTGATATTTTGTCGATGTTGAACGCGGCTGAGAGCGACGTAAAGTTGGCCGTGACTGAAAACATCGGATCGCAAGTCTACTCCGACACGACATATTGTTTGACCCTGAGATTTGTGAATAGTCATGGCGTAACAAACCTGTAATGGAAATTGACGGCGGCACATTTCTATAGGACTACCCGGTTCGACGGGCGCTTTAAAAATTATTCTCGGTATTAAATAAACATCGGACAGTCCTGGTTTGCGAACGGTTATTAGACGCGGAGACGTATTTACGACAATAACTTTGGTCCCGTTTACTAATTTATCGGAAAAATTTAAATTTCGCATAACCATGCACACACATCCTACCTTTAAAGTTAAATCATGTTCTGGTATTCCTTTTGGCTGCATTCGGTTTAAAGCGTCGACACCTAGAAAGATCTGGTCCGCGATGTCACTCACAACTTCATCTATCGAGTAAAAATGTAAGGGTTCTTCAGGTAAAAGTTCTAGTATTTTAGCATTAATTTCGTATACGCTTGCATTGTGAGTTGATAATATAGCCCTATGAACGCAAACATCGGGTTCATTTAATACGACATTCGGGTAAACAAAATCAATTAAATCATCCAATTCAGAAACAAATGATATCATTGAGAGATTTATTAAATTTTGATGGCTTGTATGCAAAGTTATAGAAGGTAATTGATTTGAACCCAATTTTAATAAAAATTCGGAAAATTCGGGATCATCTTTACATCTTTGTGATGTTACTAAAGAGAATGTTTCTAATTTTTGCCAAATCGGTGAAGATTTAACGGAAGCATTGAAAACGTCTGAATTATTTTTTGCGTCAACTACTACTGGTGGAATTTGGCGGTAATCACCTGCAAAAATAATAATTTTTCCACCAAAAATTTTGTCGTTTTTCATTAAATCGCGTAAAGATCTTTCTAATAAGTGAATGAGCCACTTGTGAACCATGGGAGCTTCGTCGAAAATTATAACATTTGCATTATATATTAGTTCTGCTCTTTGTGAACCGTTTGTTATGTTCCAATATCCGAGATCGTCTACAAGATCTAGTGGAAACCTGAACATGCTATGTGCGGTTGTACCATTTTCATGGTTTTGCGCGGCGATACCTGACGATGCGGTGCATAAAACGATACCATTTAAACTACCCCTAACGTGTGCAGTAATAACGTTTAAAAGTAAGGTTTTACCGGTGCCGCCGGGGCCGTCAATGAAAATTGCGCTGTTTTGAGTTTCCCGGAAACTTTGATTAGTTAGCAGTTCGTTTATATATTTAAATATTTCATTTTGTTCTGGTGATAATTTAGATAGCCAATCATTTACGAAGTCTCTTAAAACATTGCTGTTATATTCTGTTTGTTCACGCCCTAACTCGGTTGTTTCATCGGCGACGTCTGGCAAACCCTGCTCGATTAAACTTGTACCGTGTTTTCTCAAAAGGCGGTCGATTATAACGAGACTTGAATGATACGCGCGATCAATATTGTCGGGTTGACGATGGATGAAATCTTCACTGATTTGATCGCGGAATTTTGACCAGAGAGACGCGACTGGAATACCGTTCACGGCTAAAAGAACGAAAAAGTTACGCAGACGCGGTCCAGTGAAAAAACCACAAGCCTCAGTCATAGCTTTTTCGTACTCAGCTTCATCGTTCGCGAGCCCGATCGTTTTAGCAGCTTCCTGGAATGTCATGCAATCTGGACCACCCAAATTTAAAAGGTCTCTGTAACTACGACAGGGATGTGAAGCTAATAAAAGACGTAAATAAAATTGTTCACCTCTATTTGGAGCAACGAAAAATAATCGCGCCACGAGTTCACCTCGCTGTCGCCGGGTTACGAACCGGTTATTTAAAGTTTCCAAAATTTCTACGTTTTTAATTCGGGGACGTGTGGCGTGAACAATATATTTCTCATAAAAATCTTGATAAGTTAATTCGTCAAAATTTATCCCAGCAGGCCGATTAAAATAAGTAATTAAATCTGAGGTTGTTCGATTTGCAGCTTCCGTTTCAGTGCCGGGTTTAAAATATACATATTGTTGCCCTTCCAGGTGAACAACGAGTTGTTTAACATTAGGTTCGCGGCAAACTAAATCAAATTCTAAGATACGCCACGTCGCTTCGCAGGATCCTAAATATCTTTTAGTCACGTAATTTTCAATTTCGTCATTACGATTTTCGTCTAGAACAACTGCTACGCGAGAATGATCAGCGCCTTTTGTAATATATTTAAATAAATATTTTATAACGGCAGTAGCTGTGGACACTTCGACATTAATATGACAATCGTACTTAAGGAGTAAGGCGGCGTTGTATGGAACTACCCAAAGATCATTGATTTTAATTTTTCTACCTCTATATGTTATTTCAGCTTCGTTTTGGCTATTACGTTTTAAATTGACGAAGCCTTTATTATCGCAAAACGTAGTGTCCGTTTCGCGTTTTGGAAAAAATTTAAAACATTTTTTTTTCTCATCATCCCAACAAGGAAGATCAGTTCTATGAGAAAGACCACAAGGACCGTGTATCATGTGGTCGAGTACAGCTTTGCGCAACCTTCCTTGAGCTTCAGACGGATTAGGTATATCGGCCCTAACAAATTTGTCAATATCGGTATTATGTACCGGGCCTCCGCCTTCTACTCGAAAACAAATATGTGCATGAGGTAGGCCTCTTTTTTGAAATTCAATAACATACATGAGATAAACAAAGTTTCCAAACCATTTTCCGGAACGGATATCTTTAATTAGTTTTGATAATTTTAAATTAAAAACTCTGGCACAAATCAGTGGATTAGCTTTTTGTCCTGAAGGGACCGACTGTTTAATTTCAATCCAATTTGGGTTACAAGTTACTGTAATAAAATAGGAAGGTTGTCCTAATCTATGTACTAAAGCTATAGAATCCAGATACTTTAATTTCATGTACCTGGGGCTCCCAGTAAAACTATACGGGAGATATATTTTTCCAGGGACAATACCGCCTTCGCCTTGAATAGTCTCGTCATTATTTAATGCTTCAATTTCATGAAGAGGCGCTGACCTTACAGCAGAGTCTGAATTTTTAGTCTGCATATTGCTAATATAGCGTAACCGTTCATCAGAAATTCTATTAAACATATCTATAATCCACTCCTCTGAAAGACGATTAAATTCCGAAAATCGCGATTCTGATAGTAGTAAGCACCTAATGTACTTTAATTGTGTCAGTTTACTGCCTTTGTTGTCTAATTTATTTGGGTACCAACCGGGGTTACCATGTGGATACAGTAAAGGATATTGAAAACTTTCAAAACACGGATGTAAAATATCAACTGTGTGGGGGCTACGGTGGCCTTCTTTCCAAATAGCGATACAATGAGGAGTGAATTGTTCTACTTCTGTTCTAATAATGGCGGCCACTTCCCTGCCTAATGGTAAGTCTCCTAAAATATTTCCATGCGAATGACGTGACGTTTGTTCAAAAATAATGTGAGCATTTTCGGAAGTTTCTCGATTTAACCGTTTGAAACATTCAATGTATGGATTTACATTATACAAAAAATTTGTTATTGAACGAATCACTTGCATATCAAGATTTAGATTTTGAGCTTGTCGTTCGCGAGTTTCATTGTCGTCATGCACGTACATTCCGATAGGATTAGCACTATCTGAATATCCTAAATCAAATACTCTGTGATAAATGCGACCTTGAATTTTTAAAAATGTTATTCCAGTGTTAGGTTGCTGGTATCCGTGAGAAACGCCTAACGCAGAGAAAGCGAATAAATTATTGTAAGCGCGCGGTCTATTTAAAAACGACGTATGGTTATAAAACTCTTCGGTAAGGGGTTCTAAATTTTGAACATTGTAGGCGCCTTGTCCGCAGCACCATTTTGTGCGAGTTTTCTCTTCAAAAAAGAGTCGAGTTTGACAGAATGAACACACGTGTATATCAGGATCTAACAATGTCGATTTTTTCAATGAAAATAATTTGATTATATTAAGTTCTTCGTCGCGTTTTTGGGCAATTAAATTTGATCCTCGCAATTCAGGCTCGACATTTCTGTTTTTTATATTATACCGTTGAACGGAAGCTGTATTTATTTCCGGATGTTTTTCGGTGTAAGTTTTTACCGCTTTTTGATTTATTTCCGGATGTTTTTCGGTGTAAGTTTTTACCGCTTTTTGATTTATTTCCGGATGTTTTTCGGTGTAAGTTTTTACCGCTTTTTGATGTATTTCCGGATGTTTTTCGGTGTAAGTTTTTACCGCTTTTTGATTTATTTCCGGATGTTTTTCGGTGTAAGTTTTTACCGCTTTTTGATTTATTTCCGGATGTTTTTCGGTGTAAGTTTTTACCGCTTTTTGATTTATTTCCGGATGTTTTTCGGTGTAAGTTTTTACTGCGTCTCTATTCACTGCTGGGTTACTTTTATTATATTTTTTTGATGCATCTAAATGCGCATTTTGTTTCGTTGGTTTAGGTCCCCGTTTTTGTTTTTTAGGTCTACCGACTTGTTTTTTGGAAACAGCACTATCAATCGCGGGAACTTTTTCATCGTTTGATATTTTTCGTTTTAGAGGTCTGTTTATTTCGGAATTTTGTGATGCATTAATTACACGGGTGTTTAATTTTTCCAGAATTACGACTGGTTTTAAAATGTTAAATTTTGGATCTGTGAGAATCGACTGTAGCTGTAAGTTTGTGGATAAATTTTCATTGAAAGCGGGTAGATTTTCCACGCGGATTTTATTGATTTGATATTCACCGATAGAATGTGTATAACTTGTAATTATTAATGTAGCTAATGATTCTAAATTTTCCGAACAAAACAGTCTTGCGACGTTCAAATTTTCGTTGTTGTTTATTTTGTTTGTTTCGTCTACGCCGTGACTATTAAACAAGTAATATTTGCCATTGTAACGCCAAAACGACATTGTTTTTAGTTGACCTGTAATTAAATAGCTATCCGTAGCATCTGTATGACGTTCATTAAAAACTTCACGAATGAAAAGGTTTTTTAAAATAAGTATGGAATTTTTCACGTTAAAATTATCGCCATTTTCTGGAAATATACCATTTGTAATCCAGTCGTTTGATATGTGAGCCAAAAAATTACCGACGCGGATGTCAGTAGGCAATTCTGAATCAGGATCTAAGTAATCACTCCGAAATTTATTAGAATTCTTTAAGTCGTTTATAATGCGCGCGTACAACTCATCTCCGCAAGATAAAATTGAATCAATTTCACGGGGGGTAAAATCGAGCCTTCTTTTGAGACATGAATATATGGACGCGTATGTTGAGATAGCAACACATTGCGCGTTTACCTTTGATCCGGTTGATGCATCAAGACGCAATTGTCCCTGATGCATCGAACCTATAAATAAAAATAAATGTTGTGATGCATGCAATCACTATAAAAGTGTATTGTGTGGATAATAATAATTTTATTATTCTATTTATGATAAGAAATAACGTGTTTAGAAATTTTGCCCTCAGAAATGTGAGATGATTAATGAATACGATAATCAAAAATTTACCAAACATTCTTAGGACTTATATTGTATATTGAAAAAAAAATGATTTATATAACATTTCGTTTTTCACGAGATATGTACTAAACTAAATGAAGGTTTATCAAATCACTTGAAACTTTGTGACAGTCCCTATAAATATAAGGTGGTTTGTACGATCAGCTGCATTAATGCATTAAGTTTTAAGGTTTAAATCGTGCGCAAACATTGCTCGCATGGTCACTCCAATCACTCCAATGTCAACCATAAGTGAAACACATAAGATTTAAACGATTTCAGTTCATACCACTATAAAATGTCGACAATATCAACCTTAAGACAATTGCATTAGGTTTAAAACATTTTTTCAACACACTTGCTCATAAAGTGGCACTATGTTCACCGCAATTAGGCACATAATGACACCTATAATCAAACTGTGACTTCTTCATTACTATTATTCACAAGTGAGATATAGATTTTATTTTTAATTTTATTAGTTGAGTTGCTTTTGTAGTCGTAATTCCTAGTTCTATGGTTGCTATGTTCTCAAAAAAGTTTCGATACAAAAAAAATTGTGTTCAATAGTTCAAATAAATTAATGTAGGTAACTATTGCTTGCTTATTTTATGTAACTTTGTATTTAAATAGATAATTTCAATTATTATACTAATTGCATAATAAAACTCACGTAAATATAACTTTTTTTTGTAATAAAGAAAACTTGAAATTCCCCATTTTGTACGTGGCTAAAACGCTATTCGCGAAAAGTCAATAAAAAATCTTCATTCTTTTAGTCTATGGCTGATCACCATTGTAAGATGCGTGCGCATTGGAAGTTAACTAATTTTTCCCGCCTTGTTTTCACTGTTGAAATTACGGTTATTTTTTAGTATTATTTTCTTCACAAGTGTGTTGAAAAACGTCGTATGATACACGTGTGTATTGATGATTACCGTCCTCGGCTATCTTAAAATCCTCATCTAATGGCTCGGGTCTCAATGGCGTCCCAGCGGCAATCACCAATATAAAACACTTGTACGACAATGTACTATCATTCCTACTCCTGTCTACTGACTTTATTGAGTGATTGTTTCATAATTTCATAGTTTCGTCCATACCATTATATCCATTCTCAGTCCAGCACCATGTCATCATAATATTACATTGTCACGCGATTTACACATGTTTCCAAATTTTAGCTCAATCGGTAACCGGGATGTGGATCAAATTTAATTCGCAAGATTTTAAAACAAACATATTTTAAACAAGTGAAAATAAATAAAAGCTTATAAAAAAACTTGAGAGGTGTCAAGGGACACCTGGATGGAATGAAGTTCCTTTCGATTAATTTGAAATAAAAAAAGCAAAAAATATAAAATAAAATATAAAAGCCGTCTATAAAATATAAAAAAGCCGTCTATAAAATATAAAATAAAAAAAACAGTCAAGAAATAAATCTAGATTGGAGACATCTGGACTCGAACCTGAGTCTTTTAATTTTGGGACCACCCGATACTTTAATCTATTTATCTGAGCCAATAAAACACAGTAGAAGGCGACGAAATTTACCTTCGTATTCTAATTAGCAGTTACAACTATAGCAAAAAGTGTCGTTAGAATTTTTGATCTTAATTTTTTCCGTCTAGCCCCCTTTCGTAACGCGCGATAAGGAACTACGTTCCAAAAATTTTGTTTTATAGGTAATGTAGCTTAAGAAATATTTTATTTGCGGTGCAACCTAATGTGACCTACGTGCCCGGCCTGCGGCTGGGCACCTGGGCGTTCATGTACAACCGTAACCTAACCTAACTTTAGATTTTGCCAAAAAGTGTGTACGCGTGATCATGTTAGGTTAGGTTATGTAAGGTTAGGTTGTGCGGGGCATATACCGTTCAACCAATCAGCGCGCGAGGTGCGTTCCGTTTTACAATTTGATGGTTTCACTTCGATAGATTGCAATCTACCGAATAAGAATATGTTATATTGTAAGCAGCATGAGATGTTGAGGTTCACAATCTCTCGACAGTTTACAATCGCGCGAGATAGATTACAACATAACGGTATTTACAATTTTACGGTATCATAAAATATTAATAAAAAATAATAGGAAAATATTTACCTTTAACAATGGCTGCACTTACGGGTTGAAACATTTGGCCTGAAGATTTTCGTTGCATTTTGTTCTATAAAAATAAATAAAATATATTAAGTATATTATTATGTATTTAGAAAAATACCAAACTTTTGTTCTAAATTAATGTATTATATGCAAACTTGTTTTTGTAAATTTAATGTATGATATAATGATACACTGATAATGGTAAAGAATATTTAAGTAAAGAATTCTCAAATTATTTGAAATATGCTGGAATAATACATCAAACTTCTAATCCATACACTTCACAATGGAATGGTTTGGCTGAGCGTATGAATCGCACATTAATGGAGAGAGCTTGCTGTATGCTAATTAATTCAAATTTACAAAAGCAATATTGGGCTGAAGCCGTATCCACAGCAGCCTATATAACCAATAGATGTCCAACACGTGCACTATCATAACACCTGAGGAGGTATAGTCCGGGAAGAATCCTAATTTGAAACACATTCGAATCTTTGGACTGAAAATATCCGATATTTATTATAAATTATATCAAAATATCGGATATTTATGATATATATCCGATTTATATCAAGTTTGATATATATCAATTTTGTATGAAAGCCATATTAATATTTTATTGTATTATTTATGAATACTATTTGCATATGTGCATAAACATACTAATATTATGAAAAAAACTAAAATGTTTTAATGTTTTATTTATTTAGGTACTTAAAATCAGACAATTGAAACCAAAACATAAAATTTTATTTTAGATCAGGCAAAATCAACTAAAAACATAAAATGTTATACATGTCTATCAAAAACATAAAAACTTTTTTTATAAATTCTAATCAGTCAATGGTCATACCTACACTTATGTAACAAAACAAATTAAAAAAAATCCATTGATATATATCCTCAAACCCTGCTTTGGAGTGAAGCTATGTTACTTATACCTAAGCAAAAACTTCAGAAATTGGATACTAAGTAAAGCCATGTCCTCAGCAGAAATAATAAATGCGATGCATTGATAAGAGAGGAACTGAAAGCACATAAGGTGAAAAAAACTTGGTACATAGTTGGTGAAGAAGTCACTAGGTATGAAGACAATTGGCTGTAAGTAAGTCTTCCGTATAAAAGACGAGCCATCTGGTCTTCATTATAAGTCTAAACTCTGTGCTAAAGGCTGTTCACAAAATTATCAAATTGATTATAATTTAAGACATTTTCACAGATTGTGAGATATGGTTCTGTACGTATATTACAGAAGTCTGTCAAGAAAACCTAAAAATGATACAATTTGATGTCAAAATAGCATATTTCCTTATATACACAAGAAATTTACTCTAATTACCTAGTTAGAAAATAAAAAAGTTTAGGCATATATGCTTATTATGAAAACATGTTTAAAATCAAAAAATACATAATTTCTCAAAAATATAAACGTCTATAAAAATTTTGTTGAATAATTTTTCAATTATTAATCTCGAAAAAGACATTAAAATAATAATTTAAATATAAATTAAAAATTACATATTAAACTCACCACTTATTTTGCGTTGCAAAAAAGACTATCATTCGAATTTTGAAAAAAGACGCCACCTAGTGTTGCCCCATCAAACAGTGTTGTCTGAGTTCTGACTTTGATTAAAGATCGATTTAATCGAAAATCGATTTCGTGTTCAATCGATTTTTCAAAAATCCATTTTTGCGCCGATTTTAGAGACCTGATAACAATTACGAAATAAAATAATACATTTTTCTCGTTATTAAAACTAACTTCCCCTTAAGAAAGGTTGAGACACAGTTTTACTTTTTTAATCAAAAACTACATCGTATAGCTTTATCTATGGGAAACGCCACATGTCCTCTTTTACCTTCTCAATGGTCCGACCATAGCAAAAAAAATGAAAATATTAAATACTTTGAATTGATCGGTCCGATTCGGCAGGTATACATTTCAGGTCAGTAGGGTTCAAAATAAATCTGAAAATCAATTAATTAACTCTGTATAATCGATTTTTCAATTAATCGATTTTAAATCGAAATGCCACTCACTCCTTTGTACCTATTTTTCTAAGTCTACAATTTTTTTCGTGGTTTGTGGTCTACAAGTCTACTGATTGGTTCGTCATAGACCACGAGGCACAACACTATGATGTTCGTGGTCTATGGCCTATGCCTTCTTTAATCAAAGAGAAAGAGAATGTAACCATAAACCACTACGTTCTAAGTGATTCACAGCGTTGCTAGAATGTTACTTTTGTAACATTTAACGTTACTTTTGAACCTCTCACGTTACCTCCATGTTACACGACTCAAAATGTTACTTTTACGTTACTTTTGAGGAATTAAAAGGTATATAAATTTATCCTGCAAACAAAAATAATCGTGGGACGAATCCAAGTTTTCGTTCGTCGCATTAAGTCGTAATTCCTAGTTTCATAGTTCGTCGTGTTGGAGCCATGGAACTAAGAATTACGACTACCTACATGTACTTGAGCACTTGATTTTTTAAAGTGAAGCAACATCAGTTGTACGTGGGCTACTTTTAACCGACATAAAAAGGAGGAGGTTCTCAATTCGGTGGAATACATAGAAATAGGAATAAGTCGCAATTCCTAGTTCCATGGTGGAATACCTATTATTTTTTTTTTATGTTTTTTTTTGTATGTTCACTGATTACTCGAAGACGCCTGAACCGATTTCGAAAATTCTTTTTTCGTTTGAAAGAAGATTTCTTCTAGGCAATAGGCTATTTGACTACTTTTAGAAAATCATTTTAAATTGTTAATAATGCTATGCTGAAACTAACAAAACATATATTTCGGCATAATTTTCATTATTTTTCATAAAAATCGAGAAATAAATTCAAAAAAATAAATTGCCGCCGAAACGTTCCATTTGCTCTCATGACGTAACAGTTCACATTTCAAACAATGACAATTTTATAATATGTGTTTAGGCCGCGTGTCGCATACTATTTGGTAATTAATAAAATAGTAACGATGAAAAACAGACGAAATTAGCCTATTACGCCGCACAAACACGTCGAAATGTATTGACAAAATGAGAATTCCATAGGTGGTGTGGACTGTGACGTCATTCGAGATCACGGAACGTTTTCGATCACGTGACCATGGCCAGAATTATAGCAATTTTATTTAATGTTTTCTAATTAAATAAAGCTTTATTTTTTAGTTTTGTCGTATGGAATAATGTTTTTAGATAATAATTTTTTAGGATGACACCAGTTGAAACGATATTTTTATTATAGTCAAATACCCTATTAAGCAATGAATAAGTTTAAGAAGCTACAATCCGACTAAGTAACATTTTCACATTTTGCCCACTTTTTTCTTTTTGCCATATTTATTGAATCGGCGTTTTCCATAAATTAAGACAATGTTACTTTTCTCGTGAAAATGTTACTTTTTGAGCTATCACATGTTACATTTGTGATTTGACCAAGGAACATATTATTATATACTGGGAGTGGATTTGACTATCTGTCGCTGGCAACACTGGTGATTCATGTGATTGTAATTAATTAATTGTAATTTGTATATTATTCAAATTAATTTCGTATGTAAAAAAACATTAATTTTTACCATCAGAGTACCTATGTCTATTAAACCTATGCCCTCAGTGAGTGAAAATCGCAAGTATGGACGTATAAACATGATCGCAAGTAGGTAGATAATATTGTGTTGGTTTTTTAAAGTTCAATCCACAGATGTTTTATCTTTACCTGGAACTCTTTCATTTAGGTTAGTTTATTTTTCAGCTAAGCGTAAATTGTTTACTATAGATTATATAATACCCAGCCAACTTCTTTGGACGAAACCTACTGAGTTACTGAGAACCTGAGTCTGTGAGAAAAAGTCCAAAAGTCAGCAAGAGCAAAAAACGATCTGCAGCAACAGCTATTAATTAAATCCCTACAGGAGGGCAGTTTCTTTTGTTGAAATATCAATTAGTGAAATGACTGTAGAATGTCAAACAAAGATATTGAACTTAAATGCGAAAGCATTAGTGAAACAAGCAGTTATAATGAAACCACATACTTACCTATATGGTGATAAAAAATATGCAATGTGTTTTGAAAAAAATTTTTATTATATTTTTTATACGTCCATGTATAATATAAGAAATTAAAGAAAGTTGAACTTCTACACCGGTTTTTCTAATGAGACCTAACCTAAATTAATATCCATTCACCACACAAAAACCATGTGATTACTTTTTAAAAACAAAAATGAATTTTTCTTCAGTATTATTGCATTTTAAGGAGCGATATGATAAATAAATAATTAGCTTTTAGATTTGAAATCAATGACTTCAGTATCATATTATACTTATCACATGAATACATTTTTTTATATTATCAATTTAAGGAATTAAAAATATAGATCCTTCACAAAATTACCTTAATATGAAAATAATTAATTATAATTTAAATTAATTAATTAAAATTAAGAAAATGTGAAATGTAAAGATCAAAAATGCATGTAGAACAAAATATGATAGGGATTAGTAAAACTTATAGAATACTCAACCTACTATTGACTTCAAACTTGATTACCTTTATATATGTGTTTCATGCTTGTGAACCTACATTCTAATATGATGGAAAGGCTAGAAAAATAAGTACCAGATAATAATAATAATGTATGTTTATTAGTGGAGATGGGTGGGGCACATGGCGAGGACAACAGATGACTGATGGATCCGTTTGGTGCTTGAGTGGAGACCACATACCGGCAAGAGAAATGTGGGGAGGCAACCATCGCGCTGGTCTGACGACATCGTCAAGCTTGTAGGCAAAACTTGGTTGAGACTGGCGATTAATTTATTTTGATATATATTAAATGGATGTGTTTTTTATTCTCATTACTTCTAGATTTTATTAGGTAGTTAAAAAAATCAAAACAAAGTTACAAAATTGCCGGCCAGGGACTTACATTTGTGTTTGCTCTTGGTAGTAGGTAGTTAGTTAGAACTTTATTTTAAAGCAAACTTGTTCTTTATTTTTATTTCTATATCATTTAAATTAAATTATTTACATTGATAATTTCATTCTTGATTGAGTAGGTAAAAACACTACTAAAACTATTAGACTATGAACAAAGTCATTGGATGAGGTGGTCAAATATGAATGTTTTTGCGTGAAAGAGGAACAAACATACACACAGACAGACAGATACACAAACTTTCACCTTTATAATATTAGTGTGATGAGATAAATAGTCCATAACACACCACAATGTTTTTGGCAGCTTCTTTTTATGCTGATATAGCATTCTCATTTATTTTCTCCTAAGTAGTCTGTTCAAATTAAAAATATTTAGGATTGATTATGGAGAACTTGTATTTATTTCTCTTGTCGGTTATAATATGAACTATGGTTCCAACTATAGATGCAGTTATTCGCAGTGCTCTTTCTTGAAACCAATATTTGCATTTATATAGATTTCTAGTTTTCTCTTCATCTATAATATAATAAAACTGTAACAGGTCCAATTCTGTACATTGAAGATATTTTGAAAATTTTTGTTTGAGGACACTCTATAATCGATACTGAAGCCAAAACAATTTTTTTTAAATTTTTTGTCTGTCTGTCTGTCTGTCTGTCTGTCTGTCTGTCTGTATCTTGGCCGCGCAACACGCCGAAACTACTGGACGGATTTAAATGAAACTTGGCATGATTTAAGTTCATACTACGAGGTATAATATAGGATACTTTTTGTCCCGAAATTCAGCATAGTTCCCTTGGGAGAGGGGATGAAAGTCAAAATGTGTATTTAGTTGTAATACATAAAGGCGCATTCAGATTTCATTCATTCTTTTTTTGTTAGAAAGCAGATACTTTAGAGATTGTCCTGTAATTATTTCAAGGTCGTCGGTTTAGTAGTTCAGAAATTATAGACATCAGTATGGTACCAAAATAACTTGAGCCCCGGAATCTACGGGATACTTTGAATGTACGGCTCATCTTAAGCTGGCACTTACACTTTTTCGTATAGCCATCATGGATAGCCCTATTTTATCAAAGTCAAACTACTCCAAAGGCGTCAGATATTGTCAAACGATCATTATACCTACATAGTAGGTATGGATGCAATACATCGTATGGACGTAATATTACCACAGAGTAGGTATATAATAGTGATATTACAGTGTTTTCCTATGCAATTTATAATTTTAATCATATCCTTACTAATATTATAAATGCGAAAGTGTGTTTGTTTGTTGGTTTGTCCTTCCATCACGCCGCAATAGGGCTACGGATCAACGTGATTTTTTGCATGGGTATAGTTGAGGACCCGGAGAGTGACATAGGATACTTTTTGTCCCGGAAAATTAAAGAGTTCCCGAGGGATTTTAAAAACTAAATCCACGCGGACGAAGTCGCGGGCATCAGTTAGTCAGCAATATATTTTTTACTACTTAACCTAAACCTAAGTATAACCGGCCACTTTGCTTAGCGTTTGTGGACTATGAGAAAGCCTTCGATTCGGGGGAAACTTGGGCTGTATTGAGGTCGCTGCAGAGATGCCGGATTGACTACCGGTATATCCAAGTGTTGAAGTGCTTGTACGAAAACGCCACTATGTCAGTACGTATACAGAACCAGACTACGAGACCAATCCACTTGCAGCGTGGAGTGCGACAGGGAGATGTAATCTCGCCGAAGCTTTTTACCGCTGCGTTGGAGGACGTCTTTAAAGCTTCTGGATTGGAACGGACTTGACATCAACATAAACGGCGAGTACATCACTCACCTGCGATTTGCCGATGACATAGTAGTCATAGCAGAGACTCTGAGAGATCTCAATACAATGCTCAATGATCTCAGCAGGGTTTCTCAACAGGTGGGCCTGAAAATGAACATGAGCAAGACGAAAATCATGTCCAATGCTCATGTTCCGCTCCACCCAGTAATCGTTGAGAACTCTGCACTCGAAATTGTAGACGAGTATATATACCTGGGACATACAGTCCAGCTAGGTAGGTACAATTTCGAGAAAGAGATTAACCGCCGATTACAACTCGGCTGGGCAGCGTTCGGGAAGCTCCGAGATGTCTTCTCGTCCAAAATCCCTCAGTGCCTGAAGACTCAAGTCTTCGAACAGTGCGTGTTGCCAGTGATGACTTACGCATCCGAAACATGGTCGCTAACTATGGGCCTCATAAGAAGTCTCAGTGTCACCCAGCGAGCGATGGAGAGAGTAATGCTCGGTATATCTCTGCGATATCAAATCAGAAATGAGGAGATTCGCAGGAGAACCAAAGTCACCGACATAGCTCAGCGTGATGCGAAACTGAAGTGGAAATGGGCGGGGCACATAGTTCGAAGAACTGATGGTCGTTGGGGTCCCAAGATGTTGGAGTGGCGACTCCGCACCGGGAAACGCAGTGTTGGCAGACCCCCCCCCCCCCCCCCCCCCCCCCCCAGGTGGACCGACGACATCAAACGAGTTGCAGGGAGTCGCTGGATTCAAGCGGCGCAAGACCGAAGCCTATGGAAGTCCATGCAAATATAGGTAGGTATTTAGGGCCTATTTCACTAATGTAAAATAAGTCTCAACCCACCGTTTTAGCTTTCTGACTTGATTTTGACTGTATTTTCAATACAAAAACTGTCGGACTGCCCAATTCATAGAGCAAAATTTAATCAGAGCTCTCGTAAGAGTAGGTAGTGTTCTGTGATCCGAGGATAAACGTCACCACAGATTAGAATGGAAACACATTACGTTGATGAAAGCGGGGTTTAGGTACCTACCTGAACATGGGCCTCTGTACCTACTTACCACAGTATAGGTAGGACCAGTACGGAAACTACCTACAAACGTTCGAAACGGCTCACTCTCACAAACATGCACATCGACGAGACCCATAAGAGGACGTCGCGATCCTCTCAGTAGGTACCTACTAACAACCGCTTTTGGGTCCCGTTGATGCATATGTTTGTGTGATTGAGCTGTTTCAAACGTCTGTAAATACCTAGTTTCCCTAGACCTACCTATACTGTGTAGGTATCTACTTACTTTATTATGAACAAATGTATAACTTATTTCTAACTACTGAATTATTTTTGGAACGGAGTTCCTTATCGCGCGATACGAAAGGGGGCTAGACGGAATAAATTACCTATTTAAAACTAAAAATTGTAACGACACTTTTCAACCGACACTTTTTGCTATATTTGTGACTGCTAATTAGAATACGAAAGTAAATTTCGTCACCTTCTACTGTTTCTCATTGGCTCGATTGGTATGGCCCCGGAATTTCCCAATCAAACTCAGGTTCGAGTCTGGATTTATTTCTTTAATGTTTTTTTTTTATTTTATTTTATATTTTATAGACGGCTTTTATATTTTATTTAATTAATATTTTTTTGCTTTTTTTATTTCAAATTAATCGATAGGAACTTCGTTTTATCCGGGTGTCCCTTGACACCTCTCGGCTTTTTTAGTACCTATCTAGGTAGGTAGGTACTTAGATCATAATTATACTGTATACACGACTAATAATTCATTGCTTAGGTATTTAGCATTCTTTATTCATTAAGTTAGTAACTTACCTATTTGAATTCGATGTAGATTATTAGACTTCTACTAATCTGTGTAGGTAGGTATGGTTATTAATTTTTCTTGCAACATTTGCTCCTTCCTTTAACTAAGTAAGTAATCATTAAGACCGGGCGTAACGTGAAATAGTCAGACGCAGATTTGATTTTTACAAGATCAAACTTCAGCTATCCAAAAAAAAACATGCAATAATTACATTAAACTTTCAAGTGACTGAACGGACTGAAAACATAAAATGGTGAAAGGAGATCAACCATTTTGGCCCAATTTTGAAAGTGCCGGCCAACTAAAATAAACTTTATATTAAAAAAAAATAGAATAATTATAACAAAATAAAGACTTTTTATTATTAGACCAAATCTCTAAGTCAAGTCTGTGAGATAATAATTCAAACTGAAAACAGCTTCGAATTCACCTAACTTGTATAGAATTTTGGCTTATTTTTGAAAGTACCAGCCAAGTAAAATAAACTTTAATTTCATAATCTCTATTATATTATTATAATATTATATTATAATATAATATATTCTCTAATTAATTAATAATTCTCTATTACATTATAATTATATTCTCTATTATAAAGTGTTTATTTTGGTCTACTCTTAGAGCAAAATAAACACTTTATTACTATACCTAGTAAATTAAAAGTCTTAAGTAAATTCTCTCAGATTATATTTAGTTATGAATTCACCCTCTAATCACCCAGCCTCCATACATTTTGGGCTACTATAAATTTTGGGCTACAGCTTTGGTTTCATAATAAAAAGTGGTTATTTTGCTCAATTTTATTATAATATAAAGTTTATTTTAAATGGCACTTTCAAAAATGAGCCAAAAATGTATGGAGGCTGGGTGATGTCCTTTCAATTATTATCTGTGCCTTTTTAAAATTTTGGCATCCATTTCTCTTTCTTGGCCCCTGGGAAGCCTAAATATCTATTTTAAACGAAATCGGTTCAATAACAAAGAATTTCAATATGGCGGTGACTTTTTACAATTTTGGCATCCATTTCCTGTTTATAGAGCCCAGGGAAGCCTAAATATCGATTTTAAACGAAATCGGTCCAATAACAAAGAATTTCAATATGGCGGTGACTTTTACAATTTTGGCATCCATTTCCTCTTTCTTGACCGCAGGGAAGCATAAATATCGATTTTTAATGAAATCGGTCCAATAACAAAGAATTTCAATATGGTGGCGATTTTTTTAAAATTTTGACATCCATTTCCTCTTTCTTGACTGCAGGGAAGCCTAAATATCGATTTTGAACAAAATCGGTCCAATAACAAAAAATTTCAAGATGGCGGCGACATCAAAGTCTATTTCTAGTTCCTTCAATATTCCCCATACATTTTTTATGGGAAAAAATAAATTCAAAAAAATAATTAATTCCGCCATCTTGAATTTTTACCTGTTCATCAGGTAGACCTTTGGGTCTTGATCATCTGTTGCCAAGAAACTACTCTTCCATCTTTTATACTCTCCGAGATAGACACCAGAGAAAGTTTCTATGGCCGCCATCTTGACTCCGCCATTTTGGAGTTTTTTTTTCAACTCCCTGATAATTGGATGTGGTTTCGAGTAATTTTTGTTGGAGCACACCCCACCTAGTTGGTCGCGTGGATAGTTGGCAAAAAACCACTCTTTCACCTTTTTTAACCCATTTCCAAAAAGGAGGAGGTTCTCAATTCGGCCAGTATATTTTTCTTTTTTAATTCTCCGAGATCTAAGACACCTATGAACCTATCAAAATCAATGTCTTGCATAGTTCCCAACTTCTAGTCCCTTCAATATTCCCCATACATTTTGTATGGGGGAAAAAAAAATCCGCCATCTTGAATTTTTTTCCTACTCACCAGGTAGACCTCCGGGTTGTGATCATCTTTTGTCGAGAAACCGCTCCTCCATCTTTTATAGTCTCCGAGAGAGAGACGGACAAAGTTTGCCGCCATTTTTTTTCCGCCATTTTGGAATTTTTTTTCAACTCACTGGCAACTGCTCGAGGTTTCGAATGACATTTGGTCGAGCACCCTCCACCTATCTTCTACACCCTGGCCGTGCCCCTCGCCCGTCTCCGAACTCCTCACTCATCAGCTCTCTCCACCTTTCTCCGAGTCACATTCTTTGAGCTCTATACGACACCATGGGTGAAAAAATTTTTTTTCATACAAAATTTTACAGGAGAGGGGTCGGAAATTTGAGACGTCACAGCTCGGCCGCCATCTTGTTTTTTTAATTTTTTTCACTTTTTCTGTTAATCGTTTACTAATTTCTACAATAGTCCAAAATTTCAAAGAAATCGGTCGGAAAACAAAAGAGTTGCAAGATTCACGTCGGCCGCCATCTTGTTTTTCCGAAATGTCATAATTTTTCCCCACTCGAATCCCCCACCCGGACATATCTCCCCTACATAATTGTATCGTTTTCCGTCTCCTTCTAGGAGAACAACCCTGTCAATGAGTGAGTGAGTGTGTCAGTGAGTGAGTGGTAATCGAGCTATATATATTATAACTAGCGTTTGCTCGGTGCGCGAGCTGCTAAAGCAGCTCGCGGGAAGTGTTATTGCTACAAGTAGGGCGCGTGGGTGCGCGGCCCGCTAAAGCGGACCGCGATTGTTCGGCTTTATTTATTTCGCTCGGTGCGCGAGCTGCTAAAGCAGCTTGCGGGAAGTGTTATTACTACAAGTAGGGCGCGTGGGTGCGCGGCCCGCTAAAGCGGACCGCGATTTTTTTACTCATCAAGTAGACCTTCGGATTCTGGTCATCTTTTGCCAAAAAATTTGTTCGAGCACACCCCACCTATCTGCAATAACCTGGCCGTGCTCCTCATTCACAAAAGAAAAAGAAAAAAAAGAAAAAAAAATGAAAAAAAACAAAAAAAACAAATGTAAAACGAAAAAAAAGAAAAAGAAAAAAAGCCCTATGAACCTATCAAAATCAATGTCTTGCATAGTTCCCAACTTCTAGTCCCTTCAATATTCCCCATACATTTTGTATGGAAAAAAAAAAATCCGCCATCTTGAATTTTTTTCCTACTCACCAGGTAGACCTCCGGGTTTTGATCATCTTTTGTCGAGAAACCGCTCCTCTATCTTTTATAGTCTCCGAGAGAGAGACGGACAAAATTTGCCGCCATTTTTTTTCCGCCATTTTGGAATTTTTTTTCAACTCACTGGCAACTGCTCGAGGTTTCGAATGACATTTGGTCGAGCACCCTCCACCTATCTTCTATACCCTGGCCGTGCCCCTCGCACGTCTCCGAACTCCTCACTCATCAGCTCTCTCCACCTTTCTCCGAGTCACATTCTTTGAGCTCTATACGACGACATGGGTGAAAAAATTTTTTCCATACAAAATTTTACAGGAGAGGGGTCGGAAATTTGAGACGTCACAGCTCGGCCGCCATCTTGTTTTTTTAATTTTTTTCACTTTTTCTGTTAATCGATTACTAATTTCTACAATAATCCAAAATTTCAAAGAAATCGGTTGGAAAACAAAAGAGTTGCAAGAATCACGTCGGCCGCCATCTTGTTTTTCCGAAATGTCATAATTTTCCCCAACTCGAATCCCCCACCTGGACATATCTCCCCTACATCATTATATCGATTTCCGTCTCCTTCTAGGAGAACAACCCTGTCAATGAGTGAGTGAGTGAGTGAGTGTGTCAGTGGTAATCGAGCTATATATATTATAACTAGCATTTGCTCGGTGCGCGAGCTGCTAAAGCAGCTCGCGGGAAGTGTTATTGCTACAAGTAGGGCGCGTGGGTGCGCGGCCCGCTAAAGCGGACCGCGATTGTTCGCCTTTAGTTATTTCGCTCGGTGCGCGAGCTGCTAAAGCAGCTCGCGGGAAGTGTTATTACTACAAGTAGGGCGCGTGGGTGCGCGGCCCGCTAAAGCGGACCGCGATTTTTTTACTCATCAAGTAGACCTTCGGATTCTGGTCATCTTTTGCCAAAAAATTTGTTCGAGCACACCCCACCTATCTGCAATAACCTGGCCGTGCTCCTCATTCACAAAAGAAAAAGAAAAAAAAAGAAAAAAAAAAGAAAAAAAAGAAAAAAAGCAAATGTAAAATGAAAAAAAAGAAAAAGAAAAAAGCCCTATGAACCTATCAAAATCAATGTCTTGCATAGTTCCCAACTTCTAGTCCCTTCAATATTCCCCATACATTTTGTATGGAGAAAAAAAAAATCCGCCATCTTGAATTTTTTTCCTACTCACCAGGTAGACCTCCGGGTTTTGATCATCTTTTGTCGAGAAACCGCTCCTCCATCTTTTATAGTCTCCGAGAGAGAGACGGACAAAATTTGCCGCCATTTTTTTTCCGCCATTTTGGAATTTTTTTTCAACTCACTGGCAACTGCTCGAGGTTTCGAATGACATTTGGTCGAGCACCCTCCACCTATCTTCTATACCCTGGCCGTGCCCCTCGCCCGTCTCCGAACTCCTCACTCATCAGCTCTCTCCACCTTTCTCCGAGTCACATTCTTTGAGCTCTACACGACACCATGGGTGGAAAAAAATTTTTTCATACAAAATTTTACAGGAGAGGGGTCGGAAATTTGAGACGTCACAGCTCGGCCGCCATCTTGTTTTTTTAATTTTTTTTACTTTTTCTTTTAATCGTTTACTAATTTCTACAATAATCCAAAATTTCAAAGAAATCGGTTGGAAAACAAAAGAGTTGCAAGATTCACGTCGGCCGCCATCTTGTTTTTCCGAAATGTCATAATTTTCCCCAACTCGAATCCCCCCCCCAAACACATCTCCCGAACATCATTATATCGATTTCCGTCTCCTTCTAGGAGAACAACCCTGTCAATGAGTCAGTGAATCAGTCAGTCAGTGGTAATCGAGCTATATATATTATAATAACTAGTATTTCGCTCGGTGCGCGAGCTGCTAAAGCAGCTCGCGGGAAGTGTTATTGCTACAAGTAGGGCGCGTGGGTGCGCGGCCCGCTAAAGCGGACCGCGATTGTTCGGCTTTATTTATTTCGCTCGGTGCGCGAGCTGCTAAAGCAGCTCGCGGGAAGTGTTATTGCTACAAGTAGGGCGCGTGGGTGCGCGGCCCGCTAAAGCGGACCGCGATTTTTTTGCTCATCAAGTAGACCTTCGGATTCTGGTCATCTTTTGCCAAAAAATTTGTTCGAGCACACCCCACCTATCTGCAATAACCTGGCCGTGCTCCTCATTCACAAAAGAAAAAGAAAAAAAAAGAAAAAAAAAAGAAAAAAAAGAAAAAAAGCAAATGTAAAATGAAAAAAAAGAAAAAGAAAAAAAGCCCTATGAACCTATCAAAATCAATGTCTTGCATAGTTCCCAACTTCTAGTCCCTTCAATATTCCCCATACATTTTGTATGGGGGGAAAAAAAAATCCGCCATCTTGAATTTTTTTCCTACTCACCAGGTAGACCTCCGGGTTGTGATCATCTTTTGTCGAGAAACCGCTACTCCATCTTTTATAGTCTCCGAGAGAGAGACGGACAAAATTTGCCGCCATTTTTTTTCCGCCATTTTGGAATTTTTTTTCAACTCACTGGCAACTGCTCGAGGTTTCGAATGACATTTGGTCGAGCACCCTCCACCTATCTTCTATACCCTGGCCGTGCCCCTCGCCCGTCTCCGAACTCCTCAGTCGTCAGCTCTCTCCACCTTTCTCCGAGTCACATTCTTTGAGCTCTATACGACACCATGGGTGAAAAAAATTTTTTTCATACAAAATTTTACAGGAGAGGGGTCGGAAATTTGAGACGTCACAGCTCGGCCGCCATCTTGTTTTTTAAATTTTTTTCACGTTTTCTGTTAATCGTTTACTAATTTCTACGACAATCCAAAATTTCAAAGAAATCGGTTGGAAAACAAAAGAGTTGCAAGATTCACGTCGGCCGCCATCTTGTTTTTCCGAAATGTCATAATTTTCCCCAACTCGAATCCCCCCCCCAAACACATCTCCCGAACATCATTATATCGATTTCCGTCTCCTTCTAGGAGAACAACCCTGTCAATGAGTGAGTGAGTGTGTCAGTGAGTGAGTGGTAATCGAGCTATATATATTATAATAACTAGCATTTGCTCGGTGCGCGAGCTGCTAAAGCAGCTCGCGGGAAGTGTTATTGCTACAAGTAGGGCGCGTGGGTGCGCGGCCCGCTAAAGCGGACCGCGATTGTTCGCCTTTAGTTATTTCGCTCGGTGCGCGAGCTGCTAAAGCAGCTCGCGGGAAGTGTTATTACTACAAGTAGGGCGCGTGGGTGCGCGGCCCGCTAAAGCGGACCGCGATTTTTTTACTCATCAAGTAGACCTTCGGATTCTGGTCATCTTTTGCCAAAAAATTTGTTCGAGCACACCCCACCTATCTGCAATAACCTGGCCGTGCTCCTCATTCACAAAAGAAAAAGAAAAAAAAAGAAAAAAAAAAGAAAAAAAAGAAAAAAAGCAAATGTAAAATGAAAAAAAAGAAAAAGAAAAAAGCCCTATGAACCTATCAAAATCAATGTCTTGCATAGTTCCCAACTTCTAGTCCCTTCAATATTCCCCATACATTTTGTATGGAGAAAAAAAAAATCCGCCATCTTGAATTTTTTTCCTACTCACCAGGTAGACCTCCGGGTTTTGATCATCTTTTGTCGAGAAACCGCTCCTCCATCTTTTATAGTCTCCGAGAGAGAGACGGACAAAATTTGCCGCCATTTTTTTTCCGCCATTTTGGAATTTTTTTTCAACTCACTGGCAACTGCTCGAGGTTTCGAATGACATTTGGTCGAGCACCCTCCACCTATCTTCTATACCCTGGCCGTGCCCCTCGCCCGTCTCCGAACTCCTCACTCATCAGCTCTCTCCACCTTTCTCCGAGTCACATTCTTTGAGCTCTACACGACACCATGGGTGGAAAAAAATTTTTTCATACAAAATTTTACAGGAGAGGGGTCGGAAATTTGAGACGTCACAGCTCGGCCGCCATCTTGTTTTTTTAATTTTTTTTACTTTTTCTTTTAATCGTTAACTAATTTCTACAATAATCCAAAATTTCAAAGAAATCGGTTGGAAAACAAAAGAGTTGCAAGATTCACGTCGGCCGCCATCTTGTTTTTCCGAAATGTCATAATTTTCCCCAACTCGAATCCCCCCCCCAAACACATCTCCCGAACATCATTATATCGATTTCCGTCTCCTTCTAGGAGAACAACCCTGTCAATGAGTCAGTGAATCAGTCAGTCAGTGGTAATCGAGCTATATATATTATAATAACTAGTATTTCGCTCGGTGCGCGAGCTGCTAAAGCAGCTCGCGGGAAGTGTTATTGCTACAAGTAGGGCGCGTGGGTGCGCGGCCCGCTAAAGCGGACCGCGATTGTTCGGCTTTATTTATTTCGCTCGGTGCGCGAGCTGCTAAAGCAGCTCGCGGGAAGTGTTATTGCTACAAGTAGGGCGCGTGGGTGCGCGGCCCGCTAAAGCGGACCGCGATTTTTTTGCTCATCAAGTAGACCTTCGGATTCTGGTCATCTTTTGCCAAAAAATTTGTTCGAGCACACCCCACCTATCTGCAATAACCTGGCCGTGCTCCTCATTCACAAAAGAAAAAGAAAAAAAAAGAAAAAAAAAAGAAAAAAAAGAAAAAAAGCAAATGTAAAATGAAAAAAAAGAAAAAGAAAAAAAGCCCTATGAACCTATCAAAATCAATGTCTTGCATAGTTCCCAACTTCTAGTCCCTTCAATATTCCCCATACATTTTGTATGGGGGGAAAAAAAAATCCGCCATCTTGAATTTTTTTCCTACTCACCAGGTAGACCTCCGGGTTGTGATCATCTTTTGTCGAGAAACCGCTACTCCATCTTTTATAGTCTCCGAGAGAGAGACGGACAAAATTTGCCGCCATTTTTTTTCCGCCATTTTGGAATTTTTTTTCAACTCACTGGCAACTGCTCGAGGTTTCGAATGACATTTGGTCGAGCACCCTCCACCTATCTTCTATACCCTGGCCGTGCCCCTCGCCCGTCTCCGAACTCCTCAGTCGTCAGCTCTCTCCACCTTTCTCCGAGTCACATTCTTTGAGCTCTATACGACACCATGGGTGAAAAAAATTTTTTTCATACAAAATTTTACAGGAGAGGGGTCGGAAATTTGAGACGTCACAGCTCGGCCGCCATCTTGTTTTTTAAATTTTTTTCACGTTTTCTGTTAATCGTTTACTAATTTCTACGACAATCCAAAATTTCAAAGAAATCGGTTGGAAAACAAAAGAGTTGCAAGATTCACGTCGGCCGCCATCTTGTTTTTCCGAAATGTCATAATTTTCCCCAACTCGAATCCCCCCCCCAAACACATCTCCCGAACATCATTATATCGATTTCCGTCTCCTTCTAGGAGAACAACCCTGTCAATGAGTGAGTGAGTGTGTCAGTGAGTGAGTGGTAATCGAGCTATATATATTATAATTTGCTCGGTGCGCGAGCTGCTAAAGCAGCTCGCGGGAAGTGTTATTGCTACAAGTAGGGCGCGTGGGTGCGCGGCCCGCTAAAGCGGACCGCGATTGTTCGGCTCTATTTATTTCGCTCGGTGCGCGAGCTGCTAAAGCAGCTCGCGGGAAGTGTTATTACTACAAGTAGGGCGCGTGGGTGCGCGGCCCGCTAAAGCGGACCGCGATTTTTTTACTCATCAAGTAGACCTTCGGATTCTGGTCATCTTTTGCCAAAAAATTTGTTCGAGCACACCCCACCTATCTGCAATAACCTGGCCGTGCTCCTCATTCACAAATGAAAAAGAAAAAAAAAAGAAAAAAAAGCAAATGTAAAATAAAAAAAAAGAAAAAGAAAAAAGCCTATGAACCTATCAAACTCATTGTCTTGCATAGTTCCCAACTTCTAGTCCCTTCAATATTCCCCATATACATTTTGTATGGAAAAAAAAAAATCCGCCATCTTGAATCTTTTTCCTACTCACCAGGTAGACCTCCGGGTTGTGATCATCTTTTGTCGAGAAACCGCTCCTCCATCTTTTATAGTCTCCGAGAGAGAGACGGACAAAATTTGCCGCCATTTTTTTTCCGCCATTTTGGATTTTTTTTTCAACTCACTGGCAACTGCTCGAGGTTTCGAATGACATTTGGTCGAGCACCCTCCACCTATCTTCTATACCCTGGCCGTGCCCCTTGCCCGTCTCCGAACTCCTCACTCATCAGCTCTCTCCACCTTTCTCCGAGTCACATTCTTTGAGCTCTATACGACACCATGGGTGAAAAAAAATTTTTTCATACAAAATTTTACAGGAGAGGGGTCGGAAATTTGAGACGTCACAGCTCGGCCGCCATCTTGTTTTTTAAATTTTTTTCACTTTTTCTGTTAATCGTTTACTAATTCCTACAATAATCCAAAATTTCAAAGAAATCGGTTGGAAAACAAAAGAGTTGCAAGAATCACGTCGGCCGCCATCTTGTTTTTCCAAAATGTCATAATTTTTCCCCACTCGAATCCCCCACCCGGACATATCTCCCCTACATCATTGTATCGTTTTCCGTCTCTTTCTAGGAGAACAATCGTGTCAATGAGTCAGTGAGTGAATCAGTGAGTGAGTGGTAATCGAGCTATATATATTATATACTAGTATTTCGCTCGGTGCGCGAGCTGCTAAAGCAGCTCGCGGGAAGTGTTATTACTACAAGTAGGGCGCGTGGGTGCGCGGCCCGCTAAAGCGGACCGCGATTGTTCGGCTTTAGTTATTTCGCTCGGTGCGCGAGCTGCTAAAGCAGCTCGCGGGAAGTGTTATTACTACAAGTAGGGCGCGTGGGTGCGCGGCCCGCTAAAGCGGACCGCGATTTTTTTACTCATCAAGTAGACCTTCGGATTCTGGTCATCTTTTGCCAAAAAATTTGTTCGAGCACACCCCACCTATCTGCAATAACCTGGCCGTGCTCCTCATTCACAAAAGAAAAAGAAAAAAAAAGAAAAAAAAAAGAAAAAAAAGAAAACAAGCAAATGTAAAATGAAAAAAAAGAAAAAGAAAAAAGCCCTATGAACCTATCAAAATCAATGTCTTGCATAGTTCCCAACTTCTAGTCCCTTCAATATTCCCCATACATTTTGTATGGAGAAAAAAAAAATCCGCCATCTTGAATTTTTTTCCTACTCACCAGGTAGACCTCCGGGTTTTGATCATCTTTTGTCGAGAAACCGCTCCTCCATCTTTTATAGTCTCCGAGAGAGAGACGGACAAAATTTGCCGCCATTTTTTTTCCGCCATTTTGGAATTTTTTTTCAACTCACTGGCAACTGCTCGAGGTTTCGAATGACATTTGGTCGAGCACCCTCCACCTATCTTCTATACCCTGGCCGTGCCCCTCGCCCGTCTCCGAACTCCTCACTCATCAGCTCTCTCCACCTTTCTCCGAGTCACATTCTTTGAGCTCTACACGACACCATGGGTGGAAAAAAATTTTTTCATACAAAATTTTACAGGAGAGGGGTCGGAAATTTGAGACGTCACAGCTCGGCCGCCATCTTGTTTTTTTAATTTTTTTTACTTTTTCTTTTAATCGTTTACTAATTTCTACAATAATCCAAAATTTCAAAGAAATCGGTTGGAAAACAAAAGAGTTGCAAGATTCACGTCGGCCGCCATCTTGTTTTTCCGAAATGTCATAATTTTCCCCAACTCGAATCCCCCCCCCCAAACACATCTCCCGAACATCATTATATCGATTTCCGTCTCCTTCTAGGAGAACAACCCTGTCAATGAGTCAGTGAATCAGTCAGTCAGTGGTAATCGAGCTATATATATTATAATAACTAGCGTTTGCTCGGTGCGCGAGCTGCTAAAGCAGCTCGCGGGAAGTGTTATTGCTACAAGTAGGGCGCGTGGGTGCGCGGCCCGCTAAAGCGGACCGCGATTGTTCGGCTTTATTTATTTCGCTCGGTGCGCGAGCTGCTAAAGCAGCTCGCGGGAAGTGTTATTACTACAAGTAGGGCGCGTGGGTGCGCGGCCCGCTAAAGCGGACCGCGATTTTTTTACTCATCAAGTAGACCTTCGGATTCTGGTCATCTTTTGCCAAAAAATTTGTTCGAGCACACCCCACCTATCTGCAATAACCTGCCCGTGCTCCTCATTCACAAAAGAAAAAGAAAAAAAAAGAAAAAAAAATGAAAAAAAAACAAAAAAAAACAAATGTAAAATGAAAAAAAGAAAAAGAAAAAAAGCCCTATGAACCTATCAAAATCAATGTCTTGCATAGTTCCCAACTTCTAGTCCCTTCAATATTCCCCATACATTTAGTATGGAAAAAAAAAATCCGCCATCTTGAATTTTTTTCCTACTCACCAGGTAGACCTCCGGGTTTTGATCATCTTTTGTCGAGAAACCGCTCCTCCATCTTTTATAGTCTCCGAGAGAGAGACGGACAAAATTTGCCGCCATTTTTTTTCCGCCATTTTGGAATTTTTTTTCAACTCACTGGCAACTGCTCGAGGTTTCGAATGACATTTGGTCGAGCACCCTCCACCTATCTTCTATACCCTGGCCGTGCCCCTCGCCCGTCTCCGAACTCCTCACTCATCAGCTCTCTCCACCTTTCTCCGAGTCACATTCTTTGAGCTCTATACGACACCATGGGTGAAAAAAATTATTTTCATACAAAATTTTACAGGAGAGGGTCGGAAATTTGAGACGTCACAGCTCGGCCGCCATCTTGTTTTTTTAATTTTTTTCACTTTTTCTGTTAATCGTTTACTAATTTCTACAATAATCCAAAACTTCGAAGAAATCGGTTGGAAAACAAAAGAGTTGCAAGATTCACGTCGGCCGCCATCTTGTTTTTCCGAAATGTCATAATTTTCCCCAACTCGAATCCCCCCCTCAAACACATCTCCCGAACATCATTGTATCGATTTCCGTCTCCTTCTAGGAGAACAATTATGTCAATGAGTCAGTGAGTGAGCTGCTAAAGCAGCTCGCGGGAAGTGTTATTACAAGTAGGGCGCGTGGGTGCGCGGCCCGCTAAAGCGGACCGCGATTTTTTTACTCATCAAGTAGCCCTTCGGATTCTGGTCATCTTTTGCCAAAAAATTTGTTCGAGCACACCCCACCTATCTGCAATAACCTGGCCGTGCTCCTCATTCACAAAAGAAAAAAAAGAAAAAAAAATGAAAAAAAACAAAAAAAACAAATGTAAAATGAAAAAAAGAAAAAGAAAAAAATCCCTATGAACCTATCAAAATCAATGTCTTGCATAGTTCCCAACTTCTAGTCCCTTCAATATTCCCCGTACATTTTGTATGAAAAAAAAAAATCCGCCATCTTGAATTTTTTTCCTACTCACCAGGTAGACCTCCGGGTTTTGATCATTTTTTGTCGAGAAACCGCTCCTCCATCTTTTATAGTCTCCGAGAGAGAGACGGACAAAATTTGCCGCCATTTTTTTTCCGCCATTTTGGAATTTTTTTTCAACTCACTGGCAACTGCTCGAGGTTCCGAATGACATTTGGTCGAGCACCCTCCACCTATCTTCTATACCCTGGCCGTGCCCCTCGCCCGTCTCCGAACTCCTCACTCATCAGCTCTCTCCACCTTTCTCCGAGTCACATTCTTTGAGCTCTATACGACACCATGGGTGAAAAAAATTTTTTTCATACAAAATTATACAGGAGAGGGGTGGAAATTTGAGACGTCACAGCTCGGCCGCCATCTTGTTTTTTTAATTTTTTTCACTTTTTCTGTAAATCGTTTACTAATTTTTACAATAATCCAAAGTTTCAAAGAAATCCGTTGGAAAACAAAAGAGTTGCAAGATTCACGTCGGCCGCCATCTTGTTTTTCCGAAATGTCATAATTTTTCCCCACTCGAATCCCCCACCCGAACATATCTCCCGTACATCATTTTATCGTTTTTTGTCTCTTTCTAGGAGAACAATTATGTCAATCAGTGAGTGAGTGAGTGAGTCAGTGGTAATCGAGCTATATATATTACTAGCATTTGCTCGGTGCGCGAGCTGCTAAAGCAGCTCGCGGGAAGTGTTATTGCTACAAGTAGGGCGCGTGGGTGCGCGGCCCGCTAAAGCGGACCGCGATTGTTCGGCTTTATTTATTTCGCTCGGTGCGCGAGCTGCTAAAGCAGCTCGCGGGAAGTGTTGTTACTACAAGTAGGGCGCGTGGGTACGCGGCCCGCTAAATCTTTTACTTTTCACTCATCAAGTAGACCTTCGGATTCTGGTCATCTTTTTCCAAAAAATTTGTTCGAGCACACCCCACCTATCTGCAATAACCTGGCCGTGCTCCTCATTCACAAAAGAAAAAGAAAAAAAAAGAAAAAAAAAAAGAAAAAAAAAGAAAAAAAGCAAATGTAAAATGAAAAAAAAGAAAAAGAAAAAAGCCCTATGAACCTATTAAAATCAATGTCTTGCATAGTTCCCAACTTCTAGTCCCTTCAATATTCCCCATACATTTTGTATGGGGGGAAAAAAAAATCCGCCATCTTGAATTTTTTTCCTACTCACCAGGTAGACCTCCGGGTTTTGATCATCTTTTGTCGAGAAACCGCTCCTCCATCTTTTATAGTCTCCGAGAGAGAGACGGACAAAATTTGCCGCCATTTTTTTTCCGCCATTTTGGAATTTTTTTTCAACTCACTGGCAACTGCTCGAGGTTTCGAATGACATTTGGTCGAGCACCCTCCACCTATCTTCTATACCCTGGCCGTGCCCCTCGCCCGTCTCCGAACTCCTCACTCATCAGCTCTCTCCACCTTTCTCCCAGTCCCACTCTTTGAGCTCTATACGACACCATGGGTGAATAAAAATTTTTTCATACAAAATTTTACAGGAGAGGGGTCGGATATTTGGGACGTCACAGCTCGGCCGCCATCTTGTTTTTTTAATTTTTTTCACTTTTTCTGTTAATCGTTTACTAATTTTTACAATAATCCAAAGTTTCAAAGAAATCCGTTGGAAAACAAAAGAGTTGCAAGATTCACGTCGGCCGCCATCTTGTTTTTCCGAAATGTCATAATTTTTCCCCACTCGAATCCCCCACCCGGACATATCTCCCCTACATCATTGTATCGATTTCCGTCTCCTTCTAGGAGAACAATCGTGTCAATGAGTCAGTCAGTGAATCAGTGGTAATCGAGCTATATATATTACTAGCGTTTGCTCGGTGCGCGAGCTGCTAAAGCAGCTCGCGGGAAGTGTTATTACTAAAAGTAAGGCGCGTGGGTGCGCAGCCCGCTAAAGCGGACCGCTTTTTTACTCATCAAGTAGAGAGAGAGAGTAGAGAGTAGAAAAGGAAAAAGAAAAAAAAGAAAAAAAATGAAAAAAAAAATGAAAAATGAAAATAAAATTAAAAAAAAAAGAACAAAGAAAGGAAAAAAGAGAAAAAAAGCAAAGAAATAAAGAAGAATCAATATTCGCCATATATATTATGTATGAAAAAAAAATCCGCCAGCTTGTTTTTTTTCCTGATCATCAAGTAGACTTTTGGGTCTTGATCATCTGTTGCCAAGAAACTTCTCTTCCATTTTGTATACTTACTGAGATAGACAGCGACGAAGTTTGTATGGCCGCCATCTTGAATCCGCCATTTTGGAATTTTTTTTCAACTAACTGGCAATTGGATGAGGTTTCTAGTGACATTTGTTCGAGCACCCCCCACCTATCTTCAATACCCTGGCCGTGCTCCTCACCCGTCTCCGAAATCCTCAATCATCAGCTCTCTCCATATTTTTCCTCCGAATGAATTTTTATCCTCTATACGAAACCATCGGTGAAAAAAAAATATTTCATACAAAATTTTCCAGGACGAAATTTTTGGGGAAAAACTCGAAAACTACCCCAAATGTGGCAACACTGTTTATATAACTCGATACTGCCGGTCGGTCGAGATGAAAGAAAAAAAAAGAAAAAAGAAAAGAAAAAAGAAAAAAAAAGAAAAAGAAAATGAAAAATGAAAAAAAAGAAAAAAGAAAAAAGAAAAAAGGAAAAACGAAAAAGTAAAAGAAAAAGAAAAAAAGAAAAGAGAAAAAGAAAGAAAAAAAAGAAAAATGAAGAAAAAGAAAAAAAAAGAAAAATCAATATTCGTCATATATTTCGCATGGAAAAAAATCCGCCATCTTGTTTTTTTTCCTGATCATCAAGTAGACCTTTGGGTCTTGATCATCTGTTGCCAAGAAACTACTCTTCCATCTTTTATACTCTCCAAGATAGACACCAGAGAAAGTTTCTATGGCCGCCATCTTGAATCCGCCATTTTGGAGTTTTTTTTCAACTCCCTGCTAATTGGATGTGGTTTCGAGTAATTTTTGTTGGAGCACACCCCACCTAGTTGGTCGCGTGGATAGTTGGCAAAAAACCACTCTTTCACCTTTTTTAACCCATTTCCAAAAAGGAGGAGGTTCTCAATTCGGCCAGTATATTTTTCTTTTTTAATTCTCCGAGATCTAAGACACCTATGAACCTATCAAAATCAATGTCTTGCATAGTTCCCAACTTCTAGTCCCTTCAATATTCCCCATACATTTAGTATGGAAAAAAAAAATCCGCCATCTTGAATTTTTTTCCTACTCACCAGGTAGACCTCCGTGTTTTGATCATCTTTTGTCGAGAAACCGCTCCTCCATCTTTTATAGTCTCCGAGAGAGAGACGGACAAAATTTGCCGCCATTTTTTTTCCGCCATTTTGGAATTTTTTTTCAACTCACTGGCAACTGCTCGAGGTTTCGAATGACATTTGGTCGAGCACCCTCCACCTATCTTCTATACCCTGGCCGTGCCCCTCGCCCGTCTCCGAACTCCTCACTCATCAGCTCTCTCCACCTTTCTCCGAGTCACATTCTTTGAGCTCTATACGACACCATGGGTGAAAAAAATTTTTTTCATACAAAATTTTACAGGAGAGGGGTCGGAAATTTGAGACGTCACAGCTCGGCCGCCATCTTGTTTTTTTAATTTTTTTCACTTTTTCTGTTAATCGTTTACTAATTTTTACAATAATCCAAAGTTTCAAAGAAATCCGTTGGAAAACAAAAGAGTTGCAAGATTCACGTCGGCCGCCATCTTGTTTTTCCGAAATGTCATAATTTTTCCCCACTCGAATCCCCCACCCGGACATATCTCCCCTACATCATTGTATCGATTTCCGTCTCCTTCTAGGAGAACAACCCTGTCAATCAGTGAGTGAGTGAGTGAGTGAGTGAGTATGTCAGTCAGTGGTAATCGAGCTATATATATTATAATAATAACTAGCGTTTGCTCGGTGCGCGAGCTGCTAAAGCAGCTCGCGGGAAGTGTTATTGCTACAAGTAGGGCGCGTGGGTGCGCGGCCCGCTAAAGCGGACCGCGATTGTTCGGCTTTATTTATTTCGCTCGGTGCGCGAGCTGCTAAAGCAGCTCGCGGGAAGTGTTATTACTACAAGTAGGGCGCGTGGGTGCGCGGCCCGCTAAAGCGGACCGCGATTTTTTTACTCATCAAGTAGACCTTCGGATTCTGGTCATCTTTTGCCAAAAAATTTGTTCGAGCACACCCCACTTATCTGCAATAACCTGGCCGTGCTCCTCATTCACAAAAGAAAAAAAAGAAAAAAAAAAATGAAAAAAAAACAAAAAAAAACAAATGTAAAATGAAAAAAAGAAAAAGAAAAAATCCCTATGAACCTATCAAAATCAATGTCTTGCATAGTTCCCAACTTCTAGTCCCTTCAATATTCCCCATACATTTTGTATGGGGGGAAAAAAAATCCGCCATCTTGAATTTTTTTCCTACCCACCAGGTAGACCTCCGGGTTGTGATCATCTTTTGTCGAGAAACCGCTCCTCCATCTTTTATAGTCTCCGAGAGAGAGACGGACAAAATTTGCCGCCATTTTTTTTCCGCCATTTTGGAATTTTTTTTCAACTCACTGGCAACTGCTCGAAGTTTCGAATGACATTTGGTCGAGCACCCTCCACCTATGTACTATACCCTGGCCGTGCCCCTCGCCCGTCTCCGAACTCCTCACTCATCAGCTCTCGCCACCTTTCTCCGAGTCACATTCTTTGAGCTCTATACGACACCATGGGTGAAAAAAATTTTTTTCATACAAAATTTTACAGGAGAGGGGTGGAAATTTGAGACGTCACAGCTCGGCCGCCATCTTGTTTTTTTAATTTTTTTCACTTTTTCTGTTAATCGTTTACTAATTTCTACAATAATCCAAAATTTCAAAGAAATCGGTTGGAAAACAAAAGAGTTGCAAGATTCACGTCGGCCGCCATCTTGTTTTTCCGAAATGTCATAATTTTTCCCCACTCGAATCCCCCACCCGAACACATCTCCCGAACATCATTATATCGATTTCCGTCTCCTTCTAGGAGAACAACCCTGTCAATGAGTGAGTGAGTGTGTCAGTGAGTGAGTGGTAATCGAGCTATATATATTATAATTTGCTCGGTGCGCGAGCTGCTAAAGCAGCTCGCGGGAAGTGTTATTGCTACAAGTAGGGCGCGTGGGTGCGCGGCCCGCTAAAGCGGACCGCGATTGTTCGGCTCTATTTATTTCGCTCGGTGCGCGAGCTGCTAAAGCAGCTCGCGGGAAGTGTTATTACTACAAGTAGGGCGCGTGGGTGCGCGGCCCGCTAAAGCGGACCGCGATTTTTTTACTCATCAAGTAGACCTTCGGATTCTGGTCATCTTTTGCCAAAAAATTTGTTCGAGCACACCCCACCTATCTGCAATAACCTGGCCGTGCTCCTCATTCACAAATGAAAAAGAAAAAAAAAAGAAAAAAAAGCAAATGTAAAATAAAAAAAAAGAAAAAGAAAAAAGCCTATGAACCTATCAAACTCATTGTCTTGCATAGTTCCCAACTTCTAGTCCCTTCAATATTCCCCATATACATTTTGTATGGAAAAAAAAAAATCCGCCATCTTGAATCTTTTTCCTACTCACCAGGTAGACCTCCGGGTTGTGATCATCTTTTGTCGAGAAACCGCTCCTCCATCTTTTATAGTCTCCGAGAGAGAGACGGACAAAATTTGCCGCCATTTTTTTTCCGCCATTTTGGATTTTTTTTTCAACTCACTGGCAACTGCTCGAGGTTTCGAATGACATTTGGTCGAGCACCCTCCACCTATCTTCTATACCCTGGCCGTGCCCCTTGCCCGTCTCCGAACTCCTCACTCATCAGCTCTCTCCACCTTTCTCCGAGTCACATTCTTTGAGCTCTATACGACACCATGGGTGAAAAAAAATTTTTTCATACAAAATTTTACAGGAGAGGGGTCGGAAATTTGAGACGTCACAGCTCGGCCGCCATCTTGTTTTTTAAATTTTTTTCACTTTTTCTGTTAATCGTTTACTAATTCCTACAATAATCCAAAATTTCAAAGAAATCGGTTGGAAAACAAAAGAGTTGCAAGAATCACGTCGGCCGCCATCTTGTTTTTCCAAAATGTCATAATTTTTCCCCACTCGAATCCCCCACCCGGACATATCTCCCCTACATCATTGTATCGTTTTCCGTCTCTTTCTAGGAGAACAATCGTGTCAATGAGTCAGTGAGTGAATCAGTGAGTGAGTGGTAATCGAGCTATATATATTATATACTAGTATTTCGCTCGGTGCGCGAGCTGCTAAAGCAGCTCGCGGGAAGTGTTATTACTACAAGTAGGGCGCGTGGGTGCGCGGCCCGCTAAAGCGGACCGCGATTGTTCGGCTTTAGTTATTTCGCTCGGTGCGCGAGCTGCTAAAGCAGCTCGCGGGAAGTGTTATTACTACAAGTAGGGCGCGTGGGTGCGCGGCCCGCTAAAGCGGACCGCGATTTTTTTACTCATCAAGTAGACCTTCGGATTCTGGTCATCTTTTGCCAAAAAATTTGTTCGAGCACACCCCACCTATCTGCAATAACCTGGCCGTGCTCCTCATTCACAAAAGAAAAAGAAAAAAAAAGAAAAAAAAAAGAAAAAAAAGAAAACAAGCAAATGTAAAATGAAAAAAAAGAAAAAGAAAAAAGCCCTATGAACCTATCAAAATCAATGTCTTGCATAGTTCCCAACTTCTAGTCCCTTCAATATTCCCCATACATTTTGTATGGAGAAAAAAAAAATCCGCCATCTTGAATTTTTTTCCTACTCACCAGGTAGACCTCCGGGTTTTGATCATCTTTTGTCGAGAAACCGCTCCTCCATCTTTTATAGTCTCCGAGAGAGAGACGGACAAAATTTGCCGCCATTTTTTTTCCGCCATTTTGGAATTTTTTTTCAACTCACTGGCAACTGCTCGAGGTTTCGAATGACATTTGGTCGAGCACCCTCCACCTATCTTCTATACCCTGGCCGTGCCCCTCGCCCGTCTCCGAACTCCTCACTCATCAGCTCTCTCCACCTTTCTCCGAGTCACATTCTTTGAGCTCTACACGACACCATGGGTGGAAAAAAATTTTTTCATACAAAATTTTACAGGAGAGGGGTCGGAAATTTGAGACGTCACAGCTCGGCCGCCATCTTGTTTTTTTAATTTTTTTTACTTTTTCTTTTAATCGTTTACTAATTTCTACAATAATCCAAAATTTCAAAGAAATCGGTTGGAAAACAAAAGAGTTGCAAGATTCACGTCGGCCGCCATCTTGTTTTTCCGAAATGTCATAATTTTCCCCAACTCGAATCCCCCCCCCAAACACATCTCCCGAACATCATTATATCGATTTCCGTCTCCTTCTAGGAGAACAACCCTGTCAATGAGTCAGTGAATCAGTCAGTCAGTGGTAATCGAGCTATATATATTATAATAACTAGCGTTTGCTCGGTGCGCGAGCTGCTAAAGCAGCTCGCGGGAAGTGTTATTGCTACAAGTAGGGCGCGTGGGTGCGCGGCCCGCTAAAGCGGACCGCGATTGTTCGGCTTTATTTATTTCGCTCGGTGCGCGAGCTGCTAAAGCAGCTCGCGGGAAGTGTTATTACTACAAGTAGGGCGCGTGGGTGCGCGGCCCGCTAAAGCGGACCGCGATTTTTTTACTCATCAAGTAGACCTTCGGATTCTGGTCATCTTTTGCCAAAAAATTTGTTCGAGCACACCCCACCTATCTGCAATAACCTGCCCGTGCTCCTCATTCACAAAAGAAAAAGAAAAAAAAAGAAAAAAAAATGAAAAAAAAACAAAAAAAAACAAATGTAAAATGAAAAAAAGAAAAAGAAAAAAAGCCCTATGAACCTATCAAAATCAATGTCTTGCATAGTTCCCAACTTCTAGTCCCTTCAATATTCCCCATACATTTAGTATGGAAAAAAAAAATCCGCCATCTTGAATTTTTTTCCTACTCACCAGGTAGACCTCCGGGTTTTGATCATCTTTTGTCGAGAAACCGCTCCTCCATCTTTTATAGTCTCCGAGAGAGAGACGGACAAAATTTGCCGCCATTTTTTTTCCGCCATTTTGGAATTTTTTTTCAACTCACTGGCAACTGCTCGAGGTTTCGAATGACATTTGGTCGAGCACCCTCCACCTATCTTCTATACCCTGGCCGTGCCCCTCGCCCGTCTCCGAACTCCTCACTCATCAGCTCTCTCCACCTTTCTCCGAGTCACATTCTTTGAGCTCTATACGACACCATGGGTGAAAAAAATTATTTTCATACAAAATTTTACAGGAGAGGGTCGGAAATTTGAGACGTCACAGCTCGGCCGCCATCTTGTTTTTTTAATTTTTTTCACTTTTTCTGTTAATCGTTTACTAATTTCTACAATAATCCAAAACTTCGAAGAAATCGGTTGGAAAACAAAAGAGTTGCAAGATTCACGTCGGCCGCCATCTTGTTTTTCCGAAATGTCATAATTTTCCCCAACTCGAATCCCCCCCTCAAACACATCTCCCGAACATCATTGTATCGATTTCCGTCTCCTTCTAGGAGAACAATTATGTCAATGAGTCAGTGAGTGAGCTGCTAAAGCAGCTCGCGGGAAGTGTTATTACAAGTAGGGCGCGTGGGTGCGCGGCCCGCTAAAGCGGACCGCGATTTTTTTACTCATCAAGTAGCCCTTCGGATTCTGGTCATCTTTTGCCAAAAAATTTGTTCGAGCACACCCCACCTATCTGCAATAACCTGGCCGTGCTCCTCATTCACAAAAGAAAAAAAAGAAAAAAAAATGAAAAAAAACAAAAAAAACAAATGTAAAATGAAAAAAAGAAAAAGAAAAAAATCCCTATGAACCTATCAAAATCAATGTCTTGCATAGTTCCCAACTTCTAGTCCCTTCAATATTCCCCGTACATTTTGTATGAAAAAAAAAAATCCGCCATCTTGAATTTTTTTCCTACTCACCAGGTAGACCTCCGGGTTTTGATCATTTTTTGTCGAGAAACCGCTCCTCCATCTTTTATAGTCTCCGAGAGAGAGACGGACAAAATTTGCCGCCATTTTTTTTCCGCCATTTTGGAATTTTTTTTCAACTCACTGGCAACTGCTCGAGGTTCCGAATGACATTTGGTCGAGCACCCTCCACCTATCTTCTATACCCTGGCCGTGCCCCTCGCCCGTCTCCGAACTCCTCACTCATCAGCTCTCTCCACCTTTCTCCGAGTCACATTCTTTGAGCTCTATACGACACCATGGGTGAAAAAAATTTTTTTCATACAAAATTATACAGGAGAGGGGTGGAAATTTGAGACGTCACAGCTCGGCCGCCATCTTGTTTTTTTAATTTTTTTCACTTTTTCTGTAAATCGTTTACTAATTTTTACAATAATCCAAAGTTTCAAAGAAATCCGTTGGAAAACAAAAGAGTTGCAAGATTCACGTCGGCCGCCATCTTGTTTTTCCGAAATGTCATAATTTTTCCCCACTCGAATCCCCCACCCGAACATATCTCCCGTACATCATTTTATCGTTTTTTGTCTCTTTCTAGGAGAACAATTATGTCAATCAGTGAGTGAGTGAGTGAGTCAGTGGTAATCGAGCTATATATATTACTAGCATTTGCTCGGTGCGCGAGCTGCTAAAGCAGCTCGCGGGAAGTGTTATTGCTACAAGTAGGGCGCGTGGGTGCGCGGCCCGCTAAAGCGGACCGCGATTGTTCGGCTTTATTTATTTCGCTCGGTGCGCGAGCTGCTAAAGCAGCTCGCGGGAAGTGTTGTTACTACAAGTAGGGCGCGTGGGTACGCGGCCCGCTAAATCTTTTACTTTTCACTCATCAAGTAGACCTTCGGATTCTGGTCATCTTTTTCCAAAAAATTTGTTCGAGCACACCCCACCTATCTGCAATAACCTGGCCGTGCTCCTCATTCACAAAAGAAAAAGAAAAAAAAAGAAAAAAAAAAAGAAAAAAAAAGAAAAAAAGCAAATGTAAAATGAAAAAAAAGAAAAAGAAAAAAGCCCTATGAACCTATTAAAATCAATGTCTTGCATAGTTCCCAACTTCTAGTCCCTTCAATATTCCCCATACATTTTGTATGGGGGGAAAAAAAAATCCGCCATCTTGAATTTTTTTCCTACTCACCAGGTAGACCTCCGGGTTTTGATCATCTTTTGTCGAGAAACCGCTCCTCCATCTTTTATAGTCTCCGAGAGAGAGACGGACAAAATTTGCCGCCATTTTTTTTCCGCCATTTTGGAATTTTTTTTCAACTCACTGGCAACTGCTCGAGGTTTCGAATGACATTTGGTCGAGCACCCTCCACCTATCTTCTATACCCTGGCCGTGCCCCTCGCCCGTCTCCGAACTCCTCACTCATCAGCTCTCTCCACCTTTCTCCCAGTCCCACTCTTTGAGCTCTATACGACACCATGGGTGAATAAAAATTTTTTCATACAAAATTTTACAGGAGAGGGGTCGGATATTTGGGACGTCACAGCTCGGCCGCCATCTTGTTTTTTTAATTTTTTTCACTTTTTCTGTTAATCGTTTACTAATTTTTACAATAATCCAAAGTTTCAAAGAAATCCGTTGGAAAACAAAAGAGTTGCAAGATTCACGTCGGCCGCCATCTTGTTTTTCCGAAATGTCATAATTTTTCCCCACTCGAATCCCCCACCCGGACATATCTCCCCTACATCATTGTATCGATTTCCGTCTCCTTCTAGGAGAACAATCGTGTCAATGAGTCAGTCAGTGAATCAGTGGTAATCGAGCTATATATATTACTAGCGTTTGCTCGGTGCGCGAGCTGCTAAAGCAGCTCGCGGGAAGTGTTATTACTAAAAGTAAGGCGCGTGGGTGCGCAGCCCGCTAAAGCGGACCGCTTTTTTACTCATCAAGTAGAGAGAGAGAGTAGAGAGTAGAAAAGGAAAAAGAAAAAAAAGAAAAAAAATGAAAAAAAAAATGAAAAATGAAAATAAAATTAAAAAAAAAAGAACAAAGAAAGGAAAAAAGAGAAAAAAAGCAAAGAAATAAAGAAGAATCAATATTCGCCATATATATTATGTATGAAAAAAAAATCCGCCAGCTTGTTTTTTTTCCTGATCATCAAGTAGACTTTTGGGTCTTGATCATCTGTTGCCAAGAAACTTCTCTTCCATTTTGTATACTTACTGAGATAGACAGCGACGAAGTTTGTATGGCCGCCATCTTGAATCCGCCATTTTGGAATTTTTTTTCAACTAACTGGCAATTGGATGAGGTTTCTAGTGACATTTGTTCGAGCACCCCCCACCTATCTTCAATACCCTGGCCGTGCTCCTCACCCGTCTCCGAAATCCTCAATCATCAGCTCTCTCCATATTTTTCCTCCGAATGAATTTTTATCCTCTATACGAAACCATCGGTGAAAAAAAAATATTTCATACAAAATTTTCCAGGACGAAATTTTTGGGGAAAAACTCGAAAACTACCCCAAATGTGGCAACACTGTTTATATAACTCGATACTGCCGGTCGGTCGAGATGAAAGAAAAAAAAAGAAAAAAGAAAAGAAAAAAGAAAAAAAAAGAAAAAGAAAATGAAAAATGAAAAAAAAGAAAAAAGAAAAAAGAAAAAAGGAAAAACGAAAAAGTAAAAGAAAAAGAAAAAAAGAAAAGAGAAAAAGAAAGAAAAAAAAGAAAAATGAAGAAAAAGAAAAAAAAAGAAAAATCAATATTCGTCATATATTTCGCATGGAAAAAAATCCGCCATCTTGTTTTTTTTCCTGATCATCAAGTAGACCTTTGGGTCTTGATCATCTGTTGCCAAGAAACTACTCTTCCATCTTTTATACTCTCCAAGATAGACACCAGAGAAAGTTTCTATGGCCGCCATCTTGAATCCGCCATTTTGGAGTTTTTTTTCAACTCCCTGCTAATTGGATGTGGTTTCGAGTAATTTTTGTTGGAGCACACCCCACCTAGTTGGTCGCGTGGATAGTTGGCAAAAAACCACTCTTTCACCTTTTTTAACCCATTTCCAAAAAGGAGGAGGTTCTCAATTCGGCCAGTATATTTTTCTTTTTTAATTCTCCGAGATCTAAGACACCTATGAACCTATCAAAATCAATGTCTTGCATAGTTCCCAACTTCTAGTCCCTTCAATATTCCCCATACATTTAGTATGGAAAAAAAAAATCCGCCATCTTGAATTTTTTTCCTACTCACCAGGTAGACCTCCGTGTTTTGATCATCTTTTGTCGAGAAACCGCTCCTCCATCTTTTATAGTCTCCGAGAGAGAGACGGACAAAATTTGCCGCCATTTTTTTTCCGCCATTTTGGAATTTTTTTTCAACTCACTGGCAACTGCTCGAGGTTTCGAATGACATTTGGTCGAGCACCCTCCACCTATCTTCTATACCCTGGCCGTGCCCCTCGCCCGTCTCCGAACTCCTCACTCATCAGCTCTCTCCACCTTTCTCCGAGTCACATTCTTTGAGCTCTATACGACACCATGGGTGAAAAAAATTTTTTTCATACAAAATTTTACAGGAGAGGGGTCGGAAATTTGAGACGTCACAGCTCGGCCGCCATCTTGTTTTTGTAATTTTTTTCACTTTTTCTGTTAATCGTTTACTAATTTCTACAATAATCCAAAATTTCAAAGAAATCGGTCGGAAAACAAAAGAGTTGCAAGATTCACGTCGGCCGCCATCTTGTTTTTCCGAAATGTCATAATTTTCCCCAACTCGAATCCCCCCCCCAAACACATCTCCCGAACATCATTATATCGATTTCCGTCTCCTTCTAGGAGAACAACCCTGTCAATCAGTGAGTGAGTGAGTGAGTGAGTGAGTATGTCAGTCAGTGGTAATCGAGCTATATATATTATAATAATAACTAGCGTTTGCTCGGTGCGCGAGCTGCTAAAGCAGCTCGCGGGAAGTGTTATTGCTACAAGTAGGGCGCGTGGGTGCGCGGCCCGCTAAAGCGGACCGCGATTGTTCGGCTTTATTTATTTCGCTCGGTGCGCGAGCTGCTAAAGCAGCTCGCGGGAAGTGTTATTACTACAAGTAGGGCGCGTGGGTGCGCGGCCCGCTAAAGCGGACCGCGATTTTTTTACTCATCAAGTAGACCTTCGGATTCTGGTCATCTTTTGCCAAAAAATTTGTTCGAGCACACCCCACTTATCTGCAATAACCTGGCCGTGCTCCTCATTCACAAAAGAAAAAAAAGAAAAAAAAAAATGAAAAAAAAAACAAAAAAAAACAAATGTAAAATGAAAAAAAGAAAAAGAAAAAATCCCTATGAACCTATCAAAATCAATGTCTTGCATAGTTCCCAACTTCTAGTCCCTTCAATATTCCCCATACATTTTGTATGGGGGGAAAAAAAATCCGCCATCTTGAATTTTTTTCCTACCCACCAGGTAGACCTCCGGGTTGTGATCATCTTTTGTCGAGAAACCGCTCCTCCATCTTTTATAGTCTCCGAGAGAGAGACGGACAAAATTTGCCGCCATTTTTTTTCCGCCATTTTGGAATTTTTTTTCAACTCACTGGCAACTGCTCGAAGTTTCGAATGACATTTGGTCGAGCACCCTCCACCTATGTACTATACCCTGGCCGTGCCCCTCGCCCGTCTCCGAACTCCTCACTCATCAGCTCTCGCCACCTTTCTCCGAGTCACATTCTTTGAGCTCTATACGACACCATGGGTGAAAAAAATTTTTTTCATACAAAATTTTACAGGAGAGGGGTGGAAATTTGAGACGTCACAGCTCGGCCGCCATCTTGTTTTTTTAATTTTTTTCACTTTTTCTGTTAATCGTTTACTAATTTCTACAATAATCCAAAATTTCAAAGAAATCGGTTGGAAAACAAAAGAGTTGCAAGATTCACGTCGGCCGCCATCTTGTTTTTCCGAAATGTCATAATTTTTCCCCACTCGAATCCCCCACCCGAACATATCTCCCGAACATCATTATATCGATTTCCGTCTCTTTCTAGGAGAACAATTATGTCAATGAGTGTGTCAGTCAGTCAGTGGTAATCGAGCTATATATATTATAATATAACTAGCGTTTGCTCGGTGCGCGAGCTGCTAAAGCAGCTCGCGGGAAGTGTTTTACTAAAAGTAAGGCGCGTGGGTGCGCGGCCCGCTAAAGCGGACCGCGATTGTTCGGCTTTATTTATTTCGCTCGGTGCGCGAGCTGCTAAAGCAGCTCGCGGGAAGTGTTATTGCTACAAGTAGGGCGCGTGGGTGCGCGGCCCGCTAAAGCGGACCGCGATTGTTCGGCTTTATTTATTTTGCTCGGTGCGCGAGCTGCTAAAGCAGCTCGCGGGAAGTATTATTACTACAAGTAGGGCGCGTGGGTGCGCGACCCGCTAAAGCGGACCGCGATTGTTCGGCTTTATTTATTTCGCTCGGTGCGCGAGCTGCTAAAGCAGCTCGCGGGAAATGTTATTACTACAAGTAGGGCGCGTGGGTGCGCGGCCCGCTAAAGCGGACCGCGATTTTTTTACTCATCAAGTAGCCCTTCGGATTCTGGTCATCTTTTGCCAAAAAATTTGTTCGAGCACACCCCACCTATCTGCAATAACCTGGCCGTGCTCCTCATTCACAAAAGAAAAAGAAAAAAAAAGAAAAAAAAATGAAAAAAAACAAAAAAAAAACAAATGTAAAATGAAAAAAAAGAAAAAAAAAGCCCTATGAACCTATCAAAATCAATGTCTTGCATAGTTCCCAACTTCTAGTCCCTTCAATATTCCCCATACATTTAGTATGGAAAAAAAAAATCCGCCATCTTGAATTTTTTTCCTACTCACCAGGTAGACCTCCGGGTTTTGATCATCTTTTGTCGAGAAACCGCTCCTCCATCTTTTATAGTCTCCGAGAGAGAGACGGACAAAATTTGCCGCCATTTTTTTTCCGCCATTTTGGAATTTTTTTTCAACTCACTGGCAACTGCTCGAGGTTTCGAATGACATTTGGTCGAGCACCCTCCACCTATCTACTATACCCTGGCCGTGCCCTTCGCCCGTCTCCGAACTCCTCACTCATCAGCTCTCGCCACCTTTCTCCGAGTCACATTCTTTGAGCTCTATACGACACCATGGGTGAAAAAAATTTTTTTCATACAAAATTTTACAGGAGAGTGGTCGGAAATTTGAGACGTCACAGCTCGGCCGCCATCTTGTTTTTTTAATTTTTTTCACTTTTTCTGTTAATCGTTTACTAATTTCTACAATAATCCAAAATTTCAAAGAAATCGGTTGGAAAACAAAAGAGTTGCAAGATTCACGTCGGCCGCCATCTTGTTTTTCCGAAATGTCATAATTTTCCCCAACTCGAATCCCCCACCTGGACATATCTCCCCTACATCATTATATCGATTTCCGTCTCCTTCTAGGAGAACAACCCTGTCAATGAGTGAGTGAGTGAGTGAGTGAGTGTGTCAGTCAGTGGTAATCGAGCTATATATATTATAATAATAACTAGCGTTTGCTCGGTGCGCGAGCTGCTAAAGCAGCTCGCGGAAAGTGTTTTACTAAAAGTAAGGCGCGTGGGTGCGCGGCCCGCTAAAGCGGACCGCGATTGTTCGGCTTTATTTATTTCGCTCGGTGCGCGAGCTGCTAAAGCAGCTCGCGGGAAGTGTTATTGCTACAAGTAGGGTGCGTGGGTGCGCGGCCCGCTAAAGCGGACCGCGATTTTTTTACTCATCAAGTAGACCCTCGGATTCTGGTCATCTTTTGCCACAAAATTTGTTCGAGCACACCCCACCTATCTGCAATAACCTGGCCGTGCTCCTCATTCACAAAAGAAAAAGAAAAAAAAAGAAAAAAAAAAGAAAAAAAAGAAAAAAGCAAATGTAAAATGAAAAAAAAGAAAAAGAAAAAAGCCCTATGAACCTATTAAAATCAATGTCTTGCATAGTTCCCAACTTCTAGTCCCTTCAATATTCCCCATACATTTTGTATGGGGGGGAAAAAAAATCCGCCATCTTGAATTTTTTTCCTACTCACCAGGTAGACCTCCGGGTTTTGATCATCTTTTGTCGAGAAACCGCTCCTCCATCTTTTATAGTCTCCGAGAGAGAGACGGACAAAATTTGCCGCCATTTTTTTTCCGCCATTTTGGAATTTTTTTTCAACTCACTGGCAACTGCTCGAGGTTTCGAATGACATTTGGTCGAGCACCCTCCACCTATCTTCTATACCCTGGCCGTGCCCCTCGCCCGTCTCCGAACTCCTCACTCATCAGCTCTCTCCACCTTTCTCCCAGTCCCACTCTTTGAGCTCTATACGACACCATGGGTGAATAAAAATTTTTTCATACAAAATTTTACAGGAGAGGGGTCGGATATTTGGGACGTCACAGCTCGGCCGCCATCTTGTTTTTTTAATTTTTTTCACTTTTTCTGTTAATCGTTTACTAATTTCTACAATAATCCAAAATTTCAAAGAAATCGGTTGGAAAACAAAAGAGTTGCAAGATTCACGTCGGCCGCCATCTTGTTTTTCCGAAATGTCATAATTTTTCCCCACTCGAATCCCCCACCCGGACATATCTCCCCTACATCATTGTATCGATTTCCGTCTCCTTCTAGGAGAACAATCGTGTCAATGAGTCAGTCAGTGAATCAGTGGTAATCGAGCTATATATATTACTAGCGTTTGCTCGGTGCGCGAGCTGCTAAAGCAGCTCGCGGGAAGTGTTATTACTAAAAGTAAGGCGCGTGGGTGCGCAGCCCGCTAAAGCGGACCGCTTTTTTACTCATCAAGTAGAGAGAGAGAGTAGAGAGTAGAAAAGGAAAAAGAAAAAAAAGAAAAAAAATGAAAAAAAAAATGAAAAATGAAAATAAAATTAAAAAAAAAAGAACAAAGAAAGGAAAAAAGAGAAAAAAAGCAAAGAAATAAAGAAGAATCAATATTCGCCATATATATTATGTATGAAAAAAAAATCCGCCAGCTTGTTTTTTTTCCTGATCATCAAGTAGACTTTTGGGTCTTGATCATCTGTTGCCAAGAAACTTCTCTTCCATTTTGTATACTTACTGAGATAGACAGCGACGAAGTTTGTATGGCCGCCATCTTGAATCCGCCATTTTGGAATTTTTTTTCAACTAACTGGCAATTGGATGAGGTTTCTAGTGACATTTGTTCGAGCACCCCCCACCTATCTTCAATACCCTGGCCGTGCTCCTCACCCGTCTCCGAAATCCTCAATCATCAGCTCTCTCCATATTTTTCCTCCGAATGAATTTTTATCCTCTATACGAAACCATCGGTGAAAAAAAAATATTTCATACAAAATTTTCCAGGACGAAATTTTTGGGGAAAAACTCGAAAACTACCCCAAATGTGGCAACACTGTTTATATAACTCGATACTGCCGGTCGGTCGAGATGAAAGAAAAAAAAAGAAAAAAGAAAAGAAAAAAGAAAAAAAAAGAAAAAGAAAATGAAAAATGAAAAAAAAGAAAAAAGAAAAAAGAAAAAAGGAAAAACGAAAAAGTAAAAGAAAAAGAAAAAAAGAAAAGAGAAAAAGAAAGAAAAAAAAGAAAAATGAAGAAAAAGAAAAAAAAAGAAAAATCAATATTCGTCATATATTTCGCATGGAAAATAATCCGCCATCTTGTTTTTTTTCCTGATCATCAAGTAGACCTTTGGGTCTTGATCATCTGTTGCCAAGAAACTACTCTTCCATCTTTTATACTCTCCAAGATAGACACCAGAGAAAGTTTCTATGGCCGCCATCTTGAATCCGCCATTTTGGAGTTTTTTTTCAACTCCCTGCTAATTGGATGTGGTTTCGAGTAATTTTTGTTGGAGCACACCCCACCTAGTTGGTCGCGTGGATAGTTGGCAAAAAACCACTCTTTCACCTTTTTTAACCCATTTCCAAAAAGGAGGAGGTTCTCAATTCGGCCAGTATATTTTTCTTTTTTAATTCTCCGAGATCTAAGACACCTATGAACCTATCAAAATCAATGTCTTGCATAGTTCCCAACTTCTAGTCCCTTCAATATTCCCCATACATTTAGTATGGAAAAAAAAAATCCGCCATCTTGAATTTTTTTCCTACTCACCAGGTAGACCTCCGTGTTTTGATCATCTTTTGTCGAGAAACCGCTCCTCCATCTTTTATAGTCTCCGAGAGAGAGACGGACAAAATTTGCCGCCATTTTTTTTCCGCCATTTTGGAATTTTTTTTCAACTCACTGGCAACTGCTCGAGGTTTCGAATGACATTTGGTCGAGCACCCTCCACCTATCTTCTATACCCTGGCCGTGCCCCTCGCCCGTCTCCGAACTCCTCACTCATCAGCTCTCTCCACCTTTCTCCGAGTCACATTCTTTGAGCTCTATACGACACCATGGGTGAAAAAAATTTTTTTCATACAAAATTTTACAGGAGAGGGGTCGGAAATTTGAGACGTCACAGCTCGGCCGCCATCTTGTTTTTGTAATTTTTTTCACTTTTTCTGTTAATCGTTTACTAATTTCTACAATAATCCAAAATTTCAAAGAAATCGGTCGGAAAACAAAAGAGTTGCAAGATTCACGTCGGCCGCCATCTTGTTTTTCCGAAATGTCATAATTTTCCCCAACTCGAATCCCCCCCCCCAAACACATCTCCCGAACATCATTATATCGATTTCCGTCTCCTTCTAGGAGAACAACCCTGTCAATCAGTGAGTGAGTGAGTGAGTGAGTGAGTATGTCAGTCAGTGGTAATCGAGCTATATATATTATAATAATAACTAGCGTTTGCTCGGTGCGCGAGCTGCTAAAGCAGCTCGCGGGAAGTGTTATTGCTACAAGTAGGGCGCGTGGGTGCGCGGCCCGCTAAAGCGGACCGCGATTGTTCGGCTTTATTTATTTCGCTCGGTGCGCGAGCTGCTAAAGCAGCTCGCGGGAAGTGTTATTACTACAAGTAGGGCGCGTGGGTGCGCGGCCCGCTAAAGCGGACCGCGATTTTTTTACTCATCAAGTAGACCTTCGGATTCTGGTCATCTTTTGCCAAAAAATTTGTTCGAGCACACCCCACTTATCTGCAATAACCTGGCCGTGCTCCTCATTCACAAAAGAAAAAAAAGAAAAAAAAAAAATGAAAAAAAAACAAAAAAAAACAAATGTAAAATGAAAAAAAGAAAAAGAAAAAATCCCTATGAACCTATCAAAATCAATGTCTTGCATAGTTCCCAACTTCTAGTCCCTTCAATATTCCCCATACATTTTGTATGGGGGGAAAAAAAATCCGCCATCTTGAATTTTTTTCCTACCCACCAGGTAGACCTCCGGGTTGTGATCATCTTTTGTCGAGAAACCGCTCCTCCATCTTTTATAGTCTCCGAGAGAGAGACGGACAAAATTTGCCGCCATTTTTTTTCCGCCATTTTGGAATTTTTTTTCAACTCACTGGCAACTGCTCGAAGTTTCGAATGACATTTGGTCGAGCACCCTCCACCTATGTACTATACCCTGGCCGTGCCCCTCGCCCGTCTCCGAACTCCTCACTCATCAGCTCTCGCCACCTTTCTCCGAGTCACATTCTTTGAGCTCTATACGACACCATGGGTGAAAAAAATTTTTTTCATACAAAATTTTACAGGAGAGGGGTGGAAATTTGAGACGTCACAGCTCGGCCGCCATCTTGTTTTTTTAATTTTTTTCACTTTTTCTGTTAATCGTTTACTAATTTCTACAATAATCCAAAATTTCAAAGAAATCGGTTGGAAAACAAAAGAGTTGCAAGATTCACGTCGGCCGCCATCTTGTTTTTCCGAAATGTCATAATTTTTCCCCACTCGAATCCCCCACCCGAACATATCTCCCGAACATCATTATATCGATTTCCGTCTCTTTCTAGGAGAACAATTATGTCAATGAGTGTGTCAGTCAGTCAGTGGTAATCGAGCTATATATATTATAACTAGCGTTTGCTCGGTGCGCGAGCTGCTAAAGCAGCTCGCGGGAAGTGTTTTACTAAAAGTAAGGCGCGTGGGTGCGCGGCCCGCTAAAGCGGACCGCGATTGTTCGGCTTTATTTATTTCGCTCGTTGCGCGAGCTGCTAAAGCAGCTCGCGGGAAGTGTTATTACTACAAGTAGGGCGCGTGGGTGCGCGGCCCGCTGAAGCGGACCGCGATTTTTTCACTCATCAAGTAGACCTTCGGATTCTGGTCATCTTTTGCCAAAAAATTTGTTCGAGCACACCCCACCTATCTGCAATAACCTGGCCGTGCTCCTCATTCACAAAAGAAAAAGAAAAAAAAAGAAAAAAAAAAAGAAGAAAAAGAAAAAAAAGAAAAAAAAACAAATGTAAAATGAAAAAACGAAAAAGAAAAAAAGCCCTATGAACCTATCAAAATCAATGTCTTGCATAGTTCCCAACTTCTAGTCCCTTCAATATTCCCCATACATTTAGTATGGAAAAAAAAAATCCGCCATCTTGAATTTTTTTCCTACTCACCAGGTAGACCTCCGGGTTTTGATCATCTTTTGTCGAGAAACCGCTCCTCCATCTTTTATAGTCTCCGAGAGAGAGACGGACAAAATTTGCCGCCATTTTTTTTCCGCCATTTTGGAATTTTTTTTCAACTCACTGGCAACTGCTCGAGGTTTCGAATGACATTTGGTCGAGCACCCTCCACCTATCTTCTATACCCTGGCCGTGCCCCTCGCCCGTCTCCGAACTCCTCACTCATCAGCTCTCTCCACCTTTCTCCGGGTCACATTCTTTGAGCTCTATACGACACCATGGGTGAAAAAATTTTTTTTCATACAAAATTTTACAGGAGAGGGGTGAAAATTTGAGACGTCACAGCTCGGCCGCCATCTTGTTTTTTTAATTTTTTTCACTTTTTCTGTTAATCGTTTACTAATTTCTACAATAATCCAAAATTTCAAAGAAATCGGTCGGAAAACAAAAGAGTTGCAAGATTCACGTCGGCCGCCATCTTGTTTTTCCGAAATGTCATAATTTTTCCCCACTCGAATCCCCCACCCAAACATATCTCCCGAACATCATTATATCGATTTCCGTCTCCTTCTAGGAGAACAATTATGTCAATGAGTGAGTGAGTGAGTGGTAATCGAGCTATATATATTATAACTAGTATTTCGCTCGGTGCGCGAGCTGCTAAAGCAGCTCGCGGGAAGTGTTTTACTAAAAGTAAGGCGCGTGGGTGCGCGGCCCGCTAAAGCGGACCGCGATTGTTCGGCTTTATTTATTTCGCTCGGTGCGCGAGCTGCTAAAGCAGCTCGCGGGAAGTGTTATTACTACAAGTAGGGCGCGTGGGTGCGCGGCCCGCTAAAGCGGACCGCGATTTTTTTACTCATCAAGTAGACCTTCGGATTCTGGTCATCTTTTGCCAAAAAATTTGTTCGAGCACACCCCACCTATCTGCAATAACCTGGCCGTGCTCCTAATTCACAAAAGAAAAAGAAAAAAAAAGAAAAAAAAAGAAAAAAAAGAAAAAAAGCAAATGTAAAATGAAAAAAAAGAAAAAGAAAAAAAGCCCTATGAACCTATCAAAATCAATGTCTTGCATAGTTCCCAACTTCTAGTCCCTTCAATATTCCCCATACATTTTGTATGTAAAAAAAAAAAATCCGCCATCTTGAATTTTTTTCCTACTCACCAGGTAGACCTCCGGGTTGTGATCACCTTTTGTCGAGAAACCGCTCCTCCATCTTTCATAGTCTCCGAGAGAGAGACGGACAAAATTTGCCGCCATTTTTTTTCCGCCATTTTGGATTTTTTTTTCAACTCACTGGCAACTGCTCGAGGTTTCGAATGACATTTGGTCGAGCACCCTCCACCTATCTTCTATACCCTGGCCGTGCCCCTCGCCCGTCTCCGAACTCCTCACTCATCAGCTCTCTCCACCTTTCTCCGAGTCACATTCTTTGAGCTCTATACGACACCTTGGGTGAAAAAAATTTTTTTCATACAAAATTTTACAGGAGAGGGGTGGAAGTTTGAGACGTCACAGCTCGGCCGCCATCTTGTTTTTTTAATTTTTTTTACTTTTTCTGTTAATCGTTTACTAATTTCTACAATAATCCAAAATTTCAAAGAAATCGGTCGGAAAACAAAAGAGTTGCAAGATTCACGTCGGCCGCCATCTTGTTTTTCCGAAATGTCATAATTTTCCCCAACTCGAATCCCCCCCCCCAAACACATCTCCCGAACATCATTATATCGATTTCCGTCTCCTTCTAGGAGAACAACCCTGTCAATGAGTCAGTGAATCAGTCAGTCAGTGGTAATCGAGCTATATATATTATAACTAGCATTTGCTCGGTGCGCGAGCTGCTAAAGCAGCTCGCGGGGAGTGTTTTACTAAAAGTAAGGCGCGTGGGTGCGCGGCCCGCTAAAGCGGACCGCGATTGTTCGGCTTTATTTATTTCGCTCGGTGCGCGAGCTGCTAAAGCAGCTCGCGGGAAGTGTTTTACTAAAAGTAAGGCGCGTGGGTGCGCGGCCCGCTAAAGCGGACCGCGATTGTTCGGCTTTATTTATTTCGCTCGGTGCGCGAGCTGCTAAAGCAGCTCGCGGGAAGTGTTATTACTACAAGTAGGGCGCGTGGGTGCGCGGCCCGCTAAAGCGGACCGCGATTTTTTTACTCATCAAGTAGACCTTCGGATTCTGGTCATCTTTTGCCAAAAAATTTGTTCGAGCACACCCCACCTATCTGCAATAACCTGGCCGTGCTCCTCATTCACAAAAGAAAAAGAAAAAAAAGAAAAAAAAATGAAAAAAAAGAAAAAAAACAAATGTAAAATGAAAAAAAGAAAAAGAAAAAAAGTCCTATGAACCTATCAAAATCAATGTCTTGCATAGTTCCCAACTTCTAGTCCCTTCAATATTCCCCATACATTTTGTATGGGGGGGAAAAAAAAACCGCCATCTTGAATTTTTTTCCTACTCACCAGGTAGACCTCCGGGTTGTGATCATCTTTTGTCGAGAAACTGCTCCTCCATCTTTTATAGTCTCCGAGAGAGAGACGGACAAAATTTGCCGCCATTTTTTTTCCGCCATTTTGGAATTTTTTTTCAACTCACTGGCAACTGCTCGAGGTTTCGAATGACATTTGGTCGAGCACCCTCCACCTATCTTCTATACCCTGGCCGTGCCCCTCGCCCGTCTTCGAACTCCTCACTCATCAGCTCTCTCCACCTTTCTCCGAGTCACATTCATTGAGCTCTATACGACACCATGGGTGAAAAAAATTTTTTTCATACAAAACTTTACAGGAGAGGGGTCGGAAATTTGAGACGTCACAGCTCGGCCGCCATCTTGTTTTTTTAATTTTTTTCACTTTTTCTGTTAATCGTTTACTAATTCCTACAATAATCCAAAATTTCAAAGAAATCGGTTGGAAAACAAAAGAGTTGCAAGATTCACGTCGGCCGCCATCTTGTTTTTCCGAAATGTCATAATTTTCCCCAACTCGAATCCCCCACCCCAACATATCTCCCCTACATCATTATATCGATTTCCGTCTCCTTCTAGGAGAACAACCCTGTCAATGAGTCAGTCAGTGAATCAGTCAGTCAGTGGTAATCGAGCTATATATATTATAATGTGACTATGGAGTACGTTTATGTTCTCGGCTCGCGTCCAGGTAAACAAAACAAGGTAAGGAAGGTCAGAGGGGGTGGGATTATCATTGTGTATGTCCCCCTCCCGCAGTCCTAGCCTGTTGTGAATGCATGCACCGCACCGGCCCGGTCCAACAACCGGCAAGCGAGTGCGCAGTCTTTGTGGCGACCACCCCGTGTTATGCTAAGTTCTTTCTAGCTTCTTGTGGGAGTACTTATTCATGGGGGATTTATGGAGCTATCGTCAAGGTTAATGACGGCGGTGGCTCATGTCTGTGATAAACTTTTTCACCTACCCTAATCTTCATACCATAGACCATATCTAACCAATCCATCATGGTCATCATATGGTATCTAGGCTATACACGTTATGAAGATGGCATACATCAACCAGCCAGATTTTTAGATTTTGTAATAATAGATGAATAATAGATGAAAATGATTTCTTCCCCTTCAATCTTGTTTTGTTATTCCAGCAATCAACTACATTGAGCTTATTAAGATCTTGGTCATCATTCTAATATTATAAATGCGAAAGTGTGTTTGTTGGTTTGTCCTTCAATCACGCCGTAACGGAGCTACGGATTTTTTGCATGGGTATAGTGAGGACCTGGAGAGAGACATGGGCTACTTTTTATCCCGGGAAAAAAATAGTTCCCGTGGGATTTTAAAAACGAAATCTACGCGGACAAAGTCACGGGCATCAGCTAGTGTTCCATAATCTTAATTCTATTGGCGCTTTTGATCGAATGACAATAAAAAGATAACATACACGCGGAATTGTTAAACACGAGTCATATTATTTAGTCAGAACAAACATGACCGTAGCAAAATAACCCCCGGACAGAATTTAATAGAGTTTTGCCAGAATCATACGACAACTTTGACCTTTCGTTTCCCGCAAGTCTCATCAGTGGAGGCTCTTGGACCAAGTTCCATACATTTTTGCCCATTGTCCTTTGTTTTGAAAAGAGCAACCGCCGAGTTTCTTGCTGGTTCTTCTCGGCAGGAAAGGCATTCCGAACCAATGGTAGATTCATTGACTATTCAAAAGAACTTGTAAAAGTTTATTTGAATAAAAAATATTTCTATTCTATTCTATTCTATTCTATGATGCAGGGCTCAAGGCTGAGCTGATATATTTATGATATAAATAATCTAAATCTCTTAAACGGCTCCAACGATTTTCATGAAATTTGGTATGCCGGGGGTTTCGGGGAAGATAAATCGATCTAGCTAGGTTTCATTTTTAGAAAAGGTCGTTTTCAGGCAATGAAAAACCCCTTACAATATCATTAGAATACGAAGGTAAATTTCGCCATCATCTATAAATTCCCGATAGCTCGACGGTAAGTCGGGCGGTCCCAAAACCAGAAGACGCCGGTTCGAGTCCAAGAAGAATTATATTTTCCCCTATGAATGATATTTTTTTTTTTTTTTTTTAATATTTTTTTTACAATTTCCAAAAAACACGCTTTACCAAAAAAAAAAGATAACCCAGATATTGTACAATTGTATGTGAAACGTTTATCTGTGACACCAGTGTTTGAATAATTGTATTTTCTTTCTTTCTTACTTTCTTTCGTTTTTTCATACAGCAGTAGCAGCAGTAATTCATAAACGTTCAGTACCATATTCAGGTCTCCTCAAAGAGAAGAATTAAAGATACGTCATAGTCCAATACACTGGCCCAATGCAAATTGTCAGACTTCTTTTTTTATTCTATGACAAGATTGTCCTTGACTGCGATCTCATCTGATAGTAAGTGATGATGCAGTCTAAGATGGTAGGGGGCTAATTTGGAAGGGGTATGGCAGTGAACGTTCAACTCATACCCCTAATCGGTTTCTACACGCCATCGTGCCGGAACGCTAAATCGCTTGGCGGCACGTCTTTGACAGTAATGTGGCAACTACAGACCAGACCAGAGACAATTCAGAAATCATAAATTCCCAAATTGCCCCCGCCGGGAATCGAACCCGAGATACTCCCAGTTATAAGTCCACAGCGCTCACGACTGAGCCAGGGAGGTCGTCAACCTTTGAGAACATTAAGGAGAACTCTCAGGCGTTAAGGCTTATATAGATAATGCTTAAATAGATATAACTTCGAAAAGTCAGATAGCCTATTGTCTAGGACTACGGTTTCTAATTCGAGGGCTATAGGTTCGATGCCCGGGCACGCGTCTCTGACTTCTCGGAATTATTTCAGTTCAAGTAATTAACTATCATAATCTTCATTATCTTCAACGGTGAAGGAAAACATCGTGAGAAAACCTGCATGCCTGAGAGTTCTCCGCAATGTACTCAAAGGTGTGTGAAGTCTGCCAATTTGCATTGGGCAAGCAGTGGTAGCCTAGTGGTTAGGACTGTGGTCTCCTATTCGGGGGGTCGCAGGTTCGATCCCGGGTACGCACCTCTGACTTTTCGGAGTCAAGTGCGTTTAAGCAATTAACTATCACTTGCTTCAACGGTGAAGGAAAACATCGTGAGGAAACCTGCACATCTGAGAGTTCTTCATAATGTTGTCGAAGGTGTGTGAAGTCCACCAATTCGCATTGGGCCAGCGTGGTGGACTATGGCCTATGACCCTTCTCTGAGAGGAGACCTGCGCTCAGTAGTGAGCCGTTGATGGGTTGCTAATGATGATGATGATGAAGCATGGTAGACTATAGAGCCTAAACCCCTTCTTTGAGAGGAGACCTGCGCTCAGTAGTGAGCTCTTGATGGGTTGATAGTATCAAGTACAATAAAGCGAATTTAATGAATTGAAAAATTCATATTCAAACGAATCAAGAAGTACTTCTATTCAATTTTAAAACCATTGTTTGTACCAGCCGGAGATATTCAATGATATATGGAAAAATAACCGGGTATTTTAAACCGATCATCCCAACATTGACCTACATTAATCCGGGTATATCCCGGTATCAACCGATACCCGTGTCCACTCCAATTAAAAGTGGATTGCTGTTATTTAAAACTACGGCGTATTTGTTTTGTCTCTGTTAACTTTAATAAATTGAGTATTTATTGTGAATTCATCCGGTGAGCGCAAAAACATTTTTCTGCTTTAACTGAATGTCAGAGATATTTTCAAAGCTATTTTCAAAGTAAAATACCTACAATATTTAATGCAGGTGTATACTTAGCTAGTATATTCAGTAACTGTCGGCACTCTGAATTGCCAGTGAACGCTGTTATTGAATAATATAGTTATTATTTTTTACCATAAATTCGTTCGATTCTGTATATATTATTATTGGAACGAAGTTCCTTTTCAGACGATTTGGCGGATGGAGGCTAGTCGAAAAAGAGTGTAAGATTTTTCCGTCGCGACACTGTGCCATAGCAGCTAAACGAAGTAGTGAAACTATCGGTTCGGAGGATCGAATCCTGACTTCAGATTATGTCTTTTTTCTAATTTTTATTTTTCTAATTTTTTTGGAATGAAGTTTTGTAGAAGAGAAATTCCAAACAAAATATTTGCGGCAAAAGTTATCAACGCCATCTATTGTGGGCAGCGTGAACTTGCTTAAACTTGCCGCAAACTGTTTATTTTTTACGAGATGTCTCTAACATGTGGCGAAAGATGGCGTTGATTCTGAACTTCGTTCCAACTGAGTGTTCCACGACATTTACGCATTTTTGTTTCTACGTTTGTTGGTTTGACCTTGATTTTTTGCATGGCTACGGTTGTGTAGTTGGAGACTGATTTATCCCGTAAAAACCGGATGAGTTTCCGCGTCCAGAGAGATGAAGACGTGAGCAAAAGCTAGTAAGCTATTGCAGACAGCTGCGAGGACCGTGAGCTAGAAAAATAAAAAAAGTCGTGTGGTGTCGTGGGACACCAGATAGGAACGAAGATATTATTATAAAAATATTAATTTCAAGTTCTATTCGAGGTATAAAGAAAATAATTATTCGGGTATACATTTTTAATCATGATTTTTTTATCGATAAAAATCAAAATGACCCCAGGGAAGCCTAAATATCGATTTTATAAAATATTAAAATTAAAATAATTTTATAAAATAAAAATAGAAAATTCAGTCTGTCGAGCTCAGATTCGAACCATGGACCTTTATGCGACTGTAGATACCACAAGGCTACGGAGATCTAATATTTTAGTGTGAAAATATTGAACACAATGCCAAATTCACATTCAAAAAGTGCCGGTTCAATTTAGTCTTCATTTTTTCCGTGTAGCCCCCTTTCGCACCGCGCGATAAGGAACTTCGTTCCAAAATATTCCATGTGAATAGGCTCTTATGAAGTCAAAATAAATACAGATTTTATAACGCAACAAGCGTAAAATAAATAAATGTGAGAACTCAACCTTAATTTCGGTTTAAAAGGAAGACGGGCGAATTGTATCAAACCATACACAAACACATTAGGCAGTGTACATGGTCTAATTTCCCCAAGATAAAGTTACACGGCCAATGAAATTAAGTTTAAGCTGTTTCGCGTGAAATTCCATTTTACAAAATCAACAAGAAAATTCCCTCGGAACAGGATTACGCTTTTTCTCGGAATAAAATCTCCGCCGTGTTAACAGGGTAGTGGGGGGGGGGGGGGGGGTCGAAGTGTAGCGATGTAGCGATTGGGAACAAGCATACATGGCTTTCGTTTAAAGGAACGTGACTTAAAATAGGGTTTGTCGATATTGCATGTGGTGTGATACTGCGGTTAACCAATTTTCTGAACTAAAACTAGAATGGAAACGTTGATTTATCTTTAAGCTATTGCATAGCTTTTATCGCGGGCTTTGAACTAGGACAAACAGTTTGGGCGCGGCGACCGAATCAAGAAATTCCGTAACGAAAAAAAACCTAACACCATCGTTCAGTAAGCGTTCAAAATTTTAGAGGTTCATAAGTAGCTCTGTTTGGCGCAGTGGGCGAGCGGCCGCTTTCTTCAATGATGTCGCAGGTTCGAATCTCACTCGCGAAGTAGTGACAGTGCGCTAAATGCAATGCAATAGCTTTACCGCGGCAGTCCCCGAGTGTCACTTAATTTTTTATTGTTCAAATAAACTTTTACAAAATGCTTTTGAATCGTCAATTAAATCTAGCTCTGGTTCATAATGCCATTCTCGCATAAGTCGATTGATGTATTGCTATTTTTATTTTGTTAGTGAAAATGTACAGTAATGAACCTCTAATAAAGTTGACAATTTATTTTAACAAGTTTGTGTAGGTTTTATATAGGCATCAATACGTTTTTATGCGTCGTTTTAAATTTAATTAGCGTTGGTAAATTGGGGCCTAAAACTTTAAGCGAGTGTTACTTTTGCTATAAAATAATTATGTCCGCATGGATTGATATCAAAAATACTTTTTACCAGAAGTTCAGAAGCTCAGAAGGCTAGCTGCTTTAGATTTTTTTTGTCGCTGAAAAAATCGTGAGTAAATCTGCATGCCTGAGAGATAATTATATCCATAATATTCTCAAAGGTGAACGAGGTCTGTCAATACACACTTGGCGAGCGTGGTGGCCTAAGTGGTGGTGGCCGTGGTGGCGCTTCTCATTCTAAGGCAGAGATCTATAGACGTACTCTGGCTCTCACAAGACTCGTTTTAACTCAGTCTTGAGTCTGAGCTGAGTGAGAGTGCCATCTATAGATCTCACCCTAAGAGAAGGCTCTTATTCAGTAGTGAGCCGGCCATGGGTTGAGTGATAACTCCTTTTTCACCACCTGGAGGATAATATGTGCAAGGGAATGGAATGTAACTCCTATTGAGATACGATATACGAAAGACCAGTAAAAATTAATAAATACTAGCTGATGCCCGCGACTTCGTCCGCGTGGATTTCATTTTTAAAATCCCGCGGGAACTCTTTGATTTTCCCGGATAAAATTTAGCCTTTGCCACCCACAGGTTTTCAATTATACCCATGCAAAAAATCACGTCGATCCGTAGCTTTTTTGCTACTTAATGGAAAAACAAACCAACATACAAACACAATTTCGCATTTATAATATTAAAAAGTATCCTATGTCCGTCTCCTGGTTCTAAGCTACCTCCCCACCAATTTTCAGCCAAATCGGTTCATCCGTTCTTGAGTTATAAATAGTGTAACTAACACCACTTTCTTTTATATATATAGATTACAAAACTCTCGCTTTCAGTTTATGAGTTGGCACATACCCTAACATTGTTTGGTCGCGCACATGATATAATTATGTGACAAGTGATATTAGGATTATGCAACTTATATTTGCACTGTAAACTTGCAGTGCAACTGACTGTATGTATGTATGTGTGCGTATGTGTATGTGTGCAGCAACTTGACATAGAATTACAATTTTTTAATTACATTTCTTTGTATGGGAGCGCGTATGGGCTCAACCGTAGCGCCACAGTAGAATTATGTAAACAGTACGGAAACTACCTACAAACGTTCGAAACGGCTCACTCACACAAACATGCCCATCGACGAGACCAAATAGCGGTCCTCGCGGTGCTGTCAGTAGTAAGTGCCGCTATTTGGTCTCGATGCGCATGTTTGTGTGAGTGAGCCGTTTCGAACGTTTGTAGGTAGTTTCCATACTCTATTGCTATCTTTACTCTGGTAGCACAGTATAAAGGTATGACCTATCCTTACTCTGTGACCGTAGCAATAGAAAGATCTTTCTCTGGGCCAGGGATGCATCCGGGGGCCACCTGGTCCACTCTTTTTTGATTAATTCATGTAGGCGAACCTGTGGCTCTACTCTACAAGTCAAGATTATACCACCGGTTTTATGTAGTCACGTGATATTTTTTTCGCTATCGCGATGTAGGATTGTACAGCGCCATCTAGTTCCATCGTTGTTAGTTTTTTTACAACCTTGCATTTAACACTCTTGCTAATTTATTCGGTCGTTAAAGGTTTATATTTTATCTTCTCCTTCTTTATCAGCCGATAAACGTCCGCTGCTGGGCAAAGGTATCTTGCATGGACTTCCACAGGCATCAGTCTTGCGCCGTCTGAATCCAGCAGCTCTCTGCGACTCGTTTGATGTCATCGGTTTGGTAGTGGAGGGTCTGCCAACACTGCGCTTCCCGGTGCGGGGAATATGCACATAGTTCGCAGAGCCGATGGTCATTGGGGTCCCAAGGTACTGTAGTGGCTTAAGGTTAGTTTATAATTACGTAATTAAAGGTCGCTGCTTCAAAGATCACGAGTTGCACTATTGTCGTACCTACTTATGTCAAGATTTACGTTTAATTGGAATGGTTAATATTAAAAAAAATTATAGGTATTGGTTATTCTATGTAGTATGATGATGTGCTAGTGCACTTTCCAAATATAGGGGCTAAGCTCAAATCTCGTACAAGTTGGGTTTAAGATGCAAGAGCGACAACTTGCAGCCGCTAAGCCTTAGCTTGCGACCCGCGGCACGTCTCTTCAAGTTAACAATGTTACTACCCCTATAAATAAAACCTCCCTGGCGTGGTATATCACCACTTGGGTGTTCTCGGTGTTTGATTCCCGGCGAGGTAAATTAGGGAATTTATAACTTCTTAATTGTCTTCGGCCTGGTCTGGGCTGGCAGGAAGCTTTGGGCGTGGCTAGTTAACACCTTTTCGTCAAAGACGTGTCACCAAGCGGTTTGGAGTTACAGTAAGAAGGTATATAGAAACCGATTAGAAATATGGGTAATGTGCATTGCCATACGCCTTCCAAGCTAGCTCGCTTACATCTTAGAGTGCATCTTCATTTATCATCAAGTAAGACTGCAGACAAGGGTTACATTGATATCAATAAAAACAGCCATGTGCGAGACAGACTCACGCAAACGTGGGTTCCGTAGCTGCCTTAGAAGGAAATATATTAATAGTTATCGGGTTGAATTTTATTTAACCGAATGAAAAGTAAATCCCTTTCGTTAGGGCTCATCTTACAAAGTTTGTTTGCTAAGAGTTATAAAATCCTATTCTGTACTAATAAATGCGAAACTTTGTGAGGATGGATCAAGAAGCTTAAATACCTATCCAAGGTCTGCTGTGCAGTCCTATAAGATTACAATTAGACTGAAATATATTAGACTAAGAATTTAGGTTTAAGTTATTGTAATACGTTTGGTTTGCCTAAATAAATTAATAAACAAGGATGGATGGATGGATGGATGTCTGTTACTGCTTCACGCCACAATTGATAAACCGATTTGGCTGAAATTTTGAATAAAGATAGCTTATACCTAGGATAAACACACAGATTAAATTTTATCTCACAAAATTAAAGAGCTCCTGCGGGAATCAAAACATCTTAGTTCTATGCGGACGAAGTCGCGGGCATTATCTAGTGAAGAAACAGATAATCAGATATCACACAAGGAAAAACAAAACCAGAGTATTCTCACGGGGCACCCGGTGTCGGAGCAAATCTTACGTAATGTACCGTGTATTTTGGACTATTTATGTGGTACTGGTGAAGCACGAAGCAATAGCCTAGTGGTGAGGACTGTGGTCTCCTATTCGGGGGGTCGCAGGTTCGATCCCGGGCACGCACTTCTGACTTTTCTAAGTTGTGTGCGTTTAAGAGTATAATATCACATGCTTTAACGGTGAAGGAAAACATAGTGAGGAAACCTGCACCCCTGAGAGGTCTCCATAATGTTCTCGGAAACCCTTCTCTGAGAGGAAATCCGCGCTCAGTAGTGAGCCGCTGATGGGTTGCTGCTGCTGATGATGATGATGATAATTATGTGGTGCTGGTGATACATGCCCGTGTTTCGTTGCTCCTGTACTTGTTTTACTACTGGAAGAGCGGCAGTGTACACTGTACAGCGATGCGTTGTACCATACAGATATTTCCTGTTATTTCGGGTTATAGCTAAAGAATTTTATATTTTTCCATGAGTATCATAAAATTCCGCAAATAAACGTTTGCTCCTTTCTAATATTCGCACCATAACCGTAAGGTTCCTTTTACAATTTTGCTTCGGAGTTCTAAAAAGAAATTTATAAATTTACAGTTTAAAGCTGCCTCCAAATGGTAGAGCATTATTCACATACTAGAACTTATTCAGTATGATAAAAATAATTATTTTTTTACAAGTAATGACTTGAAAAACTGTACCGTTCGCAGCAAAACTTTCCAACAACTCGTATAAATCATAAAATCCTGCTATTTAAGTATCGGAGATGTTAACTTATAACTTGTGTAGAGTCAACAAAAATGTTAAATTTTTAATTACCGTGGTTAATTGGGATATTGCAAAAAAAATTGGTTGTCTGTAGTCGGTTTACTGTGGACTGCAGTCTCCTGATGGAGGGGGGGGGGGGTCTGGGCTAGCGTGGTGGACTATGGCCTATAACCCTTCTCTGAGAGGAGACCTGCGCTCAGTAGTGAGACGTTATATTGTTGATGATGATGATGATGAAACTGAGGGTCTTCCAAAATAAGTAAAACACGCATCCGCTTTTAGTTTCAAGTTTTTATTTTAGTTTGATAGCTAATTCAAACTATTGATTCGCCAAATTTTTATGACGTCACAGTTCTATTCAGATATGATTAGTTGGCATCATTAGATATACTATTATTATTAGATATCGGCTATTGTACGAGCATCTGCTGATGCTAGAAGAGCTGGATCATATTTTGCACAAATGCGCGGAAATTCAGGCTAAATAAGTATAGGAATTAGATTATATGAGCGTATAAGTTTTACCGTTACACTTTAATAGACTCATAGAATTAAGAAAAATAATTCCAAAATAAATAATAAAATAAAAGACCTCGTCTGTTTTTTTTTTTAGAATTAAATTATATGAGCGTATAAGTTTTACCGTTACATTTTTATAGACTCATAGAATTAAGAAAAATAATTCCAAAATAAATAATAAATTATCAGACGAGGAAAGCCAATTTCTGATGATATCACAAATTCAAAAATGTCGAATTATTTCACAATAGACACTTCTGGTATCTTAGTTTTCTGTCAACGGTACCTAAAACACGTTGTTTTCGAAGGCACCACAGCGAACGTTTAAAATTTTGTTTCTGTCACTACATTAGCAGAAGATTACAAGTTTTATCGCCTCGCGGCAGAAGTTTAGTCGTTTCAACTTAATGGTACATAAACACAGCAAAACAAGCGAAACCGAGGAGGTGCCACATACTAGAGGCGATAATGTCGCAAAAAACCGCCGAAAAAACAAGCCTTGACTTGACTGGTGTTCAAGAGGAACAGTCATACTTTTTGACGTTGTGTTTGCCAATTTTTATTTTGGGAAATCAAAGTTATCGTCGAGCATCAAAGGGTTCCTAATGGTATTAAATGATGCTTAAAGGGCTGTGTGTTCAGACTTCAAGCTACCATGATAATGATGACATTTGTACAGCGATTCATATTAATATTATTACAACATGATAATTTATAACTACAATAACTAACAATTTGAGTACCTCATAAGAGTATCATTTTCCTAAAACGTATAATATTTACTCGGACAGTTAATTTAAAATAAATATTGACATCAAACGTCATTTATGTCTCCCCGACTATTCCGGATACCTATATTTAAATAAATTATTATGAGAGACTAGACGATGACTGCGATTTGGTTTTCCCGTGGGAACTATTCAATTTTCCGGGATTAACCTATGTGCTAATCCTGGATATGAGCTATCTCCATTCCAAATTTAAGCCAAATCGGTTCATTTGTTGCGGGGTGAAGGAGTAACAAACATCCATCCATACATCCTCACAAACATTCACAATTCACAAGTATAATATTAGTAGGATTAAGAATTGCTCTACCTATATTTTATCGCATCGTAATATAGTAATAGTAGTACTTACTCATCATTTATCATCATTAGCAACCCATCATCGGCTCACTACTGAGCGCAGGTCTCCTCTCAGAGAAGGGTTTTATAGGCCATAGTCCACCACGCTGGCCCAATGCGAATTGGCGGACTTCACACACCTTAGAGAACATTATAGAGAACTCTCAGATGTGCAGGTTTCCTCACGATGTTTTTCTTCACCGTTGAAGTGATATTTAATTGCTTAAGCCCACATGACTCCGAAAAGTCAGAGGTGAGTACCCGGGATCGAACCAGCGACCTCCCGGATAGGAGACCACAGTCTTAACCACTAGGCTATCACTGCTTACTTACTACTTACTTACTTAGTACTTACAATCAAGCAAAAAAATCCTTTATTTCTTTCTTTCTTTCTTGGTAGGTAATGTAAATGTTGACTGATGTTTGAAGTTTGCATCTCTATCGTCTATAGCTCATCGGGCGAAACATGCTAACCGTTATGTTTTGATATACATTTTATAAAACGCGTGACTTTTGATCATAAATCATGAGTTTGGACGAGCCAAAGTAATTCATAAGTTTGGAGATTTATCAACGCAAAGTGGCCCCGAAATTGAATCTAATTCGTAGGTTGTGTGTTATTTATTAGTAGTTGAAGCGTGTATCACTTAGTGCCGCTAAAGCTGTTTTTCCTTTGAAGATTATCTTTTAAGAGATTTATTTAACAGATTTTTACTTTCGATTTTATAATATGTTTATTTTCTGAGATAGAGATATCTCAGAAAATAAAGAAGTTTTGGAACGTAAGTTCCTTATCGCGCGGTACGGAAGGGGGCTTAGACGGAAAAAATTAAGGAACCGACACTCGACATATTTTTGAAACCGACACTTTTTTGTTGAATGTGAATTTTGCATTGTGTACGGTATTTTCGCGATACAACATTGGGTCTCCGTTTTCTTTTAAAAAAAAATTCTACTTTATTACCCTTACTATCCTTATTAATCCTATTATATCTAAATATATACAAGGAAAAGGTGACTAACTGACTGACCTATCAACGCACAGCTCAAACCACTGAACGTATCGGGCTGGGCAATGGGATACAGATAGCTATTATTATGAATATGACGTAAATATGAGAGAACATCCGCTAAGAAAATATTTTTGAAAATTCAACTCTTAAGGGGATTAAATAGGAGTTTGAAAAATCGAACTTACCGTGAGGGAAGCGAAGCAAAATCCGGTTTGTCCTTCTATCACACAGCAACGGAGGATTCTTGCATGGGTATAATAGGGCTTTTATCCCGCAAAAACCAAGAGACAGAGAATCACGTTCGCATTTATGATAATATTGTTCGCAATTATAAATAAAATAATATATAGATTTTAGAAAATGTAAATCCACGTGGACTAAATTGCGGGCATCATCTAGTGTTAATATAAACAATTCTGTAATCCCAAACAGTTTACGGAACGGTACTTCCGGGATAAATTAAATAAACTTAGGTCAGCTGACCTCTTCCCCGGTCCGACCCCGGGAGGGTTACAGATTACAGCGGTAATATTGTTAAACCTTTCACAATTACATTTGTAATACATGTCCAGTTTGCCCCGTTTATCGGGTGATATTCAATTTGCATTTTGTTCGACACTAATCTAACAGGAAGCAGTGATAGCCTAGTGGTTAGGACTGTGGTCTCCTATTCGGGGGGTCGCAGGTTCGATCCCGGGTACGCACCTCTGACTTTTGGGAGTCAAGTGCGTTTAAGCAATTAACTATCACTTGCTTCAACGGTGAAGGAAAACATCGTGAGGAAACCTGCACATCGGAGAGTTCTTCATAACGTTCTCGAAGGTGTGTGAAGTCCGCCAATTCGCATTGGGCCAGCGTGGTGGTCTATGGCCTATAACCCTTCTCTCAGAGGAGATCTGCGCTCAGTAGTGAGCCGTTGATGGGTTGCTAATGAATCTACCAGATAAGATAATAGCGTAAATGATTGTTACGGATTTCGTCGGACAAATAATGTTCTGGTTGTTTAGAAATGTCCTTAAAATTACCAATATTAACTAAAATAAAACTTTCTAAATATATAAAAGGAAAAAGTGACTGACAGACTGACTGACTGAATGAATGACTGACTGATTGATTTATCAACGCACAGCTCAAACCACTAGACCGATCGGACTGAAATTTGGAATATAGATAACTATTATGACGTAGACAACCGCTAAGAAATGATATTCGAAAATTCCACTCCATACTTAGGGGGTAAAATAGGGATTTGAAAAATCGATTTTAACGTGAGCGAAGCCGCGGGCAATAGCTAGTAAATTTATATAATACTAAGCTGGTGTCTGAAAAACCTACAAAGAAATAGATTTTTCTTTTATTGTATTGTTAGGAATGCAAAAGTGTGTCTGTTTGTTGGTTGGTCTCTCAATGACGCAGCAATAGAGCAACGTAGCGAAGTGATTTTTGCATTTTGCAGTTTAAAACCTGGTCATTGACATAGGCCCCAATTTATAGTGACTTTTTAACCCGGAAAAAATTGGTTGTCTGTAAAGTCGGTTTACGGACGATAGTTTTACGTGATAACGTCATAAAGAAACATTGACGATGACTGGCGGGCGGCGGCGGGCGCTGTCTAAGCCAACGCTTGTGCCGATGGTGCCTCTCTATCACTTGTTCCGCGCTCTCGCTTGCACCCTCAGGCTTAGGTGGAACGTGACACTTTTTTGTGTGTACAGCCGGTGTTCATCGATTTATAAGACGTTATCACGTCAAAAACAAAGGGTTCCCGCGGGATTTTTATAAACCCTAACTCCACGTGAACAAAGGCGCTAGCAAAATCTAGTGTAAATATTAGTAAGGATAGTTAGTGGTACTTATATAGTAGATAGATATCTCAAATAAATAATGTATAAATCGTCTAAAACGCCTTTTCAAAAATCTTTGAATATTATTTAAAAAAGTATTCATTAAATAATTACAGACCTTGACTAAAAATATCTACCAAATAAAATTAAAGCCCAAAAAGTAAAAAAATATTCTACCTATTCTATCTCTGACAACAAATAATTTTAAATTTTATACCTACAACTTTACAATAAATGTAATAAATATTTATTATTGCTAGAAATACGTTATTACTAAAACGGAAAACATTTATTATTACGCTAGTTAAAAGTTTTTTGAAATTGGATTAGATCCAATTAGGTAGGTAACTTTTTTCCCTATCATCAAAATTGAGAAGTCAACTGTAAAATTGAGTAATATTACGTTTTTCACCCTCTTATACCTACCTACCCAATTACAGCGGCGATATCCCAGGAGTAGTTACTACTACTCCACTGTAGTACCTATTAGGACTTCAGTCTCTTTTTAGGGTTCCGTACCCAAAGGGTGCCAACGGGACCGTATTAATAAGCCTCCGCTGTCCGTCCGTCCGTTCGTCCGTCCGTCTGTCAGCGGGCTGTAACTCGTAAACCGTAATAGGTAGACAGTTGGAATTTTCACAAAGTATGTATTTCTATTGCCGCTATAATATAAAATAATAAAAATTAAATTAAATTATAAAATAAAGGGGGTTCCATACATGAAAAAGGAGTCTAAATAAAATTTTATGTTTTACCCTGGCATGTGAGGTGTCATTGTCTAGAACTTATTAAGTGGAGTTCAAATATATTTTTTATTATTATTTAGCTTCAAAAATGAAGAAATGGGGGGCCATCAAAGTTGTGACCAAAAAAAACGAGCATTTTTCCCCATATATGCTAATTTAGTACTATCTAAGAACTAAGATATTATCTAAATTCAGCAGTTGCTCTTTTCAAGACAAAACGTTACAATATTATTATGTAGCTATTATAAGTTATTATATTATTACCTTGTGGTGCGGGCATATTTAGTATTTTATTAATGAACACAAAAATATATTATACGCAACGTTCTGTATTATGTACTCATATTAGCTACATACATACCTACATGTAGGTATAATGTACTACAGATGCTTGCGAGTCAACATCAGAGGCCCAATAAAAAACCTCTCATAACAATTATAATATTATTGGAGTCCATAAATTTCAACAGGCGCCAAACTTCCCACATCAAAATGGCCGACTACATCCGAGTTTCGCCGAAAACGCCGAACGCCTCATAAATTTTCGGCAAATCGTCAGCCAATTACAGACTTGAAATTTTATGGGTCAACTTGTAAGGAATAATTCTTTTTTATCGCTATAGTTTTTAAAAGGTTGAATGCGACGCTAATTTATGAATGAATTTTAGTTGAGAAGTAACTTTAATTCGGGCATTCTTGTCGTAATAACCAATCCACCTTTGTTGACTTTATGAATGAAACGTCGTTTGTGAGTTTTTTTTTTATATCATTATTATAATATCCACCAAATACCTGTTTCTTTAATGTAATTATTTAATTAAGCTCTGATAGCCTTAGTGACGGCTGGGCAGCGTTCGGGAAACTCCGAGATGTCTTGTCGTCCAAAATCCCTCAGTGCCTGAAGACTTAATGTTTTGAACAGTGCGTGTTGCCAGTGATGACTTACGGATCCGAGACATAGTCGCTCACTGTGGGCCTCTTAAGTTATTTACTTCCTCAGTGTCGCTCAGCGGGCAATGGAGAGAGCTATGCTCGGAGTGTCCCTGCGGGATCGAATCAGGAATGAGGAGATCCGTAGGAGAACCAGAGTCACCGACATAGCTCAGCGAGTCGCGAAACTGAAGTGGAAATGGGCGGGGCACATAGTTCGAAGAGCTGATGGTCGCTGGGGTCCCAAGGTGCTGGAGTGGCGACCCCGCACCGGGAAGCGCAGTGTTGGCAGACTCCCAATAGGTGGACCGAAGACATCAAACGAGTCGCAGGGAGCCGCTGGATTTGGGCGGCGCAAGACCGAGGCCTGTGGAAGTCCATGGAGGAGACCCTCGTCCAGCATTGGACGTCTTAACCCATTTGTTACCCGTGTTACTACCAGTCTTACTACGAATAGTAACACGGATAATTTTTTTTCCCGTATTACTACTATTTGCCTCAGTTGTAACATAGGAAATTGTTACTACTGGGTAAGTTCTGATAAAAACCTTTTTTTTTCAAAATCTTAAGCGTGAGTACCCACTGATAATTAAGATGATGTTTTGATATTTCATCCCTTGTGAAAGGTTTTTTCCTATAATACAAGTATCCGGGTTTACCCAATTTAATACAAAACAAAGTAAACTAACATTTAATTAACTGGTGTCGACTCTGGGATAGCTAGGGCCCAACAGAAGTTGTTGCGTGCGAAAATTAACAAACTTATCCAATAAAAACTCGGTCAATATAAAGGGATCAATATGTGATTTAAAAAGTTGTCATATTATTTTTCTAGTTTCTAATGTTAGGTAGAAACTATCTGTGATTCGATAAATTGACTCGGCATACTACCTGCAATGGGGTAGGTTTTTATTATGCATGTATTTTTAACCGACTTCAAAAATGGAGGAGGTTATCAATTCGTCGGAATCTTTTTTTTTATGTATGTTCACCGATTACTCCCTTAATTAAGACGCCTCCGATTAAGACGCCTGAATCGATTTGAAAAATTCTTTTTTTTTCTGAAATGGTATACTTCCCAGGTACTTCCATTTAAATTTTATCGAAATCGGTCGAGCGGTTAAAAAAAATCAACAATAAACTATATACTTTGCAGTAGCGTGGGTGTTTGAAGTCGGTTTTTAAAAATATTTTTGGAGTTTACTCCTTAAGAATCGATTTTAGCAGCCCGGTATGAGAAAAATCCGGACAGTAAAATCAATTTATCAATGACCTTGTTACGTTTTTCACAACGTTTAAATTTCTACCCTAACGTTGAGTAAATAAGGTTGGTTTTCGCTTGAGTTGTCGAATGCCCGTGTCACGTTTTTCACAACGATGCAAATCTCCACCCCTAACGTTGAGTAAACAAGGTTGGCTTTCGTTCACATGTAGATCAGCGCCATCTTTCGGCTGTGTTGTACTGCACGGTGTTGTACTCCGTACAACACCGTGGCTATTCAAATAGTTTACACATAAGCCGAAAGATGGCGCTGATATACATGTGAACGAAAGCCAACCTTGTTTACTCAACGTTAGGGGTGGAGATTTGCATCGTTGTGAAAGGCGTAGCGCGGCCATTCGACAACTCAAGCGAAGACCAACCTTATTTACTCAACGTTAGGGTAGAAATTTCAACGTTGAGTATGAAGTAAACTCCAGTTGTGCGTCGTGCTGACACACACAATTTTTTTATATTAAATTTTTATATTATTATATTTTGAAATCATTCTTTATGTGATGCAAAAATAAAACGTGAATCTGTAGCTCATAGCATAAAAAACATGAATCTGTCACGAAAAATCTATATTACAATTACATCAAAACTCATTTAAATACTGTCATTCACACACCTTTGAGAACATCATGAAGAACTCGGAGGCGTGCAGGTTTCCTCATGATGTTCTCCTTCACTTTTGAAGCATGTGATATTTAATTGCTTAACCACACAACTCCGGAAAGCCAATTAAGGTTCGTACCCGGGATCGAACCTGCAAGGAACCCAGACCAGGAGACCGCATTCCTAACCACTAGAATAGAATAGAATAGAAATGTTTTCTATTCAAATAAACTTTTTACAAGTGCTTTTGAATCGTCTCTGAGTCTACCACTGGTTCGGAATGCCCTTCCTGCCGAGAAGAACTAGCAAGAAACTCGGCGATTACTCTTTTCAAAACAAAGTTTACAATACAATAGATACTATGCTATTTATGCAGTGTTTCCACAATGAGTCCCACAAAAGCATACCTAATTATAATTTAACACATGATAAGACGGGCAGACAGAAAGTATTTTTTCCCCATTCCCGCCGGTGGAACCCGTTCACGAGCATGAAGCATGATCCAGCCATTGCTTCGCTCAACCATATTTGAAGGAACGTAACTAGACCATCACTGTTCTATCAGCATAAATGAAGGACCGCAAATAGCAATTCCTATATTGAACGGAGCGAGGTCGGCGCGGCCATTTTGGCAACATTACCTAAATTCCCCGATATATCAATACTGTCAAACGCACGTATCGTGTGTCGGGGGAACGACTCTGTCACTTCTGTAGGGGGCTGTGGGGTGGGGAATTGGTATCACTGCCTTATTATGTACAATCAGTTTATACTTATTTGGATTTTTTTAGCTATTGCATAGCTTTTATCGCGGGCGTTGAGCGCGGCGACTGAAGCAAGAAATTCCGTAACAAAAATAAACTTAACACCCCCCACTCCGACCGGCACAGCGGTGCGGCGTTGAAAGCCGTGCATCGTCTAACGTCGTTTCAGTTCGGCAGACTTCGGCACGGTGTTTGTGTGCGTGCGACTAGAAAATGCTATGCAATAGCTTTAACGCGGCAGTCCCCGAGTGCCACACGTATTTTTCTTATAGAATCTGCGAACATTCTACTGACTACAAGCAGATTTAGTATAGAATAGAATAGAAATCTTTATTGAAAGCTATAAGTACACTTAAAATTTAAAAACACACAAAATAAATTGGTTGTCTGTAAAGTCAGTTTACGGACGATAGTTTTTCGTCATAACGTCAGAAACATTGATGAAAAATTGTATACTTTTATGAATTGAATTGAATTATTATTATCACTGAATTATCATTATTTTGTATAATACAAAGGAGTTAATTGAAAATTACAATTTTCTCTAGTCACAAGCTAACGCTTGGGCCGGTCGTGCCTCTATCGTTTGTTCCGCGCTCTCGCTTGCACGCGCAGGCTCAGGCGGAACGTGACAATTTTTCGTGCGTTCAGCCGGTGTTCATCGATTATAAGACGTTATCACGTCAAAACTATGCCAGTTACACAATGTATATCAATTTAAGTAATATATTTTGTTAGTTTGTACAACAGTGCAACTCTACCAACAGGCGAATCACTCAGCTTGTGTTCGGGTCGGGTAAGTGCCAGGTCTCCCAACGCTGATTGTAAGTGACCACCTGATGCGGACGTCAATGGTATAGCCTTGGTTTTGGTGATACTGTATCACCAAATCTGACTTAGAGTGACTTTGCCAGGCTCTTTCTTCCACACTTCTTTGACTTTTCAGAGTTATATGCGTTAGTCGCTTGTTTTTAACGGTGAAGGAGAAAATCGTGAGGAAACTCGCCTGAGAGTTCTTCATAATGTGCTCAAAGGTTTGTGAAAGTTGGCAATCCGTACTCGACCAGCTGGTCATCAAAAGTAGTGTCCATATTAACCACGCTAGGCTCTGAGGGTTAGCAAGCTGAAGTGGCAGTGGGCAGGTCATATCTGTCGCAGAACCGATGGCCGATGGGGCAGACGTGTTCTGGAGTGGAGACCGCGTACCGGCAAGCGCAGTGTAGGACGCCCTCCAGCTCGCTGGACCGATGACCTTTAGAAGGTGGCGGGAAGCGGTTGGATGAGGAAAGCGGAGGACCGTGTTTGGTGGCGCGCTCTCGGAAAGGCCTATGTCCAGCAGTGGATGAATACAGGCTGATGGAAGATGGATGAGTTGGCCAGCGTATTGGAGTATAATAATATGGTCTAAGCCCTTTTAATTCAGGAGACTTCTGCTCTTTGATGGAGTCTTAACAGCCAGCCCACTGTCTGCACCGCTAACTTACAATAATTAATGCGAATGTTTGTAAGAATGGATCCTTCACGCCACAATGAATGAACCGATTTAGCTGAAAGGAATTAAGATAGCATATACCCATAATTAAATATAAAAACCATTTTTAAAAAACCGACTTCACACGCCCGCGCCACTACAAAGTATATAACTTATTGTTGATATATTTTAAAATCTGGTCGACCGATTTCGATAAAATTTCAATGGAACCACCTGGTTAGGTACCCTTTGAAACATAAAAAGAATTTTCCAAATCGGTTCAGGCGTCTTCGAGTAATCGGTGAACATACATAAAAAAATATATTCCGAAGAATTGAACACCTCCTCCTTTTTTGAAATCGGTTAAAAATTAAGGCATCATTATAAGCCGGAAAATTTTAGAATTCCCGCGGGAACTTGTTCCACGCAGACGAATTCGCGAGCATCATCTAGTACTGAAAAGAAAGCTTCAAGGTAAACTCTTTTTGTACGCATATTATTATCATACTTGAAATTAGATTGCCCTATTTCCTTATTACCCTCGTTTGAAACATAATGGCTGCTGTGACGTCAGCCTTCTTTAGGTTTAATCCAAACCAAGTTAACAAGTTTTGACGTGATAACGTCTTATAAATCGATGAACACCGACTGCACGCACGAAAAAGTGTCACGTTCCGCCTGAGCCTGAGCGTACAAGCGAGAGCGCGGAACAAGCGATAGAGAGGCACGATTGGCCCAAGCGTTGGCTTAGAGAGCGCCCGCCGCCGCCCATCAGTCATCGTCAATGTTTCTGTATGACGTTACCACGTAAAACTATCATCCGTAAACCGACTTTACAGACAACCAAATTTTATTAAATATTAGCTATTCTGAACTTTACTAATGTTCTCCTCTCCCCTCCAAATAAGCGGAAAGCTTGTGTTAGGAGTGGGTACGACAATAGTGCAGCGAGTGGGCATCGAACCTGCGTCCTTTCAGTTTTCAGTCCGCACCTGTAACCGACAGGCTATTGAGGTTAATAATTTTTGCAACTGTTTTGAACCTAAATATAACTATTATTGTGAGTAAACAGTTCGTACAGGAGTTCGTCCACTTATCTGGTAATCCATCACATCGACAATTACGTCGATGGTGCCCTATGAAGTCCTCACTGCGCGTGGTTATTTCATGCAAAAATAGGGTATATATCAGCCACATCAGGGCACACGAGCAAAGCCCTTATTGAACTTTTATAAGTTAACAGAGGTCCAGTTGCTGTTGCCAAAATCGGCAGTGAAGTAATGTTGTAATCCAACACATTATTAATCAAAGAAAACTTACTTATGAGCAACCCATTAATGTCTTACTACTGAGCGCAGGTCTCCGCTCAGAGAAGGGTTAAGGTAAGGGTTAGGGCGTGGTGGACACCACGCTGGCCCAATGCGAATTGGTAGACTTCACACACCTTTGAGAGCATTATAGAGAACTCTCAGATTTCCTCACGATGTTTTCCTTCACCGTTGAAGCACGTGATATATAATTGGTTAAACACACATTATAAATAAGATTGATGATCGATCGATCGAACCTGCGACCCCCCGTATAACCACTAATTTATCACTGTTTCAAAGAAAACTACTCTTATAATATTACTCGATGATGCCCGCGACTTCGTTCACGTGGATTAAGGATTCCTCATTCCCTCCCGAACTCTTTAATTTTCCTGGATAAGATGAAGCCTATGTTTTTATCCTGATTATGAGATAGCTCTATTCAAAATATTCCAAACAGTCAAATTGGTCCATTCGTTATGGCAAGAAAGAGTAACAAACATCCATCCATCCATCTTCACAAACTTGCATTTATAATATTAGTATGGTTAGTAATTAAAAGAAAGGTCACATCCCTCAGTAAAAGGGAATATCATACCATAAGAGATTTACAAAGAAACCTCCAAAGTAAACTCTTTCGTATGTGAAATTAGATCGCCCTATTTCCTTATTACCGTCGTTTGGGACATAATGGCGACTGTGACATCATCACTTACGTCATAATTCCCGCTTAGAGCCAGTTCAGAAGTTAACGAGGTTCTAGGTTTGCGTTAAGGAAAATTTTCGGTAACGTATGATTATGAAGAAAGTTTTGTGTGGTTTATGGACTTGTAATGCGGTAAGTTTCGGTTTTTTTGAGTTACTTAAGTATGTCTTTGATGGAAATATGTATGTATGTCACTTAGTATTATAGTAGCCTAAGTATGTCACGCTCTCTTTTTCAAACATTTCTGTGGTGGAGCCGTGTGATTCGGGTTGTTACGTTCCCTCAAATATGGTTGAGCGAAGCAATGGCTGGATCATGCGTCATGCTCGTGAACGAGTGCCACCAGCGGGAATGGGGCTACTTTCTGTCTTTCTGTCTGTGTTAAATTATAATCAGGTATACTTTTGTGGAACTCATTGTGGAAACACTGCATACATAGCATAGTACCTATCTATTGAATTAAAACTTGTTTTGAAAAGAGCAACCGCTGAGTTTCTTGCTGGTTCTTCTCGGCAGGAAGGGCATTCCGAACCAGTGGTACTAGTAGACTTATTGACGATTCAAAAGCTCTTGTAAAAAAGTTGATTTGAATGAAAAACATCTCTATTCTATTCTATTACAGCTTGAATAATTCTTAGTAATAATGATACCCGATTGAGTTAGTTGTCGTAAAAAAGTTGCCTGTGTCACTCTCGGTCCTCAATGCATATGCAAAAAATCACGTCGATCCGTAGCTCGATTGAAGGACAAACGAACAAACAAACATACATTCGCATTTATAATATTCTTAGTAAGGTTAGCTTTCGCCCACGTTGATTTAGGTTTTTCTCGTGGGAGGTATTTATAAAAAGAAGCCTGTGACACTCTCCAGGTTCTCCAGTTATACCCATGCAAAATATGACATCAATCCCTTGCTTGCTTGCGTTTTTGTGTGATTGAAGGACAAACAAATTGATTTTTTGCTTTATTTTTAGTAAGTACATGCTAGAACTTGCCGTTCTGTTTGAACTAATTCAATTGTCCAACCTGCTGAGGCATGTTCATACAAAAATCTTTCATAGTCCCGTCCAAGGCACGGCTTAGCATGAATCAACCTTTGACATGTTACGGGTAAAAATATATATCGTTGTGTTTACACAGAGGGCGTTTTGACTTTGTTTGTTTGACCCTAATTAGTAGGAGCGTTTGTCATAAGGCATATAAAACAACCCTCAATTTGTCTTTGACGTTTTTGAAACACCTGAGTAATCTTAAACATGATCTTGTTGATCTTATTCTTTATAAACGACTTTTACCAACAAATGTGTCTTGCATGGACTTCCACAGGCCTCGGTCTTGCGCCGCCTGTATCCTGCGGCTCCCTGGGACTGGTCTGATATCGTCGTTCCACCTAGTGGGGGGTCTGCCAACACTGCGTTTTTGGTACGGGTCGCCACTCCAGTAGGCCATAGGCCTTAGGCCTCAACAACCATCAGCTCTTCAACCAAAATGCCCCACGCATTTCCTCTTCAGCTTCGCGACTCGCTGAGATATGTCTATAACTTTGCTTTTCCTACGAATCTTCTCATTTCTGATTTGTCTTAGTAAAAAAGTACAAATAAATGTAGCTTTATTAACCGACTTCAAAAAAGGAGGAGGTTCTCAATTCGTCGGAATCTTTTTGGAGTTTATTGGAGTTTACTCCTTTAGAATCGATTTTAGGCGCCCGGTATGAGAAAAATTCGAGGAGTAAAATCTACTTATCAATGACCTCGTTACGTTTTTCACAACGATGCAAATTTCTACCCTAACGTTGAGTAAATAAGGTTGGTTTTCGTGCGAAAGATCTTTCGCTTCGGGAAGCCGAGCGCGTACCGATCGGGTCCGAGCGAATGGGGGCCGAGCTATTGTCTCGCCACTTTTCTCGGCCGAGTGGTCGGCCGAGAGTACTGTCTCGCATCAGTACTCGGTAGGTGTAATCAGCCTATAAGGAGTAAACTCCAGTCGTGCGTCGGAGCTGACACACACACTTTTTTTTATGTATGTTCACCGATTACTCGAAGACGCTTGCACCGATTTGAAAAATTATTTTCTTTTTTGAAAGGGAATACTTTCCAGGCGGTCCCATTTTAATTTTATTGAAATCGGTCAAGCGGTTTTAAAAAAAACAACAAAAAATTATATACGTTATAGTAGTGGTGTTAAAAGACGGATTTTTAAAAAAGATATTTTTATATTAAACGACACACGTCGACACGGTATGATGAGTCGAAATAATTATATGGATGTATGGATCGAAATGTATGGATCGAAATATCGACACTTCAAATTAAAACATTAATTTATACGTGGTACATTCTCGTATTCATAATTTATTGGGATTAATCCACGAAATAAGTTTAAAATCTTTAGTTTATATAACGTGCAGTATTTTTAACCCTTCTAATAGTCACTATATTTAATCTGTATCCATCCCAAGCAGTGCACAAACCGTGAAGGTTCCAGCCCAAACACGAATACCCACTTAGCGGACACAACAAAAATCGGTAAAACTCGGTCAAAATGAGAAAAATGGCCTTTCAAACCAGACGGGGCTATATTGTGTGGACCTTATTGCTTTGTTGTCCGAAATATCGTTTTTATTTATAACCACTTTAGGCGAATGATTGAGAAATAAAAACTTTCGGTTGTAATTGCTTTATTAATGTTTTAATTGTAATATGCAGACTTTATTTTATACTAGCTGATGCCCGCGACTTCGTCCGCGTGGATTTAGTTTTTAAAATCCCTCGGGAACACTTTGATTTTCCGGGATAAAAGTAGCCTTTGTCACCCTCCAGGTCCTCAATTATACCCATGCAAAAAATCACGTAGATTCGTGGCTCTGTTGCGGCGTGATTGAAGGTCAAACCAACAAACAAACACACTTTCGCATTTATAATATTAGTAAATATGATTAGAATATTAAATTACATAGGAAAACACTGTAATATTACGTCCATACGATGTATTACATCCATACCTACTATGTAGTATGTAGGTATAATGATCGTTTGACAAAATCTGACGCCTTTGGAGTAGTTTGACTTTGACAAAATAGTATACACGATGGCTATATAAGATAAATTAAACATGCCAGCTTAAGATGAGCCGTACATTCAAAGTATCCTGTAGATTCCGGGGTTCAAGTTATTTGGACCTTACTGAAGATTGTGATGTCTATAATTTCTGAACTACGAAATTGACGACCTTGAAATAATTACAGGACAATCTCTAAAGAACCTCCTTTCTAACAAAAAAAGAATGGATTAAATCGGAATACGCCTTAATGAATTACAGCGAAATACACATTTTGACTTTCATCCCCTCTCCCAAGGGAACCGTGCTGAATTTCGGGATAAAAGGTATCCTATATTATACCTCGTAGTATTAACTTAAATCGTGCCAAGTTTCATTTAAATCCGTCCAGTAGTTTCGGCGTGATGCGCGGCCAAGATACAGACAGACAGACAGACAGACAGACAGACAGACAGACAGACAGACAGACAAAAAATAAAAAAAAAATTGTTTTGGCTTCAGTATCGATTATAGAGTGCCCTCAAAGAAAAATTTTCAAAATATCTTCAATGTACAGAATTGGACCTGTTACAGTTTTATTATATTATAGACTAGGTTTTACTTTTCTGCCTGACAAAAATTAAATAAAAATCTGTTTAGAGCTCAGTATCGAAAATAAAGCATCCACAGGTTAAAAGTTTAAAAATATGTATATAGAAATCTTCCCGTTGCAGTTTTAAGTATAGATTAAGTTTAAGTATAGACTAAGTGTAGTAAGTAAGTATGAATATCTGATGCCTCCGGCGTTAGCCGCAAGGATTTAGGTTTTGAAAATCGTGATATATTTTTTATTTTCTTTTCTACTCAGCTGCATCAGATGCAACGATGAGATCTGATGACGTAGCAGAGGGCGGATTTGACATGAGTTCTGCTGCCAAAGTCACTCATATTTTCAGTAATGAAAAAATCCGATACTTCTTCTTTCGCTTTTTCTCTTACGGATCTTGAAGCCGCATGCGGCCTTATACCTATTGTGGAAACATTACACTAATTGTCAGAAAACTTGCACCATAACATTCAGTGCTTGAGTGGGATGCCAAGAACTTGGGAACTTCTCGAGTTAACTGCGATTTATGTGACGATGGTAATGTAGCGGATGATTTTCTATTTTCCGGACATTGCGGAGTAGCTAGTTGAGTTAGTTTTGACGTTTTCATTGTCTTATAATCCTTAATATCTTTCCGGCTGCACATCGTCCTAGGAGGTGAAAATGATATTATAGTGCACAAGTGTGTGCTCAAACATGTGCAGTCTCTTTTTCTTGACTCTCAGGCTGAGATCTATAGATCAAACTCTGGCTCTGCTTAAGACGATGTTCAATTGGCCATAAGTTGAGCTAAAAGTTTTACTATCTACCTACTAGCCTTTTATTACGTACCTACATTTGTTATAATAACTATAGAATTATTGTAGCTTGATAAGGTACTAATATTGTAAACTAATAACACTGTGCACAGTAAAACCGACTGTGGTTTTTGTGGCACTAAATGTAAAAAAAAAAAAAACCATGTACTTAATGATTAATAAATATAAATAAAATAAAAGACTCAAGTTAGAGTTAAAATGAGACACAAATATTATGTCCTGACATAAATCTGTCTCGATTTAACTCGATCTTGAGTCAAGCTGTGTGGGATCTCAGCTTTGTAGTCAGAACGGCAGTCCGACATGACTGGAAAGAGATAAATTTAATATAAAAAATTATTTTTAAACAACCGACTTGAAACTCTCGCTTTACTACATTCAAAAAATTCAATTCACAATTCAAAATTCAAAATTATTTATTTCATGTAGGCCAACCTGTGGCTCTTATGACACGTCAAGATTCTTACCCACACTATACAAAGTATTATATAATTTATTGTTTATATTTTAAAACCGCTCAACCGATTTCGATGAAATTTATATGAGACCACCTGGGGAGTATACGCTTTCAAACAAAAAAAGAATTTCCCAAATCGGTTCAGGCGTCATCGAGTAATCGGTGGACGTACATAAAAAAAAGATTCCGACGAATTGATAACCTCCTACTTTTTTGAAGTCGGTTTATAAAATGTAGAACCGACGGATTCACGTGCTCTCTGAGGCACGGGGTTGAGTCAAAGACCGCCAACTTCCCATCATCTAGCTGCTTCTCAGAATTTCTTGAGAGGAGAACCTAAAAACTCTGCTTCTAACCAGTCTTCTTCTTCTTCTTTGTTAACCGATAGATGTCCACTGCTAGACAAAGGTGTCTTGCGTGGACTTCCACAGGCCTCGCTCTTGCACCGCCTGAATCCAACAGCTCCCTGCGACTCGTTTGATGTCGTCGGTCTACCTAGTGGGGGGGTCTGTCAATACTTTCCGGTGTGGGGTCGCCACTGCAGCACCATGGGACCCCTACGACCATTAGAAGCATGCCCATATTGCCCCCATATGTCGCAGAAGCAAAAAGTATACCGTCTCAGCATTATTGTAGCAGGTTTTTTGAAAAACCCGAACGCTGGTTTTCTGCCGGTACCAGTTTGAATGACATTACGTGCTACTATAATTTCTTAAGCTCAAAACAGTCTACGAACGCTCACTTGACCTAATCTAAGCAAAATGAAAAAAAAAAACAGAAGAAACCTCAAAGGATTTTAACAAGATGTTATCTCTTTTCAACGCAATGGGAATAAAAGGGATGGAAGCTTGAATTAGCGCGATACCCACCGCAGAATTAAAACTTTCCTCTTATGTTACCGTTGATATAGAAACCCGAAGATATACATTATAGAGCTGTTTCTACATGGCGTGAATAATGTGATGGTTTATTCTTTAATGTTACAAAACCGGTCAGACAGTGGTTTTAATATGTTTTCTTCGGCACTTTGGAAATGAAAAATTAGATTCTTGTCCGTAAAATCGTTCACCCATCAATTTACCCATTTGGGTCAAAGCGCAATTAAACTAAATATTATTATTTATTTATTTATTTTATTTTATTTACAATAATTTATACATATTTTCTTTATTTCTTTAGCGCCCTTAAGCGTTGCCGGCTTGTCTGGGCGCTGCACATTCCTCTATAAACTATATTGTATTCTATCTATACTATAAACTATTCTAAGTATATATACACATAAATACTGTGGATGTGACAAAATTTAAAACTAATCGCGGTAGAGACAAAAAATTTAAAAAGCAAACACAAACGTGACGGTATTAAATAAAATATAAAAGCCATATTATTATGAAGACGAAGCTAGTAGGTATTAGTACTTATGGGGCTATGCGTTCGGATGCAATACTATACTGTATAGGCTGATTCCGTTTGAGCATGAATAGCCTGGATAAGAATAATTTTGTAATCTATTTATTTTATTTTATTTTTTAATTTAATATTTTGATAGATATTCTCAATTTTATTTTATTTAATTACGGGTTATTTAGTAAATATTCTTTGATTTTGTACTTTATATTGTTTTTTCTTGTTATTTTAGATTTAAGGTCATTAGGTAGTTTATTCCGCTAAGAGCGGACTTTGACTTTGGTTGGACAACATTTTTGAGATGAAACTAAACAAACTTATTTAAAAGGGTAAAGTTATTGATCGTCGTCATCACTGTCAACTCAAAGACGTCTATTATTGGATACAGGTCTCTATTGTCATGATCTTGGGCCACTTGAGTTCAGGGTCACCCTGCGATTCGTATGATATCATCAGTCAATTTGGTTGGGGTTTTCCAGCAATGATAGATAGATACATAGATAAAAATTGTATTTGTTTACGAGAACAATTCAATTTTACAATATTGGCTTACATAACTAAAAAAATCGTGCTTACAGTAAGTAAAGCTATTGCATATAGTCGTTCGTGAACAAATAAGGCTCACTCAGCACAAAGCTGCAGCAATGACAATTCTTTCCAGTGCAAGGTCGCCACTAAGGACCTTGAGACCAAAACACATAATTTCATCTAAACGAACTGTGGCCTGCCAATTTCCACTTCAGCATAACACCAAAATAACTCCAAAATGTCAGAGATAGGTGCCCGGGATCGAGCCCGTGTCTCCTCGAATAGGAGACCGCATTCATAACTACAAGCTAACCACTATAACACTACTCTTTTCTAATACAAAGACATAAAAGCAAGAAAATAAATAACAAATCCGTTGACCAAAGCTACTTCTTCACAAAACTTGTGATGAAACGAGTTGATTTTTTTGTCTCTTTTTCCGCAAACACATTTAAAAAATTAGGAAAATAACTGTCCAAACTCTTTCATTATAATAAGGGGTAAAAATGGTCGAAAAAATCTTTTTCATCTCCCCATCTCGGAAAGATTATTTTTGCTCTTCGATATCGGAGTGCAAAAGCCGTTTTTATCCTCTAGAGGATAAAGTATTATTTTTGCTCTTCGATATCGGAGTGCAAAAGCCGTTTTTATCCTCTAGAGGATAAAGTAAATTGAATTTAGAACATCGTGTGCACTAAGTTTGTGAATTCAAAACATCATTAAACCTATTTACTTTTACCTCCATGGTGCCGAATTTATCATACAACCTTTTTTAATTTGTTAACAACTCAGACTTGGAACCTTCTTGGTGTACTTTTTTTTAATTTGCTTTGCGCGCGCCATTTTCTTTTCACGTCATATTGTTTGAATGGGGAGATGAAAAGTTACGTGTTGCACTCGAGTGCAAAGATTTTTCACCTCGTGCTCTTTTGATTCCCTCGCTAACGCTCAGGATTCTAATAATTTTAGAATCACTCGCTGCGCTCGTGATTCAATTTTAGAATCCTTCGCTTGCTCGGTCATCAAAACTGAGCACGCGGTTAAAAAACAACTTTGCACTCTTGTATAACAAATAACTATTTGTTTAGCGGAAACTTAACGGTTTGTGTAACACAGTCAGTATGAGTAAATTACTTTGACTGTTTACAACTAATTTCAATCAAAATCATTATTCTATATCATGTAGTTGTTATGACACTTCTAGACTCTACCAGTAGTAGGAAAGTAAGTCGTTTTGAAATTAACACTATTTTATTTAATTTCAATATAAACAATCACTTTTCTTTTGTAAACTATATTTACGCAAGATTTATAAGGGCATAATATTATTGATATCTTGAATTTAAGTATATCAATGGTAAAAGAGTAAAGACCTCAGAATTAAAAGTTTTTTCCACTAAACAAAAAGTTTTTTTCGACCATTTTTACCCCTTATTATAATGAAAGAGTTTGGACAGTTATTTTCCTAATTTTTTAAATGTGTTTGCGGAAAAAGAGACAAAAAAATCAACTCGTTTCATCACAAGTTTTGTGAAGAAGTAGCTTTGGTCAACGGATTTGTTATTTATTTTCTTGCTTTTATGTCTTTGTATTAGAAAAGAGTAGTGTTATAGTGGTTAGCTTGTAGTTATGAATGCGGTCTCCTATTCGAGGAGACACGGGCTCGATCCCGGGCACGTATCTCTGACATTTTGGAGTTATGTGTGCTTTAGCAATTAAATATAACATGTTTTAACGGTGAAGGAAAACATCGTGAGCAAACCCTGTACGTCTGAGAGCTCTCCATAATGTTTTCAAAGGTGTGGGCAGGCTGCCAATTTGCACTTGACCAGTGTGGTGAACGATTTGAGAGGAGACCAAGCCCAGACAACAGTGAGCTAGTGATACAGACGATATCTTTCGATATTTAGGGGTTGTCAACGACGAAAATATCGTTTTCATCATACCTATTCGAAAAACGAATATTGGCTTCAGAGGATAGCGGGAGCAAAATTTAATTTTAACCCCATGGGACTTTTCATTTCTCTCTTCTGATTGGTCCGCGTTCGTGCTTTAGCATACTAAAGCGCTAATGCGGACCAATCAGAAGAGAGAATTCAAAAATGTTTGAGAAGCTGTTGTCTTCGATAAGTCACGTGATCAAATTTGTCAATTAGATATATATACGCCCATACTTCCAACATAAATATTAATGTTTAATTATTTCATAAAAAATTATTTTAAACTTTCATTATACGTATTGGTAATGTCAAGGAGGCTGTGGTAATGTCTATACTCTATACATAGTACTCCTAGCTTTTTCTCATAGGTAATGATGAAAAATAGTGTGTGTCATTCGGGGCCAAAATTTTTTGTTCTCGGGCGGAGTATATTGAATTCCTCGCTACGCTCAGGATTCTACTTTAGAATCCCTCGCTGCGCTCGGGAGTCTACTATAGAATCCTTCACTTCGCTCTGAATTCAAAATAACGCCCTCGGGGAACAAAAAATTCCTTTAGCCCCATATAACACAAATAACTATTGTGTTACAAGGGGCCAAAGTGATATTTTGTTCCACGAGGGCGTTATTTTGAATTCAGAGCGAAGCGAAGTTTTCATCATTACCTATGAGAAAAATCTAGTAGTATCCACCTACTAAATATATATAGACATCGTATATTGAAAGCTTAAATAAAACACAAATAAATTATTATTAAATAATTAAACATTAATATTTATGTTGGATACAGTATGGGCGTATATCCGATCGACAAATTGATCACGTGACTTAACGAAGACAACAGCTTCTCAAACATTTTTGAATTTCGACACATACTAAAGCACGAACGAACGAGAAATGAAAAGTCCCATGGGGTTAAAATTAAATTTTACTCTCGCTTTCCTCTGAAGCTGTAACTGAACTAAATAACCTACGAAAATCTCTACCCTATAATTCCTATAAATCTTCCTATTTTTAAATTATGTCTTTAGAGTGGCACGTGAATCGCTAGTGGTAGAACCCTTTATAATGTTGTGATCGTATTAACCCAAGAACTTTTAGAGCGTCAGAAGTAATGAGTTCATAAGACCTAGTCGACATATGCAAGAGTTCGTGTATTAGATTTTAGGGGGTTCCCGTATTGGTTTTATATTAAAGAATATTTAAAATCCAGTATGAATGATACCGGTTTGCTCCATTATCACGAGACTCAACACTGAAGTCGAGAGACACAATTATTTCTATGGGTAAACATCAAAAGAACCTACATCGCAACTTATGTACCTCGACATTCAACATCACATTGAACGTCTACACTACACATCGTTGTTTCAAGTTCCTTTGAGTCCATAGGCAACGTTCGAAATCAAGATGGCATCATTTCATTGTAAAAAAATGAAATGATGATCGTTGGCTCCCTGCACGCCAAACGATGGTGAGCTCCTACCTTTTGTGGTACATCAAGGACCACTCAGTTGCGTCCATTAAAACAATAATGTATTATTATAATAATTGGCGCAATGAGATCGCAGCTTAAATTTCTTAAACATACATAATATATTACCTTGGGTAATTATTTGTCAATAATCAGGAATGTTTACAAGTCCCTGAAATACCATCAAACCTTGAGCCCCCCCCCCCCCCACACACTGTCATCATTCACTCACACACGAATGTGCGAGGCTTTTTTAACCGTGGATTGCTCCACAAGACTTTTTTAAAGTGGTGTGATCCACTGAAGACACTTTTTAACCGTGGTGTGTTTCCACAAGACTTTTTTATAGTGGTGTGATCCACTGAGACTTTTTATAGAGGTGAGCTCCTCTCATGTATAGTTGGTTGTAGGTTAATAGTTATACTGCGTGATGTTAATAGTTATACTGCGTGAAGTCACCACAGAGTGGTGAAGGACTCTAACAACGTTAGAGTCTAGTTCGAGGTTGGTGTCGGACGCCTGGACCAGACAAAACCATAATAGCAATTGCCATCATTAGCTTCATCCTATCTCAGCATCCAACAGTTGGTTGTCACCACGAAGTGGTGATAGGCTCCAACTTAACGTCAGAGCAAGTTCGAAAGTAGAATCAGACACCTGGACCAGACAGCCCGGACTGGCAAGTTTATTAGCCCATCCTAAGCTTATCCTATCACGGCATCCAACCTACAGGTTGACACAACACTCAGCATAGAGCATCGCGATATAGATCAATCTTCATCTGAGATCGTCGGTCGCAAGCCCAAAGACAGGTTCATAAAGCACCAAGGTGCTAGAGCTCCCCATCTATTAAGCAGCATCCAACGTCAAATTAGGTATCACTCATAATTGATTTCGTGTATCGCCCCTTGTATTTGATCAATAATAATTGATATAAAGTATGTCACTACATACCACTTCACATTTCTCATAATACAGTATGTGAATGTTTAAGTCACTGAACATATGCCGCAAACACGGACAATGTTCTTTCTTATAGACGATCCGCGCGTCACGACGCTGCGGTCGTCGCTGCCTTCCCTTACAGTATACCGTTCTACAGAATAGCGTCAACGTCAAATTGAAGTTATGTGACATGAAAATTGAAGTTCCTAAAATTATTATTTTTATGATCTCATGTGAAAGTACATCTCGTAACTTAACTACTGTACCGATTTTGATAAAATTTAATCAACAATTTTTAGTACTATCAAACATGAAAAATTCCTTAGTACGAAGGACTAGGGTCGTTACAAAGCCAATATTCGTTTTTCGAATAGGTATGATGAAAATAACTATTGCTCATAAGAGAGACATTTACTTCTGTCCACGAACCGTGCGAAACGAAAATAAAACCCATTATTTACTCTCACAAAATGGCGGACGGATAGTGTGTCATTTTTCTCCTGCCACTACACTTCCGGCGACGTGAATGATGGATGCCACGAGATGCAGACTCCGGCACGGTTGTAATGTCTTTGTTTTAATGGCTATGTTATACTCTTCAGAAGTATTCCCATGCGCGAGATGTGACTGTTTTCGTCCCCTTATTTAAATTTGCCATATTACATTAAGCTCAAAAAAGATTAGTAACTATTCATTCTAATGATAATATATAAAAATTATTTTTAAAAACACCGATTTCAAACGCCGTAAGATTGTACAGGTATGTTGAAGTCGGACGGGCCTCAATAAAAACTATGAAATCGATGAGCAACGCTAGCTGACTTCAACATACTTACCTGTACAAACCAAAATTATTTTATACTTTGTGCTGGCGTTTGAAGTCAGTTTTATTTTAAAGAATTTTTATATATTATTATTTTAAGTATTTTAGTGGTAGCTTCAAAGATCAATCTTCACATTCTCTGATCGCGAGCGTGACGCTTTTATTCATTGAGGAGTTCCGTCCCCCATCACCGAAGATATTCATCAGAACTTCACCAAATTTAAATGGGACCTATTTGATAAAAAATGAATGAAATCGGTTCAGATTTGACGGAGTTATGGAGTAACATCGACAAAAAAAATACGCGTCAAATTGATAACCCTTTTTTTGAAGTGGGTTAAAAAGACCACCAGTGTCTATAATATAACGATTCCTTGCCTAGTAAATAAAGCATGAAGATAAAAAATAAGCAGTGATAGCCTAGTGGTTAGGACTGTGGTCTCCTATTCGGGGGGTCGCAGGTTCGATCCCGGGCACCTCTGACTTTTCGGAGTCAAGTGCGTTTAAGCAATTAAATATCACTTGCTTCAACGGTGAAGGAAAACATTGTGAGGAAACCTGTACACCTGAGAGTTCTTCATAATGTTCTTGAAGGTGTGTGAAGTCCGCCAATTCGCATTGGGCCAGCGTGGTGGACTATGGCCTATAACCCTTCTCTGAGAGGAGACCTGCGCTCAGTAGTGAGCCGTTGATGGGTTGCTAATCATGATGATGATGATGATAAAAGATTAGAAATCACAAGAATATCTGGGCCTCATAAGAAAGCTTAGGGTCATTCATCAGCGGGCTATGCTCGGAGTATAGTAGTAGGAGCGAAGATCTAATCAGAAATGAGGAGATCTGTAGACGAATTAAAGTTACTGACATAACTAATCGAGACGCGACGCTGAAGTGGAAATGGGTTGAACACAATACAGTTCCAAGAACTTATGGTCGTTAAGGTCACGAAGTCCAGGTGGCGACCCCGCACCGGAAAGCGCAGTGTTGGTAGACCCCCCACTATATGGACCGATGACTTCAGACGAGTCGCAGGGAGCCGCTGGATGCAAGCGGCGCACGACTGAGGCATGTGAAAGTTTTCTTATGTATGAGCAAGTGCTGTACCTATGGACGCTTGTATAGTTCTTGCAATTCACGAGGGCGACTGTCTTATGGTTGTGTGTGTGTCGTATCTGTACAAGTGTGAGCGAGCGCAATGCTCGCGCCTGTCCGCTCCCACCTAGGCTTTGACAGGCACGCACACTTATGCAATGTGCATGTACACGAAGTAACCACAAGTAAAGCTCACTCGCCTTCGTGAATTGCAAAAACTGTACCTGTGGATACAATCGATTTCGTCGAAATGAGCAACCCTAAAATTCTAATTTGAACGCGACCGTAAAGCTTTGGCTATGGTTGACGGTTCGCGTTCAAATTAAAATTTTAGGGTTGCTAGTTTCGACGGAATCGATTGTGTCCACAGGTACAAGCGCCCATAGGTACAGCACTTGCTCCTACCTATGTTGACTTCGACTGGGGTAGTCTTCATTGAGATTGGCTGAAATTCGGTCAGAAAAACATAAGGGTAGAATAATTGATGGCTTTTAGACGAGACGGAAATGACACCCTCATGAAACGTGCTGATAGGGTGGGGGCGGGGTGACATATTATGGCTGCTGTGCTAGTGTTTACAGTTCGCAGTAATACTCGATTTTATCTCATTTCCTGGACGCTAGGATTTTTCTTATCTATACTTATATTATAAAGAGGAAAGATTTTTTTGTTTGTATGTTTTTTGTTTGTTTGTTTGTACCGAATAGGCTCTGTAACTACTAGACCGATTTGAACCATTTTTTCACCAATAGAAATCTTAGTTATCAGGAAGTAACATAGGCTATAATTTATTTTCCAAAAATTAGAGATCCTTAAGAAAATTGCAATAATGTAACCCAAAGTAGGAAAATTTTGCCTATAAAATGCATTATTTGGTGTGTGCTAAGAAAACTTTGTGTGAAAGAGAAAACTATTGATGATACATAAAAATGATGTACTTCATCATTAAAGTACTCATTATTCTCTACAAAAAAGTCCCCGAGGGAATATATCTAACTATCATATTTAAGTCACAGTAGTAGCTTTTGTATTCTAAAATTTAATTAGATCGCCTTTATTATCGCAGTATGAATTCTTCCATAATAAACATTATAAATGCGAAAGTGTATTTGTTTGTTGGTTTGTCCGTCAATCACGCTGCAACAAAGTTACGGATTGACGTGATTTTTTGGATAGGTATAGTGGAGAACCTAGAGGGTGACATAGGCATCCCGAAAAATCAAAGAGTTCCCGCGGGATTAATCCACGCGGACGAAGCCGCGAGCATCAGCTAGTCATACTATAATATTACTTTGTATCTTCGAATAATGCAACTCATATAATAACAATCGAACCTCACAACTTCCGATCGAACCTCACAACTTCGATTGATCTTATATTATCTAATATTATAAATGCGAAAGTGTGTATGTTTGTTGGTTTGTCCTTCAACCACGCCGCAACAGAGCTACGGATCGACGTGACTTTTTGCATGGGTGTAGGAGAGGACCCGGAGAGTGACATAGGCTACTTTTATCCCGGAAAATCAAAGGGTTCCCGAGGGACTTAAAAAAACTAAATCCACGCGGACAAAGTCGCGGGCATCAGCAAGTTTTTTATTAATGCCAAAGTGTATTTGTTTGTTGGTTTGTCATTCAATCACTCAGCAACGGAGCAAGAGATTGACGTGATTTTTTACATGATTTTTTAAAATCTCATTTCAGACAAAGTCGCGATCAGGAACTCGTAAAGCTATAAAAACTGCCCCTAGCCAATTTATCCAATTAAGCTAATTTTACTGTACTATACCAATGTAAAAATACAATAAAGAAGATCTTGTATTTTTACCAGTGATGACAATCAAACGTAATACGGCCAGTTCACATTACTCCAGCAGCGTAGAGCCCAGCGTCCAATCCAGTATATTATTATCTGATTCACTAAAATGCTAATATTGCATTTGATGTCGAGGCATGAAACATTACTGACAGTTGATCATCATTTAAATATCAGTAATGTTATGTAATGTCGGGAACGCTATATTTTAGAAGACATCAGCTATTAGCCTTTTCATTTATCATTATGTATTACACTGGAAAAACCACAATATTTATGTGATGGCTTAAATCAGTTAAATAATTATGACCGTTACCTCATATGCATCAATATGAAAATTAATCATATTTTATATCATATTCTATTCATTCATATTATTGCTATTGCTTAAGTATAATATACACATGTCTAGAATCTAGTATATACTAAATACAGTACTCAATATTCATTCCACTCCAGTCCAGCGCTGGAAGTAAGTTTCTGGTTCCAGCTACTAGCGACTAAAATAATGTAAGCCAGCAATAATGTGTCCCTCTCCCGAATTTTATGTGACATTTTTTATTAATGGCCCACTTGTAATACGAGAAAGATATTTTTAGGAACCCCTCAGTCATTTTTTCAGATCGTTTCATGTTTTATTAGTCCTAATGGATTTTTCTCGACATCAATCTGGATGTTAAATGTATCATTAAGTTAAATACATCGATGTATGATTTAGAATACATCGATGGTTAATTAACGTGAGTCATTCTCGGTCAAGTTCAACATTACTATTTAGAATAGAATAGAAATGTTTTTTATTCAAATAAACTTTTTTACAATTGCTTTTGAATCGTCGATGAGTCTACCACTGCTGGTTCGGAATGCCCTTCCTACCGAGAAGAACCAGCAAGAAACTCGGCAGTTGCTCTTTTCAAAACAAGTACAAAATATAATAGATATTATGCTATGTATGCAGTGTTTCCACAATGAGGGGAAGTGCCACAAAAACATACCTAATTATATCTAAATATAATTCAACACAATCATGTTAAGACGGGCAGACAGAAAGTAGTCCCATTCCCGCCGGTGGCACCCGTTCACGAGCATGACGCATGACCCAGCTTCACTTCACTAACTAATGCCCGCAAATTCGTCCGCGTAGAGGGTTTAAAATCCCGCGACTATCCTTTGTTTTTCCGAGAAAAAAGACAGCTTGTATGTCACTCTCTGAGTCGGGAGTCCTCATCTAAACCCAAGCAAAATATTACGCTGATCCGTTACTTCGTTGCTGCGTGATTGAAGGACAAACCAATAAACCAGCAAACAAACACACTTTCGCATTTATAATATTAGTAAGGGTATAAGGATGTAGGCTAATTTTGGCTCTTATATGATAAGTCAAGATGATGTATGTGTGTACAGTGTACACGTATCTATTAGTGTTATTTTATAGCTTAATAACTATAAAGTAGCCTTTATAATTTATTTATTTAACTAACATCATTTTGACAGTAATCAAAAACACGATCAGGTTTGTCGGTCTTCATGTGAACGCCCGGAATCATTGCATAAATTAATTATAAATGTAAAGAGTATGGAAATAGCTACATAATAATATTGTAATGATTGTATGATTATTTTGAAAAGAGGAACTGCTGAGTTTCTTGCGGGCTCTTCTCAGCCAAATCTGCTTTCCAAACCGGTGGTAGAGTCATGACGTGTCATAAGAGCCACAGGTTGGCCTACGTGAAATAAATAAATTTGAATTTGAATTTATACCTTTATCATAAATAAAATGTACAAGCTTCTTTTAAATAATATCATTAAAAATTAGGAATAAATGAGTAGGTTAAAGTTACACTAATATTCCCTCCATTATTAGCTCGCTATTACCTAATACAGCATGTCACTCGACTCACTATCAGGTAAAATCGCAGAAAAGCACTAACTTGTCATTCAATATAAAAAATATGGTAAAATACATTAATTATTGTACTTATGGTAGGTGAACTCACCGTATTATATCTCTAAAAGTATTATTAGTAGTAAGTTCTCTTTTAATCGTAATTCAAATATATTATGGGTGATATTCAATAACTTATCCCGCAAATCGAGGGTGTAGTGGATGGGTGGAAGGAGCAAAAAGTCGACAAATCACCACTCTGCGCGCCTGAGTGGGTGATTTCTCATAGCGATTGCCTCATGATAGTCTACGCCGGTTCACCGCTATATTGAGCTATATTGAGCTATATTGAGGCGACATAAATTTCATTGAATAGAAGCTCAAAATATGTTAAGAAAATCAAATCTGATCTGAAAATCAAATATGGTTGAGTGAAGCAACGGCTGGGTCATGCGTCATGTTCGTAAACGAGTGCCACCGGAAGGAGTGGGGCTACTCAATGTATTGAATTGCAAGTCAATGGGTAGGTCTAACCACCGCCAAAGCCTCCTACGCCGAAAGAGTCCTTATTACTTACTCAAATCACAGTCAAGTTAATGAATCTTCGTTCATTATACCATTATCCTTTTCAGACTATACACGACGTTAAGGAAAAGGGGATAGAATAGAATAGAAATATTTTTTATTCAAATAAACTTTTACAAGTGCTTTTGAATAGTCGATGAATCTACCACTGGTTCGGAATGCCGTTCCTGCCGAGAAGAACCAGCAAGAAACTCGACGGTTGCTCTTTTTAAACCAAGTTTACACTACAATAGAAACTATGCTGTGTACGCAGTGTTTCCACAATGAGGGGAAGTTCCGAAAATGCATACTACTTATTACAATTTAATGCATGTTATGATGGGCAGGCAGAAAGTAGTCCAATTCCCGCCGGCGGCACGTGCTAGAATACGTTGGCTAGGTTACTAATACGTAAAATAATATTGAGGTTAATATAAGTCCAAACGCGCTTGAAAATCGACGATGCCTATTGCTTCACTCTTGCGTAGAAGATACTCAAAGCAAGTTTCGTACAATCAAAAAATCGGCCAAGTGCGAGTCGGGCCTCGCTCTATTAGAGTTCCGTTAAAAAAAAAAAATTTCCATGTACCCATGGAAATATTTTAATTTAATTTTTTTAATTTAATTTAATTTTTATTATTTGTTGTTATAGCGGCATTAGAAATACATAATATGTGAAAATTTCATCTGTCTATCTATTACGGTTTACGAGATACAGCCCGCTGACAGACGGACGGACGGACGGACAGCGTAGGCTTAGTAATAGGGTCCCGTTGGTACCCTTTGGGTACGGAACCCTAAAAAAAGCAATTTCCGAAATCGCACGCACAACTATTTCCCACAATGTATTTCCTATTTTCCCCCAAAATCTCCCCCCATTAATCCAATTACACAAGTTTGTGTAATCATTGACACAGTATGTGCAAACAGTGACAAGTTCTGTCGAACCTGTGTCCGCAGGGCCACGATATCGTCGTATAAGCGACTAGCTGATGCCCACGACTTCGTCCGCGTGGATTGATCCGCGGGAACTCTTTGATTTTTCGTGATGCCTATGACACCCTCCAGGTTCTCAACTATACCTATCCAAAAAATCACGTCAATCCGTAGCTTTGTTGCAGCGTGATTGACGGACAAACCAACAAACAAACACACTTTCGCATTTATAATGTTATATGTATTATTAGTAAGGAAGATTTAATACTACGATAATAAAGGCGATCTAATATAATTTTAGAACACAAAAGCTACTATTGTGACTTAAATATGATAGGTAGATATATTCCCTTGGGGAATTTTTTGTAGAGAATAATGAGTAGGTACTTTAATCATGTAGTACATCATTTTTATGTATCATCAATAGTTTTCTCAGCACACGCCAAATAATGCATTTTATCGGCAAAATTTTGCTACTTTGGGTTACATTATTGCAATTTTCTTAAAGATCTCTAAATTTATTGAAAATAAATTATAACCTGTTACTTCGTGATAACTTAGCTTTCTATTGGTGAAAAAATGGTTAAAATCGGTCCAGTAGTTACAGAGCCTATTCGGTACAAACATACAAACAAACAAACAAAAAATCTTTCCACTTTATAATATTAGTATAGATAACGCCGGAGGCAACTGCTTCGACGGTATAGTTCCCTTTCTTTTGTCAAATATCGACACGGTTGTTTGTTTTGCTGAAACAATCTATGCTTATAACAAGCAAAATATTAAATATTAAAGAATAAAAAACCCGACTGTTTTAAAAAATATCAATGAAAATAATGAGAAAAAAAAATTAAAAATATATTTTCGTAATCACCTTTTCAAACCCTTTAATTTGATACTCCACTCAATAGGATTTGAAGAAAAATAATTTTTGAACCCCACACTATGCCGTCCAAAATCCGCCATTTTGAATTTTTCAAATTTTTATGTTCTCGTTGATTTTCGCGCTGGCATGGGGAATCTAACGATGTGCCACTTATCAAAATCGCTCCACGCGTTTGGTCTCTAAAGTGCCACAAAGGAACAAACAAACATGCATACATAGACTGATAAACACATTACCACTCGCGCGTACTCGCGTAGTAAACCCTACCACAGCAAGTCTGAAAATAACGCGTTCAGATTATGCTGTAAGGATACCTTCGGTTCCGCAATGGATCGACTATGTTTGCCAAGGCATGGTTCAACAAACGAACTTGATTTCGTCAAAATTAGGACCAAAACGTTTTGAACCGGTCTTAGGAAGTTTTCATAACTGATTTTCCGCTAGATCCTTCTCTGAACTTTTATTTTTAAATTTTTAAATAAGCGCCACCAACACCTAATCATAAGAAAAGATGTGGCCTAAAACGGAGCGCGCTTGCCTAGAATATGCCCATTCACAGGTACCCAATTTATAGTTAGTTGAACATGTGTAAATTAAAAATTTTATTTTTAAATGCAAGCTTTTAGTAGCTACATCATTAGCCTCTGGATATCATCTAGGATCAGAGTACTTGTTATGACGAATCAAACGAGCCCAAACTCGATGGGGTTACGTCGTTTTATTACAGAGTTCCGATAGCCATCTTCCGTCTTTATCATTAGATCAGCTCCATGTCACAATAATATTGCATTGTCATCCGATTTACACATAAATGCAAAATTTCAGCTCGATCAGAAACCAGGAAGTGGGTCTAATTCATCTTGCAAGATTTGACCCAAACAAACAAACTGGTCAAGCTAAATAAAAGCTTGTAAAAACGGAAGCCGGAAAGGGCATTTCAAATGGCGCGGGCGATGCTTATTATGAATGAGGAGGTAAAGCTTAGTTATCACTTACCGCTCATTGCAGAGGACTCGTGGCCAGGCAGTTATATGACTTATAAGTTTAGTTAAAGTCATGGCCCAGTAAGAACACGAGCTTGCTAACTCACAACAACTCACATACTTCACTTACCGAGCTATTTGCATATTAAATTAATGTTTCGGAACAACGCAAGGCTCCTAAACGTGATCTACTGGCGCTCTTTGATTACTTAAAAGTTTTGAACATGCTTGCGCGTGTAATATGTAAGTGGAATGTCACATGATTTGTGGTTAAGTTAAAACGTAGTTTCTGGCAGTTGACTTCACCTACAAAACAAGTCGTCGTGAGCAACCCATTAACGTCTCGCTACTGAGCGCAGGTCTCCTTTCAGAGAGGGTTATAGGCCATAGTCTACCACGCTGGCCCAATGCGAATTGGTAGACACACCTTTGAGAACATTATGGTGAACTCTCAGGAGTGCAGGTTTCCTCACGATGTTTTCCTTCGCCGTTGAAGCATGTGAAATTTAATTGCTTAAACGCACTTAACTCCGAAAAGTCAGAGGTGCGTGCCCGGGATCGAACCTGCGACTCCCCTAATAGGAGACCGCAGTCCTAACCACTGGGCTATCACAAAACAAGTATAAATTGAAAACTTAAAACACCCCCGACATGTGAATCTATGGCCGGACTATGTACGATACACCTGACATCTTGTTGCTCAGTTTTCTGCTCTATCATCATCTATCTAACATCTTTTCATTGAGACCATTCTAATGAGCTCAAAGACACTATATCTCCTGTAAGTTGCTGAGGAGTTGGGTACCCCGCAGACTACATCATGCTGCAGGATCAGTTCAAGGTTACCTTGACTTGGAAATAATGCAACGTAGCAATACACCTTTCAAATCAATCGCACGTGTGTAAGACCTTTTAATCAAGTAGAAAATGAGCTGATTTGACGACCTCCCTGGCTCAGTGGTGAGCGCTGTGGTCTTATAACTGGGAGGTCTCGGGTTCGATTCCCAGCGGGGTCAATTTGGGAATTTATAATTTTTGAATTGTCTCTGGTCTGGTCTGGTTTGGCCGTGGCTAGTTACCACCCTACCTACCGTCAAATACGTGACGCCAAGCGAGCGTTCCGACACGATGGCGTGTAGAAACCGATTAGGGGTATGGGGGTGAATGTTCACTGCCATACCCCTTCCAAGTTAGCCCGCTACCATCTTAGACTGCATCGTCACTTACCATCAGGTGAGATCGCAGTCAAGAACTAGCTTGTCATCGAATGAAAAAAAAATGATGATCTTCAAACGCCTGAGCAGATCTTCATAACTTAGGTATAACTAAAATCCATCTCTATCACGACAACCAACCAGAAATTCAATTTTCAACCAGAAATAACAAGGAACTCGGCTGTTGCTTTTTTCAAACACAAAAATTTACAATATAATAGATATTATGCTATGTATGCAGTGTTTCCACAATGAGGGGAAGTTCCACAAAAGCATACCTAATTATAATTCAACTCATGTTAAGACGAGCAGACAGAAAGTAGCCCCATTTCCGTCGGTGGAACCCGTTCACGAGCATGACGCATGACCCAGTCATTGCTTCGCTCAACCATATTTACTTACTTCACTCTGGTCTGGTTAGAGTCTTTGGTCTTAGCTAGTTACCAGTCAGCCGTTAAAGTCGTGCCGCTAAGCGATTTAGCGTTCCAGCGTGATGACGAGTAGAAAAATATTAGGGGTATGGGTTTTTACTTATATTACACAGCCCCCCTACAGTACCCCTTCCAAGTTAGTCCGCTACCATCTTACACTGCATCGTCAGTTACATCTCTAAATCACAACCGAGATTAACCACGGGAGATATTATAGTGCACAAGTGTGTAAGCAAACACAGTTGCCATCTCTATTCCCTCACTCTCATAGTCCGATGGGACCAGAGAGAGATCAGATGTGGGAACGACAGCTTAACGTGCTCTCCCAGGCACGGTTTGATAAACCGCAAACTTCCTAACTCCGGGCTACTAGTTACTCTAAATTTCCTCACAAAATAGCCCCATACATTATTTTTGGATTCAAACCCGGTACCTCGAAATCCGCAGTCCAACATACTACTAGATCAACGAGGCAGTTACGACACCTAATTCACTAGAAAATTAGACGTTGACGTAACATTGAAGCCAATTTTATTATGAAGTATAATATAATTGTTTCTGTCATAAATGATAGCCATCACGAATAGTAATTGAATTTCGAAAACAAAAACATGTTGATGCATATTGCAACCAGTGCGAACTTGTGCCGACATGTCCAGACATGTCTATAATTAGCGGGAATCCGAGCAATGTTTTCTGAAATTGCTAAAGTTGGAAACCTTTTTGGCAGGTGACATGAACCGGGGAAGTGGCTAGATAAATTGAAAATTGATTAAGGTAGGTACCTACCTACATAGTTTTGTATTGAAATTCTATTATTGGATTTAGAATCAAAATAGGCACTGCCAGAGTTTTGCTTGTTTTTTCCGCGAAAACTTTTCTAACAAGTTGTAGGTTTAGTATCTCCAAACAAACACAATATCGGAAATTCAAAATAGCCTGTAGAAACAAAAGACTGAGAAATTGATTAGCTATTAAAAATATTAATTAATAAAAAAATAAATGTTTTGCAATATAAATTTTAAGAATTCTTTAAGTATCTGTATAATAATCCAGTTATTATACGCGTGTAGTAGATATTAAAAAGGTACGTGGCTCCTATGCTGAGTGATTGAAAGACAAAACAAATAAATAAACAAACGAACACACTTTCGGAAAATATTACTAGTTGGATAACATATCTTTGAATTAGTTACAATAGAACGTTCAAAATTTAATTAATCTGCGCGATTTCTAACTTATAAGTAAAATTCCAAATACGACTGAAAATCTTCCTAATGTAAAGAATCTCTAACTTTTTGTTTTAACTAGCTGATGCCCGCGACTTCGTCTGCGTGGATTTAGTTCATAACCAAAGATTTACAAGATGGAGCCTAAAGGCTGTGAATGCGTCGAAAATTTGTGCTGCCACATGTGGTTCACGCCCTTTTCCCGTGCTCAGTTTGAATTAGGTCATCACCAGATATGGAGCTCGCGAGCCAATATTTTGTTTTTTTAAATGGCGGTTTTTGGTAAATAAAATGTGAAACAAACTTAACAGGACGATCTAAAATAACCAATAACATCACCTACCATCAGTAAATAACATTCAAGCACATCAGTTCCTGCAAAATAAGAAATTGAAATTTGTAGAAAATAATTAAATTAGAGTTCGCCATTTAATGTGTGTTGCCAGTTTACGAACCCAAAATTTCCCTAATAAATAATGAAACCTTAGAATGTAGATACCGATAATATTCGAAAAGCGATTGCAGATAATGTCATTTTTTAATTTTCTTTCCAAGACAGTCCTTGTTCTACGATCTCACCTGATGGTAAGTGACGATGCAGTTTAGATGGTAACGGGCTAACTTGGAAGGGGATGAGCTAGGATTTATTAAATTTTTACACGCTATCGAGCCGGAACGCTAAATAGCTTAGCGATACGTCTTTGATGGTAGAATGGTAACTAGCCACGGCCGAAGCCTCCCACCAGACCAGATCTGAGATATTTCAGAAATTATAAATTTCGAAATTGTCTCCATCGATAATCGAACTCAAGAATTCCCCTCTCATTTTTTTTTAACTTTTTCGTTTCTGATTTTCTTTTACTTATATTCATCTTAATTTTTTTTTTATTTTTTTAAACGAATATTTTACCGGGAGAGAGTTTTTATGACTTTAGCGATTTAGCGATTCACCGATCGAGTTGGAAATAGGGTTTAGGGTTACCTTGGATCAAAAATAGGAAATGGTTGCCAAAATTTTTAAAAGTCAGCGCCATATTGAAATTCTTTGTTATTGCACCGATGTCGTTCAAAATCGATATTTAGGGTTCCCTGGGGTCAAGAGAGACGAATTCGTTGCCAAAATTTTAAAAAGTCAGCGCCATATTGAAATTCTTTGTTATTGCACCGATGTAGTTCAAAATCGATATTTAGGGTCCCCTAGCGTCAAAAGAGAGGGAATAGTTGCCAAAATGTTGAAAAGTCAGCGCCATGTTGAAATTTTTTGTTATTGACGCTTGGGGACCCTAAATATAGATTATCAGTATTGCGCTGACTTTTTAAAATTTTGGCAACCAATTCGTCTTTTTTGACCCCAGGGAACCCTAAATATCGATTTTGAACGACATCGGTGCAATAACAAAGAATTTCAATATGGCGCTGACTTTTTAAAATTTTGGCCACCAATTCGTCTTTTTTGACCCCAGGGAACCCTAAATATCTATTTTGAACGACATCGGTGCAATAACAAAGAATTTCAATATGGCGCTGACTTTTTAAAATTTTGCCCACCAATTCGTCTTTCTTGACCCCAGGGAACCCTAAATATCGATTTTGAACGACATCGGTGCAATAACAAAGAATTTCAATATGGCGCTGACTTTTAAAAAAATACTGGCAACCATTTCCTCTCATTTGACGCTAGGGGACCCTAAATATCGATTTTGAACGACATCGGTGCATTAACAAAGAATTTCAGTATAGTTACAAAATACTAAATACAATAACTCACTATAGTTAAAGGTATTAATAAAATTATTGTTTTATGATAAAAATTAAAAAAAAAGTAGATATTAATTTTATTTTTAAAGTTTAAAAATTTTAATGACATAATTCTCCCCATTTTATTGGAATCACCTGCGTACCTGGTATCATTACGCACGCTCAGTAATCCACGCCGCGCATGCGCGGCACTCACGTCACGCACACGAGCATATTCTCATTGGCCTGTTTTTTTTCGTTCTTTAGTAGCGCGATACTCCTTCTAGACATATATGTATTCATAGTTCATAACATCCCGCGGGAAATCTTTGTCACTCTCCAGGTTCTCAACTATACCTATCCAATAAATCACGTCAATCCGTAGCTTTGTAGCAGGAAACATTTGATCGTCTTGCTCGCGGCATTGTTAATGATGATTCAAAGAGAAAACATATTACTGATGATATTATCAATTACGTTAAACTATAATTTTTATAATTTTTACCATAATTAACCAAATACAAAATTACGTTTAGCTGTCATTTACGTTTTGTTCTTCCACTGTCATTTTCGTTTTTTTATTCCATGTCAGATGCATTTTTGTTATACCAGGTTTTATATTGACTTGACGGAAACGCGGTCGAACGGGATAAAAAGTATCCTATGTCCGTCTCCTGGTTCTAAGCTACCTCTCCACCAATTTTGAGCCAAATCGGTTCATCCGTTCTTGAGTTATAAATAGTGTAACTAACACCACTTTCTTTTATATATATAGATTTTGGTACTCATAGCAAGCCTGAATTTAACTAGTACCCAAATTAAACACAAAAATAATTGTTAAGTATAGAATTCTAAAAAGGATCGACCAAAAACACGTTGAAAATAGATGTGCTACGTGTGCATGACTAATTAAAATTCAACCAATGTTTTCTGAAAATGGCAAAGTTTTCGCGTTATTTTGGACAATGAGTTTTTGGCTGTGCTGAGTGAATAGTATTGAGTTTTATAGTAGTTTTTAACGAATAGATGCCCATGTTGCTGATATAACGTGTTGCAACTCGCATGTATAGCTTGGGACTTGTTCCGACATGTTTATAAGTAATTAATAATTTTATATGAGTTTTAGTATTTTATGAAAATGGACATGTTGGAAAAAGGCGTTTCGATTGATCGGTTGTAAGTATAGTTGTTATTTCATTTTGAAAGCGGTGGTAAATTTAATATATCCTACGTACAATAATCGAATGTTTGTGACGTTCTAAATAATATAAGTATGTAACCTATATCAAATATTTAGAACAACATTGTTACCTACTCATCAATTTGAATTCAATGCACATAACAGAATTCAGAACTCAATACCACAAACCCGGTTATATTAAATACAGCAGATACCATTTCTCACACATTAAGTCAACAAAGAAATCACAATTAATAGTACACAAAGATGTCATATTAAATTTTTTTTCTTTTGTCTGCTGTGAGGCAGATATTGAGAAAAAAAATCTTCTTTTCCATCGTGTATTTTTAGTTCCTAATTGGAAACTATACTTAATTATGTTAAGTGCATTTCTTCATTCATTTAAAAAATTATAAATTGGGTATTTGACTGATATTTTTTTATTTATTTAAAATATCTTAACTATTCTCGGAAATATAGAGCTTTAAAGTTTCCTGTTAGACAGAGAGAGCGCTACTGAAGTGTGATGTCACAAGTTAGCAGCTCCATACACGCTCTACAGAAAATTTCGTTTTAGAAAGTGAGAGATACAGTCACAATAAAACAGCTTATAACTTATTTGTTTTGACTGATTAATTTTCTGTTTTTACACATGTTATTCTTACATGTTACATTTTCGATTTTTAATAAGTGGAGTATCAACATTTTGACAACAGTCAAATACCCGAGGCAGTGAAAGTGAATAAGCGATAAGGCCGCCTTTGTGTCCTTTTTTTCCTTTGTTTTAATTTAATTGTAAATATTATTTAAGTGTGGCGCGATAAAGAATTTATCTATCTATCTATCTATCTATACCCAATTCTCAAAAAAAGTGTGTGTCAGCTCCGGCCTCCGACGCACGACTGGAGTTTACGCACGACTCGGGTCCGAGCGCGCCCAAATCGACTTTCGCACGAAAACCAACCTTATTTACTCAACGTTAGGGTAGAAATTTGCATCGTTGTGAAAAACGTAACAGAAAAACGTAACGAGGTCATTGATAAATTGATTTTACTGCTCGGATTTTTCTCATACCGGGCGCCTAAAATCGATTCTTAAGGAGTAAACTCCAAAAAGATTTATTCAAAATTATTATAATATTTTATTCTAAAAACTCTTCATGTAATTTTATTTAAAAGGCGCTACTGTATTCAACTATATAATATTCTCTTTTTTGGTACCTACATAAATTATAATACAGAAAAGTGTAGAAATCCTCCTCACATTTTCACAGAATCTCAGGATCTTCGTAGCCTATTAAGTAAATAACAATTACGTAACAACGCATAACGCAATGTTTTCAGTTTTTAATGAAATACAAAATAGCTTTTCAAAAGGCTAATTACCGTGTATTGGATGCAAAATAAATTGTCAGTTGCCTCAAAAGCCTCCGCGCTATCTGATGTTTATCAGTTTTAATGAACGGACATTTTTGTTATCATTTATCAGTTTCAGTTTAACGGAACATTTCACATTGTTACTTGATATTTTTCAATGGCCGGTGACCCAGTTTTATCTATTTAAAGTAGTATTCTGTACCTCGCCGTATCTTTTTCCAATTTTACTGTTGCTTTGACTTTGTAAGCATAGATTAAAGATTCAAAAACCCCGCGGGAACTCATTGAATCACCGGGATAGAAATTCAAATTCAAATTCAAAATTATTTATTTCACGTAGGCCAACCTGTGGCTCTTATGACACGTCATGAATCTACCACCGATTCGGAAAGCGGATTGCTGAGAAGAGCCGGCAAGAAACTCAGCAGTTGGTCTTTTCAAAAAAATCATTTTACAATATTATACAGCTATTACATTGTAATAAGTTTTTATACTATCTTGTGGGCAGCCGGATGGCATGCCGATTTAACCCATGCAACTTTGTTAGAATAGAATAGAATATAATATTTCCACATTGCGGTGAAGTTCAAAAAAAAGCGTAGGTACTACAATTCAATTCATGTTAAGACGGGCAGACAGGAAGTAGCCCCATTCCCGCCGGTGGAACCCGTTCACCAGAAAGTATCCTATGTCCTTCTTCATCTCCAGGATGCAACCTAATTCCTTGCCAATTGTTGTCAAAATTAGTTCAGGCGTTAGTTAGATTAGGCGTGAAAGGAACGCCAAATTTTACAAGCTTTTACAAGCTTTTATTTAGCTTGGCCAGTTTATTTATTTGTATGTTTGGGTCAAATCTTGCAAGATGAATTAGAACCACTTCCCGGTTTCCGATTGAACTGAAATTTTGCATATGTATTTGTAAATCGGATGACAATGCAATATTATTGTAACATGGAGCTGATCTGATGATGGAGACGGAAGATGGCTATCGGAACTCTGTAATAAAACGATGTAACCCCATCGAGTTTGGGCTCGTTTGATTCGTCATGACAAGAACTCTGATCCTAGATGATATCTAGAGTTTAATGATGTAGCTACTAAAAGCTTGTATTTAAAATTAAAAATTTTAATTTACACTTGTTCTAAAAACGTTTTAGACAAACGTCACGCTTTTCTCACCACATCTACCTGACACAACTACAATAGGTACAGTCAGCAAAACTAGCCTTCAGGGAGGTCGAAGGAAAACGAAACTACGAACTAACAGTTCCCCGTAGATTGTACTGTCTTCGAGGAAGAAAAATAAAATTAGTGGAGCGAAATTTTTATTAGTTTGTGTCTGTTTTAGGGTGAGTCTGTGCACGATAAGGGATGGAAAACTTTTTGTGCCGATGTCAAAGTTTTCCAACAAATTAGGCACTCGGGTGTTCGAAATAAGTTTTTAGGTGTACCGATATATTTGACACAAGAACTGAATTTATCGAATTTATTTATTTATACGAAGTTAAGTATTAAGAGAAACTCCTAATATACTGTAGCACCTCACTATAAAATTAATAGGAAAGTGTTTGTTTGTTGGTTTTTCCTTCAATCAACAAATTCAAAAAAATCGTAGTTTTTTGCATAGATATTAGTGTAAACTTTAGTAGTAAAATGGGTTACCACGGGATTTCAGAATACTTAGTTCGTTCAGATGAAGTCAGATGCATCAACTAGTAAATTGTCCTTACTAATATTATGAAGTATGCGAAATTGTGTTAATATATTGGTCTGTCCTTCAATCAGACAAAGCATTGAGCAAAGAATCGACGTGACTTATATTACAAGGATGTTAAGGACCCGGAAAGTGACATGGGGTACTTTTTATCCCGGAAAATCAAAGAGTTCCCAAAGGATTTTTAAAAGCTAAATCTACGCGGACAAAGACGCGGGGTATTTACAATACAACATTCTGTATGATAATGATTCTTTAATAATTCTGGTGGTATTACGAGACCATAATATTATACTCGTAAATTTGCGCGGTTTACGGTCTAAATAGTCCAAAATCTGAGTAAATTCTTCCGCAAGCGGGGCCATTATAGGCGAAGAGTTGAACAAAGCTGGGGAAGTGTTTGAAATTTAATAAACCCACGCCCCGGAGCTTAGCGTGTTTCGCGTTTGGAACACGGATGTAAGGTTTGTAGAAAAGTCACTTTAAAATTATTGTTGGAACGAAGTTCCTTATCGGACGGTACAGTTCTTGCAATTCACGAGGGCGACTAACTTATGGTTGTGTGTGTGTCGTATATAAGTGTGAGCGAGCGCAGTGCTCGCGCCTGCCCGCTCCTACCTAGGCTTTGACAGGCACGCACACTTATGCAATGTGCATGTACACGAAGTAACCACGAGTAAAGCTCACTCGCCTTCGTGAATTGCAAAAACTGTACGGAAATGGGGGATGGGGCTAGGCGAAAAAAAGTGTAAGAATATTTCCATCACGACCCTTGTGTGTTGCCTTCGTGTATCACACACGTTACGTCATAGCTTTGGTGGCGTAGCGGCTAAACGAAGGAGTGAAGTTATCGGTTCGCGGGTTCGAATTCTGACTTCAGATTATTATTTTTATTTTATTTATTTTTATTATTAATTTATTATTAAAGGGAACTAACTTCGTTCCAACCGAGTGTTCCACGATACTCACGCATTTTTATTATTTCACTAGCTGTTCGCAACATTGTCTGCGTGGATTTAGTTTTGAAAATCCCTCGGGAACTTTTTGATTTTAAAAGTAGCCTATGTCACTCTCCAGGTCTTCAAATACAAAATAACTTCTATGCTAAATATCAGGTCGACCCGTATCCTCGATCGACAGATCGACGTAACTTTTTTGCATGGGTATAGTTGAGGAACGCTAGAGTGACATAGGCTTTTTATCCCGGAAAATCAAAGAGTTTCCGCGGGATTTTTAAAAACTAAATCCACGCGGATGAAGTCGTAAGCATCAGCTAGTAGTAAATATGAACAGGTCTGAATTTGGTAGCGAAATTATTATCACTTCTTCTTCTTTATTAACCGCTATCGATTAGGTTTCCGGTAGGTAAGAGTCTATGTCCAGCAGTGGACGTCTATACGTCCACTGCTGGACATAGGTCTCTTGCATGTACTTCCACAGGTCTCGGTCTTGCGCCGCCTGAATCCAGCGGCTCCCTATGGCTCGTTTAATGTCATCGGTACACCTAGTGGTGGTCTTCCAACACTGCGCTTCCCGATGCGGTGTCGCCATTGCAGCACCTTGGGACCCCAACGACTATCAGCTCTTCGAACTATGTGTCTCGCCCATTTCCACTTCAGTTTCGCGACTTGCTGAGCTAAGTCGGTAACATTGTTTCTGCGGATCTCCTCATTTCTGATCACTATCACTAGTCGGGTATAATCGCCTTTCCTCTCTCTACATCTGTGTTTAGTGTTTCTAAACAACAGACGGTTGTGCTCAAGCGCAATCTGGAGTGTGAGCGACGAACTTTATGTTACGTTTAGTTCAAAAATTAACACCAGTTTTATATTAAACACGAGAGTTCAGCATTTTGGGGCAGTGATAGCCTAGTGTTTAGGACTGCGGTCTCCTATTCGGGAGGCCGCGGGTTTGATCCCGGGCACCCGCACCTTTAACACAAAATAAAAAATAAAATCTTGAGAGGTGTCAAGGGACACCCGGATGGAACGAAGTTCCTTTCGATTAATTAATTTGGCATTGTGTTCATTATTTTCACAGTACAATATAAGATCTCGGTAGCCTTGTCCAACCTTGCTTGCCTTGTTAACCATCGACTTTTAACTGTTTAGCGACTGTCGAAACCACAAGGCTACCGAGAATATTGTACAGTGAAAATAATGAACACAATGCCAAATTCACATTCAAAAAAGTGTCGATTTCAAAAAAGTGTCGGTTCAATTTTGTCTTAATTTTTTCCGTCTAGCCCCCTTCAGCACCTCGCGATAAGGAACTACGTTCCAAAAACGCGTCGATTTGAGAACCTCCTCTTTTTCTATTTTTTGAAGTCGGTTAAAAAATATTATAACTCCGAAAAGTCAAAGGTACCCGGGATCGAACCTGCGATCCCCCGAATAGGAGACCACAGTCGTAACCACTAGGCTATCACTGCAAAGAATTTTTATATATTATTAATTAATGATGATAATCAAAAATTAGAATTACAGAAAGATTTATGGAAATGTGATAAAGTCGATTTCGCAAAAAGTGTTGTTATTTAATTTTCCAACTACAGCGACGATATGCGTATAAGCAATTAAACTATCACATGCTTCAACGGTAATAGAAAACATCGTTAGGAAACCTGCACACCTGAGAGTTCTCTGTAATTTCTCAAATGTGTGTAAAAACCGCCAATCCACATTGGGCCAGCGTGGTGGACTATGGCCTATAACCCTTCTCTGAGAGGAGACCTGCGCTCAGTAGTGAGCCGTTGATGGGTTGCTGATGATGATGACACGAGAGTTCAAAAATCAACAGTTGAAAAAGTGCATCTTTAAAAAAAATATGTGGAATTTGTGGTGAGGCCCTCATGGATTCTTGTATTGAGAGAATTTGTTATAAATGCAAATGTGTGTTTGTTTGTTGGTTTTTGGTTTGCCTTTCAATCACGCCGCAACAGAGCTACGAATTGACGTGAGTTTTGCATAGGTATAGTTGAGGACCTACAGAGTGACATAGGCTTCTTTTCATTCCAGAAAATCGGAGCTCCCATGGTTTTTTTTTTATTAAATCTGCGGGGATGAAGAATTTATAAAATGAAATCTAAAAGCTACTAAAATTAAAAGAAAATTACATATTGTCAAACTAATTATTTGGTCGACTCGATGACAGTTTGAAATATTCCAAAAAGTGCTCATGCTTTTGTGCTCACGAGTATTATAAAGTCAGAAGCTTCATCATCAAGAAGAATCATTTCGAAGCCTCAATAGCCCAACGGTTAAAGGTGCGGACTGAAAACTGAAAGGTCGCAGGTTCGAATCCCACCCGTTGCACTATTGTCGTACCCACTCCTAACACAAGCTTTCCGCTTATTTGGAGGGGAGAGGAGGATATGAGTCAACTTCAACATGGCTGATATACTTAAAAAAAAAGAAGCCGAAAAAGTGATTGTTATAAAAAAATCATTGAAATTCAAATCACTGTGAGCTTCAACAGTCACACACAATATCACACTGGCAAACCTGGTAATCTGGTGTGCAGTAAGCTGGCTTATCTCCCACAATCGTATGCACTTTATTAATACTCATGGCTGCCGATACCAAGCCAATGTAGTAAAATAGCTGCAGGTAATCTCCGATTAACAGTCCGTTACTAAAAGTCAATTTTGCGTGTTATCAATATCAGTACACTAGCAAAAAGCTGAGCTTTGTGAGGGCTCGCTTGGTTTTTCTAACGGGTAAATAGTAATGTTCTGTTGCAGCTATGTTAACTCTCTTGGTTTTCTAACAGATGGCGTTAGTAGTACAATAAAATTCTATTCAATGAATACAATTTTGTTAATGGTAATAAAATTATATTTGGATAGAAGCAGGCGTTACTTTGCGGAAGTCCATGATTAGCAAGAAAAGGTTAGAATTATTTTGCTATAATCCGCCAACAGAAAAAATCTGTATAATTTTTACACTACTCTCGACGCACGTTTCGCCCCGACACCGGAGCATCCTCAGGAGATGTCGACTCTACAACGATGCATTGTCTAGTCAATGCATAGTCACTAGACAATGCATCGTTGTAGAGTCGACATCTCCTGAGGATGCTCCGGTGTCGGGGCGAAACGTGCGTCGAGAGTAGTGTAAAAATTATACAGATTTTTTCTGTTGGCGGATTATAGCAAAATAATTCTAACCTTTTCTTGCTAAAATTATATTTGTTTTGACAGATAACACATCTGGATATGAAGTTAAATTACTATGTTAAAGCACAAATCTATAGGCGTGATAGTTTTTCAGTAAAGTGTACCACAATATGCTCAGGTTGTGGGATAGTGATAGGGCTCGTTTCGCTCGCCCTAATAATATACTGTACACAAATTAATATTATTATACTATCATGTATGGAGAAAAGAATGGGCAGTGCTATCCACAGAAATGTAGTGAAATAGAACAACTACTCAAATTCAAATTCATTTATTTCACGTAGGCCAACTTGTGGCTCTCATCAGATTTGTTCACAATTTTGTTTTGAAAAGAGCAACTGCTGAGTTTCTTGCCGGCTCTTCTCAGCAGAATCCGCTTTCCGAACCGGTGGTAGATTCATGACGTGTCATAAGAGCCACAGGTTGGCCTACGTGATATAAATAATGTTAAATTCTGAATTTTGAATTTTTATTGCACGGTTAACTTGACTGTTTTACGGATTCCTATTTCTTGGACAAAACCATGTCATCCGTGGTATTCAAGTGTTCGTTTTTGTTCAAAATAAACAATTTTTTGCGAAAACCTTCGTTTTTAATATTTTAAGGATTTTTGTTTTTATTCAATTTAAAAACAGTTACACTATATGGCAAAGTTACGTACGTTAAAGTACGCTGCCCACTTTTCCATTCTATCTTTAAATAGTTCTGTGGTAGGTACGTTTCAAAGCTACTTGATATTCGCATAGTGAATAAAAAAAAAGTAAGTTGGTACACCAAAATTAAAGTTAAACAAATTTTAGATGAACTCAAATTTAATTCTCTTTTCCCAAGTCTTGCATGAAATGAAATTGAATTTAGTAGTTTCTTAGTCCAAACTATGTTAGGATTTTCAACCTTACTGTAAGAGCATAGAGTATATTTTAGAACAGGCAGTTGCCATTGCAGTGTAACATGAATCGATTAAGTGGCTGAACCTCATGATTACGCCCTCGTAACCTAGATTAGATTAAATTATTTAAGCACTATTTTGTGTTGTGAATATTGAATTATACGGTGTTTAACCTCGATAATACTAGTGGTTCGCCCCGAACTGAGACCTCGCGGTAACGGTATCCCATGATTATTCATTCAATCGATACATGATAACCAAAACTGACATTATTATTATGCCCGTTTTCTCCAAACATACCTAAATCATCCCCTAAGTAGGAGTCTCTTAACGTAGGTAGCTCCTAAATACAATCCTAAGTCCTAACATCCGTCCCAATATCCTTTTAGGTGTCCCGTACAGGATCGTGATAAATAAGTTGACAGAAAACATCAATCACCTAACTTATAGGTAGCCCGTAAAGGTTAGGGAACGTTAGTGAAAACATTGAATTATTATGTAGGTACTAACGAGTGAAACCGGGTTACGGGCATCTGTACAAATCGTCATCTATCGACGCGAATAGAAAATATACAATATTTAACTAAAATTTAACTAAAAAATAATTTTAATTGAATAATATGGTACAAAAAAAATTACAATACAATTATTGTATTATAATAAGTAACTAAATAATAATGGTCGACGCAAAACTGTTTTTGGGATAGGTCGTTAGTCGTAACTCGTAGTTCCATGGGAATAGTTACTGACTGCGCCATCTATTAGCATTATTGTGAAGCTATGTTGATGCTATATGAATAACTGATGTACATTAAAAATTAAATAATCTCGTTTCTTTATAATATTCATATAATTTTAGTATTTGTTGTTCAAGTACAGGATATAAGTGACCTAAAAACATAAAATCAGTTTGAAAATCCATAGCGGATTTTCCTAGAGAGCGTCTTCAAGCGAGCGTATAAAATCGCCACTTTGAAAGCCCCCCATTTCGTCAATTTTAAGGGAAAAATTAAAAAAAATATATTTTTGTACTCAGTTCAAAATTATCTTTAAAATGATACGTAACAATTTTATGTAACGCGATATTTTTTTTTTACTTCGCATTCGCTTCTATGAGAGCCCCCCTGAAATAAAGATTTTTATAACTTTTTAAGCCATTTTCGGCTGGAGGCCATCGGTTTACATATTATATCTAAATTTGAAGTAATTACGTTCAGTAATTCAAAAGTTATAAGGCTCTGACAGACGGACGGACGGACGGACGGACAAGTGCAAATCGCTCTAGTTAACTCAGAGACCTCGCTTCGCTCGGTCAATTATAACCATTAATCATCTATACCTACAGTTTAATACAGTACAATATAATATAGTCGTTAATCTAAACTGGAAATAGGTGGGACAAATAGGGTTCTTATGAGTATTTTTTTTCATGATGGCGCGTAGAAACAAATTAGGGTTATGGGTTGAATATACACTGCTATACCCCTTCCAAGTTAATCCGCTACCATCTTAAACTGCATCATCACTTACCATCAGGTGAGATCGCAGTCAAGGATCATCTTGTCATTGAATAAAGAAAACATAACTCTCCTTCGGCAGTATAAAGTTGTCTCTCATCTATAGTGGAAGCAATTCCAAAGTGTCAATTAGCTTGTCACGGCGGTCGGCGTCCCTGTATATCCATTGACGTGACGACGTGAGTCAACACGCCCGTCGCGCGCTGACAGGCGTGACATGTATCGACTGACGTCAGCCGTGACACGTCGGTAGCTGTTAGAATAAAATATGCGATATACTTTCGCGACGGAAAATATCCGTTGGAGATTTTTGAATTCGTCATCTTCTTTGTCAACCGATAGACGTCAACTGCTGGACAAGGGTCTCCTGCATGGACTTCGATGGGCCTCGGTCTTGCGCCGCCTGAATCCAGAACTTCCCTGCGACACGTTTGATGTCGTCGGTCCACCTGGTGGGGTGTCTCCCAACACTGCGCTTCCCGGTGCAGGGTCGCCACTCCAGCACCTTAGGACCCTGACGACCATCGGCTCTTCGAACTATGTGCCCCGCCCATTTCCACCAATTTTTGAATTGGTACATAATTATTACCAAAAATGCCGAAACTGGCAAAACTGAGTGAAAATAGATAGATACTCGTATTATTACTAATTTTGGCAAACATCGCGTGATGAAAAGAGCTATGCTCGAGTATCCCTGCGATATCGAATCAGGAAGGAGAAGAGAACCAGAATTACCTACTGACATAGTTCATCAGGTTAGGACTGTGGACTCCTTAATGGGGGGTCGCAGGTTCGAGCCTGGGCATGCACCTCTGAATTTTCGGATATGTGCGTTATTAACCATTTAAATATCACATGCTTCAATGCTGAAGGAAAACATCGCGAGGAAACCTGCACACCTGAGAGTTCCCCAAAATGTTCTCGAAGGAGTGTGAAGTCCGCCAATTCGCATTGGGCCAGCGTGGGGGACTATGGCCTATACAACCCTTCTCTGAGAGGAGATTTGCGCTCATTGGTGAGACGTTAATAAGTTGCTCATGATGATAGTTCAATGGGTCGCAATAAGCGGGACATATAATTCGAAGGACTCATGTTCATTGGCGTCCAAAAGGTGCTAGAGTGGCGAACCAATGGAAAGCGCAGTGTAGGCATACCTCCTACAAGGTAGATTGACAACATCAGACGAGTTGCAGGGAGCCGTTGGATAAGCGGCGCAAAACCGAGGAAAGTCTGTGCAAGAAAGAGATGTCCAGCAGTGGACGTCTATCGGTTGACAAAGATGAAGAAAGATTTCAGCACATATTCTTCTCGGTTGGAACAGCACTGCTACCAGTGGTAGATTCATTTGACGATGCAAAAGCACTTCGTGAAAGTTTATTTGCATAAAACACTCTTGTCTATACTTAATATTATAAAGAGGAAGATTTTTTGGTTTGTTTGCTTGTACCGAATAGGCTCTGTAACTACTGGACTAATTTTAACCATTTTTTCCCCAATAGAAATTTAAGTTATCAGGAAGTAACATAGGCTATCATATTTTATTTTCAAAAAACTTAGAGATCCTTAATAAAATTGCAATAATGTAACTCAAACTAGCAAAATTTTGCCTATAAAATGCATTATGTATTTGGCGTGTGCTGAGAAAACTATTGATGATACATATAAATTACGTACTACATGATTAAAGCACTCATTATTCTCTACAAAAAAGTTCGTGAGGGAATATATCTAACTATCATATTTAAGTCACAATAGTAGCTTTTGTGTCGGTGATCGCCGGTAAAAAAAAAGTTTGGTTACATTCGTATCGTAGTATTAATTCTTCCTTACTAATACATATTATAAATACGAAAGTGTGTTTGTTGGTTTGTCCGTCAATCACGCTGCAAAAAAGCTACGGATTGATGTGATTTTTTGGATAGGTATAGTTGAGGACCTGTAGGGTGACATAGGTGTAGTATACTTTAGGGTAAGTTTTTAATAGTTGTATGTAGGGTAGGTTAAGTTCCGTTTTTATCTGTGCATCGATTGTGTCAAAGTTTCTCTCTCGCAATATACTCTTGATAAGGTCGACGTGTTTCTTTTATTTTAATACATAACAAACTGGCGACGAGTAAATCAGTGAAAATATTAACGCGTGTGTATAGTTAAAGTGAAGTTGTGAGCTAATTGTATTCAATTTACGCAAAAGAACGATCGATTACCGCGATGTCGATCGGGAAGATCGGGGCCTTTGATGTGCTCAGAGGCAATTGGGACTCGTACGTAGACAGGCTGGAGCAATATTTCATTGCGAATGATATAAAGCCAGCCGTAAAAGTTGCGACGTTAATCACGGTGCTAGGCGGTGACGCTTACGATCTGATGGTTAATTTGTGTACACCAGAAAAACCGTCAAACAAAACATTCGAAGAATTAGTCACCCTTATGAAGGAACACTTACAGCCTAAACCTAGCTTATTAGCGGAACGTTTCAAATTTCGGAAGTGTATTCAACAGCGAAACGAAAGCATAGCAGATTACGTGACCGAATTGAAGAAGTTAACGAAGCAATGTCGGCTTACACCGGAATTGATTAAAGAAAATCTACGTGACCAGTTTGTATGCGGTATATCGAGTGAATTGATAAGGCAAAGGCTATTCACAGAAGATGATATCACGTTCGATAAGGCTTTCAAGTTAGCAGTATCCATGGAGGCGGCGGAGGCAGATGCGGCCCTGGTACAGGAGCGTACCGGGGGCGGTGGCGTTGCATCGGCAGGATCCGGACAGGCGGGCGCTGCGAGTCGAGAGGGCGAGGGCACGGAGTTGCATAGAATAGCGGCCGGGAACAAGCCACGGAGCCAGCGAGGCGGCCGGCCGCAAGGTGCATCGTACGGCGGTGGCCCAAGTGGCATGAGCGGAGCGGGCGGCGGTAAAGTGCGAAGCGGTGGTGCCACTGCATTTAAGCGTAATATGAGTAGTCATAAGGAGCAGTGTACGGTGTGTGGGGGAAAGCATCCCAGCGCTTCCTGTAAATACAGGAGGTATGTGTGTAGGGTATGTACTCGCCAGGGCCATCTACAGATTATGTGCCCAAATTTGCGTCAGGAAACGGCGGTAAATCACGAGGAAGTAGTCCACTCAGACAGCAGCGAGGAGAATAGTGACGAGGTTAATAACTTTTCTATAGAATCGAAACAATTATTAAAGTTTGGACCATACGTCATAGATGTTTACGTGAATGGTATTCAGTTAGCGATGGAGATTGACACGGGTTGTGTTATTTCATGCATTAGTATGGACAGTTATAAGAAATTATTTTCCAATATTAAACTTGAATCCAGTGAGTTGACATTACGGTATTATACAGGCGAGATTGTTAAACCAGTGGGTAAAATATCTGTGTTAGTTACCTATAAACAAACCAGTAAAAGTTTAGAGTTATACATAGTAGACAGTGGTAAAACTAGTTTATTAGGGAGACAGTGGATAAGTGAATTAGGCATAACGTACCCTGTTACTAGCTGTAATAAGATAAGTGATAATCGGAATGTTTTTAACCTCGAATCGTTCAGTTCCAGATATTGTGAGGTGTTCTCGGATGGCCTAGGGAGATATACTGGTGGTACGGTGTCCTTTCACCTGCGGCCGGAAGCGAAGCCCGTGTATTTGCGTGCGAGGCCTCTAGCCTACGCGCTGCGCGAGCCGGTCGAGCGGGCCCTGCAGGCGCTGGTAAGGGATGGCGTGATCACTCTGGTGAGCAGCTCGGACTGGGCGACGCACATCGTGCCGGTGATGAAAAAAGACGGGACCATACGGGTATGTGGCGATTTTAAGCTAACGTTAAATAAATGTCTCGAGGTGGATCGTTTTCCGTTACCGCGGCCGGAAGACTTATTAGCTAAGTTATATGGCGGGGAGAAATTCACAAAAATCTATTTGTCGCAGGCGTACGCGCAATTTGAATTAGACGATAATTCAAAGAGATATACCGTAATTAACACCCATAAGGGTATGTTTATGTATCACCGGTTAATTTATGGGTTAGCATCGAGCCCGGGCATTTTTCAGAGGAAGCTTGAGCAGCTGTTCGCGGACATGCCCAGGGTGGGAGTGTTCCTTGATGATCTTATTATTACCGGGGAGGATGATCAGTCACATCTCGAGACCTTACATGAGGTATTTGATAGGTTACGTAAATGGGGGTTAAAGATTAAGAAAGAAAAATGTTCTTTCTTCGCGGACTCCGTCGCATATTTAGGTTTCATTATTAGTAAAGAGGGGGTGCGAACTTGCCCAGATAAGGTAAAAGCCATAAAAAGGGTACCGGTACCTACGAACGTATCCGAGTTGCGCTCATTTTTGGGAATGGTGATGTATTACGCCAAATTTGTGCCAAATATCAGTAGTATTTTGTCACCGTTATATAACTTGCTTCAAAAAAATGTCGTGTTTGATTGGTCCGAAAAATGCGACATTAGTTTCAACAAGATAAAGGAAATGTTGACTTCAAATCTAATACTAACCCATTATTCCTTAAATTTGCCTGTAGTACTTACAACCGATGCCAGTGCGGTGGGCGTTGGGGCCGTGATATCACATATCATGCCGGACGGCGGCGAGCGGCCGGTCGCGTTCGCGTCGCGAGTACTCAACGCCGCGGAGAAGTCGTACTCGCAAATAGAACGTGAGGCGCTAGCGATAATATATGGAGTTAAGAAATTCCATCAATATTTATACGGGCGACAGTTTGTGTTAAGAACCGATCACAAACCGTTAGTAGCGATTTTCGGCAGTAAGACGGGCATCCCGGTAATGGCTGCGAGTAGGATGCAACGGTGGGCTGTGTTGCTCGCAGGTTATGATTACCGTATTGAATACGTACGTAGTGAACAAAATGCGGCTGATGCGTTGTCGCGGTTGCCAGTAGGCAAAGAGAAGGCGGAAACTTCAGAGACTACGTATATTAATTTTATACAAGATTTTCTCCCAATTACGAGAGAAGTGGTCGCTAGCCATAGTAGCAAGGATGAAGTCCTAAGGAAGGTTTTTACCTACATTCAGAGCGGCTGGCCTAATCAATGTACAGAAGAGAAAATAAATCCGTATTTTATGCGGCGGAATGAATTGTACATTGATATGGGTTGCATAGCTTGGGGATATAGGTTAGTTATACCTAGTGCTTTACGAGATCTTTTATTAAAGGAGCTACATACTAATCATATGGGGATTGTAAAAATGAAAAGCATGGCTAGAAGTTACTTTTGGTGGCCGGGCATCGACACTGATATTGAAAACACCGCACGTAACTGTACCACGTGTGCCGAAGTGGGCCCGGCGCCGGACCGCGTTACTCCGCAACCTTGGCCTTATACAGCTACACCATGGACAAGGTTACACGTAGATTTTTTAGGTCCATTTCATGGTAGAACTTTTTTAGTTCTGATAGATTCTACGTCTAAATGGTTAGAGATTTTTCAAATGCAGAGAACAACAGCTGGTGCGGTGATCAAGGTTTTACGAGAACCTTTTGCACGCTTAGGGCTGCCTCGGGAAGTGGTCAGCGAAAATGGTCCGCCATTTTCTAGCGTGGAATACGGTAACTTTATGCGAAATAACGGTATCAAGGTGACATTTACAGCGGTATATCACCCGGCATCGAACGGAGCAGCAGAAGGGGCAGTTAAACTGTGTAAAAAAAGAGCTTTAAAAAAGGCCATGCGTGAGGGTTCAGACGTGGACGCTGCCCTACAATCGTATTTACTAGCGTATAGGAACGTTGAGCATAGTACCACGGGTGTTTCGCCGGCTATGTTATTGCAAAAACGTAACTTACGTTCGCGGTTAGACTGTTTACGGGGAGATACTCAGATCGAAGATCGGGTACGGGAAAAACAGCGTAAGCAGATTGTTAGTGCGGGAGGAAGTCGGAGAGATTTCAAGGTCGGTGATACCGTCTGGGCTAGAAGTTTTACAGGCGGAAAGAAGTGGGAAAAGGGGAGAGTAGATAAAGAAATAGGGTCGCGTCATTATGTCGTGGTAGGAGAAAACGGTTCACCGATTAAGAGACATGTTGATCAGCTCAAATATAGATGGATTAACACTTATGACCCGGAAGGCTCAAAGGTAGAAAGTCCGAGTACCCGTGATCATGTATCCCTTGCCAGTACAGGTCAAACCGTTGTTTCAAATGATGAACCAAATACCTCTGAGGAATCAACAGGGTCAGCTCGGCCAGGCTTACAGGAAAAGAGGGAACAGTCACCACCATCACCGGTACATACCCCTAGAGTGGCCCTGCGGCCTAGAAATTTGAGGAAACCAGTAAAACGATTCGGGTTCGAGTTTGATCAGACTAGTTTTGAGGTCGTTATTTAATTTTTTTGTTTGTTAGTTAGGTTGTCATTAGTTTGTTAAATTGAAGTAAGGTAGAATAAGGGTGGAGGTGTAGTATACTTTAGGGTAAGTTTTTAATAGTTGTATGTAGGGTAGGTTAAGTTCCGTTTTTATTCTGTGCATCGATTGTGTCAAAGTTTCTCCCTCGCAATATACTCTTGATAAGGTCGACGTGTTTCTTTTATTTTAATACATAACAATAGGCATCCCGGAAAATCAAACCGCGTGATTTTAAAAACTAAATCCAAGCGGACAAAGTCACGGGCATCAGCTAGTACTCTATATTATTATACAGTGGCTTAAACGTAAGGACACGACTGTGGCGGAATCTAATTAGGCGTACACAACATAAACTGTACTAAATATACTTATACACAGTAATTAATCTCAGTTATTGCTAAACAATGTAGATACGGGCTCTTACAGAGAGTTTCGTCTGGCATACATTAATTAAGATACCCTATCTACCTCTTACCTAAACTAACAATCAACAAACTGACTTGGAGTGTGACTTTGAGGCAATCTCTGAAGAGGACGGACTGAGGCGGTGTTTACGGAACGTACGAGGCGATTCGGTATACTTTGATTGATCCAAAATTAAGGGAAAAGTCACTAAAACTAACACACAACCTGTCCAAAGAAATAAAATTGAAGCGTTATTTTCTGATTTTGTAATAACTTAGACCTTGTCCCCCTTCACCTTTTTTACCACCGCACGGCAAGACATCGGGAGGGTTTACATCCTTTTTAATATTTTATTTATTCGATGACACGATAGTCTTTCATTGCGATCTCAACTGATGGTGTGACGATGCAGTCTAAGATGGTAGCGGACTAACTTGGAAGGGGTATGGCAGTGAACATTCAACCCATACCCCTAATCGGTTTCTACACGCCATCGTGCCGGAACGCTAAATCGCTTGGCGGCACGTCTTTGACGGTAGGATGGTAACTAGCTATAGCCATAGCCTCCCACCAGACAGGAGTCAGGACCAGAGACAATTCAGAAATTGTAAATTCCGAAATTGCCCCCACCGGTAATCAAACCCGAGACCCCCCAGTTAAAAGACCACAGCGCTCACCACTGGGCCAGAGAAAATGTGTTAATTAATTGCTTAAATGCACATAACTCAGATCAGAGGTGCCCCGTAACGAAAACCCAATTTCAATCAAATATGGTACACACTTGTATCCGGTAAAGGTACTTGAAGCAATAAGTGACAAACATGACACGCGCGTCTCGTCATACGTGATCGCTGTGCGGGCTTTGATTAACTACGTGACGTGTGGAACGAGCTTTCATTGCGGAGCGATCGACTTCTGTAATGTTCGAAGTTAATAGTGATGTTTCATTTCACCTTTGGAATACATACTCATAGTACGTGTATTGGAAATGCGTGAAGAACAAAATTTATAAATTATTTTTTAAAAAACTGACACCCGCGCCACTACAAAGTATGTCATTTATTGTTGATTTTTTATTATTGTTGATCATTTGACGACCTCCCTGGTGCAGTGGTGAGCGCTGTTGTCTTATAACTGGGAGGTCCCGGGTTCGATTCCCGGCGGGGTCAATTTGGGAATTTATAATTTCTGATTTGTCTCTGGTCTGGTCTGGTGGGAGGCTTTGGCCGTGGCTAGTTACCACCCTACCGTCAAAGACGTGCCGCCAAGCGATTTAGCGTTCCGGCACGATGGCGTGTAGAAACCAATTATGGGTATGGGTTGAATGTTCACTGCCATACCCCTTCCAAGATAAACACGATCATAGATAAATAATCGACCAAGTGCGAGTCAGACCCACACACGAAGGGTTCCTTGACATGTTACAAGATTTAACAGCAGCAATTATCAAGATCGAATAAAAACAAAAATTTATTGTATGCAGACCCTCTTTGATTTTTAATTTTATTATTTTTAGGGTTCCGTACCCAAAGGGTGCCAACGGGACCCTATTACTAAGCCTCCGCTGTCCCTCCGTACGTCCGTCTGTCAGCGGGCTGTATCTCGTAAACCGTAATAGATAGACAGTTGAAATTTTCACATAATATTGTGTATTTCTATTGCTGCTATAACAACAAATAATAAAAATCAAATTAAATTAAATTAAAAAATAAAGGGGGCTCCCATACATGGAAAAGGAGTCGAAATAAAATTTTATTTTTTTACCCTGGCATGTGGGGTGTCATTGTCTAGAGCTCATTAAGTGGAGTTCAAATATATATATTTTTTATTTTTTAGCTACAAAAATGAAGAAATGGGGGGCTGTCAAAGTTTTCGGTGTTAGACCAATTTTGTTTAGTCATATGTACGGAACCCTAAAAGAGCGAGGCCCGACTCGCACTTGGCCGATTTTTTGTTATAGCGGCAATAGAAATACCAACCTTATACGGGTCATGACTCATGAGGTACAGCCCCCAGACAGATGGAAGGACAACGGAGGCTTAGTAATAAAGGGTCCCATTGCTACCCTAAAAAGTAATCAAAATTATGATTTATTATAACCAAATCATATCACTTGCAACCTGCACACATGAGAGTTCTTCATAATGTTCTCGAAGATGTGTCAAGTCCGCCAATTTGCACTGGGCTAGCGTGGTATCTATGGTCTATAACCCTTCTCTGTGAGGAGACCTGCGCTTAGTAGCGAGCCGTTGATGGGTTGCTGATGATGATGATGAACCAAATCAGACTTATAGGTCTCCTTTCACAATAACCCTCGCTGGCCAATTGCGGAATAGCATTTAGCAGATTTCATAGGTACTTGAGAACTCTCAAGCATGAAGGTTTCTTTATCATGTTTTGCTTTAGTGACAAAGCAAGTAATATTTAATTGTTTAAAATGCACTTATTTCCGAAAAGTTACATTTATGGGAATGAGGTTCGAACCTCGGACCCCGGATAAGCTAAACCAGAGATTCCCAAACTGTTTCAGGCAATACACCCCCATAATAGCCAAATTACTTTAAAAATCCGATCTCTAGATTTTTTCCTATTGATACAGTTTACCAATTTACACTAGCGGCACGCTATGATGGCCGGTTTGACGTTTGTCCGCTCATGAAGTTCCGTATTAATTGATAACGACTTTGAAGGAAATAATTGTATTACTTTATTGACGATAGTGATGTGCAGAGATTCATAAATTTTATCGAATGTAGTTTTAGGTTTAGGACTCAAAATTTATTTATTAAATTGATTTCTAAAATGTATACAAGTGTAGAAAAATCAGTTTGCACCATTTAAGGGGTGAATGTACTTGTGAATATGAACAATTTTCACTATGTGGACAAACCTCTGAAATCGCAAAAAAATATCAGCTGTTTCATACAAAAGGTAAAATTTTTATTTTTATATGATATATACCACAACTCGGCATTTGGTTTTCTAAATTGAAAATTTTTAAAAATGGAATCTAATACGATCGTCACATAGGATCGCTGGCTAGCACAACTACTACCTCCGGCAAACTCGCGTCAATGCTCAATGCAAAACAAAGCAGTTTCGAATTGACGTTGCTTCGAAAAGTATAAACTGTCAGTGCAATGCGATTGTGATATAGTTTTGACCTGGCTTTGGATTTCAAATATTGATACTGCATTACTGTTGACCCTTGCTCGTTAATTTGGACTCTGTTCAAGCCCTTTGTTGTGGATTTCGTCGATATGACCGAACGTACGCAGAGAACTGTTCTAAATAGTCAGACACGTGAGTTCGTAATACGCCTTCGTAACTATTTCGATCGTGAAGCTCAAAATGGAGGGCCAATTTTACCTATAACGTCAGTGGTTGAACGCGTAGCTGATGCGCTTAATATTGGACAACGAACTGTTAGACGGATAACTAAAAAAAAATATGGCGAGACTGGCACAGAAGAAAATAAACTTCACACACCAAAAAAGAGAAAACGAGCAAAACCAGTCGTAGGCATCGATAGCTTTGATGCCGATGCTATCCGAAGACATGTTTACGGCTACTATTTACAGAAGGAGTATTCAACAAGAAAAAAGTTGGTGCATTCACTGAAGGAAGCTGGATTATTCTTCGGTGGGGAAAGTTCTTTAACGAAGATTTTGAAGACCATTGGATTTCGATACAAAAAATGTAACAAACGCAAAATATTGATGGAAAGATTTGATATAGCGATGGCAAGGTATACTTTTTTACGGCAAGTGAAAGAAATCAAAAATTGGCAAAATGTTGTGTTCTTGGATGAAACATGGCTTAATGCTAACCATACTGTAGGCCGTTCTTGGAACGATGACACAGCAGCATCTACTTCCAAAGTTCCTGTAGGAAAAGGATCGCGACTTATAATTTGTCACGCCGGAACCATCAACGGGTTTGTCGAAGGTTCTCTCATGGCTTTTGCGTCAAAAACCACTGGAGACTATCATGAAGACATGAATGGAGAAAGCCTATGGAGCCTGTAGCCTCCCTGAACCATCTATTATAATTATGGACAACGCCCCATACCACTCGATGCAAATTGACAAGCCACCTGCCCAATCCCAAAAGAAAGCTGATATCGTCGCATGGCTTCGTAAAAATGGCGTAGATGCAAACATGAATATGTTAAAAGCGGAATTAGTACGTCTTTTAAAAGAAAACAAACCAACCAAGATCCGATACGTCATTGACGAAATAGCATTAGAACATGGGCACAGAGTTATACGGTTACCGCCTTACCATTGTGAGTATAATGCGATTGAGTTGGTGTGGGCTCAAATTAAGGGATATGCTGCAAGACACAATACAGAACCCCCATTTACCACAAAAAAAATGCTAAAATTATTAGAAGAAGCTTGTGAACATGTGACTAAAGGAGACTGGGAAAAGGTTGTGAATAGAACTGTTAAATTAATAAGGGAAGATTATGAAAGAGATGTGAAAATAGATAATATTATAGAAAACGAACATATAATTATTAATGTAGGTGATGATAGCAGTGACGACAGTGAAAATAGTAGTATGGACGAATCTGATTAATTATGGCCTTTTGTGGCACCTTTTTTGGTATCTTTTGTATTCATATGTTTCTTGTGTGCATATAAAGTATGTATATTCATTTTCATTCAAATATTCAGTTCGTTCAAATAAATTAAATAAACATATACATTTTTGTTTTATTAAACCTATTTAATCAGGTACAAAAACAAAACTTAATTGTTTTTTGTTCGAGAATAAATTGACATTCCACATCACTATTGTAATGTGTCAAACCGGCCATCATAGCGTGCCGCTAGTTTAAAAACTTTGCGGTTGATTAAGTGAGCAAACTTGACATCATTTTCAGTAAATATCAAGTGTAAAAAGAGGTCCAACAGCTAAACCACAAAATCGTAAGGATTTTAGCTTAGCTGCTGGCAAAACCCATTTTGTAAAATCATGATATTGGATTAAATAAATGATATTATTATTATTATTAATTAATAAATAATATTAATAGTTCATAGTACAAATCTATATCTATATATATAAAAGAAAGTGGTGTTAGTTACACTATTTATAACTCAAGAACGGATGAACCGATTTGGCTGAAAATTGGTGGAGAGGTAGCTTAGAACCAGGAGACGGACATAGGATACTTTTTATCCCGTTCGACCGAGTTTCCGTCAAGTCACTATAAAACGTGGTATAACAAAAACGCATCTGACCTGGAATAACAAAACGCAAATGACAGTGGAATAACAAAACGTAAATGACAGCTAAACGTAATTTTGTCTTTAGTTAAGTATGGCAAAAAATTTGACAATTATAAAAATGATAGCTAAACGAAATTGATAATATCATCAGTAATATGTTTTCTCTTTGAATCATCATTAACAATGCTGCGAGCAAGACGATCAAATGTTTCCTGCTACAAAGCTTCGGATTGACGTGATTTATTGGATAGGTATAGTTGAGAACCTGGAGGGTGACAAAGATTTCCCGCGGGATGTTATGAACTAAATCCACGCAGACGAAGTCGCGGGCATCAGCTAGTATTATATAAAAGAAAGTGGTGTTAGTTACACTATTTATAACTCAAGAACGGATGAACCGATTTGGCTGAAAATTGGTGGAGAGGTAGCTTAGAACCAGAAGACGGACATAGGATACTTTTTATCCCGTCCGATCGCGTTTCCCTCAAGTCACTATAAAACGTGGTATAACAAAAAGGCATCTGACATGGAATAACAAAACTCAAATGACAGTGGAATAACAAAACGTAAATGACAGCTAAACGTAATTTTGTCTTTGGTTAAGTATGGTAAAAAATTTGCCAATTATAAAAAGTGTTATATTAAAGCATTACTGATATTATAAATGCGAAAGTGTGTTTGTTTGTCCTTCAATCACGTCGCAACAGAACAGCGGATTGCTGCGATTGTTTGCATGGGTATAGTAATGGATGTAGTAGTGGTTCCTCGGACCGGGAGAGCTATTTTTTATCTCGGATAATGAAAGAGTTCCCGCGGGATTTTTAAAAACTAAATCCACGCGGACGTCATTCTTATAACAAGTTGGTACACGTAACACAACTTATACAGTATCTTCAAAGTTTCAAATAAGAACTTGTGTTAATTAATAGGGTTCGATTTTTAGACCTCGTCGACCCTCAAAATCAGTTTTCGTTTATGTCGACCCCTGGGAAACCGATTTCGACCCCAAAGGGTCAATAATGACCACTTTGGGAATCCCTCAGCTAGACAATAAAAAATTTAGATATTGCTGTACTTTCTCTGGTGGGAGGCTTTGGTCGTGGCTAGTTACCTAGCCACTGTTACCTACCGAAGAAGTGTCGCCAAGCGATCTAGCATTCCGACACCCACGTCCGTAGTAAAGTAACCAATTAGAGGAATGGGATTAATTTGCACTGCCGTACCCCTTCCCAGTTAGCCCAAACCATCATCACTTCTCATCAGGTGAGAACGCAGTCAAGGGCTATCTTGTCATGAAAAAAAAAATAAGTGGCACTCGGGGACTGCCGCGGTAAAGCTTTTGCATAGCATTTTTTATCTACTTATGCAATTATAATATTTATGCAATATTTTTTTTTGCATAAAAAAAAATTAAAAAACAAACAAACAAGAAAAGCGCACTGTCACTACTTCGCGAGTGAGATTCGAACCTGCGACATCATACATAAAGCGGCCGCTCGCCCACTGCGCCAAACAGAGCTACTTGTGACCCTCTAAAATGTTGAACGCTTACTGAACGACGGTGTTAGGTTTTTTTTCGTTAAGGAATATCTTGATTCGGTCGCCGCGCTCAAACTGTTTGTCCTAGTTCAAAGCCCGCGATAAAAGCTATGCAATAGCTTAAAATACTTTGAGGCAAGGTGGTGTTGGATGGTGCTGAGGTGGTTGATGGGCGATGACCTTTATCCTCCGTAGTAATAAATTAGCAAGTCAAAACACATCAACGTCAAAGTCAGCGATGCGCGAGCGGCGGTTCACACGGGGCGAAAATTTGAGTTGGGCCAATTATTATTCACACTAGTTGGGTTTTTGCGCCATTGTCTCTGTAGAGTAATTAATAGTTTAAGGCTTGTCCTCGGGGCGAATAAATTATGTAGCTTTGTTAGTTCGGGCGTGCGGTGTAATTATTTTGAGATGAGTGTTTTAGTTGTACTCATTAGATATTTATCCTTTCTGTTTGTTTGAGCGTGAGGTAGTTTTGTTTTATGTGCGGTTATTCCTATTCCTGCTAGATAAATACGACAAACCAGACAATAAGATACGATGTTTCGCGAATATAAACAAAAAAAGCATGGACAGCTATAGACTATTTACCCACAGATGCGGGTTGTTACGTTCCCTCAAATATGGTTGAGCGAAGCAATGGCTGGGTCATGCGTCATGTACGTGAACGGGTGCCACCGGCGGGAATGGGGCTACTTTATGTCTGCCCATCTTAAGATAGAAGTTAGTCGGTATGCATTTTTGGAACTTCCCTCATTGTAGAAACACTGCATATATAGCATAGTATTTACTGTATTGTAAATCCGTTTTGAAAAGAGCAACCGGCGAGTTTCTTGATGGTTCTTCTCAGCAGGAAGGGCATTCCGAACCAGTGGTAGATTCATCGACTATTCAAAAGCACTTGTAAAAGTTGATTTGAATAAAAAATATTTCTATTCTATTCTATTCTATTCAGAATCACTAACAGAAGTTTTCACTTCAATAAAATTACATAGATAGATGAAACTTTATCGCACACAAGAAACAAAGCGAACACTACTTAAAACAACATATTATGCAAAGGCGGCGTTATTGCTGACAGAACAATCCCTACCAGGAAACCTTTTGTGAGAGGAGTAAAATTATATTATTTATCACTTTCAATCCTAGTAACTCCAAGGATCATTTTTAGCGTAATTTGATTTATACAAAGAGTTGGCAACCTACTTGTATTTTTTCTAAAGTACTAATGTTTAGTATCATAGAATTAGTGGTTTGAACTGTGGTCTTCTATTCGGGGGTCGCAGGTTCGATCCCGGGTGCACCTCTGACTTTTCGAAGTTATTTATTATTAGTTATTTTAAGCAATTAAAACCGTCTTAACATGAATTGAATTGTAGTACCTACGCTTTTTTGGAACTTCACCTCATTGTGGAAACACTGCATACATAGCATAGTATTTATTATATTGTAAACTTGTTTTGAAAACAACTGCCGAGTTTCTTCTTGGCAGGAAGGGCATTCCGAACCAGTGGTAGACTCATCGACGATTCAAAAGCAGTAGTAAAATAGTTTATTTGAATTAAAAACATTTCTATTCTATTCTATTCGCCAGTAAAACAGCATATAAATTTTTTTTGGACAGAATTATTTTCTGTTTTTACAAATACTATCCTTACATGTAACATTTTCAATTGTAATTAATGAAAATCAACATGTTGATATCAATAATTCCCAATTCATTCCTAATAGTACTTAGTACATGTACACAAGACTAGTCTTCATAGAATAGAATAGAATAGAATAGAATAGAATAGAATAGAATAGAATAGAGATATTTTTTATTCAAATAAACTTTTACAAGTGCTTTTGAATAGTCGATGAATCTACCACTAGTTCGGAATGCCCTTCCTGCCGAGAAGAACCAGCAAGAAACTCGGCGGTTGCTCTTTTCAAAACAAATTTACAATACAGTAAATACTATGCAGTGTTTCCACAATAAGGGAAGTTCCAAAATGCATACCGACTAACTTCTATCTTAAGATGGGCAGACATAAAGTAGCCCCATTCCCGCCGGTGGCACCCGTTCACGAGTATGACGCATGACCCAGCCATTGCTTCGCTCAACCATATTTGAGGGAACGTAACAACCCGCATCACACGATACGACATAAGCATGCGAGATAAGTCAATGTGAAGGTAAACAGGCCCACCTGCCATCCCGAGCCACCGGAAAACGCTGGATTTACATTTTATCCTTCGTAAAACAACATCTCTGTAAAAGCAGAGCCCGCTCCTACGTTCATGTAAAACGTTATTTATGTAGGAAAATTCTTTTATAAGCACTCCACAAACACATGGTGTTTTCTTAGGACAGTTTACGTTTAAAGTATAAATTACTAGCTGATGCCTGTGACTGTGCGCGTTGGTTTAGTTTTAAAAATTCCCCAAGAAAACTTTGATTTTTCGGGATAAAAAGTAATTTATGTCTGTCAGTTCTGCACGCTTAACATGCACGCTTCGAGACAATTTTGTCTGCGAAATTTCTCGTATTATATCTATAAGTCTTTCGAAGCTAACATGGTTGCACACCTGATTCGTCTCGTTACGTCAAAAGTAGGGATAAAATTATTTTCTCTATTTTTCTCTACCTACTCAACATGGCGACGTAATTTTATCGAATTTTGAAGAATAAAAGAGAGATATTTATCGTCGTACAATCTTGTGGACAAGATAAAGGTCCTCAACTATACGCATGCAAAAATCACGTCGATCCGTAGCACTGGTAGCGTGATTGAAGGACAAAACACAAAACAAACACACTGTCGCTAATAACTAACTTTGGATTGCTAGGCAAGCGCGGTTTAGCAGACTTAGCAAACCTTTTAGATTTAGAATATTATGGAGAACTGACAAGCATTCAGGTTTCCTCGTGATGTATTCCTTCACCATTAACATTTCGTTCAAAAAATTAAAATTCACATTTCCTAAAACGCACATACCTCCTAAAAGTTGAGTGACGTGTCTGGGATTCCAATCCCGGACCTCACGAAAAATAGTCTGAAATTTTAACCACTAGGCTACAGGCTACGACACTTCAAAAGTGTTCTCAAGTGATAATCATCAGTATTTAATATTTTCATAACTGGTGGAAAACTCTAGACAGCCATTTCAAAGTTTCCCTCCCTTGTGACATACGACCTTGGCACAGTTTATAGTTCAGGAGCCAGCTGCTAAGTTAACAAGAATCAGCAGAATCTGCTTTCCGGACGAGTAATAGTTTTGACGTGTCATAAGAGCCACAGGTTGACCTACATGAAACAAATAATTTTGAATTTTTATCTTGTGTTATAAGTTATATGGCTCTTCTGCTGCCCCATATTTAAATTGCTGTTCAGATTTATCTGCGTGTCAATAAAACTTCGTTGATTTAGAAGACTGGGTACATATTGAAGTACATTTTTTTTTATTCGATGACAAGCTAGTCCTTGACTGCGATCTCACCTGATGGTAAGTGACGATGCAGTCTAAGATGGTAGCGGGCTAACTTGGAAGGGGTATGGCAGTGAACATTCAACCCATACCCCTAATTGGTTTCTACACGCCATCGTGCCGGAACGCTAAATCGCTTGGCGGCACGTCTTTGACAGTAGGGTGGTAACTAGCCACGGCCAAAGCCTTCCACCAGACAAAAATATATAATAAAAAATAAAATTGAATACACATAAAAAAACTGTGACACAATAATTTTGATGACTCAGCTGTTTATTTGTTTTATAACGTTCGAACCTCAAGTAGTTCTTGCTGACATGACATGTGGCTACTTTATAATCCTATCGAAGAGGTTGTATACGCCACATATCTTTGGGATTTGTTGATTGCCATTTTTTTTAAAGAATATTAGCGAAATTAAACTTGACCAATTAAACGGACTGCTTATATTTGGAGCGCGTATGAAAATAATGCAACCGTGGGGATCGAACCCGCGACATTTCAGCTTTCAGACCTTTAATCGTTTGGCTATTGAGGCTATAATTAGAGAATTATACAAAGAATGATCTAAGCTACTATTTATCCCCAAAAAAGAGCTCTCGCGGGATATAAAGAAAATATTAATCCACACGGACAAAGTCGCGAGAAACAGTACAGTACACAGTAGTAGTAATCCTACTAATTTTATAAATCCTACTTATATCCTACTTCTTCATATTTTAAATGCGAAAGTTTGTGAGGATGGATCTAGGATAGGTGGATGGATGTTTGTTATTCCTTCACGCCACAACGAAGGAACGAATTTGGATGTTTGGAATGGCGAGCTCATACCCAGGATATAACACAAAGGCTACGTTTTATCCCGGAAAATAAAAGTTTCCACGGGAATTAAAAAACCTCAATGCACGCGGACAAAGTCGCGGGCATTGTCTAATCCTTACTATAAATGCGAAAGTGAGTTTGTTTGTTGGTTTATTGGTTTGTCCTTCAATCACGCCGCAACACGGCTACGGATCGACGTGATTTTTTGCATGGGTATAGTTGAGGACCTGGAGAGTGACATAGGCTTCTTTTTATCCCAGAAAATCAAAGAGTTCCCGAGGGATTTTAAAAACTAAATACACGCGGACGAAGTCGCGGGCATCAGCTAGTTGATTATAAATTCAATTTTACTCTAAGAATAGCGTTAGTTTTATTTTTGTATTTATACTTATAACTTCTTACGTTCGTCAGATGTTAATCTATATTTATTGCCTAGATAGATGAAAGAAATGTTTACGACAGCTCTTGTAAATGTTTTCTCTTTTGTGACTGAGCGACCTTGCCTTGAAGTCGTAGGTCAAGAGATGGCTGCTTCATTTCCTTTGCTATTTGACAAGCCTGATATTTTTATGAGACGTATATTTTTAGTGACAAATTTATTTTATTTATCTTTTTTTCTGTGTAAATATGTTTGGGATATTGCGAGCGGTGATAGGCGTGTGGTTCGATTTCCTTCAAGAGGTCGTGTGTTCGATTCCGGGCACGCATCTTTGACTTTTCGTTATTTGCATTTGTCCCAATTAAATATCACTTGTTTTAAAGGTGAAGGAAAATATTGTGAGAAAACCTGCACGCCTGATAAATTTCCATAATGTTCTAAACAATGGACATCAACAAAACAATGGACCAAGGACGGAGTGACAGGCTACCTTTGGGAGAGGGCCGACTGGCTACCTTTAGCGGTAGCGATCGGCGTTTTTAGGGTTCCTTACCTCAAAAGGTAAAATAAGAACCCTTATAAGATCACTCTCTTGTTCGTCTGTCCGTCCTTGTGTCACCACCGATTTTCTCAGGGACAGGTGGACCTAGCAAGTTGAAATTTATACCAGATACTGAACTTTATAGTCCCTATTAGGTGAATAAGAATCAAGGTCTTGAGTCAGCACGATAAAAAGATATGGGCAAATTTAGATTTTCGCGAAAACTTGTAAGTACCAAAATTTATCTAAATTTTCAACTTTTTTTATTTTTCGGAATTTTCCTTTTACTTGTGATGATGATGATGACCAAAATTGACAATTCTAGATCAACCAGAAGTACCATTATGGTACTTCCGGTTAATCTAGAATTCGACCCAAAACCTATATATTATATATAGGTTTTGGGTCGAAAACCTAGGTAGATCTCGTTGACCTAGAATCACGAAATTTGGCAAAAAGCAAGGTCTTACAGCACAAAGAAAGAAAAACTTCCAAAAAATAAAAAAGTTGAAAATTATATATAATACTAGCTGATGCCTTTCACTTCGTCCGCGTGCGGAACCCTCGGCGCACAAGTTCGATTCGCACTTGACCGGTTTTTTTATGGCGATTCGGCGTCCGAACGCTAACTTGGGCACACAAAAAACACTAGTCGCAGCAATCGAATTGAGTTTTTAGCATCGGCGTTCCGCAATTTTTAAACGCTGACCTTCGCTACTTTTAGTATCACTGATCGTCGATCACTGCCGCTAAAAGTAGCGAGTCTGCTCCCTCCCTTTCATCCCGGAAAAACAGAGGGTTCCCGCGGGATTTTTATAAACCTATCTCCACGCGGACAAAGTCACGGGCAAAAGCAAGTATACAAATATACCTACTATTGGATGTCACCTTAATTCCACTCGTAGGTAAATTAATTATTTTCCACGGTGACTAAATGTTGGGGTTAATTATTGTTATACGCTAGTGTTTTCCATTCATGTACTATTGTTCGTTTAAATTAATTAATTGTTTAGGAATCCCACAGACTAGAGACTATTTATCGGACGAAAGTTTCGTCAGTTGCTTAATGAAAATTATTCCATTCACAAGTTAGTTACAAATCTATATATATAAAAGAAAGTGGGGTTAGTTACACTATTTATAACTCAAGAACGGATGAACCGATTTGGCTCAAAATTGGTGGAGAGGTAGCTTAGAACCAGGAGACGGACATAGGATACTTTTTATCCCGTTCGACCGCGTTTCCGTCAAGTCAATATAAAACCTGGTATAACAAAAATGCATCTGACATGGAATAAAAAAACGAAAATAACAGTGGAAGAACAAAACGTAAATGACAGCTAAACGTAATTTTGTATTTGGTTAATTATGGTAAAAACAATTATAAAAATTATAGTTTAACGTAATTGATAATATCATCAGTAATATATTTTCTCTTTGAATCATCATTAACAATGCCGCGAGCAAGACGATCAAATGTTTCCTGCTACAAAGCTACGGATTGACGTGATTTATTGGATAGGTATAGTTGAGAACCTGGAGGGTGACAAAGATTTCCCGCGGGATGTTATGAACTAAATCCACGCAGACGAAGTCGCGGGCATCAGCTAGTTAGAACTAGATTCACCGATACAGCTCAACGGGTTGCGAAGTTGAAGTGGAAATTGGCGGAGTAATTCTAGTTCGAAGAAATGATAGATTTAAGGATCCAAAGGTGCTGGGATGGTGACCTCGAATAAGAAAGCGCTATGGTGGCAGACTATGGTGGTGGTTAGAAGGCGTCTAACAAGTCGCAGGTAGCCGCTGGTTAAAAGTGAAGTAAGACCACAACGTAAGAAAGTCTAGTAATGCGCTAACTATTATATAAATAGCGTAATAGTCTAGTATAGTAATGCTTCCTTTCGAACTTTGCCATAGATTGAATTTACTGTTGTAATTTGTAACTGTGGCGTCACCTGGGTCACAGCTGAAAATAAGCGCGTGGCATTGTATGCATGTTTTGGCATATGACGCAGGGCATAGTGCTGAGCTGTACAACCTTTCTGGGTGGTGTCACAGACGAAATTTTACTTGTAAATTTTACTTGTATCTAGTTTTGTCTGTGGCACCATTGGTGAATAAAGATATTTTCTTTCTTTCTTTTTTTTCTTTCTAGACAGAAGACTTATTTCTCTTGCTGGACATTGGACAAGTCTCCACTTATAATCCGTGAGGTCTATCGGTCAACGGTGAAGGAAGACATCCTGACTAGACCTGAGGCCTGAGGGTTCTCCATAATGTTCTCAAAGGCGTGTGAAGTCTGCCAATTTGTATGGGGCCAACGTGGTAGACTATGGCCTATAACTCTTCACTGAAAGGAGACTTGTACTCAGTAGTGAGCCGTGGATGATGATGATGATGATTCAAGCTCACTCCAGAAGCTTAACAGGCTTACCAGGTTGGAGAAGACTTCCTGAAGTGAGGCTAGGGTGACTTCAGCAAAGATAACATTAGAAAATTTTGTGAGTGCATTGAATCATTAACTTTTAACGATATATTTGAAGAGACGGGTACAAATAGTGCATTCGATTCTTTTCATGATACACTTACTTTGTTTTATAAACTATGTTTTCCTTTAATTAAAGTTAAAGTGTTTGAAAATAATAAAATAAACTCCTGGATCACAAGAGGTATAAAGAAGTGCAGCATTAAAAAGAGAGTTTTATACCTATCATATCGTCTAAACTCTAGTAATAAAAAAATAAACAAGGATAAATACATAAATTATAATAGATTATTTAAGAAATGCATTATCCAAGCACAAAGCTTGGCTAATTCCAAATACGTCATACGTTCAAAAAATAAGTGTAGAGCAGCCTGGACTGTAATAAAAAAGTATTCTCTACCCGCAAAAAATGATAAAATCCAGGAAATTAATAGTATTGAAATCAACAGTATTGAATATAATGACGCAAATGATATAGCAGAAAAATTTAATGAGTATTTTATAAATTTATCTAATACTACCAATAATACGAGCAATTCACCCCTCTTAAGCAGTAAAAATGATAATATTAGAGACAGCATTTACGTTTACCCTACTGACGACGGTGAAATATATAAAATTATCATGGAATTAAAAAACACTAACTCTACAGGTTATGACGAAATAAATACAAGAGCTGTTAAACTTTGCGCCAAACATATATCACGTCCTCTGAGTCACATTATAAATCTCTCCATATCACAAGGTGAATTCCCGTCCCGATTAAAATACTCTGTAGTTAAACCCGTACACAAAAAAGGATCGAAAAAAGAACTCAATAACTATAGGCCAATTACACTCATACCTATCCTATCAAAAATATTCGAAAAAGTTATGTACAAAAGAATATATCAATTTGTATCAAAATATAGCTTGTTAAAACCTCAACAATTTGGATTTTTAAAAAATAGTTCTACGTCATTAGCTTGTTTTGCGCTTACTAAGCAAATAACAGAGAGTCTAAATAGAAAAACTCCAGTAGCTTGTATTTTCCTGGACATGTCTAAAGCATTCGATCTTGTTTGTCACAGGATACTTTTAAATAAACTACAGAATTATGGAATAAGAGGGAATGCTCACCAATGGATTCATAGCTACCTAAATAATAGACAACAGAGTGTTCAAATTAATAAAATCTGCGGCAATACAAGGGGATCATTTACATCAAACTTTAGGACAAACAAGTATGGTGTGCCACAAGGAAGTATCTTGGGACCACTGTTATTTCTATTGTATGCGAATGACCTACCTGACTCAGTCGAATGTAACTGTATCCAATTTGCTGATGACACGACTCTCATAATACAATGTAAAAACAGGGAAACTTTTGAACAGGAAGTCAATGAAAACCTAAATAAAGTTGTTCAATGGATGAGCCAAAACAATTTATGTATAAATGTTGGTAAGACTAATTATATACAGTTTCAAACATACAATAGTTTTCCAATAAATATTAAAGTTACATGCAATAATTTACCTATTGAACAGGTTGACCATACTGTGTTTCTTGGTGTAGCAATGGATAAGTTTTTAAATTGGAAAATTCATATAGATTCTCTATGTAAAAAACTAGATCGATTTGTGTACGCTCTATACAAACTTAAAAGTGTAACATCAAAAGAGACGGCTCTTTGCGCATACCACGGGTATGTTTCCTCTCTTTTACGTTACGGATTAATCCTATGGGGCAACTCTGTTGATGTGATAAAAGTGTTTCGTATTCAAAAAAAATGTATTCGAGCCGTTTGCGGAGCCGCACCTTTGGAATCTTGTAGGCCACTCTTTAAAAGTACCAAGACACTGCCTCTTCCAAGTCTCTACATATATGAAGTCTCAGTTTTTGTTCATAAGCATAGGGACTATTTTCCACGCATAGCTGACACAATTACAAGATCCAACAGATATGAAAATAAACTTATAATTCCAAGACAAAGAATAAATTTATTTAAAAAAAATATTTACTGCATGGCCGTACGCCTCTATAATAAGTTACCGGACAGTATAAAAAACCTAAATGCTAATCGATTTAAATCAAAACTATACAAAATACTTTTAAACAAATGCTACTATACTGTTGATGAATTTATTCAGGACAAAAATATTAATGACATTGTTTAATTTTTTTTTTTTTTTGAAATTAATAGAACTGACATTATATAACAGTTAGAATGAGTATGACATTGTTTGAATTTAAAAATGATAGATTTAAGTATTAAATTTTGTATGACTATTCTTTTGCATGCTACTATGTGGCAGATTGAAGCGCTTAGATAATTGTATAAGATCATATTATGTACTCAATCTTGCAAATAAAACATTTGAATTTGAATTTGAATTTGAATAAGTATGGTATCTAAATATGGTCGAGCGAAGCAACGGATGGATCATGCATCATGCTCGTGAACGGGTGCCACCGGCGGGAATCGGGCTACTTTCAGTCTGCCCGTCTTAACGTGAATTGAATTGTAGTATCTACGCTTTTTTTTTGGAACTTCACCTCATTGTGGAAATATTCTATTCTATTCTAACAAAGTTGCATGGGTTAAATCGGCATGGTATCCGGCTGCCCACAAGATAGTATAAAAAACTTATTACAATGTAATAGCTGTTTATTATTGTAAAATGGTTATTTTGAAAAGAGCAACTGCTGAGTTTCTTGCCGGCTCTTCTCAGCAGAATCCGTTTTCCGAACCGGTGGTAGATTCATGACGTGTCATAAGAGCCACAGGTTGGCCTACGTGAAATAAATAATTTTGAATTTGAATTTGAATAAGATGGCGACAACGTGAATTTTCACGAATATGCACTCTAAGAACATATGCGTTGGTGTTTCATTCACCTCCATGCAGATTTATATCCAGACTTCAATCGAATGACGACGACGACAGAAGAACGAAAATCGAGATGACTCCAGTTTTCCGTTTTGTTCTTCGGTAATAAGTCTGTTGTGTGCGGAGGCCCTTAAAGTAATTAATAGTTTAATGATTTTCCTCGGAACAATATAAATTAAGTTGTAAAGCCGGCACGCTTTGAAGTTAAACGCGGATGGAAATTCAAGATGAGCATTTTAACTGTATTAATGAGGGACTTCCTCCGGAGACTGCCATTTTGATATTTTTGCGTATGAATAGATGAAATACAGACAAAGTGGTTAAGTTAAAGGAAGAGAAATGAGTCATTTTTTTTTATCATACCGTACCCCAATGTCTTGGAACTTAGTTTCTTCTATCATCTATTTTAGGCTATAGGCTAATAAATAATTCTTTGTCTAATTTTTTTGAATTAAATAATTTTAAATCTTAACTTAAACTTCTATGTAATAAGGTACTTCTTTCAAATAGCCCGAAGTTTCTCCCAGTGGGCTTTTGGACGTGTGACTTTAAGTGTAGGTATGCAAGAAGAGAGCTATGTAAGAGGAGAATGGTACTGTACATATAGGTATATTAATCATAGCATAAAATATAATATGTATGAACATAATAATGTAATATACTTACAATACACACTGTTATATTATGGACTTTTAATATACTTAATAGCTGATGTAAAAAAATACAAGTTAAGATTAAAGGAAACCCAAATAAAAGAAAATAAAAATAAATGACAGGTTACAAAAGTATTACCTAAATTTTTACAAACGGCGCAGTCCGATTATTTATTTTTCTGCTTTACTTTCTTTGAGGACTGAAGTTGTAATGAAAATGGCTTTTACTGAGTCAAAAAATAACTCGGTTAATGGTACCCCTGATGTATAGGCTTCATGTATCGTGCGTAATTTGTACAAGCCTCAAATCAAGCAGAGACCGGAATCAAACCCAATTTAGTAATTAAAACGAGAGCGGCGACTCTTAGACTATAATGGTCCTTGAGATGGAGTGAAATTGGGCGGTAACTCGCTGTCAAACGCAAGCCATTGTAAAAAGGACCGGCCGGTTCCTGAAATGCCTGAAATTCAGACTAATGCTCCAATTCCGATTGGTTGGAGTATTTTAATGATTATTTCCTAATGGATGGTTTTGGTTTACAATGAAAATATATTTTTATAATTTTATTTTTCTACCCTAGAATGTGGGGTGTCATTGTCTAGAACTCATTAAGTAGAGTTCAAATATATTTTTTATTATTTTTTAGCTACAAAAATGAAGAAATGGGGGGCCGTCAAAGTTTTCGGTTTTAGACCACCTTTGTTACGGGGTCTATCTCAAAAACTAAACTACTTAGGAATTTGAAATTTTGGTATATTATGTACTTTAAATATATTGCGGTTTCTAAGTGATTGTGGCCAAAACAAACGAGCATTTTTCCCCATAATAATATGCTCATTTAGTACTATCTGAGAATTAACTATCCAACTACTTTTAACTAGAAACTAGACTAAAAAAGTGATTTGGTTATATGTACGGAACCCTAAAAGAGCGAGGCCCGACTTGCACTTGGCCGATTTTTGTTAAGATTTTAAGTTACTGGTATTTCTATTTGGTTTCAGCATCTTTACTCATTAATGCCGCACTTCTGGGTACAGGTCTCCTCTCAAATGAGAAGGTTTAGAAGTCCAAAGCTCGACTAAAATATTTATATTATTTACAGACTATTATTTTTACAAAAACTGATAATATTACTAATAAAAAATACTAACAATGCGTGCATCATCAACGGCTCACTACTGAGAGCAGGTCTTCTCTCAGAGAAGGGTTATAGGCCTTAGTCTACCACGCTTCACATTGGCAGACTTCACACAATATCTTTGAGAAATTTATGGAAAACTTTCAGGTGTGCAGGTTTCCTTGCAATATTTTCCTTCACCTGTGTGCTTGGAATCGATACCTGGACCCCCTAAATGACAGCCGAAGTCTTATTATAGGCCACTAGATAACATTTTTAATCAGGCGTATAAACCTTTTATTACTCAAAGGTATAAACAGTATCTTATAGAGCAAGATCCCAGTGCCGCCAGACCTAAGTTATTTTCTCAGCAATTATTTGTGTACGATAGAGTACTGTTCGAATGTCCTTTCAGTATATGCGTACCAGCTAGATTGTGCCGACGGCCAATTTCCAGATACCAGGTGCTAAAGGTAGGTAAAAACTAGAATAACTTATCTTAAATTCTCAGGGCTGATTTTCATATATGTTTTAAAGAATATTGTAAAAATTAATAAATTAATACTGCCAGACGCTTACCGCCGGCGGTTACTTTAGCCAGACGCTTTGAAGCTCCCAAAAAGATATATAATTAGACTTTAATTAGACACACATTATGCGTCCCCATATGTATGAGCGCTAGAACATGATTCACTTGTTTAAGTGTGTGAGAGATAATATCATCATACTATAATATTATAAATACGAAAGTGTGTTTGTTGGTTTGTCCTTCAATCACTCTGCAACAGAGCTATGGATCGACGTGATTTTTTGCCTGGGTATAGCTTAGGATCTAGAGAGAGAGAGAACTATTGCAATATCTTCTGCAAGCACACACTTAAACAAGTGAATCATGTTCTAGCGCTCATACATATGGGGACGCATAATGTGTGTCTGGGGGGATGTTTGACCCTTCCAATAGGTCTGGCAGCTTACAGATAATATCGCAATAGTTCCCTGAGTATCATGTATAAAAATCAGAACTGAGAATATAAGTTAACTTAAATTATATATTTTTTGGGAGCTTCAAAGCGTCTGGCTAAAGTAACCGCCGGCGGTAAGCGTCTGGCAGTATTAATTTATTAATTTTTACAATATTCTTTAAAACATATATGAAAATCAGCCCTGAGAATTTAAGATAAGTTATTCTAGTTTTTACCTACCTTTATCACCTGGTATCTGGAAATTGGCCGTCGGCACAATCTAGCTGATACGCATATACTGAAAGGACATTCGAACAGTACTCTATCGTACACAAATAATTGCTGAGAAAATAACTTAGGTCTGGCGGCACTGGGATCTTGGACCATTATGAAAAGTGGATATTCTTTAAAGAAACGTCATTTTGGTACTTACTCGTAATACATAGCGTTGGACGTAACTTCCAGATTAAGTTCTTGAATTACGACACTAGTCGAAAAACTTACTCAAAGTAATAGTTGAGCTGCCGGCGTATATTACCTGCGAAAGAAAGAGAAAATATGGTTAAAATTACTGTGTATAATAAGAAGTATGTAGTTAAGACTATTTCCAAATATTTTTTTATTCGATGACAAGATAGCCCTTGACTGCGATCTCACCTGATGCTATTGACGATGCAGTCTAAGATGGTAGCGGGTTAGCTTGAAAGGGGTATGGCAGTCAACATTCAATCCATACCCCTAATCAGTTTCTACACGCCATCGTGCCGGAACGCTAAATCGCTTGGCGGCACGTCTTTGACGGTAGTAGGGTGATAACTAGCCACGGCCAAAGCCTCCCACCAGACATGCACATTGCATATTCTAATACTTTAGAATCAGCAACACAAAAAAATTTAGAGCCGTCGCGGGACGCCTGGCAAATGTGAAACATCTAAATTATTCTGTATAGGTACTAGTAATATCGAGCTTAGTACACATATAAATGCACACTGTAATTATAATTTGCTTTTTTTGCAAGAGGCTGTTCACTTTCACTTTCTAAGCTAAAACTATCAGACATATTTCATTTTTAAAATTATTTCTTTTAAGCAAGACACAGGTTGCGTGTACCGTAGTAAGCCACACGGTTTCGTACTACATAAATACAACAGTCGGTCTGACCTTCACATTAATAAAACATACTTAAGTACAATATTCCTCTTAGTATTTCTTGATTTGCTAGCCATCTGTGTGAACGCAGCAGTGTGTAACTCACGATAATAATGAGAAATTATAATTTCTCATCTATAATTCATTTCACTAACAGCTGGTATACCACAAGGTGGTATTCTTTCTCCTCTCCTTTTTGCAATCTTTATTAATAACTTATGTCCAACAATGAGTTGAAGCGATGACTAGGAGAAAATACTACGACACAACAAATGGTAATACAGACAACGTAATAAGATATATTCACAGCTCCCAAAGGGTGTAGAGAGAAATGACACTATCAAAAATGTTATTCCGCGCAAAGTGACGTTCCGAGCCTGGAGCTATGGCGAGATAAGGGGACATTCGACGAACAATTGTCGAATAAATTTTCCTCAAAAGTTACTGCGAGAATTTTATTAAGTGGAAGAGGTCTCAGACCTTATTTGCTTTGAATTTGAAGGCCACGCGCCATATCAGTTCTGTCCCCTCTTTCATGATAACTAACCAAGTTTGACGGGATAAATAATATTTTATTTAGTTTTTTTATTCATCATCATCATCAGCAACCCATCAACGGCTCACTACTGAGCGCAGGTCTTCTCTCAGAGAAGGGTTATTTTTTAATTAAACCACAAAAAACCTAACATTGTATAGTGTATGCAAATTATAAAAATCGAATAAAATTATCCTGACTAAAGAATATCAGGTGATTTTTATCTGAACGAATTTATAGCTAGTTTCACTCGAGATGATGTAAAGATTCTAATGATACCCCATACATCCAAAACTTTTCAGGCATTTACAGAAGTTACGGTGGAAACAAGAAACTGAAATACATACATGAACCCTGAAAACATTGTACTATTAAGGCGGTCTTATCGCCAAAAAGTAATGTCTTCCAGACAAACTTTTTTATATTTTGGGCTCAATAAAGTACTTAATTCTACAAACTTCTACTTCTTCTTCTTTATCAACCTATAGACGTCCACTGCTGGACAAAGGTCTCCTGCATGGACTTTCACAGGCTTCAGTCTTGCGCCGCTTGAATCCAGCGGCTCCCTGCGACTCGTTTGATGTCGTCGGTCCACCTGGTGGGGGGTCTGCCAACACTGCGTTTCCCGGTGCGGGGCCGCCACTCCAACACCTTGGGAGCCCAACGACCATCAGTTCTTCGAACTATGTGCCCCACCCATTTCCACTTCAGTTTCGCGACACGCTGAGCTATGTCGGTGACTTTGGTTCTCGTACGAATCTCCTCATTTCTGATTTGATCTCGCAGGGATTCCTCTATATCCCTGCGAGATCTACAAACTTATAATAAGAAAAAAAAATTAAATTTTTTCTGGTTTGGCGGAATAAAGCAAAGAAATTCGTTGTTCCTTGTTCACTATGGAATTCCGCAAAGTAACGCAAACTTCTATTCAATAGAGGAAGGTACATAAAATTGAAATGTTATTCGCGCACCGCACTCCGATATCCACAACAAAATGAGCGGAGCGCAACTCGCGATGGAATCCTTCAAAGTTTAAAATGAAACTGTTGCCTCTTACAACAAAGGAGTTTACAAGCAACTTAGCGAAGTTTGCGCACGTAAATGGAATTATACTCTGTTCGCGCTTTACGTCCCTATTACTGTGCACTTAATTGGGACCGACTTATAAAATAACATTATGCTCTATTTAAAATAAAAGTTTATAATTCTTCTTCTTCTTCATCAACCGATAGACGTCCACTGCTGGACAAAGGTCTCTTGCATGGACTTCCACAGGCCTCGGTCTTGCGCCGCCTGGATCCAGCGGCTCCCTGCGACTCGTTTGATGTCGTCGGTCAACCTGGTGGGGGGGTCTGCCAACACTGCGTTTCCCGGTGCGGGGTCGCCACTCCAGCACCTTGGGACCCCAATGACCATCAGCTCTTCGAACTATGTGCCCCGCCACTTCAGTTTCGCGACTCGCTGAGCTATGTTGATGACTTTGGTTCTCCTACAGATCTCCTCATTTCTGATTCGATCCCGCAGGGACACTCCGAGCATAGCTCTCTCCATCGCCCGCTGAGCGGTCCTGAGCCTACTTATGAGGCCCTTAGTTAGCGCTAGTTTATAATTAATGTATAAAAATTATTTATAAAAACCGACTTCAAATACCACAACATAGTGTAAAATAATTTTAGTTTGTACAGGTATGTTGAAGTTGGGTGGGCCTCAATAGAAATGATGAAACCGAAACGCTAGCCCGACTTCAACATACTTGTACAAATTAAAACTATTTTATTCTTTGTCCACTACAAAGTTTGAAGTCAGTTTTTTTTTAAATTACGCAAACCACTATTTTTGCCCGGACGAGTCTCGCATACCTACTTGAAGTATGGGAGACTCTTACGGCCAAAAAAAGGGGTTTGCGTAATTTTTTCCCAAAAGAGTAAGAAATTTTCCATCGAATACACTGCAAAAAATCAACATTTGCGGTGACGGTAAAATAGTTGTGAATTTTTGAAAAAAAAAAATTTTTTAACATTGTTTCGGCTTTTCAAATTAACGCATACCGAGCTTATTATAAACGAATAATGTTTAACTATCAATTCAATTCGAATAAAAAAAATTCCAATCCGCATGAGGGGACTTTCAATGTTACCGGCTCCCGGTATAAGTTGAAGCCTCAATAGCTCAACGGTTAAAGGTGCGGACTGAAAACTGAAAGGTCGCAGGTGCGATCCCCACCCGTCGCACTAATGTCATACCCACTGCTAACACAAGCTTTCCGCTTAATTGGAGGGGAGAGGAGAATATTAGTTAACTTAAACTTGGCTGATATTCTTTTTTTTTTTTTAAAAAAAAAGGTTTGACTATTTAAAATTTAGAAAGTACAGTCTCGACATAATATATAAGAGCTAGAAGTTGGTCTACATGAAATAAATAATAATTTTGAATTATTCTTTGATGCATGTCACAGTGCGGCAGTATAGCTTTAAAATGAATACGTGAGTATCTTCATTCCACATTCTCATGGCAGATTTGCAAGAACAGCACTGGCATTTTAAGCTATTGCATAGCTTTTATCGCGGTCATTGAGCACGGCGACCGAATCGAGAAATTCCGTAACGAAAATAAACCTAACACCCCCCACTCCGACCGGCACAGCGGTGCGGCGTTGAAAGCCGTGCATCGTCTAACGTCGTTTCAATTCGGCAGACTTCGGCACGGTGTTTGTGTGCGTGCGACTAGAAAATGCTATGCTATAGCTTTACCGCGGCAGTCTCCGAGTGCCACACGTATTTTTTATTTATTCCCTTTTCATTGGCGCCTCAGAATCAGTTTTACGGCATCCACTAACTTTCTTCTGAATACCTTCAATAAAACAAGATGCTTCTAACAGAAACAACGCTCGGAATGAGCGAAGCAAGTTCTCTATTGTTGGAAAAGTTCAAATTAAACAGTTGCTGCAACAAGCGAGTTAACAGCCAACTTGCGCTGCGCACGCTAATGGAATTATATTTTCGGAGTACTTTTTCTTTACTGCAAAAAAGCTTAAGTTTTCTAAGCTCTATTGTACTTATTTATGGAACTTAGCTTTCCGGTGCTTTTTACCCGCAAAACCAAAAAGAAGGGAGAAGACTTTACCAATCTATGTATGTAAATGTGTTCATGTTTATAAATACTTTTCACCATAGCACTTAAAAGCAGTGATAGCCTAGGTTAGGACTGTGGTCTCCTATTCGGGGAGTCGCAGGTTCGATTCCGGGTACGCACCTCTGACTTTTCGGAGTCTAGTGCGTTTAAGCAATTAAATATCACTTGCTTCGACGGTGAAGGAAAACATCGTGACACGCGGTCCATAATAATGAATCGACAGCTCAGTAGTTTAAGTGCTATCATCATCATCATCATCATCATTAGCAACCCATCAACAGCTCACTACTGAGCGCAGGTCTCCTGTCAGAGAAGGGTTATGGCCATAGTCCACCACGCTGGCCCAATGCGAATTGGCGGACTTCACACACCTTCGAGAACATTATGAAGAACTCTCAGATGTGCAGGTTTCCTCACGATGTTTTCCTTCACCGTTGAAGCAAGTGATATTTAATTGCTTAAACGCACTTGACTCTGAAAAGTCAGAGGTGGGTACCCGGGGATCGAACCTGCGACCCCCCCCCCCCCCCCCCCCGAATAGGACGACCATAGTCCTAACCACTAGGCTATGACTAAACGTTGGTCACACGTAACTCGGCGATACTGAAATTGACAAGTTACGGAAGGCCGTTTCAGCACACTCTGTAAGGTATTGAAGTTTACATTTTGTTTGTAGGCAACATTGTCACTGAACTATTTATAGTAAACCGGTGCAGCTCTTGGATGCACCGACGCAATCTAGAGCTTTGATGGTACGAACTTTACAACCGGCCACAAACTTAGTTCTGCTCTTACCGGTACATACGAGTGTCGGTATACCGGAATATACGATCTTAGACTTTCACAGTCGATCTAAGACTTGCCTTTACACAAGTTTAAGAAATCAGTTAAAACTAATCTCATGAAAAAAACATATTATGCAATTGAAGACTGTATAACTATTCTATTGAATTGTAAACTTGTTTTGAAAAGAGCAACCGCCGAATTTCTTGCTGGTTCTTCTCGGCAGAAAGGGCATTCCGAACCAGTGGTAGACTCATCGACGATTCAAAAGCACTTGTAAAAAAGTTTATTTGAATAAAAAAACATTTCTATTCTATTTCTATTCTATTCTATATGTATACCAATTCTTTCGAATTCCAATTCTTTCATTCTTCTCAACATCTCAACAAGAAGAGATATTGTATAGAAGCAGGCGTTACTTTACGGAATTCTGCAAGGAAAAAAATATATTTTGCTATGATCCGCCAAAAAACGTCATCATCGTCAGCAACCCATCAACGGCTCACTACCGAGCGCAGGTCTCCTCTCAGTGAACGGTTATAGACCATAGTCCACCACGCTGGCCCAATGCGAATTGGCAGACTTCATACAACTTTGAGAACATTATGAAGAACTCTCAGGTGTGCAGGCTTCCTCACGATTTTTTCCTTCACCGTCGAAGCTTGTGATATTTAATTCTTAAATGCACATAACTTAGAAAAGCCAGAGGTGCGTCCCCGGGATCAAATCTGCGACCCCCGAATAAGAGACCGCAGTACTAACTACTAAGCTATCACTGCTTCTATTTAAAAAATGTATAATTTCTGAATTGTCACTGGTCTGGTGGGAGGCCGTGGCAAGTTACCACCCTACCGTCAAGGGGCTAGATCGCGATGGCGTGTAGAAACAGATTAAGGTAGGGATTGACTGTACACTGCTATACCCCTTCCAAGTTAGCCCGCTGCCATCTTAGTCTGCATCTGCACTGCATCGTCTCTTACCATGAGACAAAGCGCAATCAAAAATTATCTTATCATTGAATGAACTATAATCCGCCAAACCAGAATAAATCTATATGACATAATATTTTTTAAAAAACCGTCTTCAAACGGCCTCGCCACTACAAAGTATATAATTTATTGTTGATATTTTGAATACCGCTTGACTGATTTCGATAAAATTTCAATGGGACCACCTGGGAAGTAGGTATAGCCTTTGAAACAGAAAAAGAATTTTCCAAATCGGTTTAGGCGTCTCCGAGTAATAGGTACATAAAAAAAGATTCCGACGAATTGAGAACCTCCTCCTTTTTTGAAGTCGGCTAAAAAGAGAGTAGGTACCTCGTACAATAAAGTCAATCAGTTTTCAAAACACTCCCCGTTACAATACACGAATTCGGTCACGGCGGCAAACCTTAGAGATTAGCCATCTGCGCGGGATATATTACAGTGCACAAGTGTGTGCACAAACAGAGGTGCACTCTCTATTACTCTGCATACATAACATAATATCTATTATATTGTAAACTTGTTTTGAAAAGAGCAACTGCCGAGTTTCTTGCTGGTTCTTCTCGGGAGGAAGGGCATTCCGAACCAGTGGTTGAATCACCGACGATTCAAAAGCACTTGTAAAAAAAAATTGAATAAAAAACATTTCTATTCTATTCTATTCTATGATGATGAAGGTGATGATTATGACGTGGTGTTAAATAAAGTGTATAATTTAATTTTTACTTTATTTCATACACTATTTTCACTAAGCTAAAATAATTAAAACTTAAGGGGTTCAATTAATTTATGCTATCTTTTACGCCTCCACATAACCCCTTCTCTCAAAATACGTTGTATTTTAATCCAAGCCTTTTCTTTAGTCTGAAAATAGCTCCAAATATTCTAAGGTCGTGTTTGACAGCAACATCAAAAGAAAACACAAGAGAAATCTGATTTGGAATTAATTTTAGTAAAAGCTTTCAAATGAAAATTTGCTCGAAACTTTATGAAATTTTCCACCTTGCATTTTTCTGGTATCTATTCAGCACTCTATTACAATAATTAGGTACGGTATTATCATGATTAAAAACTTCGTATTGATCTTTTTAGAAATATAGGAACTATATTTCAAATATCGTCTTGTGTCGTATGACGTGTGATGCGAGTTGTTACGTTCCCTCAAATATGGTTGAGCGAAGCAATGGCTGGGTCATGCGACATGCTCGTGAACGGGTTCCACCGGCGGGAATGGGGCTAATTTCTGTCTGCCTGTCTTAACATATTGTGTTGAATTATAATTTAGGTATGCTTTTGTGGAGTTTCCCCCCATTGTGGAAATACTGCATACACAGCATAGTTTCTATTATATTGTAAACTGGTGTTTAAAAGAGCAACTGCCGAGTTTCTTGCTGGTTCTTCTCGGCAGGAAGGGTATTCCGAACCAGTGGTAGACTCATCGACGATTCAAAAGCACTTGTAAAAAAGTTTATTTGAATAAAAAACATTTCTATTCTATTCTATTCTATCATTGTTTGCTTTAAATTAAGATGAAGTATATTTTATTCTGGAAACTTTATGGTCCTGAAAGTATTCGTCCGTCGTTCATCCAGCGAGCTTCGTCCAGTGGTTTGAGCTTTACGTTGATAGATCGGTCAGTCAGTCAGTCGCCTTTTCCTTTTATGTACTTATTTAAGAAGATATGGATTAACGAAAAGATATTCCGTAATACCGATGAGAAATGGACGAAACGTGACCAATGCGAAAAGGAAATAAATTACCTGAGGCTAGGATAGAATATGTAACATACACTCGTCATTGTAAGAGAGGCAATCAGCTAAGTACAGTGAATTTCAGCAGGCCGGCCGTAAATCTTTCGCCCAGAAAAAATGCTTGATATAAGCGGGAAGTATTGAATCAACTTTTCTCAAGACTTCTTCATGTGAAACTGAAAAAAATTAACTGTTTGCTCAAAACGGGTTGAAAAAAATTGGGATGGCAATTTTTACTAAGATTTTTTTAGATTGCACTAATAATATTATATATTATGCGAAAGTGTGTATATTTGTTGTTTTGTCCTTCAATCACGCCACAAAAGAGCTACGGATCAAAGTGATTTTAAGGCTAATTTTTGACGCGGAAAATCAAGGAGATCCCACGGGATGTTTAAAAAAGTCTTGTGGTGTCGTGGGACACCAGATAAGAACGAAGTTTCTTATTATAAAAATATTAATTTCAAGTTCTATTCGAGGTATAAAGAGAATAATTATTCGGGTATACATTTTTTATCATGATTTTTTTCATCGATAAAAATCAAAATTACCCCAGGGAAGCCTAAATATCGATTTTATAAAATATTAAAATTAAAAAAAAAAAATTATAAAATTAAAAAATGAAAATAGGATTGCGCGCCCCCGGGTGGGATCGAACCACTAACTTTACGGTTAACAGCCGCACGCAAGCCGATTGCGCTACGGGAGCGATGCACAACACGTTGAAATTATTATATAAGATTCGTCGTCGTCGTCACAAAAAGTGCCGAAGTGTCGTTACAACTTTTGGTCTTAATTTTTTCCGTCTAGCCCCCTTTCGTAACGCGCGATAAGGAACTTCGTTCCAAAACGAAATAAGTGGTTTGATAAATAACACTTTATCTTTTCAACAAGGTACAGAGATAAAGTAAAAAATAGGTAAATTTACACAAGAAACTAGTATAATTCCGTCGCGGACCGGCGCGCGGGCGTCGTGTTTATTTATGATGCAGCGCGCGACGATGAGAATACCGAAATATGCTACGTGACGAAGAATTAGTTACTTATTATCACTGGACGTGAAGCTACTTTGAATAATATGCTTATGTTTTTTAAATCTATTAAAATAATAACTAGCTGTACCCCGGCAGGTGTTGCAACGCCACGTAAAGTATAAGAAATTATATTATATATTATATGATATTCTTGTCAGAAAAACCCAATAATTTTTTTGACCCCGACCTGAAAATCTAACCTGGGACCTCGTCTTTCGCAGTCGAATAGCCCCTTTTGAAGAACTTTCAAAAACGATCATTAGAGTCTATCGAGCATCCAGTCCAAATGCTAGTTAGGGCAAAGAATTAGTTTGGAATTGTTTTCCTGTGTGTATTATAATAATCTTATGTTAATTAAATTAGCCGTAGTGAGAATGACTTATGCTCATCTTTTCTTTTCAAGTAAGCCTAAAATTTTTGCTAGGAGTAGGTACCGCAATGACACAACTAGATGGACCGTCACAGGTTCATGCGTTATTGAGGTCTCAACATCTAGTGTCCCTACATCTTTGCTAGCTATCTTAGCCGGCTTACGCCCGCAAACTTCGCGAGTTTATCTCACCAACTTTCCTCTTGTAAGATTATCATTTTATTGAACCCTAAAATTATATAAAGATCATGATCATGGGCCAGCGTGGTGGACCGTGGTGGGTGACCTTCTATGAGAGGAGACCTGCGCTCAGTAGTGAGCCGTTGATGGGTTGCTGATGATGACGATGAAAGATCTTGAGGTCTGTACCTATGGGGCTCTTCAGCCGCCCCATATTGTTATTGCTGGATAAATTAATAATAGACTTCGTGACTGGGTAATTAAACTATATTATATTAAAGTATAAAATAAAATATAATATATAAAATATAGACACTAGGATTTTGGACGTGGCCGGCCTACGGAACGGAAATTGATACAGAATTCTTCTCGCGCGGACAGCTTGCGCATCTATTTGACCGAGCGAAGCGAGGTCTCTGAGTTTACTAGAGCGATTTGCACTTGTCCGTCCGTCCGTCCGTCCGTCCGTCCGTCCGTCCGTCTGTCAGAGCCTTATAACTTTTGAATTACTGAATGTAATTACTTCAAATTTAGATATAATATGTAAACCGATGGCATCCAGCCGAAAATGGCTTAAAAAGTTATAAAAATCTTTATTTCAGGGGGGCTCTCATAGAAGCGAATGCGAAGTAAAATTTTTTTTGCGATTCATAAGGTTTCGGTGTATCATTTTAAAGACAATTTGGAACAGAGTACAAACGTATTTTTTTTTTATTTTTTTCCTAAAATTGACGAAATGGGGGGCTTTCAAAGTGGCGATTTAATACGCTCGCTTGAAGACGCTCTCTGGGAAAATTGGCTATATATTTTCAAGCTGTACTTATTTTTTTACTTCACTTGTATCCTGTACTTGAACAACAAATACTAAAATTATATGAATATTATAAAGAAACGAGATTATTTAATTTTTAATGAGCATCAGTAAATTTCACATAGCTTCACAATAATGCTAATAGATGGCGCAGTCATTAACTATTCCATGGAACTATGAGTTACGACTACGATCTATCCCAAAAACAGTTTTGCGTCGAGCATTATTATTTAGGTACATAATATAATAACATATTATTCAATTAAAATTATTCTTTAGTTAAATATCAAACTTCAATAAACTATTAATTGCTGCATTTTGTATATTTTCTATTCGCGTCGATAGATGACGATTTGTACAGATGCCCCTAACCCGTTTTCACTCGTTAGTACCTACATAATAATTCAATTTTTCACTGACGTTCCCTAACCTTTACGGGCTACCTATGATAAGTTAGGTGATGATTACTGTCAACTTCTTTATCACGATCCTGTACGGGACACCTAAAAGGACATTGGGACGGATGTTAGGACTTAGGATTGTATTTAGGAGCTACCTACGTAAAGAGACTCCTACTTAGGGGATGATTAAGGTATGTTTGGTGAAAACGGGCATAATAATAATGTCAGTTTTGGTCGTCATGTATCGATTGAATGAATAATCATGGGATACCGTTACCGCGAGGTCTCAGTTCGGGGCGAACCACTAGTTATATGTTTTCAATGTTCGGAACTCAAAACGTTCTCGCTGACAGATTGCTGGCTAGTTCAAACCTCATTGAAAGAGGTTGTACGCCACATACCTACTTAGGCCCACTTGCAGAGACGCCGAGTTAGTTAACCCAGGAATAAATTTGTAATTTTGACAGAAGCTTTATACGTAATCTGTCAAATCTGTCTTCTTAACCCAGAGTTAGCTGCTAACTCTGGGTTACGACGTTTCTGCAAGCGCGCCTTATACATTAGTGGGTTGAGGTACGGGTGGGTTTCCGAATTGTGTGTTAATGTTATTTTGTTCCTTTTCAGTTAAGGAATTGAGTGAACCGCGAATGCGAGTTGACTAAAAGCAACGATTTGTATTGTCAGAGTAGGTACGAGTTGGATGTTTCATATGGATGTTTCATGCGTTCCCTAAAATATGGTTGAGCGAAGCAATGGCTGGGTCATGCGTCATGCTCGTGAACGGGTGCCACCAGCGGCAATGGGGCTACTTTCTGTCTGCCCGTCTTGACATGTGTTGAATTATAATTAGAAATAATTACGTATGCTTTTGTGGACCTTTCCCTCATTGTGGAAACTCTGCATACATAGAATATCTGTTAAGTATATTGTAAAAGTATTTTGAAAAGAGCAACTGCCGAGTTTCTTGCTGGTTCTTCTCGGCAGGAACGGCATTCCGAACCAGTGGTAGACTCATTGACGATTCAAAAGTACTTGTAAAAGTTTATTTGAATAAAAAACATTTCTATTCTATTCTATTCTATTCTATTCTATAAACTGGAGTAAGGTCGGGTTCATAGAATTATAACGCATAGAAAGACAGTAGCCGCGCGCGGAGTGTAACACTTTCATGGAGGCCTTCAAAGGCTCCTTACGCTTATCGGCACGCACGTGTTGGCGAGCGAAAATAAACCCTTTCATGGTAGCCTTTAAAGGTTAGTTTCGTCTACCGGCACGCACACTAGTGTACGTATCGGCGAGCGTAAATACACACGCACACATAGTTCGAAAAGTGGTTACACGTTAAGCTGATCTCGTTGTATGGAACTATCGGACTATGCGTTATTAGTCTAAGATAGGGTTTAGATAATTTTTAAAAAAATGATTAAATAAGTATTTTGTTTGATTTTTAATTATTATTGTTATCTCACAGCGTAGAAAACAAAAATATAAAAGCCTCAATAGCCCAACGGTTAAAGGTACGGACTGAAAACTGAAAGGTCGCAGGTTCGAACCCCACCCGTTGCACTATTGTCGTACCCACTCCTAACACAAGCTTTCCGCTTATTTGGAGGGGAGAGGAGGATATTAGTCAACTTCAACTTGGCTGATATTCTTTATTAAAAAAAAATATATATCCAGATTAGCTTTAGTGGTGTTTTTAAAAATCCCACGAGGGATGGAAAAACATAGGTTATTCCGGGATAAAAGGTAGACTATACAACTCTCCAGGTCCACAACTAAGTATATCCATGCAAAAAATTATGTCGATCCGGCAAACTCCACTTGGACGAAGTCGCGGGCTAAATAAAGCTATAACTCCTCTAAATGTGAAACTAGCAACAATAAAATTCCTAGAACGATACAAATGGCGTGAGATCCGTGTGACTACTCAGTTATTCTGCATTTTATATAAATTACCCTCGTTCCAACTTCACTTAGCGCCTCAGCTCTTATTCAACCTTTATACAAGCTACTAGCTGATGCCCGCGACTTCGTCCGCATGGAATAAGTTTTTAAAAATCCCGCGGGAACTCTTTCATTATCCGAGATAAAAAGTAGCTCTCCCGGTCTGAGGAACCACTACTACATCCATTACTATACCCATGCAAAAAATCACATCAATCCGCTGTTCTGTTTTTTTTTTTAAAGTATCCTATGTCCGTCTCCTGGTTCTAAGCTACCTCTCCACCAATTTTCAGCCAAATCGGTTCATCCGTTCTTGAGTTATAAATAGTGTAACTAACACCACTTTCTTTAATATATATAGATGTTACCCTAGTACTACTCCGCACGTTATATCAAGTCCTTTTTGACAGCGGTGATAGAAGTACAAACGAATACACTGGATTCATCCAATTATATTTTTTCCCTCTTCATTTAATGTCTCCCAATCTGAGAATACATTTTTACATACATCCAACCATGCTAAATCTTTTATTTCTTTGTTATGGTAGTCCTCTGTTGAAGTATCCCAAATACACGGATGTGTTTGGACACACAAAATTAAATTTTCCGTGTCACACATCACGACGGATCGCAATTCGCAAGTCGCACGTCTATGCAACCTGGTAAGGTAAGGTTGCAGTGACGACTGAAGTAATTCAGAATCTGAATTCAGAGTTTGTGTGTTCGCTCTATAGAAATGTATGGAAACACGAGCGTTCTGAATTCAGAATCTGAAATTTTCAGATCCGGAATTAAGAACGCTCGTCAGCACATTTTGTTAGATCAATCTGAAAAATTAAGAATCTGAAAAAATCAGAATGTGTGTGGGGAACAGTGAAATTGTATGCTTTCTGTGCTTTCTGAATTCAGATTCTGAATTAAGATTCCGGCTGTGTGAGGCCGGCCTTAGACTATTGAGGCTCTACCGAACCGTAATAATTATTATTATTAGTAAAGGTGTGTGAAGTCTATCAATCCACACTTCGCAATCATGGTGGATTATGGCCTGGACCCTTAACGATCTGAGAGACCCGTGTCCCGTAGTGAGCCGGTGATGGGTTGATGATGATGATGAAAAATGTTGTGTGCAAAAAGTCTATTTATTAAATTGATCCATTTTACAACACCGGGTCTTAATTAACATACCAAAAGTTCGGATGCATTATTTTTATTTCCCACGCGTATGATAAATATTACGAGTGAAAAATTGTCGATAAAAAATTACGTTACGTTATAATAATAAAGCTACGCCACGTGAAAGACTGTGTACAATAAATATTTATTACACTATTAGTAAGTACTAGCTGATGCCCGCGACTTCGTCCGCATGGATTTAGTTTTTAAAAATCCCGCGGGAACTTATGGCACGTACGAGACGTGACCATACGGACCTCATAGCATATTTAATTCCGCAATAACAAAAACTTGTAATTTATTTCAACAAACTTATAATAATATTAGTTCAGCAACTTTTGCACGTACGTAATATCCAAGCACATCTCTCCCCACCTTTATTTATAAAATTAATTAGTATATAAGATCTTTTGTAAATACGTAATATATGCCACTACTATTAGACACTGCAGTCTGTGTTTCTTTATTCCTTCACCGATCTCTCTGCAAGAACACGCTGTTACACGGCAACCATTGCTGTAACGCAACAGAACTCTTTCATTATCCGTGATAAAAAGTAGCTCTCCCGGTCTGAGGAACCACTACTACATCCATTACTATACCCATGCAAAAAATCGCATCAATCCGCTGTTCTGTTGCGACGTGATTGAAGGACAAACCAACAAACAAACACACTTTCGCATTTATAATATCAGTAATGCTTTATTATTTTTAATTTTTTACCATACTTAACCAAAGACAAAATTACGTTTAGCTGTCATTTACGTTTTGTTATTCCACTGTCATTTGCGTTTTGTTATTCCATGTCAGATGCGTTTTTGTTATACCACGTTTTATAGTGACTTGACGGAAACGCGGTCGAACGGGATAAAAAGTATCCTATGTCCGTCTCCTGGTTCCAAGCTACCTCTCCACCAATTTTCAGCCAAATCGGTTCATCCGTTCTTGAGTTATAAATAGTGTAACTAACACCACTTTCTTTTATATATATAGATTAACTGCGGATCGAAATAACGAGCGCTTCGGTCGATCTCCTAGGACCTAGGCGAAAGGCATAACAAAAAAAAATTAAGTGGCACTCGGAGACTGCCGCGGTAAAGCTATTGCATAGCATTTTTTATCAACTTATGCAATTATAATATTTATGCAATATTTGTTGTTTGCATAATAAAAATTATGCAGAAAAATAATTGAAAAACAAACAAACAAGAAAAGCGCACTGTCACTACTTCGCGAGTGAGATTCGAACCTGCGACATCATACACCATACGATAAAGACAGCGGCCGCTCGCCCACTGCGCCAAACAGAGCTACTTGTGGACCTCTAAAATGTTGAACTCTTACCAAACGACGGTGTTAGGTTTATTTTCGTTACGGAATTTCTTGATTCCGTCGCCACGCTCAAACTGTTTGTCCTAGTTCAAAGCCCGCGATGAAAGCTATGCAATTGCTTAAAAATTTAAAACACCCCCGATACGTGAATCTATGGCCCGACTATGTACGATATCGGGCCAAGAAGGGCACATTAAGAACGCGTAGAACACCAAAAAAAATCAGATTTCGCCCACGCGGTGCGATGAAATAAAACATAGCCGCAACCTCATGTGAGGCGCGACAAAAGAAAGCGTTTTGCGCGGAATAGGAGTGTAGTAAGCGCCAAATACTTTGTAACTCGTAAAATATTCATTTTCTTTTCAATTCACTAGGCTACTCTCTTAATAATATCAATCGGAATTTAATGTAAAAATTTTGCCTCTGCAATATGCAACACATTGAAAATAAATGAATATTGGTTAAAAATTAGACCTAACTTCGCGATTTTTTAGTATCGAACAAATTTCATCATTTTATGTTTTTTGCCCAAGCACGTCCCTTGGCAGTATGATGTAATTTTTGCGTGTTTTTTTTTCGGATAGTTGAAACTTGATCTACTACTGTAAAAATCAAATCTGTTTACTGTTAACGAACGTACACCCACTCTTAACACTTTAGAAGGTTATTTTAAATGTTTCAGTCATAAACAAGTAACTACGCAGACAGACAATTTCAATTTTTCGCAGAATTTCAAATGTCCACTAAACTAGCGGCACGCTATGATGGCCGGTTTGACGTTTGTCCGCTCATGAAGTTCCGTATTAATTGATAACGACTTTGAAGGAAATAATTGTATTACTTTATTGACGATAGTGATGTGCAGAGATTCATAAATTTTATCGAATGTAGTTTTAGGTTTAGGACTCAAAATTTATTTATTAAATTGATTTCTAAAATGTATACAAGTGTAGAAAAATCAGTTTGCACCATTTAAGGGGTGAATGTACTTGTGAATATGAACAATTTTCACTATGTGGACAAACCTCTGAAATCGCAAAAAAATATCAGCTGTTTCATACAAAAGGTAAAATTTTTATTTTTATATGATATATACCACAACTCGGCATTTGGTTTTCTAAATTGAAAATTTTTAAAAATGGAATCTAATACGATCGTCACATAGGATCGCTGGCTAGCACAACTACTACCTCCGGCAAACTCGCGTCAATGCTCAATGCAAAACAAAGCAGTTTCGAATTGACGTTGCTTCGAAAAGTATAAACTGTCAGTGCAATGCGATTGTGATATAGTTTTGACCTGGCTTTGGATTTCAAATATTGATACTGCATTACTGTTGACCCTTGCTCGTTAATTTGGACTCTGTTCAAGCCCTTTGTTGTGGATTTCGTCGATATGACCGAACGTACGCAGAGAACTGTTCTAAATAGTCAGACACGTGAGTTCGTAATACGCCTTCGTAACTATTTCGATCGTGAAGCTCAAAATGGAGGGCCAATTTTATGTATATTCATTTTCATTCAAATATTCAGTTCGTTCAAATAAATTAAATAAACATATACATTTTTGTTTTATTAAACCTATTTAATCAGGTACAAAAACAAAACTTAATTGTTTTTTGTTCGAGAATAAATTGACATTCCACATCACTATTGTAATGTGTCAAACCGGCCATCATAGCGTGCCGCTAGTGTAGGAACGCTGCTATTTGGCGTGACTCGCAAATTGGGAGCGGACTCAGGTGGCCACGTTCAAATATAAAAGAATTTTTCAAACGCTATTTGAAGTGTGTCCTATTCGGACCATGATGTACCTACTCTATCAAACTCTGAATACTCACATAGAGTGTAGACTTTGCCTTTTCAATTTTTCGATGGAGGGGTTTTTAATAACTAAAAATCGATCTGTTTTTTATTTATTCTCCAAAAAAGGTAATAGGTAGAAAATGTCATGATTTTATAAAAATGACGATGTAAAATGAATTCGGAATTAATTTATAGGATCAGTAAATTATCAAAAATAATAAATATTATAGAAATAATCCTAATTATTAGCCTGGCAATATTTAAAGGCTGACCACACCGAACGGAATGTACGGTGGTGGAGATTTTGCACAAGTGACCGAATTACTTGTACCGCTTACAAAAACTTAAAAAATATAAGAATTACGCAGTTAGACTCACCCAGCTCGAGCTGGAGAGCACACCAACAGTAGATTATATTGTTATAAGCATTGGTTAGTGAAATATCATCATAAAAGTTTGTAATATTGTTATGTAATAGGTAGGTAGTTAGTAATATTATTATAAACCAAGAAACAATCAAGAAAGTGTGTTTGTTTGTCTATTTTGTTGTCTGAAATAGTTGACGACTTGAAGAGTGTGTGGCTACCTTTTATCCCGGAAAAACAGAGGGTTCCTCGGGATTTTAAAACATGCACAGTCGTGGACAAAAGCTAAACTAGCGGCACGCTATGATGGCCGGTTTGACGTTTGTCCGCTCATGAAGTTCCGTATTAATTGATAACGACTTTGAAGGAAATAATTGTATTACTTTATTGACGATAGTGATGTGCAGAGATTCATAAATTTTATCGAATGTAGTTTTAGGTTTAGGACTCAAAATTTATTTATTAAATTGATTTCTAAAATGTATACAAGTGTAGAAAAATCAGTTTGCACCATTTAAGGGGTGAATGTACTTGTGAATATGAACAATTTTCACTATGTGGACAAACCTCTGAAATCGCAAAAAAATATCAGCTGTTTCATACAAAAGGTAAAATTTTTATTTTTATATGATATATACCACAACTCGGCATTTGGTTTTCTAAATTGAAAATTTTTAAAAATGGAATCTAATACGATCGTCACATAGGATCGCTGGCTAGCACAACTACTACCTCCGGCAAACTCGCGTCAATGCTCAATGCAAAACAAAGCAGTTTCGAATTGACGTTGCTTCGAAAAGTATAAACTGTCAGTGCAATGCGATTGTGATATAGTTTTGACCTGGCTTTGGATTTCAAATATTGATACTGCATTACTGTTGACCCTTGCTCGTTAATTTGGACTCTGTTCAAGCCCTTTGTTGTGGATTTCGTCGATATGACCGAACGTACGCAGAGAACTGTTCTAAATAGTCAGACACGTGAGTTCGTAATACGCCTTCGTAACTATTTCGATCGTGAAGCTCAAAATGGAGGGCCAATTTTACCTATAACGTCAGTGGTTGAACGCGTAGCTGATGCGCTTAATATTGGACAACGAACTGTTAGACGGATAACTAAAAAAAAATATGGCGAGACTGGCACAGAAGAAAATAAACTTCACACACCAAAAAAGAGAAAACGAGCAAAACCAGTCGTAGGCATCGATAGCTTTGATGCCGATGCTATCCGAAGACATGTTTACGGCTACTATTTACAGAAGGAGTATCCAACAAGAAAAAAGTTGGTGCATTCACTGAAGGAAGCTGGATTATTCTTCGGTGGGGAAAGTTCTTTAACGAAGATTTTGAAGACCATTGGATTTCTATACAAAAAATGTAACAAACGCAAAATATTGATGGAAAGATTTGATATAGCGATGGCAAGGTATACTTTTTTACGGCAAGTGAAAGAAATCAAAAATTGGCAAAATGTTGTGTTCTTGGATGAAACATGGCTTAATGCTAACCATACTGTAGGCCGTTCTTGGAACGATGACACAGCAGCATCTACTTCCAAAGTTCCTGTAGGAAAAGGATCGCGACTTATAATTTGTCACGCCGGAACCATCAACGGGTTTGTCAAAGGTTCTCTCATGGCTTTTGCGTCAAAAACCACTGGAGACTATCATGAAGACATGAATGGAGAAAAGTTTACTGAATGGTTTACCTCAATGTTGTGTAGCCTCCCTGAACCATCTATTATAATTATGGACAACGCCCCATACCACTCGATGCAAATTGACAAGCCACCTGCCCAATCCCAAAAGAAAGCTGATATCGTCGCATGGCTTCGTAAAAATGGCGTAGATGCAAACATGAATATGTTAAAAGCGGAATTAGTACGTCTTTTAAAAGAAAACAAACCAACCAAGATCCGATACGTCATTGACGAAATAGCATTAGAACATGGGCACAGAGTTATACGGTTACCGCCTTACCATTGTGAGTATAATGCGATTGAGTTGGTGTGGGCTCAAATTAAGGGATATGCTGCAAGACACAATACAGAACCCCCATTTACCACAAAAAAAATGCTAAAATTATTAGAAGAAGCTTGTGAACATGTGACTAAAGGAGACTGGGAAAAGGTTGTGAATAGAACTGTTAAATTAATAAGGGAAGATTATGAAAGAGATGTGAAAATAGATAATATTATAGAAAACGAACATATAATTATTAATGTAGGTGATGATAGCAGTGACGACAGTGAAAATAGTAGTATGGACGAATCTGATTAATTATGGCCTTTTGTGGCACCTTTTTTGGTATCTTTTGTATTCATATGTTTCTTGTGTGCATATAAAGTATGTATATTCATTTTCATTCAAATATTCAGTTCGTTCAAATAAATTAAATAAACATATACATTTTTGTTTTATTAAACCTATTTAATCAGGTACAAAAACAAAACTTAATTGTTTTTTGTTCGAGAATAAATTGACATTCCACATCACTATTGTAATGTGTCAAACCGGCCATCATAGCGTGCCGCTAGTGTAGTTTATTTATTATTACAGTCAAAAACCTATTTCATGCATACCCATGGGGTAATCTTTCTCATGTTACCCATATAAAGTAACATACGTCTATATTAAAACACTTAAACTAAAACGAGGGTATTAATTTTAATATGCAAGCAAAAATGACCTCTATTTCGTCCTATTTAAATAGTAACATTTACGCCTTTTCTTTGCAGTTTAGGGAAAGAACAGAGAGGTTTTATTACTGGGAACGCGTTATTAAAAGACATCATTCCAAACTGCCTACAATAAACAACCCATTTTGGGCGCCCTCTAGGAGATTTACAACCGCAACAACAGCTCCATCTGCATCCCTTTCTAACGTACACAAAACTTGCATATCTATCTCCGTCTAACTAAGAGAGAATTTAATTCGACTAAAAGCAACAATATATAACACTGCGAATGTCATACTCTAAGTTGCCAAATGTTCTGAAACTGAGTTTTCAGCAAATTAGGTACTTTTTATTGCATCCGCTTTATGTTGGATAATTTTTTATGCAGATTTTTTTTGTTATTTTTATACTATAGGCTTATAGATTTTTCCCCATTTTCTGTGCACTGAATTGTTTTTTTTTATAGCCATGTCTTGGTGAAGTTAGGTTTTCTTTAAATCCTGATGGAACCTTCAATTTTTCCGGGATAAACAGTATGTATCTTTCGATTAGTTCGTATTTACAAGCTTTTATTTAGCTTGACCAGTTTATTTATTTATTTGTTTGGGTCAAATTTTGATCAGATCATATGAATTAGAACCACTTCCCGGTTTCCGATTGAGCTGAAATTTTGCATGTATGTGTAAATCGGATCACAATGCAATATTATTATAACATGGAGCTGATCTGATGATGGAGACGGAAGATGGCTATCGGAACTCTGTAATAAAACGATGTAACCCCATCGACTTTGGGCTCGTTTGATTTGCCATGACAAGAACTCTGATCCTAGATGATATCTAGAGTCTAATGATGTAGCTACTGAAAGCTTGTAATTAAAAATAAAATTTTTAATTTACACTTGTTTGTTAGTAACAGGGGAACAGACCGGTAAAGATTAGTTCGATCTGTCCCCTCGTCGATAACAAGGGGACAGATCGAAATTTTTATTTCTACCTGTCCCTCTCTGGGGACAAATCAGGGGGATAGATAGGAATAATCCCGATTAATGTGGATTCGATCCCAGCCGGCCCCGTAATTTTTGATACTAATATTATTATTATAATGCAATTAAAATTTTAATTTTCATTTTGAAGGGTTTGCATAAAAGTACAACTTAAACCCAAAGATATACCTTAAACCATTCAGTTCGAAATAAAATAAATGCAACAACAACAACTTTGTAAATCAATTCGTCAACGCACAGGTAATAAAATCGGAATAAAATAATAAAATTATGTTGGTTTATGTGACGAGTTTTAAAATTTAAAATCCAATCAAAAAGGTCTGTTAAAAAAAAAACAAAAATAAAAAAGTTACAATGCGCGATGAACGTTTTAACACAAATCACGATCGGAGCCGCGGGCTCAAATTGTAAATTTCAACGGAAAAATTACTAACGTAATAAAATCAATTTGGCGTAAAATTTTATTTTCCGTTCGTGACACTTTTCGACGTAACTTTTGGCAGGAAGCCTTGCTTGATCGAAAGGCGGACGGACGTCTATGATACCTTGCTTCTATAATATGTAGCTTCATATCTTTTACTGTAATCCTAGCTGATATCCCTAGTAATCTAAATCTAAATCTTAATATATACATATTTCTTGTGTGCGTGTGTATGTCACTGAACACCTCCTAGATGGCTGGACCGATTTTGATGAATTTTTTTGTGTGAGTTCAAGGGGATTCGAGGATGGTTTAGATTCACAATTTGGTCCACTGGAAAATGTTTATTTAACTAATTTTTCATTTATAAGTAGTGGCGGTACGAAGTTCGCTGGGTCAGCTAGTATATGTATATTAAAAGGAAAAGGTGACTGACTGACTGACTGACTGATCTATCAACGCACAGCTCAAACTACTGGACAGATCGGGCTGAAAATTGGCATACTGATTATTATGACGTAAACATTCGCTAAGAAAGATTCAAATCGTCATACATACCTAAGGTTCCGATGCAAATAATTTTTTTTTTCAAAGAATATCAGCCATGCTGAAATTAACTAATGCACTCCTATCCCCTCCAAATAAACGGAAAGCTTGTGCTAAGAGTGGGTACGACAATAGTGCATCAAGTGGGCTTCGAACCTGCGACCTTATAATTTTCAGTCCGTACCTTTAACCGTTGGGCTATTGAGGCTTCATTATTTATTAAAATAACAACTATCACATTAGTTCCGTAAACCGCAATTCCCATGGCGACACTCAAGTTGCTTCATTTGGACGGCACCTATCTGTCCAGCATCCTAGTATCATAGAGTTCAGATGGTCAAACGCAGCAGTTTTCGTAGTTTCAGTTTTTTAAATATCTATAACTTGCAAAAACCATGTATTGCATGTATAATATATATGATGACCTTCCTGGCTCAGTGGTGAGCGCTGTTGCCTTATAACAGGGAGGTCCTGGGTTCGATTCCCGGCGGGTCAATTTGGGAATTTATAATATCTGAATTGTCTTTGGTCTGGTCTGGTGGGAGGCTTTGGCCGTGGCTAGTTACCACCCTACCGTCAAAGTACCGCCAAGCGATTTAGCGTTCCGGAACGACGGCGTGTAGAAACCAATTAGGGGTATGGGTTGAATGTTCACTGCCATACCCCTTCCAAGTTAGCCCACTACCATCTTAGACTGCATCGTCACTTACCATCAGGTGAGATCGCATTCAAGGACTAGCTTGTCATAGAATAAAAAAAAAAAGTGCGTGCGTACAAAGTACACATGTCAGAAGTGAAACTTCTTTCGACACTTCCGTTGCATACTTGCGTGACGTTACATTTGTAAAAATTTTACCCTCATGCGCCTAAAGAAGTTTCACTTCAAAAGTATTGCTTTGGTGGTCGCTTGTCCAAAAATGAAAACCTCACATTTATATATTTTCTATTTCTATTGGACAATTTTAAGTTGCTGTCACAAAATTCTTTATAGAAAATTTCTTAACTCATATATACATTGACTCCCCTGAAAAAATTCATTTTTCAATATGCTTCATCATCATCATCATGAGCAACCCATTAACCCATAACATCTCACTACTGAGCACAGGTCTCGTCTCAGGGAAGGGAGGCCATAGTCCACCACGCCGGCCCAATGCGAATTGGTAGACTTCACACAACTTTGAGAACATTATGCAGAACTCTCAGGCGTGCAGGTTTCTTCACAATGTTTTCCTTCACCGTTGAAGCATGTGATATTTAATTGCTTTAACGCACTTTAACTCCGAAAAGTCAAAGATGCGTGCCCGCCGAATAGGAGACCGAATTGAACCGGTTAGAATAGTTACTAGTTAGAATAGAATACAAACCGAATAGAATTGGTTTGTAACTTGGTTGGTTTGTCTTTCAATCACGCAGTTTGTCTGATACATCGGTCCACCTAATGGGGGTCTGTAAGCACTGCGTTTTCCAGTACAGGGTCGCCCTTCCAGCCCCCGAATGAGACACCAAAAACCATCAGTTCTTTGAACTATGGGCCCACCTATTTCCACTTTAGCTTCTTGAATCACTGAGCTATGTCGGTAACTTTGGTTCTCCTACGGATCTCCTCATTTCTGATTTGATCTCGCAGGGATATACCGAGCATAGCTCTCTCAATCGCCCGGCCTTTCTAAGAGGCCCTCGGTTACTGTCAGTGACACAGGTAAGTAAACTATTATTTATACTACACCTGCTCGGAATAGCTATTTATGCAACTGCATCGTAATGAGGGTCATTTTAATTCGAGTGCTGTTTTTTGATACGAGGCTTGCCGAGTATCAAAATAGGATAGTACGAGAATTAAAATGACTAATTACGGTCAGTTGCATACAAGATTTTATCTACGACAAGGAAAATAAAATCTTTAACAAAATACGCCGTAGGCTCAATAAAGTAACAAAAAGTAACTCCGTAAGCCGCCACCAGCCGCCTGTGGCGCCTCTGTCAACAAAAAGTAACTCCGTAAGCCGCCACCAGCCGCCTGTGGCGCCTCTGTCATATGAACGGTACAAAAGTGCCAGAACTCAGAGCCTTAGCTTTAGGTATCCTATTTTAAGAAGATAACCATTTCGATTCAGCTCCCATACAACGAGCTGCATCGAAATGAGAAGCAAAACCGAAAGAGGGTTCATTTCGATTCAGCTGTCAAATTCGAAATTGGAACTTTTCGATGCTGGAGTAGATAAAGTACCTTCTGATTTGCGTCATATCGGAAAAGAGTGAGAAAGAAAATACGTCTTTACGTGGAGGCAAATCTGCGGGCTGAAAAAATGTATGAAATTTCATTACTTACGTGCTTTAGCGGGCTGAAAAGTTGTATGAAAATCCATTACACACGTGGTTTTTTTTTTAATTTTTGATAAAATCAGTTCAGTAATACCAATACTTAAAAAAATTATATAAAAAAAAATAGAACTCTGTTTCAACAAACAAGACTCTTTATTTTCATAGTAAGTATCTAATAAATAAATAATTAGAAAAATGTATAAAATAGTGACTAAATTATAACTAATAATAATCTTTATAAAGAGGATTCTTTAAACTATATCAGTAAACGAGGTTCCATATTCTATTACATACTTATTCTATGAAATATAATAAAACTGATTACAAAGTTAAGAAAAAAAACAAATTGTTATCTTGTTGTTCCTGGTCTGTGGTTACTGGCCACTTGCGTTTTCTGCAAGTCATACCTACGTATTTTAAAAAAAATGAAAAATTTCGCGCGAGTCGCATTACTTTGTTATATCTAAAGAAGAATGGCGAATTTGGACCCAGGACTTTTAAAAACCGTTCAGATTCAGAAATCATTTCATTATAATTAGTATTTTTCAAAGTATTTTTCTGTGTAAACCCCATATTTTTAGAAGTTGGGGAGCAAAAATATGATTATTCACAATTACACAATATAATTAACCGTTCTAATGGCAATACTTAACATTTTACGGAGTAAAGAGTAAAAACTTGTCAAATTATTTATGTCAATGTCAATTGTCAACTCCCTATAAATAGGAAGACTATAGTCGCAATTCCTAGTTCCATGGTCAACTCACTCAAATGTCCATGGAACTAGGAAGATGAGTTGTAATTCCTCATCATCATCATCATTAAAAACCCATTAACGGCTCGCTACTGAGCGCAGGTCTCCTCTCAGAGAAGGCGGTTATAGGCCATAGTCCACCACGTTGGCCCAATGCGAATTGGCGGACTTCACACACCTTCGAGAACATTATGAAGAACTCTCAGGTGTGCAGGTTTCCTCAGGATGTTTTACTTCACCGTTGAAGCAAGTGATATTTAATTGCTTAAACGCACTTGACTCCGAAAAGTCAGAAGTTCGTACCCGGGATCGAACCTGCGACCCCCCCAATAGGAGACCACAGTCCTAACCACTAGGCTATCACTGCTTCTAATTCCTAGTTCCATGCTAATGTCATTCGTGGTTATAGAAATAGGAAGGTCGTAATTCCTAGCTCCATGTTCATTGTCCGTGGTCATTTCATTTGTTAATTGTTTGTAATGCATTTGGCATTTGCGCGTTTATTTTATTTTTTCGTTCGTTTTGTGTTTGTTATGCATTGTAGTGTATTAATACTAACGATTTGGCGTGATTTTGGACAAGACACAGACACAAATTGGTTCCAAAGCAAAGTTCCTTACGTATCGCTCGATAAGATGACATCAGACGAAAGTGATGGAAGTAATGGATCTCTATAATAATCTTTTTCCATAAAATAGAACAGCATGAAAACTACCATCACTTAGTCGTTTTCCTAGTTCCATGCTTATACCATTGGCCGCATTACATGACAGTGCTACAACGAATTACCATGGAACTAGGAATTGCGACGAATTACACATTTTAGGTAGGGTTGGTAGGAAGCGTGTTCTCATATGTATATTCAGACAATAATATTCTGTGCCTATTAGATTATTCAAAGCACAGATTAATGATTGATTCAAAGCTATAGTGGTAATTTGCCTTAAATACATTAAATGGAAATATAACCTCATTTTTAACAATTTACTACTGAATATCTTTTTTCTCCCAACTTTATTTGATTGACTATGATTAACTTTTTTGTTAGTCTGGTTTAGTAGAACAAGTATCAGAAGTTTGATTCGTGAACGTGGGCCGCAAGTCTGGGTCAGAAACACTATGGGGGTTCGCCAAACTCCTTTTGAATTTATAAAATTACAAGCTTTTAGTAGAAACCATAAACTTTACTCTATATTAAGAACTCAAAATGTCTATTGGTGATAGCAGTGTGAATTCAAAATGTCTGTGTATAGTGAAAAATGAATGTCCCGAGAAATCTAAAAATCGATAAATACAACAAAGCATTTTATGAAGATTTACTACAGTGGAAAAGCGGGAAAAAATTCTACCATGAGTTATTTAGAGTTGAGTTGAGTTTGAGAATTGTAAAAATTTTAATAGATATTAATTTCAATTAAATGATTTGTCTATTATTTTCCTCGTAGGTGTAGTATAAAGCACTATGTATCACTCGGGAGAAAGTGCGATTCCTTACTCGGGTGTATTAAGGCCCTCGGCTGCGCCTCGGGCCCCAAATGACACCCTCGTATGCAATCGGTCACTTTCACCCCTCGTTGAACAATGTACTAATACAAAGCCTCTGATACCTTCCCGTGTTCCCAAATACCCGTCAATGTCAGATAAATCCTGCTCTGTACTCGAGGAAAACTTTTCCCAAGTCGATATAACTTTGAACCCCTCTCCCTTGAAAAGTTTGCTACGAAATGCTGATACAGAAGTCTAGATATTGGCGACGATTCCGTTTTTTTTCTCTAGTCTCAATTTAAAGTAGATATCTGCATTTTTTTCTAAAAATTATTGCGGATGATTATACGAGCCTGCCCGCGATATTCAAATTTAATTTGGTTTTTCGCATTTTGTAAACTAATACGACAAACTAGGGCTGAAAGTGACCAGTTTAAGAAATTAATCAAAATACTGAGTTGGACGTGAGTCACTCACAAATTAGTCGATATTTTGATTAATTTCTTAAACTGGACACTTTCAACTTTCGTGTGGTGCGGGTTGTTACGTTCCCTCAAATATGGTTGAGCGAAGCAATGGCTGGATCATGCGTCATGCTCGTGAACGGGTGCCACCGTCGGAAGCGGGGCTGCTGGTCTACCAGTCTTGACATGTATTGAATATTGTACTTATGTATTTTTGGAGTTGTTCTATAAATATTATATCATCGTATTGTTGGAAATATTCTATTCTAACAAGTTGCATGGGGTAAATCGGCATGGCATCCAGCTGCCCACAAGATATTATAAAAAGTTATTAAAATGTAAATACATATTAAAAAACCTTACCTACAAAAAATATTGTAAAATGTGTAATTTTGAAAAGAGCAACTGCTGAGTTTCTTGCCGGTTCTTCTCAGCAGAATCCGCTTTCCGAACCGGTGGTAGAGTCATGACTTGTCATAAGCGCCACAGGTTGGCCTACATGAAATAAATGATTTTGAATTTTGAATGATTTTGAATTTTGAAAAAAAAAATTTCAAGTAAAGATTTTTATATAATCCTGTAAGATGATACTGCCATTGTCGCAATTAGAATGCCATAAGCCTACTTTGTCCTATTAGTTTACAAATTGCGAAAAACCAAATTAAATTTGAATTTCGCGGGCAGAACTGTTTCTTCCACCTTAAGTGAGGTTCGCAGTATTTTCTGATGGACTCAATTTATGGCGTTTTTGCTGCATCAGTGCATTTTAACTTTTGGTAAAACCTTCATTACATTATATTGCATTGGTTAGCTAGGTACTAGCCAATCAGAAGGTGATATATTGATGTCTTCTATAAAACTGTAGTACACCACTTTACTCTATTGCCAATAGTTTCCGCAGCGTACGCGATATAAGGATTTTTTGATATTTTTTCACACCTTTACATTATCGAAGTTTTCATACGGATCCCTAACTTTTTTGAAAATATTCTATGCCTTTGTTCTTCAGGGATAATGTAAGATTCTAATGGTGAAAGAATTTTTCAAATCGGTCCAGTAGTTTCGGAGCCTATTCCATTCAAACAAACAAACAAACAAATCTTTCCTCTTTATAATATTAATTAAAAATTAAATAAAATCTAAAACCCCATCAAAGTCACTACAGTGTGGCATAGTACCCAAGATGCTGGCAGCATTACCCCTTTGGATGGCCAAGCTAATCCTTTGGCCAAGGTAGCTGCCAGCTCTTGGATCCCTGGTAGACTCGATCACCTTTTTAGATAGCTCTACAAAAAGCGCTCGAGCCTCCGTATATTATACCTCATAAAGATACTAATGTCTATGACATATTGTAGAACAGTGAAGGGGGAATAAGTTTGTGAAGTACTTGAGCGCACTCTCCTAAGCATATCCGATAGAAGATCGAAGGAACGACCACGTTGCGTCGATGCTGTAGATGTCGAGTGCAGACTGATATTTAACCGTAACACATTTAATACACTTAATTTTTTAATAAATTCTCCTTGCTTCGCTTAATACAAGTATAGAAAGTTCTCGAGAAACCTTCTTGAAAACTGGAGTTACATCATTAAAATCTAATAAAAGTTTATTAGAACTTGGATTGAGTTTGGCAAGCCGGTTACCTTCCAACTTTTTTATATTTATTCTTGTGAGTATTACAATTTGGAGTGGGTCCTTCAGAAGAGATTGGAGTTGATGAGACCTGCAGACATACCCTGCCTACCACACCGAAATATTTTGAGATAGAACAGTTATTTAAGCATTTTTTTACTAAACTATTCTTCTCCATTACCTACTGGACAAAACAACACCGTCCGTGTCGTCTAAAAATATTTTATTATTAGCTGATGCCCACGATTTCGTCCGCATGGATTTCGTTTTTAAAATCCCTCGGGAACACTTTGATTTTCCGGGATAAAAAGTAGCCAGTCACTGTCCAGGTCCTCAACTAAACCCATGCAAAAAAAATCGGTTGTCTGTAAAGTCGGTTTACGGACGATAGTTTTACGTGATAACGTCATAAAACGATAACGTCATTGACGATGACTGGCGGGCGGCGGCGGGTGCTCTCTAGTCACAAGCTAACGTTTGGGCCGATCGTGCCTTTCTATCGCTTGTTCCGCGCTCTCGCTTGCACGCTCAGGCTCAGGCGGAACGTGACACTTTTTCGTGCGTGCAGCCGGTGTTCATCGCTTTTTAAGACATTATCACGTCAATAACGTTGATTCGTAGCTCTGCTGCGGCGTGATTAAAGGACAAACAAACACACTTTTATAATATAAGTATGATTTAACATTAGAAAAATGTTTAAAAATGTAACCCGACTATGGAAATGTAGATGTAATATCCGTCATATTGATAAAATCCTATATCACCCGGACTAAATATAATAACGAGTCGATTGACACCTCTTACGTCAAAGTCGGCTCAGCAGTTTAGGCACTACGGTGGATCATAATATGTAAATACATACAAAAATACGTACATAGATTGCTAAATCATCATCATCATTAGCAACCCATCAAAGGGTCACTACTGAGCGCAGGTCTCCTCTCAGAGAAGGGTTATAGGCCATAGTCCACCACGCTGGCCCAATGCGAATTGGCGGACTTCACACACCTTCAAGAACATTATGAAGAACTCTCAGATGTGCAGGTTTCCTCACGATGTTTTCCTTCACCGTTGAAAACGCACGCACCTGACTCCGAAAAGTCAGAGGTCCCCGGATCTGGACCCGGGATCGAACCTGCGACCCCCCGAATAGGAGACCACGGTCCTAACCACTAGGCTATCACTGCTTATACTGATTGCTAAAATAATAAAATCATAACCCTTCCTTTCAATGGCTCTGCCGTAATCGGGTAAGACTCTTGTACATGTCGATCTTATAACTCGCGTATCCTCCAATCCTTGAGAACGTAACACGAGCCTTGGAGAACCCGATACGTCCGAAGCACAGCTTGCGGCGCGAACCGACTCGAACTTGTGAGATTGAGTTCCGTGGGTTGCGGCCATTTATGTACAAACTCACAAAGTTACCCTGATACCTTTGGAGTTCGAAACTGAGACAGGCATTTTAAGTTTTCAACCTGTCCAGTGTCCAGCCCCCTAGCCAAATTACACTCCGTTGTATATATTCTCTTTCTATGATCGTAAACGCTTTAAAGCAGGGTTCCCAAAGTTTTCTTCCTCACGCCTCCCTTCTGAAAGGATAGTTGTGATAAAAAAACTTTGGGAATTCCTGCTTTAGAGGAAGCGTACTCGTGTGGAAACCGTGGAGCGAAGGAGCGATCAAGAAAGTTGTGTCGACTTGGCTGTCAATTAACCGTTTCTAAGATCGCTTCGTCTTTAAGTAGGGGTTCCTAAAGTTTTTAATCTCGCCTTCTATCCTTTCAGAAGGGAGGCGTGGCAAAAAACTTAGGGAACCCCTGCTTTGAAGCGTTAACGATCATAGAAAGAGAATAGCTTCGACAATAGATATGTAATATGGCTAGAGGGGCTGTGCACAGAAATATATAAAAATAGAATAGAAAAGCGGGGCAGCGAACATGGTGGAGAACTCTCAGACTTGCCGAGTTTCTTGCTGGTTCTTCTCGGCAGGAACGGCATTCCGAACCAGTGGTAGACTCATCGAAGATTCAAAAGCACTTGTAAAAAAGTTTATTTGAATAAAAAACATTTCTATTCTATTCTATTCTATTCTTGCAATTTTTCACATAATACGATACATATTTGCAATGCTATACTAGTACAGTACCCGGCGATATATATTGCATATCGGCCTTTGGAAAAAACGCTATTCTATTCTATTCACAGTTCGACTGCATTTTTTTAAATATGTTACGTGATGTGCTCGGCGATTGTGAAGAGATTTCAGTAATTACTACGTGAATTTCTGGCTAGCTTTCCTTGCAATAGCATAGAAATAGCGTTTTATACCAAAGGCCGATGTGCAATATGTATCGCCGGGTATCGTACAGTATTAGCAATAAATATAACAGTACAGCAGTTTTTAAAAGTAAAACTTAATGAAAAAAATAAATTAATAATATACTTACTATTACTAATATTTGAAAAAAGCTTTGAAATTAATCTCAAAAAAGGATGTATTTTCTCTCACAAGGGAGATTTATTTTCAACAACACCAAGGATTTAATAACTATTTATTGTAATAAAAAGTTTTGTATTCAAAACAGAGTAAGCAATAAAGACTTGACGACATTAAACCGCGAACGACATATTTTATATGTTCGCAAATAAATCCAAGATGGCGTCTTTATGCGCGATACAATGGCTGACTTCACAACTACCTTCACTTACGAAATTGAACCTTAGCTTTGAAGGAATACGGCACAGCGCTCGGGAGTTATGATAAGTGGAAATATGTGGAAGTTTTTATTGGTTTGACGTTTATTTTCGTTTTCGATTTGATGTGCTCGCGAAGGTTCTATCGACATGTCTCCACCTTATCCTTCAAGTATCTTTGAGATGTCAAAATATTATTTATGTAAGTGAGTTAAGAAGTTTATTGGGTTGGTAAGTGCTAAAGTTACTTTTATATATTAGAAAGTTCAAAGTATTGACTATAGAATCAAAAAGGTTGAAAGCTAAGGTATTTAAACAATAGATATTCTCTAAGCTGCATAATTGTAGAAATACTAATCTAGGAGAATAAACAAGAATGCGTGGAGTTGGGGTAACTAGATTTTTTTCTGGGCTATAAATTCAAATTCAAATTCAAAATTATTTATTTCATGTAGGCCAACCTGTGGCTCTTATGACACGTCATGATTCTACCACCGGTTCGGAAAGCGGATTCTGCTGAGAAGAGCCGGCAAGAAACTCAGCAGTTGCTCTTTTCAAAATAATCATTTTACAATATTATTATACAGCTATTACATTGTAATAAGTTTTTTATACTATCTTGTGGGCAGCCGGATGCCATGCTGATTTAACCCATGCAACTTCGTTAGAATAGAATAGAATATAATATTTCCACAATGAGGTGAGGTTTCAAAAAAAGCGTAGGTACTACAATTCAATTCATGTTAAGACGTGCAGACAGAAAGCAGCCCCATTCCCGCCGGTGGAACCCGTTCACGAGCATATAGGCGACATAAAGAGATGCACTATTTATGAACTCAACGAGCCTCAGTAACCTGATGGTTAAAGGTGCGGCCTGAAAACTGAAAGGTCGGTGGTTCAATCCACACTTGCTACGCTATATTGTCGTACCACAAGATTTACGCTTATTTTCGGAGAGGAAAATGTAAAGAAAACTCCTTCATCTATAATATAATAAAACTGTAACAGGTCCAATTCTGTACATTGCAGATATTTTGAAAATTTTTGTTTGAGGGCACTCTATAATCGATACTGAAGCCAAAACAATTTTTTTTTAATTTTTTGTCTGTCTGTCTGTCTGTCTGTCTGTCTGTCTGTCTGTCTGTCTGTCTGTCTGTCTGTATCTTGGCCGCGCATCACGCCGAAACTACTGGACGGATTTAAATGAAACTTGGCACGATTTAAGTAAATACTACGAGGTATAATATAGGATACTTTTTATCCCGAAATTCAGCACGGTTCCCTTGGGAGAGGGGATGAAAGCCAAAATGTGTATTTCGCTGTAATTCATTAAGGCGTATTCCGATTTAATCCATTCTTTTTTTGTTAGAAAGCAGGTTCTTTAGAGATTGTCCTGTAATTATTTCAAGGTCGTCAATTTCGTAGTTAAGAAATTATAGACATCACGATCTTCAGTATATGGTCCAAATAACTTGAACCCCGGAATCTACAAGATACTTTGAATGAACGGCTCATCTTAAGCTGGCAAACTTACTTTATCGTATATAGCCATCATGGATAGCCCTATTTTGTCAGTCAAACTACTCCAAAGGCGTTAGATTTTGCCAAACTATTTATCATTATACCTACATACTACATAGTAGGTATGGATGTAATACATCGTATGGACTTAATGCTACAGTGTTTTCCTATGCAATTTAATATTCTAATTATACTAATATTATAAATGCGAAAGTGTGTTTGTTTGCTGGTTTGTCCTTCAATCACGCCACAACAGAGCCACGGATCGACGTGATTTTTTGCATGGGTACTATAGTTGAGGACATAGGCTACTTTTTATCCCGGAAAATCAAAGTGTTCACGAGGGATTTTAAAAACTAAATCCACGCGGACGAAGTCGCGGGCATCAGCTAGTCAATAATAAAAGCCGTTATAATTCGCACACTTAGAGCACAAGCATAATTGTATAAATACTCGAAAACACTTATAGAGCCACAACCGGTCCCAACGCTCAGAATAGAATAGAATAGAATAGAAATATTTTTTATTCAAATAAACTTTTTACAAGTGCTTTTGAATCGTCTGGCTCTGGTTCCGGTTCTGGAACCACTGGTTCAGAATGCCCTTCCTGCCGAGAAGAACCAGCAAGAAACTCGGCGGTTGCTCTTTTCAAAACGAATTTACAATACAGTAAATACTATGCTATTTATGCAGTGTTTCCACAATGAGGGAAGTTCCAAAAATGCATACCGACTAACTTCTACGAGAACTAACTTAAAACTAGCTGACTGGTTTAAGTTAGTTCTCGTTGAGCGTCACGTTTCTCAATAAAGATTGTGTTTTGACTCAAACGATAAATCATTCAAGTCAAAACACACACCCACGTTAAATTAGTTATCATTTATTTTAAAAATCTAAATGTCTTATTTAATTGAAAATCATGACACTCAATCAACAAAAATCAAAACTTCTCTTCTTCTTCTTTCTTCTTTATCAACCGATAGACGTCCACTGCTGGACAAAGGTCTCTTGCATGGACTTCCACAGGCCTCGGTCTTGCGCCGCCTGAATCCAGCGGCTCCCTGCGATTCGTTTGATGTCGTCGGTCCACCTGGTGGGGGGTCTGCCAACACTGCGCTTCCCGGTGCGGGGTCGCCACTCCAGCACCTTGGGACCCCAACGACCATCAGCTCTTCGAACTATGTGCCCCGCCCATTTCCACTTCAGTATCGCGACTCGCTTAGCTATGTCGGTGACTCTGGTTCTCCTACGGATCTCCTCATTTCTGATTTGATCCCGCAGGGACACTCCGAGCATAGCTCTCTCCATCGCCCGCTGAGCGGTCCTGAGCCTACTACCAAACAAAACAATATCTTATTAATCAAAACAATATCTTATTAATAAATTAAAATCATGACAAGAATATTAGTCAAATTCAGCATACTAATCATCTTTAAAAAAAACTTAGTGATAACAATGTATGCCAGTAAAAAAAGCCGGCCAAGTGCGAGTCGGACTCACGCACCGGACTCGGAGTCGGACGCACCGAGGGTTCCGTTCCAAAATTAAAAGTAAAACGATAATATTATATTAATTTGCTTATTTATCGTTAACTTTGTTTGAAGAGGTTTATTGTTAATATAAAAAAAAACTATGCTAGTTAGAGCGTTGGTTTTATTTTTCCTGTAAAATATACATAAACCTCTATTGACCATATTATTTCAGATTTTTCGATTGGTAAACTTCGGAGATAAGGGGGGGGAACGGTATTTTTTTCGACATTTTGGCCGATTAATCAAAAACTATTATATATAGAAATAAATAAAAAACTGTTTTAGAATGCACAAGTAAAGGCCTTTCATATGATACCCCACTCGGTATAGTTATTTTACTTTGAAATTTCAAACCCCCGATTTTCCCCCTTTTTTAATTAAACTAAAATAATTTTCGCGTTGATTTTATTTTTCCTGTAAAATATACATAAACCTCTATTGACTATAATTATTTCAGATTTTTCGATTGGTAAACTTCGGAGATAAGGGGGGGGGGGGGGACGGTATTTTTTTCGACATTTTGGCCGATTAATCAAAAACTATTATATGTAGAAATAAATAGAAAACTGTTTTAGAATGCGCAAGTAAAGGCCTTTCATATGATACCCCACTCGGTATAGTTATTTTACTTTGAAATTTCAAACCCCCGATTTTCCCCCCTTTTTTAATAAAACTAAAAATAATTTTCGATTTTTCTTTATTCCAATGATGTTGGGCCACTATTATACACAATTATGCCAAATTTCATGTCGATAGCTTTAATAGTTACTGAAATAATCGACTGTGACAGACGGACGGACGGACGGAGAAAGTCTCACCATAAGGGTTCCATTTTTACCATTTTGGTACGGAACCCTAAAAACTGTTACTTACTATTCTTTACTATACATAAGCATGCTACTCAAACAAGTTAAAGCCCAGAAACAAACAAAGAATCAAAATTCCGCCAACACCTTGAGCGGCTTAGCAAACTTAAAAACGATTTAAAGTTTCCCCCAACATGAAAGATTCAGGATTCTCACTAAAAATCCTCTAAGCTGCCGATCAGAAATTCTGTAAAGCCTCAGAAATGTTCGGATTATTTACAAAATACGTAGCTAAAAGCGTAACATCGTGAATATAAAAATGGCCACTTAACATCTTAAACGAAAATTCGCGATATATCAGTCATTTTTAGGGTTCCGTACCCAAAGGGTGCCGACGGGTGCCAACTAAACCTCCGCTGACCATCCGTCAGTCCGTCCGTCCGTCCGTCCGTCTGTCAGCGGGCTGTTGACGGACGGACGGGCTGTTCGCCCGCAACGGACGGGGGTTGGATGTTTGATTGTCAATCTTTCTGGACAAAGGTCTCTTGCATGGACTTCCACAGTACTCGGTCTTGTGCCGCCTAAATCCAACGGCTCCCTGCGAAACGTTTGATGTCGTCGGTCCACCAAGTGGGGGGTCTGCATTTGCGTTTCCCGGTGCAGGGTCGCCACTCCAGCACCTCAGGAGGTGTTGAGGCATTATTATGAAGTTAAATTTAATAGTACCTACTCCTATTTGTATTTTCCTATCAAGTCGTAAAGTGGCAATTGTGCTATAACTGAGTTTATAGCTGTTTATAGGGTCATAGCAAGTTTAATTTGTACCGAATCGTAATGAAATCAGCTTTTATTACAACTTATAACTGCAGCCGTATTGATCGTTAAAACAACTACAGATTGTTTTTATAAATAACTTTCCCGTTATAGTGTAAGAGGCTTTAGTAAGTAATACGGTAATAACTGGTACTAGCTGATGCCCGCGACTTTGTCCGCGTGGATTTAGTTTTTGAAGTCCCTCGGGAACTCCTTGATTTTCCGGGATAAAAAGTAGCCTAGATGTTGACCCGAGTAATAAGCTACCACGGTATAAAATTTTGTAGAAATCTATGCGGTAGTTTTTAAGTGAAAGAAGGACAAACACACAGACACGAAATCGTCCAGTTACAGTTTTATTATAAGTACTAGCTGATGCCCGCGACTTCGTCCGCGTGGATTTAGTTTTTAAAATCCCTCGTGAACACTGATTTTCCGGGATAAAAAGTAGCCTATGTCACTCTACAGGTCCTCAACTATAGTAGGTACCCATGCAAAAAATCACGTCGATTCGTGGCTCTATTGTGGCGTGATTGAAGGACAAACCAACAAACAAACACACTTTCGCATTTATAGTATTAGTATGATTAGAATATTAAATTGCATAGGAAATCACTGTAACATTATGTCCATACGATGTATTACATCCATACCTACTATGTAGTATGTAGGTAAATACGATAAAGTACGCATGCCAGCTTCAGATGAGCCGTACATTCAAAGTATCCTGTAGATTCCGGGGTTCATGTTATTTGGACCTTATACTGAAGATTGTGATGTCTATAATTTCTGAACTACTAAATTGAAGACCTTGAAATAATTACAGGACAATTTCTAAAGTACCTGCTTTCTAACAAAAAAAGAATGAATGAAATCGGAATACGCCTTAATGAATTACAGCTAAATACATATTTTGACTTTCATCTCCTCTCCCAAGGGAACCGTGCTGAATTTCAGGATAAAAAGTATCCTATATTATACCTCGTAGTATGAACTTAAATCATGCCAAGTTTCATTTAAATCCGTCCAGTAGTTTCGGCGTGATGCGCGGCCAAGATACAGACAGACAGACAGACAGACAAAAAATTAAAAAAAAATTGTTTTGGCTTCAGTATCGATTAAAGAGTGCCCTCAAACAAAAATTTTCAAAATATCTTCAATGTACAGAATTGGACCTGTTACAGTTTTATTATATTATAGAAGATAGATATAGATATAGAAGATATAGATAAGGATTAATATATATCTCTAAGTTCAAGAGCGCTACAAGTAAAATACACAACAACGCTATAGAATTTAATGCTAGCTTTGATGGCGATTGAGAGCTTTGCTTGGAGTCTATAACTACTATATCTATCTAATCCTTGCTAATACCTATTTTATGCGAAAGTGCGTTTGTTTATTGGTTTGTCCTTCAATCACGGGAGCAACGGGTCGACGTGATTGCATGGGTATAGTGAGGACCTGGAGATTGACGTAAGCTACTTTTATCCCGGAAAAGCAAGTTCCCGAGGGGTTTTACACACCTAACTTCACGTGAACGAAGTCGCAAGCAAAAGTACTATGGCCTAAAATACTATTGCCTAAAGTACTATGGCCTAAAGTGCTATGGCCTAAAGCTTCAAAGGAGACCCGTGCCAAATAGTGATCCGACAATGTTTAAAAAAAAAAAATTAATTTTTTGAAGAAAAAATAAAAAGAATAGAAGCAAAAGCTTGTGTTAGGGGCGGGTACGACAATAGTGCAACGGGTGGGGATCGAACCTGCGACCTTTCAGTTTTTAGTTTGTACCTTTAACCGTTGGGCTATTCGGGCTATTGAATTTTGAGATGATTATGACAGAAAATTAACATATTGTGTGTTTGTTGTATATTGGCCGCTAGCAGAAGCATTTAAGCGGCATTTGAGAATTGTGTTGTTAGTAATTAAACGTACAGTTAGCCACCGCGTAAACACTAGGCATGCTCGTAGATAGAGTTTCGGAAACAACAACTGACATGGCACGAGTTGAGAACTGCACTCTAAATTTAAGCAATGTTGCATTACTTAACTACTAATGAAAATTGTTGCGAATAAATTGCTAACGATGTTGAATGTGTAGGTGTTATCACACTAACATCATCACTCACTCATCACATCACATAACACTTAAGCCAAATATTATAAAGGCTAAAATTTGTGCGTGTGTGTGTATGTTTGTTGCTCTTTCACGCAAAAACTAGTGAATGGATTTAGTTGAAATTTGGAATGGAAATAGCTCATACCCTGGATTAACACATACGCTACATTTTATCCCAGAAAATTAAAAATTCGCGTGAAAATTAAAAATCTTAATCCAAGCGGACGAAGTCGCGGGCATGATCTTGTTTTTAATATATTATGGCTTAAGAGAGAACAAACAATCTATTTTTTTAACTCATTCAAGTAATATGACATTATGTAGGTACACATACCAATATTATAGTTATTACAATATAAACTATTTACAAAAATAAAGTCATTCTTATTTTATCGACCGAGCGAAGCGAAGGTCTCTGAGTTTACTAGAGCGATTTGCACTTGTCCGTCCGTCCGTCTGTCCGTCCGTCCGTCTGTCAGAGCCTTATAACTTCTGAATTACTGAACGTAATTACTTCAATTTTAGATATGATATGTAAACCGATGGCCTCCAGCCGAAATTGGCTTAAAAAGTTATAAAAATCTTTATTTCAGGGGGGCTCTCATAGAAGCGAAAGCGAAGTAAAATAAAAAATTTTGCATTTCATAGGGTTGCAGTACCTCATTTTAAAGATAATTTGGAACAGAGTACAAAAGTATTTTTTTTATATTTTTTTTCCTAAAATTGACGAAATGGGGGGCTTTCAAAGTGGAGATTGTATTCGAGGCTAGTTCTCTAAAACCACTTTATTTTAATACTTGAAACTTACACATAATTTGAGTTATATTATGTACTTGAACAACAAATACTAAGATTAGATAAATATAAAGAAACGAAATTATTTACTGTTAATAGATGGAGCTGTCTTTAATATTGTAAATACGCATCCCATCCACGAAACCAGATGACGATTGACGTCATCAGATTCGGCGCGTTCTAATTACAATATAATATAGTTAAAACTACCTTATGGGAATCATAGGATACCGCGAGGTCTCAGTTCGGGGCGAACCACTAGTTTAAAAAAAGTTAGGTTAGAATAGAAAAGAAAAGTTGTATTCAAATTTAATAGTAAATAAATGTTGGTTGGTAAAAATTTTAAACCACTTTATATTCTCCTGGGATAAAAGTAGCTAGCTATGTCAACTTCCTTAATCGCCACAATGTAGAAGATGACCTCGAACCGTTGGTCCGTTGCCGCGTGATTGAAGGACAAACCAACAAACAGTCGCTTTTTTGGTTATTTTATGGTATCAGAATGGGATTTCTAAATTATTCCTTCAGGGAATTGGACTCAGGACCTATATTTGTATCTATAATTATAAGTAACAGCATGACCAACTTACTGGAAGACAATTTAAAGTCTACACCGCTGGTGGATCTAGAAATTTGTTTGCAGGAAATTTTTCTAGAGGTGCGTTAAGCAGCGATTTTCGAAATTCCATCCATATTTGAGTGAAAAGGGGTGGATTTTGTACGATTTCATAATCGTAGTTACGTTTACAACCTCATTTAGTAGGTTTGTGAAGTAGCCAGCTGTCAGCGAGAACTATTCGATTTTGGAACGTAATTCAAATAGAGCTCGCGTTGCGCGCACGGGCTGCATATCAGTCGGCTTCCACATTTCGTTCATACCTGATTGATCAGAGCCAGCCAGATTATTAGTACCTAATTTACCAGTTTTGTTAATGCTAGTTTATTAAGCTATTGCATAGCTTTTATCGCGGGCTTTGAACTAGGACAAACAGTTTGAGCGCGGCGACGGAATCAAGAAATTCCGTAACGAAAAAAACCTAACACCGTCGTTCAGTAAGCGTTCGACATTTTAGAGGTTCACATTTAGCTCTGTTTGGCGCAGTGGGCGAGCGGCCGCTTTCTTTAGATGTCGCAGGTTCGAATCTCACTCGCGAAGTAGTGACAGTGCGCTTTTCTAGTTTGTTTGTTTTTTAATTATTTTTTTTGCATAATTTTTATTATGCAAAAAATATATTGCATAAAACATTATAATTGCATAAGTTGATAAAAAATACTATGCAATAGCTTTACCGCGGCAGTCCCCGAGTGCCACTTAATTTTTTATTTGTGAAGATATTATAACATGTGCACTATGCAACAGTTTATTGAGGTTCTTATTTTCCAACACGAAATTAGGGCACCCTTCATTTGGTGACCCCGACGGTATCAACCCCTCAGTTATGATATTCAAGTCTGAGGACTACTTGGCAGATTTTCGTCAAAACTTTATAATTTCATAAACTCTGAAATCAGTCAATGTTCCATCTTAACTTTATACAGACTTTCAAATAATTTGATAAGCAGTTAATTTTATCAAAATTTTCAACCGAGCCTCCGCGATCGAGTTAATTGAGTTCACAATTTTTGGGTTTGTAGCAGGGAAGCGTTGAGATTCTTTTTTCTCTCTCCCTCTCGTTTTGATTCCGGGATAAGTCATATTTTATTTTGTTTGACAAACCTTGTTGGTTTGTCATTCATGCATCATCATCATTATCATTAGCAACCCATCAACGGCTCACTACCGAGCGCTGGTCTCCTCTCAGAGAAGGCCATAGGCCATAGTCCACCACGCTGGCCCAATGCGAATTGGCGGACTTCACACACCTTCAAGAACATTCTGAAGAACTCTCAGATGTGCAGGTTTCCTCAAAATGTTTTCCTTCACCGTTGAAGCAAGTGATATTTAATTGCTTAAACGGACTTAACTCCGAAAAGTCAGAGGTTGGTACCCGGGATCGAACCTGCGACCACCCGAATAGGAGACCACAGTCCTAACCACTAGGTTATCACTGCTTAATTCATGCACAAATATGAAAATATAAAGTAGACTTTCAATTACAACTAAAAGACAGCAAAAACATAGCATGTACAAATGTAGCATGCCATTTGTTACTTACTTTTGTGTCTTTGTTTCTTTTGTATATTTTTTTGTGTGGTGCAAATAAAGCGTACGACCCTCAGAAATGAGGAATACGATGTAGAGAGAGAGAGAGAGAGAGACACAACAAAGATTTATGAAAGCGACATATTTACAGGTGCAAAATGTACCTACCAAGTTTTCTAGTGAATTCGATTTTATTTGGATGTTAATTCAAAATATCTTTTTGAAATATACAGCGAATAAACTTCGTTCATTAAAGTGTCACACTTAATTAAAATTTTTTTTGAAATATGCACCGAATAGGCTTGGGTCATTAAAGTGTCATATTAAAGTTAATTATAATAACTAAACGGCTCACATTATGCTATCAAATTAAGTCGAAAGTAAAATTACACCACTTAGTTCAAACATAATGATGAATTAACACGAACGTTATACTTGGCATTTAAAATTGAATACTTCAAGTTACGAATAATAATTATTTTAATTGTACTTTGACTACTTTTATAAATCAGTGGCATAATAATACAACATGTAATATTACTACCATAAACTTTGGAAGAGCCATTGAAGCTAAGGCCAAGATTGCCGCCAAAAAATTTGGCATCCTTAATAAGGTGAAGCGGTACTTCACGCCACAACAACTGCTTACGCTATATCAAGCCCAGGTCAGATCGTGCATGGAGTACTGCAGTCATCTCTTCGATGGCTCTGCTAAGTACCAACTTGCGGCACTAGATGCTGTAGATCGTCGAGCTAGGAAACTCATTGGCAAGGACTCTCCACTCTTAGCCAAACTTCAGAGCCTCGATCACCGTCGAAAAGTTGCCGGCTTATCGGTGTTTTATAGGATATATTTCGGTGAGTGTGCTCAGGAGCTCTTCGACCTTGTCCCCCTTCACCTTTTTACCACCGCACTGCAAGACATCGGCAGGGCTTCCATCCCTATATCGTTGATATACCATCCACGCGCACGAAGCGGTTCAAGTCTTCATTTCTGATTCGCACGGCTCGGGTCTGGAACGCTCTGCCGAGATCTGTGTTTCCTAACACGTACAATTTGGGTATCTTTAAAGCAAGGGTGAGTAGGCATCATCTAGGCAAACGCGTTCCACCTTAGGCCACATCATCACTTTCCATCAGGTGTGATAGTGGTCAAGCGTGTGCCTATAATGTATAAAAAAAAAATTAGATTGACTAGCATTCGCCCATGACTTTCATGAAAAATATCGAGTCAATCCGCTGCTCTGATGATACGTGCTTGAAAGACGAATCAACAAATGTGGAAGTCAATAAAATAGACCTATGAGTATGTCCAGCAGTGGATGTCTATCCGTTGATAAAGATACGTAGGTTGAACAAAATTGAACTACCATGACAAACTTTATACGAGGGTTAATGCGTCAAGTAGCTGGCTGGTTCGGCTGCTATGCGTCAAGTAGCTGGCTGGTTTGGCTACTATACGTCAAGAAGTTGGCTTTTTCAGCTGCTATGCATCAAGTAGCTGGCATGTTTGGCTGCTATGCGTCAAGTAACTGGCATGTTTGGTTGCTATGCGTCAAGTAGCTGGTTGGTTGGGCTGCTATGCGTCAAGTAGCTGGCATGCTCGGCTGCTATGCGTCAAGTAGCTGGCTTGTTCGGCTGCTATGCGTCAAGTAGCTGGCATGCTCGGCTGCTATGCGTCAAGTAGCTGGCTTGTTCGGCTGCTATGCGTCAAGTAGCTCGCTTATTCTGCTGCTATGCGTCAAGTAGCTGGCTTATTCCGCTGCTATGCGTCAAGTAGCTGGCTTGTTCGGCTGCTATGCGTCAATTAGCTGGCATGTTCGATTGCTATGCGTCAAAAAGCTGGCAAATTTGGCTGCTATGCGTCAAGTAGCTGGCGAATTTGGCTGCTATGCGCCAAGTAGCTGGCATGTTCAGCTGCTATGTAAGGCCTATAAGTTCGAGTCCCAGGTCGAGCCAAGGATAAGGTAACGGCACCTAATTCCGCGGTATTTTCATCAAAACTTGAAAAATCATCAAAAATTAAGCATTCACTATACCTTTCTACCGGACTGGCTATTTTTATCTGAAGTGTTATTTGACTTACTCTTGAAAAAGGCTAAAAGTTTGATAATTAAACCTTAATTTATATGTAAAATCAAATAAAATATGAAAATAGTCCGGAGCACCTAATTCCGATGTAAAAATCCTTATTCCGATGCATTTGGTACCTAATTCCGAGTGTTCAAAATACAAAAGGAAAAGGAGTAGAAAGAACACTACAGGGTGTTTAAAAGCCAACTGCATTTATTAAATTTGGTTTCTAGATCAGCCTAGTCTCTGTCTTCTTAGATGACTAGTAAAATAATATCACAATCTACCATTAATAATATTCTTATGGTGAGTAATATTAATTACCAATATCTGGGTGACCGGTTTTTTTTTGTAAATCGTGTTTTTGGAAATGATATATTTAAAAAAAAATAAAAAAATAATAATAATAATAAAAAAAATCATAGGGAAAAAATTCGTCTGGACTCGACCCAGAGTCGAACTCTCGATAACTCAGTTAGGTTTCGGAACCGTCCGAAACCTAACTAAGCTATCGAGAGTTCATAATTAACGGCGAAATTTACCTTCGTATTCTAATTATATTGTAAGGGGTTTTTCATTGCTTGAAAACACGGATAAAACGACCTTTTCTAAAAAGGAAACCTAGCTAGATCGATTTATCGCCCCCGAAACCCCCTACATGCTAAATTTCATGAAAATCGTTGGAGCCGTTTCCGAGATTCAGATTATATATATATACAAGAATTGCTCGTTTAAAGAGATTAGATAATAAATTATTACTCCTAATCATCCAATGTTATCGATACCGGTAAAAAAAAATTACTAATATTTATGACCGGTTATTGACCGAGCGAAGCGAGGTCTCAGAGTCTACTTGAGTGAATTTGCACTTGTCCGTCCGTCCGTCTGTCCGTCCGACCGTCCGTCTGTCAGAGCCTTATAACTTTTGAATTACTGAACGTAATTACTTCAGATATAAAATGTAAACTGATGGCCTTCAGCCGAATATTGCATAAAAAATTATAAAAATCTTAATTTCAGGGGGGCTCTCATAGAAGTGAATGCGAAGGAAAATATTTTTTGTTGCTTTTCATAGGCTCGCGATATATCTTTTTAAAGACGATTTTGAACAAAGTACAAAATTATATTTTTTTAATTTTTTTTAAATATATATTTTTTTTAACTAATGTTCCCTAACCTTTACGGACTACCTATGATGATGATGTTAGGTGATGATTTCTGCCAACTTCTTTATCACGATCCTGTACGGGACACCTAAAAGGACATTGGGACGGATGTTAGGACTTAGGATTGTATTTAGGAGATACCTACGTCAAGAGACTCCTACTTAGGGGATGATTTAGGTATTTTTAGTGAAAACGGGCATAATAATAATGTCAGTTTTGGTCGTTATGTATCAATTGAATGAATAATCATGGGATACCGTTACCGCGAGTATAAGTCATAAAGCGAGCGAGTAATGACGGTATAAGTCAACGTGGGAAGGCGCCTGTCCGTTTACCTGATTCCCGTTAGTTTCCCGTTAGGGTTGATGTTGGTACCTGTTTTCCAAACCAACAAGGTGGATGCTAATACAGTTAATTGTTAAACGTTAAGTAGGTGCCGGTGGTAGTCTTAACTTGTCATAAAAGCCACAGATTGGCCTACATCAAATAAATAATTTTGAATTTTAATTGGTGTAAATTAGTTTTTACTTTCATGCGGTGTCGTTTAAGTTTAATTGTTTTCTATAAAAACTTTTAACTTTATTTATAAAATTAACTAGTTAAAACTACGGGTGATTTTTTTGAACGTGGTAATACCAACGTGTCTGGTAAGACCTGATTTCCCGTGGTACTACCAGTAGTACCACCGGTAGTACCACGGGTAAGTACCCCTTATTATATTATTGTATTTGCAAATTTTACATAAACATTTTAGATTACGAATGTTATTTTAAATGGCAAATATAATACACTGAAATCATACACACTGCGGTAATATTGTGAACATCCTGTATTTAACTTCTGTTTATACCACGTAATAAGGTGCTCATAGAACCTAACTCCGATGTATATACATCGGAATAGCGTTTTATAACAAAAAACATGTTTCTTAATTCCGAGTATTAAAAAAGAAAAGATTTTTCCACAGTAAATAAATAAATTATTTCTCATTTGGAGTATCTTCGCAAAAATATACTATACTCTCTCAACATTGCATCGAAATACGTATGAACTTAATTTTCCTTTATTAACTTTCCCATACGATCAGTTAATGAATTACCAAAATAGATAATCTTTGATATGCTATTATTAGTGATTTCGACGCCAAAGTGTACCTCGGAATAAGGTGTTCTTATGCTGATTGACCATTTAAGTATTAGAAATCGAAGCAAGAAATGCTTATCATAAAAACGGCCCTAAGAATTAAAAAAATGTTTAGGCCTATGAAATTGCTATTCCGCGGTATACCTCGGCATAAGGAACCGGCTAAAATATTTGGCACCTAATGCCGTGTTATTTTTAATATTCATTTTCAACTTCATTTCTTTACAAAACCTTACAAAAGTTAAGCGTTTTCGATAAAAAATGTAATCCTTCCAATATTTTAACCTAAACAAAAACAAAAACTGTACAAAATTAACGAGTAAACACTATTTAAAAAATTTAGGCACTCACGTGCACAAGGTTCACAATGTATGAAGCGTGCGTTCGGGCCGTCTGCTACCGCAAAATTTATCGGATAATTTAAAACTGACACACATAAAACCACCCTTCTTGTCAATCAATCACGGAACGATAAACTATCAATTGATTAAAATAGCTTGCAGTGCACATGAGCTTGGTAATGGGTAGAAAAAGCTGTTTTTCTATATACATCGGAATTAGGTGCCAATTTTAGAATCCCTCGGAATTAGGAGCCCATACCTTAAAAGTTATTGGGTTTAGTCTCAAGTAAAACTCAATAGCGACTTGGATTTGGGCAGTTGGCGGTTTGAACCCCCGTGCTTAGCGTGAATGCCTTTCTGACGCTGAGATTGAGGGAATAGAGAGCACACCCTTGTTTTTAGGGTTATGTACTCAAAGGGTGCCAACGGGACCCTATTACGAAGCCTACGCTGTCCGTCCGTCTGTTTGTCCGTCTGTCAGCGGGCTGTATCTCGATAACCGTAATAGGTAGACAGTTGAAATTTTCACAGAGTATGTATTGCTATTGCCGCTACAACAGCAAATAATAAAAATAATATTTTCATCATACCTATTCGAAAAACGAATATTGGCTTCAGAGGACAGCGGGAGCAAAATTTCATTTTAACCCCATGGGACTTTTCATTTCTCTCTTCTGATTGGTCCGCGTTATAGTGCTTTAGCATACTAAAGCACTAACGCGGACCAATCAGAAGAGAGAATTCAAAAATGTGTCGAAATTCAAAAATGTTTGAGAAGCTGTTGTCTACGATAAGTCACGTGATCAAATTTGTCGATTAGACATATACGCCGATACTTCCAACATAAATATTGGGGTGGGGTATCATTGTCTAGAGCTCATTTGGTAGAGTTAAAAATTATTTTTTTAATTTTTAGCTACAAAAATGAAGAAATGGGGGGCCGTCAAAGCTGTCGGTTTTAAATCATTTTTGTTACGAGATCTATTAAAAAACTAAACTAGTAAATTTGAAATTTCAGTATATTATGAATTATGTAGTGTATTTAATCAACGAATACTGAAAACACCGATTTATAATGCGGTTTGTAAGTTGTGACCAAAACAAACGACCATTTTTCCCCATATACTAATTTGGTATACTATCTAAGAACTAAGTTAACTAATATCTAGTTTTAAAAAGTGATTTGGTCATATGTACGGAACCCTAAATGTTAAAATACAGTTGAAAGGACACCGTTACGAAGTTCTACGAAGCTCGTAGCCGCATAGCCGCGTAACCGCGTAGCCTCAAGAGACAAGCCTACGCTTACAATAATGTGGATTATAATTATCAAAGTAAACTCGTGCGTGTGTGTATTTGTGTTGTTAACAACAAACAACTCATCACGCGCAAAACCAACACAACAAACAAGCGACGCAATATAAATAACAATTAACACATAACCCCTCGCTGTCGGACCGACATTAATATTATTCAAACTCAGGCCCGAAACAAAAAGGTCAAATTAATTTGACGGCGAGACGTTTGTAGGCTCGTTATATAATTATTTGCGTTCGTCAAATTTATTTATTTTTAGCGATTTAAGCAATTAAATATAACATGCTTCAACGGTGAAGAAAAACAGCGTGAGGAAACCTGCGCACCTCAGAGTTTTCTATAACTCAAAGGTGGTGGTAGATTATGGCCTTTATAATCCTTCAAAACAAATTCAAAATTCAAAATTATTTATTTCACGTAGGCCAACCTGTGGCTCCTGACACGTCATGACTCTACCACCGGTTCGGAAAGCGGATTCTGCTGAGAAGAGCCGGCAAGAAACTCAGCAGTTGCTCTTTTCAAAATAATCATTTTACAATGTAGCTATTACAATTTATGTAGCTAATACATTGTAATAAGTTTTTTATACTATCTTGTGGGCAGCTGGCTTCTCTGAGAGGAGACCTGCGCTCAGTAGTGAACCGTATAGGGTTGCTGATTATATATTTTAATTACAGTGTTTATCTGCAATTGAAAGAGCTGCCTGCATCCATGTTTTTAATAAGCTTTCTTGCACAACATAGTACAAAAGGCGGACTTAATGCTAAATGACAAAGTTGCATAGGGGCAATCGGCTTGGCATGCACAGGACAGTATAATAAATTATTACATTATAATAGCTAAGTACATAACAATATTGTAACATTTTGTTTAGTAATGAGCGACTGCTGAGTTTTTTCCTGGCTCTTCTCAGCAGGATTTGCATTCCAAACCGGTGTTAGTCTTGACTTGTCGTACGAGCCACGAGTTAACCTGCGTGAAATAAATAATTTTGTTTTTTTTTTTAATCTTTATACCAGCCTACACTGTGACGTGCAACAAGAAGTGTGTAAGAGAACACTTTTTAAATAAAGATCAAAAATTGCGAGGATGGCGGGAACCGAACTTAGATCTCTTGGGAATCGCGCCCTTAGTCTATTGACTTTTTTACCCAATTTTGCACAAGATGTCACAAACAAGTGGCGTACTTATTACAATACAAGATATGAACCCCCTCCCCCCCCCCCCTCCGCTCCTACTTACCGTTCAACTCATTCTCCCGCTTGCTTTACGTGATTTTTATAAAAGTTTAAAATAAGATGTAAAGAGCTAAGTACAATAGAATTAATTATGTTATTAGTTCTATAAAAAGTCCTCAAAAATCAGACGTAGTATCACTATTAGTAGAAGAACAACAAAATCTTTATCGCAAACGTAAACTGAAGAAAGTAGGTGTGTATTTTCGCGTGAACTTCGTTACGGATTAACTAATTAACTGAGTGTTATCTCTGAGTACGATCAAATTAGGTCGGAGGCATAACACTTGCACTGAACGACGAGTTATCATGAAACACGATGAAGGTATTGGGTATTGTTTTACCAGCGACTGAAAACTTAGACGGCGACTAATAGCTAGTTGGTACTTATTATAATAAACGGAATGCATTTTAATTTTTTGTGACATAAACATAACATCATTTCAGAATAAATTTTTATAAACACATATCAAAAATTAGATGTCGCTAACAGTTGCTTAAACTGAAAAAGTAGATACATATCACTAATTTTGATGCTAACGTGTAGTTCGACCGCGGCTATGGTGTAAAGCCAACACAGTCGGGCGCGATTACAAAGAAATGTGAGTTCGAATCCCGCCGGCCTCGGTATTTTTGATATGTGTTTATAAAAATTTATTTTGATATTTCCTTAAGTGTAGGTTAACACTTTAATAAAAACAAAAATTATAAAATCAATTGAATAAAGGAAGAGCGAAATAATAAACGCAATTTTATTTTATTTTTTGTACGCTCTTAATTTCCCGCCTGTAACTTAATTTTAGTTGTCATACAATAAATATGTCCGAAGTAATTTAAAAGATACTTACAATAACATTATCAGGTTTCCAGGTTTCAATTCATTTCTGTTGTTTAAATGCCGGATATTAGTCGCCCACCTGTTAATTTTGGTACCCCTTTTTAATTCTTAATGCTTCCACATTAAAGTTAGTTATAATTAATTAATTTGTCATTAATTTGTCGCTCAATTAAATACTTCCTGGATTGAATGTCCCCTTGCTGCTTAGTGATAATGGTTTCAGTAAACATTAGGGGAAGGTACCTACAGTGTCGTATTTTAGTCATACTTTGTATTGGACCATTTTGTACTAAAATAAGGACTAAAAGGGTATTTAACCGCCTACGGCTAAGCCAAGAGGGGGCTATTATTTTAGCAATTCATGCATATACAAGAATGTGTGTTTGTATTACTTATGCTTTTAGCTTCTAAAAAGAATATCAGACAATATGAACTTAATATGTATGATGTCATCATCATTAGCAACCCATCAACGGCTCACTACTGAGCGCAGTTCTCCTCTCAGAGAAGGGTTATAGGCCATAGTCCACCACGCTGGCCCAATGCGAATTGGCGGACTTCACACAACTTCGAGAACATTATGAAGAACTCTCAGATGTGCAGGTTTCCTCACGATGTTTTCCTTCACCGTTGAAGCAAGTGATATTTCATTGCTTAAAACGCACTTGACTCCGAAAAGTCAGAGGTGCGTACACGGGATCGAACCTGCGACCCCCCGAACAGGAGACCACAGTCCTAACCGCTACGTCACCTATCTATCACTGTATGTATGATGTACTTAAGTTTAAAGATTTCTTTTTAGGACAAGGCCCCTACGAAAGAAATTTCGAAATGCATATTTTCCCGAATGAAATACGAACTCGTTAAAAATTAGCCTTGTTACGTAAAAAACATGAAACAATAAAAATCATGCAACATGTACTGCGAACTGCGAAGTTATGACTTCGATAACTGCAATTCGTAAAATCCTGTACATAAAACTGTGAACTACGCAAATACATAGTGTTTGTTCGTTTTGTCGAAAACTTCTACTGTTGGAAGCGTAGAGCGACGCGATCGTTCTACAGAACGAGGCCGGCTGCATACTCTGCGAAGTTTTAAGTGTATAATACTAAATCGTTAATCTTCTAATATATAAAACTAGCTGATGCCCGCGACTTCGTCAGCGTCGATTTAGTTTTTAAAATCCCTCGGGAACTCTTTGATTTTCCGGAATAAAAAGTAACCTATGTCACTTTCCAGGTCCTCAACTATAACCATGAAGAAAATCACGTCGATCAGTAGCCCTGTTGCGGCGTGATTGAAAGACAAACCAACAAACCAACAAACAAACACACTTTAGAAAAGAAACGACGTAAGGATTCTCATGTCGCGGTGTTTGTTACCAAACTCCTCCGAAATGGCTGCACCGATTTTTATGACATTTTGTGTGCATATCGGGTAGGTCTGAGAATCGGTCAACATCTATTTTTCATACCCCTAAATGATAAGGGTGACCCACCCCTAAATGATTTTGTTGGCAGTAGGTACGAAGTTCGCTGGATCAGCTAGTTAATATTATGAAAGTACGACTACGAAACATAGGAAGCCGCTGGATGCAGTTGCAAGACCTTTAGACCATTTTTCATAAATGGACATCTATCGGTTGATAAAGAAGAAGAATATTGTAATATTATAAATGCAAGGTGCTGGAGTAGCGACCCCGCACCGGGAGGCGTAGTGTTGGCAGACGGCAGACCCCCCACTAGGTGGACCGACGACATCAAACGAGTCGCATGGAGCCGCTGGATTCAGGCGGCGCAAGACCGAAGCCTGTGGAAGTCTATAGAGGAGACTTTTGTCCAGCAGTGGACGTCTATAGGTCGATTAAGAATAAGAAGTTAAACGCAAACATTGTGCTAGTTTGTTGCTTTTGTCCTTGAGCAGCGTAGGTTAAAACATTTGGATCTCGTAGGATTTTTAAAAATTGCATACTGACAAAGTCGTCCGCAAAATCTAGTTGGTACTAATTTGTTGGTACAAAATGTGTCCGCGATGGCAATTAATAAATATGTACATTGTACAGTTTTATTTAATATTTTTTTTAATTTTAAGCATCATATTGTCAACTGTATTTAAAACAATTTCATACAAAAAAAAACTATTGCCACTTCGCATGTGTATCAACCTTAACGACTACACGCGATTTTACTGAGAAAATGGATCAAGTGATCAATTCGGATGTGGGAGAATAATGTGTATCGATTACTATGTTTATTTTTTCTTATAATTGCATTATTTTTCTCTCAGTGAGGTATGTTTAAAACCAAAGTTTCTAGATGCTGTTTTAATAGTACATTGTTACCTTAGGGATGAAAGTAACTTATTTAGTCCCGAGACGGGGTTTGGCGCCCGAGCGTAGCGAGGGGGCCTATAGTTCGAGGGACTAAATAAGTCTTTATCCCGAGGTAAACACTGTGCTTTTCATTACTAATATTAGGAAAGTCAAAATAAAAATAGAAATTAGCTAAAGAAAATTGAGTGAACTTTATTTTACATAAATCAACAACTTTGGTGAGATATTTATTTAAAGTTTATGTTAAAATTAGAACAATTAGTAATAGTTAGTGAAAGGTTTTTGCCGGGTATATTGATATTTGATATTTTCTGGGAAAATTGAGTTTCTACAGTATCCAGGGATTCTTGGGTGAATGTTGGCGACATTGGTATTGGTGTCTTTTCTTCAGCTGTTACAGTTATATTGTTGGATTCCACCTGATAATCTTTTGAAGTGCTCGGCTGTGGGGTATCAGTGGAGTGCAGATTTATCATTTTTGTTACAATGTGTGATATCTTAGTTTTATTTTCCACTGACTCTTCTATGTAGCCTTCAGCTACTTTACTCGACTTCCAACCTCCATGTCTTTTAATGACAGTTAAATCGGCACCAGAATCGGCTAGCAAAGTTGCCGATGTTCTGCGAAAACAGTGACCCGAATATAGATGTGAGTTTGGCAAATTAAGGTATGTGGCTATCTCTTTAGGAATACTCGACATCTTGTTTTTGCCAATTACTTGCCGAAGACACTTCCCTTTATGATAGTTTATGAAAAAACGGTTCGTTTCTATACCACTTGGTCGTAACTTTTGGTATTTTTCTATTATATTTACAAATTCTTTTTTAATGACGAAGGTTCGGTCAACTTTGGTTTTAGTGCCACGTAAATTCACCAATATTATATCACCTTGTTTTTCAATGTCATCAACCTTCATATTTACTAGCTCGATACTTCTGCAAGCGCCACTTATTGCCAATATTAACACTACCTGCAAAAAAAAATATTTCTCTAATAGATGTATAAATATATGAGAGCAGTGATATCCTAGTGGTTCAGTCCTCTGCCTCTCATCAGGAGGTCACGGGTTCGAATCCCGGGCACGCACCTCTGACTTTTCGAAGTTATGTGCGTTTTCGAAAACTCAAATATTACTTGCTTAGCGGTGAAGGAAAACATCGTGAGGAAACCTGCATGCCTGAGAGTTCACATAAGTGTTCTTAAGGGTGTGCGAAGCCCACCAACCCGCACTTGGCCAGCGTGGTGGGCTATGGCCAAATCCCTCTCATTCTGAGAGGAGTCGACCCGTGCCCAGCAGTGGGACATAAAAAGGGGTTGAGACGAGATAAATAAAATATGTATAGAAAGTTACAATTTGATACAAATTACTTATGTGCGTAAACAATAAAAAGATTAACTTACCTTCATTACTAGGTATATTTCATCAGGCGCTTTGTTTAAGAAGGTTTCTACCTCTTGAGAAGTGAAAACTTTGGATTTTTTCGATTTAAGCCCATCAGACTGTCTTTTGAGAAATGATGTGAGTCTCTCAAAATCCTTTAAATGGACGTTGTGTTTAGTACTTAATGTTGTCTTTAACATAGAATACACGCTCCATAATGTTGAAGGTTTATAAGTCTTTGATAATTCGTTGAAATATATTAGCAAAACGTTTTCTGATAACGATTTCACTTTTTTCTCAGCGCGCCATTTCATAAAATCGTCGTATGATTTTAGGTATCTTTGTTTTGATTTAGGTGGTAAAAGGTTTTCCACTACTGCTTGAGCCTCTTCTCTCACAAAATCAGGCGTTAAATCCATATCTGAATCAGATGAACTCATTGTGTCAATAAAAATCACTGTTAAACAGAAGCCTAAACAAAACTCTACAACTCGAAAAGCAAATGAAGATCGGATTGCCGCTTGCCACTTTCCCGCCTTTTTTTTTTCTTTGGCCTAGCCGGCGGGCTATGCATTTAGCTTTTTAATAGTCAAGTATTGTCTATGATTGTCTATGAATGTCTATGAATCAGTTGTCTTTACTTTATGAATAAAGTCTATCTTTCTTCTTGTCTATGGATGCACTCGGGTATGTCGTGTTTCATTTGAACTCCAATAAAAATGTGACAACTAGTTTTTTTAATTATTTGACAGCTGTCAATTGAAAACGATTCTCCCTAGGGCTGAAAAGTATTACTTTCAACCCGCTTCTCAGGCAACTTCAGACCTACTTTCCGTGTATGAGTAACTAGCTGATGCCCGCGACTTCGTCCGCGTGGAAAAAGTTTTTAAAAATTGGTTTTTCGTTGCACTACGCCAGTATCTAGTCCGTACTACGTGGTATAGAGCTACAATAGCAACCCACAATCGACATTTTCTTCAGCTGGTACCCTTAAGTATATTTCCGGGATAAAAAGTAGCCTATGTGCTATTCCAGACTATAATCTATGTCTGTGCCAAATTTCAGCAAAATCGGTTCATTCGTTGTCGCGTTAAAGAGTAACAAACATCCATCCATCCATACATACATATATCCATCCTCTTCGCATTTATAATATAAGTAGAAGGAAGTAGGATAGTAGGATAGGTAGTAGGAACATGCGTACATACATACATACATACATACATACATACATACATAAATACATACATACATACATACATACATACATACATACATACATACATACATACATACATACATACATAAATGCCGCGTAATTAAAAGATAAATATGTGAAAAGTAGCATACTAATATCCCGCAGGAACCGTTTGTTTTCCCGGGATAAAAGTAGCCTTTGTCATTTTTCAGGCCCTTAACTTCACCTGTGCAAAAAAATCACGTCAATCTAAAACTCCATTGCGCGTATTTTGAAGGACAAATGCGTAAAAAATAGCGATGCAATCCCGCAGGAACTGTTTGCTTTTCCGGGATAAAAAGTAGCCTATGTGCTATTCCAGACTATAATCTATGTCTGTGCCAAATTTCAGCAAAATCCGTTCATTCGTTGTCGCGTTAAAGAGTAACAAACATCCATCCATCCAAACATCCATACATCCATCCTCACAAACTTTCGCATTTATAATATTAGTAGGATGAAAATGGGGTTTTTATTCACAAAAAGTTAAAAACAATAAATAGTAATAATATTAAAAACATCGGGACACGCAGCGTAGTCTATATAAGCTGTCTCTATCGAATAATATCATAAGGTACCCTCTGTAACCACTAACTAAGTTATACTTCTTTGTATCATTTCTCTTTCTACGATAGTTGTCACTTGAAGTTTTGTCTAGAGCTAGACTAGATGGCGCTGCAGCTGATCAAAGACAGAAGTGTATTGATAATATTTCGCGGCATTTCGTAGTGTTTTTTTAGCATTTAAAACATTTATACTACAAAATGCCGCAAAATAATATCAATACAGTTCTGTCTTTGATCAGCTGCAGCGCCATCTAGTATAGCTCTAGCCAAAACTTCAAGTGACAAGAATCGTAGAAAGGGAACAGACACCAAGAAGTGTTACTTGGCTACAGGGTTATTTAGTGCACTTTGGTAGAAATCGTCGCACTTATGTCAAAAGCGTGCGCACGTTTCTGAGCAGTTTAAGCCAGCATGTTGATACTGAAATGGTTTAACTCGAAGTTGAGTTTCGCGTTGTTTTGAGCACTGGCAGTATATAGTGTTATTTTAGTTTCATTTACTTACATTTTACACAGCTTTACGGCAATTGCGGCGAGGAATAGACTTGTTTAGGTATTTATTTTTACTGTGTTCCTGAAAGGCAATGATTTATGCCTTGTATGGATGTGGAATTTTTCATATTTGCCTTCATGGCTAGCAATTTCGAAATATATGGTTTTGGAACGTAGTTCCTTATCGCGCGGTGCGAAAGGGGGCTAGACGGAAAAAAATAAGACTAAATTGAACCGACACTTTTTTGAATGTGAATTTGGCATTGTGTTCAATATTTTCACACTACAATATTAGATCTCCGTAGCCTTGTGCTTTCTACAGTCGCATAAAGGTCGATGGTTCGAATCCCAGCTCGACAGACTGAATTTTCTATTTTCAATTTTATTTTAAATTTCCCTTATTTTTTATTTTTATTATTAATTTTTTATTAAAAGGAACTTCGTTCCAACCGAGTGTTCCACGACACTCACGTCTTTTTTGGCTCCTTTTTTCTATTCCTGCACTCTCATAGTTAGATGTGACGGACCGGATACGGGAGTGTAACATGACCAGCTTCCCAACTCCGGACTCAAGGAGAATTTCTTGACTGAAGAATCCGATATAATTTTTTTTAGTCCATCCCGGCACTCGAACACGGGACTTTATGATCTTGCGCAGTTTTGAGCGCTGTGGTCTCAAAGTGGGAGGTTTCGAGTTCGATTCCTTGTGGGTGCAATAATTATTTATGTTTAGTCTTTGGCCCTGCTACCATCTTCACATCAAAGACGTGACGCCAAGCGATTAAGCATTCTTGTACGATGGCGTGTAGAAAATGAGTGATAAAAAAATGAAAAAATAAATAATAAAAAAAGCCTTTATTTCAGTCTTAAATTAAATTAAAATGAAATAGATTAAAATAAAAATCCCTAAGTACTGAGTGCCTCTCGGCAAAGGCCTCCTCCAGCACCATCCGATGATTTGTATTTAAATTTAATTTCTGAATAACACTTTATTATTTAATAAATTAATAATAAAAACAAAAAAATTTGGGAAAAATTCCATATGTAGAATTTATTTAAAATAAAATTGAAAATAGAAAATTCAGTCTGTCGAGCTGGGATTCGAACCATCGACCTTTATCGACCTTTATGCGACTGTAGAAACCACAAGGCTACGGAGATCTAATATTGTACTGTGAAAATATTGAACACAATGCCAAATTCACATTTAAAAAAGTGTCGGTTCAATTTAGTTTTCATTTTTTCCGTCTAGCCCCCTTCCGCACCGCGCGATAAGGAACTGCGTTCCAAAACGGTCAGAAGCTGATACAATTCCTACGAGAAACTGACTAATTAATTTATTGCTACAAATATAATATAGGCTACCTATATAAAGCGGCAAAGAACAATTTCGGGATCAAACCTGCGACCCCCGAATAGGAGACCACAGTCCTAACCACTAAGCTATCACTGCTTGCTTATGTAGTAACGACACTATGTTCATGGTTAGAAGTAGAACTACGCTACTTACTTTAGCTACTTTAGCTTCTGTCATACAACGCATCCGGAACTTCAGAGTTTTCACAATATTCATTTCGTGATGGAGGTCTGCTACAAGCCTAAAACTCCGTGTGATCGCAGCTTTAATGATAACAAACTGAAACAATTTCCACTCAAGTGACAACAATAATAATTTTCCCGCACATTTCGTACTGATTTGAATTCAAATGAACCGAAATTTACATTTGAATTAAAAACGTTTAACATTTTTCGGGCGTCCGCCGTTCAGGAGCGCGGGCGGAATTTTCGGAATTTGCGGAATCAATTCGGAATCTACACGGACGATGTTTTGACATTCATTTGATGTAATTGTACCTAGATGCTGCTTTTTGTTTTATTGTTCCAAGTTTAAATGAATATTTACGAGCTTTGAAAAAGGACAGTCGGCTTGGTATTCGTATACTTCCTAATAATAATAAACGCGAAAGTGAGTTTATAACTCGGCTGGGCAGCGTTCGGGAAGCTCCGAGATGTCTTCTCGTCCAAAATCCCTCAGTGCCTAAAGACTAAGGTTTTCGAACAGTGCGTGTTGCCAGTGATGACTTACGGATCCAAGACATGGTCGCTAACTATGGGCCTCATAAGAAGGCTCAGGGTCACTCAGCGAGCGATGGAGAGAGCTATGCTCGGTATATCCCTGCGAGATCGAATCAGAAATGAGGAGATTCGTAGGAGAACCAAAGTCACCGACATAGCTCAGCGAGTCGCGAAACTGAAATGGAAACGGGCGGGGCACATAGTTCGAAGAGCTGATGGTCGTTTTGGTCCCAAGGTGCTGGAGTTGGCAGTGTTGGCAGACCCCCCACTTGGTGGACCGGCGACATCAAACGAGTCGCAGGGAGCCGCTGGATTCAAGCGGCGCAAGACCGAAGCCTGTGGAAGTCCATGCAGGAGACCTTTGTCCAGCAGTGGACGTCTATAGGTTGATAAAGAAGAAGAAGAAGAAGTACTTCAATCATGTAACAATGAAGAGAGGGAACGACGTTTTTCTTCCGTGGGTACGGTTAAGGACTTGGAGAGTGTCATAGGGTACCTTTTGTAAAATTTTGTAAAATTATGTTCAAGGAAATATTTCAGTAAATAAAGTTAACAGCTTCTTTACAGAGGAGCTATTAACTACGCTAAATGGCGCATCCCATAATCAAACGTTATATCCACCACCAATAAATACCAATAATATTAATTAATATATTACAAGCTGATGCTCGCGACTTCCTTCGCGTGGATTTAGTTTTTAAAATCCCTCGGGAACTCTTTGATTTTCCTGGATAAAAAGTAGCCTATGTCTCCAGCAGGTCTAGCGTGAAAAAATTTTGTCTACCCCTTTTCTCGTATTATCTCTATATCTCTATCGAAACTAACATGATTGTACACCATGATTAGAATAGAATAGAATAGAATAGAAATATTTTTTATTCAAATAAACTTTTACAAGTGCTTTTGAATGGTCAATGAATCTACCACTGGTTCGGAATGCCTTTATGATTATATCTTTATGCCTATATGATTGGTCTCATTACGTCAAAAGTAGAGATCAAATCATTTTCTCTATTTTTCTCTACGAACTCTAACATGACCAGTGGTGAAGTCATTTTCTTGAATTTTGAAGTTTAAAAGAGTAAACAAGAAATCAGTCTACATCGACAATATCTCTCTCTCTCTTCGTGAGATATCACTTTGACGTGCATGCTAGGCCTGCTTAGTCCTCAACTCCATGCAAAAATCACTTCGATCCATATCTCTGTTGCGGCGGCGTGATTGAAGGATAAACCAACAAACAAACACACTTTCGCATTTATAATATTAATATGATTATGGTACAAATAATAACAAAAATAGAACAAAACATAACAGTTTTCAGCCCGCAGTCTGTCTATGGGTCTCAAAGTATAATATGTACAGTACCCGGCGATATATATTGCACATCGGCCTTTGGAATAAAACGCTATTCTATTCTATTGCAAGGAAAGCTAGCCAGAAATTCACGTAGTAATTACTGAAATCTCTTCACAATCGGCGAGCACATCACGTAACATATTATATAAAAAAAATGCAGTCGAACTGTGAATAGAATAGAATAGCGTTTTATTCCAAAGGCCGATGTGCAATATATATCGCCGGGTACTGTATAATATTATGTACTGCCGGTACTGTATAATCGTATCCAATGTCCACCAGCGATCACACAAATGCCCGAAACATCGTTCCAGTGTTGACATTGGATTTCTTTTTGAAGCGCGCGCCAGTTTGCCGACTGTCACCGACAGGGCAGATCCGATTGGCGATCCGCTCATCGCTTTTCGGATTTCCCAGGCTCAGTTAGCCAGTAATAGCTTTTCTCGTGTCAGTCATGGAAATTTATTGCATCGACTGACCGCTGCTGGTTTGACGTGCAATTATTGTGTTTGGTTTTGTGACTTCAAAAAAGGAGGAGGTTCTCAATTCGTCGGAATCTTTTTTTATGTATGTTCACCAATTACTCGAAGACGCCTGAACCGATATGGAAAATTATTTTTTTGTTTGAAAGTGTTATACTTCCCAGGTGGTTTTATTTAAATTTTATCGAAATCGGTCTTTAAAAAATCAACAAATAATTATATACTTTGTAGTGGCGTTTTTAAAAAAGAATTTTTATATTAAGTTTTTTTTTTTACAGCAAGCTTCTCTTTTAACCCGACTAAGTACGTTCAAATAAGGGTTGTGGTGTTAGCTAGTTTATGATTTACTAACTGATACCCGCGACTTCTTCCGCTCGGATTTCATTTTTAAATATCCCGCGGGAACTTTTTGGTTTTACAGGAAAAGTAGCTAGTATGTTACTCACGTCCTCAAATAAGTATGGCCATGCAAAAAATCAAGTCAATCCGTTTCTCTGCAAATGCATGATTGAAGGACAAATAAACACTTTCTCATTTATAATTTTAGTGACTACCTGTGACTTGGACAGTCATATTACTAAAATCATCAGTGATAAAGATGATGATGATATTGTTGGTGGGGGGGGGGGGGGGGGGGGGGTAAAGGTTTGCATTTGTGTCGAAAATTATGTTAACCCGCGTTCATGTTTAAGTTTTATCAACAAACTATAGCTTTTGCCCGCTGCTTCACTCACGTTAAGTTCAAACTTTTAAACCCCTATTTTACGGGGGTAAATTGGGTTGAATTTTTAAAAACCTTTCTTAGCAGACAAGCATCGCCTACTTCATAATAGCTATCGGAATGTTATCAGCCCGATCCGTCCAGTGATTTTAAAAATTCAAAATTCAAAATTCAAAATTATTTATTTCACGTAGGCCAACCTGTGGCTCTTATGACAAGTCATGATTCCACCACCGGTTCGGAAAGCGGATTCTGCTGAGAAGAGGCGCAAGAAACTCAGCAGTTGCTCTTTTCAGAATAATCATTTTACAATATTATTATGAAGCTATTACATTGTAATAAGTTTTTTATACTATCTTGTGGGCAGCTGGATACCAAGCCAATTTAACCTATGCAACTTTGTTAGAATAAAATATAATATTTCCACAATGAGGGGAAGTTCCAAAAAAAAAGAAAAGTACTACAATTCAATTCATGTTAAGACGGGCAGACACAAAGTCTTTTAACTGTGCGTTGATAAATAAGTCAGTCTGTCAGTCACCTTTTTCTTATTTTTTATTCGAGGACAAGATAATCCTTGACTGTGACACCTGGTGGTAAGTGACGATGCAGTCTAAGATGGTAGCGGGCTAACTTGTAAGGAAGCCTTGATCTGTTTCTACACGCCAGCGTTCTGGAACGCTAAATCATTAAGCGGAATGTCTGTGTCAGTAGGGTGGTAACTAGCCACGGCTAAAGCCTCTCAAAAGACCAGACCAGAAACAATTCAGAAATCCTTGTAAATTCCCAAAATGCCCCCGCTGGGAATCGAACCCGAGACCTCCCAGAGAGATCGTCAAAACCTTTTTTCTGGAGGGAGGTTTTCTTTTATATTTTTTAGGTTTAGTTTGACATGAATTGAATAGTAGTACCTACGCTTTTTTGGAACTTCCCCTCACTGTGGAAATATTATATTCTATTCTATTCTAACAAAGTTGCATGGGTTAAATCGGCTTGGCATCCGGCTGCCCACAAGATAGTATAAAAAACTTATTACAATGTAATAGCTGCATAATAGTATTGAAAAATAATTATTTTGAAAAGAGCAACTGCTGAGTTTCTTGCCGGTTCTTCTCAGGAGAATCCGCTTTCCGAACCGGTAGTAGAGTCATGACGTGTCATAAGAGCCACAGGTTGGACGTGAAATAAATAATTTTGAATTTGAATATATATTTAGATATTTCTCTGTTATATAGAGATCAAGGGATATAACGATTATCCCACGCGGGCTAAGTAACACGTAAAATCCAGCAAACACATTAAACAATCCGAATGAATTAAAATGCAGCGTATTTTCGCCGGGAGTAACTGCGACGCGAGTGAAATATGGCGTCCGTGATAATTTCTCATTTTACTTCAACTGTGGCACGGTTTTATTTTAATTTGATGGTATTATGAGATACCGTCCAATTAAAGTGCTGAACGTTTTTAGAAACTATTTCCAGTTAAGGTTGATTATACGGGTCTGGACGCGAAATTCAAATTTTGGTTTTTCGCCATAAGAGCCACAGGTTGGACGTGAAATAAATAATTTTGAATTTGAATATATATTTAGATATTTCTCTGTAATATAGAGATCAAGGGATATAAAGATTATCCTACGCGGGCTAAGTAACACGTAAAATCCAGCAAACACAATAAACATTCCGAATGAATTAAAATGCAGCGTATTTTCGCCGGGAGTAACTGCGGCGCGAGTGAAATATGGCGTCCGTGATAATTTCTCATTTTACTTCTACTGTGGCACGGTTTTATTTTAATTTGATGGTATTATGAGATACCGTCCAATTAAAGTGCTGAACGTTTTTAGAAACTATTTCCAGTTAAGGTTGATTATACGGGTCTGGACGCGAAATTCAAATTTTGGTTTTTCGCAATTTGTAAACTAAAACGACAAAGTAGGCTTATGGCGCTCTAATTGTGCCAGTGGTATTATCATCTTCACAGGTTTATATAAAAATCTTTACTTGAAAGTATCCAGTTTAAGAAATTAATCAAAATATCGAGTTGGACGTGAGTTACTCACAAATTAGTCGATATTCTGACTAATTTCTTAAACTGGACACATTCAAGTAAAGATTTTTATATAGACCTGTGAAAATGATACTGCCACTGGCGCAATTAAAATGCCATAAGCCTACTTTGTCGAATTAGTTTACAAATTGCGAAAAACCAAATTAAATTTGAATTTCGCGGACAGACCCGTACAATCCACCTTAAAAACTACGATCTCTGTTATAAATGCAGTTGTTGCTTTTAGATTAATGTTCAGTTTAATTGACCGAGCGAAGCGAGGTCTCTGAGTCTACTAGGTGAATTTGCTCTTGTCCGTCCGTCCGTCCGTCCGTCCGTCCGTCCGTCTGTCAGAGCCTTATAACTTTTGAATTACTGAACGTAATTACTTCAAATTTAGATATAATATGTGAACTGATGGCCTTCAGCCGAATATTGCATAAAAAATTATAAAAACCTTTATTTCAGGGGGGCTCTCATAGAAGTGAATGCGAAGTAAAAAAAAATTATCGCGTTATATAAAATTGTAACATATCATATTAAAGATAATTTCGAACCGAGTACAAAAATATTTTTTTTTTATTTTTTCCTTTAAAATTGACGAAATGGGGGGCTTTCAAAGTGGCGATTTTATACGCTCGCTTGAAGACGCTCTCTAGCAAAATCCGCTACGTATTTTCAACCTGTTTTATTTTTATTATTTCACTTATATCCTGTACTTGAACAACAAATACTAAAATTATATGAATATTATAAAGAAACGAGATTATTTAATTTTTAATGGGCATCAGTAATTCATATAGCATCAACATAGCTTCACAATAATGCTAATAGATGGCGCAGTCTACAGTCGCAGTTACATTAGGCACTATTCCATGGAACTAGGAGATTACGACTACGACCTATCCCAAAAACAGTTTTGCGTCGACCATTATTATTTAGTTACATAATAATATAATACCATATTATTCAATTAAAATTATTTTTTAGTTAAATATCAAACTTATTGAAGTTTGATATTTAACTAAACAATAATTTGATGATTTAGGTATGTTTGGTGAAAACGGGCATAATAATAATGTCAGGTTTGGTCGTCATGTATCGATTGAATGAATAATCATCGGATATCGTTACCGCGAGGTCTCAGTTCGGGGCGAACCACTAGTTAATTAAGTTTGTTAAAATAATTGAACGGTTTAAAAATGTTTTGGAACGTAGTTCCTTATTGCGCGGTGCGGAAGGGGGTAGACGGAAAAATTAAGACAAAATTGAACCGACACTCGACACTGATCGACACTTTTTTGAAACCGACACTTTATTGAATGTGAATTTGGCATTGTGTTCGGTATTTTCGCGGTACAATATTGGGTCCCCGTAGCCTTGTGGTTTCTGCAGTCGCCTATTTAATTTTTTATAACTTAAAAGTTATAAGTTATAAAAAATTAGGGAAAAGTTCCACATGTAGAAATTATTTAAAATAAAATTGAAAATGGAAAATTCGGTCTGTCGAGCTGGGATTCAACCTTTTGCTGTTAGGCGACTGTCGAAACCACATGGCTACGGAGATCTAATATTGTAGTGTGAAAATGTTGAACACAATGCCAAATAAATTAATCGAAAGACTGAAGAACTGCGTTCCATCCGGGTGTCCCTTGACACCTCTCAAGTTTTTTTTTGCGAGATTTTTTGCGAGATTTATTGCGAGATAGGCTTGCTCTCGACGACCTTCAATGTTGGAAAGCACTGATGAGATTGGAGCGCGCTTGCCGAGAAAATGCTTCAAAAATTCACTTTTGTGTTGAAGGTAAATGCTCAAACTACTTACTTTAACTGTGGCACGGTTTTATTTTAATTTGATGGTATTGCTATTTCCAGTTAAAATTTGCTCTGTTTTAAATACAGTTGTTAGCTGTAGATTAATGTCCATTTTAATTAATTAAGCTTGATTAATGTATTTAACATTCTAAAATGTTTACTTGTTGTTAAGTACGGGTTTAAGGTACGGCACAAAATGAGAATCGTATAAGTAGTTTTCTTTATGCTTTTAATGCATGTATAAATGGACACAGAGTCTAATGAATGAATGCTATGACCGCTGTCGTCTGGCCGACCGCTTCCCCCGCTCGCCCCGCGTCCCACGCCGTGGCCGCGATGCTGGACTGGTTTTAATAGAAGCCGGAACACTTGTCATCCAAGTAGAAGAGATGAGCTCCATTGGAGAATCAAAGTGACATAGGCTACGGATATATGGTATAAAAATCCTATTAAAAATCTCGTAATCTTAAATAAAAATAGACTATGTCACTCTTCAGGTCCGCAACTAAAGCCATGGAAAAAAATTGGTTGTCCGTAAAGTCGGTTTACGGACGATAGTTTTACGTGATAACGTCATAAAGAAACATTGATGAAAAATTGCATACTTTTATGAATTGAATTGAATTATTATCAATTATCATTATTTTGTATAATACAAAGAAGGAGTTAATTGAAAATTACAATTTTCTCTAGTCACAAGCCAACGCTTGGGACGATCGTGCCTCTCTATCGCTTGTTCCTCACGCGCAGGCTCAGGCGGAACGTGACACTTTTTCGTGCGTGCAGCCGGTGTTCATCGATTTATAAGACGTTATCACGTCAAAATTACGTCGATCCGTTGCTCCGTTGCTCCGTTGCTACGTGATTAAAGGACAAACCAACGCAACAAACTAACAGACAAACATATATTTGAATTTATAATATTAGTAGGAAAGCTAAATACCTACACGTGAATTGTTACACGAGGAACCTTCAATTAATATGAAGTGTACACGATTCTTACAAAGTAAGTTATATGTAAACAAGCATTAACGAATTCTCATGCTCCGAATGGCACGTAAGATTATTATATTATTTACTTATATAACAAGTGAAGATTTTAAAAATACTTAAATATTTACTTTGAGCATTTCGTTTCATTGTAAAAGAGTTTCTTAAGGGTACCTCTTGAGTAGACAAGCTAAGTGTATTTAGACAGGGCAAATGATTTTAGTAAAGTTTTCCCTCTGCGTAGTATTAATTCCATTACTCAAATAAAATGGAAGGAACTTTCTTGCGACTCAAAAAAGAACGGGATTTTGAAGTTTTGGTTTATCTCTAGAAATATTATAAATCTAGGTATAGTATTCTTTGTAAGTGCTGATTTTACCAACGTTGAGTAACGTGTAACAGTGGATTAATTTTATATTTTGGCAGATTATCAAAACCGTCAGAAATTCTTCGGTTAAACGTAACTCGGCGTTGTTGAAATCGGACCTAAAGCCTAATATAATAGGCTTCAATAGGTTTAATTCGAACAGTGCGTGTTGCCAGTGATGACTTACGGATCCGAGACATGTTCGCTAAATGTGGGCCTCGTAAGAAGGCTCAGGGTCAGCGAGCGATGGAGAGAACTATGCTCGGAGTATCCCTGCGAGATGAAATCAGAAGTGACGAGATCCGTAGGAGAACCAAAGTCACCGACATAGCTCAGCGTGTCGCGATACTGAAGTGGAAATGGGCGGCACATAGTTCGAAGAGCTAATGGTCGTTGGGGTCCCAAAGTGCTGGAGTGGCGACCCCGCACCGGGCGCAGTGTTGGCAGACCCCCCACTAGGTGGACCGACAACATCAAACGAGTCGCAGGGAGCCGTGGATTCAGGCGGCGCAAGAGCGAAGCCTGTGGAAGTCCATGGAGGAGACCTTTGTCGAGCAGTAAACGTCTATAGGTTGATAAAGAAGAAGTAGGCTTTGATTATTGAACGTTTTTGCCCTTTATGTTTACTACACTAGCTTTCCCCACGACTTTGTCCGCCTGGAGTTAGGTTTTTAAAACCCCGCGGATTTTCTCATGTTTTTCCTGGATAAAAGGTATATACAATCAACTATACCCATGCAGAAAATCACATTGATGCGTTGCTCCGTTGCTGCGTGATTGAAGGATAAACCAACAAATAACAAATAAACACACTTTGCATTTATAAATTCAAATTCAAATTCAAAATTATTTATTTCACGAAGGCCAACCTGTGTCTCTTATGACAATTCATGACTCTACCACCGGTTCGGAAAGCGGATTCTGCTGAGAAGAGCCGGCAATATAATAATCTTCTCAGCAGAATCCGCTTCAAAACACTTCTCATTGTACAAGAAGAAGTGAGAAGTGAAGAAGTGAGTGAGAAGTGTTTTAGTGGACTGTATAATGGAAAGAGTTCGTACCAATCTTTGCCCGAGCTGCAAATGGGTAGTGAACTGGTTGCACTTACCTCGTATTCGCCCACGAGTAAAAAGCTAGAGACTAAAGACCACGCATGGCATAGGCGTTCCAGGGAGCTCTCAGGAACACGGCAGCAAGAAAAGGGTTGACAGGATAGATGCACGGCATCAACGATTGGTGTTTCCTTCCGTGAAAACGTTCCACGTGGAAATTCGCGACCGCGTCGACAGACGTCCGCCTCGTACAACGGTAGCGACGCGAAAGAGAGGTGGGCAGCGCGCGTGCGTAGGCGCTTGTGTCGCGCGATGTGGGTAGATTCCAAAACGTTTACTCGAACGTAGATAATAACAACCATTTCTTTAGAAGTACCCGCCTGGTAGGTAAAGATTGAACAGGGATTTTAATTATTCTTTCTATGTTACAATTTTTTAAGTCGGGTAAAAATAAAATACAACTTATATTAAACCTTCAAGTGAAATATAATTAAACCCAGTTAAAGTAAGGCTCCATTTCAAGTGTTCAAGGAAGTATTTCAATGAATACACTTAACTACTTTACCGAGAAGCTATTACGCTAAACGGCGTAGCATCACACCATCAAGCCATTATAGAATTGCCGGCTTCAATTTGAAACGCTTTTTCAAATACTGTGTATTTAAATAGTACCTCATCACGAAAGAGAATTTTAATACAAAGATAACAAGTTTTCTAAAGTATCGTGTTTCTAGTTTAAACTTGACAGTAATAAAGTGACATAAGCAACTTTTGTCAGATTACGTGTTAATTTTACAGTACCGACAGGTTTACAGTGACCGAGCTTTGCTCGGTTTTTTTTTTGGTAAATCGTATTTTTTGGAAATTATATATTTAGAAAAAAATAATAATAAAAAAATAAAATTCATAGGGGAAAAAATAATCGCCTGGACTCGAACCGGGTTGTTCTGGTTCTGGTTTTGCGACGACCCGATTTTCCTAAGCTATTGGGACTTTTTAATTAATGGCGAAAACCTTTGTATTCTAATGATATTGTGGGGGGTTTTTCATTGCCTGAAAACATGGATGAAAAGACGTTTTCTAAAAATGAAACCTAGCTAGATCGATTTATCACCCCCGAAACCCCCTGCATGCTAAATTTGATGAAAATCGTTGGAGCCGTTTCCGAAATTCAGATTATATAATATAAGAATTGCTCGTTTGAAGGTATTAGATTTAGGTGACGGTTTGACCATCTAAGAGGTGGCAGGAGTTGAAAATTTTACAGAAAATATTTCTCGCGCATCTCAAGTTTCAACATCTGATGTCATACTTTTGAGATGAATACATAGATAGATGTCCAAAGACATTGGTCTCTTGAAATTATCATCACAGGATACTATCCTGTACCACCAGCATCCAGAAGCTACCAGCAACTCGCGTGAGATTGTAGGGGGCCTACTAATGCTGCCCCTCCATATGCGGGGTCGCCATTCGAGCATCTTGGGACCCTAACGCCCATTGGTTTTTCAATCTCTGTGTGAAATTCCCATTGACACTTGAGCTTTGTGTCTCGATAAGCTATGTAACTTTAGTTCTCCTACGGATCTCCTCATTCCTGATTTGATCCCAAAGGAAAACTCCGAGAATGTCAAACAACGATAATATTCAATAATATCTATAGCTACCCAGTCACAACTCAATTAATAAAATATCTCTAGAAGCAAATTGGCTTTTGCGGCAGTGGTACACAATGTCAATTAGTCGAAACTCTTGAATTATAATTCTGTTACTCAGAACTCTGCAATACCTCAGTAGGTACTTATATTTCAATATTTCAACAGAAATGTCTCGACGTTGGAATCCTATTAGTACACTATTCGCGGAAATATTTTGAACGTAGCGCTGTGAATGGGTTTCGTTGCAGAAAACAAAACTGAACTCGACCAAACGATGTGATATCACACCATTCACCAATTTCTGAATGCCTGTGAATTTTCTGCAAAAATGTTAAATGTGAAAAAAGTGCTAGGTGGCGCCAGGAGTAAAAACACGACTCTCCTGTATATTATGTTACCAACGCCTGTTGGAACGTAGTTCCTTATCGCGCGGTGCGGAAGGGGGCTAGACGGAAAAAATTAAGACTAAATTGAACCGACACTTTTTTGAATGTGAATTTGGCATTGTGTTCAATATTTTTACACTACAATATTAGATCTCCGTAGCCTTGTGGTTTCTACAGTCGCTCAACAGTTAAAGGTCGATGGTTCGAATCCCAGCTCGACAGACTGAATTTTCTATTTTCAATTTAATTTTAAATTATTTCTACATGTGGAATTTTTCCCTAATTTTTTATAACTTAAAAGAAATAAAATTTTATTACAATTCCTTCACTAAATAATCGAAAGGAACTTCGTTCCATCCGGGTGTCCCTTGACACCTCTCAAGTTTTTTTCTCCTATTTCGGGCACATGATGCGACGTGGGAATGATAGTCTAGAAAAACTTCGAGGCAAAAGATCGAGAGGCCGCTCACCAACCAGACGGGCAGACCAGCTGAGGGACTCGAAGTGCAAATTTCACAGAGTTGCAAGACTGGCCTCCGATAGAAGCCGATGGACGCAGTTAATCCACACGAGGTTGCAACTACACCAGGACCACGATCTTCAGAAATGAAGGAACGACTGGAGAGAGAGAGCGCTAGGTGGGACCATTTTCGAGGAAGCGATGAACAGCTGAATTCTACTCAGCTGGGCAGCATTCAGGAAGAATAGAATATAATAGTTTTTTATTTAAATAAACTTTTACAAAGTGCTTTCGAATCGTCGAGTGAATCTATTACTGGTTCGGAATGCCGTTCCTGCCGAGAAGATACAGCAAGAACCTCGACGTATGCTCTTTTTAAAATAATTATTATGTAGTACACAGCTTATGGTTATCACCATCTCATGAATTGATAGAATAGAATAGAATAGAAATGTTTTTTAAATCGTCGATGAGTCTACCACTGGTTCGGAATGCCCTTCCTGCCGAGAAGAACCAGCAAGAAACTCGGCGGTTGCTCTTTTCAAAACAAGTTTACAATTCAATAGATACTATGCTATAGCAGTGTTTCCACAATGAGTTCCACAAAAGCATACCTAATTATAATTCAACACATGTTAAGACGGGCAGACAGAAAGTAGCCCCAATCCCGCTGGTGGCACCCGTTCATGACGCATGATCTAGCCATTGCTTCGCTCAACTATATTTGAAGACCAAGGTCTTCAAAAATGGTCCTCATAAGAAGGCTCACTCAGCGGGCGATGGAGAGAGCTATGCTCGGAGTATCCCTGCGAGAACGAATCAGAAATGAGGAGATCCGTAGGAGAACCAAAGTTAACGAGCTCATCGACGCTAAAGTGACAATATTCGTGGCATATGTTCGAAAAACTGGAGTCCCATGGTGCTGGAGTGGCGAATTTCCTCTGGAAAGCATAATATTGACAGGATCCCCCATGAAATCAGACAAGTTGCAAGAAGCCGCTGGATATGTGTGGCGCAAGACTTATGAATGTGGAAGCCTATGCAAGGGAATGTCTAGCAGTGGACGTCTATCGGTTGATAATAAGAAGAAGCTATAGTGAAATTTTAGGGGAGCGTTATGACGCTCCCCTAAAATCCCGTCATAAAATGAGCGCGGACGGAACTCCGAAGAACATTTTCCACACACAATTTTCTCGTTACCACCATAATATGGTTAATGCTACCAGTCAACATTTCCATTAATAAAATAATTATTGTTCTAATAAGCTAATGACTAAGTTAAGAGCCGAGGAACAGAAAGACAACAAACACAACAATTATACAATGTGGCGGCATAATTACAGATAGTTCGACATTAATATAATACTACAACGCGTTGAGTTCGAATAATATATTATTGTGTCACATTGTTTGAGTAAACCGCCCTATTAATTTGATGTCGAGGCTCTGTCGAGAAAGTATATAATAAAACTAGTAGGGCGCGTGGGTGCGCGGCCCGCAAGCGGACCGCGGTTTTTCTATCGTCAAGTGGACTTTCAAGTCCTGATCATTTTCTATCAAATAACCACTCTTCCATCTTTAATACTCTCCGAGATAGATGCTTATGAAATTGGTATGGCCGCCATCTTGAATCCGCCATTTTGAATTTTTTTTCAGCTCATTGTCAATTGGATGAGGTTTCGAGTATTTTTTGTTTGAGCACCTCCCACCTGTCTTCAATACCCTGCCCGTGCTCCTCACCCACCTTCCAAACCCTCGATCATCATATCTCATCATTTGTCAGAATGAGAATTATTTTATAAAACAAATTTTGAAAAGGAACCGTATCAAAGTCTTGCATAGTTCTCAGCTTCTAGTCTTTTCAACATTCGCAAGAAAAGGTTAGAATTATTTTGCTATAATCCGCCAACAGAAAAAATCTGTATGGTCAAACATGCAATTAAAAGCTAAGCACCACTCACCTACCCAGCCAAGCAAAAAAGCCAAGTTCCCAAGCAAGCAATGCCACCACCACTCACATGCACCACCACACAAGACTTTTACACTACTCTCAACGCACGTTTCGCCCCGACACCGGAGCATCCTCAGGAGATGTCGACTTTACAATGCTGTATTGTCTAGTCAACTTGGCTTTCTTGCTTGGCTGGGTAGGTGAGTGGTGCTTAGCTATTAATTGCATGTTTGACCATACAGATTTTTTCTGTTGGCGGATTATAGCAAAATAATTCTAACCTTTTCTTGCTAATCATGAACTTCCGCAAAGTAACGCCTGCTTCTATCCAATATTCAACATTCGCCATATATTTTGTATGGAGAAAAAATAAATTCCGCCATCTTGAATTTTTTTCTGTTCATCAATTAGACCTTCGGGTCCAGATCATCTTTTGCCCAGAAACCACTCTTCCATCTTTTATACTCTCCGAGATAGACACCGATGAAATTTGTATGGCCGCCATCTTGAATCCGCCATTTTGGAATTTTTTTTCAACTCACTGGCAATTGGATGAGGTTTCGAGTGACTTTTGTTCGAGCACATCCCACCTATCTTCAATACCCTGGCCGTGCTCCTCACCCGTCTCCGAAATCCTCAATCATCAGCTCTCTCCATATTTTTCCTCCGAATGAATTTTCGTCTTCTATACGAAACCATCGGTGAAAAAAAAATTTTTCATACAAAATTTTACAGGAGAGGTGATCAATGAGTGAATCAGTGAATCAGTCAGTGAATCAGTCAGTGAATCAGCACGAGCAGCTATATATATATTAACTAGCGTTTGCTCGGTGCGCGAGCTGCTAAAGCAGCTCGCGGGAAGTGTTATTACTACAAGTAGGGCGCGTGGGTGCGCGGCCCGCTAAAGCGGACCGCGATTTTTTTTACTCATCAAGTAGACCTTCGGATTCTGGTCATCTTTTGCCAAAAAATTTGTTCGAGCCCACCCCACCTATCTGCAATAACCTGGCCGTGCTCCTCATTCACAAAAGAAAAAGAAAAAAAAGAAAAAAAAAATGAAAAAAAAAAGAAAAAAAAACAAATGTAAAATGAAAAAAAGAAAAAGAAAAAAAGCCCTATGAACCTATCAAAATCAATGTCTTGCATAGTTCCCAACTTCTAGTCCCTTCAATATTCCCCATACATTTAGTATGGAAAAAAAAAATCCGCCATCTTGAATTTTTTTCCTACTCACCAGGTAGACCTCCGGGTTTTGATCATCTTTTGTCGAGAAACCGCTCCTCCATCTCTTATAGTCTCCGAGAGAGAGACGGACAAAATTTGCCGCCATTTTTTTTCCGCCATTTTGGAATTTTTTTTTAACTCACTGGCAACTGCTCGAGGTTTCGAATGACATTTGGTCGAGCACCCTCCACCTATCTTCTATACCCTGGCCGTGCCCCTCGCCCGTCTCCGAACTCCTCACTCATCAGCTCTCTCCACCTTTCTCCGAGTCACATTCTTTGAGCTCTATACGACACCATGGGTGAAAAAAATTTTTTTCATACAAAATTTTACAGGAGAGGGGTCGGAAATTTGAGACGTCACAGCTCGGCCGCCATCTTGTTTTTTTAATTTTTTTCACTTTTTCTGTTAATCGTTTACTAATTTCTACAATAATCCAAAATTTCAAAGAAATCGGTTGGAAAACAAAAGAGTTGCAAGATTCACGTCGGCCGCCATCTTGTTTTTCCGAAATGTCATAATTTTCCCCAACTCGAATCCCCCCCCCCCAAACACATCTCCCGAACATCATTATATCGATTTCCGTCTCCTTCTAGGAGAACAACCCTGTCAATGAGTGAGTGAGTGAGTGAGTGAGTGTGTCAGTCAGTGGTAATCGAGCTATATATATATATATTAATATTATTAGCTGATGCCCACGATTTCATCCACGTGGATTTAGTTTTTAAATTCCCTCGGGAACTCTTTGATTTTCCGGGATAAAAAGTAGCATATGTCACTTTCCAGATCCTGAACTATATCCATGCAAAAAATCACGTCGATCCGTAGCTCTGTTGCAGCGTGATTGAAGGACAAACCAACAAATACACTTTCGCATTTATAATATTAGTATGATCAGAACCACCATATTGCTAAATTAGAACCACTTCCAGGTTTCCAGTTGAGCTGAAATTTTTCAGGTACATATAAATCGGATGGCAATGAAATATTATTTTGACTATAATATTTCAAACATGGTTTGATCTGATGATGGAGCTGTAAGGTGACTATGAGAGAGTTTGGGCCTAGATAATCGCCAGGGTCTGATGATGAAGCCGGAAGGTATCTATGGAAACTCTGTAATTAAACAACGTAACTCCATCGAGTTGGGCTCATTTGATTCATCTTGACAAGTAATCTTGTCCTAAATGATATCCAGGGTCTGATGGTGTAGTGTAGCTAGTAAAAGCTTTTTTAACCAACTTCAAAAAGGAGGAGGTTATCAATACGTTGGAATCATTTTTTTTATGTATGTTCACCGATTACTCGAAGACGGCCAAACCGATTTGGAAAACTCTTTTCTTGTTTGAAAGGGTATACTTCCCAGGTGGGTCCTTTGAAATTTTATCGAAATCGGTCGAGCGGTTTTTAAAATATCAACAATATACGTATACTATATACGTTTAAAGTCGGTTTTTTAAAAAGAATTTTTTATATTAAATTCTTTTAAGTATTTTTTTAAAATTTACACTTTTATGTTTTTCAACATAATATTTTATTATTACTATTCCCCATTTGACCCCGCTTATAAACGTTTTCAACAAAAACTTGAGAGGTGTCAAGGGACACCCGGATGGAACGTAGTTCCTTTCGATTAATTAATTTGGCATTGTGTTCGGTATTTTCGCGGTACAATAATGGGTCTCCGTAGCCTTGTGACTTCTGCAGTCGCCTAACAGCCAAAGGTCGATGGTTCGAATCCCAGCTCGACAGACCGAATTTTCCATTTTCAATTTTATTTTAAACAATTTCTACATGCGGAACCTTTCCCTAATTTTTTATAACTTATAAGTTATTATTGAAAATAGAAAATTCAGTGTGTCGAGCTGGGAATCGAACCATTGACTTTTAACTGTTAGGCGACTGCAGAAGCCACAAGGCTACGGAGACCCAATATTGTACCGCGAAAATACCGAACACAATGCCAAATTCACATTCAAAAAAGTGTCGGTTTCAAAAAAGTGTCAATCAGTGTCGAGTGCTGGTTCAATTTTGTCTTAAGTTTTTCCGTCTAGCCCCCTTCCGCACCGCGCGATAAGGAACTAAGTTCCAAAATTATCCCCCCAGCTCTTACACTATTGACTCAACCCGAAATCATGCAGATTACGTCAAATGAATGTCAAAACACTGTAGCGAACTGTCCCGCTCCCCGTCGGCCTTTCAGCTTTCAGAGCCACGGGACGAATGGGCGAACGCTGAAAAACGTGCACTGTTCTTAATTCAAATGTAAATTCGGTACATTTGAATTCAAATGAGAACAAAATGCTCCGCGAATTATTATTGTCACTTCGGTGCAAAACGTCCCTCTCCTTTATGTATTGAGATTTATTGTAGCCACCTATTTTTTATGGGGATGTCGCTTCAATATTGTCGTACCTTTCACGTTTTTTCTTTATTTTCAATCAGAGACTGCTTAATAATAAGGGCGTATTGACCTTCTTTATTTCCAAATGTCGGCCTATTGTACTACGTTCTCAAAGGTATGTTGTTCTCAAAGGTGTGTGAATTCTACCAATTCGCGGTGGACTATGGCCTATAGCCCTTTTCTGATAGGAAACCTGTGCTCAATTGTGAGACGTTAATGGGTTGCTGATGATGATGATGATGATGATGATGATGATTGTACTACGTTATGCAATAAAGTGCAAGAAAATAAAAATATATTAAATCCGCAAATATCTATAAAACTGCATTTGTGCTTACACAGTTTGGAATATGAAAACCTAATCAATACAAAATCATGTCATATTTCTCATAAATATGAAATATCTTACATCCTGAAAACCTTAACGAATAGAAGTAGTTTAAAAGCTTTTCCAACTACATAATATCAAGTTGCATTGATCGCAGTATGCACCTTTGACAAGTATAATTTGCTCAACTCTGGGTCCTTACTAATATTATTATAAATGCGAAAGTGTTTCTTTGTTGGTTTGTCTTTTAATCACGCCACAACAGAGCTACGGATTGCCGTGATATTTTACAAGGATATAGTTGAGGACCTGGCGAGTGACATAGGCTTCTTCTTATACTGGAAAATCAAAGAGTTACCACGGGATTTTCAAAAACTAAATCAACGCGGACAAAGTCGCGGGCATCAGCTAATCAGCTAGTTGCTCATATAAAAATGTGAAATAGCTTACATGGTAAAAATATCAAGTAACAGAAGCAGTTTAAAAGCTTTTCCGACAACATAATATCAAGTTGCATCGATCGCAGTATGCACCTTTGACAAGTGTAATTTGCTCAACTCTGTCTATAAACTCTGCGAAACTACATCGTAATGTTCGCTTTTAAAATGCGCTCCACGAACTTTTCCGCTTTCAACTTACAGTTGGGTGTAAAGGCTTGGGAAAACAACGGGCGAATGAGGCGATGAATGGGGCTGGCTGATTAGGACGTCTCATCACCTAAGAAAATGACTATTTTAGTTATCACACGCGTAAGAAAGTTAGTAAGTAGTGTTAGCAGTAGGGGTTAGCATGTATGAAAGCAGGTCTCGAGGTTTCAAGTACGATATCCGGGTTGAACCAAAAATGGAAAAAATAATATTCTCAATAATAGCCCGGAGTTAGGAAGTTGGCGTTGTGTCACCCCCGTGTCTCGGAAAGCACGTAAAGCCGTCGGTCCTGCGCCTGATCTCTCTTCTTTGACCGAGCGAAGCGAGGTCTCTGAGTTTACTAGAGCGATTTGCACTTGTCCGTCCGTCCGTCTGTCAGAGCCTTATAACTTTTGAATTACTGAACGTAATTACTTCAAATTTAGATATAATATGTAAACCGATGGCCTCCAGCCGAAAATGGCTTAAAAAGTTATAAAAATCTTTATTTCAGGGGGGCTCTCATAGAAGCGAATGCGAAGTAAAATTTTTTTTTGCGATTCATAGGTTTTGCTGTGTATCATTTTAAAGACAATTTGAAACAGAGTACAAACGTATTTTTTTTTAATTTTTTCCCTAAAATTGACGAAATGGGGGGCTTTCAAAGTGGCGATTTAATACGCTCGCTTGAAGACCTTCTCTGGGAAAATTAGCTATATATTTTCAACTTGTACTTATTTTCTTACTTCACTTGTATCCTGTACTTGAACAACAAATACTAAAATTATATGAATATTTTATAGAAACGAGATTATTTAATTTTTAATGAACATCAGTAAATTTCACATAGCTTCACAATAATGCTAATAGATGGCGCAGTCATTAACTATTCCATGGAACTACTCGTAGGAGTTACGACTACGATCCATCCCAAAAACAGTTTTGCGTCGAGCATTATTATTTAGGTACATAATATAATAACATGTTATTCAATTAAAATTATTCTTTAGTTAAATATCAAACTTCAATAAACTATTAATTGCTGCATTTTGTATATTTTCTATTCGCGTCGATAGATGACGATTTGTACAGATGCCCCTAACCCGTTTTCACTCGTTAGTACCTACATAATAATTCAATGTTTTCACTGATGTTCCCTAACCTTTACGGGCTACCTATGATAAGTTAGGTGATGATTACTCTCAACTTCTTTATCACGATCCTGTACGGGACACCTAAAAGGACATTGGGACGGATGTTAGGACTTAGGATTGTTTTTGGTACCCCCTACGTAAAGAGACTCCTACATAGGGTATGATTTAGGTATGTTTGGTGAAAACGGGCATAATAATAATGTCAGTTTTGGTCGTCATGTATCGATTGAATGAATAATCATGGGATACCGTTACCGCGAGGTCTCAGTTTGGGGCGAACCACTAGTTATTTTATTGACAACCTCACTGGCGCAATGGTGAGCACTGTGGTCTTATAACTGGGAGGTCTCGGGTTCGATTCCCGGCGGGCTCAAATTGGGAATTCATAATTTCTGAATTGTCTCTGGTCTGGTCTGGTGGGAGGATTTGGCTTTGGCTAGTTACCACTTTACCGTCAAAGAGTGCCGCCAAGCGATTTAGGTTTCCGGCACGATGTCGTGTAGAAACCGATTGGGTTGAATGTTCACTGCCATACCCCTTCCAAGTTAACCCGGTACCATCTTAGACTGCATCGTCCTTATCATCAGTTGAGATCACAGTCAAAGACTATCTTGTCGTCAAATAAAAAAAACTTGTACTCGTAAATGCCACCTACATCATGTATGTTCACGTCTATTTCGCTGCCGCGTTGTGTCTTCCCGAGCCTTACTAGTGTTACGTGTTATTAAACAGTGTTTTTATGTTGTATTTTAATTCAGAGACTTTTCATTGGGTGTATTTCTTTTTGTTTTATAAGTTGTAATTAGTTTTCATTCGTAATTTATTTGTTTTGTAAAGTTCACTTGAACACACTACAATGCATTTTTATACAATCCGTAAACCAACTTGACTTACTTCAAAATGAAGAATTGATAGCATACATCAAAATAAATAGGATAAACGATGTAACCCCTTCTCTACAGATAAGTCACACTTAACCCATAGGCAAAACCAAAAAATTGCAGACTGTTTTAAAAGTCAAGAATTAAAACGTTCAAAACTAAAACTAAGCAAGAATTTAAAATGTACATTGGCCTGAAAAAACCCTTTAACAAACTAGGATAGGGTTTTTTTAGGGTTCCGTACCCAAAGGGTACCAACGGGACCCTATTACTAAGCCTCCGCTGTCCGTCCGTCTGTCAGCGGGCTGTATCTCGTTAACCGTAATAGATAGACAGATGAAATTTTCACATATTATGTATCTCTATTGCCGCTATAACAATAAATAATAAAAATAAAATAAAATTAAAAATAAAGGGGGCTCCCATGCATGGAAAAGGAGTCGAAATAAAATTTATTTTTTTACCCTAGCATGTGGGGTATCATTGTCTAGAGCTCTTTAAGTGGAGTTCAAATATATATTTTTTTATTTTTTAGCTACAAAAATGTAGAAATGGGAGGCCGTCAAAATTTTCGGTTTTAGACCAATTTTGTTAGGGTCTATCTCAAAAACTAAACTAGTTAGGAATTTGAAATTTTGGTATATTATGTACTATATTGTGTATTTAAACAACAAATACTAAAAACACCGATTCATAATGCCGTTTGTAAGCTGTGACCTAAACAAACGAGCATTTTTTCCCCATATGCTAATATAGTACTTTCTAAGAACTAAGATATCTAAATATGTATATAGTATTAAAAAAATGATTTGGTTATATGTACGGAACCTTAAAAGAGCGAGGCTCGACTCGCACTTGGCCGATTTTTTTGTTATCATCATCTCATAATGTCATCAATTTCAAATTCAAATTCAAATTATTTATTTGCACAGATTGAGTAGTACAATGGTGTTACATTATAATAAAAGTCCTTACAATCTGCCGGATAGGCATGCAAAAATAATCTAAAAGTACGAGGAGATATAATGCAATTCGCTACCACAATTTTTATCGTTACAGAACATCTGGAAAGTGCTATTGTACTTAAACGTAGCATTTTTCATAATAAGTGTCACTTATATCAAACTAGTTGCCACTTCAACATTAAGAATTCATAGCGTAACATATCAGCGTCAAAATAAACAGTATAAACGATGTAACCCTTCACTGCAGGTGGGTACAATTTACCCGCCGGCGAACTAAAATATTATTCATCTAAACTGCAGACAGGTTTAAATCTCGGTGAGAGAGGAAATGTGCACACTTTTATTAAAAAATCCCGCTGAATAGGACGAAAAGCACCTCCAGAGCTCTATAAAACAGGATAATAAATCTTCCAGAGTCGATAATATTTGCTTGCGTTTATTGAAAATACGGATCAAACGTGGAAATGTGCTCGGGTGTACTCCAAAACTTGCACCTGACTCGACGGCTTTATGGGGTGAGAGGAACGGCGAGTTTATTTGCTTTTATCCACCAAATCAGATCTGTAGGGTAACTTACAACGCAAAAGTAAATAATAACTTGGCACCTACTAAAAAGTCGTTTTTGCTGGCATTCACAAAGCAGGTGTTTTGCCCAATTTTGCCCCGCAAATTTGGAATGAAGTTACTTTTCGGATGGTTTGGCGGATGGGGGCTAGACGAAAAAATGTGTAAGAATTTTCCATCACGAACCTTGTTGCCTTCGTTTATTATATACGTTATATCAAAGCTTTGGTGGCGCAGCGGTTAAACGAAGGAGTGAAACTATCGGTATAGGGGTTCGAATCCTGACTTCAGATCATGTCTTTGTTCTTCACGATAGGCAAGTTAGAAATCCAAACAGGCTCGTGATTCCTCGATGTCGCCTCAAGAGGGTCCGAAAGACATTTGTGGGAATGGGCGTAACGTTTTATAATAAAATTCCACAGTCGATCTTAGACTTGCCTTTACACAAGTTTAAGAAATCAGTAAAAACTAATCTCATGAAAAAAGCATATTATGCAATTGAAGACTATTTAGATGATAAAAAAGCGTGGACATAATTCTTTCCAGCGATTCATGAGACAGCAGGTGGTAATTGAACTGTTTAACTATTCTATTGAATGTAAACTTATTTTGAAAAGAGCAACTGCCGAGTTTCTTGCTGGTTCTTCTCGGCAGGAACGGCATTCCGAACCAGTGGTAGACTCATCGATGATTCAGAAGCACTTGTAAGAAAGTTTATTTGAATAAAAAACATTTCTATTCTATTCTATTCTATTCTTCTTTTTTTTTTCAGATCATTGCATTGTAGTTTTGTTCTTTTTTCAATTTTTGGAACGAAGTTTTATAGAAGAGAAGAATTTTATAAAAATGTCTGTTTTTTACGATATGGATCTGATATGTGGCGAGAGTTGACGTTGATTTTGAACTTCGGTTTGAACCAGCCGAGTGTTCCACGACACTCGAATTTTTCTTTTTAATTTTGGGCCTCTAAGAAGACTCAGTCTCGCTCAGTGGGGGATAGAGTTAAAAAAAATATTTATTTCACGTAGGCCAACCTGTGGCTCTTATGACACGTCATGAGTCTACCACCGGTACGGAAAGCGGATTCTGCTGAGAAGAGCCGGCAAGAAACTCGGCAGTTGCTCTTTTCAAAATAATCATTTTACAATATTATTCTGCAACTATATTACATTGTAATAAGTTTTTATACCATCTTGTGGGCAGCCGGATGCCAAGCCGATTTAACCCATGCAACTTTGTTAGAATAGAATAGAATATAATATTTCCACAATGAGGGGAATTTCTAAAAAAGCGTAGGTACTACAATTCAATTCATGTTAAGACGGGCAGACAGAAAGTAGCCCCATTCCCGACATGCTCGGAGCATCCCTGCGAGATCAAATCGGAGATTAAGTGATCTGTACGAGAACTGACCAAAGTAATCGACAAAGGTAGTTATGGTGCTATGGAGTCAGATGCAATAGGTGGGGCACGATGGATGTTGAGGTCCCAAAATGCTTAAATAGCAACACCACGTCGTGAAGCGCAGTTAGGTGGAGGAACGATCTCAGACGAATCTCTAGCAGCAGGCAGTATAGAATAGAATAGAATAAAATAGAAATATTTTTTATTCAAATAAACTTTTACAAGTGCTTTTGAATAGTCGATGAATCTACCACGGGTTCGGAATGCCTTTCCTGCCGAGAAGAACCAGCAAAAAACTCGGCGGTTGCTCTTTTCAAAACAAATTTACAATACAGTAAATACTATGCTATATATGCAGTGTTTCCACAATGAGGGAAGTTCCAAAAATGCATACCGACTAACTTCTATCTTAAGATGGGCAGACATAAAGTAGCCCCATTCCCGCTGGTGGCACCCGTTCACGAGCATGACGCATGACCCAGCCATTGCTTCGATCAACCATATTTGAGGGAACGTATCAACCCGCATCCGTAACTATCCGCAGTATAATATGAACGTGTTTACCACGACCATTTCAAGAGATCTATGTCCAGCAGTGGACGTCGAGTGATGATGATGATTTTTTTTAATTACAGGGTGTCACTTTTCATACAAAGAGATTTATATTATGTTAATTTGCAATTATTTAAATTTTTGTCATTTTAATGTAAAATACGTTCAGTTTTGAATTTTATCAATCAAGTTTCATTTCTATTTATTATTAGTATTATTACACTAGATGATGCCCGCGACTTCATCCGCGTGGAAAAGTTTTTAATTTCCGCGGGAACTCTGTAATTTTCCGGGATAAAAGTAGCCTATGTGTTAATCTCTGATCCAAATTTCAGCCGGTTCAAATCGGTTCATTCGTTGCGAAATTATAGAGTAACAAACATCCATCCAAACATCTATCCATACATACATCCTCGCAAACTTTCGCATTTATAAAATTAGTAGGAAGTAGGATTTTAATATTTCTTATGATTTATTACTCGGGAAGGTGTGGTCTTGTTTCAAAGCTCGGAGCCCGGAGCATGCAGAATATGCGAGGAGCAGAGCAACACGATTTATATGCAAGTGCCATCTATATTATGCTTACGATATAAGAGGCACTATGCATCTCTATAGGTCGCTCTGTTCCTGGCAATAGCAACTGTCGCTATTCTGCTTGCGTACTCCAGGAACGCATCTCGGCCAGAGCAATTGGCCCAGTGTGGTGGGTCATCAATCATCATGATGATTACCGCTAACGCGCTTGTCAAGAAGATGGCTATTCATTCTTTCTGTGAAGGCAGGCAATTCAAACGTAATAAGCAGTGATACCCTAGTGGTTACGACTGTGGTCTCCTATTCGGGGGGTCGCAGGTTCGATCCCGGGAGACCTCTGACTTTTCAAAGTTAAGTGCGTTTAAGAAATTAAATATCACATGCTTTGATGGTGAAGGAAAACATCATGAGGAAACCTGCGCACACCTGACAGTTCTCCATAATGTTCTCAAAGGTGTGTGAAGTCCGCCAATACGCATTGGGCCAGCGTGGTGGACTATGGCCTATAACCCTTCTCTGAGAGGAGACCTCGCTCAGTAGTGAGCCGATGATGGGTTGATAATGATAATGATGAATTCAAACGCGGCAGAAAACACGGGCAAGCCTTACATTGCAAAAAATATTTTAAAACTCCAAACTAATGTACATAGAATTCAAATTTTTTCCGTTTAAAGCGCACAAAAATACGAGATTTTCGTTACGCAGTGACGTTAACAAACTATTTGCCACTTCACAGGATGAATTCAGGGAACTGGCTGCATTTTCCGCTATAAAAAGCGAGACTCCACCTAAAGCTATTCAGGTTCATGAAAGCCTCTCTGGAGTCCCACTATTGTAATAGCTAAAGCTATTTCCGCCATTGTGTCTAATACCTCAATAGCAAAACGGTTAAAGGTGCGGAATGAAAACTGAGAGGTTGAGGGTTCAATCCCCGTCCGTTGCACTAGTATAGAATAGAATAGAATAGCAATATTTTTTTATTCAAATAAACTTTTTTACCAGTGCTTTTGAATCGTCGATGAGTCTACCACTGGTTCGGAATGCCCTTCCTGCCGCGAAGAACCAGCAAGAAACTTGGCGGTTGCTCTTTTTAAAACAAGTTTACAATGCAATAGATTCTATGCTATGTATGCACTGTTTCTACAATGAGGGGACTATGCTACCTAGGTAAGTTCCACAACTGTTATCATAACCACTTAAAGAGTTAAAAATAGTCATCTTCTAGGCAAGCGCGCTCCACCTTAGGTTGCATCTTCATTTACCATCAGGTGAGATTGGAGTCAAGCCATAGTTTATAATGTAATAATTTAATATAAAAAGAAATCTCATTCTTTGGCACCATTCCACGCGGGCATGATTTGTATAGTAATTAGATTAGTTTAGCTATAATTTTTTTTGTAACATTTTAATAAAAAAAAATCTTTTCATAAAACCGATTTCAAACGCACGCACCACTACAAAGTATATAATTAAATGTAGATTTTTTTAAAACCGCTTGGCCGATTTCGATAAAATTTAAAAGGCACCACCTGGAAAGAACCTGGCCAGAACCGATTTAGAAAACTCAATCATAAAACGAATTTCCAAATCGGTTCAGGCGTCTTCGAGTAATCGGTGAACATACATAAAAAAAGATTCCGACGCATTCATAACCTCCTCCTTTTTAAAGTCGGTTAAAATAAACTTGAGGTATACTGCTAAGTAGCCTTTTGAATTACAAAATCCGGAAATACCAGTGGTTAGCAGTCTTGGACGAGAGGGAGAAGGACTTGCCAAGCGCACGCATTCCCCTCTGCCGAAGTACATGTACGACGTACGTGTAATTATTTGCTTGTGTGCTCATTTTCTGTAAGTGTGACAGCTTATATGATAGTGTGCGCTCATGGAGACGTAGTGAGTTAGTAAATGTGTGCTGTACGTATTTACCTCACTTCCCGCGGAAAGTGGCAGAATACATTTAGTACTAAATCTGCTTTAAGGCAAATCCTACTTTGAATTGTCGAACTTAGAAGTTGTCGCAAATCCATCCTCTATATTTCATAAAGACGAAATTCCGCTCAAGCGAAATTATCACCCAATTTTCATACTACACATTAAACGAGCACGCTGTCATTTGGATAGCGTATTGAATACATCTATTTATACGCGTCCGTAACTGAGGGGGTCTGAGTGCTAATGCATAATGCCGCGTTCACATAACTACACTAAAACTAATGGCCGCAAAACCACCAAGAATATCCGTGCATCCACACCGCAGTTAACTTTTGTGGAGCAACACTGTGCAACACGGTAACATTAGGTAACTATTTGTAACTTTTGTGGCTACTTGTTACTATTTGTTGATTGTTACTCATCGCTTCCATATCGCCACTAACATAAATTAACAAAATATAACATAGAATAACTTTCGGCAAAAATCAAGTAGCACGGCATATGTTCCCCAACTGCTGCAGGCAACGGAAATGTTATCGATTGTTAGAGGATGTTGACTGTTTTGGGCAACATAAACTAACACGGCAACATATATTAACAAAAAATAACTTTTTGATGTCTTGTTGCTGAGTAACACTTGGAAACGTTGATCTACAAAAGTTAACTGCGGTGTGGATGCACGGTATAGTGACTAAAACCACAGAACGAGTAGGTAGGTACAGTTTTTGCAATTCACGAAGGCGAGTGAGCTTTACTTGTGGTTACTTCGTGTACATGCACATTGCATAAGTGTGCGTGCCTGTCAAAGCCTAGGTGGGAGCGGGCAGGCGCGAGCATTGCGCTCGCTCACACTTATACAGATACGACACACACACAACCATAAGTCAGTCGCCCTCGTGAATTGCAAGAACTATATCAAGAGCTGCCAGAGATTAGGAGAGGAGGAGAGTGCAATGGACGCCAAAGGAATGACTCGCATCGAACGCAGATTTCTCAGGAACAAAAATCAAAAATAATTGATTTCAAACTAGCTTTTGCCCGCGGCTTCGCTCACGTTAAGTTTGATTTTTCAATCCCCTATTTTACCCTCTTAAGAGCTTAATTTCCAAAAAATCCTTTCTTAGCGGATGCCTACGACATAATACAATTATAGCTATTTGTATGCCCTGCCCGATCCGTCCAGTGGCTTGAGCTGTGCGTTTATAAATCAGTCAGTCAGTCACCTTTTCTTTTATCTATTCAGGAGTGAAGATATAACCAATATTGGCTCTCCTGAACTATCAAGATTGTACCACCGCCCATCATCATCTATTAAAACATTTTTATGGTGGTGTCGTGTAGTGTGAGTTGTTACGTTCCATCAAATATGGTTGAGCGAGGCATGGCTGGGTCATGCGTCATGCTCGTGAACGGGTCTGCCGGCGGGAAAGGGGCAACTTTCTGTCTGCCCGTCTCATATTGTATTGAATTGTAAGTAGGTATGCTTTTGTGGAACTTTCCCTCATTGTGGAAACACTGCATACATAGCATAGTATCTATTGTATTGTAAACTTGTTTTGAAAAGAGCAACCGCCGAGTTTCTTGCTGGTTCTTCTCGGCAGGAAGGCATTCCGAACCAGTGGTTAGACTCATCGACGATTCAAAAGCACTTGTAAAAAAGTTTATTTGAATAAAAAATATTTCTATTCTATTCTATTCTAATGACTGAAGAATCTTTTTCTCAATTGACCAGCTGAGAAGATAACTCTTTGCTTTCATCATCATTTAAAACCATCAGCATCAGGGTGAGGTGGATGCAAAAGTCGATTTTGTACCTCTTGCAAAATACAACCACCTACTGTTTTTGAACCTCGTTTCGTCATCTAGTGATATCGTTTTTAACATAGACAGCATGACGAATTCATCCAAAAAGACGAAACATGCAAATATATTTATGAAATTCTGAATGTGCAATCATATAGTGCTAGACGACTATTTTAAGCGTTACGACACATCAAACTTTTCAAAAGCGTGGTTTCATCTGTCTATCAAAGTCGGTTATGAATTCTGACGTGCAGTATTTTCGGCTGTTTTATGTATGAGACCTAAATCAAGCCCTCTAAATAATCTTTATTCAAACGGTTAAATTAAAATTCGTACCTCTGATGGACACACAAACGTAGCATACAACATACTCGTAATTTAGGTTTGTAGCAGGTTTTGCTATGTTTATAGGATGAATCACTATATCATATTTTCATTGAGTATTTTAAAAAAACGTTGATGACCTAGTTGCTTAGTCTTAGACCTTGTTTTATGGGGGTCCAGGGTTCAATCCTGACTTCTGAATTAAGTGCGTTTTAACTTTAACTTTGAAACAAAACATCGTGAAGGAATCTGCAAGCCTGAGAGTTCTCCATGATGTTCTCAAAGGTGAGTAATGTCTGCCAGTAGACCTTTGCCCAGCCGTGGACTACGGCTAAACCCTTCTCCTTCAAAGGGCCCAGAAGCTATTCAACCTTGAGATGAGAAGATTTGTCTCGACATCTGGACATTGGATTCACGACCTCAGGCCATCGTATAATATTTACACAGTGAAAATGTTATTTACCTTAATGTTAGCGACAGAAACACTCGAACAACCCCTAACTTGTGTAAACATGCCTTTAGGGTTGTTTCGTAGGAACCCATTCTTATGTACCTATGAGTGTTTGATTTTGAACCTCTCCCAATGTTGAGCGATGAGGAAGTAATGCTCAGGCATTTTTGACAATGCCCACTTACTCCTGAAACATTTTTATTTTATTTTCAACGCAGTATTATTTTCCAAGAAGCGGTGGTTATGCGACCTCCTTTTCGAGGGTTTGGGGTTCAATCCTGGGTATCTCTGACTTTTCTCATACTCGATGCCGATCCAAACGCTTCAGTGGGCTAATAATAATAATATTATTACAATACAGCGATCGTTGTGGGACCCCAACGACCATCAGCTCTTCGAACTATGTGCCCCGCCCACTTCCATTCCAGTTTTCACTTCAGTTTTGCGACACGCTGAGCAATGTCGGTGACTTTGGTTCTCCTACGAATCTCCTCATTTCTGACCCACATTGGGGTCCCAAGGTGTTGGAATGGTGACCACGCACCGGGAAACGCAGTATTGGCAGGCCCCCCACCAGGTGGACCGACGACATCAAACGAGTCGCAGGGAGCCGCTGGATCCAAGCGGCGCAAGACCGAAGCCTGTGGAAGTCCATGCAGGAGACCTTTGTCCAGCAGTGGACGTCTATAGGTTGATAAAGAAGAAGAAGAAGATCGTTGTGGAAACACTGCATACATAGCAGTCCATCTATCAAATTTTAAACTTGTTTTGAAAAGAGCAACCGAGTTTCTTGCTGGTTCTTCTCGGCAGGAACGGCATTCCGAACCAGTGGTAGACACATCGACGATTCAAAAGCACTTGTATAAAAGTTTATTTGAATAAAAAACATTTCTATTCTATTCTATTCTAAAGTTGCCAAAACGTTAAGTCGCGCTATTTCTATACAGCGATAGTCACCAAAACGCGATTCAAAATTCAAAATTCAAAATTCAAAATTATTTATTTCACGTAGACCAACCTGTGGCTCTTATGACGTCATGACTCTACCACCGGTTTGGAAAGCAGATTCTGCTAAGCAGCTGACTCAGCAGTTGCTCTTTTCAAAATAATCATTTTACAGTATTATTATGTAGCTATTTACATTGTAATAAGTTTTATTGTAATCCTGTGGGCAGCTGGATGCCAAGCCGATTTATCCCATGCAACCTGATATATATGATACTAGTAGGGCGCGTGGGTGCGCGGCCCGCAAGCGGACCGCGGTTTTTCTACTCGTCTAGTAGACTTTCAGCTCCTGATCATTTTCTATCACAAAACCACTCTTCCATCTTTTATACTCTCCGAGATAGACACCGTTGAAGTTTGTATGGCCGCCATCTTGAATCCGCCATTTTGGATTTTTTTCAGCTCACTGCCAATTGGATGAGATTTCGAGTGACTTTTGTTCGAGCACCCCCACCTATCTACATTACCATGGCCGTGCTCCTCACCCACCTTCCAAACCCTCGATCATCATATGTCATCATTTGTCATAATGAAAATTCTTCAATAAAAAAAAATCTTGAAAAGGAATTGTATCAAAGTCGTGCATGATTCCCGGCTTCTAGTCTCTTCAATATTCGCCATATATTTTTGTATGAAGAAAAAAAAAATTCCGCCATCTTGAATTTTTTTTCTGTTCGTCAAGTAGACCTTAGGGTCTTGATCAGCTTTTGCCAGGAAACCACTCTTCTATCTTTTATACTCTCCGAGATAGACACCGACGAAATTTGTATGGCCGCCATCTTTTTTCCGCCATTTTGAATTTTTTTTCAGCTCACTGCGAATTGGATGAGGTTTCGAGTGACATTTGTTCGAGCACCCCCCACCTATCTTCAATACCCTGGCCGTGCTCCTCATCCGTCTCCGAAATCCTCAATCATCAGCTCTCTCCATAATTTTCCTCCGAATGAATTTTTGTCCTCTATACGAAACCATCGGTGGAAAAAAAATTTTTCATACAAAATTTTACAGGAGAGGTGATCAATCAGTCAGTGAATCAGTGAATCAGCACGAGCAGCTATATATATATTAACTAGTAGGGCGCGTGGGTGCGCGGCCCGCAAGCGGACCGCGGTTTTTCTATCGTCAAGTGGACTTTCAGGTCCTGATCATTTTCTATCAAATAACCACTCTTCCATCTTTTATACTCTCCGAGATAGATGCCTATGAAATTGGTATCCGCCATCTTGAATCCGCCATTTTGAAATTTTTTTCAGCTCACTGCCAATTGGATGAGGTTTCGAGTATTTTTTGTTTGAGCACCTCCCACCTATCTTCAATACCCTGGCCGTGCCCCTCACCCACCTTCCAAGCCCTCGATCATCATATCTCACCATTTCTCAGAATGAGATTTCTTTTATAAAAACAAATTTTCAAAAGGAACCGTATCAAAGTCTTGTATAGTTCCCAACTTCTAGTCTCTTCAATATTCGCCATATATTTTGTATGAAGAAAAAAAAATCCGCCATATTGGATTTTTTTTCTATTCATCAAATAGACCTTTGGGTCCTGATCATCATTTGTCAAGAAACCACTCTTCCATCTTTTATACTCCCCGAGATAGACACCGACGAAATTTGTATGGCGGCCATCTTTTTTCCGCCATTTTGAATTTATTTTCAGCTCACTGCGAATTGGATGAGGTTTCGAGTGACATTTGTTCGAGCACACCCCACCTATCTTCAATACCCTGGCCGTGCTCTTCACCCGTCTCCAAAATCCTCAATCATCAGCTCTCTCCATAATTTTCCTCCGAATGAATTTTTGTCTTCTATACGAAACCATTAGTGAAAAAAAAATTTTTCATACAAAATTTTACAGGAGAGGTGATCAATCAGTCAGTGAATCAGTGAATCAGCACGAGCAGCTATATATATATTAACTAGTAGGGCGCGTGGGTGCGCGGCCCGCAAGCGGACCGCGTATTTTCTACTCGTCAAGTAGACTTTCAGGTCCTGATCATTTCTATCAAAAAAACACTCTTCCATCTTTTATATTCTCTGAGAAAGACACCTTTGAAATTTGTATAGCCGCCATCTTGAATCCGCCATTTTGAAGTTTTTTCATTTCACTGCCAATTGGATGAGGTTTCGAGTATTTTTTGTTTGAGCAGCCCCCACCTATCTTGAATACCCTGGCCATGCTCCTCACCCACCTTCCAAACCCTCGATCATCATATCTCATCATTTGTCAGTTTAAGGATTCTTCTATAAAAACAAATTTCGAAATGAAACCGTATCAATAGTTCCCAACTTCTAGTCTCTTCAATATTCGCCGTATTATATTTTGTATGGAGAAAAAACATTCCGCCATCTTGGATTTTTTTCTATTCATCAAATAGACCTTTGAGTCCTGATCATCTTTTGCCAAGAAACCACTCTTCCATCTTTTATACTCCCCGAGATAGACACCGAAGAAATTTGTATGGCGGCCATCTTTTTTCCGCCATTTTGAATTTTTTTTCAGCTCACTGCAAATTGGATGAGGTTTCGAGTGACATTTGTTGGAGCACCCCCCACCTATCTTCGATACCCTGGCCGTGCTCTTCACCCGTCTCCGAAATCCTTAATCATCAGCTCTCTTCATATTTTTCCTCCGAATGAATTTTTTTCCTCTATACGAAACCATCAGTGAAAAAAAAATTTTTCATACAAAATTTTACAGGAGAGGTGATCAATGAGTCAGTGAATCAGCACGAGCAGCTATATATATATTAATATACCAACCTGAGAATAGAATAGAATATTTCCACAATGAGGGGAAGTTCCAAAAATGCGCACTACACTTCAATACGTGTTAAGACGGGCAGACAGAAAGCACACCGTTCCCGCCGGTGCCACCCATTCACGAGCATGACGCATGATCCAGCCGTTGCTTCGCTCAACCATATTTGATTCAGTCGCAAATCGCCGCTCGCGAAAGCATCGATTCTGCCCTGGCCTAAAAAACTACGAAAAATCAAAAATGCTTGAGTCGCATTACTATCATGTCTACTTAAAACTTTTAAATGAATGAATGAATGAATGAATGAAATTTTATTCACAAAAATGCAGGTACAACATGATTGTAAACAGGAAATCGAGTCTAATACATTTAACCAGGACTGGTGTGTGAATATTTATGTCAATTTAAGTATAATCAAAATGTCAATATTAAAAACTAATACATAATTTTAAAAGTTATTCCATAATTTTGAATGTATTTATGTCCATTAAATTGTCAAAAATTATTAATAAAAATAATAGTCTACCTATGGACACTGTACTTAATATAATTATGTATGTTCAATACATTGTACAATAGTAGTGCAATTATTGTTTAGGTACGAATTATTAATTAGAGATTTTAAATGATATGTAACTAAAGTAGGCTCTTATTTACAAAACTTATTTAAAAACTGGGTACTAAATCCAAAAGCATCATATTATTATTTAATTCAAAGGCCTTTAAAAATACATTCGTAACATATTCAAAAGAAAGTTATTTTTGTACCTAAGTAATATTTTGCTTGAGTAATTAATGTTTCAGTGTAAAAAAACATTCCATTCGAGAATAACAAATAACCAACTACTCAAATTCGTGTAAAAATACCCCAAAGTACTTCCATAATTAATGGATACACTGCGCTGGGATTTGTATCCAAAACGAGCGAGGCATTTTTCTTATTTTTTCCAAGTCTTGAAATTGTAAAAGCCCCTTCTAAAATAATAGAGAGGGGGTCCAAAGTACCACTTGTGATAGAGGCCCGGTTGAATGCGGAGGGCTCTCAAAACACGGCCAGATATTTACAGGTTGATACACGCCATTTTAAATATAAAATTCAAATCTTACGGCTTCCTTAATTAGCGAAGCTTGAATGTCATGTTGGTTCTTGGGATTTTTATATTGAAATAACTTTCTCATCTAGTTGTATGAGAGCTCGATGCAAATTTTAAGGAAATGCTAGATAAAAAGCTAAAAGTTGCTGAAAGGTTGCCTAATTGTGAGAAACTAGCTGATCCCTATAATTTAATCGGCAAGATTAATCTTTTAAGAATATTATTTTTTTATTTACAATACAAACTTAACAAAACTTCACCCTTGTGGTTTAGAATCCAATGAAACGGAAGGATTTTTGAATGGAATAGACTAGAATGGAAATGTTTTTTATTCAAATAAACTTTTTTACTAGTGCTTTTGAATCGTCGATGAGTCTACCACTGGTTCGGAATGCCCTTCCTGCCGAGAGGAACCAGCAAGAAACTCGGCGGTTGTTTTTTTCAAAACAAGTTAACAATATAATAGATATTATGCTATGTATGCAGTGTTTCCACAATGAGGGGAAGTTCCACAAAAGCATACCTAATTATAATTCAACACATGTTAAGACGGGCACAAGTTATGATGGTAAATAATAATAAAAAAATTAAATTTAAAAAGTGTAAACTATTTATAGTTTACACATGTCACTTAGTAGGTCTTAGTTAATAATATGCATATTTCTTTATTTTTACACTCACTATATTTAAATATTTTTTATATTTAGTACACAAGTCTTTTATAAGTATAGATTCCAATCCAATCCAATCCAATCCATCAGCCTATATTCATCCACTGCTGGACATAGGCTTTTCCGAGTAATAAGTATAGATTAGCTTATAATATTTAATTTTTAAATTGAGAGTTAATTGAATTTAAACAATCATCATCTCATAACTTGCCAACTTCCTGCATTGCAATGGACAATATTATTAAAAAGTCTAGCTCTTTACACAAAAAAGAATTACCAAGCACCTCGACAAAATTTTCTACGGGCTCGTGGACTATAAATTTCTCATAGAGGCGGGAAAAATTATGTAAATAAAATACCTACAAATAACGAGAAGTGCCCACTCGGGAAGTTGTTATGTTTGATTTTTTCGCGTTATACACAGTTTTCATAGAGTTTGCGTGGATGGTTGAGTGAGCATGAATAGAACAGCATTTAGAAATTTATACTTAAATTACAAATTTTTTTCATGTTTTCTTTGATAGATTTTGTTTACTTTTGAGTTTTGTATAAGAAAATTCTTAATAAATTTATTTTTGTATAAAAAATATTATACTAAAAATATAAGTAGAGAAAAAAACAAACTAAAATGCATGTAAACCAGTCAGGTCAAAAATATGCAAGTTATACAGACTCATATACAACGCAATGCTACGTCACCATTCCAGCACCTTAGGACCCCAACGTCCATCGGTTCTTCAAGTCATGTATGCCGCCATTCCACTCTAGTAACTCTGTTTCTCCAATGCACTGCCTTATTTATTTGAACCCCTAAGAAACCCTAATTAGTGTTTCTTTATGAAGCCCATAATAAGCGGAAAGCGGGCTTGGTAATCGTAGGGATGCTCCGAGCATAGCTCTCTCCAACGCCCGTACCATATTTTGGATCCCAGTCATCACTGACAATACACACTGTTTAAAAATTTTAACTCTTCAAGCACTGAGGGATTTTGGAAGAGCAGACACCACGCTGCTTCCCGAACGCTGCCCTCGTATCTTCTTCTATTATTGCCAGCTCTTTATTTTGTCCATCGTTGGACAGTGGGATGGTTGCTGTTCGCGCCATATGCCTGTCAACAATTCCTTGTTCCATGGTCGTAGCGCTGGCAATCTCTTTGGCTCGCAATGAAGTTGACAGATACTCAGTTTTAACCTTGCCGCCGTTTTGGGGCGTGGTTTTTGCAAGTTCCTTTTGGTTTGACAGCTAACACGTTCACGAAAATCCGGGTCGCGTGCACCGTTTGCTGTTTTTGGGTGTCTAGATTTAGTTTATTTTACGGTTTAGTTGCGCCGTCAAGCGGTCTATGTGTCGACCTAGCTATAAGCATAATTGTTAACTGTTGTCCGTAACAAAGAACCTTTTTTTTGGAACCCGCCGAACTTTGCTCGCTACGCGCTCGGCGGAAGTGTGTGTGAAAAAGTGACTTTGATCACCTCTAGTTGGTCTAACTAGTGATAAACCAAGTGTACAGTGCTACGCCAGCCCGGCGTCCACAGCTGCAGGCCATAACTGCCTGCCTGCCTGCTGCGGCTAGCGGCCTGAGAAGTTCGCCTTACACTTAACCTCACAACACACCCCACATAATCACCACTATAATACCATCTCAGGCCGTACAAGGATTGACTGCTGCAAGGAAGGTCAGTGCAACCCTACCATCATTAAGTCACCACTACGTTGAGAACAGATCTGACCGCGGTGAAAGGCCGCTTTGGGCAGCGACTCTGGACTCAGGTTTAGCTGATGGGCCCCTGAACCTAGTGGTCCAGGTTTGATTCGTTGGCCAAGCCGTTGGCCTCAACAATTGGTAAGCAGAGCGCGGTTAAATTGATTCCGCGGACAGATTTGGCACTACTGTGACTTAACTTTGCCGTTCTAGGGTTAACTCATTAATTGTAAACTTATTAATTCATAATTTATTAATACACAGGCTTATTGAGTTACTAGTACATAGCCTACCTTGTCACATGTAGGCCTTGTTTAATGATTGCAATTATTGAGATTTTGTTTTGTTAATTTTGTAGATTAATAATTAATAGTATCTAATTGTTGTTTGTGGCCCGTAACTGGCCAACAGTTAGATGTAGATTGTAATAAATAAACTTAATATTAATATAATTTGATAATTGTAGGTTCTCAACCAACCAATTTGTAATTTGCAGTGCCTAGTATGAGTCTAGTGGCTTAGTACGGGTAATTAAAAACTTAATTTTTCTTATCTTAATTTATGTTATTGATTGACTTAACATAAATTGTTGATAGCTTAATTTGTATCTTTTGGAACTTTTAACCAACAAATACTTTGTTTGTTTACTAAAACCCCTCGTGGTTAGGTAACAGAGTAGTTTGTTTGATGTATTTAAAATAAATAATTCTTGTTTAAAGTAAATAATTCTAATTAATAAATAGTATTTAAGTAGTAATTTGTTTGTGTTTAAAGTGGGTAATTCTTGTTTGATTATTAATTTGTTTGGTTAAAGTTGAAACATAACTTGTAACAAATAACTTTGTTTTGATTTTGTTATCTGTTTGTTGTAACTACCTTTATTTAAGTTGTTTTGTACCTACCTAAGATGCCAGCCCACAAAAAATTGAGCGTGCAAATTCAATCAGAGCTGCGTTGGGCTGCTACAGCCAACGCCTTGGTAGGCCGGATGGACCGGGCATCCGCACTGCTCCAGCGGTGCGAGCAGGTGCGGACCAGGCAGGCGGTCGTCGAAGGGGCCTTCCGAGACCTCATGGCATTGGAGCTACCTCCGGAATCGCTGGAGTCCTCAGTGCGGGACTACGAACAGTTTTTTGAGCTGACAGACGGTCTGGTGGAGGAGGCCGCGAGGCTCAAGAAGGAGGCGAGAATGAGCTCTATTCTTGAGTCTCCCACCAGACCCACCACGCAGCCTGCGTTACAGGGCAAGTTGCCAACAATAAACTTGCCCCACTTTTCTGGCAACCTGAGCGAGTGGCTAGGCTTTCTCAGCCTCTTTGATAGCCTGGTGGACGCGAGAAGGGACCTGTCTCCCTGCCAGAAACTGGCCTATCTACTCTCTTCCCTGCAGGGAGAGACTTTGGGTTTAGTTAGCCACCTAGACCTCTCCGAGGAGAGTTATACCACCGCGCGGGAACTACTGACTCGGCGGTATGCCAACGTGCGCCGGTTAGCAGACACACACGTGGCACAAATTCTAGCACTGCCACGTGTCTCTGGGGTGTCCCATTTAAGAGAATCGCTCTTAAATCCACTGATTGTAGCCTGCAACGCTCTTAAGCGTTTAGAGCTTCCCGTGGACCAGTGGTCCTTCCTTTTATTACACATTGTGTTGTCCCGCCTACCTCCCGAGTTGAAACTGCGTTTTGAGCAAAGGTAGCGAAGGTAGGTAAGTTGAAGGTGGGGACGGGGCCAGCTACCTGCCCCCCTTTTCGGACCTTTTAAAGTTCCTTGAGGAAGAGTGCCGGCAGGCTGATAACTCGGGTATTGCTGGTCCTTCAAGGACCCCAGAGCGGCCTGCCCAGCTGAGGAAGGAAAAGGGTCACACTGGCGTCCCTGGTAAAAGGGCCTCCGACCGGAGACCAATGCCCGTTTACACTGGACTTGCTGCCACTGAACCCGCCCCCTGTAACTATTGCAGGCGTCCAGGCCACCGGGTGCTTTCTTGCCCCCAGATTCTCTCTAAGCGGATCAAGGATCGGAGGGGCATTGCAAGAGACCGCCACTGGTGCTATAGCTGTCTGGAAGCTCACATGCAACGGGACTGCCAACAGCGACGGCCATGCCCAATTTGTAGGGGTAACCACCTGGAGATTTTGTGCGCCAACAAGAATGGTGTTGGCCGCCGGGTGGAGAGTGAGGGCGCGCCCCGCACGGGCGGGGGCGCTCTTACCGATCGCTCCCCGGATTACTTGCGTCGGTCTCCTGATCAGGGCCATGAATCCCGACGCGTCCGGATTTCGACCCCGCCTATGGGGGCTTCACCCCACCGTGAGGGGGGCGCCAACCCCCCTCGACGTTCTGATGGCAGATTTGTGGCGGCTCGGTCTACGGTTCAGTCTGCCCGCTATTCACCTCCGCTTCATGAGTGGCCACGCCTCGAACGCCGCCCACCTCGAGCGGGTCGACAGCCTTACTACGTCCTACCGACCTCAGCCCGTATGACTAGGCCCGTGCTGCCGCCACGAGATGACGCATGGGTTTACCCAAATGGAGGTCCGTCCCCCTCACCTTTGGAGGTCCCCCCTGAGTCTCAATATGAGATTCCCCGGTCAGAGGACCGGTTTGATGAGGACGACCACCAATAGGTAGTTGCCGCCCTAGCCCCCACCACAGCAACTTCTCCTGAGACCTTGAATCTCCGGCAGTCCGTCTGTCAGACCATTCTTTTGCCGACTGTCTCAGTGAAGGTATTCAACCCGAAGGGTGAATTTTTAATCGTTCGCGCCCTTTTGGATTCGGGTTCACAGCGCTGTATTGCTTCTTCTCGTTTGGTGGGTGAGCTAGGGCTCCCTTGGAGTCCTCGAACAGGACGGGTGATAGGTATCGGGGGTATAGAGCCCTCGACTCCTAACGGGGAAGCGGAATTAATGTTTGGCCCCGTTACGGGCAATCTTAGGGTCTTGGTCAAGGTGTCAGTCCTTGACAATATCTTAGGTCCCCTACCGCAGGTCCGAATAACTGACGCTGCGGTGTCCTGTGCATCAGGCCTAAACCCAGCTGACCCCCACTGGACTGAACCCGGTCCTACGGATCTTTTGTTGGGTTCCGACGTGTTGGGCCTGGTCTTGTCAGGGGAAATTAGGGTTTTGCAGAAGGACGGCCTATGTGCCATGTCCACTATATTCGGTTCTAGCTTTTTTGGACCCGTGCTATGGTCTTCGGACCTACCGGTGCTGGACCAATTGTAACCAACCGGCTTGACGCTGTCGGACGTGGTCCAGCGCTTTTGGGAAGTTGAGGAGCCGCCGCATGCCGCACGAGTTGACCCTCTTGACCTTGAATGCGAGTTGTTTTATCAAAACAACACAGGCCGCCGTGTTGATGGGCGATTTGTAACTCGCTTGCCCTTTCTCGCTTCTCGCCCCCCGCTTGGTCAATCGCGGGCCTTGGCGGAAAAGAGGCTCTTGTCTATGGAACGGCGCATGCGGCGCGACTCCACCTTCCGCTCCAAGTACGTTGAATTTATGCGCGAGTACGAGGGCCTGGGGCATATGTCACCATCCAATTTTGATTGGCGCGCACACGAGCACTACTTCTTACCCCACCATGCCGTCTTGAAGACCCCTGGGGGGAAGATTCGAGTGGTTTTTGACGGCTCCGCGGCCACATCCAACGGGGTGACATTGAACCAATGCTTGCACTCCGGTCCTAAGCTGATCAAGGATATCTCCGATATCCTCACGCATTTCCGCCGGCATCAAATTGTTTTCGTAGCTGACATCAAGATGATGTTTAGACAGTCGATCGTACATCGCGATGATCGGAGATACCAAATGATTCTGTGGCGCGAAAATCCTAATGAGCCAATGCGTGTCTTTGAATTGAACACCACGACCTATGGACTCAAGTCAAGCCCCTATATTGCTATCAGGACCTTGTTAGAACTAGCTAACCGGGAGCGACTGAATTACCCTCGCGCATCAGCCACCTTGGAATCGTCAGTCTATATGGACGATATTTGCACGGGAGCCTCGAGCGTTGAGGAAGCTCTGACTCTTCGCGATGAATTGATTGCAAAACTGAAGTCCGGAGGTTATGAGTTGGGCAAGTGGCTGTCCAACTCCCCTCACGTCTTGAAGGATCTTCCGGGAAAGGATCAGCAGGATCCTCATATTTTTGAAAATCCCGAAAATCCCAATTTGCTGACGGTCCTTGGAATACAGTACCAGCCCGTCCAAGACGTTTTCACCTACCGGGTCAAATTAGACCCACCTCCTAAGGTCTGGACTAAGCGTTCCGTATTGTCTACGGTTGCTCGCACCTTCGATCCCAATGGATGGATCACTCCCGTAATATTTTTGGCTAAATGTTTCCTCCAGAAGCTTTGGATTGCTGAACTCGGTTGGGACGAACCACTCCCTGGGAAGTTATTGAAGGAGTGGAACTCCCTTGTGTCTTCACTTCCTGAAGTCAACCGAATTTCCATGCCTCGACGCTTCCTACCAACAGGAAGGTGTCATGCCAGTATCCACGGGTTTTGCGACGCCTCCGAACGAGGATACGCCGCCGTGGTATATTTGAGGACTGTCGATGTCGCCGGTGAGGTCGCGACGAATCTCGTCTTGGCAAAAAGCAAGGTGGCCCCTATTCGGTCACGGTTAACTATCCCGAAATTAGAATTGTCTGGCGCCGCCCTTCTGGTACGCCTCTTGAACCACGTCCGCTCCTCTTTGGCATCTGCGGTCGATCTGACCGACGTTTATGCTTGGACGGACAGTGAGATTGTCCTTTGCTGGCTACGAGCCGCGCCTCACAACTTAGAGGTCTTTGTTGCGAATCGGGTCTCCCAAATTCAGAGCTCTGCAGTACCGGTGATTTGGAGACACGTACCCGGAGAACTGAACCCGGCCGATTGCGCCTCCCGCGGCTGTGAGGCCTCTTCACTGGTCCACCATCACCTTTGGTGGGATCCAAGTTGGCTATCCCAATCCGAGACGACTTGGCCTCAAAATAGGTTTTCCGCTCCCGAAGTATTGCCGGGCTTAAGAGTCGGAGTGGTTGAGGATAAACAGATCCCCGACTTGAACTTTCTTTTGAACCGTTACAGTTCCCTTGATAAACTAATTGGTGTTACCGGTTGGATTCGACGTTTTATCCATAATGGGCGGAATTCAGAAAATAAAAATTTGAGTCCTGTGCTTTCCCCTCTTGAACGCCAAGACGCCCGGAACTACTGGGTGCGTGTGGTTCAGGTGGAGCATTTTTCATCCGTGATTGACACTCTAAAGAGAGGTTTAGTTTTGAAGGGCCCCCTTGCTCGCCTAAGCCCTTTTTTGGACAATAACGGAATGCTACGCGTTGGAGGACGCCTCAAGAATTCCAATCTGCCCTATGGTGCTCGCCACCCCCTTTTGCTACCTAAGGACGGCACCTTTGTCAAATTGCTAGTGACACACTACCATCTTAAAAATGCCCACGCTGGTTGTAATGCACTCTCGGCTATTTTACAGCGCGAGTTTTGGATTCTGGCAGGGAGACGCACCATCCGGAACGTCACTTTCAAATGTATTCCGTGTTACCGCTTGAAGGCTAATACTTCACAGCCGATGATGGGTGATCTGCCCTCCGACCGCGTTCTAGCCACTCGACCCTTTGCTGGGGTTGGCACTGATTTTGCTGGCCCGTTTGCCATCAAGAGCTCTAACCTCCGCAACGCTAAATCGCTCAAGGCCTACCTCTGCGTTTTTGTATGTCTCGCTACCAAGGCGGTACATTTAGAACTTGTGAGTGCCTTAAGCACTGAAGCTTTTGTAGCCACGCTAGGTAGATTTGTCTCTCGTCGAGGATTGCCTGACCTGATTCGCACTGATTGCGGCACAAATTATAAGGGCACTGATAGATATTTAAAAGAAATTGTCGAATTCCTGTCTAGCAATAAGATTAGATTAAGTACAGCATTGTCCAAGATGGGGGTAACCTGGAAGTTTGACCCCCCAGCTTGCCCTCATTGGGGTGGAATATTCGAAGCTGTGGTTAAGGTGGCCAAGACTCATCTCCGGCGCGTTATAGGCGAAACTGTTTTAACCTTTGAAGAACTCGCCACCGTGTTTTGCAAAATTGAGGCTGTACTCAATTCTCGGCCACTCTGTCCCCTCTCATCTGACCCAAATGACCTGGAGGTCTTAACTCCCGGTCATTTTCTGATTGGTCAGCCCCTTAACGCTCTACCCGAATACCCCTTCAGGGACGTGAAGGTCTCACGTTTGTCCCGGTTTGAGCTGCTGCAACAGATGACTCAGAGTTTTTGGCACCGTTGGTCACTAGAGTATTTGCATCTTTTGCAGCAGCGGGTTAAGTGGGCTGACAAATCTGATCCACCCAAAGTTGGTGACCTAGTGCTGATTAAGGAACCTAATTTGTTGCCTTTATACTGGCGCCGTGGGCGCATTCTTAAGCTGATCTACGGGTCTGATGGGGTTCCCAGGGTTGCCGAGGTAATGGTCGGAGACTCTGTCTTGCAGCGAGCCGTTTGCTCCTTATCACGTTTACCTATTTACTAGTAAGTGGACGTAAATCCTTACGACCACAGGCGGGGGGGTTGTTCGCGCCATGTGCCTGTCAACAATTCCTTGTTCCATGGTCGTAGCGCTGGCAATCTCTTTGGCTCGCAATGAAGTTGACAGATACTCAGTTTTAACCTTGCCGCCGTTTTGGGGCGTGGTTTTTGCAAGTTCCTTTTGGTTTGACAGCTAACACGTTCACGAAAATCCGGGTCGCGTGCACCGTTTGCTGTTTTTGGGTGTCTAGATTTAGTTTATTTTACGGTTTAGTTGCGCCGTCAAGCGGTCTATGTGTCGACCTAGCTATAAGCATAATTGTTAACTGTTGTCCGTAACAAAGAACCTTTTTTTTGGAACCCGCCGAACTTTGCTCGCTACGCGCTCGGCGGAAGTGTGTGTGAAAAAGTGACTTTGATCACCTCTAGTTGGTCTAACTAGTGATAAACCAAGTGTACAGTGCTACGCCAGCCCGGCGTCCACAGCTGCAGGCCATAACTGCCTGCCTGCCTGCTGCGGCTAGCGGCCTGAGAAGTTCGCCTTACACTTAACCTCACAACACACCCCACATAATCACCACTATAATACCATCTCAGGCCGTACAAGGATTGACTGCTGCAAGGAAGGTCAGTGCAACCCTACCATCATTAAGTCACCACTACGTTGAGAACAGATCTGACCGCGGTGAAAGGCCGCTTTGGGCAGCGACTCTGGACTCAGGTTTAGATGATGGGCCCCTGAACCTAGTGGTCCAGGTTTGATTCGTTGGCCAAGCCGTTGGCCTCAACAGTTGCCTTTCCGCATTTCTCTTCCTAGTACGTAGTCTTAATTCAATAGCCAGGCCTGATGTCAAATCATCATCAGGAACTCATTAACGATTCACTACTGAGCGCAGGTCTCCTCTCAGAGAAGGGTTATAGGTCATAGTCCACAGCGCTGGCCCAATGCATATTGGCAGACTTGTCACAGCTTTGAGAACATTAGGAGACCTCTTATGAGTGCAATTTTCCTCACGATGTTTTCCTTCACAGTTGAAGCGTGTGATATTTAATTTCCGGGTTGGAACCCGCGATCCGCCGAATAAGAGACCGCAGGCTTAAATACTGTCCTCGCGTCTGGTTAATATTAAATCTAAAATCCAATACTCAGCACTTAAGAGCAAAGATTTCTTTAACATTTAACTTGCAATATTTTCTCAGCGACTTAGCAACTCGTAAAAGTTAAGGTTAAAATAAATCGTTTTAAAAGTTAGACTGTTCTGTTCGGAATGAAAAGGAGAATGGATTTTTTTAAACGTGAAGTTAAATATTAAACCCATTTACTTTTGGCTTAACTTCAATGAGTGTAAAAGATTTAGTAGGAAATATTTATTAATCCTAATAAGCAAGCCAACAATTTTTTTATACGCTTTTAGTAACTGTCGCCTAGGATTCATACAATTTATTTCTTGTGTTAGTGTTACGACAATAACTTTTATGTAAACACACACACACACACACACACACACACACACACACACACACACACACACACACACACACACACACACACACACACACACACACACACACACACACACACACACACACACATACACACACACACACACACACACACACACACACACACACACAGTCACAGTCCAGCTAGGTAGGTCCAATTTCGAGAAAGAGATCAACCGCCGAATCCAACTCGGCTGGGCAGCGTTCGAGAAGCTCCGGGATGTCTTCTCGTCCAAAATCCCTCAGTGTCTGAAGACTAAAATCTTCAAAGAGTGCGTGTTGCCAGTGATGACTTACGTATCCGAGACATGGTCGCTAACTAAGGGCCTCATAAGTAGACTCAGCGGGCGATGGAGAGAGCTATGCTCGGAGTATCCCTGCGGGATCGAATCAAGTATGAGGACATCCGTAGGAGAACCAAAGTCACCGACATAGCTCAGCGAGTCGCGAAACTGAAGGTGAACCCACGAGGTGGACCAGCAACATCAAACGAGTCGCAGGGAGCCGCTGGATTCAGGCGGCGCAAGACCGAGACCTGTGGAAGTCCATGCAAGAGACCTTTGTCCAGTAGTGGACGTCTATCGGTTGATAAAGAAGAAGAAGAAGTACACTTCATCGGCATCTTCTCGGCAGGAACGGCATTCCGAACCAGTGGTAGACTCATCGACGATTCAAAAGCACTTGTAAAAAAGTTTATTTGAATAAAAAACATTTCTATTCTATTCATCACAGTCATTTTAACAAACAAAACCTTGGAAAAATCACGAAAAAAAAAAAGAAAATTTAAAAACCGCTCCCTCAAAAGGAAATACGAAAAAAAAGCTAAAAAATTATAACTCAGAAACTAGGAAAAATCGCAGAATAACATGAAGTATTTTCTAATAGGTCTAGGTACACATCCAGTACCTAGTATATAAATCGATGACAAAACTAGATTATACGGGTGGGTATATTAATTTCAAATTGTATAACGCGCTTGAGTTCATTTTCAAGAACTTTCCATAATAAAACGATAGCCTTGAAGGGCTCCGAGTGACCTTTGAGACAAGAAAGAAAATGCCCTTTCGGATGCACGCTCCACTGGGCAGGGAAATTAAATCACTCGACGCAAGAAACAAACTACATTTAGCGTAACTATATATGAGGATTCAATTCCAGAAATCCCTTTACGCCGTTCTGGAGATTTGGTATTAGGAAACTAAGGCTTTTCTACCCGACTATTTAGGCCAAAAAGTGTTATATCTAATTCTAGCTATCTATGTGTACGTAAGCAGTGATAGCCTAGTGGTAAGGACTGTGGTCTCCTATTCGGGGGGTCGCAGGTTCGATCCCGGGTACTATCTTGACTTTTCGAAGTCAAGTGCGTTTAAGCAATTTAATATCACTTGCTTCAACGGTGCAGGAAAACATCGTGAGGAAACCTGCACATCTGAGAGTTCGCGTGAAGTCCGCCAATTCGCATTGGGCAAGCGTGGTGGACTATGGCCTATAACCCTTCTCTGAGAGGAGACCTGCGCTCAGTAGTGAGCCGTTGATGGGTTGCTAATGATGATGAATGATGATGTATACGTATATTTGCAATATGCATGTATGTATGTATCTATTGACGTATGTTACCCGTAGCGCCTAAATTACTGAGCCGGTTTTGATGATGATTATCATCATCAAAACCGGCTCGTTATTATTGATCCGGGTGACATAGGCAACATTTTATACGAACAAAATAAATAATTATGACGGATGTTTTATACAATTTTTCATAGTCGGAATTAAGTTTTTACTTCACGAAAAATTATATGAAATAACTTTTATTCTTGTTAATACTTATTACGTAGCTTGAAGCTTCGCAATGGTTAGACAAATTTTTTTCACAGATATGTCACAGATTTTTTTTTAATACACCAACAACTTCCATACAAAAATTTCCATCTTAAATCTATAATTAATCTAATAACAGTATGTTAGTCAATAAAAGGTGTAAAAAGTTAATTATAAATAGGTAAATGCACATATAGACAGTAAATTACAAGAACGAAAAGAAAGATAATAAGAAAATATGAGAAAAGAAAAAGGTTCAGTGGTTAATACTCCTAGTACAAGCAATATTTTTTTTACATTGTTTATATTCGTTATACATTGAGAACACACAATAACAAATACACAGTAAACTTTTTAGACCTAACCGCGTCATCAGCAACGCATCAACGTCTCATTACTGAGCATAGGTCTCCTCTCGGAGAAGCCATATTAGAATAGAATAGAATAGAATAGAAATATTTTTTATTCAAATAAACTTTTACAAGTGCTTTTGAATAGTCGATGAATCTACCACTGGTTCGGAATGCCTTTCCTGCCGAGAAGAACCAGCAAGAAACTTGGCGGTTGCTCTTTTCAAAACAAATTTACAATACAGTAAATACTATGCTATATATGCAGTGTTTCCACAATGAGGGAAGTTCCAAAAATGCATACCGACTAATTTTTATCTTAAGATGGGCAGACATAAAGTAGCCCCATTTCCACCGGTGGCACCCGTTCACGAGCATGACGCATGACCCAGCCATTGCTTCGCTCAACCATATTTGAGGGAACGTAACAACCCGCATCACACGACACCACCACAGAAATGTTTAAAGAGTGCGTGACATACTTATGCTACCTATGTTAAGGCATCGAATTAAAAACTAATATTCACTACTAGCAGCGGCAGCGGCTACTAGCGCCGAACAGGCTAAGAGGCGCAAATATGAGAAACTTGACAGTGGTTTCATATTTGCGCCTTTTGGTGTAGAGACCCTGGGGCCGTGGGGCCCGGAGGCTCGCGCACTTTTTTTAGAGATATCAAAAAAGGTGATCGAGTCTACCGGGGATCCAAGAGCTGGCAGCTACCTTGGCCAAAGGATTAGCCTGGCCATCCAAAGAGGTAATGCTGCCAGCATCTTGGGTACTATGCCACACTGCGGTGGCTTGGATGGGGTTTTAGATTTTAATTAGTTTTTATTTTAGTTTTAATTTTAGAATTAAATTTAGGTTTATAGTATTGTATATATGAAATTTTCTATCTATAATATAATAAAACTGTAATTTATATTCACTAATATTCATACTAATATATTGCCATTAGTCTACCAAGCTGGCCCAATGCGAATTGGCGGACTGTGTGATTGTGGACACAGTGCATTCACAGTTAGTCATATGCCTCTTTTAGGTTTATTTATTTTAGTATGAGACTTACTTGTGCCATATATGGGACTTTCTACTTGAAAAAGCCTATAATTAATATGTCACAGTATATCTCGAAAACATTAAGGAGCTTTGCGCAGAGCACATCCTATTTAGAACCGAGGGTGTTCATAATAAAAGCATTTTCTAAGCTGTTCTGAAATACTGTCGGTAAAATTGAATTTCCAGGCCGTAGGTAAATCTTCAAGTTATTTTCCATTTACTGAAAGCAAAGTTAGTGGCTGCATCAGGAGAAACAGAATGTTTTAACTTTAAACTGCTTTTTTCTCTTGTTAAGTTAGTTTTTGAAAAATGTTATCTTTTATTTAGTTGAAGTTTTCTGTTTCTGCATTTTAGGTAGGTGTTTTGTATAATCTTAAATACTTATCAATCAATCAATCAATCAATCAATCATTTTATTTTGCTAGCTGATACCCGCGACTTCGTCCGCACGGATTTAGTTTTTAAAAATCCCTTCTTCAAATCTTTAGTTTTTAAAAAGTAGCTCTCCCGGTCTGAGGACCCACTACTTCACGCATTACTATTACCCATGCATAAAATTGCATCAATCCGTTGCTCTGTTGCGACGTGATTGAAGGACAAACCAACAAACAAACACACTTTCACATTATAATATCAGTAATACAAAATTATAACACAATCTAGACAACCGAAATCTAACATCGTTTGAGATTTAGGTTGTTAGGTTGCCTAGCAACCTAGATCTCGAACTGTGTAAATGACTGTCGTGTAATTAGCATATGTATTTTAATTTGCAATAACAAATATATCCATACAACTTGGTAATTTTGGATTTCGATTAAGAATAAAGATGTAAATGGTTCACGTTTTTTGAAAATTCCACCCCACAAAGTCGCGGGGACAAAAGCTAGTCACTGTAAAATATAATTTAGGTACATATTACCTTTACTTTAAGTATAATATTGCAACCAACTTCAATTTGTTATACACTTGTACGGCACAAACTGGATAGCTATAGATAATATTAAATAAACTAAATAAAAACAACCCATGTGTAATTCTTTGGTGCCAAAGCTATGCTAAGTAATAGTTTTTAAAGTCTCAAGTTAAAATATATAGGCTCGTAGAAAAAATAACCAATCAAAAAATGCGAATAATACACAAACATAAAAGTATACAGTATACATTTAGAAGCAGTGATAGCCTAGTGGTTAGGACTGTGGTCTCCTATTCGGGGGGTCGCAGGTTCGATCCCGGGTACGCACCTCTGACTTTTCGGAGTCAAGTGCGTTTAAGCAATTAACTATCACTTGCTTCAACGGTGAAGGAAAACTATCGTGCGGAAACCTGCACACCTGAGAGTTCTTCATAATGTTCTCGAAGGTGTGTGAAGTCCGCCAATTCGCATTGGGCCAGCGTGGTGGACTATGGCCTATAACCCTTCCCTGAGAGGAGACCTTTTTTTTTTTTTTATCGCTGGGAAATGCCTTTACGCATCCCGCTTGCCAGGCGGGTATGTGGACCTGCGTTCAGTAGTGAGCCGTTGATGGGTTGCTAATGATGATGATGATACATTTTTTAGGTATGTATTTAATACAGGTTGAATTCAGAACCTCCTTTGTTTTCGGAGTCGATTGATAAACGCGAAATTAATTTATGCACAGACTTAATGTAATCCAAATATAAATGTTTCCGAATCCATAGACACATAAAGGGATCCCAGAATGTCGGGTCTGTGAAATTGAATCCACCATCCACTGAGTTACGAGTTACGCTAAATGTATTTTGTTTCTTACGTTATGTGATTTAATTTGGCTGCCCGGTGGAGCGTTGTGCGTGAAATGATACTCGGGACCTTTCCGACTTACGAGGACGCATTTGTTGTATCCATGCGAACAATTGTATGTAAAAGGAATTTAAGTAGGTATATGTCTATAATAGCGTACAAACATATTATAAAGCCCACTTTTCCTTCACCGTAGAAGCATGTGATATTTAATTTCTTCACACGCACACACACACACACACACACACACATACACCAGCACACACACACTTAACGATATAAAAGCAAATGTACATATATAATCTTGATGAACTTATGAAAGTTGTGATGTTTCTGTTGTTCTGCACATTGCACAAATAACTAGAAAGAAACTGACTCCCAAGACACGGGTTCTCCTAGTTTGGGAGTTCAGAGAAGAGAAAAAGCTTTATGATCATATTTTTATGCTTATGTATTTTTACTGTAATAATTATTGTATTGTGTGAAATTTTTATTTAAATAAATAAATTATTAAATAAAATTATTATTAAACGCACATAACTTGGAAAAGCCAGAGGTGCGTGCCCGGGATCGAACCTGCGAACCCCCGTGTAGGAGACTGCAGTAGTAACCATTAGGCTATCACTGCTTCATATAGATTTATAACCGACTTCAAAAAAGGAGGAGGTTATCAATTCGTTGGAATCTTTTTTTATGTATGTTCACAGATTACTCGAAGACTCCTGAACCGATTTGGAAAATTATTTTTTGTTTGAAAGTGTATACTCCCCAGGTGGTCTCATTTAAATTTTATCGAAATCGGTTGAGTGGTTCTAAAAAAATCTACAATAAATTATGTGCTTTTTAGTGATGCGGGCGTTTGGAGCCGGTTTTTTAAAAATAACTTTTTATATCAAATTATCTATATCTATATATATAAAAGAAAGTGGTGTTAGTTACACTATTTATAACTCAAGAACGGATGAACCGAATTGGCTGAAAATTGGTGGAGAGGTAGGTTTCTCTTTTGGTATCTTCCCAACGGTTTTCAAAAAAGCAATCATCATTCCTATTTATAAAAATGGCGACGAACAAGCAATAAATAATTATCGACCCATTGCTATACTTACCGCCTTATCAAAGATTCTGGAACGCCTGGTTTGTAATAGGCTTGTACGCTATCTTGAACACTTTAATTTAATCTCGCCTCAACAATTTGGCTTTCGAAAAAATAAAAGCATATCGGATGCTGTTCTTGAACTCACTGATAATGTTATTGACCACCTTAATAATGGAAACAAAGTTATGACAATTTTTTTAGACCTTGCCAAGGCGTTTGACACAGTACCAGTCCCAATTCTCCTAATAAAGCTTGAAGGAATGGGTATTCGTGGAAACCAGATAGACTTTTTCCGCAGCTACCTCACTGGGCGGACTCAAATGACTAAAATTGGAAATCATTTGAGCGATGAGCTACCAATATCTTATGGTGTTCCACAAGGCAGTATTCTAGGCCCGACTCTTTTTCTAGTTTTTATTAATGATCTCTGTAACCTTCTTATACCTAACGCCCAAATAGTATCATTTGCTGATGATACTGCCATAACTTTTTATAGCAAATCATGGCCTGAACTTCAAAAAACTGCCCAACGAGGGTTTGACACTGTCTGTGATTGGCTACTTTCACATTCTTTAACACTGAACATCTCCAAAACCAAGCTTATAGCCTATTCGATCAGCTCAATTTCGCAGCCTTTGACCCCATTAACGCTTAAAGTTCACTCTTGTTACGATAAGTATAGTACAACCTGCCAATGTCCCTCCATAGCTTCCACTGATAACATCAAATACCTCGGCATTCTTTTAGATAAACATTTAAACTTTAAAGATCATGTTGATTTGATTACAGCTAGAATTCGCAAATTGATCTTTATTTTTAAAAACCTTCGTTATGTTGCAAATTCTCAAGTGATCCGCAAGGTGTATTTTGCCTTATGCCAATCTACAATCCAATACTGCATCACTTGTTGGGGAGGCACAGCAAAAACCACACTCAAGCCCCTTGAAGTCGCGCAACGGGCTGTTTTGAAGGTGGCAACTTTTCGGCCTATCCTTTTCCCAACCACACTATTATACAAAGATTGTGGATTGTGTTAGGAAACTTTTTATCCTAAACATAATTCTAAATCAACATAAATTAACTCCATACCGCAACATTGAAGGCCGACGCAAAAACAAAATTTGTACCATGCGTGCAACTAAATTTGCCTTCACGAAACGATTTTGTTACTTCCCTAGGGCCATACCTATACAATAAAATCAATTTTACATTACCCATATTCAATTTGTCATATACCCAGTGCAAACAAAAAGTTACTTCATTTCTTATGGACAAAACATACGACGAAATAGAGGGATTCTTAAAAATTCAAAATTAAATTAACATAACCCTATTAATGCATTAGTCACTAATACAAGCATTTAAACACTTCTAATGAGCACGCACGCACACACACACACACACACGCACGCACACACACACACACACACACACACACACAAACACACACACACACACACACACACACACACACACATACGCACGCTCAAATTATGTATAATTTTTGGATTGTTATATACTTTTAAAAAAACGAACTAAGTTACTAGTAACGAAATCAGTGAACGAGGGAGAGGGCTAGCTGCCCTTAACACAGATCGTAAAAAATCTAGAAAGGGCAGCTACCGTTGATCTCAGTACTAATACGTCGTATTACTATTGTCACCTTATATGTCTATGTAATAGATCTAATCTTGAAGTATGTAAATTGGAGAATAAATAAATAAATAAAATAAATATATAAGGCGCCCGGTATGAGAAAAATTCGAGAAGTAAATCGAGGAGCTTAGAACCAGGAGACGGACATAGGATACTTTTTATCCCGTTCGACCACTTTCCGTCAAGTCACTATAAAACGTGGTATAATGGTCCAAGATCCCAGTGCCAGACCTATTGGAAGGGTCAAACATCCCCCCAGACACACATTATGCGTCCCCATATGTATGAGCGCTAGAACATGATTTACTTGTTTAAGCGTGTGAGAGATAATATCATCATACTATAATATTATAAATGCCAAAGTGTGTTTGTTGGTTTGTCCTTCAATCACTCTGCAACAGAGCTACGGATCGACGTGATTTTTTGCCTGTTTATAGCTTGCAGAAGATATTGCAATAGTTCTCTCTCTCTAGATCCTAAGCTCTTGCTCTATAACAAAAACGCATCTGACATGGAATAACAAAACGCAAATGGCAGTGGAATAACAAAACGTAAATGACAGCTAAACGTAATTTTGTCTTTGGTTAAGTATGGTAAAAAATTTGACAATTATAAAAAGTGTTATAATAAAAAATTACTGATATTATAAATGCGAAAGTGTGTTTGTTTGTTGGTTTGTCCTTCAATCACTTCGCAACAGAACAGCGGATTGATGCGATTTTTTGCATGGGTATAGTAATGGATATAGTAGTGGTTCCTCAGACCGGGAGAGCTACTTTTTATCTCGGATAATGAAAGTTCCCGCGGGATTTTTAAAAACTAAATCCATGCGGACGAAGTCGCGGGCATCAGCTAGTATTAGTATAAAATGTGCCGATGTCACAAATCGATCAACGGCCCATTCATTAAAATCAGCTCAGAAGTTTAGGTGCTACGCTGGAGCATACGTAAATAGTCACATACATACAAACATATAGGTACACTAGCGGCCCGTCCCGGCTTCGCACGGGTAGACATAAATAGATACAGATATTTAAGTATGCTATATATAATAAGTAATATATAATATAATATATATAAGCATGCTAATTAAAACGACCATGAATCACTAAATTAGAAAAAAATTGTATGCTTATTTTAAAGCCTCCCTGTACACTACGTTGGCTGTGGTATTTGTAGGTGGCAACAAAACGTATTGATTTTCAGGAGATCCTACTCGAGAAAGTGCCACATACAATTGCCCGTGGGAAAAGCACTCTTTCCTTAAGTCGATACCAACTATGGAAAAAGTTTGTCCCTGGGATTTATTTATTGTTAGGGCAAAGGATATTTTTAAAGGGAACTGTAACCTTTTAAAAGATATGGGCAAATCAGTTGGTTTCATCGGGATCCGCGGAACATGTGCGAGCTGACCGGCCGCGGGACCCGTAATGATAGTTGCTACAATCACATTATCTCTTAATTCTTTGATCAATAGTCTTGTACCATTACACATATTGGGAGGGCTTAAATTTCTTAAAAGCATAACAGGCGTACCTATTTTTAATTTTAGTTCATGAGGTGGCAAGCCAGCAGGATTGAGGGAATTTAAAAATTCCTGTGGGTAGTGCACTGTATCTTCGATGTTGCACACGGTGTCAACAGATTTGTAACATTTAAAATCACCTGGTACTTTTTCAATAATAATTTTGTTTATCTCATTTACTGAGTCGTTTCTGGGTGACAATATCGCACTCGAACAGAGCCAATGGAAATTTCTTACTGTAAGATTGTTGATGTCGGGATAGATTGTGTCTATAAGGATTTCTAGACTGTGAACAGTTTGAGCCAATTCAATATCCAACAGTACTTGGGAGCTGTTTGCAATTGGAGTAGTAAATTTTCCGTCTCCTAATTTAAGTATATTTTCTGAGAAATTACCACCGCGGTTATTGCATAAATGTGCTCTCATATTCGTGCGCAAATTGAGAGTTTTAATTGATAGCCACAAAGGTGATGATTTGAGGCACGCTTTAATAACGTCGGCACGTGTACCTTTTGTTACAACTGGTAGAGTTTGGCGAAAGTCTCCAGCGAAAACAAAAGTTACGCCACCCATCATATTGCATGAGTTTCTTATATCTTTTAATGTGCGGTCCACTGCTTCTACATGAGCTCTATGGCTCATGGTGCACTCATCCCAAATAATCAGCGACGTGTCCTGTAAGAGCTTTCCCAGTGGACCATTTTTACGGATTGAACATACAGACTGTTGATCTAAAGAAACAGCCAACGGTAATTTAAACGTAGAGTGAGCCGTTTTCCCATCATTTAATAGGGTTGCAGCAATTCCTGACGATGCCACTGCCAGTGCTTTTCTTCCGGATAATCGTACTTTTGACAATACTAAATTGGCAAGAAAGGTTTTACCCGTGCCACCGGGCGCGTCCAAAAAAAATAGTTGACCACTGTTATTTTCCACACTTTCAATTATAGCATCGTACGCTATTTTTTGATCTGCCACTAACTTGGGTACATTTGAATCGACAAATTCTGACAACTCGTTAACATCATATGTACGGCACGGTATGGCATCAACTACATTTTGTGAGCGATTCGGAGAAGGTAATCCAAAGTCTCTTAAACCTTTGTCATTTAATTCTAAAAGTTTGTTTTCGATTTGTATCAAACCTTCGTTATATACATCATAATCGGAACCTCGTTCTTGGGCTATATGTCTGATATCTTCACACAAATCATCTTTAAACGTGTCCCATAATTTGAGAGGTTCCGAGGGAAAACAAAATAATAATATTACCACAAACAACTCTCTCAGCCTTAACGGACATTGAGAAATCGAAGCTTCTCTCAAAGTGGTTTCCCATTGGTTATCATCTTCTAGCAAACCCCTATCTCGGCAAGCGGCTTGGTAAGTTTCTTTAACAACTCCGTCAACCGTTTTTAAATCTTGGAACGATGTTGGGCCACGTACATGATGAAGCAGTATCCTGAGATAAAAACACTCTGACTGGGAAGGATGAACGCTTTATACTCTTCCCAGTGCCGCATCTTTTTTTATACCGGGATGTCCAACTACTTCTTGGCCACGTTTCCTTCTAGAAAATTTATTGTTAGCCCATGTATAATAATGAGGAACTTCGTGATAGATTTTATTTTAATTTCATGATATCTTTTGAATGGAATGTCCGATTTCAATAATTCAAAAAGTAATCATCAGGTATTGAGACAGTCTTGAATATTAAATTATTTATTTGGATAAAAATTTATAAATGGTATGGATAACACGGTCTGCTTTTGATCGGCATTTCTATCAATTTGTTAAATGTAAAAAAGTAGTTATAGTGACGTAACTACAATAGTTAGACACATGGTCTCGCGAAGTTTTTTGTAGATATTGATATATTCTATAATATTGTCGAACATTTTTTTGTCCTATCATTAATACTCTTCGCAGCGTATGCGATGAAAGACATTTTATGGCTAATTTTTTTACACCTTCGGTTGGTTTTAATAGGAATTTCTAAAGATTTCTATAGTAATCTAGTACTAAATATAGCCTATGTTACTCAGTGATAATGTAGCTTTCTAATGAAAAAAAATTTATTAAAATCGGTCCAGTACTTTTTGAGTTTATTCGTTACATACAAAAATACAAAAATACAAATCTTTCCTCTTTATAATATTAGTGTAGATATATATAAGCATGCTAATTAAAACGACCATGAATCACTAAATTAGAAAAAAATTGTATGCTTATTTTAAAGCCTCCCTGTACACTACGTTGGCTGTGGTATTTGTAGGTGGCAACAAAACGTATTGATTTTCAGGAGATCCTACTCGAGAAAGTGCCACATACAATTGCCCGTGGGAAAAGCACTCTTTCCTTAAGTCGATACCAACTATGGAAAAAGTTTGTCCCTGGGATTTATTTATTGTTAGGGCAAAGGATATTTTTAAAGGGAACTGTAACCTTTTAAAAGATATGGGCAAATCAGTTGGTATCATCGGGATCCGCGGAACATGTGCGAGCTGACCGGCCGCGGGACCCGTAATGATAGTTGCTACAATCACATTATCTCTTAATTCTTTGATCAATAGTCTTGTACCATTACACATATTGGGAGGGCTTAAATTTCTTAAAAGCATAACAGGCGTACCTATTTTTAATTTTAGTTCATGAGGTGGCAAGCCAGCAGGATTGAGGGAATTTAAAAATTCCTGTGGGTAGTGCACTGTATCTTCGATGTTGCACACGGTGTCAACAGATTTGTAACATTTAAAATCACCTGGTACTTTTTCAATAATAATTTTGTTTATCTCATTTACTGAGTCGTTTCTGGGTGACAATATCGCACTCGAACAGAGCCAATGGAAATTTCTTACTGTAAGATTGTTGATGTCGGGATAGATTGTGTCTATAAGGATTTCTAGACTGTGAACAGTTTGAGCCAATTCAATATCCAACAGTACTTGGGAGCTGTTTGCAATTGGAGTAGTAAATTTTCCGTCTCCTAATTTAAGTATATTTTCTGAGAAATTACCACCGCGGTTATTGCATAAATGTGCTCTCATATTCGTGCGCAAATTGAGAGTTTTAATTGATAGCCACAAAGGTGATGATTTGAGGCACGCTTTAATAACGTCGGCACGTGTACCTTTTGTTACAACTGGTAGAGTTTGGCGAAAGTCTCCAGCGAAAACAAAAGTTACGCCACCCATCATATTGCATGAGTTTCTTATATCTTTTAATGTGCGGTCCACTGCTTCTACATGAGCTCTATGGCTCATGGTGCACTCATCCCAAATAATCAGCGACGTGTCCTGTAAGAGCTTTCCCAGTGGACCATTTTTACGGATTGAACATACAGACTGTTGATCTAAAGAAACAGCCAACGGTAATTTAAACGTAGAGTGAGCCGTTTTCCCATCATTTAATAGGGTTGCAGCAATTCCTGACGATGCCACTGCCAGTGCTTTTCTTCCGGATAATCGTACTTTTGACAATACTAAATTGGCAAGAAAGGTTTTACCCGTGCCACCGGGCGCGTCCAAAAAAAATAGTTGACCACTGTTATTTTCCACACTTTCAATTATAGCATCGTACGCTATTTTTTGATCTGCCACTAACTTGGGTACATTTGAATCGACAAATTCTGACAACTCGTTAACATCATATGTACGGCACGGTATGGCATCAACTACATTTTGTGAGCGATTCGGAGAAGGTAATCCAAAGTCTCTTAAACCTTTGTCATTTAATTCTAAAAGTTTGTTTTCGATTTGTATCAAACCTTCGTTATATACATCATAATCGGAACCTCGTTCTTGGGCTATATGTCTGATATCTTCACACAAATCATCTTTAAACGTGTCCCATAATTTGAGAGGTTCCGAGGGAAAACAAAATAATAATATTACCACAAACAACTCTCTCAGCCTTAACGGACATTGAGAAATCGAAGCTTCTCTCAAAGTGGTTTACCCATTGGTTATCATCTTCTAGCAAACCCCTATCTCGGCAAGCGGCTTGGTAAGTTTCTTTAACAACTCCGTCAACCGTTTTTAAATCTTGGAACGATGTTGGGCCACGTACATGATGAAGCAGTATCCTGAGATAAAAACACTCTGACTGGGAAGGATGAACGCTTTATACTCTTCCCAGTGCCGCATCTTTTTTTATACCGGGATGTCCAACTACTTCTTGGCCACGTTTCCTTCTAGAAAATTTATTGTTAGCCCATGTATAATAATGAGGAACTTCGTGATAGATTTTATTTTAATTTCATGATATCTTTTGAATGGAATGTCCGATTTCAATAATTCAAAAAGTAATCATCAGGTATTGAGACAGTCTTGAATATTAAATTATTTATTTGGATAAAAAATTATAAATGGTATGGATAACACGGTCTGCTTTTGATCGGCATTTCTATCAATTTGTTAAATGTAAAAAAGTAGTTATAGTGACGTAACTACAATAGTTAGACACATGGTCTCGCGAAGTTTTTTGTAGATATTGATATATTCTATAATATTGTCGAACATTTTTTTGTCCTATCATTAATACTCTTCGCAGCGTATGCGATGAAAGACATTTTATGGCTAATTTTTTTACACCTTCGGTTGGTTTTAATAGGAATTTCTAAAGATTTCTATAGTAATCTAGTACTAAATATAGCCTATGTTACTCAGTGATAATGTAGCTTTCTAATGAAAAAAAATTTATTAAAATCGGTCCAGTACTTTTTGAGTTTATTCGTTACATACAAAAATACAAAAATACAAATCTTTCCTCTTTATAATATTAGTGTAGATTACAATCATCATCATCATTAGCGACCCATCAACGGCTCACTTCTGAGAGAAGGGTTATAGGCCATAGTCCACCACGCTGGCCCAATGCGAATTGGCGAACTTCACACACCTTCAAGAACATTATGAAGAACTCTCAGGTGTGCAGGTTTCCTCACGATGTTTTCCTTCACCTTTTTAATAATAATCCTTCATATTTTAATTGCTTAAACGCACTTGACTCTGAAAAGTCTGAGGTGCGTACTTGGGATCAAACCTGCGACCCCCCGAATAGGAGACCATAGTCCTAATCACTAGGCTATCACTGCTTCACAATTCTACATTACAATACAGTGGGGTAAAAGGAACCAATGTGAATGTATGCCGGTACATTCTGTAAGGCCTGCTATGGCAATAACGCGCAGTAACAAGTCTCCGCCAGTAATTCCATTACACTCTCCTCTGACCTTGTAAGTATGGGGACGTGCCACAGGATTCACGCATCGCCGCGCGCTCCTTGCGAGGGTGTTCATACGTTACGATACGACAAAACATCCTGCTAGTGTCATGATTCAGTGCTCAGAGTCACTCAGCGAGCGATGGAGAGAGCTATGCTTGGGGTATCCCTGCGAGATCAAATCAGAAATGAAGAGATCCGCAGGAGAACTAAAGTCACCGACATAGCTCAGCGAGTCGCGAAACTGAAGTGGAAATGGGCGGGGCACATAGTTCGAAGAGCTGATGGTCGTTGGGGTCCCAAGGTGTTGGAGTGGCGACCCCGCACCGGTAAACGCAGTGTTGGCAGACCCCCCACTAGGTGGACCGACGACATCAAACGAGTCGCAGGAAGCCGCTGGATTCAGGCGGCGTAAGACCGAAGCCTGTGGAGGTCCATGCAGGAGACCTATGTCCAGCAGTGGACATCTAAAGGTTGATAATGATGATGATGAGTGTCATGATTCCCCTAAAGGAGATTGGTGAATTCCATAGAGTTTCTGACCCAGATGAACTCAACCATGGGCCTCGACCCCACGTTCACGAATCAAACTTCTCATGCTTGTTCTAGTAAACCAGTCTAACACTAGTGGTTCGCCCCGAACTGAGACCTCGCGGTAACGGTATCCCATGATTATTCATTCAATCGATACATGATAACCAAAACTGACATTATTATTATGCCCGTTTTCACCAAACATACCTAAATCATCCCCTAAGTAGGAGTCTCTTAACGTAGGTAGCTCCTAAATACAATCCTAAGTCCTAACATCCGTCCCAATATCCTTTTAGGTGTCCCGTACAGGATCGTGATAAATAAGTTGACAGAAAACATCAATCACCTAACTTATAGGTAGCCCGTAAAGGTTAGGGAACGTTAGTGAAAACATTGAATTATTTATCAAACATTGAATTTAACTCGTAGTTCCATGGGAATAGTTACTGACTGCGCCATCTATTAGCATTATTGTGAAGCTATGTTGATGCTATATGAATTACTGACGCCCATTAAAAATTAAATAATCTCGTTTCTTTATAATATTCATATAATTTTAGTATTTGTTGTTCAAGTACAGGATATAAGTGACCTAAAAACATAAAATCAGTTTGAAAATCCATAGCGGATTTTTCTAGAGAGCGTCTTCAAGCGAGCGTATAAAATCGCCACTTTGAAAGCCCCCCATTTCGTCAATTTTAAGGGAAAAATTAAAAAAAAAATATTTTTGTACTCAGTTCAAAATTATCTTTAAAATGATACGTAACAATTTTATGTAACGCGATTTTTTTTTTTTACTTCGCATTCGCTTCTATGAGAGCCCCCCTGAAATAAAGATTTTTATAACTTTTTAAGCCATTTTCGGCTGGAGGCCATCGGTTTACATATTATATCTAAATTTGAAGTAATTACGTTCAGTAATTCAAAAGTTATAAGGCTCTGACAGACGGACGGACGGACGGACGGACGGACGGACAAGTGCAAATCGCCCTAGTTAACTCAAAGACCTTCGCTTCGCTCGGTCGAAAAAAGTTCATCAAAGTCTATCAAATAAAGTAGGGAGAAAAAAGATATTCACTTGTATTGTCATGTAACGGTTATTTATAATGTGTACCTACTTGTGAATAATTATATTTTTGATCCCCATCTTCTAAAAATGTCGAGTTTACACAGAAAAATACTCTGAAAAATATTAATTAAAATTAAATGATTTCTGAATCTAAATGGTTTTTGAAAATGCTGGGTCAAAATTCGCCAACCTCATTTGGGTTTTTATACTTTTTCAAAAGAGTTTTCCATGATTTCTAGGCCTATTAGATTTTAAAAAACCTAAATCTATTCAGGTGAAGTCGCAGGTATCAGCTAGTTCGCAATGAAGTTCGAAAAAGCACTATTCCAATTTTTAAGTCGATAGCATATTAAGTAGTCACACACTTTACTGCCTCGTTGGTCCAGTGGTTACTACAGACGACGAGGTCTCAGGTTTAATTCCCCGGTCGAGCGAAAAAATTTGACGGGTTTTCCTGTCTCAATAGGTAGGTATTCTCAGTAGGTAGGTAGCTCAAGGTTACCATGTCTTGGAAATAATCCGAAGTAACGCTACACCAAAAAATCAATCGCACCTATGAAAGTTTGCAAGGCACTTAAGAAATGAGCTGATGGTCTTAAAATGCCTGAACAGATCTTCGTAAATTATAGCTAAGATCCATCTCGAAGCAGTGATAGCCTCGTGGTTAGGACTGTGGTCTCCTATTCGGGGGGTCGCAGGTTTGATCCCGGGTACGCACCTCTGACTTTTCGAAGTCAAGTGCGTTTAAGGAATTAAATACAGCTTGCTTCAACGGTGAAGGAAAACATCCTGAGGAAACCTGCATATCTAAGAGTTCTTCATAATGTTCTTGAAGGTGTGTGAAGTCCGCCAATTCGCATTGGGCCAGCGTGGTGGACTATGGCCTATAACCCTTCTCTGAGAGGAGACCTGCGCTCAGCATTTAGCTGTTGATAGGTTGCTGATGATGAGAAATATAGTGTATTTAAAATCACTACTCTACCGGGTATGGGTCTCCTTTCAGACTGAGAGATGTTTACCATTCTTTTTTTTAATTTTGTGGTTAGAAAGGTAAAGGTAATAAGACAGGTAAAGGTAGTTCCTTTACTATAATCCGCCAAACAGAATAGTTTTATTAACACTCCACATACGTTTCGATACATTACAAAAACGTATATAAACAAATAAACGTACGCTTTCAAACAAATAAAAACGCGTCAAAATCGGTCCATTTGTTGGGGAGCTACGAGGGAAGATACAGACACACAGGTACACACATCATCATCAACAAAAATCGTGTCGTAGCCGATATAAATGAAACGGGCTCCAAAACATGGACGTGCGACAGTGGTAACTGTAGGATTCACGGACGGCTGGGCACCCTTTGTGTTTTTTATTCCTTTTGCGCCTCCATCGCTTTTTTGCTCCTTACGATTTTCCTCGGGTGTACACGCGTCGATAGGTCACTTGTTTCGGCACGGTTATTGTTCTTCGTCCTAAGTAGTAAGTACCTAGTACTCGTGAATTTGTCAACGGCTTCTTAACGTGGTAGGTATATATAAAGCTTTCAGTCCTCCTTTTGTTCGTGTAAGTTTTAGTGTGGTAGGTAATAGAATAGAAAAGAAAAGATTTTTATCAATTTTAGAAGTTTTCTTGTTAACATAATAATGAAATATAAATAATTCCGAACCAGTGATAGATTCATTTTACGATTCAAACAAAACCACTTTGCAAAAGCTTATTTGAATAAAAATCTTTTCTTTTTACCCGACTGCGCGACGCAAAGGAGTGGTAGTATGTTTATCAGTCTATGTATGTATATATGCTTGTTTGTTCCTTTGTGGCAAACTAGAGACCAAACGCGTGGGCCGATTTTGATAAGTCGCACATCGTTAGATTTGCCATGCCATTTTTTCTCATAAATTTGATAATTGCTATTTTCATTGATATTCTTCAAAGCGGTCGGGTTTTTTTAAGTCTTTTATTTATATTTTGCTTGTATAATTTATCATTTTATACTAGCTGATGCCCGCGACTCCGTCCGCGTGGATTTTTGTTTTCCGGAACTAAAAGTAGCCTAAGCCACTCTCCAGGACCTCAACTCTACCCATGCCATATATCTCGACGATCCGTAGCTCTGTTGCTGTCTGATTGAAGGACAAACCTACAAACAAACACACTTTCGCATTTATAATATTAGTAAGGATTAGTAAGGATTCTGTTGTTTCATTTACAACGTCTCCTTTAATATTATGCATTCACCCGACGTTACCCATACGCCATATGTGTATCGGCATGCCTGCAAGTAATTTTCCGTGCCAGTGGAGAACTAGCAAAAACTCCAACCATTACCTGTCTCGGGGTTCCCACGGGACGCAGGACCGCGTCACGCATCGCTTGCCACTAGCGCCTGCCCTCTTGTTTTAACTTGATAGCTTATCTAAGTTACTTTACTTTACAACCAGTGATAATACTTTAGTAGTTTATGCAACTGTCATATAATACCCGTGTTATATGCAGTTGCATACACTACTTTATCTTCACTAATGCAATTTATCAAACAACAAGAGTAAAAGCTGACAATAGTTTATTTATGCGTACGTGTATTGTCACAGTGAACTTGCCGCCATTAAAATCTAACCAATGAGAGCGCAGCTGCGCGCGCAGGGCCAATCAGGAGCTAGCGCGCGCTGTTCGTTTTTTATTTAATTGGCACAAGATCTTACCAAAGAGTTTTGTCTATGTAAGTTTAGTAGTTTCGACGAAGTTTTCACGTATAACCCAACTGTTTTCAAAAGCCAGCCTAATATCAAAATTTTATACAACTTGTATGAGGATTTTGACATAAGGCTCGCCAGGTTAATTGGTCGCGTTTTATTGATGTTATAATGAGATTTTACGATATCGATGTGGATATTATACCATCATGTGAAATTGCTTAAATTGAGTGTTTTGTTATCTGCGCTATAACAGTAGTAATTATAAGTCAAGTATTGGAAACATAAGTAGAATGTTATAACATTAGTGTAGATAAAAGTTTTTTTGATATACTCCTTATTTTTTAACCGACTTCAAAAAAAAAGGAAGTTATCAATTCGTCGGAATCTTTTTTTGTTTTTAATACGTATGTCCACCGATTACTCAAAGGCGCCTGAACCGATTTTTTGAAAGGGTATACGTCCCAGGTGGTCCCATATAAACATCGAAATCGGTCGAACGGTTTTTAAATGTCAACAATAAATTATATATTTTGTATAGTGTGTGTGTAATGTGAGAAAGCGGGAGTTTGAAGTCGGTTACTTAAAAATTTTTTTTATATAAAATATTTTTTTTTTAAGAATATCAGTCACGCTAAAGTTGACTAATATCCCCTCCAAATAAGTGTAAAGCTTTTGCTGGAAGTGGATACGACTATAGTTCAACGGATGGGATTCGAACCTGCGACCTTTTAGTTTCAGTCCGCACCTTTAAGCTTCTGGCTATTCAGGCTTCTATAATATTACCTATTTAATATACCTATTACCTATGTCAGGGATTCCCAAACTATTTATAAATTGATACCTCAGACCCCCATAGCCAAATTACTTTAGACCTCGTCGAACTCCAAAATCAGTTCTCGTTTATGTCGACCCCTGGGAAACCGATTTCGACCCCAAGGGGTAGATATCGACCACTTTGAGAATCCCTGTTATCTGTTATTCTCAAATATAAACATGCAAAAAGTCACGTCGATCGGTGCACCATTGCTGCGTGATAAAAGGACAAACAAACACACTTTCGCAAATGTAATCGCAAAAATCATTATCTCATTTATTTATCAATCAATTGTTCAATAGAAAGAAAGAAAAAGCATTTATTTGAAAAGTTGTATAAATAAAGTTGTATCCCAGAGTAAGGATAGTATATTGTGTTGTAGGTGTATTTAAAAATATAAATAGGTACACATACAAAAAATTTAAAATTTAAAACACCCCCGACATGTGCATGTAAGATCATAACCTGCAAGGCAACCTACTCATTGAAACTAATCTATTGAACTAATCTATTTCATTGGAAAAGAGCTGATACTCTTACACTGCTGGACCGATATTAACCTAAGCGATATAGCTAAGAACCACCGCAAGGAAACTGGCTTTCAAATGAAAAAAAACCGCATCGACATCGGTCCATCCGTTTGAGAGCTACGATGCCACAGACAGACATCGACGTGAAACTTATAACACCCCTCTTTTTGCGTCGAGGTCTTTTTTCTTTAATATTTATTATACAAAAAAAGGTTATACTATAAGTAATCCTATGCCTCCCAGCCAAAACCACGTAGGGTTTGTATGCTAGTGTAGTCTTAAGTAACTCTAATAATAAAAATCGGCCAAGTGCGAGTCGGGCCTCGCTCTTTTAGGGTTCCGTTAAAAAAAATTAAATTAAAATATTTTCATGTACCCATGGAAATATTTTTATTTAATTTTTTTAATTTAATTTAATTTTTATTATTTGTTTGTTATAGTGGCAATAGAAATACATAATATGTGAAAATTTCATCTATCTATTACGGTTTACGAGATACAGGCCGCTGACAGACGGACGGACGGACGGACGGACGGACGGACGGACGGACGGACAGCGTAGGCTTAGTAATAGGGTTCCGTTGGTACCCTTTGGGTACGGAACCCTAAAAAGCGACTCACTACTCTACTGGGTATGGGTACGGATCTTCTTTCAGACTGAGAGATGTTTACCATTTTTTTATACGCTTTTTATTAGCTTCACTTGTATGTTTGTAACAATGTTTGTAACTGACTTCTTTGGGCGCGATTTTGACCCACTTTAAACGGCCAGATTTCGTTCAAACTTTGTAGATTTATTAATTTTATCGTTAGAACTGTAAAGGTAATTAGAAAGGTAAAGGTAGTTGCTAATTTTGACCATCAAATGCAAAAAGGTCATAAAGAAAAATTAATATTCCTTTGCTATAGTCCGCCAAACAGAATAAATTTTTTAACACTCGACATGTACGTTTGGATACATTACAAAAAACGTATTTATTTTCTATTTTGAGCGAGATTTATAATTATTTTGATAAAATAAAATATATTTCTTTCTACTTCAAACGCCACTGAAAAGTATAAAATAATTTCAGTTTGTACACGTATGTTGAAGTCAGGTGGGCCTAAATAGAAAGGATGAAACGATGAAATGAATGCGCCACGCTAGCCAAAATTTTAGTTTGTAGGTCCAGGCAGAGAATATAAGTACTTGGTATAAGTACAGGTACGTTGAAGTCGGGCGAGCGTTGCAGCTTCATAGTTCTATTATCATATATATCATAGTATCAAAAACTAAATCCACGCGGACGAAGTCGCGGCCATCAGCTAGTATTCAATATAATACAATACATAACTTTTATTTTCAAAATAAATAAATAAGTAATAGAGATCATTCGCTTTTTTCTCGTCCGGGAATTAAACCCGGAATCTCTCCACTGCGCCAGAGAGTTCATTGAATCTCATAATCCCTTGAACAAACAGGATGTCAATGGATCTTAATACCACATGTTATCGACCAGTCTATTATAAACTCCCTGTTAATATCAAATTACGCGTCTGACTCAATAAAGTTTAAACAGGTATGAGATGCTGAGGTCAAGTTGTAATGGGCGTTAACTTGATACATCTAAATGAAGCCTTAGGAAGGTTTCATCTACTTTGGTGGTTTAAAGCTGTTCCTGTAGTTATAATTAATGAAAAAAAAAATTGCTTGTATGTAAAGTCGGTTTACGGACGATAGTTTTACGTGATAACGTCATAAAGAACATTTATGAAAAATTGCACACTTTTATGCATTGGATTGAATTATTTTACTGAATATTATCATTATTTTACTGAATATTATCATTATTTTGTATAAAACAAAGGAGTTAATTAAAAATTACGATTTACTCTAGTCACAAGCCAACGCTTGGGCCGATCGTGCCTCTCTATCGCTTGTTCCGCGCTCTCGCTTTCACGCTCAGGCTCAGGCGGAACGTGACACTTTTTCGTGCGTGCATCCGGTGTTCATCGACTTATAACTTATAAGTCGTTATCACGTCAAAACCTTGTTCCTAATTTAAATCGCTATTTATAAATTCTTTTAAAATATACCTTCGTGGGTTGAAGTTGTTAGAGGAGATATGATGGGACGGATAACATACACTTACGTAGCTACTAAAAATCATCTCACACTCTCATCTTCAGTCATAATGTTCAATTTTAGCCTGCATTTTTCCGAAAGTTCCTAATATAATTACTGTACAAATAAAATGACACCTTATTAGGTACGAATAAGGTATACAATATCTTACAGCTATGTAATGTAGAGAAAAGATATTGAGCGTGCAATAATAATATTATAATCCTTACAGCTTATACAAATAAGGCGCATGAAACTTGAAAGGAGCTTCAGTGTAATTTCAAGTTGCATTAGCGTGCCTAAGGTTTAAAGTAACTTAGACTTTAAGTTGTTTAGCTAAAGTGTCTTTTCGCTTATTTGAGATAGTTAACCGCTTGGCTGCAGTTGGTGATTGTTTTCTCGCGGATTTTGGGAGATTTTATACGATGATCAAATAAAGTGGAGTGTTATTGTCCGACTTACGGGAGGGTTATAGTGCCAACAATCCCATGCAAGTTTGTACTTAGTTAAGTTAATCTGTTTCTCTTATGTACTTCTCCTTGATATCTATATATATAAAAGAAAGTGGTGTTAGTTACACTATTTATAACTCAAGAACGGACGAACCGATTTGGCTGAAAATTGGTGGAGAGGTAGCTTAGAACCAGGAGACGGACATAGACATAGGATACTTTTTAATATTATAAATGCGAAAGTGTGTTTGTATGTTGGTTTGTTTTTCAATCAAGTAGCAAAAAAGCTACGGATCGAAGTGATTTTTTGCATGGGTATAGTTGAGAACCTGGAGGGTGACAATGGCTAAATTTTATCCGGGAAAATCAAAGAGTTCCCGCGGGATTTTAAAAATGAAATCCACACGGACGAAGTCGCGGGCATCAGCTAGTTATAAATAAAAAATGGTTTTTGTTTGTTGGTTTGTTCTTCAATCACGCTGCAACAAAACTACGGATTATGCTGAGAAGCTGGCAAATGACATAGGCTATCCTTTATCCCGAAAAATCAGAAAGTTTCCGCGGGATTTTTAAAAACTAAATCCACGGACGGACGACTATTCAAAAGCACTTGTAAAAAAGTTTATTTGAATAAAAAACATTTCTATTCTATTCTAATCACAATATAATTATATAGGTCAGTGATGTAACCTCTCATCTATCAGTAATCTGTGTTGCTGGGAAGAAAGGGACGCAAAAAGGCCGCAAGTAATGTCAATCAAGGGAATGAAGCAAGGAGGTTCGTGTATATTGATTGATGACGTCGAATGTCGTTACATAGAAATGGGGCGTAATTTTCTATCAGACATCTGAGAATACAAATGATTTTTTCATCATACCTATTCGAAAAACGAATATTGGCTTCAGAGGACAGCGGGAGCAAAATTTCATTTTAACCCCATGGGACTTTTCATTTCTCTCTTCTGATTGGTCCGCGTTATAGTGCTTTAGCATACTAAAGCACTAACGCGGACCAATCAGAAGAGAGAATTCAAAAATGTGTCGAAATTCAAAAATGTTTGAGAAGCTGTTGTTGACTACGATAAGTCACGTGATCAAATGTGTCGATTAGACATATACGCTAATACTTCCAACATAAATATTAATGCTTAATTATTTCATAAAAAATTATTTGTGTTTTATTTAAACTTTCAATATACGTATTGGTAATGTCTATACTCTATACATAGTAGGTTGATACTCCTAGCTTTTTCTCATAGGTAATGATGAAAAATAGTATGTGTCATTCGGGGCCAAAATTTTTTGTTCTCGGGCGGCGTATATTGAATTCCTCGCTACGCTCAGGATTCTACTTTAGAATCCCTCGCTGCGCTCGGGAGTCTACTATAGAATCCTTCACTTCGCTCTGAATTCAAAATAACGCCCTCGGGGAACAAAAAATTCCTTTGGCCCCATATAACACAAATAACTATTTTTCTGGCTTTTAGTTGGAGGGGAGAAAATGCATAATGTATTTTGACCCCCAAACCCGCTTAAAACGTTGTATGTTTGTCTGTGTGTGTCACACAGCGTCTGAGTGTGTGTTTGTCTGTGTTGTAGCGTTCAAGCGGACCGATTTTTAACCGACTTTAAAAAAGGAGGCTTTTGTTGTATGCCCAATTTCCCATGTTAGCATCCGGATGCGGAATCGAGCTTCCGAACAGCGTCTTGATCGCTGCCACTAAAGTAGCCAGTCTGCCCTCTCCCTAAGTTACCAATCAAGGATACAAGTAGCGCAAGACTAAGCTATGTGGAAGTCTATGCAAGAGCCCTAACTCCAGCTGTGGACATCTATCGGTTAATTAAAAAGAAGAAGAAGAGAAAAGTGTTCCAATTATTTCATTGCTATCAAACTGCACGACCAAACAATTTTCAGCTTGTACAATTACCAGGTACAGCTGTATTGCAATACAATTTCATTTTAAGCTTCTCAAAATTAATTCGGAAGTTCCATTTGCAAGTGCAACTGACACGCGCGCTATTATTAGCCGGTATTTATCCATATTATCAGAAATGCGGGTGTTGTGATCGATTCGATGTGACCTACATAGTTAGGGCTGGCGCTCGGGACAAAACTCTTTCAAGAGAAAACACCCACATTTGTGATAATTTCCGTAAAAATAAAAAATGATAATCCAATCTGGTCAGTTTTTATGAACTCTTTGAACTTTGCGTCTTATGCTTTCCTACAGAAAAAAGGTTCGTTACCGTGAATTTGAAGTAATTTTTATGGCCACTTATTGACGATTGATTGATTGACTTATTAAAGTAGATGCAATCATTTTTAGAAGAATCGTCACACTCAAATCGGTTCATTTGATGTGGCGTGAAAGAGTAACAAACATCTATCCATCCATCCTCAAACTTTCGTATTATTATTTATAAAAATTCTAGATGATGTCCGCGACTTCATCCGCGTGGATTAAGGTTTTTTTGATTCCCGCGAGAACTCCTTAATCCTCTCTTAACTCCTTCCGGGATAAAATGTAGCCTATATGTTAATCCTGGGTATGAGCTATCATTATTCCAAATTTCAGTCAAATCTGTTCATTCGTTGTGGCGTGAAAGAGTAACAAACATCCATCCATCCATCCAACCTTACAAAACTTTCGCATTTTTTTTAAATTTATTTAATCATGCTAATATGCTTTATATTAGCATGCATTAATGCTTAATGCATTTATAATATTATTAAGTAATTGAGTAAGATAATAGGAAGTAGGACAGTAAGATAAGATTTCAGCCAAATCGGTTCATTCGATGTGGCGTGAACTCACAAACTTTCGCATTTATAATACCCCAGTCATTTGGTGCTCAAAAGGGGGAGGGGGGGGGGGGGGGGTTGTTTGGGTTGCCACCAAATCATAAACATGCTCGAGACGCTCAACAATCGCTCGACTCCGATCATCATTAGGAGCTCTAGCAAATTCTATAAATATTTATCAATTAATGTACATATTATCCTGGTTTGCAGCTCTCGTACGATTAAACTATTGATTCTGCAAACAAAAGTCATTACATAAAGTATAGTAAATTTTCTGTAGTTTAATTTATTAATACCTATTTTCATTGTAAAATGAGTCTGAAAGAAGTTATTGTCAAAAAACTGTTTTTGCTCGCGCCACCATTTTTAGGGTTCCGTACCCAAAGGGTGCCAACGGGACCCTATTACTAAGCCTCCGCTGTCCGTCCGTCCGTCTGTCTGTGGGCTGTATCTCGTAAACCGTAATAGATAGACAGATGAAATTTTCACATATTATGTATTTCTATTGCCGCTATAACAACAAATAATAAAAATTAAATTAAATTAAAAAATTAAATTAAAATATATTCATGGGTACATGGAAATTTTTTTTTTTTTTTTAACGGAACCGTAAAAGAGCGAGGCCCGACTCGCACTTGGCCGATTTTTCCAATATGGCGGCGCGAGCGGCGAAGACACGAGGTGGCAAAATGAAAATTCAAAAAGAGCACGTTGAAATCTGTAAAATCACCAACTTTCCTCAACTCCCGGAAAACTTTCCAGGTAAAGCTACCAAATGACAGGAGTATAATATTAATAAGTAAGATAGTCAGTAAGGTGCCAGCCCTGCTATGTGCGGTTCAGTACAGCGCGCCGCGTCACGGCAGCTAAAAACACTCACAACTCGCATCCACCGGCGGCTGTGCGTCACGAGTCACGACTCACACCAGATAGCTATCAGCAGATATAATTAGATGTTTCCATATTTCCACTGTTCTGGTATTTTCAGTTTACCTATGTAACATTACTCGCAAAGGCTTGTGTCATTGATCTAGTTTCGAATAGAATAGTACTAGCAAAAAGCTGAGCTTTGTGAGGGCTCGCGTAGTTTTTCTAACGGGTATTTAAGTTCTGTTGCAGCGATTTTAACTCTTTGGTTTTCTAACAGATGACGTTAGTAGTACAATAACATTCTATGCAATTAACACAAAATTGTTATAATGTTAATTTTTTTTAATGGTTATAAAATTATTTTTTTTTTTGATAGATAACACATCTGGATATGAATTTAAATTACTATGTTAAAGAACAAATCTATAGGCGTGATAGTTTTTTAGTAAAGTGTACCACGACAATGCTCAGGTTGTGGGATAGTGATAGGGCTTGCTTCGCTCGCCTTAAAAATTTGCCTGTAATGGAACCCCAGACCCATCAAAGGCCGGAGGTCATTTTAACCTATCTACAAGCTATCACTTTCTTATCGTAGAGTTGTTAGTATAGGGCAACTGATCGCCTAGTATATTTTATGACTAGAGTTATATTATTAGGTTTTAAAATCGCTCGGGAAACCATTGATTTTTTCCGGTATAAGAAGCTATATATCACTCTCCAGGTGCTCAACCCTATACCCATCCAAAAAGTCAGGACGACGAAAAGTCAGAATGATTGAAGGACAAACCAAAAAACAGACTTTCGCATTTATAAATAAAAAATATGATATTAGTAACGATGGAGTACTAAAAGCAACAAAATAAAGGTTATTTCACACAACACTATTACAAAGTAAAAAGTGTAAAGAGAATACATTGTGATGACATTAAAAGCACCCAAACGTAAAGCAGCAAACATTAAACAGGCCGTGTACAGTCGCCCGAAAAAGTGTTATCGCGAAACTGAATGAAGCATAATATCCGTCCGGCAAGTACACATTTCGGAGTTTTTGGACGGGGTTATGCAAGTTGAGTAACACATTTATTCCGACTTGCACCAAAATGCTTGATCATGTTTAATTAAATTTTCTAGTCCTGTTCTTCTCATGTCAACTCTGAAATAGTATTTTCGAAAAGTGACAACATTACAAAATTTAACCAAACATGACGAAGCAGTTTGGCGCAAGTTTGCCTAAAACTTTTAAGAGTAAACATAAAGGATGGTACACTGTACACAATTAGAATGTCATAAGTTTTAAAAGTATACTGTTAAGTATAGAAGTTACGAAATAATAGTTTTTTAAGAAAACTTTAAACTGAAGCCACGAACGTTGATCTGAGAAAAGTTTAGAACAAGCTCAGCAATAATAAGATTATTATTATTTTCTTTTGGGCTGAGCGGGTTTTTCACTTCCTTCGTATGCTTTTATTTAAGCTCACCTGGAACACAATAATATGTATATTATAATGTTCAACATTGTAAACCTCTTAGTTTTGTTTTAATTGTAAAAGTACAATGCTTTAAATCCAAACATTAATAATACAAAAGTCTGATTTTTGACACAGGCTAGAACAACAGAAGCTTCCCACAGGATTTTGAAAACCTAACTCTATGCATCTGAATTTGCAAGCAGAAGCTAAAAGTAAATCAATAAACTAAATAAAAGAAAAAAATACGTGTGGCACTCGGGGACTGCCGCGGTAAAGCTATTGCATAGCATTTTCTATTCGCACGCACACAAACACCGTGCCGAAGTCTGCCGAACTGAAACGACTGTGTTAGGTTTATTTTCGTTACGGAATTTCTTGATTCGGTCGCCGCGCTCAAAGCCCGCGATAAAAGCTATGCAATAGCTTAAAAAACTATAAAGTTTTATTTTCTAGTCTATATTTTATCCAGCTGCGTCGCATAACAAGGTCCATTTTTATTCCGCGGTTTTACGACCGCTGCGACGCGGCGTTGGACGTCAATGAATCTTTGTGTAACGGCCGCGACGCGACAGTGTAAGTTACACACTATGTTGTGTGCGACTGTACCTCTACTTCAATTGACACTGTGTCATCATTCTTTGCGTTTATCGACGTGTGATTTATTTGTGTTACTTCCGTTTTTAACCTCCGTCGCAAAAAGAGGGGTGTTATAAGTTTGACGTCGATGTCTGTCTGTGTGTGTGTGTGTGTGTGTGTGTGTCTGTTTGTGGCAGCGTAGCTCTCAAACGAATGGACCGATTTCGATGCGGTTTATTTCATTTGAAAGCCAGTTTTCTTGCGGTGGTTCATAGCTATGTTTGGTTAATATCGGTCCAGCAGTGTAAGAGTATCAGATGTAAGGCATTTTTGACGTATGATTACTCGATTAGGTGCTTCACGCGTGCCAGTATAGTCGTTAAATGACAATTAAAATTGATAACTTCGACCTGATGCTTCAACCAGAATCATACATAGTCCGGCCATAGATTCACATGTCGGGGGTGTTTCAAATTTTTAATTTAGGCTTATAATAAAATGCACATCTTTTTACCCAACAAAACCAAAAAGAAGGATTATTTTAGAATTTTACTAGCTTTCGCCCGCGGCTTCGCTCGCGTTAAGTTCAACTTTTCGAACCTCTATTTTACCCCCTGGGGGTTGAATTTTCAAAAATCCTTTCTTGGCGGATGCCTACGTCATATAGCTATCTGTGTGCCAAACAGCCCGATCAGTCCCGTAGTTTGTGCTGTGCGTTGATAGATCAGTCAGTCAGTCCCTTTCACTTTTCCTTTTAAATATTATTTCGAATTAAAATTAAAATTAAATCTGCTATAAAAGTGTATACTCAGCCTTTCTCTACCCAAGTCTAGTCTCTCTAGTAGTTAGGGAATATCTTTATTGACCTCTCTTAGTGCGTCCCACAATAGCTTAAAGTTAATATTTAACCTGTATTAAGTGAAGTCTTATATTAACAGAAATTGATGTAAAGGTCTGAACAATAAATAATGCAATTGTTAATTAAAAAATGACTATGGAATCGCAATTTCGCTGTACGTGTTTAATTTGAGCCTTTGTACGTAATGTGTATCGGCTGGTTAAATTCGGCAATAATTGAAAAGTACAGATCGTTGATATGAGTAATACAAGAAGAGACCTACCCGTTTCACTTTTGTCGCATCTACTGCTAGCAAAAGCTTTACACTTAACTAAGTGAAAAAAGGAAGGGAAAAGGGTAATAATTATTTATTAGGTGAAATGACTTATATTTTGAAGCTATTGCATAGCTTTTATCGCGGCCATTGAACTAGGACAAACAGTTTGAGCGCGGCGACCAAATCAAGAAATTCCGTAACGAAAAAAAACCTAACACCGTCGTTCAGTAAGCGTTCAACATTTTAGAAGTTCACATTTAGCTCTGTTGGGCGCAGTGGGTGAGCGACCGCTTTATTTAGATATCGCAGGTTCGAATCTCACTCGCGAAGTAGTGACAGTGCGCTTTTCTTGTTTGTTTGTTTGTGTTTTAATTATTTTTTTGCATAATTTTTATTATGCAAAAAAAAATATTGCATAAATATTATAATTGCATAAATTGATAAAAAATGCTATGCAATAGCTTTACCGCGGCAGTCCCCGAGTGCCACTTAATTTATTTTTTCACTAGCTTTTGCCCGTGGCTTCGCTCACTTTAAGTTAAATTTTTTAAACCTCTATAAATTTTATCTTCCTAAGGCTTGAATTTTCAAAATCCTTTCTTAGCTAATGATAACGTCATAATAGCTATATGTATGTCAAATTTAAGCCTGATCCATCCAGTGGTTTGAGCTGTGCGTTGATAGATCAGTCCGTCAGTCAGTCTGAACCTTTTTTTCATATAATTTAATAAAAAAAATATATCTAAGAATGAGAAGGGTGTCGGCCAGAGTCTATCTCTATCACTCTCTCTGCATTATATTCCTCACTGCTGAGTGTCACATTTGGATGGAGGGTGATAGAAAGATGTCACACCTTTCTATTATTTCGTAGGAGTTTTCTTGGGATAATAAGCTCCCGGATCTTTTCACACACGACTCGACTAAGAGAAAGATAACGACTCTAAGGTTTAAGAAAATAATCAGATGTTGGTGATAATATTCAGGACCGACGGCTTATTGTGCTCTCCGATGCACGGGAGATACTAAAAGGCCAAATTTGAACCTACAGAGTGAGTCACATCCAATTACCAACTTCAGTCGACGTTGCTTAAGCAACTGTCACCACTAGGCTTGATAATTTTTACTAATTCACTCGGCCGTTTACCAGTGGTCACAGTGGGGCGACCCATCAATGGGAATACGGGTAAAAAAATTACTCGTGGACCCATGACGCTAGAGATAGCAATTCGATTACCTACTGTAGAATCCTGACCATCAGGTCAGTGATGAGACACTCGTTTACATGTGTACATCTAGGGGTTTTGTATATCAACGGTAGTAAACGATTCCGTATAGGTATTCCTTCGTCAAGGCAGTTTAAATTAATTGCTATTGAGCCTTTATTACATTATGCTGAGTATGTATTTCCTTCTATCAAATAAACTTGCATTGCACTGAATTTACAGTGGACAGGTACCCAACCTAAAAGCGGTATGGAGTCAAAATATAGAGGCAAGTGCTGTACCGATAGACGCTTGTACCTGTGGACACAATCGATTCTGCCGGAACTAGCAACCCTAAAATTCTAATTTGAACGCGAACTGTCAACCATAGACAACGCTTTACGGGTGCGCTTAAATTAGCATTTTAGGGATGCTAGTTAATCGATTGTGTCCACAGGTACAAGAGTCCATAGGTAAGTACAGCACTTGCTCATACTCAGTTAACCAATCAGATCATTAATATTTGATGACGTCATCTCTCAGCATAGTCAGACGAACACTTCACAGTGGACAGGCGACTTAATTTTTTTGGAACGTAGTTCCTTATCGCGCGGTGCGGAAGGGGGCTAGACGGAAAAAATTAAGACAAAATTGAACCGACACTTTTTTGAAACTGACACTTTTTTGAATGTGAATTTTGCATTGTGTTCAATATTTTCACAGTACAATATAAGATCTCGGTAGCCTTGTGGTTTCTACAGTCACTAAACAGTTAGAGGTCGATGGTTCGAATCCCAGCTCGACAGATTGAATTTTCTATTTTCAATTTTATTTTAAATAATTTCCACATGTAGAAATTGAACCGACACTTTTTTGAAACTGACACTTTTTTGAATGTGAATTTTGCATTGTGTTCAATATTTTCACAGTACAATATAAGATCTCGGTAGCCTTGTGGTTTCTACAGTCACTAAACAGTTAGAGGTCGATGGTTCGAATCCCAGCTCGACAGATTGAATTTTCTATTTTCAATTTTATTTTAAATAATTTCCACATGTAGAAATTATTTAAAATAAAATTGAAAATAGAAAATTCAGTCTGTCGAGCTGGGATTCGAACCATCGACCTTTAACTGTTTAGCGACTGTAGAAACCACAAGGCTACGGAGGTCTAATATTGTAGTGTGAAAATATTGAACACAATGCCAAATTAATTAATCGAAAGGAACTCCGTTCCATCCGGGTGTCCCTTGACACCTCTCAAATTTTTTTTAACTAGCTGATGGCCATGATGAGCCTACGAATACAAGCGACGCAAGACCGTGACGTGTGGAAGCTCTTACAGGCGTCAATGTTCAGCTGTTGGTCGTCTATTAGCTGACGACCAACGACGGCAAAATCGTGGTAGACTTTTCACGATCAAGAATCATGTCTACCGAACCGTACATAATTGCTGGAACTATAAGTATAACTATAGAGGAATGCCCTGACATTGATGTCCTATCATGTTACACGCAGTACAAGACACCTTCGATACAATAAATCCAAACACCCCAACGGAATACCGAATCTATGACCCAAGCAATAAAGCCTTATTCCTCGCCAGCAATTTCTCGGCAATTTCAAAACTGTCCCAAGGGAATGTCATCCCTAATGCTGCTACAAATAAAGTTTAATTTACAACACTGGAGTTGGAGACAGGTATACAAAGTTAATAATTTACGATCTTGTAAAGGTATGTAGTGATTCGTTAGTGGGCACATTATAAATCAACGAGCTTGGACACACCTGGATTTCTAAATTAGAAAACTAAACTTCAAAAGTTATTACTTTTTAGTTTTCAGTCAATATATTTAGAGCCGTAGTTCAAAAACCCAAAGAACTGAAAACAGAACTATGAATATATAGCGAAGCGAGCCCTAGCACTATCCCACAACCTAAGCATTTTTGTGGAACACTTTACTGAAAAACTATCACGCCCATAGATTTGTGTTTTAACATAGTAATTTAACTTCATATCCAGATTTGTTATCTGTCAAAAAAAAAATTTATAACCTTTAAAAAAATTACATTAACGATTTTGTATTCATTGGATAGAATGTTATTGTACTACTAACGCCATCTGTTAGAAAACCAAAGAGTTAACATCGCTGCAACAGAACTTATTACCCGTTAGAAAAACTACGCGAGCCCCCACAAAGCTCAGCTTTTTGCTAGTATAATATTGATTTATTGGATTATTTTTTTATCAATTATTATTATTGGAGCCGTAGTTCCGTTACATTGATTTCTGAACTGGAAAACTGAACTGTGAAGTTTTTTTTTTTATTTTCAGTCAGTATTTGGTACTGTAGTCCAGTTGTTATGGTTGAGGTAATTTTTGATTATTCATGATTAAGTCAATGATCTAAAGAAGCTTTTTCAGTATGCCAATTACAACCCAATATCACAATAAATAAGGCTATGCTTTAGATGTTATCAAAGAAGACGCCTAAGATTTTGTCAATGTTTGAACGCATTCAAAATTCAAAATTCAAAATTATTTATTTCATGTAGGCCAACCTATGGCTCTTATGACACGTCAAGATTCTACCACCGGTTCGGAAAGCGGATTCTGCTGAGAAGAGCCGGCAAGAAACTCAGCAGTTGCTCTTTTCAAAATAATCATTTTACAATATTAATAAGTAGCTATTACATTGTAATAAGTTTTTATACTATCTTGTGGGCAGCTGGATGCCAAGCTGATTTAACCCGTGCATCTTTGTTAGAATAGAATATGACATTTCCACAAAACGTACTACAATTCAATTCATGTCTTTGGTCAATATTGCGACAACTTTAGGTCTAAACCTAAGTCCCGGTCCTATAGCGACCAAAATAGGTATTTAGGATTTGCCATCATTTAGTGATTCACTCAAATGTCTAGTGGTTTTACTTAGTCATTAGCACATCTCTACCTAGTAGGTACGTCCTAATGACAATGTTATCTTCTAGTGTATCAAATGTAATTACCGTACCTGAGACATAGGTATTGTGTGTTAATTAAACGGGTTGCCAGCAGCATTCTCTCTGATTCTCATGTAAATAAACATCAGATAGCTACTACTGTATGAAAATCCCTCTAGAACACTGTGTTTTCCGGGATGTAGCCCATATCACCCTTCAAGTCAACTTAAATCATGAAAAATATCACGTTGGTCCTTTGCTCCATTGCTGCGTGATTGAAGGACAAACCAACAAATAAATACAGTTTCGCATTTATTTATAATAGGTATCAGTAAGAATGGTGCCTGCTACTTTGCGAATATTAAGGTTTTTCAAAAATTCCGTATTTGGTGTTTCCTGGGAAGTGTATTTTTCTTTTAATTTATATAAAGACTAGCTTTTGCTAGCGGCTTACATTAAGTTTGATCTTCGTTGAACCCCTTATTTTACCCCCTTAGGGGTTGAATTCAAAATCCTTAATTTTTCAAATTCAAATTTATTTATTTCACGTAGGCCAACCTGTGGCTCTTATGACAAGTCATGACTCTACCACTAATTAGCAGATGCCTACGTCATAATAGATATCTGTATGCGTTTCAGCCCGATCCGTCGAGTGGTTTGAGCTGTGCGTTGATAGATCAGTCAGTCAGTTAGTCAGTCACCCTTTCCTTTTATATACCTATTTAGATACCGGAACGCTAAATCGCTTGGCCGCACGTCTTTGACGGTAGTGGGGTAACTAGCCAAGGCCAAATCCTCCCACCAGAAAATAGAAGACAAGAGAGGAAAACAATAAGTATTTAAAGGACATGGACCTTTTTTGAGTTAAGTCTACGGAGAAATAAATTTTACTTCACTATATTATACGATCCCAAAGGAAGTCGGCTATCGAAGAGTACCTGGAAAATAAAAACAAACACCGGCTTAACAAAAAGGAAAAATTAACATACTTTTCAGATTCTTTGTAACAGATTACTTTCTTGGCCCCTCACTTTAACAAATCCTCTACATTGTTTGAGCAATACAAGGTTTATACGCCTAAAAATAATGAAATTGATTAGTGTTAGCTATTAGTAAAATTGTCCCCGCCGGGAATCGAACCCGAAACCATTAATTTCAAACAACGTAGCACTCACCACTTCGCAAGGGTGTTCGTCAATAATAAAAATTGTAACGATTATCGAAGAAAAAAATGTACTTACGAAATAAAATAATTTATGTAATAAACGATCGTAAAAAATAAAAATTGTAACGAAAAAAGTATGTAAAAAATGATGTTTCAAAGATGTAATAAATCATTACAATACAATGTCAATATTTTACAAAAAATGTATGTGTAAGCAAAGTAGAATTTACCGAAGAATGACGTATAAAGGATGGTGTATGTGATTTATATGGCAGCGGGGGATTTTTTCTATGATTTACCGGTTAATCCCCCCCCTCCCCTTCCCTCCCCCCCCCCCTCCCCCTCCCTTCCCCCTTCGCGGCATAGTATCGGGAAATTTCCTATTATATCGAATTTATGACACACGCAACAACATATGATTTTTATAAATTCCGTGGGAAATTAATTTTCCGGGATAAAAATAATTATCCTTTATCCGTCTTCAAGAAGCAAGCTCTTTCTGTGGCAAATTTCTTTAAAATCGAGTTAGCGGTAGAGCTTTGAAAAGGAAACAGATGGACACACACTTTGGATTAATAATGTTAGATATAAATTAGTATGGATGTATATTTCTCTGTTCCCTCACTCTCATAGTCCGGTGGAATGAAAATGGCACAACCGCGTGCTCTCTGAGGCATGGGGGTGACATGCCGCCTAGTTCCTTGCTCCGGGCTAGTACTAAGAATTTCTTGGCAGGAAAATCCAATAAATTATTATTTCTTGGCAGTAAAATACTTTGGCCCGCCCCGGGAATCGAACATGGGACCTCGTCATCTGCAGTTGAACATGCTGACCACTAGACCAACGAGAAATTGTTGGTTACTCAATAGTTTTGTTGTTCACCTCAAACGTTTATGAACAAACGGTGGGCCGAATGCCATGAGTCGAACAAAATTGAATTTTCCTTACCAACAGTTAAGTATTAATTTTGAATGATAAAATTAAAACCAAAATAATAACAATTGGTAAATCATTAACCCGAGAGTCAATTAACGATGCTTAATGGTACCGAGCACGCAAATATTCAATTAAAATTTATTTTGAATTTTTTATTTATTTTCAACTCTATTGCTGAAAAAATAAGCCAAGTTATTGAGTGACAGGGCACAGTTAGATTTTCATATCAGCTATAGTTTCTCAAGTTTTCAGAAATATTTATGGAAATCGCGGAAAATGTGACAGTTGTATATTTAAATTACCTTTTTCATTGTTATCATTGCAAATGGAAATCCATTCGTCAGCAGGTATTTCAATTTTCAATCTTTTTAAGCTATTGCGTAGCTTTTATCGCGGGCTTTGAGCGCGGCGACCGAATCAAGAAATTCCGTAACGAAAATAAACCTAACACCGTCGTTTCAGTTCGGCAGACTTCGGCACGGTGTTTGTGTGCGTGCGACTAGAAAATGCTATGCAATAGCTTTACCGAGTCCTTTAATAATCCTTGAGTAGTAGTAGTCGAGCTTTAATAGTCCCCGAGTGCCACACGTATTTTATTTTTTTAAAGAATATCAGTCAAGTTGAACTTGACTAATATCCTCCTCTCCCCCCCAAATAAGCGGAAAGCCTGTGTTAGGAGTCGGTACTACAATTGTGCAACGGGTGGGATTCGAACCTGCGACCTTTCAGTTTTCAGTCCGCACGTTTAACAGTTGGGCTATTGAGGTTTAAAACTTAATCTAGTTTTAAAAATATTATAGGATTGTCCAAAAATTATTGCATCATTGTAATTACATGATGCAATAATTTTTGGAGTACTACATACGTATTTTTCTCTGAAAATACGAGGGTTCTTGCGGGGTTTTTAAAACATCACACGGATGAAGTCGCGGGCAAAAGCCAGTCAAGCAATAAATCGAACTCTATTCTGCGGTCCATTTGTTAAGATAGTAAATGAATTGCAGTGATTCTTGCAACATTAACGATTGTACCGACAGCACTAGGTTTTCCATACATTAGGTAGAGGCACCAGTATCATACCGTTGGTTCAATACTCAAAGATTATAACTCATGGAAAGCATTGATGTGGCCAAAGGTATTACGCGTTTGCCTAGAAGATGTCTTATTCACTCTTGTTTTAAAGATACCCAACGTGTCAGGAAGCACAGATCTCGGAAAAGAATCCCTGGCCGCTTGAATGAAGAATGAAGCCTTAAATCGCTTCGTGCTCGTGATGGGATATCAACGCAAGGATGGAAGCCCTTCCGATGTCTTGCGGTGCGGTGGTAAAAACCCTTCCCGTCTTATCAGGTATTGAAGTGCAGATTTTTGGAAATTCCCCTCATTGTGGAAATATTCTATTCTATTCTATCAAGTTGCACGGGATAAATCGAATTTATCCCACAGGATAGTCTAAAAACTTATTATCTACACTAATATTATAAAGAGGAAAGATTTGTATTTTTGTATTTTTGTATGTAACGAATAAACTCAAAAAGTACTGGACCGATTTTAATAAATTTTTTTTCATTAGAAAGCTACATTATCACTGAGTAACATAGGCTATATTTAGTACTAGATTACTATAGAAATCTTTAGAAATTCCTATTAAAACCAACCGAAGGTGTAAAAAAATTAGCCATAAAATGTCTTTCATCGCATACGCTGCGAAGAGTATTAATGATAGGACAAAAAAATGTTCGACAATATTATAGAATATATCAATATCTACAAAAAACTTCGCGAGACCATGTGTCTAACTATTGTAGTTACGTCACTATAACTACTTTTTTACATTTAACAAATTGATAGAAATGCCGATCAAAAGCAGACCGTGTTATCCATACCATTTATAAATTTTTATCCAAATTAAATAATTTAATATTCAAGACTGTCTCAATACCTGATGATTACTTTTGGATTATTGAAATCGGACATTCCATTCAAAAGATATCATGAAATTAAAATAAAATCTATCACGAAGTTCCTCATTATTATACATGGGCTAACAATAAATTTTCTAGAAGGAAACGTGGCCAAGAAGTAGTTGGTCATCCCGGTATAAAAAAAGATGCGGCACTGGAAGAGTATAAAGCGTTCATCCTTCCCAGTCAGAGTGTTTTTATCTCAGGATACTGCTTCATCATGTACGTGGCCCAACATCGTTCCAAGATTTAAAAACGGTTGACGGAGTTGTTAAAGAAACTTACCAAGCCGCTTGCCGAGATAGGGGTTTGCTAGAAGATGATAACCAATGGGAAACCACTTTGAGAGAAGCTTCTATTTCTCAATGTCCGTTAAGGCTGAGAGAGTTGTTTGTGGTAATATTATTATTTTGTTTTCCCTCGGAACCTCTCAAATTATGGGACACGTTTAAAGATGATTTGTGTGAAGATATCAGACATATAGCCCAAGAACGAGGTTCCGATTATGATGTATATAACGAAGGTTTGATACAAATCGAAAACAAACTTTTAGAATTAAATGACAAAAGTTTAAGAGACTTTGGATTACCTTCTCCGAATCGCTCACAAAATGTAGTTGATGCCATACCGTGCCGTACATATGATGTTAACGAGTTGTCAGAATTTGTCGATTCAAATGTACCCAAGTTAGTGGCAGATCAAAAAATAGCGTACGATGCTATAATTGAAAGTGTGGAAAATAACAGTGGTCAACTATTTTTTTTGGACGCGCCCGGTGGCACGGGTAAAACCTTTCTTGCCAATTTAGTATTGTCAAAAGTACGATTATCCGGAAGAAAAGCACTGGCAGTGGCATCGTCAGGAATTGCTGCAACCCTATTAAATGATGGGAAAACGGCTCACTCTACGTTTAAATTACCGTTGGCTGTTTCTTTAGATCAACAGTCTGTATGTTCAATCCGTAAAAATGGTCCACTGGGAAAGCTCTTACAGGACACGTCGCTGATTATTTGGGATGAGTGCACCATGAGCCATAGAGCTCATGTAGAAGCAGTGGACCGCACATTAAAAGATATAAGAAACTCATGCAATATGATGGGTGGCGTAACTTTTGTTTTCGCTGGAGACTTTCGCCAAACTCTACCAGTTGTAACAAAAGGTACACGTGCCGACGTTATTAAAGCGTGCCTCAAATCATCACCTTTGTGGCTATCAATTAAAACTCTCAATTTGCGCACGAATATGAGAGCACATTTATGCAATAACCGCGGTGGTAATTTCTCAGAAAATATACTTAAATTAGGAGACGGAAAATTTACTACTCCAATTGCAAACAGCTCCCAAGTACTGTTGGATATTGAATTGGCTCAAACTGTTCACAGTCTAGAAATCCTTATAGACACAATCTATCCCGACATCAACAATCTTACAGTAAGAAATTTCCATTGGCTCTGTTCGAGTGCGATATTGTCACCCAGAAACGACTCAGTAAATGAGATAAACAAAATTATTATTGAAAAAGTACCAGGTGATTTTAAATGTTACAAATCTGTTGACACCGTGTGCAACATCGAAGATACAGTGCACTACCCACAGGAATTTTTAAATTCCCTCAATCCTGCTGGCTTGCCACCTCATGAACTAAAATTAAAAATAGGTACGCCTGTTATGCTTTTAAGAAATTTAAGCCCTCCCAATATGTGTAATGGTACAAGACTATTGATCAAAGAATTAAGAGATAATGTGATTGTAGCAACTATCATTACGGGTCCCGCGGCCGGTCAGCTCGCACATGTTCCGCGGATCCCGATGATACCAACTGATTTGCCCATATCTTTTAAAAGGTTACAGTTCCCTTTAAAAATATCCTTTGCCCTAACAATAAATAAATCCCAGGGACAAACTTTTTCCATAGTTGGTATCGACTTAAGGAAAGAGTGCTTTTCCCACGGGCAATTGTATGTGGCACTTTCTCGAGTAGGATCTCCTGAAAATCAATACGTTTTGTTGCCACCTACAAATACCACAGCCAACGTAGTGTACAGGGAGGCTTTAAAATAAGCATACAATTTTTTTCTAATTTAGTGATTCATGGTCGTTTTAATTAGCATGCTTATATATAACTACACTAATATTATAAAGAGGAAAGATTTGTATTTTTGTATTTTTGTATGTAACGAATAAACTCAAAAAGTACTGGACCGATTTTAATAAATTTTTTTTCATTAGAAAGCTACATTATCACTGAGTAATATAGGCTATATTTAGTACTAGATTACTATAGAAATCTTTAGAAATTCCTATTAAAACCAACCGAAGGTGTAAAAAAATTAGCCATAAAATGTCTTTCATCGCATACGCTGCGAAGAGTATTAATGATAGGACAAAAAAATGTTCGACAATATTATAGAATATATCAATATCTACAAAAAACTTCGCGAGACCATGTGTCTAACTATTGTAGTTACATATTGGATAGAAGCAGGCGTTACTTTGCGGAAGTCCATGATTAGCAAGAAAAGGGTAGAATTATTTTGCTATAATCCGCCAACAGAATTCTGTTGGCGGATTATAGCAAAATAATTCTACCCTTTTCTTGCTATTGTAGTTACGTCACTATAACTACTTTTTTACATTTAACAAATTGATAGAAATGCCGATCAAAAGCAGACCGTGTTATCCATACCATTTATAAATTTTTATCCAAATAAATAATTTAATATTCAGGACTGTCTCAATACCTGATGATTACTTTTTGAATTATTGAAATCGGACATTCCATTCAAAAGATATCATGAAATTAAAATAAAATCTATCACGAAGTTCCTCATTATTATACATGGGCTAACAATAAATTTTCTAGAAGGAAACGTGGCCAAGAAGTAGTTGGACATCCCGGTATAAAAAAAGATGCGGCACTGGGAAGAGTATAAAGCGTTCATCCTTCCCAGTCAGAGTGTTTTTATCTCAGGATACTGCTTCATCATGTACGTGGCCCAACATCGTTCCAAGATTTAAAAACGGTTGACGGAGTTGTTAAAGAAACTTACCAAGCCGCTTGCCGAGATAGGGGTTTGCTAGAAGATGATAACCAATGGGAAACCACTTTGAGAGAAGCTTCGATTTCTCAATGTCCGTTAAGGCTGAGAGAGTTGTTTGTGGTAATATTATTATTTTGTTTTCCCTCGGAACCTCTCAAATTATGGGACACGTTTAAAGATGATTTGTGTGAAGATATCAGACATATAGCCCAAGAACGAGGTTCCGATTATGATGTATATAACGAAGGTTTGATACAAATCGAAAACAAACTTTTAGAATTAAATGACAAAGGTTTAAGAGACTTTGGATTACCTTCTCCGAATCGCTCACAAAATGTAGTTGATGCCATACCGTGCCGTACATATGATGTTAACGAGTTGTCAGAATTTGTCGATTCAAATGTACCCAAGTTAGTGGCAGATCAAAAAATAGCGTACGATGCTATAATTGAAAGTGTGGAAAATAACAGTGGTCAACTATTTTTTTTGGACGCGCCCGGTGGCACGGGTAAAACCTTTCTTGCCAATTTAGTATTGTCAAAAGTACGATTATCCGGAAGAAAAGCACTGGCAGTGGCATCGTCAGGAATTGCTGCAACCCTATTAAATGATGGGAAAACGGCTCACTCTACGTTTAAATTACCGTTGGCTGTTTCTTTAGATCAACAGTCTGTATGTTCAATCCGTAAAAATGGTCCACTGGGAAAGCTCTTACAGGACACGTCGCTGATTATTTGGGATGAGTGCACCATGAGCCATAGAGCTCATATAGAAGCAGTGGATCGCACATTAAAAGATATAAGAAACTCATGCAATATGATGGGTGGCGTAACTTTTGTTTTCGCTGGAGACTTTCGCCAAACTCTACCAGTTGTAACAAAAGGTACACGTGCCGACGTTATTAAAGCGTGCCTCAAATCATCACCTTTGTGGCTATCAATTAAAACTCTCAATTTGCGCACGAATATGAGAGCACATTTATGCAATAACCGCGGTGGTAATTTCTCAGAAAATATACTTAAATTAGGAGACGGAAAATTTACTACTCCAATTGCAAACAGCTCCCAAGTACTGTTGGATATTGAATTGGCTCAAACTGTTCACAGTCTAGAAATCCTTATAGACACAATCTATCCCGACATCAACAATCTTACAGTAAGAAATTTCCATTGGCTCTGTTCGAGTGCGATATTGTCACCCAGAAACGACTCAGTAAATGAGATAAACAAAATTATTATTGAAAAAGTACCAGGTGATTTTAAATGTTACAAATCTGTTGACACCGTGTGCAACATCGAAGATACAGTGCACTACCCACAGGAATTTTTAAATTCCCTCAATCCTGCTGGCTTGCCACCTCATGAACTAAAATTAAAAATAGGTACGCCTGTTATGCTTTTAAGAAATTTAAGCCCTCCCAATATGTGTAATGGTACAAGACTATTGATCAAAGAATTAAGAGATAATGTGATTGTAGCAACTATCATTACGGGTCCCGCGGCCGGTCAGCTCGCACATGTTCCGCGGATCCCGATGATACCAACTGATTTGCCCATATCTTTTAAAAGGTTACAGTTCCCTTTAAAAATATCCTTTGCCCTAACAATAAATAAATCCCAGGGACAAACTTTTTCCATAGTTGGTATCGACTTAAGGAAAGAGTGCTTTTCCCACGGGCAATTGTATGTGGCACTTTCTCGAGTAGGATCTCCTGAAAATCAATACGTTTTGTTGCCACCTACAAATACCACAGCCAACGTAGTGTACAGGGAGGCTTTAAAATAAGCATACAATTTTTTTCTAATTTAGTGATTCATGGTCGTTTTAATTAGCATCCTTATATATATCTACACTAATATTATAAAGAGGAAAGATTTGTATTTTTGTATTTTTGTATGTAACGAATAAACTCAAAAAGTACTGGACCGATTTTAATAAATTTTTTTTCATTAGAAAGCTACATTATCACTGAGTAACATAGGCTATATTTAGTACTAGATTACTATAGAAATCTTTAGAAATTCCTATTAAAACCAACCGAAGGTGTAAAAAAATTAGCCATAAAATGTCTTTCATCGCATACGCTGCGAAGAGTATTAATGATAGGACAAAAAAATGTTCGACAATATTATAGAATATATCAATATCTACAAAAAACTTCGCGAGACCATGTGTCTAACTATTGTAGTTACGTCACTATAACTACTTTTTTACATTTAACAAATTGATAGAAATGCCGATCAAAAGCAGACCGTGTTATCCATACCATTTATAAATTTTTATCCAAATAAATAATTTAATATTCAAGACTGTCTCAATACCTGATGATTACTTTTTGAATTATTGAAATCGGACATTCCATTCAAAAGATATCATGAAATTAAAATAAAATCTATCACGAAGTTCCTCATTATTATACATGGGCTAACAATAAATTTTCTAGAAGGAAACGTGGCCAAGAAGTAGTTGGACATCCCGGTATAAAAAAAGATGCGGCACTGGGAAGAGTATAAAGCGTTCATCCTTCCCAGTCAGAGTGTTTTTATCTCAGGATACTGCTTCATCATGTACGTGGCCCAACATCGTTCCAAGATTTAAAAACGGTTGACGGAGTTGTTAAAGAAACTTACCAAGCCGCTTGCCGAGATAGGGGTTTGCTAGAAGATGATAACCAATGGGAAACCACTTTGAGAGAAGCTTCGATTTCTCAATGTCCGTTAAGGCTGAGAGAGTTGTTTGTGGTAATATTATTATTTTGTTTTCCCTCGGAACCTCTCAAATTATGGGACACGTTTAAAGATGATTTGTGTGAAGATATCAGACATATAGCCCAAGAACGAGGTTCCGATTATGATGTATATAACGAAGGTTTGATACAAATCGAAAACAAACTTTTAGAATTAAATGACAAAGGTTTAAGAGACTTTGGATTACCTTCTCCGAATCGCTCACAAAATGTAGTTGATGCCATACCGTGCCGTACATATGATGTTAACGAGTTGTCAGAATTTGTCGATTCAAATGTACCCAAGTTAGTGGCAGATCAAAAAATAGCGTACGATGCTATAATTGAAAGTGTGGAAAATAACAGTGGTCAACTATTTTTTTTGGACGCGCCCGGTGGCACGGGTAAAACCTTTCTTGCCAATTTAGTATTGTCAAAAGTACGATTATCCGGAAGAAAAGCACTGGCAGTGGCATCGTCAGGAATTGCTGCAACCCTATTAAATGATGGGAAAACGGCTCACTCTACGTTTAAATTACCGTTGGCTGTTTCTTTAGATCAACAGTCTGTATGTTCAATCCGTAAAAATGGTCCACTGGGAAAGCTCTTACAGGACACGTCGCTGATTATTTGGGATGAGTGCACCATGAGCCATAGAGCTCATGTAGAAGCAGTGGACCGCACATTAAAAGATATAAGAAACTCATGCAATATGATGGGTGGCGTAACTTTTGTTTTCGCTGGAGACTTTCGCCAAACTCTACCAGTTGTAACAAAAGGTACACGTGCCGACGTTATTAAAGCGTGCCTCAAATCATCACCTTTGTGGCTATCAATTAAAACTCCCAATTTGCGCACGAATATGAGAGCACATTTATGCAATAACCGCGGTGGTAATTTCTCAGAAAATATACTTAAATTAGGAGACGGAAAATTTACTACTCCAATTGCAAACAGCTCCCAAGTACTGTTGGATATTGAATTGGCTCAAACTGTTCACAGTCTAGAAATCCTTATAGACACAATCTATCCCGACATCAACAATCTTACAGTAAGAAATTTCCATTGGCTCTGTTCGAGTGCGATATTGTCACCCAGAAATGACTCAGTAAATGAGATAAACAAAATTATTATTGAAAAAGTACCAGGTGATTTTAAATGTTACAAATCTGTTGACACCGTGTGCAACATCGAAGATACAGTGCACTACCCACAGGAATTTTTAAATTCCCTCAATCCTGCTGGCTTGCCACCTCATGAACTAAAATTAAAAATAGGTACGCCTGTTATGCTTTTAAGAAATTTAAGCCCTCCCAATATGTGTAATGGTACAAGACTATTGATCAAAGAATTAAGAGATAATGTGATTGTAGCAACTATCATTACGGGTCCCGCGGCCGGTCAGCTCGCACATGTTCCGCGGATCCCGATGATACCAACTGATTTGCCCATATCTTTTAAAAGGTTACAGTTCCCTTTAAAAATATCCTTTGCCCTAACAATAAATAAATCCCAGGGACAAACTTTTTCCATAGTTGGTATCGACTTAAGGAAAGAGTGCTTTTCCCACGGGCAATTGTATGTGGCACTTTCTCGAGTAGGATCTCCTGAAAATCAATACGTTTTGTTGCCACCTACAAATACCACAGCCAACGTAGTGTACAGGGAGGCTTTAAAATAAGCATACAATTTTTTTCTAATTTAGTGATTCATGGTCGTTTTAATTAGCATGCTTATATATATTATATTATATATTACTTATTATATATAGCATACTTAAATATCTGTATCTATTTATGTCTACCCGTGCGAAGCCGGGACGGGCCGCTAGTGTATATATAAATAGCTACATAATAATATTGTAAAATGATTATTTTGAAAAGAGCAACTGTTGAGTTTCTTGCCGGCTTTTCTCAGCAGAATCCGCTTTCTGAACCTGGCCTTCGTAAATAAATAATTTTGAATTTTGAAATATTTTGAATTTTGAAATATTTTGAATTTTGAAAAGGTGAAGGGAGAACAAGATATAAAATCTCCTGCCCTAGTAGCTAAATCCGTTGGAGTTTTGTAGTTAACGGTAGCCAACGGTTGGGAGATGGTAGTAACGCCGACTAAGTCCCTTCGTCAGGCCAACCACATCCCGCTTTTCTACGGTTGGCCCCACGCTTTTTAGGAATGACATGGCTTACTGTTGGCCAACCGAACGAGGGACAAAGGCCCAACTAACAGCCAACGTAAATTGTTAGGGGTGGGCACACTCACCAATATTATAATTGGGTATTTGACTGTAATCAAAATGTTGATTTTCATTATTTATAATCGAAAATGTAACATGTAAGAATAACATATTTTGTAAAAACAGAAAATAAATCGGTCCAAAAACAAATAAGTTATAGAGCTTTAAAATTTCCTGTTAGACACAGAGAGCGCTACTCAAGACGTGTGATGTCACAATTCAGTAGCTCCATACAAAATTTCGGTTTAGAAAGAGACAGATATAGTTACAGTAAAACAGCATAGGATTCCGAAACTAGTAAAGATATTAAAAAAAAATTGGTTGTCTGTAAAGTCGGTTTACGGACGATAGTTTTACGTGTTAACGTCATAAAGAAACGTTGATGACCGCTAACCACAGCGCGCACGCGACGACTGGCGAGCCCGGCGGCGGGCTCTCTGCCAACGCTTGGGCCGATCGTGCCTCTCTATCGCTTGTTCCGCGCTCTCGCTTGCACGCTCAGGCTAGGCGGAACGTGGCACTTTTTGGTGCGTGTAGCCGGTGTTATCGATTTATAAGACGTTATCACGTCAAAAGGTAAATGGCATTGTGATAAGATATTTAAAAACGTTATTTTAAATAAATAAAAACTTGAGAGGTGTCAAGGGACACCCGGGTGGAACGTAGTTCCTTTCGATTCATTTAAGTGAAGGAATTGTAATAAACTAGTGGTGTCATCTAGTATTAAATTGATTAACTACGATGAATTATATTTTAGTTTATTTCTATTGCACTGTTACAAAACCAAAGAGTTACTCTGGTTTTTTAAGAGATGGCGTTAGTAGTACAATAACATTTTATCCAATTTATACAATAAAAAATTAGGGAAAAATTCCACATTTAGAAATTATTTAAAATAAAATTGAAAATAGAAAATTCAGTCTGTCGAGCTGGGATTCGAACCATCGACGTTGAACTTTTAGGCGACTGCCGGAACCACTAGGCCATGCAGACGCCGTATTATATGGCGAAAATACCGAACACAATGCAAAATTCACATTCAACAAAAAAGTGTCGGTTTCTAAAATGTGTCGAGTGTCGGTTCCTTAATTTTTTCCGTCTAGCCCCTTTCCGTACCGCGCGATAAGGAACTACGTTCCAAAAAAATATAAGTCAAATACCCAATTTTAAAACAGCAACCATTTATAAGGGAATTAGCGTCAAGCTGACTGATGCTGAGTCCGCATATTTACCGGCAGCGTTTACTGTTTACTGCGGATTTATGAATTATTTACCGCGAAAAGCAATAATTCCGACCGCAATCCGCAATGTATTAGCGTAATGGGAATTTGTTCGCGCTAAATCGCGCGGCCTGGCGCTTTGCGGTCGCGGCCATCGGTTATTGTCAACCGATTATTTTGAATTTACTATCATTAAGCGGTTATTTAAGACTTCGCAAAACTTCACAATGATGGCCTAGTAGTTAAAATGGAAAATAATATTTTTATTCAAATAAACTTTTTTACTGAGGAATTTTGGACGGGAAGACTCCAGAGATTTTGATCCAAAATTCCTCAGTGCCTGAAGACTAAGTCTAAAGTCTTCGAACAGTGCGTGTTGCCAGTGATGACTTACGGATCCGAGACATGGTCGCTAACTAAGGGTCTCATAAGTAGGCTCAGGACCGCTCAGCGAGCGATGGAGAGAGCTATGATCGGAGTGTCCCTGCGGGATCGAATCAGACATGAGGAGATCCGTAGGAGAACCAAAGTCACCGACATAGCTCGGCGAGTCGCGAAACTGAAGTGGAAATGGGCGGGGCACATAGTTCGAAGAGCTGATGGTCGTTGGGGTTCCAAGGTGCTGGAGTGGCGAACCAACGACATCAAACGAGTCGCAGGGAGCCGCTGGATCCAGGCGGCGCAAGAACGAGGCCTGTTGAAGTGCATGCAAGAGACCTTTGTCCAGCAGTGGACGTCTATTGGTTGATAAAGAAGAAGAAGAAGAAACTTTTTTACAAGTGTTTTAAAGCGTCGATGAGACTCATCTACAATTTACCACTGGTTCATTCACCGTTGGACCACTGGTGAATGCCCTTCCTGCCGAGAAGAACCAGCAAGAAACTCGGTGGTTGGTTTACAATACAATAGATACTATGCTATGTATGCAGTGTTTTCACAATGAGGGGAAGTTCCACAAAGCACACCTACTTACAATTCAATACATGTTAAGATCGACGGGCAGACAGAAAGGAGCCCCATTCCCGCCGGTGGAATTCGTTCACGAGCATGATGCATGACCCAGCCGCTGCTTCGCTCAACCATATTTGAGGGAACGTAACAACCCGGATCACACGACACCACCACAGGACTGCGGTCTCCTATACAGGTGGCCAAACGTTCGATCACGGACACGCACCTCTGCTTTTCGGAGCTATGTGCGTTTAGAACTGTAAAGGAAACAATCGTGAGAAAACCTGCACGCTTGAGAGTTCTCCATAATGTTCTCAAAGGTTCGTGAAGTCAACCAATTCGTATTGGGCCAGCGTGTTGGACTATGGCCTATAACCCTTCTCTGAGAGGAGTCCTGCACTCAGTGGAGATTCTGATGATAATGATGATGATGAAACCCTTACCAAGACCTAGAAAATGCTTGGCGCTTAGCCGGATTTCCGCATAGAATTCGAAATTAAAGAGATACTTATAAATGAGAGTTTTTTGTTTTAATTACCTAACTTTTTTACATTGGTTGCCTGGAAGAGATCTCTTGTAAGCATTAAAAACGCCTACGGTACTCTGTTTTATTTACTTTTTACTGGTTGACTTGCTGTAACAATACAGAATATTTCATTTATTCATTATATTTTATGGAAAACAAAATAAAAATTGCTTGTAAAAATGAAACAAACAATATTTTATTTTCAGTTTTTATTTCCTGTCTCAGGTTGGTTGCCTGAAAGAGATCACTTTTCAGCGATAAGGCTGCCTAATGTACTCTGTTTTTCTGACTTGTGTTATTCGTTGGATTTCTTTTTATGGTGTACAATAAAGACTAAGTAGGCGTTTTCTTTCATTCATTCAATCATTATTTTAATAAGTGAAGCATCAACAGTAACTAGATATAGGCCTGAAGACTAAAGTCTTCGAACAGTGCGTGTTGCTAGTGATGACGTATGGATCCGAGACATGGTCGCTAGCCTCATAAGAAGGCTCAGGATCACTCAGCGAGCGATGGAGAGAACTATGCTTGGGTTATCCCTGCGAGATCAAATCAGAAATGAAGAGATCCGCAGGAGAACCAAAGTCACCGACATAGCTCAGCGAATCGCGAAACTGAAGTGGGAATGGGCGGGGCACATAGTTCGAAGAGCTGATGGTCGTTGGGGTCCCAAGGTGCTGGAGTTGCGACCCCGCACCGGTAAGCGCAGTGTTGGCAGACCCCCCACTAGGTGGACCGACGACATCAAACGAGTCGCAGGGAGCCGCTGGATTCAGGCGGCGCAAGGCCGAAGCCTGTGCAGGTCGATGCAGGAGACCTATGTCCAGCAGTGGACATCTAAAGGTTGATAATGATGATGATGATGATGATGAGATATAGGTACTATTGTCTGATGTACTCAGTATTATTTATTTCATTTAGGCTAACTTGTGATTCTTATGATAAGTCAAGACTCTACCACCTGTTCGGAAAGCAAATTCTGCTGAGAAGAACCGCTATAAACTCAGCAGTTCTTTTTTTTACGCGCAACACAAAACGTGCTGCCCGGCCTGTGGGATACGTTTCATCGACGCGTTCTTTCGTTTGCATAATCTTTAGTGATTTAAGGTTCTTTTTCACAGCAGCGGATGAAAGATGCGTTAGACGGACCAATCACATTATTGATTCATCATCAGCAACCCATCACCGGCTCAGTACTGAGCGCAGGTCTCCTCTCGGAGAAGGGTTATAGCCCACACCACCACGCTGGCCCAATGCAAATTGGCAGACTTTACACACCTTTGAGAACATTATGAAGAACTCTCAGGTAAGCAGGTTTACTCACGATGTTTTCCTTCACCGTTGAAGCTTGTGATATTTAATTTTTTAAACGCACATATAACTTAGAAAAGCCAGAGGTGCCCGGGATCGAACCTGTGACCCCCGAACAGGAGTGAAATTGAAAGTTTGCGTAAATAATGATCTGATTGATGTGTAAAGCACGTCTCGGCTGTAGTGGAAAAGCACCTAAAACCTCGACTAACGTTGAAATGCTTTGCTTACAAAAACAAAACTCTTTATTACTATCCTTTACAAAAAAGTGTCCAGTTGCCGCGTATTTACATTATTTAAATCGTGCAATATTAATGTAAAATAAACTTTAAAACGCCGGAAAATTCTTTTTTAAAACAAACCCCAAATACGCCAGCAATTCCCTCCGCTAAAACACAAACGGGAACTAAATAACCACGTAAAGTAACAAAATTGTTACATTCACAAGCGTCCTTCGCAATTTTCAAAAAACGAGCTCAAACAAAACTATATTACTATAGTCGTAGAGACATTTGTTTGCAAAATTACTCCCAATAAGTGGCAGGATATACTAGCGACTTTAATGTCGCCTCTAGTGCCAAGAATGTGGGTTTTTATGTGAAGGAATCTGGCCACTAGAGTTAATATTATTGAATCGTCTCTGTAGTAAATAAAGCCTCATTAAAGCCACTATCTGAAAGGTGACATCTAAAAGAAATAATTTAAAAAAAATCATTTTTACGATCAAAAACACAAAATAAAGATGCATTTGAACGCTTTTTTTAGAGAAAACAATAAAATTCAAAATCTAATCTAATAACTAGCTGATGCTCGCGACTTCGTCCGCGTGAATTGAATTTTTAAAATCCCTCGGGAATTCTTTGATTTTCAGGGATAAAAAGTAGCCTATATCACTCTCCAGGTCCTCAACTATACCCATGCAAAAAATTACGTCAATCCGTGGCTCTGTTGCGGCGTGATTGAAGGACAAACCAACAAACCAACAAACATATTTTCGCATTTATAATATTACTTAGTATGATTAGCGGTTCGCTCATTTATAGGAGCAATCAAGCGCGCTGCCCAACCAAAGTAGTGGGTTTCACCAACGCATTCAATCGAATGTTAAATAGATCTTCATCCATCGTCTACGACGCTGTTTCTTTTGTCTGCAACTTTTTGTCTAGCAACATTCCGCAAAGTTTGCACCTAACCCACATTTGCGAACGGAATAATTTTTGAAAGGTTAATTGTCAAAAATGGCTGCCAAATGTGAAAAGTTGGACGAATAAAGTTTTATGGACAGTTAAAGAGATGCAAATGAGCGAAGTTTGAAGTTTTCTTGTTTAGCTTGTTTTGTTCGGCGGTGGAGGGTTAAGCGGTGGAATATCGAAGATTAATGATGCCGTCTGTTCTCTATTGCATCGGTATGAGGAATGGTTGAATGAGGCGTCTACACCGCCTTTAAAATGAAGCGTGCATTCTGAACCGTACTAGTTTATAATTTACTTTTGGAACGTAATTCCTTATCGCGCGGTACGGAAGGGAGCTAGACGGAAAAAATTAAGGACACATTTTTGAAACCGATACTTTTTTGTTGAATGTGAATTTTGCATTGTGTTCGGTATTTTCGCCTTAGAACACGGCGTCTGCATGGCCTAGTGGTAAGGGCAGTCGCCTAAAAGTTCAACGTCGATGGTTCCAATCCCAGCTCGACAGACTGAATTTTCTATTTTCAATTTTATTTTAAATAATTTCTAAATGTGGAATTTTTCCCTAATTTTTTATTGTATAAATTGGATAAAATGTTATTGTACTACTAACGCCATCTGTGAAAAAACAGTAACTCCACCAGAGTAACTCTTTGGTTTTGTAACAGTGCAATAGAAATAAACTAAATAATATAATTCATCGTAGTTAATTAATTTAATACTAGATGACACCACTAGTTTATTACAATTCCTTCACTAAAATTAATCGAAAGGAGCTACGTTCCACCCGGGTGTCCCTTGACACCTCTCAAGTTTTTTCATCATACCTATTCGAAAAACGAATATTGGCTTCAGAGGATAGCGGGAGCAAAATTTAATTTTAACCCCATGGGACTTTGCATTTCACTCTTCTGATTGGTTCCCGTGTTCGTGTTTTAGTATCTGTTTATTACTATTGCGTTCGTTGCAAAAACCTGTCAATCGCTCATTCCGTTCGAAATTCAAAAATGTTTGAGAATGTCACGATAGGTCACGTGATCAATTTGTCGATCGGATATACGCCCATACTGTATCCAACATAAATATTAATGTTTAATTATTTCATAATAATTTATTTGTGTTTTATTTAAACTTTCAATATTCGTATAGGTAATGTCTATACATAGTAGGTTGATACTCCTAGCTTTTTCTCATAGGTAATGATGAAAAATAGTGTGTGTCATTCGGGGCCAAAATTTTTTGTCCTCGGGCGGCGTATATTGAATTCCTCGCTATGCTCAGGATTCTACTTTAGAATCCCGAGCGCACTTCGCTTCGCTCTGAATTCAAAGTAACGCCCTCGGGGAACAAAAACTTTCTTTGGCCCCATATAACATAAATAACTATTTAGGTGCTGCTCAAACGTGGACACTTTTGTGTTCTTTGTCAGATACAAACTTGTTATTTTCATACAATAAATATGGAGTGGAAGTAACTGGACAGAAAAAGTGTCTAGGTACGTTTGCGCAAATGCTGGTTGATGTCATATTTATTGCATGCAAATAAAATATTCAACTGTAGCTTGTATCCGACACAGGACTCGCGTTTACGCAGCGCCTAAGTCAAAGAACAAAAACATTTAAAAAAGAGCATAATATTTTCTACTCTTAAGCCCAATTTATGTTTTTGCAGCACACATTGCGATGTTTCTTATTGGGCGTGGCACGTAGTTCAAAGAACATAAGTTATACACAGTAGGCTCTCGCTGGAAGTAATGTCTGGTATAGGCCACTGCATACAAGCGGCACAAAACCGAGGCATGTGGAAATTCACCCAAGAGTCTTATTTATAGCTGTAGACATTCATAGTTGACGACGATTTCAGATTTAAATTGTGTTGAGATATGATATTCTAGCCGAATTAATATTCCTCTCTGAATAGAGCCACTCATAAAGGGATGGGTAAAAGCATAAATCAACTCGCTAAAACTACCCCTTTCCAACCCCACCGCAGCGAGATAATTAAGACATTATTAAAATGACAAACTTGTACCGTACCCTCAGATTAATCATTCAATATCGGTCTTTTGTACCTCCTGTTTAATACGGAATAATGCATGCTCCGAATAGGGGGTTAGTAATAATGATTGACGCTTCGCTAACAAGCCTAATTAAATTAAACCAATACAGCGTGTATTGCGTTGGATTAAAGTTTACATTGCTATGTTTTGGTGTTGTCAATGTAACGTAATTTGCATTATGTTTCTTGTTTATTGGCTTATAGGGATTATAGGGATTACAGCGTATCGGATGGTATTACAAGTATTAAGGTTATTTGATTTGAATATAATAGTGATAAAAAGTACGTTAAGTTTAATCTATAAAGATAGCGATGAACTACGACCCGACCTAAGACGATCCTAGAGGTACAAACTTTAGCCTCTTTTTCGAGGGATCTTAGGCACGCATCTTGAGCTTTTCGGAGCTATGTGCATTTTAATAAATTAAATATGACTTGTTTTAATGAGGAAGTAAAACATTGTGAGGAATCCTGAACTTCTGAGAGTTCTCCATAATGTTGTCAATGGTGTGTGAAGTAAGTTTTCTAAGTTATATTGGGCAAGCGTGGTGGACTATAGCTTACAAAACTTCTCTAAGAGAAGACTTGCGTTCAGTAGTGAGCCGTTGATGGACTACTGATGATGATAATGACGATGCTCTATATCATCACCATTCCTTGGAAGCCAAGATTCACTTTGTGTTACTAAGCCAACAAAATAAGAAGGTAAGTAGGTACATAACAATGTATTTTGCTTAATGACCTAGAAAGAAGCAGATGCATTGAACAAAGTTACAGCAGTCAAGAAATCGCGTCAGTAAATCTCGAACAAATTTCGCCCTAAACATAATTGAATTTGCGCAGAATATCTTGAAACGTTGAATAATTCAAACCAGTATGATGCAGTTTATACTGCATAAAACTGGTTTGAGTTATGATGATAATAATAATTCCTACGTCAAAGCTGTCAATGTTATTTTTGAGGTTATATTTCGATTTTTCGGATTTCGGAGAATTGCGGATGCATACATACATTTTCGTCGCTAACTAAGGGCCTCATAAGTAGGCTCAGGACCGCTCAGCGGGCGATGGAGAGAGCTATGCTCGGAGTGTCCCTGCGGGATCGAATCAGAAATGAGGAGATCCGGAGGAGAACCAGAGTCACCGACATAGCTAAGCGAGTCGCGATACTGAAGTGGAAATGGGCGGGGCACATAGTTCGAAGAGCTGATGGTCGTTGGGGTCCCAAGGTGCTGGAGTGGCGACCCCGCACCGGGAAGCGCAGTGTTGGCAGACCCCCCACCAGGTGGACCGACGACATCAAACGAGTCGCAGGGAGCCGCTGGATTCAGGCGGCGCAAGACCGAGGCCTGTGGAAGTCCATGCAAGAGACCTTTGTCCAGCAGTGGACGTCTATCGGTTGATAAAGAAGAAGAAGAAGACATACATTTTTACATCCAAGTATTGATACATCTATTGATACATCTTAATATATATAAATTACGTGTCACGTACGATGGACTCCTAAACTACTTAACCGATTCTTATCAAACTTCGTAACTATCTGTAATTTGGTCCAACTTGAAAGATAGGATAGTTTTTATCTTAATATTAATTTAATCTATTATACCTACTGGGTCACATCAACGCGTGGCTGGGTCAGCTAGTTGATAGATAAAAAGTAGTCCCTAGCATCTGTGCTAGGAAAACCTGTGTTGCAGAAGGTAGTTCCTTCCAGCAATAATATAATGTAATTATGAAAAACTTAAGCTACTATCGAGTGTGTGTGTGTGTGTGTATATATTGTCGACAGGTTTTAACATGCAATAAAAGATTCGCCCACTCGCTTGGCTTGGACAAGGCGGCCCCACACGGTGGTCCCTACATTGATTCCAACGACTAATAGTTTTCGCTGGACGCAGCTAACTGTATCCAACGGCTCCCAACGTTTGATGTCGTCGGTCCACCTAGAGGGGGGTCTGCCAACACTGCGCTTCCAGTGCAGGGTCGCCACTCCAGAACCTTGTGACCCCAACGACCATCAGCTGTCTAAAAATTATTGCTACAGTGAGACGATCGCAATTATTGCCCGATTGACCGGTATTTGTAGCAGTGATAGCCTAGTGGTTAGGACTATGGTGTCCTATTTGGGGGGTCGCAGGTTCGATCCCGAGTACGCACCTCTGACTTTTCGGAGTCAAGTGCGTTTATGCAATTAAATATCACTTGCTTCAACGGTGAAGGAAAACATCGTGAGGAAACCTGCACACCTGAGAGTTCTTCATAATGTTCTTGAAGGTGTGTGAAGTCCGCCAATTCGTATTGGGTCAACGTGGTGGACTATGGCCTATAACCCTTCTCTGTGAGGAGACCTGCGCTCAGTAGTGAGCCGTTGATGGGTTGCTGATGATGATGACCGGTATTTTCTCACTATTGGTTACAATGCTTATAAGCATCTATAGATCTATCATCTATAGATGCAGCAAGAATCCCATTAATTCAGCCAATCAGAGGTGACAAGACAATTAATTAATTTTAGACAATTCAACTGCAGTTTTCGAACTATGCGCCCTCCCATTGCAATTTCAGCTACGCGACTCTCTGATCTATGTCGTTAATCTCATGATCTTTCTTTCTCATAAGGAGCTCCTCATTTCAGATTTAATCACTAGAAACGCACTGTTCAACGACTTAGGTCTTCAGGCACTAAGGGATTTTAGACGAAAAGACATATAGTTTCAAAGATTCCCGAATGCAGCCGAGTTGATTTGGTAGATATTTTTTCCGAAATTAGACCACGCTACATCTTGTTTCTCGTACAACCTCCTGCCAGAAATACATAACACTATTCTAATTCTTCAATAGTGATAGCCTAGTTAGTGGGTAGGACTGTCGTCTCCTATTCGGAAGATCGCAGGTTCGATCCTGGGCTCCCGGGCGGACCTCTGACTTTTCAGAGTTATGTGCGATTTAGCACTTAAATATCACATGCTTCAACGGTGAACGAAAAAATCGTGAGAAAACCTGCACATCTGAGAGTTCTCCATAATGTTCTGTTCTCCATTAATGATCAACAAAAATATTTCTACCTCGCCGTGGGATCTGCTGTGACCACGCAAATTCAAACCGTTTTTAAACCTACTGGCTTGCCGTGGGAAATTGTAAATTCTTGTAAAATTTTGCTATAAAAGAAAATTGGTATGTATCTATGTAATGGCGCCTTACGGAAGGATATTATTTTCTGGAGGCGGCCGGAGGCCCCCATGGCTTCGAGATATATATCGCAAATAACTTTAGCCCAACGCAATAAATAATTCGGTGCTCGCTGGCAGATCCCATGGCAGTATACAATCATCGGCGGGTCGGAAGTCATTCCATATCTCCACTGTAGAACAGATCTTCCGATGACGTCAACAAAAGTATAAATATCACAGAAGCTCTTGAAAATATACGAATACATAGAGTATCTAAATCCAACCGCACACTGACCCGTAATTCAATTATGCGTTCAGTAGTTCGTTCACCTCACTCACTCACCGCTTGTCTTGTATATATTGCCGTACCCATTTGTAGGGCTAAACCGTTATAGTTACTTGTACTAACAGTGATGTATGTTTGTACTTATTTAAGGCTTAAGCAATGTTAGCCTTTGGATTAAGACTTTTGCTTCCTGTTCGGGCGGTCCACGCATAGGAATCACGACTAAACGGTTTGATTTCAGACCCCTGACTTTTCTGACTTCTCTGCCTTTCCAGAGTTATTTGCGTTTTAAGGAATTAAATCTTTAAATAGAATAGAATAGAATTTTTTATTCAAATGAACATTTATACAAGTGTTTTTGAATCGTCGATGAGTCTACCACTGGTTCAGAATGCCCTTCCTGCCGAGAAAAACCAGCAAGACTCTCGGCGAATGCTCTTTTTAAAACTTTGATTAATGGATTGAGATGATGATGATAGTGATAATCATGGGGTCCCAAGCCCCATTTTCAGTCGAGCCAAATCCTTACTATCCTTATTTAATACTAGCTGATACCCGCGACTTCGTTCGCGTGGATTAAGGTTTTGTACTCCCGCGGGAACTCTCTTATTTCCCGGGATAAATAGTAGCCTATTTGCTATTCCAGACTACAATCTATCTGTAACAAATGTCAGCCAAATCGGTTCAATCGTTGCGACATGATTGAGTAACAAACATACAAACTTTCACCTTTGTAATATTCTAGCTTCTGCCCGCGACTTCGTCTGCGTGGACCTCAGAATTTGATCCAAAAAAAAAAAATTATAAATGTGAAAGTAATAAAAATGGAATAAAATTTACACCCATGCTATCGCTTGCGCTGTAAGCAATAGAAAAAATAGCTGCAGTTTTGCGTTTCAGCTGTTACGTATTTAGAGTAAGAGATATTCGGCGCGACAAACGTTATTGCTTATATGAAATCCGCAAGACTTAACCGCTCCCGTGTTTTAAAAATTAAGGCAGCGCCATCTAGTGAAAGTTTGAGGGATTGGAATAAAAAGTAGCATAATGTCTTTTTCCATGTTTTTTGTTTTCTGCCCATGGGGCTTCGCTCGTAAAAAATAAAATAGAATAGAAAAAAATGTGTTTGTTTGTTTGTCCTCTCTTGGCGCTTCAAAATAATTCAAAATTCAAAATGTTCCTGTAGGATAGATAATAATTGCATAGAAATATTGTTCCGCTTTCACGCCTTAATCGTTGAACCCAATTTGTTGAAATTTGGTACAGAGATAGATCCGACCTTAAAGAAGGACATAGGCTACCTTTTATCCCGACTCCTCAAGTGGTTCCCGTGGGAAAAATCAAAAATATATATGGGCGAAGCGCAGATAGCTTTGAAATTATAGCGGATTATAGGGATAGTTTGTAGTCAGAAAAGTGGCATAGGTTACTGTTTATCCCGGAAAAACATCTTATTCCTACGGGAAAACACGTTTAGAGCGTGTTAACCGAATTACACGCGGACGAAGTTGCGGGCGAAAAGCTAGAATGATATAAAAATGAATTACTGGTTCGCTTCGCTCGTTAACAATTTTTAATCTTACCACAGGAACTATTTGAGAGATCGGTATAGAAAGTATATACCGGTATAGAAAGTATAGCCTTTTCAATAGCATAGGTGACATGCATACCAAATTTCAAAACTGTCTGCCCGCGGCTTAGCTCGTAAAAAAATTTCAATTTTCCCTCGGGAACTACTTAAGGAATCGGGATAAAAGGTAGCCTATGTTCTTTTCCATGTCAAAGGCTACATGCATGCCAAATTTCATCCAAATCCGTTCAGCCGTTATTGCGTGATTGAGTAACAAACATCCAAACATCCAAACATCCAAACATCCAAACATCCACACTTTCACATTTATAATATTAGTAGGATTATACTTAAATACGAAAGTGTGTTTGTTGGTTTGTCTTTTAATAGCGGAGCATCGGAGCAACGGGTCGACGTAATATTGCATAGATATAGTGTGACAAAGGCTACTTTTTACCCCTGAAAATCAAAGAGTTCCCGCGGGATTTTAGTAACTAAATCCACGCGGACGAAGTCGCGGGCATCAGCTAGTAAGTAGGTAATATTTACTAATGTGGCCCTTTGAATACAGACTTATAGAACCTTATTTTTATTCCATTCACGTAATTTTCGGTGGAAATAATTTTGATGGTGGCACCCAGCCCGGTTTTGTTTTTGATTGACCTATTTGCCGGTGAATGGATGAACGAATGAAAGGGACATAAATTATGCTGCTTTCTTATTAATTACTTGCTAGTTTCCTTTGAAGCTGGTTTCTGGTTTATGCTCTATAATAATATGTATAATTAGGAAAATGACCGCATAAGGTTTGCTAAATAAATTCCATCTCTATGAAGTAATGTCTATATCACCAAACTCTAATGCTTAGAAGCGCAATAGTCAACGCAGTGATAAGCCATTTTAGTAAGCCCTTAAAGGCAGACTGCGCAGTATCTCGCTTTAGTACGACGAACTCTCAGAAAATTATTAAAAAGACATACTGTGCTATGAAATGGTGTCTTAATTCGTCACAATAACCATCAAAAACGTAATTATCGGTACCCGTACAGAAAGTAGTTATATGGCAATCACACATTCATTCTTTGTTTTGAGCCTAACTTTGGAGCGGAACTTTGTTAGAAATTTCTTTTCTAAGCGTCACCGTTCGATGGTCTATTTTATTTCTACCGGTTAATTTTGAAATAATCACTGGTCTACTATTTATTGGGCACAGGTCTTCTCACCATTGAGAACATGAAGTAGAACTCTAAGGCATGCAGGTTTCTTCGCGATGTTTTCCTTCACTGAATAAGAATAGAATAGAGATATTTTTATTCAAATAAACTTTTTGCAAGTGCAATCGTCGATGAGTCTACCACTGTTTCGGAATGCCCTTCCTGCCGAGAAGAACCAGCAAGAAACTCGGCGGTTGCTCTTTTCAAAACAAATTTACAATACAATAGATACTATGCTATGTATCCAGTGTTTCCACAATGAGGGGAAATTCCAAAAATGCATACTACTTACAATTATTCAATACATATTAAGATGGGCAGACAGAAAGTAGCCCCATTCCCGCCGGCGGAACCCGTTCACGAGCATGAGCATGACCCAGCCATTGCTTCGGTCAATCATGTTTGAGGGAACGTGACCAAAGCAAGCGATAATATTATTTAATTGTTAAAACGCACATAACTCTGAATATGAGATGCATCCCTGATATCGAACCCCAGACTCTTTGGAAAGGCCGAGGTCAAACCACTAAGCTATCATCGCTGTTTTCAAAGTAATAGTGCAGTATTATAAGCCTCTAAAAGCTACCAAACTCAGCTAGTGTTGAGATTCTCGACCTTTTCAATCTGCAATTGTTTTTACCAATCCAGGGCCTATACTACCAACGCTCAGGTAAGAAGTATTATTTCAAAATACTAAATAGTTTTGACATGTCACACAATGTCAAGTAATTACGTATAATTTAATTTTAGGTTTTCATTGTACGACGTATCAAAACAAAATTGAAATAGTACTGCTTTAAGTGCCTGTTTAACCACCTTCAAGTTTTTAGCCATCAAATATATTTGGCGTTTTGAAAAGTTATGTATGGGCTATATGTCAACATGTCAAAATTTCATGGATAAAATTTACTTGAAGTTGGTGAAAGAGGTCCTAGGCGTTGGTAGTATAGGCCCTGCTCACAGTCAAAGCCTGCTCAAAGTAAAAAAAAAGTAAAAAAAAATATAAATATTATAAAGTCAAGGAGAATTAACAAATAAATAAATTACTTCAGTTTCAGTATGTGAAAATGTTTGACCACTTCACTTTCCCTATAGGCTTAGTTTTCGTATTGGTATTTTACGAGCTTACGAGTATCGCCAATCATAAAACTGGGGCCAAGTTTTACGATTTTGTACGGTGAAAAATCTTGTGTACTCGTTTGTAAAGATGATGTTGATAGTTTAGATGGGTATATTTGAGGATTATTGTAGTGTATTTATTTTTTGGTAATATGACAGATGTAATATCTGACATATTGATTGAAATTGTTCGTATATAATTTAGGCCCGCTTGCAGAAACGCCGAGCTAGTTAACCCAGGAATAAATTTGTAATTTTGACAGAAGCTGTATACGAAATCTGTCAAATCTGTCTTTTTAACCCAGAGTTAGCAGCTAGCTCGTCTCTAACGGCGCTTCTGCAAGCGGGCCTTAATATACTTAAAAAATTCTTTTTAAAAAAACGGACTTCAAACTCCCGCGCCACTATACAAAATATATAATTTATTGTTTAATATTTTAAAAACCGCTCGACCGATTTCGATGAATAGGACCACCTGGGAAGTATAAACTTTCAAACAAAAAAAGAATTTTCCAAATCGGTTCAGGCGTCTTCGGAGTAATCAGTGAACATACATAAAAAAAGATTCCGATGAATTGATAACCTCATCTTTTTTTGAAGTCGGTTATAAATGTAGTTTACGTCACCCAGACCATAACATCGAATCGACTAAAACCTCATTCATTAAAATCGGCTCAGTAGTTTAGGCGTTACGGTGAATACTTAAATAAAAAATTAAGTGACACTCGGGGACTACCGCGGTAAAGCTATTTCATAGAATTTTTTATCAACTTATGGTATTATAATATTTATGCAATATTTCTTTATGCATAGTAAAAATTATGCAAAAAAAAAACAAACAAACAAGAAAAGCGAACTGTCACTACTTCGCAAGTGAGATTCGAACCTGCGACATCGGCGCTCGAAAGCGGCCGCTCGCCCATTGCGCCAAATAGGGCTACTTGAGAACCTCTAAAATGTTGAACGCTTACTGAACGACGGTGTTAGTTTTTTTTCGTTACGGGATTTCTTGATTCGGTCGCCGCGCTCAAACTGTTTGTCCTACTTCAAAGCCCGCGATAAAAGCTATGCAATAGCTTAAAACATACATAAATAAACTGCTAAAAATAATAACCCACTCTTGGCTTTAAAAAAAAAAGCAAGTAAAAAGTCCGGTAAAAATTAAGCAAGTTTAAAGTGAGCTCCTCAAACTTATTACTTCAACGCTTATTTTCACTTACTTTTCACTTACCTATTTCGTGTTCCATTCAAAATTATCTTACTACGCAGATCCCAAGGCTCACAAAAACCAGCCTTATCTCTCACCGTATTTCGTAGGTTGGCTACGGTTTTATCACTAAGGTCTACGAGCTACGAGGCCACCCGCTACGGAATAGCTACGTATGCTACGAAACTTGATCTGATAAGAACGAGAAATTACGAGTGTCGTGCATTGTATTCTAAATTCTATTCGTATGTGGTAGAGTTCAAAATAAGCTAGAATGGTTAATCAGTACTCTACAGACTAAGTATAGTTTAATAATGGAACTGATTTTTACCTAGAAGCTAATGATCGCAAGTAATTGCAATTAAAACCTTCAATCACAAAAGTGATGTAAGGCTTGGATTTATATTACACCATGCTATAATAATCACAACGCTCGTTTTAATATTTATTAACAACAAAAAAACTTGAGAGGTGTCAAGGGACACCCGGATGGAACGTAGTTCCTTTCGATTACATTGTGTTCGGTATTTTCGCGGTACAATAATGGGTCTCCGTAGCCTTGTGGCTTCTGCAGTCGCCTAACAGCCAAAGGTCAATGGTTCGAATCCCAGCTCGACAGTCACAAGGCTACGGAGACTCAATATTGTACCGCGAAAATACCGAACACAATGTTACATTCACATTCAACAAAAAAGTGTCGGTTTCAAAAAAGTATCGAGTGTCGGTTCCTTATTTTTTTCCGTCTAGCCCCCTTCCGCACCGCGCGATAAGGAACTACGTTCCAATAAATCTATCAACCAGAAATCGAACCCGAGACTACCATGAAAACTCATATTGGCACTGCACCAGAGAGGGTGTCAATCGTAATTTTTTAGGGACACTCACATTATAATGTCTCACTTAGTAAAGTGCTTTACACGCTCATTAGAAATTTGACTCTATTACCTGTAATAAAAGTCGCTTTTCCTATAGACGCACGAATCGATGTACCTGAATGTATCGGCGGAGATGGCAAGGTTTTATTGTGGGAGAGCGCTATAAACATGATGTACTGCGCGCCAGTTTATACGTGTTTTATGTGCACGTGTGAAATCGCATCGTAAACGCGCGCCGGGTTATTTAGGAGGCTGACACACTGGCCGACTGATTGACTGTAAATAACTACCCGAATTATTAATAACTAGCTTCGTCCATGAGCAGTTTATTTTATTAATAACTAGCCCATGCCCGCGACTTTGTCCGCGTGGATTTAGTTTTTAAAATCCCTCGGGAACTCTTTGATTTTCCGGGATACAAAGTAGCCTATGTCACTCTCCAGGTCCTCAACTATACCCATGAAAAAATTCACGTCGATCTGTAGCCCTGTTGCGGCGTGATTGAAGGACAAACCAACAAACCAACAGACTAACAAATTAACAAACCAACAAACCAACAAACCAACAAACCAACAAACCAACAAACAAACACACTTTCGCATTTATAATATTAGTAAGGATTCCGTGGATTTTTTTTGGGATAAATGGTATAACCAAGTCCTATGCAAAAAATCACGTCGATTCGTTGCTCCGTTGCTGCGTGATTGAAGGACAATTCAACTAACATTCGCATTTATAATATTAGAAGGGACTTGGTTTTGTTCCCCACTTCTTCTGCGTGGTGTTAAGTTTTTTTATGAAAACCTAGCAGGAACCCCTGTTTTTTTTGGTTATGGTCCCCTGGTTATGATAGGAAATAGTCAGGTCTGCACACTAACGGACTGATTGGCTTAAATAACTAGCCGAATAATTGATAACTAGCTTCGTCCATGTGGAGTTAGATTTATTAAAATTCCGTGGAAAGTCTTCGTTTTTTTTCGGGATAAGAAGTGGCCTGTGTCACACCTCAAATCTTCGACTACACCCCTGCAAAACATGTGAAGCCGTTGCTGCGTTGCTGCGCGATTGAATGACGAACCCATAAACCAACAAACCGACACATTTTCGAATTTATACCTACTATTGATAAAGACTAGCGACTTCATCCGCGTGGAGTTAGTTTTTAATAATCCCGCGGGAACTCTTTTGTTCTACGGGATTAAAGTAGCCTTTGTCACTACTCAAATCCTCCACTATAACCAAAAATTGCGTCGATTCGTTGCTCTGTTGCCGCGTGATGGAAGACCAGAGACAACTAAAAAATTAAGTGGCACTCGGGGACTGCCGCGGTAAAGCTATTGCATAGCATTTTTTATCAACTTATGCAATTATAATATTTATACAATATATTTTTTGCATAATAAAAATTATTCAAAAAATAATTAAAAAACAAACAAACAAGAAAAGCGCACTGTCACTACTTCGCGAGTGAGATTCGAACCTGCGACATCATACACCATACGGTAAAGAAAGCAGCCGCTCGCCCACTGCGCCGAACAGAGCTACTTGTGAACCTCTAAAATATTGAACGCTTACTGAACGACGGTGTTAGGTTTATTTTCGTTACGGAATTTCTTGATTCGGTCGCCAAGCTCAAACTGTTTGTCCTAGTTCAAAGCCCGCGATGAAAGCTATGCAATAGCCTAAAAATTACACATCTAAATCACCAATTCTGAAGAAAGAAATTAGTACTAACCTACTTATGTAACTTTACAACGCCCTAACGGGGCCTCATGTAATCTAACAATATATGTAATTAAGTGGGCATACATGAATGCAAATAATAATAATAAATAATAAATAATAGAATCTCGTACTTTTAAAACCACTGTGCCAGGGAGAGAATAGATTAAATCTAATCAGTTTCGAGAAGTAAAACTGTTACATGACGAAAGTTACACAGGAATCGTTAAGTCCTCCGACATAATTACAAACTCCAATAACAATCCTGATTCTTAATTGCATCACTTCGCGAACAAAATCGTGAAACAATAGCAAACATTTCGGCGAAAGCGTCTCGAAATTTAATTTCAAATTTTTCTACTTCGGAAGATTAATGATTTGTCAAAGTTTGCTAATTTTCGTTCAGTTGTTTTAATGAATTTCTTCCCTTGTCACGGCTTGTACCCAGTTTGCGTCGCCTCCGATTAAAGTCATCTATTGTTTTAATTCTTACTTTTATTTATTTGGCGCAAGTAAAGAGGTTATGTCCAGACTGGTAACATTGAAAGCGCCGTCATATAAGATGATTTTTTATGCAAATTGATAGTTAATAATTAGGTAAAAAAATAAGCTTAATAAGTGTTAATTTGAGAAGCCGAAAAGATGTAAAAAAAAAATTAAAAATACAAAAATCCATTACCGCGTCATCGCGGATATGTATTAATTAAATTTGTAGTGTATTCGATAGAAAATTTTGTGCTCTTTCGTGTTATGATGCAAGAGATGTTGAATCCACAATACACAATAGCACAGAATAATAACTAGTAACTAGCGTACAGAAGCTTTACTTCGCAATGGTTTTCAAAGAAATATGTACTCAATCTGATAAACAATATGATTTAATTTAGCTCGCGTTCCAGTCGAGCATGTGTTCATTTACATACCTACCAAATTTTTTTTGAGGGAATATGGGCCTTAACTCACTGGACTACGGTTCTTAATAAGTTATACGTGGTTATACGTATTGAAAGAGCCGCGGACTAGGGTTGCCTACTTCGAGAAACTACTTACGCCATCTAGCGCACAGCACGAGCGTTTACTCCTACTTGTGGCGGGCCATTGGCGGGCAACGCGCAGCAGGCAGCGCCGAGTAAATACTTTTAGGGTATTGGAATAGTACTTTGTTCAACAAGGGGAGAAAGGGCTTGTAGTTTGAATTAATTTCATTTCAAATAGGAACATAATGTAATCCAAATCAAAGTAGATTTTACCTGTCAGCGTCTTTAGGCAACGAAAAAAAAGTTAAATTTCGATCACCATCCGTATTTAAACAATTAAATACTGCACAGTATCTTTTTGCTTTTTTTCGTTTTGTGTCTATCTTGCAATTATTGAGAAAGTTGAACGTGGTCGAACTTTTTTCGTTTGCAGCAGCCTACTAGATTGGCCCTTGCGCAAGGGCCGCCGCCTGTAGGTATGTTTTTAATACCTACACGCGGAGTGACACAGGCCTGACAATAGAAAGGCTTTTTAATTAGCTTTTTTGATGTTATAAATTAGCATAGCTGAAATAACTACCTCCTGTCTCAGTTCACTAAGGCTATATTTAAATCTATAACTTTTTAATCTTTAATTTTTTATCTGTTCATATGAGTTAGCCTAGAAATTATTCCGCTTTGCACGTTAAAGAGAACTTTAAACAAAGACTAGAATTTAATGAGTTAGCCTCGAAGCCTCCGAGCTAAACGGCTTAATGCGAAAGCCTTTTAAAAGATAAAGAAATTATAAAATTAAAAATCTTTTGAGATGCAATTATGTTTTTAACAAAGTATTTCTAAAGAAATAAGTATCTACTTAATCAACAATAGCAAATGAGAACTACCAATAAAAATTCAGTTAGCAGTTATAGTGATACCTGCTTACATGCTACAGCGTCAAAATGCGTCAATCAAATCCAAAATCTAAATCCAATCCAAGGTCCAAAAAAGATGAGAGCAGCCATGTTAATCATAGATTAAATTATAGAGTTTGCATGGTTGCATTTTGTTTTTGGTTGCAAAAAAGGCATTATGTTTTCAGGTTTCTCTATATATGTATGCGAGTTAATTCCACCATGATTTCTGAATGCTTAATCAGATTTGGATGTGTGGGTTGTCGTTACATCTACCCGAGTGAGGCTAGCTGTAAATTTTTCAATTACAATTAATATGGCGGCTATAAGGCGCCATTTTAAAATGTGAAAACAAAATTTTTTCTTCAATTATTTATTTTTGCAGTTGATATCGTTAAAGCAATTGGGTTTTGTTTTTATTTAATAACTTACTTGTTCTAACGCGTTAGTCTGTGGGACCCTTTATACTCATAATTTGAAGCAGATGAAGAACTCAAATTAAAATTTTGGCAATAGTTCCCGACAAACAAATGCTTGCTGCCTCGCTGAGTCGCTGCACTTCAACGGAATGAAGTTTTCCTTCGAGAGTTGTTTAAATTTTCTTCGAGTTTTCGCCTTCCGAATTAAACTGAAGGAGAGTTGCGAAGTAACAATTGAGATGGATGCTTGAGCGAAAAATGTTTATTATGCAACTAGCTTTTGTCTATGACTTCGTTCACGTGGATTTCTCTTCTTCTTCTTTATCACACACACACACACCTACGAATGTTTGTATGCTTGACTATGTCGGAGAAAGCACTGGCAGCTATCATACGAGTATATAAACTCAGTTTAGCTGCCAGGGCCGCATTACGTTTATTGTTCCTAATGTACATTCTTTTGTGGCAAATAAAAAATAAATCATTATTATTATCAACCGACAGACGTCCCCTGTTGAACAGAGGTATCTTGCATGGACTTCCACATGCCTCGGTCTTACGCCATTGCATCCAGCAGCTCCCTGCGATACGTTTGATGTCTTTGGATTGTGGTTATCGTGGATTTAGGTATTTCAAAATTTCGTTTACTCTTATCACTTCGGGAACTTTAAGTGCATAAACGTACATGACCCGAACAGGAGATCGCTACTACTACTAGGTATACGAGTGTCTCTGGAACTAATGATATTGCAAATGGCGCACCAACCTATGATTTTACAACTGACCTCTTTAATGAATCTATGATTTCATATGAAATCATAGGTCGGTGTGCCATTTGCAATATTATTAGTTCCAGAGGCACTCGTTCGTCAAATGTGGCGCGATCAAGTGCTATCAAATTGATCCATAATTTAAGCTGTCATCTGTATAGGGGCAGTCTGTATAGAATAGAATAGAATAGAAATATTTTTTATTCACATAAACTTTTTACAGGTGCTTTTGAATCGTCTGGCTCTACCACTGGTTCGGAATGCCCTTCCTGCCGAGAAGAACCAGCAAGAAACTCAGCGGTTGCTCTTTTCAAAACAAATTTACAATACAGTAAATACTAAGCTATAATTATATATAATTATATATATATATATATTATATGCAGTGTTTCCACAATGAGGGAAGTTCCAAAAATGCATACTGACTGCCCAGACATAAAGTAGCCCCATTCCCGCCGGTGGCACCCGTTCTCGAGCATGACACATGACCCAGCCGTTGCTTCGCTCAACCATATTTGAGGGAATGTAATTAAAGAGATTAGTAACTGCAGCTGAAAATTTAACAAAACCTAATAACTTTTTGCCCTGACCGTAAAGATATTACTCGGAATCATAGAGAATAACAAAACGACACTGAACACAGTATAAATCCAAAGATTCAAGATACAAAGACTCAACAAAAGGGAAACTTACGACACATTGCCAAAGAAATATAAGTGCAATATCAACCCCAGTCGAATCCTTTGAGCATCACATAAGACTTGCCACAACCACTTTACGATGACACTTGATAAAGCAACTTTACTTGCTCATATGAAGGGAGCTGGAGTTCATTATAAAGTGGCACGTTAACGCCCGCCAGAATACCTTGGCCTATCTAATAGGAATACAAAACCCCGATGTGATCCAAATGGACAGAGACAGAAAGGGGTAAGGAAGGTCTAGTTTTGCTGGCGCAGCGCACAGTATATCAAGAGAGAAAATTGTTCTCTGCGGACTTCGGATAGTTAAAAAAGAATTGTGGGATATATTATATGTTAAACTGTTTTGTACGTTGTTATCTATACGGTAGGGTTTAAAATTAAACGAGGTTGGAAGAATACCAACTCATTTAGTTGCTAGTTTTGTTCTTATTAAGCCGTATTCAAATACCATTCAAAAATCCTTTTTCGTGTTGTTCAAATAATACTCGCGTGGGTGGAAACAGTAATTTAGTGTCATATTAGTTTTTTTAAATGATTTCACAAGCTTATGTATAACTAACTAGCTTTTGCCTACGACTTCATCAGAGTGGTTAGGTTTTTGAAAATTCCGCGAGGTCCCTTTGTTTTTCCGGGATAAAAAGTAGGTTTTGTCACTCTTCAGATCCATATCTACACAATGCAAATAATCACGTAGACCTTAAGGTATCTCTTTTGTGGCGTGATTGAAGGACAAATCAAACAAACCTTTTTTCGCATCAAAATTACTTATTTTATGTAGTGGTTCTTATGAAAGTTTAAGCTCTACAACCGTTTTGGAAAGAAGATTCAGCTGAGAAGAGCCATAATCAACTGAGAAGAGCCGTTATAATTAGCAAGGACATAAATGAAAGTAAAGAAAAACCACGCCCATAAGATGGAGCACTCGTTTATCAAAATCCCTTTGAACAGCAAATAATTTATTTCTTCGCTCACGATAAGTTCGATTTCTCAAATTTTACCCCCTTAGGGGTTAAATTTTGAAAAATTCTTTCTTAGCGTATGCCTACGTCATAATAGCTATTTGTATGCCTTTCAGCCCGATCCGTCCAGTGCTTTGAGTTGTGCGTTAATAGATTGGCCAGTCAGTCAGTAAGTCAGTCTCCTTTTCCTTTTATATATTAAAGATAAATGTTTTTATATTATTTTATTGCTGCAGGACAACCTCTGAGTTTCTTGCCGGCTCTTCTCAGCAGAATCCGCTTTCCGAACCGGTGGTAGAGTCATGACGCGTCATAAGAGCCACAGGTTGGCCTACGTGAAATAAATAATTTTCAATTTTCAATTTTTAGAATTAATTTTCTCAAGTCTTTTTTAATTTTAAGTTCCCAAACTCTTTGATATTTATTTATAAAAATCATATCCTTTATAAATTTCATCGATGGCTAATTCACATAAAGGGTGCTGCTGGAAATTTCGACCGGAATTAATTAGCGAATTTTCTTCGGAACTTTTCGCTTTGAACTTTTTATGTTATGGCAGTATTTGAAGATTTTTTCCCACTCAAAGTCGTTTGCTAATTAGGGTAATTTTTATGATAACCCGAAAACTTTTAAATATACAACAAATACATTTGTAATTTCGATTAGGCCTAAATTTCAGGTTCTTTTTGAAGCATTTTCTCGAGAAATAGATATTAGAAGCGTATGAGAAATTCAGCAGTAACTTATTTTGAAAAAAAAGTTAAAGTTAAAAAAGTTAAAAACATTATAGTTAAAGTACATATTAATAATATTAAAGAAAATCCTCTTCTTAATCAACCTATAGACGTCCACAGCTGGACGAAGGTCTCCTCCATGGACTTCCACAGGCTTCGGTCTTGCGCCGCCTGAATCCAGCGGCTCCCTGCGACTCGTTTGATGTCGTTGGTCCACCTAGTGGGGGGTCTGCCAATACTGCGCTTCCCGGTGCGAGGTCGCCACTCCAGCACCTTGGGACCCCAACAACCATCAGCTCTTCAAACTATGTGCCCCGCCCATTTCCACTTCAGTTTCGTGACTTGCTAAGTTATGTCGGTGACTTTGGTTCTCCTGCGGATCTCCTCATTTCTGATTTGATCTCGCAGGGATACTTCGAGCATAGCTCTCTCCATCGCCCGCTGAGTGACCCTGCGCTTTCTTAGAAAAGAATAGAATAGAATAGAAATGTTTTAGAATCGTCGATGAGTTTACCACTGGTTCAGAATGCCCTTCCTGCCGAGAAGAACCAGCAAGAAACTCGGCGGTTGCTCTTTTCGAAACAAGTATACAATTCAATACATACTATGCTATGTATGCAGTGTTTCCACAATGAGTTCCACAAAAGCACACCTAATTATAATTCAACACATGTTAAGACGGGCAGACAGAAAGTAGCCCCATTCCCGCTGGTGGCACCCGTTCACGAGCATGACGCATGATCCAGCCATGGCTTCGCTCAGCCATAGTTGAGGGCTTATGAGGCCCATAGTTAGCGACTATGTCTTGGATCCGTACGGACGGGAAAACTAGTCCCAAATAAATTTGATTTTCTGAATGTACCTTAAATACACTACACTGTGACTTAATAGCCTTAAGACTAAATCTATATTTAGTATTACTTAAGTTTTGTCAAATTTGGTATTTTTTTTCTCTGTATATTATAATATACAGAGAAAAAAAATACCAAATATGACAAAACATAAATGTTACAAGGTAAATAAATAAGAATAAATATATCCAAACATAACTTAGCCAGCGGCGTGCAGTTAACTCTTTCGCCCATAAAAGTAAACAATATATTTTAAAGTGCACATCAAACTGACACAAACGGGCGAAGCCAGTCAACCGTTAACCGAAACGGTTAAATAATACAAGCTTCGCGCCGCCACTCCGCGCGGCAGGTGTCGTTATGAGCGAAATGTATGCGGAAGATCGCACCGAGCTTCATAAATGAGGGTGGGTGATGAGGGGCATTATATAAAAAACTAGCTGATGCCCGCGACTACGTCCGCGTTTAGTTTTTACAATAGAATAGAATAGAATAAAATAGAAATGTTTTTTATTCAAATAAACATTTTTACAAGTGCTTTTGAATCGTCGATGAGTCTACCACTGGTTCGGAATGCCCTTCCTGCCGAGAAAAACCAGCAAGAAACTCGGCGGTTGCTCTTTTCAAAACAAGTTTACAATTCAATAGATACTATGCTATGTATGCAGTGTTTCCACAATGAGTTCCACAAAAGCATACCTAATTATAATTCTAAAAATTTAGTTTTCCGGGATAAAAAGTAGCCTTTGTGTTAATCCCGGGTATGAGTTTCTCCTCTGCATGTGGCGTGAAAGAGTAACAAACAAACATCCTGGATGGATGGATATCCATAAATCCATCCATCCATCCATCCTCAAAAACTTTCGCGTCCTACTTCCTACTCCCTACTAATTATTCTACTATCCTTCCTATCCTACTAAATAAATGCGAAAGTTTGTTAGTCCATCCACTAATAAAACTTTGTTAGGATGGATGTATGGATGGGTGGATGGATGGATGGATGGATGGATGTTTACTGTTACTCTTTCACGTCACAACTATAGGTCGACCGTTTAACTCGCGTATCGCCTGCGCGGTAAGAAGGGAGCGGTGGCGGGTAACGCTACACACGGAGTCAATAATCCAAAGATTTATCTCGAGATAGATATTGTTGGTAAAGAATTTAATTTTTAAGTTTTACAAATATTTTATAATAGCTTCATAGGTACAAAATCATAAAACAATAATTAACTCCGTTTAAGAAATATTTAACCACAGATAAATTTTTTATAGGACTATTCGTCACTAATATCCATATCGCTTGAATCATCATCACTGTCTGTGTAGCTTGAGGAGTCAGAGTCTTGCAAATTAATAATAAATCGGTCCATCTCTTCATCAACGATGCGATCGTGCAGACAATATTCATCTTCAATAGTTTGTACATGTTTATCGCAGTTAACCCATTTTTCTACAGAGAATTCGGCAAATAACTGTTTCAGTGTATTTTTCTTTTTGTCTAAATTAGAATCAATTTCAATTTTTGCGAGCTGTCCTTTGATATCCCCCCAAACCAATTCGATTGGGTTCAAGTCTGGGTGATATGGAGGTAGTCGTAAGACATCTATTTTGTAAGTATTTTCTGTCGCGTGTTGATTAATTAAATTCAATAAATCACATTTTCTTAAAGACGTATCAAATTCAACATTGTGTCTTTGCAGCCAGGTCTGCATGGTGGCTTTTGTGGATGTCATTGTAGGCTTTTTGTCCTCTTGTACCGAGTGGTATGCGGCATTATCCATAATAATAACTGAGCTTGGCGGTAAATTTGGCAATAGCTTTTCTCTACTCCATTTGCTGAAGTTTACAAAATTCATATCGCTATGATAATCTCCGGTTTTGCTTTTGGATTTAAAAATTAAAAGAGCTCCATCGATAAATCCGGCTTGTCCACCAGCATGTACAATAATCAAACGTGGCCCTTTGCCAATATGCGACAGCACCCCTCGTTCTTCATTGGATTGCCAACACGCCGGTACATTTAATGACGAATTGACATATGTTTCATCGAGGTAAACAATGTTTCTTTGATCTCTTCTGTGCTTCTTTATCGCATTAAGATAACGCCACCGCCACGATACGATGTTTGGTTGTTCAATCAGTAATTTTCTTTTTGATTGACATTTCTTAAATCGAAAGCCAAGTTTATGAATCAATGTTCTCAAATATTCTCGGCCACAATTTAAAACTCCTTCTTCTCTGAGTTTCGCATTCAAAATTTTTAATGTAGGAACCTTCTTAAAAACCGTATAAAATTGAGTTATTTTTCTTCTAACAACGCCCTCTGTAAAACTGTCAACTTCAATTTTTTTCTTTCGGATTTGTTTAATTTTTTTTGGTGATTTAAAATTTACATTATTTTGTTCATCTTTCAGTTCATTTCCTTCTTTTATTATTTTACATATGGTAGTCACCGAAAGTCCTGTAGCTTTAGCAACAAGTTTGTTTAGGTTTACGTCTTCAAGATACTCTGTAGAATTATGATCTTGTTTTCTGGCTTTAAAAAGGAATATACATTGTATGCTATTTGTTTAGCTTGCTTGTTAATTTTGTTCGCAAAACTGGAAGAGCGATTCATCTTGAGATTTATCTTGGCAGTCGTATACCTTGTGCGTTAATGTCCAAGCGTCCGTAACAAAAATACCAACCGCGCGCTGCGAGCACAGCCAGCGCACTGCCGCACTTGACGTAAGCTCTCTGCTCCGCGCACCCCTTTCACCCATCCGCTAACATCTCCCTCCGCTCCCTTCTTACCGCGCAGGCGATACGCGAGTTAAACGGTCGACTTATAATGAACCAATTTGGCTGAGAATGGAGATAGTTCATACTCAGGATTAATATACATAATACAAGCTACTTTTTAGGGTTCCGTAGTAAACAAGGAACCCTTATAGTTTCGCCATGCCCGTCCGTCCGTCCGCGGTTTAGCTCGGAGACTATTGGTACTAGAAATCTGTAATTTGACAAGGGTATAAATATCAATCACGCCGACAAAGTGGTGAAATAAAATGGTGAAAAATATTTTTTTTAGGGTACCTCCCCTACATGTAAAGTGGGGATAATTTTTTTTTCTCGTCTATCCCATAGTGTGGGGTGTCGTTGAATAGTTCTTTCAACAATATTGTGGGTGTGGGAACGCCATTTTTCAATTCAGGGATCCGTATAGTATATTATAGTATTTAAACCATGGAACTCAAAATGTATTCAATATTCATAAATAAAGTAAAAGCACTATCCTAGGTCAGCAATAATATTTGAGACTTTCAACTACGGAACCCTACACTGCGCGTGGCCCGACGCGCACTTGGCCGGTTTTTATTAAAATAACCTTAATCCACGTGGACGAAGTCACGGGCATCAATAGTTTATAATATTTTTATTCGTAACTTGCCAATAAATTACGTCACGAGAGCAGAGTTCTCTGTTTTAACTGAATTATTTCTATTATTATAATCATATTAATATTGTTACAGTTGGGCCGTTTCAAACGCCCACATTTGCATTTCAAATTAGTTCTTTAGACAAAGGTTAGTTCAGTCTCGACTATCCAGCTCTTTACAAAATATGCCTTATTAAAAAATAGCTACTTCATACAGTAGGTTTAAGCACTATGTTAGCGCACACTAGCGACTGACTTGTTGCAATTTATTGTCATGTCACTTGTCTGGTCTTGAGTCATCAGTATTGTGTCTAATCTACCAGAATAAGAAGTTGTCGTCATCATCATCATTCATACCTTTATTTCTATACACGGCTGTTGACAGATTGTACATCAAAAACATTAGGTTAGCACACAATAACGACTTCTAATTGCAATTTTTTGTCCTGCCACTTATCTACTCACTACATATTGCCACAATATAATTATTTCCCTCATTGAATCGTCTGTATTGTAAGTTAAACTTTGCGTTAATCTACCAGAATAATGAGTTGTCTATGTCAATTTTTCTATCGCTTGACCTAGGCATAAACTTGATGTTTGGTAGACTTTAAATACACAAACTGTCAGAGTATCCAATGTATCCCTAGATTTAACCCCATCACGAAGTATCGTGATGAGTGAACTACAAAAACAAATCAGAAACTAGGAGATCCGTAGGAGAACTAGCGCTCACCAACTCGTAAAGGCAATAGGCAGGACAAATTGCTCGAAAAAGCGATAGACATTGGAGTCCCAAGGTGCTGGAATGGCGACGGCACACCGGGAATCGTAGTGTTTCAAGTAGCATTATAGTAAACATATTTTAGAGCCAGCCATGAACTGTCAGAAATTAACCGTGTTAGCAGAGAGCCTTCCGTCCGTCAAAAATTTTCAGACAGAATTTTATGAAAGTATTCTAATTTCTACCAGAATAATAACGTGTAAAGCTTGCCTATGTTTTGCAATGATCAATTTTAACATTTCAAACAATGCGTCTTTTTGTGCAGCGATATATCGTTAGTATGACCTAACACCTAAGCTTAAGTTAGTCATAATGAAGGCAGACAAGAATGGGGGAGAGTCGTGGGAATCTTATAGAGCAAGATCCCAGTGCCGCCAGACCTAAGTTATTTTCTCAGCAATTATTTGTGTACGATAGAGTACTGTTCGAATGTCCTTTCAGTATATGCGTACTAGCTAGATTGTGCCGACGGCCAATTTCCAGATACCAGGTGCTAAAGGTAGGTAAAAACTAGAATAACTTATCTTAAATTCTCAGGGCTGATTTTCATATATGTTTTAAAGAATATTGTAAAAATTAATAAATTAATACTGCCAGACGCTTACCGCCGGCGGTTACTTTAGCCAGACGCTTTGAAGCTCCCAAAAATATATATAATTTAAGTTAACTTATATTCTCAGTTCTGATTTTTATACATGATACTCAGGGAACTATTGCGATATTTATCTGTAAGCTGCCAGACCTATTGGAAGGGTCAAACATCCCCCCAGACACACATTATGCGTCCCCATATGTATGAGCGCTAGAACATGATTCACTTGTTTAAGTGTGTGAGAGATAATATCATCATACTATAATATTATAAATGCGAAAGTGTGTTTGTTGGTTTGTCCTTCAATCACTCTGCAACAGAGCTATGGATCGACGTGATTTTTTGCCTGGGTATAGCTTGCAGAAGATATTGCAATAGTTCTCTCTCTCTAGATCCTAAGCTATACCCAGGCAAAAAATCACGTCGATCCATAGCCCTGTTGCAGAGTGATTGAAGGACAAACCAACAAACACACTTTCGCATTTATAATATTATAGTATGATGATATTATCTCTCACACACTTAAACAAGTGAATCATGTTCTAGCGCTCATACATATGGGGACGCATAATGTGTGTCTGGGGGGATGTTTGACCCTTCCAATAGGTCTGGCAGCTTACAGATAATATCGCAATAGTTCCCTGAGTATCATGTATAAAAATCAGAACTGAGAATATAAGTTAACTTAAATTATATATATTTTTGGGAGCTTCAAAGCGTCTGGCTAAAGTAACCGCCGGCGGTAAGCGTCTGGCAGTATTAATTTATTAATTTTTACAATATTCTTTAAAACATATATGAAAATCAGCCCTGAGAATTTAAGATAAGTTATTCTAGTTTTTACCTACCTTTAGCACCTGGTATCTGGAAATTGGCCGTCGGCACAATCTAGCTAGTACGCATATACTGAAAGGACATTCGAACAGTACTCTATCGTACACAAATAATTGCTGAAAAAATAACTTAGGTCTGGCGGCACTGGGATCTTGGACCATTATTGTTTGTTTCACACATCGAGGTCGGATTATTAACGTGTCACTGACGCCTTGATAGCGTATTCAAGAAATTAATGCGTGAATGTTGTTTTATGTTGGCGCTAGATGGCGCTATATGTAGTTAACATTGCACTAGCGTCTTTTCTGTGTTTTATCAAAAGTAAAACCTTTTTGGATAAAAGTTCCTTTTCAGACGGTTTGGCGGATGGTAGCGAGCCGAAAAAAGTGTAAGAATTTTCTATCTCCATTTCCTGTTCCTTTATTACACATGTTGCATCATAACTTTGATGGCGTATCGGTTAAACGAAGGAGTGAAACTATCGGTTCGGGAGTTCGGATCCTGACTTCAGATTATTATTTTTTATTTTATTTATTTTTATTATTAATTTATTCTTAGAAGGAACTTCGTTCCAACCGAGTGTTCCACGACACTCAACTTTTTTTAGGAAGGCTTGGGTCGCTCAGCGAGCGATGGAGAGAGCTATGCTCAGATTTTCCCTCCGGGATCAAATTGGAAATGTAGAGATCCGTTGGAGAACGTTGATAGTGGACAGAGGACATGGCTCGAAGAAGCAAAAAGTACAATATTGGGGTTCCAAACTTTTAGAATGGCAACGGACAGCACAGCGTTGATGATGAGATAATAGAGGGACAGACCCCCTCTAGATAGACAGATGATTTAGGCAAGTAATCCGATAGGCGCTGGATGCAGGTGGCGCGGGATCGTGCTGTGTGGCGCTCGCTTCAAGAGAGAGAGATCTTCAGCTGTGGGCATCTTCCCATACACTGCTCTGCCTACTTCTTTTTATTCCATTTGAAAACAAAGAGTTCCCGCGAGATTTAAAAACATAACTATATGGGATAGAGATAAAAGTTTAAATATACCCAACGATCACATGGAATGTATCGCGTTCGTAATATAAACATACCGACAGCAATCATAGACTTCAATTACCAATAACCTATCTGTCTATCAGCCCGTTAAGCGTGCATAAATGTTATAAAAGCCCCGAAAATAAATCACCCAAAGGCTTAAACTAAAAAAAAAAGAAATATTCACACACTAATTCAGGTCTGAGCGGACGGGATATGGAAAAATATATTTTTATTTGGTTTTCATTTATGCCCAGAGTGGATTGAAAAACATAAAAAAGCGTAAGTGCGAATCAATCGCACCAAGTCAGTGTTCCGTACAATTATTTAGTAATAAAAATCTAGAGCTTTAGATTAATAGTGCTATTAGTTTTTGTGTTTAAAATGAGTTTATAAAATAAATAAATAGAAGTATTTTTTGGATTATCTAGGATCATAGAGTTGGTAATAAAAATAACTAGGTATAACTCACTAAATACTACCTGTTTTCAGAACTAACCTAAACTGTAGGCCGAGTTTAGTTTAGTTTAGTCAGCTTAAAATGAGATAATTAATTCATAATTAGTTTTTCATGAAAATGTTTACTATTACTACTATAAATGCTATAGAATGTTTGTTTGTTAGTCTCCTTCAACCACTTAGCAACAGAGCCACGGATGGACATGATTTTTGCATGCGTAATTGGGAATAGTTTAGGCTAATGATATGGGCAGCTAATTTTTATCTCAGAGAAACAAACGGTTTCTGCGGCATCCTTACTAATATTATAAATGCGAAAGTGTGTTTGTTTGTTGGTTTGTTCGTTTGTCCTTCAATCACGCCGCAACAGGGCTACGGATCAACGTGATTTTTGCATAAGTATAGTTGAGGACCTGCAGAGTGACATAGGCTACTTTTTATCCCGGAAAATCAATGAGTTCCCGAGGGATTTTAAAAACTAAATCCACGCAGACTAAGTCACGGGCATCAGCTAGTTATAAATAACCTAACTCCACAAAAACGAAGAAGCCCCTAACAATAAGGTTCTTTAAACATTGAATTCGACGGAACCCTAAAACCATCACGTTATTATTAACAAAAATACGTTTGTTACCCAATACGCTACCCGCTCCGGCCGAGCCGTATTTCAAAATTACCCGCGCTTGATTACGTTTTAATTGAAATAAATATACCGTAGTTTTTTTTTTCAGCCCATTTCACGTGATGCGTTGCTTGACTCCCGATTTGTAGGCTTTGAAGGAAAATTTATTACCTGCAACAAAAAAAATATTATTCGTTAAAGCAATATAAATTTTGTGTGGTAATGGGCGGGTCATAAAATGGTCATAGAATAGGTTACAGGTATAGCTCTCCGGTATTCAAATTAAGCTGTGATAGCCTAGTGGTTAGGACTGTGGTCTCCTATTCGGGGAGTCGCAGGTTCGACCCGGGTACGCACCTCTGACTTGTGAACTGCGTTTAAGCAATTAAATATCACTTGCTTCAACGGTGAAGGAAAACATCGTGAGGAAACCTGCACACCTGAGAGTTGTTCATAATGTTCTCGAAGGTGTGTGAAGTCCGCCAATTCGCATTGGGCCAGCGTGGGGGACTATGGCCTATAACCCTTCTCTGAGAGGAGACCTGCGCTCAGTAGTGAGCCGTTGAATTTCAAAATTATGTATGTTGTCTTAACTTGTTATATATAAGAACGTCACACACAGGTCAGACTTTTAGATTGCGGGTGATATTTTTAACGAACAGAAATCGATGCATTTCTGCCAGCCCGCCGAAGAATCGGCGTCGTTTTGGCGTACGTCGTATAAACGTAAATGCTATGTCACACGGTACGTTACACAATGATCAGAATTTGATGATTAGACATAGTCACATGAACTAAGCTGTAATAAACGTAGGCCCACAACATCATCATCATCATCACTAAACTCATCTACTAAACTGATTTTGATAGCCTTTTGACATGTAGTTATGCAATAAGAAAAGCACGGAGTATGATGTTATTTAGAAATCTTAGTTGCAGGGGTTGGACTAGTGGCAGATTCACTTGAATCAAAAGAAATTTGATATTGCCAAATTAGACTTAGATATTTTTAATCCCAGATTTTCATTATTTTGTTATAGTATTTGTAAATTAATTAGGTAGATGAGTGGCGTTGTCGTTTGTTCTTTTTACATAATATTTATGTGATATTTATTCATAGGTATTTGTGTGCTTATTACCTTACCATTAATTATACCTACCTCGCGTGACAGACTATTTATTGTGTTTTTGAGACCTTGATCATGCTGTGCAGTCCTATAAGATTACAATAAGATTGAAATGTAATAGATTAAGAATTTAGGTTTAAGTTATTGTAATCCGTTTGGTTTGCCTAAATAAATAAATAATTTGTAAAAGTTTATTTGAATTAAAATCTTTTCTTTTACGTTCTATTCCACATGAACAAAATCGCATGCCACTTCTAGTAGGTACTTAGTATGTCATACAATTTTTAGAAAACAGCAGCGGTAATATATTGAAAAAGACATTATCCATAATGCCCGGGGCAAGTTTCCGCTAAAATACTAAAACATGCGAGCCGCATATGAGCTAAGAGTTCGCGCGTATAACGGAGTTTTCAAATAAAAAGTTCATAACAAGCTTGTTTTAATGTCATTTTAGGAAGTTCTAAAAGGGAGGTTTAATCCGCACTCCTATTATAATATTATTGTTGTACCTAACATGCCTCTTACAGTATTAAATACCTCTCTGGCTTAGTTCTTAACGCTAGTCTTATGAGCGGAAGGTAAGAGTTCGATTTCCGGGAATTTCAATTCAAAATTTAAAATTATTTTTTCACGTAGGCCAACCTGTGGATCTTATGACACGTCTAGACTCTACCGCCGGTTGAGAAAACAGATTCTTCTGAGAAGAGCCGGCAAACCACTCATCCGCCATAGCACCACACCTAGGTTATCTTAGAATGAGGATTTAGGCCTTATAGTCCACCACGCCACACTTGCCTAGAGTGGATTGGCAGACGTCATTTCCGATGAGTTCAATTCATCATCTCAATCCATCATCGGCACACTAGGCACGTTTCTTCTCTCGAATGAGAAAGGTTTAGTCCAGTTGAGAAAGGTTTAGAAAGGTTCATAATCCACCACGCTGGCCAATTGCGGAATGGTAAACTTCATAAACCTTTGAGAACGTTATGGAGAACTTGTTTTTTAGGGTTTTTACCCAAAGGGTACCAACGGGACCCTATTACTAAGCCTCCGCTGTCCGTCCGTCCGTCCGTCTGTCAGCGGGCTGTATCTCGTAAACCGTAATAGATAGACAGATGAAATTTTCACATATTACGTATTTCTATTGCCGCTATAACCAGAAATAATAAAAATTAAATTAAATTAAAAAAATTAAATTAAAATATTTCCATGTACCCATGGAAATATTTTTTTTAACGGAACCCTTAAAGAGCTAGGCCCGACTCGCACTTGGCCGATTTTTTATTGATATTGACTTTTATTGCTAAAGGAAGTAATACTTAATACGATTTTAATTCCGAAAACTTAGTGTCTTGGGAATCAAACCCCGGATCTTCCTAATAGGACCTAGGTCTCAACCACTAGACTATTACTGCTCACATATACTCGAACTAAATTATCAATAGGGGTTTTATGTGACACAAGACGAGAAAGCTAGTTGTGCCACCTTCCAAGTTAGCCAGCTTCCTTCTTAGAATGATCACTTACCATTAGGAGATGGCACGAGGCTATCTTGTCATCGCATAAAAATCTGAAACTATCTAAGCTAGCAGATTTTTCATTACTATAGGTAAAAAAAAAATAAGAATAATCTCTTCCAAAAGCCTTTTATTATCTTTTCTTTTGGCGGAGATAAATTAAAAGAAGCGAGTGCCGTCCTTTGTTAGTGTAATTTAAATGCGAACACAGAGCTCATTCATTTCGCACCAAACAGAAACACAACTCACTCGGAATAGTTTTAATTCGTGTTGGTGACGTAATTCGAGTAATTTACAATCCGGGCTGGCGCATGGGATACCGTCTTAATCGCTGATATGTTACACCAAAGATATACCAAAGATATGAAATTGTGATTCCATTCTATAACAATGCAACGCGCAGTTCGTGTTGTTACACAAATTTTAAGAATGTGTAAAATAAATACATAATAAAATAAATAACATTTTTCAACAATCAATGATAGACACACTTTAGACACATCATTTATTAAGTCGAGGTTATTACAAAGTCGATGAATTTCTTTAGAAAAAATTGCATGGGAACATTTGGCTTGGCATCTTCCCTTTATTACACTGTATTATTAATGTAACAATTTGTGTTGAAAAATACACCTACTAAGTTTTTTGTTTGCTCATTAGAATCCGCTTTTCCTAACCGTTGGTGAAGCCTTGATTTGATAAAAGGGCCACAGGGTGGCCTAGATGAAATGTTTTTTTATTTAATTTTGACTTTTTACAAGATATGGCCTGCGTTTTATACGAACAACATCAATATGACCGAAATGTTACATTCAGCCGAGCTTCTAACTCTACACGCATTAACTCTACAAGCCCTAACTTCACAAAATATGTACATTGGCCGTTTCTTTACAACAAGAACTATTGTGTAACATAAAAGTAATGAAGACTGAATAAATTTTTCACCTTACGCCCAGGTGAATGTAACGAAATTTCCAAGCCACATATTTTGACTAAGGTGTAGAGTTTGTTAAGTTAGGGCTTTGTAATATTAGGGAGTGTAGAGTTAGAAGCTTGGCTCTACATGAGATCTGATAACTTTTTTACAGCGCGAGACATAATTATGGTCTCGTCTTATTTCAGTAGCATTTCCGTTTTAGTAACAGTCGGTAACATTTTACATGAAAATGTTTTTGGTGGGATCCAATTTTCTGCAATAGGGGTTACAATTTTTGAACTTCTTTCCTTCTGTTCCTAACATTATCTCACAACCTGAGCATTTTTGTACACTTTACTGAAAAACTATCACGCCTATAGATTTGTGCTTTAACATAGTAATTTAAATTCATATCCAGATGTGTTATCTGTCTAAAAATATATAATATTATAACTATTAAAAAAATGGACATTAACAATTTTGTATTCATTGAATAGAATGTTATTGTACTACTAACGCCATCTGTTAGAAAACCAAAAAGTTAACATCGCTGCAACAGAACTTAATACCCGTTAGAAAACTACGCGAGTCTTCACAAAGCTCAGCTTTTTGCTAGTTATATTTGCTAAATAAATACAGTGACACTTTTATTAGTTAACTTTTAGAAACTGTGTATCTACTATTAAAAATATCATTGTTTAGATGCTATTTTCTTCATAAAGCGGAATAAAGGTTCAACCACACTGTATTTACGGGCTCGTTGTACGCGCGTGCTCTAATCATGCCTCATTTATCCGTTTAGCGCCTGTAATATGCATAAGGGAGTTTAATGTAAGAGTCTTTTAAGACTGAGGGGTTAAACGCTGTGATAAAAGGTTTGAAGTTAAGCAAAGTTTTGGATAACTTTAAACCTTTTATCGCAGCATTAAGCGTAAAGCAGATTTATCTATCCTACTCAGTGACTTTAAATAAATTATATTATTTAACTAACTTTTACTCGCAACTTTGTCCGCGTGGAGTTGGGTTTAAAAAAATTGAAGATCTCTATTTATTGTACAATCTCTATTACTTAAAACTGACTATAATTACAGTTTCATAAAGTGTTTTTTGGTACACAAATCAATAAAAATGTTTATTCATTTTATTGTGAACATATTACATCATTCCTACTTAGTAAACTTTTTAACCGCCGCAGAACGTTTGAGATTATAAAATTGTACCAAAAATTTACGATGCCCGCTTTTAATCATTGGAATCTACTTTGTGGCTTTGTCTCGAAAAATTAAAATACTTAACATTAAAAATTGCCGACAATTTGAATTCGTAGAATTGAACGAAGAATTGAACCTGTCAGCCTTAGTCGCTTTATTACAATTTCGTTATTATTATAAAATGAAAACGTTACAATTTTTTTGTTTGGGTTTAGGTTTTAGATTTATGGTTGGTTATAAATGGTTGAGCGAAGCAATGGCTGGGTCATGCGTCATGCTCGTGAACGGGTGCCACCGGCGGGAATGGGGCTACTTTATGTCTGCCCATCTTAAGATAGAAGTTAGTCTGTATGCATTTTTGGAACTTTCCTCATTGTGGAAACACTGCATATATAGCATAGTATTTACTGTATTGTAAATCTGTTTTGAAAAGAGCAACCGCCGAGTTTCTTGCTGGTTCTTCTCGGCAGGAAAGGCATTCCAAACCAGTGGTAGATTCATTGACTATTCAAAAGCACTTGTAAAAGTTTATTTGAATAAAAAATATTTCTATTCTATTCTATTCTATTCTATTTAGGTTATTTTCCTATAAACTTTACTACCCCTATTGACTTAGGATAGATTGTCACTTTTCACTTTAGGACTACAATTTCAAACCCCTGATTAATATATTAGGGTTCCGTACCCAAAGGGTACCAACGGGACCCTATTACTAAGCCTACGCTGTCCGTCCGTCCGTCTGTCAGCGGGCTGTATCTCGTAAACCGTGATAGATAGACAGATGAAATTTTCACATATTATGTATTTCTATTGCCGCTATAACAACAAATAATAAAAATTAAATTAAATTAAAACAATTAAATTAAAATGGGTAGGTGGGTAGATGGAAATTTTTTAATTTAATTTTTTTAACGGAACCCTAAAAGAGCGAGACCCGACTCGCACTTGGCCGTTTTTTTTTTAAGTGTATTTATTCACGGACAATTAATTCCAAATTCCAAATCTCTACAACCATTAGTTTATGCTGTGCATTGTCTATCAGTCACATATACAATATAAATGATGCGGGTTGTTACGTTGCCTCGAATATGGTTGAGCAAAGCAATGGCTGGGTCATGCGTCATGCTCGTGAACGGGTGCCACCTGCGGCAATGGGGCTACTTTCTGTCTGCCCGTCTTGACATGTGTTGAATTATAATTAGAAATAATTACGTATGCTTTTGTGGAACTTCCCCTCATTGTGGAAACTCTGCATATATAGAATAATATCCATTAAGTATACTTATTGTAAAAGTATTTTGAAAAGAGCAACTGCCGAGTTTCTTGCTGGTTCTTCTCGGCAGGAACGGCATTCCGAACCAGTGGTAGACTCATTGACGATTCAAAAGTACTTGTATAAGTTTATTTGAATAAAAAACATTTCTATTCTATTCTACTTATTCTATAAACTTAAACTCGTGACTGCCTGCGTAAGGATTTTTCCATTTAATCATAGAGCAGACCTGAGCAGTTTCCCCAAAATCCTTTCATATGACATCGCCTTAATTGAATTAGAGCTTGGTATGTCTCTTTTAGAGAATGCGCTGTTAGATTTTTAGATCTTAAGAACGGTAGCTCATAAAAGTGGTATAATTGTAGAACTAGACGTTGATTATGGTCTATATGTAAGTTTTACTAGCTGATTTCCACGACTTCGTACGCGTGGATTTCATTTTTAAAATCCCTCGGGAACTCTTCAATTGTCCGGGATAAAAAGTAGCGTATGCCACTTTCAAGGTCTTCAACTATAACCATGCGAAAAATCGCGTCGATCCGTAGCTCTGTTGCGGCATGATTGAAGGACAAACCAATAAACCAGCAAACCAATAAATAAAAAAGAACACACACTTTCGCATTTATTTATTTGTCTGGTGGGAGGCTTTGGCCTTGGCTAGTTACCACCCTACCGTCAAAGACGTGCCGCCAAGCGATTTAGCGTTCCGGCACGATGGCGTGTAGAAACCGACTAGGGGAATAGGTTGAATGTTCACTGCCATACCCCTTACAAGTTAGCCCGCTACCATTTTAGACTGCATCGTCACTTACCATCAGGTGAGATCGCAGTCAAGGACTACCTTGTCATCGAATTAAAAAAAAATATTATAATATTTGTATGATTAACTTTTCGATGCCTTATGTTCCCCTTTCTCTTATAACTAAGCTTATGCAAGGAGCTGGCACGGCCATAACTATTGGGATTTGAATCGTCAACCTTTCGGTACTCAATCAACGGCCATTAACCGTTGCGCTGTTGAGATGTTGGTTTACAATTTTACTGTTGGGCACGGTAAGATTATAAACTAACCAAAATATATGCGCAATATTGTTAGTGTCCGTTCGTTGACACTTTATAATTTAGTAGCTGATGCCTGCGACTTCGTCCGCGTGGATTAAGTTTTTAAATTCCCACGGAAACTCTTAGATTTTCCGGGAAAAAAGTAGTCCTTGTCACTGTTCAGGTTCTTAACTGTACCCATGCAAAAATCACGTCGATCCGTAGCTCTGTTGCGGCGTGATTAAAGGACAAACCAACAGACAACCACACTTTCGCATTTATAATAGTAAGATGACTAGTTTTATGATAAACTAACAGTTAGGGCCGGTTGATTGAAACCATTGGCTATCGTAACTTAAGTTCGTCAAAATTTAACAGACGTACAACCCTAAACGTCTGTTTATTTAGCGCGAACGTATACCTCATAACTATGGTATAAGCGCTAACAGATAATGAATCAATGCTTTCTTTGACTAAAGTTCGTTATTGTATTGTATTGTATTGTATTGTATTGTATTGTATTGTATTGTATTGTATTGTATTGTATTGTATTGTATTGTATTGTATTGTATTGTATTGTATTGTATTGTATTGTATTGTATTGTATTGTATTGTATTGTATTGTATTGTATTGTATTGTATTGTTTATTTTTCTTCGATTGAGGCTTACAAAAGCGCTTACGAATGTCAAAAATGTTACATCATTTAAATATTAAAAATACAATATCTACAAAAATATTAAATCTAGCACAAATAAATAAAATAAATTTGAAGTCACAAAAATTAGGTACCTTCTAGGTATGTTAAAGAATAAAATTAAAATAATAAAAAAATTATAAAAATTGTGTCAAACATAAATCGTCATATAAAATGTCATAAACATATTATCATTAAAAAAATTAATAGATAGGTACTCACGTACTTAGTTTGTATGTCATAACGTAAACAAATGTATTTAATCCTAACCATTAATGGCATGTGCAATATTAGAATTTCCAGGCTTTATTATCTTCTACGTAATCAATTATTCTATAATATGCCTTTTTTATTAAAATACTAGCTGATGCCCGCGACTTCGTCCGCATGGATTTAGTTTTTAGAAATCCCGCGGGAACTCTTTCATTATCCGAGATAAAAAGTAGCTCTCCCGGTCTGAGGAACCACTACTACATCCATTACTATACCAATGCTAAAAATTCGCATCAATCCGCTGTTCTGATGCGACGTGATTGAAGGACAAACCAACAAACAAACACACTTTCGCATTTATAATATCGGTAATGCTTTATTATAACACTTTTTATAATTGTCAAATTTTTTACCATACTTAACCAAAGAAAAAATTACGTTTAGCTGTCATTTACGTTTTGTTATTCCACTGTCATTTGCGTTTTGTTATTCCATGTCAGATGCATTTTTCATAAACCACGTTTTATAGTGACTTGACGGAAACGCGGTCGAACGGGATAAAAAGAATCCTATGTCCGTCTCCTGGTTCTAAGCTACCTCTCCACCAATTTTCAGCCAAATCGGTTCATCCGTTCTTGAGTTATAAATAGTGTAACTAACACCACTTTCTTTTATATATATAGATTTTAAATTTTAGCTGTAAATTGCGTATCAGAAAGATCTGTAATGTCGTCACGTTAGGGTCGTATTCAAATTTATTCCTGTCCGTCAATATTTGTTGATGCAACCCACAATAAATTCTTATCCGATAACATAATATGAGCATACGTAGTGATGTAATCGGTAAGATGGTCGTAGAATAAAAAAATATATTTGACGTGATAACGTCTTATAAATCGATGAACACCGGCTGCACGCACGAAAAAGTGTCACGTTCCGCCTGAGCCTGTGCGTGCAAGCGAGAGCGCTGAACAAGCGATAGAGGGGCACGATCGGCCCAAGCGTTGCTTGGTATGTGACTAGAGAGCGCCCGTACGTTATCACGTAAAACTATCGTCCGTAAAGGGACTTTACAGACCCGCAAATTTTCGCAAAAATACGCGCGGTATAAACTGTGTGAACGGGGTTTATAGTAACAGTTGCAGTCGGTAGGCTACCTCTCTAAATAAAAGTTACAAAAGCATTCACTGAAGCTCTCAAAATCAAGTTACTGTTCCGACCGCGGCGTTTGTTTCCACCGTGTGTAAATCCCTTTAGCGTGAATAGCGAATGTGAAATTGTAACACCTGCACATAGAAATTGAAAGAGGAGAATTTTCATTAAAACCCGATGGCTCGTGCAATTTGAGGGAATCACTAATTAGATTTCTACTAAACGACGAATATGTATAGAGCAGTGATAGCCTAGTGGTTAGGAGGACTACGGTCTCATGGCAGGGGAGTCGCTAGTTTGATTCCGGGCACCGTTGAAGCAATTTAATATTACTTGTTTTGGTGAAGGAAAACGTCGTGAGGAGACCTGCACTCAGAGTTTTTATAATGTTCTCAACGATATATGAAGTTCGCACTGGGCCAGCGTGGTGGACTATGGCCTATAACCCTTCTCTGGGAAGAGACCTGCGCTCAGTAGTGAGCGGTTGATGGGTTGCTAATGATGATGATGATTATCATTTCCCAAGACAGCGGCTATAACTAAGCAAGAAAACACAAGAATTTTTTATATTAAATTATGGCTTTGCCGTAGGTGGGAAAAATACAGAATATCCGATTTATCTAAATAATTATATAAAAGGAAAAGGTGACTGACTGACTGACCTATTAACGCATAGCTCAAAACACTGGACGGATCAAGCTGAAATTCGGTATACAGATAGCTACGTCTTATGACGTAAACATCCACTGAGAAAGGATTTTTGAAAATTCAACCCCTAAGGGGGTGAAATAGGCGTTTGAAAAGTTGAAATTAACATGAGCGAAGCCGGGGGTAAAGGCTAGTTAAAATACAAAAGTCGTGTAAAAAACTTTCCAGTATTCTATTTAAATGTTCATGTAGTTAAGAGCGCGTGTAATCCCAAAAAAAATCAGATTTCGCGATGAGATAAAACATAGCCACAACCTCATGTGAGGCGCGACAAAAGATAGCGTTTTGCGCGGAATAGGAGTGTAGTAAGCGCCAAAATACTTTGTAACTCGTAAAATATTCATTTTCTTTTCAATTCGCTAGGCTACTCCCTTGATAATATCAATCGGAATTTAATGTAAAAATATTGGCTCTGTAATATGCAACACATTGAAAATAAATGAATATTGGTTAAAAATTAGACCTAACTTCGCGATTTTTTATTATCGAACAAATTTCATCATTTTATGTTTTTGCCCAGACACGTCCCTTGGCAGTATGATGTAATTCTTGCGTGTTTTTTTTCGGATAGTTGAAACATGATCTACTACTGTAAAAATCAAATGTTTACTATTAACGAGCGCACACCCCCTCTTAACATATAATTTTCATTTTCATTTTCATTTCATATAAAAGCGCAGCGGGTGGCTTGACCGCTCCAACCGAAACAGGTCAACACAAGTTAACCTCAAAATCATTTCATATTTTAACACAACCGGTTTGAATATTTTAAAAGCTGTAATGAATATGGCGTGGGTAACTTTGGACACCTTCGTGCCTAAGTACCTAATTAACTTCGTATAATTATAATAATTATTATAAAACTACTAACTATATTTTATTTATTTTTGGACCGCCAAAAAGATTACTACACGTCTAATTCAAGTCGGCCGCCACCTCGCGTCGCGCTTCCCCGCACCGCACCTCGAGTCAGACCCACTTAGTACAGATAGCAACGTACCGCTCGCAATTGTTAGTAAGTAGGCAGTGGTTTTTTAAACTTTTGTTACGTTTTAATTTTTTTTTGAGTTTTAATTATGTATTAGTTGTTTATTTTTGTTTGGCTACTATTGTTCGCGCGTAGTTTTCTACGATGAGTAAAAAAGGACAAGTTTTGCATACTTTAGTAATTAATGACTTTCTTCGAAGAGAAGATAAATCTATATATATAAAAGAAAGTGGTGTTAGTTACACTATTTATAACTCAAGAACGGATGAACCGATTTGGCTGAAAATTGGTGGAGAGGTAGCTTAGAACCAGGAGACGGACATAGGATTTTTATCCCGTTCGACCGCGTTTCCGTCAAGTCACTATAAAACGTGGTATAACAAAAACGCATCTGACATGGAATAACAAAACGCAAATGACAGTGGAATAACAAAACGTAAATGACAGCTAAACGTAATTTTGTCTTTGATTAAGTATGGTAAAAAATTTGACAATTATAAAAAGTGTTATAATAAAGCATTACTGCTATTATAAATGCGAAAGTGTGTTTGTTTGTTGGTTTGTCCTTCAATCACGTTGCAACAGAACAGCGGATTGATGGGATTTTTTGCATGGGTATAGTAATGGATGTAGTAGTGGTTCCTCAGACCGGGAGAGCTACTTTTTATCTCGGATAACGAAAGAGTTCCCGCGGGATTTTTAAAAACTAAATCCATGCGGACGAAGTCGCGGGCATCAGCTAGTAAAATATTAAAAAACACGCCCTTCGACATTAAAAACGTTATTACCATGAAAAGCATTGCCAAAAAAGAAAGCTTCGGTCACAGTCGTGGTAAACAGTAAAAAATACAATCATTTTTTGTGTCAACGGTAGAGTATTACGTCATTTTCTAACGTTCGTAGACGGCCAACTTAAATCGGACGGATAGTACATATCAGTAACTATTGCATTAAACTTTAACGGCTTAAGAGCTGAGTAAACATGCAGCTCGATATACTGACAGTCCCATCAAGCATAAAAAAGTCGCGCACTAATAAACTAATTGTACCTAACTAACGAATCAAGTAACTTTAACTTGGGTAGCTTTAAATCAAGAGTAAATAGGCATCTTCCATTCCAGGCAAGCGCGTTCCATTTTAGGCTGCATTTTCACTGTGATCCTAGTCAAGTGCTAGTCTATTAAAATTAATTATTTATATTAATTAAAGATATTATATTTAATTAATATAATTAATTAAATATAAAATCCCAAGGAGGACAATATAATATAATACCACGCCTTCTCTTTTAGAATAAATATAATATCGCTTAGTGCCGATTTCACCCACATCGACTGACGTTTAACCAAGGAATAAATGTGGCGTTCTGACAGTTTTTTATTCAAATGAAGCAGCATAATCATAACTCCAAATGTCGCCAACTCGTCGAAATTACGTTAAATAAAATCTCAATTTTATTATTCTACAAAATATTTGTTTCAAAAATATTGTAATGATTATTATTATTTTATACAATAACGGATCCTTTGCTACGTTGCTACGTGATTTAGTTTTTTTCAGCCTAAAACCATTAAAATGGGCAGCTTTTATTATTATTTTATTCCAAGCGGTGTGGTTTGTACATTTGAAATAATATTAATTCAGTGTGAATTGAGTTTGTATGGAAGCTTTTGCCAGCTGTATTAGAACCTATTGGTTTGGCACGTAGTGATGGCAAGAGACCTGATGGTATGACGCTTGTTCCTTGGAGGACAGGGAGGTCGCTTGTGTGGGATGCCACCTGTGTCGATACTCTAGCTGCTTCCCACATCCATGCGACCTCCTCTGTGGCGGGTGCAGCGGCTACTAGCGCCGAACAGGCTAAGAGGCGCAAATATGAGAAACTTGACAGTGGTTTCATATTTGCGCCTTTTGGTGTAGAGACCCTGGGGCCGTGGGGCCCGGAGGCTCGCGCACTTTTTTTAGAGATATCAAAAAAGGTGATCGAGTCTACCGGGGATCCAAGAGCTGGCAGCTACCTTGGCCAAAGGATTAGCCTGGCCATCCAAAGAGGTAATGCTGCCAGCATCTTGGGTACTATGCCACACTGCGGTGGCTTGGATGGGGTTTTAGATTTTAATTAGTTTTTATTTTAGTTTTAATTTTAGAATTAAATTTAGGTTTATAGTATTGTATATATGAAATTTTCTATCTATAATATAATAAAACTGTAATATTAGATTAATCTATATAGGTAAGTATGGAAATGAGTATGTTTGCATAATTATAATTTTGGATGGTTACTTGGTGTAACATCTGCTTATTTGATCAAATAAGTAAAAAAAAATTCTCTATCGCCGAATAAACTTAGGTACGTCGGTCGGTTGTCGGTTTACGTCGAAATCGCTTTGACAGTTTTTAGTCAAATGTCAAAGGGGTTGTTTCAAATATATATGGAGCCCGGGCCAGGTATTTGTACGGTCTTTCAAAATGTTCGGGGTCATGAAATTGTGATTATTTTTTCTTTATTTCTCAGGAAAAGGTCCTTTTTACGAGGTACAATGCGAAATTGAGCAGTGATAGCCTAGTGGTTAGGACTCCTGGTCTCCTATTCGGGCAACGAGCATTTTTTCCCCATTGCTAATGTAGTACTTTCTAAGAGCTAAGATATCTAAATTTATGTATCTAGTTTTAAAAAATGATTTGGTCTACAAAAAATTCTCGAGCCTCATTATTAGCCTTATTGATAGAGTGCTTATTTATTTATTTTATTTATTTAACTAAAATATCTAATCTCGTTGGTATGTAACGACAACAGCCAACAAACGGTAGATACAATAGAAAGGTACTTTAAATATAATTTCTTTGATAAATAATAAATAATAATTATTCAAAAATGTGAATTGAACACGAATCCGTTAATTACCAACCTTAATCTACCCCCACTAGACCATTAGCTTTCGGTCAAAGAATGCAAAAATAATTAAAGGTCCCCTGAATGGATGTTACCAATTAAAACTCGAGTTAATGAATGGCATTCATTCAAAGGGATAATATCATTCTAATAATGAACACCGGTCGCTTTAGCTGCTGTGCTATGAATTTATGACATTTATTTGCGTTTTTAATTATAATGAACTAGCTAATACCCACGATTTCTTCCACGTGGAGTTGTTACTTTTATTTTTCGAGATAAAAAGTTGAAGTACTGAGTTCCTGAGTTCTTGTCGGCTTTTAGAACTGGCCGCGGTGGTGGCACGTAGAGTCTAAGTCTGAGATCTATATGTCGGAACAGGATGGGCCGATCTGTGATCTTCATCTAACATCTTTGTCTTACATGACGTCATATCAAATAAAATCCACCAAAACAGTAAAACAATACTTTTATCAGTGTCTTTTACAAAATAGTTCGTAACACTTGAATCACAATAACTGTCTTTCTTTATCTCCTTCAATCTAACTCTATACTTTAGGTATGTAGAAACTACACTGCAGCTAACATTGATTTTATCTTTCTTCAGCTCTCTCAATATGGAAACAGATCAAAACGTCAGTTTCAAGGCACGTGCGTGACATCTAAGCTCAATTAATTTTAATCCTTATACGTTCGTCCCTAGTCACGCCTGCCAAGACTCTGTCAGATGATGCGGCGGCGGCTCTGGGCTCTGGCCGAAGCATATGTTTTGATGTCTCCACATTACGATGCCGTAACCATGCCTCTCCCGACATATAGATCTTACCCTTAGGCCGAGATCTATAGATGGCACTCTCACTCAGCTCAAACTCAAGACTGAGTTAAAACGAGACAGATTTATGTCAGGACATATTTGTGTCTCATTTTAACTCTATCTTGAGTCTTGAGCAAAGCCAGAGTAAGATCTATAGATGTTCCCTTAATTTGTCACTAGAGCTACAAGTTGAGAGCGACATGAAAGTGAGACAAATAATTTTTTATTTGAATTTCAGAGAGCTAAACGCTTTGACTGAGTTAGAAAAATAAATAAATTTTAATTTCGAATTAATTGTTTTAATTCCTCTAGGAAAGCTTCTAGTCTTTAAAAATATTTGAGAATAAAAGTTGATCTTGCGCTGTCTATATCTCGTAAATACAAATATCAGGGCCAATAAACTGAAAAAATATGCCAGCAAACGGACCTTGCCTAGAGGGGTAACGGTAAGTCGAAGACCAAGAAGAATCTTGATCAATATCTGGAAACCTGTAGAACGAATAAATAAGTACTTTCTCCAGATAAATACCTATTCCGTATTTGCAGCTAGCAGTAGTAAAGTACTATTATATATTCTGTGGTAAAAGTAAATTGAGTACCTAAATCCTAAAATGTACTTTAAAAGCAACACGCTGCCATCGAGCGTTACACCCAATAAATTATTCCGTGAAATCTCTCCGTGCTAAGAGAGGCTCATTTTGTTTTCTGAATTACTCTCAATACAAAATCAATGAGTTTTTACGAAGCCCCAGCCGCTTCGATGCGCACTGGCTGCCGTCTCAAAGTGGAGCGCTAAGCGTTTCACGAGAAAATATTTTTGAAGTGAAAATTCCTTCTTCTTCTTCGGTGTCAACAAATAGACGTACATTGCTGGATAAAGATCTCCTACATGGACTTCCACAGGTCTCGGTCTTGCGCCGCCTGAATCCAGCGGCTCCTTGCGACGAGTTTAATAGGGTCGGTCTATCTAATGGAGGGGGGGTCTGCCAACACTGCGCTTACCGGCACAAAAAAAAATCCTTAGCGAGCGATTTTTGGTAGGGAAAAATCTATGCGTTCGCGTCATTGACATGCTTATGTTAACAGTATAATATCCGTTTGACATTAGCATGTCCAAGCTATGAGTATAACGTGTTTTTACTTCTGTCATGAGAAAGGTCATGAGTAATTTTTTATGTAATGAGACGCATGAAGAGCTGATAGATGGTCCCAAGGTGCTGGAGTGGAGAATCCGTACAGGGAAGCGGGTGTTGGCAGACCCCTCACTAGGTATAAGGTGAACCGACGACATCAAACGAGTCGTAGGGAGCCACTGGATGCAGGCGGCGCAAGACCGAGACCTGTGAAAGTCCTTGCAAGAAACCTTTGTCTAGCGGTGAACATCTATAGGTTGATGAAGAAAGAGAATATATACTAGAAGATGAAGAAAACTAAGCTCAGAGTATCTCAGTCAGATCAAATCAGCAATGAGGAGAGATTATGCGGATCTCCTCGTCTCTAGTAACTCTTACTAACAACCACTGATTTGGAAAGCAGGTTCTGTTCAGAACCTTGCAATTACAATTATAATGATGATGAACCTTAGTGTAAGCCCATTTTATCTTTTCAATATTCACAAACAGAGATATTAGCTTCGACAACATGTGTCGCTCTTCCAAATTACTATTTCAATGTGTAGTTTCATCCTTACGAAGAGACGGCACCCACACAATATAATATTAGACTATTTGATGCCCGCGACTTCATCCGCGTGAACCTTAGTTCACACACACACACACACACACACACACACACACACACACACACACACACACACACACACACACACACCATAATTACCATAATTAACCAAAGACAAAATTACGTTTAGCTGTCATTTACGTTTTGTTTTTCCACTGTCATTTGAGTTTTGTTATACCACGTTTTATAGTGACTTGACGGAAATGCGGTCGAACGGGATAAAAAGTATTCTATGTCCGTCTCCTGGTTCTAAGCTACCTCTCCACCAATTTTCAGCCAAATCGGTTCATCCGTTCTTGAGTTATAATAGTGTAACTAACACCACTTTCTTTTATATATATAGATGTGTGATGTGATAGTGTGAAGTGTGATGATACGCGCTGTGAGTCTTGGTGGCGCTTTGTAATACATAAATTATTACTTATTACTTTCACAAATACTTTCAAACATTTTGAATTTTGAAAGGCGAGCCATGATAACATAATCTATTTACCTCTATTTAGCGCGAAAGTACCAGCTAATAATTTAATTTCTCTTTGTAATACAGTAATTTTGAAATTTTAGTTTGAAAACTAAAATCTTAATCAGAGCTAAACCAATAAATCCGACTCGATGTCTCTAATGGCGCGAACAATGTTGTCCGTGAGGTGAAGTCTTGCAGCACAAATGTAGAGTGGAGCTCTGAATAACGCTCATTTGCTCTACGACGTACCTTTGTTATGGGTTGAAGGACCAACTTTAGCGTTTTGCATCCATTATAAAATTTACCTAATCTATCTAATATCTATCTAATACCTTGAAACGAGTAATTCTTGTATTTTATACATAATCTGAATCTCGGAAACGGCTCCAACGATTTTCATGAAATTTAGTATGCAGGAGTTTTGGGGGCGATAAATCGATCTAGCTAGGCTTCATTTTTAGAAAACGTCGTTTTATCCATGTTTTCAGGCAATGAAACACCCCTACAATATCAGTAGAATACGAAAGTAAATTTCGCCATCATCTTTAAAGTTCCAGTAGCTCAGTTAGGAAATCGGGCGGTCCCAAAACCAGAAGACCCCGGTTCGAGTCCAGACGATTATTTTTCCCCTATGAATTTTATTATTTTTCCCCTATGAATTTTATTATTATTTATTTTTTATTATTTTATTATTATTAAAAAAACGAGCAAAGCTCGGTCACCCAGGTACTTATTATTGACCGAGCGAAGCGAGGTCTCTGAGTCTAGAGTGAGTGAATTTGCACTTGTCCTTCCGTCTGTCTGTCCGTCCGTCCGTCCGTCCGTCCGTCCGTCTGTCAGAGCCTTATAATTTTTGAATTACTAAACGTAATTACTTCAAATTTAGATATAATATGTGAACTGATGGCCTTCAGCCGAATATTGCATAAAAAATTATAAAAGCCTTTATTTCAGGGGGGCTCTCATAGAAGTGAATACGAAGTAAAAAAATTTTTATCGCGTTACATAAAATTGTTACATATCATTTTAAAGATAATTTCGAACCGAGTACAAAAATATTTTTTTTTATTTTTCCCTTAAAATTGACGAAATGGGGGGCTTTCAAAGTGGAGATTTAATACGCTCGCTTGAAGACGCTCTCTAGCAGAATCCGCTATGTATTTTCAAGCTGATTTTATTTTTTTATTTCACTTGTATCCTGTACTTGAACAACAAATACTAAAATTATAATATGAATATTATAAAGAAACGAGAGTATTTAATTTTTAATGGGCATCAGTAATTCATATAGCATCAACATAGCTTCACAATAATGCTAATAGATGGCGCATTCATTAACTATTCCATGGAACTAGGAGTTACGACTACGATCTATCCCAAAAACAGTTTTGCGTCGACCATTATTATTTAGGTACATAATATAATAACATATTATTCACTTAAAATTATTCTTTAAATATCAAACTTCAATAAACTATTAATTACTACATTTTGTATATTTTCTATTCGCGTCGATAGATGACGATTTGTACAGATGCCCGTAACCCGTTTTCACTCGTTAGTACCTACATAATAATTCAATGTTTTCACTAACCTTTACGGGCTACCTATGATAAGTTAGGTGATGATTTCTGTCAACTTCTTTATCACGATCCTGTACGGGACACCTAAAAGGACATTGGGACGGATGTTAGGACTTAGGATTGTATTTAGGAGCTACCTACGTAAAGAGACTCCTACTTACGGGATGATATAGGTATGTTTGGTGAAAACGGGCATAATAATAATGTCAGGTTTGGTCGTCATGTATCGATTGAATGAATAATCATGGGATACCGTTACCGCGAGGTCTCAGTTCGGGGCGAACCACTAGTTTATTGTAAATGTAAAAGCAGTGATAGCCTAGGCCCTAGTGGTTAGGACGGAGGCTCGCAGTTTCGATCCCTGATAAAATCGGTCCTTATTAAACAAAAAATGTTTTTTTGCGCTTGGTGTACGATACTTTTTAAATACCCATGCACAAAAACACATCGATCCGTTGTTCTGTTTCTACGTGATTGAAGGACAAACCAATATACTTTCGCATATTATAAATTATAATATATATATATTATATATCTATTTTTTAATATATGGACTATCGCTTGGATGGTAAGTGAAGGAATGCGCTTGCCTAATTATAATTTACTAAATAGGTATTAGTAAGCATTTAGAATATCTTTAAATAACAACAGTTTTCAAAATATCTTAACAAATACAACAGGCACGTTATAATACCCGAGTTCATTGAACCGAAATAAACTGAAGGTTACGGAGAAAAGGAAAAACAATGGATTGAAAATTCCCACGGCTCTTGCCCAAGGCTCGCTTACTTATCAACACATTCCAAATCAAACTCTAAAACAGTACAGATAAAAATCAAAATCAAACATTCTATTTAGATAAAAATCACTCCCAAAAGATTTTAAACCTTAAAGTTTTAGGCTTAGTGTTTATTCTCGCTTCTTTAAAGTATGTTTAAATAGTCATAGGTTAAAATTTTCCCATACTGGGGCACCTATAAAGTACTGAGAGCGTATAATATCTTACTTTTGTCTGGGAAGAAACTTTTTGTATGAAAAATCAGCAAACAATGGAGATTATGACTGTTTCCTACGGTATATCCGTAGAGGTTACATAAGAAAAATATTGGAATACTATTCATCTGTTCTTGCAATTCACGAGGGCGACTGACTTATGGTTGTGTGTGTGTCGTATCTGTATAAGTGTGAGCGAGCGCAATGCTCGCGCCCACCGAGCAGAAACAAAGTTTGTTTTTGCTCTGTGCTCGCGTCTTCCCCCTCCACCTAGGCTTTGACAGGCACGCACACTTATGCAATGTGCATGTATACGAAGTAACCACGAGTAAAGCTCACTCGCCTTCGTGAATTGCAAAAACTTGTACCTGACTGTGGGAGGGCTTTGTTATGTGTTAATAAACAGGATATATTATTATGTATTTATGTTATATATTATTGTATCGATAATTTTATAATACCTACACACTAATGATTCATTAGGTATTGATAACAGAGACATCATTAATAATTAAGAGAATAATATCAAATTAGGAATGAGGAAATCCGTAGGGGAACGCGAGTTATCGACAGAGCTCATCGAGTTACAACGATGAGGTGGGAACGGGAGGGGCATATAATTTAAAGGACTATGATCGCTGGGGTCCCAAGGAGCTGGAATAGCGACCCCCCACTTGGTCGGCATTACACTAGCGGCACGCTATGATGGCCGGTTTGACACATTACAATAGTGATGTGGAATGTCAATTTATTCTCGAACAAAAAACAATTAAGTTTTGTTTTTGTACCTGATTAAATAGGTTTAATAAAACAAAAATGTATATGTTTATTTAATTTATTTGAACGAACTGAATATTTGAATGAAAATGAATATACATACTTTATATGCACACAAGAAACATATGAATACAAAAGATACCAAAAAAGGTGCCACAAAAGGCCATAATTAATCAGATTCGTCCATACTACTATTTTCACTGTCGTCACTGCTATCATCACCTACATTAATAATTATATGTTCGTTTTCTATAATATTATCTATTTTCACATCTCTTTCATAATCTTCCCTTATTAATTTAACAGTTCTATTCACAACCTTTTCCCAGTCTCCTTTAGTCACATGTTCACAAGCTTCTTCTAATAATTTTAGCATTTTTTTTGTGGTAAATGGGGGTTCTGTATTGTGTCTTGCAGCATATCCCTTAATTTGAGCCCACACCAACTCAATCGCATTATACTCACAATGGTAAGGCGGTAACCGTATAACTCTGTGCCCATGTTCTAATGCTATTTCGTCAATGACGTATCGGATCTTGGTTGGTTTGTTTTCTTTTAAAAGACGTACTAATTCCGCTTTTAACATATTCATGTTTGCATCTACGCCATTTTTACGAAGCCATGCGACGATATCAGCTTTCTTTTGGGATTGGGCAGGTGGCTTGTCAATTTGCATCGAGTGGTATGGGGCGTTGTCCATAATTATAATAGATGGTTCAGGGAGGCTACACAACATTGAGGTAAACCATTCAGTAAACTTTTCTCCATTCATGTCTTCATGATAGTCTCCAGTGGTTTTTGACGCAAAAGCCATGAGAGAACCTTCGACAAACCCGTTGATGGTTCCGGCGTGACAAATTATAAGTCGCGATCCTTTTCCTACAGGAACTTTGGAAGTAGATGCTGCTGTGTCATCGTTCCAAGAACGGCCTACAGTATGGTTAGCATTAAGCCATGTTTCATCCAAGAACACAACATTTTGCCAATTTTTGATTTCTTTCACTTGCCGTAAAAAAGTATACCTTGCCATCGCTATATCAAATCTTTCCATCAATATTTTGCGTTTGTTACATTTTTTGTATCGAAATCCAATGGTCTTCAAAATCTTCGTTAAAGAACTTTCCCCACCGAAGAATAATCCAGCTTCCTTCAGTGAATGCACCAACTTTTTTCTTGTTGGATACTCCTTCTGTAAATAGTAGCCGTAAACATGTCTTCGGATAGCATCGGCATCAAAGCTATCGATGCCTACGACTGGTTTTGCTCTTTTTCTCTTTTTTGGTGTGTGAAGTTTATTTTCTTCTGTGCCAGTCTCGCCATATTTTTTTTTAGTTATCCGTCTAACAGTTCGTTGTCCAATATTAAGCGCATCAGCTACGCGTTCAACCACTGACGTTATAGGTAAAATTGGCCCTCCATTTTGAGCTTCACGATCGAAATAGTTACGAAGGCGTATTACGAACTCACGTGTCTGACTATTTAGAACAGTTCTCTGCGTACGTTCGGTCATATCGACGAAATCCACAACAAAGGGCTTGAACAGAGTCCAAATTAACGAGCAAGGGTCAACAGTAATGCAGTATCAATATTTGAAATCCAAAGCCAGGTCAAAACTATATCACAATCGCATTGCACTGACAGTTTATACTTTTCGAAGCAACGTCAATTCGAAACTGCTTTGTTTTGCATTGAGCATTGACGCGAGTTTGCCGGAGGTAGTAGTTGTGCTAGCCAGCGATCCTATGTGACGATCGTATTAGATTCCATTTTTAAAAATTTTCAATTTAGAAAACCAAATGCCGAGTTGTGGTATAGGGCAGGTGACCCGGTTTTGGCCATTTTAAGAATTTTGTCGACTTTGAGGCTTTCTTAACTTATAGTTTTTGTTATTACGAACATATTTCTTGTAAAAAGTCATTTAACATATATTAACCTTGCCTAAGAAAACCCTTTTTTTAAAGAACATCCAATAGAAAAATAATTGTATAAAAAAGAAAAAAAAAAGGGAGTTTGTGCCATTTTTGGCCAGATTCATGCCATTTCTGGCCACGGTCGAGTGCCAGTTCTGGCCATCAAAAAATAAAATCAGATGAAATCAAAGTAATCAAAATTTATTAATTAAATTGCACATTTTACAAACAATGGTTTTTATTTAGTTAGGAAAATATGAAATATTATAACTTCACTTGAATTTAACTTACAAATAAAGAGATCAACATTTATATTATTAATTATAACATTTATTATTATTTATTATTAACATTTAATTTAACTTACAAATAAAGAGATCAACATTTAAATTATTAATTATAACATTTATTATTATTTATTATTAACATTTATATTATTAAATTATCATCACCGAGTAACGACGAAATTTCCTTGAACCAGTTCCGAATTTTTTCCTCAGTAATTAAGGCACGAGCTTTATTAATATATTCGGCATGTTTTTGCCTCAAATCAGGATGCCTTGCCATAAATCCGTCAAACCAGGATCTTGAAGGTCTATTATTTATAAACGGTGTGTTAATTTGGCCTTTTACTACTATTTTCTTTACAGAATCTAGTAAACCTTCCTTGTTGATAGGAAACCCAGCACGAGCGCAATCTTTGATCCATACGACAAGTTCATTCTCTATTTCACTTCCAAGAACAGCCTCCCCCTACAGTCCAGAAGTTTCAGGTGCTTTTCCAGAAATTTTTAAAATCTCTACTAGCAGTGGAAACGGGCATCCCGTTCTTAATTGCGTTCAACGCTAAAGTAATTTTATGCGGTGAGTACTGAAATAATTTTCTTTTCGCGACATCTATTTTGTTACTATTTGATTTTGGTGAAGGCATTTTATTGCATCTCTGAAAATGAAAAAAAAGCCACGATAAAATATAAATGGCCAGAAGTGGGGTGTCTATGTACACCAGTTTTGGCCAGCCATGTGGCCAAAGATGGAGAAATTCATAATTTTGTCTTCATTAGTGGCCACCTTCTCATAACCTCACTTCAGAAACATATGGCGACAAAATAACTTTAGTTCCACTTAGACAATATATTCTTCATGTAGTATTAACATAAACATCCAAAAAATAAGCAAAGATTTAAAAAATAAAAACTGATTACTCACCCGCTCGCCTTAGCCTTTTTGTTAAGATCTTAACAATTTCACGCTCAACTAAAAAGAATGACTTGTTGCATCGAAGTGAAGTTTGACACATCAAAGCTGTCAAAGGTATCAGTGTTGCCAATATTCAATATTTTAAATACTGTACATCACAGAGTAATTTATTTGTCTATGCCTTAGTTATAAATATTTGAAGGCCCCAATGGCCACAAAGGGGTCGATGGCCACAACCGGGTCACCTGCCCTATATCATATAAAAATAAAAATTTTACCTTTTGTATGAAACAGCTGATATTTTTTTGCGATTTCAGAGGTTTGTCCACATAGTGAAAATTGTTCATATTCACAAGTACATTCACCCCTTAAATGGTGCAAACTGATTTTTCTACACTTGTATACATTTTAGAAATCAATTTAATAAATAAATTTTGAGTCCTAAACCTAAAACTACATTCGATAAAATTTATGAATCTCTGCACATCACTATCGTCAATAAAGTAATACAATTATTTCCTTCAAAGTCGTTATCAATTAATACGGAACTTCATGAGCGGACAAACGTCAAACCGGCCATCATAGCGTGCCGCTAGTGTAGACATGCGACTTGCCTAATGTCGTCGGTCCACCTAACGGGGGGTCTGCCAACACTGCACTTCCCGATGCGGGTCGCCACTCCAGCAGCTTGGGAACCCAACGACCATCAATTCTTCGAACTATGTGCCCCGCCCATTTCCACTTCAGCCTCGCGACTCGCTGGGCTAGGTCGCTGACTGATTTTCCTACGGATTTCCTCTTTTATGATATTTTGATCTCGCAGGGATACCTATAATTTCGAGGATATAGCTCTCTCCATCGCCCGCTGAGTGACCCTGAACCTTCTTATGAGACCCATAGTCATCGACCATGTTTCGGATCCATAAGTCATCACTGGCAACACGCACTGTTCGAAGACTTTAGTCTTTAAGCATTAAGGGATTTCGGACAGTATCGAAGCTACCCGAACGCTGCCCAGCTGAGTTTGATTTGGCCGTTAATCTCTTTCACCAAATATGGCCTACCTAGTTTGACCGTGTGACCCAGGTACATCTATGTATATATATACTAGTAAAATTTTATGTAAAAATACCACAGACGCTAACACGTAACCAAAAGCACTTAAACCGTTTATCTCAAGTTAGTGCAAAGTAAGCAGTCTGCGAACTAAAACTACTTCAAACACTAACACGGTTTGAGAGCAAGCAAGCATATCTAATTGCCATGGTTTGTCAAAGGCTTTACGAAGGACTCCAGTAGCTAGTGCTTGTCCACACGCAAGACAGGACTGTCTTAAGACTAATCTCCGTTTATTCTGTCTCGTTGATACTCTACTGCGACAAACGCGTTCTGAAATTGACGATGTATTCACTTAGCGCTAATTCTACGCCGCCGAATAATTTTAAACACGGCTTTTAACGATTAATAAATAAATAATATTATGGCGTTTGGAAATGGGCGGGGCACATAGTTCGAAGAGCTGATGGTCGTTGGGGTCCCAAGGTGCTGGAGTGGCGACCCCGCACCGGTAAGCGCAGTGTTGGCAGACCCTCCCGCTAGGTGGACCGACGACATCCAACGAGTCGCAGGGAGCCGCTGGATTCAGGCGGCGCAAGACGGAAGCCTGTGGAGGTCCATGCAGGAGATCTATGTCCAGCAGTGGACATCTCAAGGCAGTGGTCATGGCATGGACTTCCACAGGCCTCAGTCTTACGTCGCCTGTATCCTGCGGCTCCCTGCTACCTACTCGTTTGATGTCTTCGGCTCACTTAGTGGGGGTGTGCCAACACTGTGCTTCTCAGTGCGGGGTCGCAGCTACAGAACCTTGAGACCCCAATGACCATCAGCTCTTCGAACTAGGTGCCCCGCCCATTTCCACTTCAGTTTCGCGACTCGCTATGTCGTTGCCTTTGGTTCTCCTACGGATCTCCTCATTTTGATAGTGATATTATCATACAAGCATCAGAACAGTGATAGCCTAGTGGTTGGAGCTGTAGTCTTCTATTCCGAATATTGCCGGTTCGCACTTCTGTCTTTTATGTAGTATAAAATAATGTGTCTTTTAAGCAATCAAATATCGCACGATACAACACTGAAGAAAAACTATCTTGAAAATACCTACACACCTGAGAATTCTCCATAATGTTCTCAAAGGTGTGTAATGTCTGTCAATTTGTATTCAGAGATGTGCAAAATAGTTTAAGAAATGTATTTAAATACAAAATTCAAGTACTTTTGATTTACCTATTTAAAATGCAAAATATTTTGTGTTTTGTGTTTTTCCAAATAAGTCGTATCTCTGTTTGTATTGGGCCTGCATGGTAGACTATGACCACCCTTCTTTGAGAGGAGAAGTGCGCTGGGGTCTGCGTGGTGGACTATTACCACCCTTTTCTGAGAGGAGACTTGCGCTCAGTAGTGAGCAATGATGGATCGGATCACCACTCTGGTGAAGTCGCGTACAAAATCTATTGTAACATAAAAGTGTGCGCATAGGTTTATAGCCTTGTTAAACGGTTCACGCGTCTTACGATACACAAAGTGAAAGAAAAAATACGCCTATTAAGGGCTTTTCTTTTGACATAAAGGGAATAAAGGGTTTGCACCTTTCTCAGCACCTCTAGTGCGAAACTCGCGCGTCACGGAAACGTAAGTACTTCAGTCAGCGTTTTTTTCTTTGCTTTTATGTGTTTCTCAAGACGTTTTTGGGAGTTAATTGGTAGGTAGCAACTGTAATAGGGGACTCTGTTTCTCGTTGAAGGCAACCCTTTTCTTCTATTTTTCCTGGGATTGGTTTCCACATGTAGGCGAATGTCCAGCAAGAGAACTGAATGCTTGAGAACTCTCAAGCATGCAGCTTTTCTCACAATGTTTTCCTTCACCGTGGAAGCATTAAAAGTTTTAATGCTTCCACTAAAACCGGCATTCAAAATTCAAAATTATTTGTTTCATGTAGGCCAACCTGTGGCTCTTATGACACGTCGCGACTCTACCACCGTTTCGGAAAGCGGATTGTTCTGAGAAGAGCCGGCAAGAAACTCAGCAGTTGCTCTTTTCAAAATAATCATTTTACAATTTTATTATGTAGCTATTTAAATTGTAATAAGTTTTTATACTATCCAGTGGGCAGCTGGATGCCAAGCCGATTTATCCCATGCAACTTGATAAAATAGAATAGAATATTTCTACAATGAGGGGAAGTTTCAAAAACGCGTACTACAATTCAATACATGTTAAGACCGGCAGACAGAAGGCAGCCCCATTTCCGATGGTGACACCCATTCACGAGCATGACGCATGATCCAGCCGTTTATTTGCCGATACGGTTAAGGCTATAGTATAAAACGAGTCGTAGTAAGCAGAGAGGTCATCCAAAATCATTCAGTTACCTCACAATAAAGGCGGGCCTCGGAGACGTTAAGGCTCCTAACAGATTTAATTTATAGGGGCTGTTATTATTTACCCGCGGAATAAAATGGGAAAGGGTGTGAATTGGACTTCTTTTGTCAGGGTATAAATTTGGGTTTATTGCTCTATGGGTGGAGATTGGGTAATCTATACGAATAAATAAAATTGAAATGTCTGAATGTGATTTTGATATTAGGGCCTCGTTATAGCTCATCTAATATTAAAATGATAGCATGTGAAATTTTTTGTCTGTACGTTTATCTTTTGTGTAAAACGGAATTTTCAAGGGTAGATAGATTCACATTTAACTAGAAATGGGACGAAATTTTAATTTATAAAATAAAATCAATTCTAAATTGAAACTTAATTTAATCCAACTTATTGATACAACCGCAGTGCGGTATAGTACTCAAAATAAGATAGTTATCTTATATCTTATCTTATCTATATATAAAAGAAAGTGGTGTTAGTTACACTATTTATAACTCAAGAACGGATGAACCGATTTGGCTGAAAATTGGTGGAGAGGTAGCTTAGAACCAGGAGACGGACATAGGATACTTTTTATCCCGTTCGACCGTGTTTCCGTCAAGTCACTATAAAACGTGGTATAACAAAAACGCGTCTGACATGTTATAACAAAAACGCATCTGACATGGAATAACAAAACGCAAATGACAGTGGAATAACAAAACGTAAATGACAGCTAAACTTAATTTTGTCTTTGGTTAAGTATGGTAAAAATTTGACAATTATAAAAAGTGTTATAATAAAGCATTAGTGATATTATAAATGCGAAAGTGTGTTTGTTTGTTGGTTTGTCCTTCAATCACGTCGCAACAGAACAGCGGATTGATGCGATTTTTTGCATGGGTATAGTAATGGATGTAGTAGTGGTTCCTCAGACCGGGAGAGCTACTTTTTATCTCGGATAATGAAAGAGTTGCTGCGGGATTTTTAAAAACTAAATCCATGCGGACGAAGTCGCGGGCATCAGCTAGTATTATATGAATCATTGAAATGGATTCGCAATTATTATTATTTATTTTATTTATTGGCAAAAGGTTCACGTAAAATCCACACATAATAAAAGTCGAGTTGAGAACCTAACCCTTTGTTTGAAGTCGATTGAAAAATGATAAACTTTTTAATTATTCTACTGTTATGTTATGTTTTAATTATTTTTTACTGCACGTAATATCTCGAGCGTTTCACTAAAAAATGAATGTGGGCTCTTTGAAAAATAATTTTTAAATTGAATTATTTTTACCATAACCGATCGATCAGTGTTCATTATGTTAACGTTTACCTGTTATCTTACCTTCCTTGCCGCGTACCGACCGACCCTATTTTATTTAGCATTTAATTTTTCCCGAGTCTTTTGTTATTTTCCAAAGGTATTGAAAAACTGATTCACGCGATCCTGTAGGGTTACCAAAAGTGGTAAAATATGAAACTGCCAAAGGAGATTGGCGAATTCCATAGAGTTTCTGACCCAGACGAACTGAACTGAACACTGAACGCCTCGAATCAAACTTCTCATACCTGTTCTAGTAAACTATCAAATAAAGTTGGGAGAAAAAAGATATTCACTTGTATTACCATGTATCGGTTATTTATAATGTGTACTAGTGAGTAATTATATTTTTGATACCCATCTTCTAAAAATATGGGGCTTTCACAGAAAAATATTCTGAAAAATATTAATTAAAATTAAATGTTTTCTGAATCTGAACGGTTTTTAAAAATGCTGGGTCAACATTTGCCAACCTCCTTTGGAAAAAGACATCAAAGTCTATATTATTTTAAGAATACCATTTCTTCTTATACTTAAGTATGTAGTTGTAATCTTAATATTACGTCCTTGCAGTTTTCTTAAGCATACATTTCTCATATTAGTATTGCCCTCTAGCGTCATAATTATGTAGGTATAGATCTATAATTATATTTAGTATAAATCAATAATTTCGAAAATAACCAACTCAATTTTTTTAAGTCTCACTTATGAGGAAAAAGTGGGATAAGTATAACCAAAAATTATTTAATGTTATTTCTAAATGCCTCGCTGTTATATTCAAAATCATTTTTTTTCATGATAAGTCAAGACTCTTCTAATAGTAAGTAAGTACCCAGTTTGGCAAGCAGATTTAGTGGATTCAATTAAAACAATTTAATTGAATAAAATGGATATACAAAACCTTTTATCTACTCCAACATCGAAAAGTTCCAATTTCGTATTTGACAGCTGAATCGAAATGAACCCTCTTTCGGTTTTGCTTCTCATTTCGATGCAGCTCGTTGTATGGGAGCTGAATCGAAATGGTTATCTTCTTAAAATAGGATACCTAAAGCTAAGGCTCTGAGTTCTGGCACTTTTGTACCGTTCATACGACAGAGGCGCCACAGGCGGCTGGTGGCGGCTAGGGCTTACGGAGTTACTTTTTGTTACGTTAGTAAGCCTACGGCGTATTTTGTTAATGATTTTATTTTCCTTGTCGTAGATAAAATCTTGTATGCAACTGAACGTAATTAGTTATTTTAATTCTCGTACTATCCTATTTTGATACTCGGCAAGCCTCGTATCAAAAAACAGCACTCGAATTAAAATGACCCTCATTACGATGCAGTTGCATAGATAGCTATAATAGACTTAATGATTAAATTGAATGAAACGTTTATTTTCTATTCGTTTACTTCAATAACTAGAGCTTGTTAATTATTTTTGCAGCTATTGAATAAGAGGGTGTACCTAAAACATTTTCCTATTAAAAGAAAAACAATTCTTCATTAATTCTCCAAAAAAAACCTAGCCAAGTTGACACCCCTACAGCGCCGACCCCACACCTTTTGTTTACACGCTCATATTTATTAACTTACCCCAAAAAAAATGCAATCCAAAAACAACCATAACACCTCAAATATAGAGCAGATATTAGCAATAAACGTATCGTACACTAAAATGAACCCCGATTTCCTAAATCACTGATTGAATTTAACGTGCAGTTGTTGTTCTTGGTAATGGGTTCGAGTCCGGACCGTTATTGAAAAGGCTTTAGGCAACTGCCCTAGTGTTGTAAACCTCCGCTTGTGTTTGTTTTTCGACCTGCCGCGTTGTAAGCGGTTTCGAATTTAAATATCTTTGCAATTTACGCGATATTTGACTTGTGACCTTTTTCTTTTTACTGGACAGTTCTCTGCACATAATATAAATGAGGGATGAGTGAATGAAGCACTTATAGCTTAGTGGTTAGGACTGTGGTCTCCTATTCGGGGGGTCACAGATTCCATCCCGGGTACGCACCTCTGTATTTTTCGAGCTATGTGCGTTTAAGCAATTAAATATCACTTGCTTCAACGGTGAAGGAAAACATCGTGAGGAAACCTGCACACCTGAACTGAGAATTCTCCATAATGTTCTCAAAGACGAGTGAAGTCTGCCAATTTGCATTGGGCCTGCGAGGTGGACTATGGCCTATAGCCTTTCTCTGAGAGGAGACCTGCGCTCAGTAGTGAGCCGTTGATGGGTTGCTGATGATGATGATGATGATGATGAGTGAATGAACTTATATTGTACACTAGCTTTGCCCACGGCTGCGGTATGTAAAGATTTTTCAAATCCCTATTTTAGTTGAATTATCTCCAGCCCACTCTCTTTCTCCTCTCCAGCAACCCCAATGAACATCAGCTCTTCGAAGTATGTCCCCCGCCCATTTCCACTTCAGTTTCGTGACTCGCTGAGCCATGTCGGTGACTTTGGTTCTCCAACGGATCTCCTCATTTCTGATTTGGATATCCTCAGGGATACTCCGAGCATAGCTCTGTCCAATAAATAATCGGTAAGAAACAATTTATTTTTCATCATACCTATTTGAAAAACGAATATTGGCTTCAGAGGATAGCGGGAGCAAAATTTAATTTTAACCCCATGGGACTTTTCATTTCTCTCTTCTGATTGTTCCGCATTCGTGTCTTAGTATGTGTTTATTATAACTGCGGTCGTTGCAGAAACCTGTCAATCGCTCATTCCGTTCGAAATTCAAAAATGTTTGAGAAGCTGTTGTCTTCGTTATGTCACGTGATCAATTTGTCGATCGGATATACGCCCATACTGTATCCAACATAAATATTAATGTTTAATTATTTAATAATAATTTATTTGTTTTTTTTTTACGTAGTAGGTTGATACTCCTAGCTTTTTCTCATAGGTAATGATGAAAAATAGTGTGTGTCATTCGGGGCCAAAATATTTTGTTCTCGGGCGGCGTATATTGAATTCCTCGCTACGCTCAGGATTCTACTTTAGAATCCTTCACTTCGCTTTGAATTCAAAATGACGCCCTCGGGGAACAAAAAATTTCTTTGGCCCCATAATATAACACAAATAACTATTAAACACTGGCAACATTGGAATTCAAGTAAGGAAATTTCCCGAAATTTTCCGAGGAAATATTCAAAGGCGCTGCATAGTACAGTCGTGCCGCCGGGAACACCTCTCCGCGAGATGCAGCATCTCATTAATGAGAGATGAGCTCGTCTACTATGTACGTATTTGATACCTTTAGCGAGAGATGGAATAATACGATTCTATTTTCCGCTGCAACTGCAAAAAAAAAAATACGTGTGGCACTCGGGGACTGCCACGGTAAAGCTATTGCATAGCATTTTCTAGTCGCACGCACATTAACACCGTGCCGAACTGAAACGACGGTGTTAGGTTTTTTTTCGTTACGGAATTTCTTTATTCGGTCGCCGCGCTCAAACTGTTTGTCGTAGTTCAAAGCCCGCGATAAAAGCTATGCAATAGCTTAACAGTTTTTTTTTGTATTTTAATTTTTTATAATAATACTAGCTGATGCCCGCGACTTCGTCTGCGTGGATTTAGTTCATAACATCCCGCGGGAAATCTTTGTCACCCTCCAGGTTCTCAACTATACCTATCCAATAAATCACGTCAATCCGTAGCTTTGTAGCAGGAAACATTTGATCGTCTTGCTCGCGGCATTGTTAATGATGATTCAAAGCGAAAACATATTACTGATGATATTATCAATTACCTTTAGCTATCATTTTTATAATTGTCAAATTTTTTACCATACTTAAACAAAGACAAAATTACGTTTAGCTGTCATTTACGTTTTGTTATTCCACTGTCATTTGAGTTTTGTTATTCCATGTCAGATGCGTTTTTGTTATACCACGTTTTATAGTGACTTGACGGAAACGCAGTCGAACGGAATAAAAAGTATCCTATGTCCGTCTCCTGGTTCTAAGCTACCTCTCCACCAATTTTCAGGCAAATCGGTTCATCCGTTCTTGAGTTATAAATAGTGTAACTAACACCACTTTCTTTTATATATATATATTTTTCATGAGATTAAACTTTTCAAATCACGAAAATTATAAACCTCGTTGTCAACACTGTATGAAAGAAACATCGAATTTAATTTAAATAACGAAACCATCATAATTATTATCGTTAACACTCAGCATTTCGATAAACCAAACAAAATTCCGAACCGCAAAGCTATTCCAAACATTATTTAACGATTCCACGCGGAATTCATTTCGAACCGCCAAATAACCTTTATACGTCGTTGATTTTATCATTGCCTACTTAATAAAAATACCGAAATCATGTGCGATTGCATTTTGTAACTCGCTCAGCATATTTTGATAAAGTTATTATTCCATTGATATACTATTGGTGCGATACCTAACATGAAAATTACTTAAGTTAAATTAATACATTTTTTAAATAAAATGGTAAAGGATGATAAAAGAATCATATTTTCCCTGGGGATGCGTTATATTTTCTTGACAAGTTTTATCGAAATCAGTTCCGGGATAAAATGTAGCCTATGTGTTAATCCAGGGTATAATCAATTTCCATTCCAAATTTCAGCCAAATCCGTCCAGTAGTTTTTGTGTGAAAGAGTAACAAACACACACACACACACACACACACACACACACACACACACACACACACACACAACTTTCGCCTTTATAATATTAGTGTGATGGCCTATGTCACCCGGACTATCAAGTCGATTCATCGCAATATTGGCTCAGTAGTTTAGCAGTACAATCATACAAACGTACAAACATACAAATATTTAACATAAATACATACATAAGACTGCTAAAATCATAATAACCCTTTCTTTTGGCTTCACCATAGTCTGGTAAAGATAGACGATTAACTTTGTAAAGAACTATGCATCTTTCAATTCTTCCATCAGCAATCCGATACGAAATTCATTTCAAACCGCTAATACGTATAAACGCCGATTGTGGTATCATTACTCGATAAAAAAGCCCAATAGAACCGTGCGGAGCGCACGTACGGCCGATATTTCAGGGTTCCGCTAAAATTTAGACATTTGTACGATACGTGCCGCGGGCGGCGCGGGCGGCCCACGTGTGGAAATATACGAATTTTATCATCGGTTTAATATTCAACGCTATAGCTGTAATGCTTAGTCGGGGAAATTCAAAGGAACGATTCGTTTCTTTCGCCGCTTTTCTGAAGTATTACAGCTTAGATCTGGGAATGCGAGTGCTGCGAGGTGCTTATCGTTATGTTTAGTTATGAGAACAGGTGTGTCATTGAAGAAGTGACTCGGTGTGTTATTGGTCAGACTTAAGAGTAAAAAGGGATGGGCGATCTTGTGCTGGATACAAGCTGCACAAGAACATGATTGTGGTGATGATAGGTACTTGATATTGTGGTGATACTTGAAAGAGACTTATGTATAGCAGTGGACATCTATAGCATAGTACAAACAGAATAGTAGGCTAACTAAGGCCGATCGGCGAGTTATTTACCTACTCTTGCGTTGACGCCTAGGGTTGTCACTTTTATTTTTGACTAGCTGATGCCCGCGATTATTAATAGGTAGGTTACTACTTTTATTGAAAAATTAAACCAACAAAAAAGAGCGAGCGTGCGACGTAATACGCAATTGCGCGCGATTAGCACAGCGGCGCGATATATACAAAAGCACTCTGTGGCGCGCCGCGCGGCCCGTACTGCCGGCCGATTGAGCCGGTTGAGACTTTGCGAATGTGTGCGTGAAACTTCCGTGCGTACACGGCGCCCGCTGCTCACGCATACATTCAAACCGGCAGCGGCCACTTTGTATGAAGTTAGCCTACTATTCTGTTTGTACTATGTCTATAGGGTGAGTCACTGTGAGACACGAGATGTGACCAGCAACCTTAGCCAAATTACATTGGATCGTTTCTATTCTCTTTCTATGATCGTTAACGCTTGAAGGTTTGGCTAGGGCTACAGCGCAATCTAGTTTAACTGGACACTACAGTGAATAATTTATGCATTTATAAACACAAAATGCCACGAAATATTATAAATACACTTCTGTTTTGGATCAACTGATTCAGAATTCGCCATTTTTAGCCCAATTTTGACAAGCGCTTACGATTCGAAGTCAAAGTTTTAGCACGCTATCTAAGCGATCGTCACGGCCCTGTAGAAATAGAAAGCGGTTGCGAATTCTGAATCAACTGATCCAAGACAGAAGTGTATTGATAATATTTCGCGGCATATTGTATTATAATTTTTTTTAGCATTTAAAATGCATAAATTATTCGTCCATTTAAAATGCACACTATAGTAAATTAGATAATTTTATTGTTGTACAATGTACATACTTGTTTGAGTGTCAAAATCGCAAACTAGATGGAGCTGTAGCCCTAACCAAACCTTCAAGCGTTAACGATCATAGAAAGAAAATAGATACGACAATATATAATTTAGCTAAGGGAGCAGGCATGTCAGTGGAAAAGTAACACAGTGACGCGATGTGTCACTAGACAAGGGAGTACAAGACTGATTTGGACGGATAATAAATTATACTGGCTCGATGATCACAGGGTTAAAGTGATTGCTGCATCTTTAGGAAAGGAAAATTCAATGGTCTGGCTAGACCAGGTATGTCAGAGTTAGACATTAAAATTAAACATTATATAAAAGCAGATAATCGTGGTATGAGTGTCACTTGCACCAGGCCCGACCGCGTGATAGGACGCGTGTTAGGAATAGCTGTTTTACTATACGGTTGTTGCGCTATATTATGTGGATAAATCTTCTATTCTATTCATCATCATCATCATCTCAGCCTGCGGACGTCCACTGCTGAACATAGGCCTTTCCCAGAGAACGCCACCACACCCGGTCCTCAGCCTTCCTCATCCAGCCAATTCCCGCCACCCGCTTTATATCGTCAGTCCAACGTGCTGGAGGGCTATTCTATTGTATTCTATTCTACTGTGTGTCTTTTATTTTGACATGGTGGGTCATTGGAAAAAGTGTCATTGTTGTTTAGTGTCAAGTAATCAGTAAGATAGAGGGTAGGTATGTCACTGGGTGACCAGATATGTAAGAGTTAGGGTAAGTTAGGATGATTTAGATAACTTTTGTTAGAAACAATTGCGGGACGGCCTCCTTAAGTCTACTTTTTTATGACAATGGGTTCCACAATAAAATTATTACCTATGAAAGCTCTTAGAAAGTCTTCATAAGATGATAAGAATTCTATTAAAATTTTATAAAACGTAAAGAAGACTAAGTAAACATTAAATAGAGCCATTAATAAAATTTAAACAAACCGGCAAACTCATTTTCCTAACAACACCATTGTAAAAGCGGAAAAGATAAAAGGCAAAGAAACGTTTTTTTACAGCAAAATAATATATCTCCCGAGATAAGGAGACGTTTTGCATTTGCTCTCTCTCTCATTACTTATTCGTAAGAGAGTCTGAAGGAGCCGTAAAATAGAATGACCTACGTCAATGTCTCGAAATCAAGGAAACGCGATAGATATCGAAAAGATATCCCGAATTTTATCCCACCAATGATTGAAACCGAGTGCCCTCGACGAATCTAATTCCAAACTTAAAAATGCTGTCACTTACAATCATAACACTAAAAAAATAAAGTCCATTTTCCTTTATCTCAAGTAAGTTTTCCCGGTTTTTTAACGCAAGAAATTCTACAGTCACCCATGCAATCGAATCGATCTTTATGACAATAATAATAAAGCTGAAATTCTAATGCACCGATTGGATTTTGGAATGGCGTACCCAATCAAGTCGTCCAAATTTTATTTGCTGATTGAAAGAACTTTGTCTCGAGAGTGTTAGAGGTGGTTTTTGTTCGTTACATTGTTGGGTTATTACGTTTGGGAGAAATAGGTTGTTTCTTGTAAATTAGGTCACGTCTCTAGACAAAGACCGGAACATTCAGGCCCTGGTGTAATTCGATGTGTTACGGGCTAAGTCCACCGGGTGGGGAGTGGTCATTGTCATTAGTAAGAAGAAAATAGATTTCCCACACCTTGTATAAATCAAATTACGCTGTACCTATAGTAAATGTAGTTACTAGGATTGTAAGTGAAATATTGTTTTCATCGTTGAGTTTTTGTTCTGGTTCAACATTTATTTATTTCTAGGATAAAAATATAAAATATTCATCATCAAAATCTAAATATATAAAAGGCAAAGGTAAAGGACTGACTGACTGACTGACTGGTCTATCAACGCACAGCTCTAACCACTGGACGGATCGGGCTGAAATTTTGCACACAGATAGTTATTACGACGTAGACGTCCGCTAAGAAAGGATTTTTGAAAATTCCAACCCCAAGAGGGTGACTTAGGGGTTGAAAGTTTGTATAAAAGTCCGTCATTTATCAAATTATTTTTCATGAAATATCCATGAAACTTTAATTTTTGGGCTTTCGATAAAAATATAAGAAATACGTGTTTCGCAAATTTTGAAAATTCCACCCCCAAAGATTTCAAATAGGGGATGAAAATTTGGATAAAATACTTGAGAGGTGTCAAGGGACACCCGGATGGAACGTAGTTCCTTTCGGTTAATTAATTTGGCATTGTGTTCGGTATTTTCGCGGTACAATAATGGGTCTCCGTAGCCTTGTGGCTTCTGCAGTCGCCTAACAGCCAAAGGTCGATGGTTCGAATCCCAGCTCGACAGACCGAATTTTCCATTTTCAATTTTATTTTAAACAATTTCTACATGTGGAACCTAAGTTATAAAAAATTAGGGAAAAATTTTAGTTTTCAAGTAATATCCATGAAACTTGGTATGTTAGCTTTTTACGGAGATACGAATCGCGTTAGGTTGGATTTTAATTACCAATAAAAATCTAACTTAACGTGAGCTAACCAACCGCTAAGAAACCATTTTTGAAAATTCAACCTCTAAGGGGGTAAAATAGGGGTTTGAAAAATCGAACTTAACGTGAGCGAAGCCGCGGGCAAAAGCTAGTCATAACATAAAACAAGCAAATTTTAAGTGTTTTAATCATCTTTTAAGTGTTCTTCGCAAGGTGTGTAATCTATCGGTATTCTACAAGATATATTTCGGAGAGTGTGCTCAGGAACTGTTAAATTGATTTCCACCATCACCTTTCTACCATCGAACCCCAAGATATCGCATGAATCAGCACCCCAACATAGTCGAAATTCCACTATCTCTTACTAAGCGCTTTGCTTCCTCGTTCCTAATGCGCACCGCAAAAATTTGGCTTATGACTATAAACTTGGGTATCCTAAAATCAAGAGTGATTAAGCTGCATCTTCACTTGCCATCAAGTGAGATCAACAAGTGAACTGCAGTCAAGCGCTAGTCTAAAAAAAGATCTTCTCGTAGTTGTATTGACGTCCGGTAGATGGCACAACCATCTCGAAGACATACTAAACTAGAGTTTTTTTTTCTAATGTAATTTGACAAATTAGATTGTGTCACTAATTTCTGTCATTGCTTAGACCCTACAACAAATACCTATGCACTGAATTACGCAAACCGACTGCCGCGGGAAGAAATTGTTTTTTATTGTTTTTGAAGGGAAAACTTCTTTAGGCACTTTGAGAACTTTTTTGGGTGAGCAAAAAACATGGATTTCGCAAAATCGTCACCGTCACCAACGTCACCTGGAGATTTCAGCGAGCGTTCAACATTTTAGAGATTCTCAAGCAACCTTGCACAGCGCAGTCGGCAAGCAGCCGCCTTCCTTACCGTTTAATGTATGATGTCGCAGGTTCGAATCTCACTCACGAAACGTGACAGTGCGCTTTTTTATATTTTATTTTTTTATTTATTTATTTATTATTATTTATTTATTTTTATTTTTATTTTATATTTGTTTTTTTTAAATGTCTCGGTGGTCTAATGATTAGCATGTTCGACTGCAGAGAACAATTCCCGGGTGAGGCCAAAAAATGTATTAAGGTTTTCTGTCAAGAAAATTATTATTTTTTCGTCCCATAGTGTCGCTGTACAAATTGAGAGATGACCCTTATTCCACCAGAACACGAAATAGAGACAATTCTAATCTCTAGAACTGAAGAGCAAAGAGGTCGCCCCAAAACTAGAAAGAAAAAGATAAGAGGGCAAAAGATATCACCCTAACGTGTTGAGATGATTCATTTCGCAACAGATAAAAGGGGGATATGACGTAAGCAGTTTATGGGGGATGGTTTATGAGACAGGTTTAATGTTTTGTTATGTTATATCTCTATCGGAGAGAACGGAGAGCTTCCTTGTGTCTGTAGTTTAGGTTAGTGCTACCAATAGAGGTACCAGTTTTTATTAGAGAGATAAAAGTTGTCAAAGGCGACAGTAAAAACTATTCTCGGTAATATATTATCTGCTAAGTTTCGTAGTTAGTGAATAATTTTGCACTATAATCTAGACTGAAGGTTCATAATTTCATATGTCGTGTATAATCATCTCTCCACGGCTCACTACTGAGCGCAGGTCTCCTCTCAGAGAAGGGTTATACGCCATAGTCCACCACGCTGACCCAATGCGAATTGGCAGACTTCACACACTGTTTGAGAACATTATGGAGAACTCTCAGGTGTGCAGGTTTTCTCACGATGTTTTCCTTCACCGTTGAAGCATTTAATATTTAATTTCTTAACCGCACATTCACAGGTGAGTGCCCAGGATTGAACCTGCGACCCCCGAATTGGAGACCACAGTTCTAACCACTAGGCTAACGTATACAACATTGGGTTCAAATCAGAATTGAGGAGATCCGTTGGAGAACCAGAGTTAACGTCATAGTACGTTGAAGACGTGACAATTTTTTTTTTTAAAGAATATCAACCAAGTTGAACTTTTCTAATATTCTCCTCTCCCCTCCAAATAAGCGGAAAACTTGTGTCAGGAGTGGTACCGACAATAGTGCAACGGGTGGGATTCGAACCTGCGACCTTTCAGTTTTCAGTCCACACCTTTAACCGTTGGGCTATTGAGGCTTTACAATGTTGCTCGTTGGGGTCTCAAGGTGCTGGAATGTTGAGACAGGAGGCATAGATTTGAGTGACTCCCCCTTTGGGACCCCAACGACCAACAGTTTGGGAGATCCCTAATCAGTGTTTACACGCCTTCGTACCGGAACGCTAAATCGCTTGGCAGCTATCTAAAGTTCGTCTTGACCAAAGCCTTTCACCAGACCAGTCCAGAGACAATTCAGAAATTAAAAATTTCTAAGTGGCCCCTGCCCGGAATCGAACCCAATACCTCTCCAGATATAAGACCACAGCGGTCACCACTACGCCAGGTGAAAAAAAATTCAAAATTAAAAATTATTTATTTCACGTAGGCCAACCTGTGGCTCTTATGACACGTCATGACTCTACCGCCTGCTCGGAAAGCGGATTCTGCTGAGAAAAGCCGGCAAGAAACTCATCAGTTGCTCTTTTCAATATAATCATTTTACAATATTATTATGTAGTAGCTATTGTAATAAGTTTTTTGTACTATCTTGTGGGCAGCTGGATGCCAAGCTGATTTAACCCATGCATCTTTGTTAGAATAGAATATAATATTTTCACAATGAGGGGAGGTTCCAAGAAAAAAAATACTACAATACAATTCATGTTAATACGGGCAGACAGAAAGTAGCCCCATTCCCGCCAGTGGCACCCGTTCACGAGCATGACGCATGATCCAGCCGTTGCTTCGCTCGACCATTTGAGGGAACGCAACAACCCGCACCACACGACACCACCACAGAAATGTTTAAGGAGAGTGTGACATGCTTAGGCTACCCATGTTAAGGCATTGAATTGAATATTAATATTCAAATACTAATTTTAAGGCTCAGGGTCACTCAGCGAGCGATGGAGAGAGCTATGCTCGGTATATCCCTGGGAGATCAAATCAGAAATGAGGAGATTCGTAGGAGAACCAAAGTCACCGACATCGACATAGCTCAGCGTGTCGCGAAACTGAAGTGGAAATGGGCGGGGCACATAGTTCGAAGAGCTGATGGTCGTTGGGGTCCCAAGGTGTTGGAGTGGCGACCCTGCACCGGGAAACGCAGTGTTGGCAGACCCCCCCACCAGGTGGACCGACGACATCAAACGAGTCGCAGGGAGCATCTGGATTCAAGCAGCGCAAGATCGAAGCCTGTGGAAGTCCATGCAGGAGACCTTTGTCCAGCAGTGGACGTCTATGGGTTGATAAAGAAGAAAGAAGAATTTTAAGAGTGAGAGTGAGTCGCCAATATCCTTGAAAATTTGAGCTACTGCAGTTACATGAAATGTTACTCCCGCGGGATATTTTCGGTAAACATTTCAACTCCCAGCGCGGCCATGACGGATTGTTACAAGCCATTACAAGCCTGACATTTGACAATTCAAAAGACCTTGTAAATGTCCACTTGAAGGGTTTCACTTTGAGTAGGGACTTAAACGAATAGCCTTAAACCTTCCGCATTCTGAAAATAGGCTAAGAGCTGCTAAATGAAATTTCTACACGACTGCTGAACGCTGAAGATTGCTTAGGTATGGATCCATTCTGTGTATTGCATATTAAGTATAAGGTCACTCTATAAATTTTCAGATTATCATCATCATCAGTACACCATCAAGGGCTCACTACTGAGTGCATGTCTCCTCTGGGATAAGAGTTATAGACCATTGTCCACCACCCTGGCCCAATGCGAATTAGTAGACTTCGCAGTTCGCACACCTTTGAGAACATTATGGAAATCTCTCAGGCGTGCAGGTTCCTTAACGATGTTTTCCTTCACATGCATGTGATATTTAATCGCTTAAACGCACCTAACTTCGAAAAGTCAGAGTTGCGTGCCCGGGATCGAACCTGCGACTGCCCGAATATGAAACCACAATCCTAGCCACTAGACTATCACAGCAATTAATAAGTAAATTTTCAGATAATATAGTATATCATATAGACTGTTGGACACACACAGAGACTTATCTCTTGCCAGGATTGCCACAGAACTTAATCTTGTGCCACTTGTATCTAGCTCACTAGAATGAGAAGAAACTATAATATTTTCAGCTGTGGATGAAATTATAAGTTGACAACGACAAAGATACAAGCATGAAAAAACAATCAAAAAGAATGAACAAAATAATACAAAAAGACAAAAGGATCTTATACCTACAAGTTTAGAGCATTTTTAAGAGTCAGGAACAATCCTAAGCAAATGAAATATATATCGCAATGTCCTTGAAAACGTCCTTGTAGACGTATATCACGTTGAAGCGACAAGCTAGACGCCTGTGGAAACACTTGACTTTCTCAACGCGTCTCGAGATGCGATGATAAATTCTGGGAATAATATTTTCACTGTATTTGATGAATCCTAAAATAAATGTTGGATGGAAGCAGGCGCTATAAGTATAAGCTTAACAAGTTTAAGTTAACAAGTTTATGCTAAATATACAATTGTAACTACGATTCTTAGCTGATCATACTAAAATGTCCTTATGTGCCTTAAACTACACCTGCTCGGAAAGTACCTTCTGATTTGTGTCATATCGAAAAAGAGCGAGAAAGAAAATATGTCTTTACGTGGAGACAAATCTGCGGGCTGAAAAAAATGTATGAAATTTCATTACTTACGTGCTTTAGCGGGCTGCTCGCGATGTACACTGCCGAGTACTTACCTAGTAGAACAAGTACTTACCTAGTAGAACAAGTACTTACCTAGTAGAACAAGTACTTACCTAGTAGAACAAGTACAGGGTCAGGAACTAAGATACGCCAACTCGCAATACCACACAAAAATTTCAAAATCTTTGTAATTGTGCATTATGGAGTCTACATCTCCTGAATAAGCGCTGGTGTCGGAAATAGTGGAACGAGGCGGAACGTGGAAAATTTTTCCAAAACTATGCAAAACTTGTCCTTTTTACTCATCGTAGAAAACTACGCGCGAACAATAGTAAACAAACAAAAAAAAAAATTGGTTGTCTGTAAAGTTGGTTTGCGGACGATAGTTTTACGTGATAAGATAACGTCATAAAGAAACATTGACGATGACTGGCGGGCGGCACAAGCCCACGCTTAGGCCGATCGTGCCTGTCTATCGCTTGTTCCGCGCTCTCGCTTGCACGCACAGGCTCAGGCGGAACGTGACACTTTTTCGTGCATGCAACCGGTGCTCATCGATTTATAAGACGTTATCACGTCAAAAAAAAATTATGTAGTCGATGTAGGTGGTATGTTTCTGTTTTCGTAAGTTCCACTGTATGCCTAAGCTAATGAACCGATTCTGGTGATTGAAGTGTCAATCGATTCGTTTTAAAGACTGAGTGACACAGGCTACATTCCATATGAACAAAATCAAAATATTTTTATCATATTTTCATTAAAGTGAAATTACTTAAAGGAAATAATATGCGAATAAATTGTAAAATTCTGGGGCCGGTCTTCGACAATTTAAAGCAGGACGTGACTTAAATCAGATTTAGTACTAAATGAATTCTGCCACTTTCCGCGGGAGGTGAGGTAAATACGTACAGCACACATTTACTAACTCACTACGTCTCCATGAGTGCACACTAACTCAAAAGCTGTCACACTTACAGTAAATGAGCACACAAGCAAATAATCACTATAAACTGACCCGACGTCGTTCATGTACTTTCGACAGATGGGAATGTGTGTGGTTGGCAAGTCTTCTCTTATCGTCCAAGGGGGAAAACATTAAAAAGCAATATGGCATGTCTAGTTTCTAAAGAGCTTCATTGTAATGTTAAAGTAAATCGACAACTGTAATGTATCGCCACTGGATGTCGGTAAACAGTCGCTTAAACAACTTGGAAAAATAAAAATGATGTATATTAAATCCAATTTTGCGTAATCGGGTTAGAGAGCGGTGATAGCCTAGTGGTTAGGACTGTGGTCTCCTATTCGGGGGGTCGCAGGTTCGATCCCGGGTACGTACCTCTGACTTTTCGGAGTCAAGTGCGTTTAAGCATTTAAATATCACTTGCTTCAACGGTGAAGGAAAACATCGTGAGGAAACCTGCACACCTGAGAGTTCTTCATAATGTTCTCGAAGGTGTGTGAAGTCCGCCAATTCGCATTGGGCTAGCGTGGTGGACTATGGCCTATAACCCTTCTCTAAGAGGAGACCTGCGCTCAGTAGTGAGCCGTTGATGGGTTGCTAATGATGATGATGATTGGAGTTTTAAACGTTTCTCTCGTTGTTTACCAGATCTAGCCAAGTAAGAAATTTAATCAGGCACGAATTGCTCCGTGTATCCAGTAAGGTTGTCAGGCAAGAAATCACCAAGATCCCGGCCTCTTAAAAGGATCTTCGGCTTAATGTGTGCGTGCGGATTTATTGCGGGGGGGGGGCGGGGAGCTCTCGGTCGCCAGTTTATGCGACTGTTAGTCACGTTGGGAGTTTATTCGCGGATTTGGGCGTATAAGGGAATGCGTAATAAAGTTATCTCGGAGACTGTTTTATTTAACTTTTATCGGGTATTTTGTAATCTTTGTTATATTAGGTAGCTGTATATTGTATACTAGCTTTTGCCCGCGGCTTCGACCACGTTAAGTTCGATTTTTAAATCCCTTTTTTACCCCCTTACGGGGTGAATTTTCAACAATCTTTTCTTAACGGACGCCTATGTTGTCATCATCATTCATCATTAGCAACCCATCAACGGCTCACTACTGAGCGCAGGTCTCCTCTCAGAGAAGGGTTTAGGCCATAGTCCACCACACTGGCCCAATGCGAATTGGCGGACTTCACACACCTTCAAGAACATTATGAACAATATTATGTTATAATAGCTACGAATTAACAAATTTGGCTGAAATTTGGAATGGAGATAGCTCATACCCAGGATTAACACAAAGGTTACCTTTTTTATCCCGAAAAATTACAGAGTTCCCGCAGGAAATTAAAAAAAAATAAGTGGCACTCGGAGACTGCCGCGGTAAAGCTATTGCATAGCATTGTTTATCAACTTATGCAATTATAATATTTGTGCAATTTTTTTTGCATAATAAAAATTATGCAAAAAAATAATTAAAAACAAACAAGAAAAGCGAATTGTCACTACTTCGCGAGTGAGATTCGAACCTGCGACATCATACACCATACGGTAAAGAAAGCGGCCGCTCGCCCACTGCGCCAAATAAAGCTACTTGAGAACCTCTAAAATGTTGAACGCTTACTGAACGACGGTGTTAGGTTTTTTCTCGTTACGGAATTTCTTGATTCGGTCGCCGCGCTCAAACTGTTTGTCCTAGTTCAAAACCCGCGATAAAAGCTATGCAATAGCTTAAAAACCTTAATCCATGCAGACGAAGTCGTTAACAAACGACGAAGTAACAAAGGTCTTTTTCTAAAGATTCAGTAATAAAAAGGGCGACACAAAACTGTCAGTGACATAAACACGGACTTCCTACGACAATGTTCTGCAGATTATGTGCTAAGGTTATGTGTATAATAATACATTATACATCCCCGGGGGGCCGCGGCGGTATGAGCGTCATTTAATATTACCCTGTTAATATTCGTTTCATTTTTTATTCACTTTCCGTTCCTTCTCACTTTTTATTCACTCTTCATACATTTCACGTTATTATAACAACTTTTCTTTCATTTCATGATTTATTTTTTACGTTATTTAGGTACTTTGATTACTCCTAGTCGAAACAATAAATACTTGGTTGGTCCGAGAATTTATGGGGCTCTTCAGCCGCCCCATAATAATTATATAACTTGATAGATTATTGAAAGACTTCGCTGATTTAGAAACTGTATATATTATAAAATAAAAACGATATAAAAATACACAATAATTTTGAGGCCGGCCTAATCGATGAGAATCCTTTGCGCAGACAGCTTGCGCATCTATTTATATTTTCAAAACGTTCGAAACTTAAAAACTTTCTCACTGACATGACATGTGGATATATTTTAATTCCACCATAGAGGTTGAATACGCCACAAATTCATTTCCGACAGTTAGTCTTCTATCTTCTTTTCATCAACTAAACTAAAGGTCTCTTGTAAAGTCTTCCACATACTTTGATCTTGCGCCGCCTGTTTCCAGTGGCTTCTTACTCTTTGATGTCGTCGGTTTAAGCTCTGGGTCGCTCACGAAGTCGTGGTAGCTTGTATAGTGTGTTTTTTCAACCGCGTATGATGGAAAGTACGCGTCTCACTTTTTTACGTTACTAAAGAGTACCTAATCAGTAGCTAAGATTTTATACTGACGATGTGGACAACTTAGAATAGAATAGAATAGAATAGAAATGTTTTTTATTCAAATAAACTTTTACAAGTACTTTTGAATCGTCAATGAGTCTACCACAGGTTCGGAATGCCGTTCCTGCTGAGAAGAACCAGCAAGAAACTCGGCAGTTGCTCTTTTCAAAATACTTTTACAATATACTTAATAGATATTATTCTATGTATGCAGAGTTTCCACAATGAGGGGAAGTTCCACAAAAGCATACGTAATTATTTCTAATTATAATTCAACACATGTTAACTTACTGACTGTCATATGCACTCATATTTATTATTTGTATATTTAGTTGTCTGAATGTTGTTTTTCCTCATGAACTTGCGTGCACCCTTACTTTCTCTCAAATAATCATAATATTCTTTGCAACGTGGTTGCCTGGTAGAGTTCGCTTCTAAGCGATAAGGCCGAAATTTGTACCGCCATATTGCGTTATTTTTTAAGTTTACTTGTAGATTTTTTTTTTCTTTTTAATGTGGTGTGAAATAAATTGTATTTATTTATTTCATTTTCATTTCACTCATCGGAAGCCCAGAAATAGAATAGAAATTCTTTATTTGCATAATGTATGTTACAAATGATGATAATTGTTATAAAAAGTTCAATGCATTAGTTCCGACTTCCGAACCAGTGGTACTTAGATTCACTTGACGATACAAAAGGAATTTGTAAATGTTTATTTGAATATAAAACTTTTCTATTCTATTATGTTTGACGACCTCCCTGGCGCAGTGGTGAGCGCTGTGGTCTTATAATTGGGAGGTCTCGGGTTCGATTCCCGGCGGGGGCAATTTGGGAATTTATAATTTCCGAATTGTCTCTGGTCTGGTCTGGTGGGAGGCTTTGGCCGTGGCTAGTTACCACCCTACCGTAAGAAACGTGCCGCCAAGCGATTTAGCGTTCCGGCACGATGGCGTGTAGAAACCGATTAGGGGTATGGGTTGAATGTTCTCTGCCATAGCCCTTCCAAGTTAGCCCGCTACCATCTTAGACTGCATCGTCACTTACCATCAGGTGAGAGCGCAGTTAAGGACTAGCTTGTCATCGAATTAAAAAAAAAATGTTTCTTACTAAACAGATCCTGTTGAGATTTCCCGCCGTGGTATTTCTATGAATTTCAGGGGAAATTGCGTACAAAGGTCCTAATATATTTTACTGGGTAGCGTTACTAAGATGGTGACGATCTTTTTATCACATGCCTCGTGGTGATCCCTTCCTATCCTTATATACGTAGCCCCTAAACCTACCCCATAATTCACACCCCGATAATCAACAACGTGTGAATTTATGCGACGTATCTTTGTCAGAAACAACTTCGTCGTTTTATTATTCGAGTCCTCGGCATGTTATTTTCCATTTTCGGCTTCATGTATTTATGGAAATGTACGGGTTACTTTTTACTCAGTACGGTAGTGCTGAAAGTTTGTTATTTGTTTTCGGATTATCCATTCTACCCATAAACATATTCCTTACCTACCGTAAGATTCTACAGTTAATAATCTTTTTTAGGGTTCCGTACCCAAAGGGTGCCAACGGGACCCTATTACTAGGCCTCCGCTGTCCGTCCGTCCGTCTGTCAGCAGGCTGTATCTCGCAAACCGTAATAGATAGACAGTTGAAATTTTCACATATTTTGTATTCCTATTGCCGCTATAACAACAAATAATAAAAATCAGCCAAGTGCGAGTCGGGCCTCGCTCTTTTAGGGTTCCGTTAAAAAAAATTAAATAAAAATATTTCCATGTACCCACGGAAATATTTTAATTTAATTTTTTTAATTTAATTTAATTTTTATTATTTGTTGTTATAGCGGCAATAGAAATACATAATATGTGAAAATTTCATCTGTCTATCTATTACGGTTTACGAGATACAGCCCGCTGACAGACGGACGGACGGACAGCGTAAGCTTAGTAATAGGGTCCCGTTGGTACCCTTTGGGTACGGAACCCTAAAAATTAAATTAAATAAAAAATAAAAATATTTCCATGGGTATATGGAAATATTTTAATTTAATTTTTTTTAACGGAACCCTAAAAGAGCGAGGCCCGACTCGCACTTGGCCGATTTTTTATAGACTCAAAGATTTTACTAAAAAAACAAATTTAATCCATGTTTGAATTTTGAAATTCATTAATAAACTATCTTTTTTTTAGGGTTCCGTACCCAAAGGGTACCAACGGGACCCTATTACTAAGCCTACGCTGTCCGTCCGTCCGTCCGTCCGTCCGTCCGTCCGTCCGTCCGTCCGTCCGTCCGTCCGTCCGTCCGTCCGTCCGTCTGTCAGCGGGCTGTATCTCGTAAACCGTAATAGATAGACAGATGAAATTTTCACATATTATGTATTTCTATTGCCGCTATAACAACAAATAATAAAAATTAAATTAAATTAAAAAAATTAAATTAAAATATTTGCATGGGTACATGGAAATATTTTAATTTAATTTTTTTTAACGGAACCCTAAAAGAGCGAGGCCCGACTCGCACTTGGCCGATTTTTTTAAAGAATATGCTAACTTAACTAATACTCTCCTCTCCCCTCCAAATAAGCGGAAGGCTTGTGTTAGGAGTGGGTACGATAATGGGTGGGTACGATGGGTGGGGTTCGAACCTGCGACCTTTCAGTTTTCAGTCCGCACCTTTAACCGTTGGGCTATTGAAGCTTTTCATCAGTTGAACATTCACTATTGGATGTCATCAACAATCAATTTCCGCGATGACAGTAATACATTTTTGCATAAAAAAAAGATTTTAAACATTTTTTCGGCAATTTAAATTAACGCATATCGAAGCTTAATTTAATCGTGTAATTTACTACTTATTCCCATAAATATATGCCTCAATCATAGAAATCTTAAAAACAAGGTTACTAGTGGTTCGCCCCGAACTGAGACCTCTCGGTAACGGTGTCCCATAATCATTCATTCAATCGATAGATGACGACCAAAACTGGCATTATTATTATGCCCGTTTTCACCAAACATACCTAAATCATCCCCTAAGTAGGAGTCTCTTACGTAGGTAGCCCCTAAATACAATCCTAAGTCCTTATATCCGTCCCAATGTCCTTTTAGGTGTCCCGTACAGGTTCGTGATAACGAAGTTGACAGAAAGCATCACCTAACTTAACATAGGTAGCCTGTAAAGGTTAGGGAACGTTAGTGAAAACATTCAATTATTATGTACTAACGAGTGAAAACGGAAAAATATTTTACTTCGCAGTCTATGAGAGCCCCCTCAAATATACGTAAAGGTTTTTATAAGTTTGTAAGCAATATTCGGCTGAAGGTTTACATATTATTATGTTTAAATTTGAAGTAATTAGGTTCAGTAATTCAGAAGTTATAAGGCTCTGACAGACGGACGGACGGACAAGTGCAAATTCACTCAAGTAGACTCAGAGACCTTCGCATCGCTCGGTCAATTAAGATTTCTATGGCCTCAACGGTTAAACATGGACTGAATTCTGATAGGTCGGCGGTTCGATGCAGCAAGCTATAATACTTAGCAAAACCATCCCATAAATGGGTACATTAGAATAGAATAGAATAGAAATATTTTTATTCAAATAAACTTTTACAAGTGCTTTTGAATAGTCGATGAATCTACCACTGGTTCGGAATGCCTTTCCTGCCGAGAAGAACCAGAAAGAAACTCGGCGGTTGCTCTTTCAAAACAAATTTACAATACAGTAAATACTATGCTATATATGCAGTGTTTCCACAATGAGAGAAGTTCCAAAAATGCATACCGACGAACTTCTATCTTAAGATGGGCAGACATAAAGTAGCCCCATTCCCGCCGGTGGAACCCGTTCACGAGCATGACGCATGACCCAGCCATTGCTTCGCTCAACCATATTTGAGGGAACGTAACGTAACGTAAATACTCCATACTATGCGAATAGTGATGATACGAGTTCCGCTAAAGCCGATTCGTCGATAAATGTGGGGCGACCCTAAGTCGTGTCTCGCTCCCCTCGCCGTATGAAGCCATCAAATTATCCCGTAATAATCATTTTAATCTCATACAAGTTCACTCGCGACGAATGGCCGCCATTAAAGACAATGTGCGATTCGCCTACAATTGAACCGTTCGCCTGTTTTAGGGTTCCGTGACAAACAGTACCAAAACCCCATTACCAAGTCACCACTGATTTTCCGCCCGTCAGAGGGGTAACTATAGCTTCTGCCAATTTTACCACTGTTTAATTTTATTGTTTTTGTGTATAAGTATTATGTTTATCTACTCCAGCATCGAAAAGTTCCAATTTCGAATTTGACAGCTGAATCGAAATGAACCCTCTTTCGGTTTTGCTTCTCATTTCGATGCAGCTCGTTGTATGGGAGCTGAATCGAAATGGTTATCTTCTTAAAATAGGATACCTAAAGCTAAGGCTCTGAATTCTGGCACTTTTGTACCGTTCATACGACAGAGGCGCCACAGGCGACTGGTGGCGGCTTACGGAGTTACTTTTTTGTTACTTTAATGATTTTATTTTCCTTGTCGTAGATAAAATCTTGTATGCAACTGAACGTAATTAGTCATTTTAATTCTTGTACTATCCTATTTTGATACTCGACAAGCCTCGTATCAAAAAACAGCACTCGAATTAAAATGACCCTCATTACGATGCAGTTGCATAAATAGCTATTCTTTTTCTGGTGTACAATAAAGGGTATATCAATTCAATTCTGCCGTATTTATTTATGTGTATAATTTACTGCTTATAATATAAAAAAAAAATACTTTTAGCTAGGTCTAAGTGCCATTTGACCAAGCCTGAGTAATGTTTAATGAAGGAATTTCTGACTTTCTGTAGGAAGTATTTAAAACGTTGTTTGGAAAAGTCGAGTTTTAGAAGGGTTTGTGTGGTCGCGTGTGTTTATGTTGCGTTTTCCTTTAATATTTCTTGTGCTGGAACAGCGGCAATGTACGAGCGACACGTTATTATAGCAAAATTATACGTTTTATAGCAAAATTTTGGTGGATATAGGTGAATTTTTTTTAAGTCATTGAACAAAAATTTACAGAAATTATCATTAAAAGGTTATAGTTTAAAATAACTACATTATCATTATAGTTTTATAATAAATAATAATAAAAATTTCTTTATTTAGGTAATAACCCATGTACAAATAAAAATAGAATAAATTAAAATTATTACAAAACATAATGTAAAATTAAAATTGAATTGAATAAACTAGATTAAAAATTTATGAACTAGATTAGAAATTTATAAACTAGAAGAATTTATTTCGTGTACGGAACCCTTTCTGCGCGAGGTCGGCTCGCCCCTTTCCGGTTTTTACAGTACATACGCATAAGTGTCGCATGTAAGGGCGTGTGCACAACGGGGGTCGAGGGCAGTGATTTGATCGTTATTTTCTCGCGAGAATGGCTAAAATGGTGTTTAAGATAAAAAAGATTGTGGTTTTCATGTCAGTCTTGTTAGACACTGAAATCATTATCAAAATATTTTTGACTGTTTTGTCCTTTCTCTTGAATTTTTTTATTTCATGTACGGTAGAACAATTTCTGGCGGAATCGTTATAAATAATATAAAATATTCCTCTTAAATTAAAATTAATCCTTGCTAATATTATAAATGCGAAAGTGTGTTTGTTTGTCGGTTTGTTGCTTTGCCTTCAATCACGCCGAAACAGAGCTACGGATCGCCGTGATTTTTTTGCATGGGTATAGTTGAGGACCTGTAGAGTGACATAGGCTACTTTTATCCCGGAAAATCAGAGTCATATTATATTGCATCAAGCGTTTTCGTCAGAATTTATTTGTAACTTTTTAACCAACTTCAAAAAGGAGGGTTTCAATTCGACTCTATGTTTTTTGTATGTTACGATTATTCTGCAAATTATATGAATTTATTGATGACGATTTTTTTTCTATTTGGTAAGTCATGCTTCAGAGGTACTACTACCATATACCTACTTAAATTTTATCGAAATTAATACAGCGTTTTTTGAAAAAAATCGTTATAAAGGTAGCGGCGTTTGAAGTCGGTTTTTTGAAAATAATTTTTCATTTTTCATTTTTTTTTCATTTAATATTATTTATTTTAACTCTGTCTTAAGTCTGAACTGAGTTAAAGCACACTCTCTAGAGCTCAGCTTAAGGACAGAGGTATATTCGCAGTTCGGCCGGGGGTGAAAAATACAACGTAGCCAGTTTGAACCCCATTGTAAAGTCGCCCTAGCTCACCCTAAAAGATTACGCGTTAGTCGATCAAATCAAATTGTCTCAGTCTACTTCACCCACCCTGGGTGCTTGGGTGAATGGGTGAGTGAGTAATATTGCCCTGTAATGCCCCCCGGATATGTGTGCCCCGGTACAATTGTTACCCTGATCCGATACTGTGTTTGTATTGATTGGATAGTGGAAGTAATTATATGGTTGAGAGGGTGATTATCTTTGTTGTAATAACAATAATGATTAATTGATAGATTTCAGTAACGTTGCTAACGAATTCAGTAATAATAGAAGTGATAAGAAGTGAAGCAGTGATAGCTTATTAGTTGAAACTGCGGTCTCCTGTTCGGGGGGTCGCAGGTTCGATTCCGTGCACGCACCACTGAGTTATGTGTGTTTAAGCAATTAAATACAACATGCTTCAACAAAGCGGTGAAGGAAAACATCGTGAGGAAACCTGCACACCTCACAATTCTCCATAATGTTCTCAAAGGTATGTGAAGTCAACCAATTCGCATTGGGCCAGCGTGGTGGGCTATGGCCTATAATCCTTCGCTTAGAGGAGACCTGTGCTCAGTAGTGAGATGTTAATGGGTTGCTGAGGATGATTATTATTCCAAAAACCCCCTACCATTAGGTACTCTTTAATGAAAAGGGGCCATGACACCAAACAATGGGGATACGAAGCAAGAAGAGAGAAATATCGAAGAAATAACGAGAAATAACCTACACTACGGCCTTACCCAAGAATCTCAAACTTCCAAATGAATTTAAATATCTTTAGGAATACCATATTTCAGCTAAATCCTTGAAGTTCTATTCAAATGAGTCGTATCTATTTGACTCCGCAAAAACACTTAACGCTTAAGGCCAAGAGTTTGTAGGAAAACAATCCCAACTAATTCAACTGAGCCACTTTAACCCTCCAACGGCGCTCGTTTCTGTGACGCTAATACTCGTGCTGGGTACATTTGACCCATGTTTTCTACCTTTGATTTAATTTCTATTATAAGTATAAAAAAATCTCATTCGAGAGGAGACCTGTGACCAGTAGTAAATGGGTTAATAATATGAAATGATGAAATAAATATACTTAAAAATAATTAATACAAACTTATTTTAATTTTCAATTCAAGAATAATTACAGCTTTTCACAAAGAAAGTTACAAAAACTTTAATACTTTTAAGCATTATGCTTTTGCTAGAAATAAGCGTAGAAGTATGTAGGACAATTTTATAAATCAACTACGTAGTATGATTTTAAACAATGAATTCGAAGATGTAACTATCAACCAGATATAGCGAAATGGCTTATTTTAATCACATTTTATTGCTTCTGTGTCATTAACCTTTTTGGGGTATTTTTGACCCAGCAACGAGTTCTGAAACATTTCACTTTCAAAGTATTTATCACACGACAGGCATTACTTAAAGCTTTTTGAATTTAAGACAAGCGGAATATTGGATGTCACGACAGATTTTCCCGTCTATTAAGGTGTGGATATATGTGACTTGCGCTTAATTAAAACCTTTTTTCTCCGTAATCATTATCGAGAAAGATTTGGAAAAAATATATGTTAATCTATACTATATATGGAATGTCGTCTTCTACTCCAAAAAATTAAAAAAAAATTTGAAATATCATAAATAAATACGCAAAGTAGCCTCTGTTTTTGAACTTATTACCGTTTTACTCCTAAACTATCAATCACAAAATTTTTTTGTTGCCCTCATAATATTTAATAATACAATATCAATGTAGCCTTCTGCTTATTTTTGTAAATAACTTTTCTAATTACTTGTAACGATTTTTTTCCGTAATCGATACTCGCAATTCGCGCGGACAACCCCTCTGTCGCCCGATAAATCAGTGCGGGACGAGACGTTGTGCTGAGTGGACCTGTGCACTTTTCAGCCCTAACAGTAGGTACTTTCGACTTTCAATAGTGGCAGATCAATTTGCAAAATATTGTATAGTTTTAGCGTTTCATAATAGTAGGCGGGATTATTTGTGAGTGTAAATATTAATTCTTTTTTAGTGTGTATATTATAGGTAGGTATCTTATTATAAGGCTGTACATAATAATTTGTTATTATTGTTATTAATTTTGTTACTGTGTGCATTATAAGTTTCAATCCATAATTGTTTTTTATTTTACTTTAGCTATTGTGCAATTCGTAAAATTAAAAATACTACACTGCTACACACACAAATTTACACTAATTTCTCTAAATTTTATCTTTATTATATACTGGCTGATGCCCGCGACTTCGTCCGCGTGGATTTTCGTCCGCGTGGATTTAGTTTTTAAAATCCCGCGGGAACTCTTTGATTTTCCGGGATGCCTATGTCACATTCCAGGTTCTCAACTATACCTATCCAAAAATCACGTCAATCCGTAGCTTTGTTGCAGCGTGATTGACAGACAAACCAAGAAAAACACACCTTCGCATTTATAATAATTAAAACAGGAACTAAGAACTAGGAATAGAAAACTTATTAGAATTACAAACAAAAGATAAACAAAATTATTATCAAATTAACATTGCAAATTAAAAAATTAAGAGCTAGGAATTAACTTATAATAATTATATTTATATTTATAGTAATTATATTTCGTCGCTTCATTCTTCAGATATAAAATTTACCAAGTAGTCCCTTTGACCTACAAGCAACGACGCACGCTTTAGATACTTCTTATTTTAGTATAATGACAAAATTCTCCCACTATAGTATCCCCACTCCTCCACCTGTTTACCTGTTCACCATTCTTTCGTCATTCCTTTTTCGTGCGTAGCAACGATCGGACGTATAAATGAATTTTAAGTGAATATATTAGTGAACTTCAATTCAAGATAATATAATCATGCCGAAGCGGTCAGCAGAAGAAAAAATAACATATTAAAAAAATAATAATAATCAAGAAAATGACAAGGAAGACGTCGGATTATATCGGAGTCGGACGACAGTAAGTCTTATAATTTAATTAAAACTATGCTGCAAAATAGAAAAGGTTTACCGGCGGACTCCATAGATCTAATGCTTGCATCTCTTTTGATAACACCAAAAACAATATAATGTAAACCTTTGGTGGAATTTTTGTCAAGGAAACAATTCAGATAGCTATAAAAGTACAGTGGCTCAGGTTATTTCATATTTAATGCAAGAATTTATAAAAGGAGCTAGTTATGGATCACTTAATACACACAGTTCAGCTCTCTCCTTATTAAAAGGTGAAAATAATTATAGGTTCTGATGAGTGTGTAAGTCCTTAAAGGAGCTTTCAAACTCAAACCTACCACTCCCAAGTACACATATACATGGGATCCTAAACTAGTTCTCAATCATATCACAGATTGGTACCCTAATACAACACTTAGTCTTGGAAAACTGACTAAGAAAGTGGAAGCTTTGTTGGCTTTGTGCATGGCCCAAAGAGATCAAACCCTATCACTCATAAAACTTAGTAGTATCCTAAGTCTTGTCCAATGGCATTAACATAACAATAACGGATATAATAAAAACGTCTGCTCCAGGGCGAGAACAGCCCCTTCTATTCTTGCCGTTTTTCAAGGAAAAATTCAGTATCTGCCCGGCTACTGTGCTTTTGGACTATATGTCTTGCACCGAAAAGCTTCGTAACGAAAACTGTACGAAACTTATTATTACAACTAGACGGCCCTACAAAAATGCCACCTCTCAAACCATAAGTCGTTGGATAAAATTGGTGTTGTCAGAAAGTGGTGTAGACGTAGCCACTTTTAGGGCGCATAGCACACGACATGCACCCACCTCAAAAGCCAGTTCAATAGGTGTATGCATCGACACAATACGCAAAACGGCTGGATGTTCAAATTCTCATACTTTTGCGAGATTTTACAAATTAAATATAGTTAGTAACAATCAATTTGCCAAAGCAATATGCTCTGAAAATTACGAATGTATTCACTTACTTTATATTTGTTGATTCTTTTAACCTAATGTTGTATAATTTGTAATAATAACAAATTATTTGCTAATTTATTCTTCCATACTTTATAATACATACATATACTTGTAGATACAATTCTTGCAAAAATTTAGATCTCTAAACATCTACTTGGTAAATTTTATGTCTGAAGAATGAAGCGACGAAATATAATATATGATCAAACGAAATTACCTGTACGTGAAGTTCGATCATTATTATATGAGTCGCTTCATTCGAAGATATAATAACCCTACCCACCCATCCCGAAAAGTATTTTTTGCAAGAACACATCTCTAAAAAAAATGACGAAAGAATGGTGAACAAGTAAACAGGTGGAGGAGTGGGGATAGTATAGTGGGATAGTTTTGTCATTATACTAAAATAAGAAGTATCTAAAGCGTGCGTCGTTGCTTGTAGGTCAAAGGGACTACTTGATAAATTTTATATCTTCGAATGAAGCGACTCATATAATAATGATCGAACTTCACGTACAGGTAAGTTCGTTTGATCATATATTATGTATTAGTAAGGGAGAATTAAAACTACGATAATAATGGCGATCTAATTAAATTTTAGACCACAAAACCTACTATTGTGACTTAAATATGACAGTTAGATGTATTCCTTCAGGGACTTTTTTGTAGAGAATAATGAGTACTTTGATCATGTACTACATAATTTTTATGTATCATCAATAGTTTTCTCAGCACACACCAAATAATGCATTTTATAGGCAAAATTTTGCTACTTTGGGTTACATTATTGCAATTTTCTTAAGTATCTCTAATTTTTTGAAAATAAATTATAGTCTATGTTACTTCCTGATAACTTAGCTTTCTATTGGTGAAAAAATGGTTAAAATCGGCCCAGTAGTTACAGAGCCTATTCGGTACAAACAAACAAACAAAAATATCGTTCCTCTTTATAATATTAGTGTATATTATGTTGTGTACATATTTTACTTACAAATACCTAGATATTATAGTTAAGTAATTATTATTATTTCGTAAATTATCATTAATTCTTAATTATTTTAAACTTTAATTCAATTAGCGGCCCTTGAAATCAAAAAGGTTGAAGACCCCTGTATTTGTGGCAAACGACCGCTTGTTGCGATGCGACGGACAAAATAGGTACTCCGCGCTGCGCGTAATTATTGTGAGGTGCGGGCGGCTGGCGCGGGGCATTTTCATCGGTAACGCCCAATCGAGCAAGGTCAACGGCGTATATCGGACTCTTAAATACGCCAACGAAATGCACTAATTTAAATGAACCGAAGGGGTTAAGCTTAGAGGGTTGAATGGTCTGAGGAGTTAAGTCACAGCGCGCCCCAATTAAGATTTTAACAAGAAAAAAAATGATCTTCAAGATCCATCCATTTCTTAAAGATAATGTGTTTTAATTTCCAAATATGTATTTATTATTTGCCAGGAAAATTAGTCAAAGTATTTTGGATTCAGACCATGGGAAATATCGACTTCATGGCAGATTTGCGGGCAATATGAACAACTTCAATCATTCATCTCAAAGCATCAACACTCCACTGGGAAAGGTTTTCACTTGAATGAGAACGACTTAAGGCAAGTGCGAATTGCCAGACTTCTCACATTTTTAGGAACATTATGGAGAATTCTCATATGTGCAGGTTTCCTCGTTAAGTTTTCCTTCACCTCTTAAGGTGATATTGAATTATGTGAAGCTCCAATATGAGTAACTCAGCAAAGTTATAGATGTGTGCCTGGAATCTCCGGGCCCCGAAAAGGAGACCAAAATCTCAACCACTAAGCTATAACCACTTAAATATTATACCGCGTATAAGATTTCACAAAAAAAAACTACTGGGATAAATATGACCCAATGGCGATGTTTTAAGTGTTAGGCGTTTCGCTGGCCGAGTATTTATTATCTGACAGGCATTAGTTAAAGCTTTTTGGATTTAGACAAGCGGAAAATTCGGCGTCAAGGCAGTTTTGGTCGTTTATTTAATACGAAAACAAGAAATAGCGATTTAAAGGAACATTAGGTCGCAAATTATTAAATAATAAGAAACTTATATCATTATTTTCAACCCATCTCGGTTTTACTACTGGACACACGTCTTCTTTCGAATAAGAAAGGCTTAGGCTTAATTTCTGCACGCTAGGTGCGGATTGTCCACTAACATCTTTGAAAACAGTATGGACAACTCTCAGGCATGCAGTTCTTTTGTGATATTTTGCTTCACCGTTAGAGTTATAATGTGATTTTAAGCTATTGCATAGCTTTTATCTCGGGCTTTGAGCGCGGCGACCGAATCAAGAAATTCCGTAACGAAAATAAACCTAACACCGTCATTTCAGTTTGGCAGACTTCGGCACGGTGTTTGTGTGCGTGCGACTAGAAAAAGCTATGCAATAGCTTTACCGCGGCAGTCCCCGAGTGCCACACGATTTTTTTTTGGATGTAAAAACATGGGTTTTACACATGTTACTCTGAAAAGTTAAAGACGCATGCCTGAGATCGTACCGATCTCGAAAAGGAGGCTGAAATCTTGACTACTAAGTTATACCTTATAACGTCTTAATCGACCGAGCGAAGCGAAGGTCTTTGAGTCTACTTGAGTGAATTTGCACTTGTCCGTCCGTCCGTCCGTCCGTCCGTCCGTCTGTCAGAGCCTTATAACTTCTGAATTACTGAACGAAATTACTTCAATTTTAGATATAATATGTAAACCGATGGCCTCCAGCCGAAAATGGCTTAAAAAGTTATAAAAATCTTTATTTCAGGGGGGCTCTCATAGAAGCGAATGCGAAGAAAAAAAAAAAATTTTGCGTTTCATAGGTTTACAGTACCTCATTTTAAAGATAATTTGGAACAGAGTACAAAAGTATTTTTTTTTAATTTTTTTCCTAAAATTGACGAAATGGGGGGCTTTCAAAGTGGAGATTATATTTGACCTCAGAACGGAATAACCATTGAAAGCTGGGGCTTGAAAGTTTTACAATTTTAGCGTAATATCATGTACTTGAACAACAAATACTAAAATTAGATAAATGTAATAAGGAAACTAAATTATTTAACTTTTAATGAGCAGCAACAACAGAACTTCACAATGATGTCAATAGATGGCGCTCTCATCTCATATAGCAAATGCAGCTTTATGTAACATACCTATTATTCAATTAAGATTATTATTTAGTCATTTAGCAAACATCAATAAAACTTCACGTTGCAGTTTGTTTTTACATATTTCTGATCGTGTCAATAGTTGACGCTGTGTACAAGTAATTTAATTTGAATGTTCCAAAAAACTATACCTAAGTTTGATTGAGGCCTTGAGGATTTCACTATAACAGTTCCCTAACCTTTACGGGCTACCTATGTTAAGTTAGTTGACACTTTCTGTCAACTTTGTTATTACGAACCTCTACGGGACAACTAAAGGTGAAAATGACATTGGGATGTTAGAATTGTATTTAGGGGCTACCTATGTAAAGAGACTTCTACAAATGGGATGATTTAGGTATGGTTGGTGAAAACGGGCATAATAATAATGTCAATTTTGATCGTCAATTATGGGAAACCGTTACCGCGAGGTCTCAGTTCGGGGCGAACCACTAGTAATATCAGACTTTTAACCGACTTCAAAAAAGGAGGAGTTTTCCAATTCGTCGGAATCTTTGTTTTTTTTTTTAATGTATGTCCACCGATTACTCGAAGACGCCTGAACGGATTTGGGAAATAATTCTATTTTCTTTGAAAGGGTATACTCCCCAGGTGGTTCCATATAAATTTCATCGAAATCGGTTTAGCAGTTTTTAAATTATCAACAATAAATTACATACTTTGTATAGTGTGTGTGTTATGTAGTAAAGCGGGAGTTTGAAGTCGGTTGTTTAAAAAGATTTTTTTATAATATTATACAAGAAACAAATTAGTCCACTGGGGTCCGTACGACCCAGCAGCGACCTCTTAAGTGTTAGGCGTGTCGCAGGCCGAGTATTTATTATCTGACAGGCATTAGTTAAAGCTTTTTGGATTTAGACAAGTGGAAAATTCGACGTCAAGGCAGTTTTGTCCGCCCATTCATCGCGAGCCGGCGGATCGGAAAAGAGTTTTAAATGCTCATCCCGAGATTCTATTCCGAATATGAAAGTCAAGTCAAGTTGAAGTGAACTCGATGGCGGAAACGCGCTTTATTATCTTTTTCTTTTGTTGGATCTCTTCCTGACTCATTGAATTATACGCTCGTGCTGTTAACACGTGTATATTGTGGGCGTATTGAATTTTTCTGTTCGGTGACTATTGACTAGGAAGGCACAATAGCCATCGATGAGGTGGAGGTTCTCAATTTGACGGAACCTTTTGTTTATGTATGTTCACCGATTAATCGAAGACGCCTGAACCCATTTGAAAAATTCTTTTTTGAAATGATAACGTCTTACAAATCGATGAACACCGGCTGCACGCACGAAAAAGTGTCACGTTCCGCCTGAGCCTGAGCGTGCAAGCGAGAGCGCGGAACAAGCGCCAGAGAGGCACGAGAGCGCCCGCCGCCGCCCGCCAGTCATCTTCATCAATTTCTTTATGACGTTATCACGTAAAACTATCGATTTTTTAAAAAACGCTCTAAACGATTTAGATAAATTTTAAATGGGAAAACCTGGAAAGTGTACCCTTTCAAATAAAAAAATAATTCTCCAAATCGCTTCATGCATCTTCGAGTAATCGATGAGCAAACATAAAAAAAGAAGTTTCCGACGAATTGAGAACCTCCTCCTTATTTGGAGTCGGTTAAAAAGAAATTTTATTATAAATTATTATCAACAGACTTCAAATAAACTTCATTTTGACAAACCTCAGATCTATAACTAACGTCCGTCGCGAACAAAACACAGGTAGTTTCGCTTTTGCAATAGCTCATACCAGCGACTTTTGCGATTACGAGGTTTTTTTCGGTATAAAAGGCAGCCTATGTCGCTCTCCAAGTCCTCAACTTCTTCTTCTTTATCCACTGCTGGACCAAGGTCTCCTGCATGAACTTCCACAGGCTTCGGTCTTGCGCCGCTTGCATCCAGCGGCTCCCTGCGACTAGTGTGATGTCGTCGGTCCACCTGGTGGGGGGTCTGAAAACACTGCGCTTCCCGGTGCGGGGTCGCCACTCCAGCACCTTGGGACCACAAAGACCATCAGCTCTTCGAACTATGTGCCCCGCCCATTTCCACTTCAGTTTCGCGACTCGCTGAGCTATGTTGATAACTTCAAGTCCTCAACTATACCCATGCAAAAATTACCTCGTTCAGTTGCTCCGTTGCTGCGTGATTGAAGGACAAACCAATAACAAACACATTTAATCAAACTTACCGCGGCTTCGCTCACGTTAAGTTTGATTTTTCAAACCCCAATTTTACCCGTTTAGGAGTAGTTTTCAAAATCCTTGTCGGATGTCTCCGCCATTATACTTAATAGCGATCTGTATGCCCAGGTCGATCCCTCCACTGGCTTGACCTGTGAGTTGATATATCAGTCAGTCAGTCAGTCAGTCAGGCAGTCAGTCACCTTTTCCTTTTATATATGACGGTGCGTCTATAACCAGAGGGCACTGGCAGGCCCTCTAGCGGAGCGTTGCGTAGATGGTAGCGAGGAAGCCTTTTAGAAAACAATCTCTTGGCAACTGACGCGCCACAATTGCAACGAATCGCTCTTTTAAATATGCTGATCTAAGGAATTACTGCTCAGAATGGAATTATCTAACTACCGGAAGAAATATCGTGTTGTGATTGACCGATTTGTTTGATTGAAGATTATAATTTTGTGTTCAAAGAAGAATTCAGTTGTCAAGTTTTAATATCTGGGTGACATTTTTTTTTGGTAAATCGTGTTTTTTGGAAATTATATATTAAAAAATAATAAAATTCATAGGGGAAAATATAATCGTCTTGGACTCGAACCGGGGTCTTCTGGTTTCGGGACCGCCCGACTTACCGTCAAGCTACCGGAAATTTATAAATGATGGTGAAAACCTTCGTATTCTAATGATATTGTAAGGGGGTTTTCATTGCCTGAAAAACGGATAAAACGACCTTTTCTAAAAATAAAACCTAGCTAGATCGATTTATCGCCACCGAAACCCCCTGCATACCAAATATCATGAAAATCGTTGGAGCCGTTTCCGAGATTCAGATTATATATTTATATACAAGGATTGCTCGTTTAAAGATATTAGATAGATAGATAGATACGCCCACATATCATCGCTCAGCCATAATACCCCATGATATCGGCCATCCTGCGCCTCTATATATTTAGATAAGTAAGGATGAAAACAAATATTAAGTGAAATTAAAGAGCAATACTGTTTATATTCTTATCACGACTCAGCCATAACAGGGCTGAGGGCGGAATATGAAATAACACATAATCCGTTCACGCGAGCACGTCTGTGATACTTGGTGCTGTTTACACCTTGTTTACATTTTATTAACACACTAACTGATGCCCGCGACTTAGTCTTCGTGGATTAAGGTTTCTTGATTCCCGCGGGATCTCTTTGTTTTTCCGGGATTCTTCTTCTTTATCAACCTATAGACGTCCACTGCTAGACAAAGGTCTCCTGCATGGACTTCTACAGGCTTCGGTCTTGCGCCGCTTGAATCCAGCGGCTCCCTGCGACTCGTTTGATGTCGTCGGTCGACCTGGTGGGGGTCTGCCAACACTGCGTTTCCCGGTGCGGGGTCGCCACTCCAGCACCTTGGGACCCCAACGACCATCAGCTCTTCGAACTATGTGCCCCGCCCATTTCCACTTCAGTTTCGCGACACGCTGAGCTATGTCGGTGACTTTGGTCCTCCTACGGATCTCCTCATTTCTGATTTGATCTCGCAGGGATATACCGAGCATATTTCTCTCCATCGCTCGCTGAGTGACCCTGAGCCTTCTTATGAGGCCCATAGTTAGTTAGTTTCCGGGATTAATAGTAGTCTATATCACTCTCCAGGTCTTTAACTATACTCATGCTAAAAATCACATTGAATCGTATTTCTTTTGCGGCGTGATTGAAGGACAAATCAGCAAACCTACAAACACTTTCGCATTAAAAAAAATGGATGACTAAGAATTCATTATTATTTATTTCATGTAATGACAAGTCAAGAATCTACCACCGTTTCGGAAAGCTGATTCTGCTGAGAAGAGCCGGTATGACACTCAGCAGTTGCTTTTTTTAAAACAAAATGTAACAATATGTAGCTTATCTGACTATCCTGATTAAGTGTCGTATTCACCAACGTCGAGTGACATTTTACCGAGGAATAAATTGGTAGTTCTGACAGTTTTTGTATTAAAAATACTGTCAAAATATCAAATTTACGCTCGGATAAGACTTATTTTACGTTGGTGAAATCGGCCCTAAGAGAATTATTATCATTTATTATTTACACTTTCCTCAATTAGCCCTGCGCCTGATCTATCCGGTCGTGTCGGATCTCCGTATCGGACTATGAGAGTGTGGGGATAGAGAATATACCTGTGTTGCGCACACAATTGATCACTATAATATCTCCTGTGTAGATGGCTAATCTCTGTGGATAGTCGAGATGATGTTATTATTAGATCGCAGATTAGGAATGCGCTTGAATCTACATTTTTATGACATCATTATTTTGCCGACGGCATAAAAATGATTTATTGGACAATGAATCGGTAAATTAAGGCTGTACTCCCATCGGCAGTCGCATCACGACTCCACAATAAAGGCGTACAGCTCACGAGGGGAATATGAAACAACAATATAATCTGTTCGCGTCAAACGTCCGTATGACAAACCGCGTCACACAGTACGCTGTGTATGAAACGTGGTGTGTTTACAGTGTCACGAAATTGTACGATTTGATTGCGCTGGGTAACGAGGGCCGCCTGTCACACCGCGCCGTAACAAGCAACTTGAAACGACGGTGCAGAAACTTTAAATAAAGTAATCTTTATTTATTCTTAATGGTTGAGGAGTTCCGTCCTCCATCGATGAAGATATTCATCAGATCTTCATCAAATTTAAAAGGGGCCAACCTGACAGTATGCCCTTTCAAATAAAAAAATATATTGAAATTGGTTCAGATTTGACGGAGTAATAAAATAAAAATAACAATTATATATATTTAAATAAATACGCGTCGTATTGGAAACCTCTTCGTTTTTTTAAGTTGGTTTAAAAAGAACGTTTTTATCACGTTATACTCTGTGTGAAACGTAATATCTTTTTAATTTTACAGTTTATTGTACTACTCTACTACCTACTACGCCTCCGTTGGCTGAGACACTTGCATAGAATGGACTCATCTCGCCTGCCTCGGCAAGAACTTCTTGGCGCAGTAGCACACGCGAAGAGAAACGTGGGCAGACCACGGCTGCGCTTTAAAGATTGCGCCAAGAGAGACATGACCGACTTTAACATAAAGCACAAGAAGTGGGAGAAGCTGCCGGATGACAGGAACGGTTGGAGGAGAAGCGTGGGTGAGGGGCGTAGGGTTCACGACGATGCTTGGTTCAAAGTGTTAGCGCACAGGAGAGCAAGAAGGCGTTCCAGCGCCGGGACTGCGTCTGTGGTCATCGGGTTTTGTTGCAGCAAGTGCGGACGTAACTGTCGCTCACGGGTCGGTCTCCACAGTCACCGGAGAAAATGCTTCCGAGACAATGTTTAAATCGTCTAGAACAGACGTAAAGGCCTGAATGAATGACTACCTACTACCAGAAAATAATGTTACCGCATTATCATCGGCCTTCGATAGTCCAGTAACAATCACGATAACGGAATAAATGCGGGTTCTCCGACAATCATGCTAGCATTAAAATCCAAAGAAGAAAGCCGCCACTGACCTATGTCCTCCACGGCGTCCTATCACGTCGTTTAACGTTGGGCGGCCGCCCGTTTTCCAAAGTTGTCTTCGTGGCCTGATGATCGCCGACTCTCAATTGTTTTGTTCTGCTTCAACTCCGAAAAATGTCCAAAAATTACCAGTAAAATGTTGCACAGTTAATTCCGCCGAAAAATATCAGTCATGCGTCTGACTTTCCGAGCAAAAAGGAGATTTTGTACTAGCTTTTGCCTGCGACTTCGTCCGCGGGACTTAAATCCCATAACCCACGAAATGTGTCTGAAATGATGCGAGCATCACGTATGATTTCAATAGTATTTTGAAATCTAGCGGCGCAATAAATATTATACTATTAAAGTTAGACTGTTAGTTACTCAAAATAACTATTATCACAGAGTAAGGATAGGTTTCTATTATGCTTTTATTTCAAGATCATTATAATTAAGCTGTATAATATAATTATAATTAGTGTATAGCCTCAATAGAGTGACGTAGAACATTTCCAGTGAAATTAACAACTCTGCTTTTGGATATAATTAAAGATGGAACAACTTAATTGCCTTATTATAACTAGTGGTTCGCCCCGAACTGAGACCTCGCGGTAACGGTATCCCATGATTATTCATTCAATCGATACATGACGACCAAAACTGACATTATTATTATGCCCGTTTTCACCAAACATACCTAAATCATCCCCTATGTAGGAGTCTCTTTACGTAGGTAGCTCCAAAACACAATCCTAAGTCCTAACATCCCAATGTCCTTGTAGGTGTCCCGTACAGGATCGTGATAAAGAAGTTGACAGTAATCATCACCTAACTTATCATAGGTAGCCCGTAAAGGTTAGGGAACGTCAGTGAAAACATTGAATTATTATGTAGGTACTAACGAGTGAAAACGAGTTAGGGGCATCTGTACAAACCGTCATCTATCGACGCGAATAGAAAATATACAAAATGCAGCAATTAATAGTTTATTGAAGTTTGATATTTAACTAAAGAATAATTTTAATTGAATAATATGTTATTATATTATGTACCTAAATAATAATGCTCGACGCAAAACTGTTTTTGGGATAGATCGTAGTCGTAACTCGTAGTTCCATGGAATAGTTAATGACTGCGCCATCTGTTAGCATTATTGTGAAGCTATGTGAAATTTACTGATGCTCATTAAAAATTAAATAATCTCGTTTCTTTGTAATATTCATGTAATTTTATTATTTGTTGTTCAAGTACAGGATACAAGTGAAGTAAAAAAATAAGTACAGCTTGAAAATATATAGCCAATTTTCCCAGAGAGCGTCTTCAAGCGAGCGTAATAAATCGCCACTTTGAAAGCCCCCCATTTCGTCAATTTTAGGAAAAAAATTAAAAAAAAATATGTTTGTACTCTGTTAAAAATTGTCTTTAAAATGATACACAGAAACCCTATGAATCGCAAAAAAAATAATTTGCTTCGCATTCGCTTCTATGAGAGCCCCCCTGAAATAAAGATTTTTATAACTTTTTAAGCCATTTTCGGCTGGAGGCCATCGGTTTACATATTATATCTAAATTTGAAGTAATTACGTTCAGTAATTCAAAAGTTATAATGCTCTGACAGACGGACGGACGGACGGACGGACGGACGGACGGACGGACGGACGGACAAGTGCAAATCGCTCTAGTAAACTCAGAGACCTCGCTTCGCTCGGTCAATTAGAGCGGCTTGCCTTAATTAATGCAAAAGATTTTAAATAGTGGTTGCCTGTATGTCAATGAAAATGATGGAAACGGTTCGGTGTAATATACACCCCAATTCGTATTGAGGCCACATTTAAGAGGTTTTATACTAAATTCAGCAATTCCGTCCCACCCATACTTCCCCTCGCCCTACTAAGAACCCAACAAAATAAACACAACACTATTACTCAATATACATTACCGCTTTACTTATAAATCTTCCCATCATCACACACAAAATCTGCAATGTAACGTTATTTTTTAAACGCACCAATCCCATAATACTTCCCCTCACCCTACCTAGATATCAACGCGAATCGACATAGCGCCATAACTTGATATACATTACCGCATCAATAGCTTATCTTCACCTATAATCACATACAGAAACTGCAATGTAAGTGGTAAGTTATATAAATTGTATTTCTCGCAGCGATTTAAGTAAGTGGGTTATGGGTAACGATTGTCATGATAAATGTTTTTTTCGCGGTTTATTTCCTTCCATGGGGTTGAATAATGTGATGTTTTGCGCATAGATAAATGGCTGTAATGTAGTTTATTACAGAATTATTATCCTATTTTTATCTAGCTGGAAATATTGGCGTCAATTTTGGCTATTATCTTTTGAGTGCTGTATTAGATGTGTAATATTTGTAGAACACATACTAAATAAGCAACTAACAAAGCCGACAGAAAGAGAAAATCGCCTAGCCTTAGCTTCGTAGAACATCGTCTCTGTCTTTCATACATCATCATCATCATCATCATCATCATCTCAGCCTGCGGACGTCCACTGCTGAACATAGGCCTTTCCCAGAGAACGCCACCACGCCCGGTCCTCAGCCTTCCTCATCCAGCCACTTCCCGCCACCCGCTTTATATCGCTTTCATGAAGGTCATTGGCTTTCATACGTATACTGTGTTATATTTTCTGCCGGATATTCTGTAAGTATAGTTACCTACTTTTTAAATAACTAAGAATAGAATAGAATACCTTACCTTAGAATAGAATAGAATAGAAATATTTTTTTATTCAAATAAACTTTTTACAAGTGCTTTTGAATCGTCTGGCTCTACCACTGGTTCGGAAAGCCCTTCCTGCCGAGAAGAACCAGCAAGAAACTCGGCGGTTGCTCTTTTCAAAACAAGTTTAATAAATACTATGCTATATATGCAGTGTTTCCACAATGAGGGAAGTTCCAAAAATGCATACCGACTAACTTGTATCTTAAGATGGGCAGACATAAAGTAGCCCCATTCCCGCCGGGGGAACCCGTTCACGAGCATGACGCATGACCTAGCCGTTGCTTCGCTCAACCATATTTGAGGGAACGTAACAATTCGCATCACACTTATAAATAATAATATATTTGTTATTTTATCCCATCATTTACAGACGACAAAAGTGACAAAGCAATATTGTGAACCAATAATAATAAGTTACCAGAGATACCTAGGTAAAGAATAAAATATGTTTTCAACAATTGTAAGGTGACGCCCAAGTATGCCGTTTGTTATATTAAGTTTACTCAAATAGGTGCCTAGACTACCCCACATCAGGGAGCACGTCGACGAAAGATTTGCGTAGACTACCACACATTGCCCGTGCGCGGGCGACCGACTCAATATTCACGCATTCCTAAGATCGGTGCGAAAGAGTGCACATCGCGCGAGGATAGAGCCGGACACTGTCGTTTATACCGTGCTTGTATCGTATAATAATTGTGAATGTTTAGTGTAAGGATTGTTTGTGTACGAAATATACAAATATCACCTTATACAATTCAATATTGAAATTCTATGAAATAATATTAATAATATTGAACTTCAGCATAGAAAAAAGAAAAATACACTTTTACTGAATCCAACTCCACTAAAATAACTCCCACAAAAAATTAAAGGCTTGGGACACAAACGACGCGCGACGGATTAATTTCCATCACAGCCCTTCAAGTTGTAACTTGTGTAGTTGAGACATTGTGGTATAGTATAGACGGTGTGGTAGCGCGCTGGGTAAAAAATTAAGTGGCACTCGGGGCGGCCGCGGTAAAGCTATTGCATAGCATTTTATATAGAATAGAATAGAAATATTTTTTATTCAAATAAACTTTTACAAGCGCTTTTGAATGGTCGATGAATCTACCACTGGTTCGGTTGCTCTTTTCAGAACAAGTTTACAATTCAATAGATATTATGCTATGTATGTAATGTTTCCACAATGAGTTCCACAAAAGCATACCTAATTATAATTCAAGGCATGTTAAGACGGGCAGACAGAAAGTAGCCCCATTCCCGCTGGTGTCACCCGTTCACGAGCATGACGCATGATCCAGCCATTGCTTCGCTCAAATAGAGAGTGCACCTGTGTTTGCGCGCACACTAATCTAATATGTGTGTAGATTGTGGCCGGATTCAGTCGGGAGAACATTAGTAATGGAAAGGGAAATAAGTGCAATTTCCGACACGCGTCGCCTTCGTCTCGCTTTTTGTGTGGCCATCTCTTTAGCTCTCGTAATTTGTAAAGAATTGCCTGAAGAAACAAAGACTAGAATATTTTTCTTTGTAATGGGTAGCATATTTGTATAAACTACCCCTGTTTTGATTGGAAGAGCATTTTAGGCTTTCTTCTTATTAAAACAATAGGTACGTACCGAAGTAACCATATTGAAGTTTTTATTTTGTCTGTATTTTATGAATTCCCAACTCAAAGAAAGAACAAGTGGTCTTAAAGCCAATAGGCCTCATTCCATACTTTAACTAGCTTTTGCCCGCGAGTTTGAAACCGCTGCTACTTTTGTTTTTCCGGCATTTGATAATGCGAACGGTTAATTTGCCTATGGGGTTTCCTATAATCATTACCATCGTATTGGAACGCCACTAAACAGCTTGACGATACGTCTTTATAGAAATTATAAACCATGATTGTCCCCGCTGGGAATCGAACCCGTGACCTCCCGTGAGACATATAAGACCACAGTCCACAGCGCTCACCACTGCGCCATTGAGGTTTCCAAATGTCATCAGCAACTACTACTTAGTGCCTAGGTCTCCTCTCAAGGAAGGGTTTTTCCTTCACCGTTGAAGCTTGTGATATTTAATTTCTTAAACGCACATGACTTAAAAAAGCCAGAGTCGCCCGGGTAACCCCCCCCTCCCTATAATTTTTTATATTAAATTACTAGCTGATGCCCGCGACTTCGCCCGCATGGATTTAGTTTTTAAAAATCCCGCGGGAACTCTTTCATTATCCGAGATAAAAAGTAGCTCTCCCGGTCTGAGGAACCACTACTACATCCATTACTATATACCCATGCAAACAACAAACACACTTTCGCATTTATAATATCAAAATTCAAAAAAATTCAAAATTCAAAATTATTTATTTCATGTAGGCCAACCTGTGGCTCTTATGACACGTCAAGATTCTACCACCGGTTCGGAAAGCGGATTCTGCTGAGAAGAGCCGGCAAGAAACTCAGCAGTTGCTCTTTTCAAAATAATCATTTTACAATATTAATAAGTAGCTATTACATTGTAATAAGTTTTTATACTATCTTGTGGGCAGCTGGATGGCAAGCTGATTTAACCCGTGCATCTTTGTTAGAATAGAATATGACATTTCCACAAAACGTACTACAATTCAATTCATGTCAAAGACGGGCAGACAGAAAGTAGCCCCATTCCCGCCGGCGGCACCCGTTCACGAGCATGACGCATGATCCAGCCATTGCTTCGCTCGACCATATTTGAGGGAACGTAACAACCCGCACCACACGACACCACCACAGAAATGTTTAAAGAGAGCGTGACATACTTAGTCTACCCGTATCAAAGCATCGAATTGAATAATATTATTCAAACACTAATTTTAAGATCCCATGCAACTTTGTCATTAAGAAAGTCATTAACTTTGTAATAAGCGCGACTCAGTAAGTGAGTTTTTACGCATTGTTTAAATTTGTGCAGTGGCAAATCTAGCAATTCCTTCGGAATCATATTATATAAGCGTACGCTCAACCCCACAAAGGATTTTTGCACTTTGCGCAGGCGACATGATGGAATTTCTACATAGTTTATGACGATTTCTAATGAGTTGATTGTGTGTATTGCCTCTTTGTTTATGCAGATGAATATTTTGTCTCACAAAGACTATATTATTATAAATGTACTGTGAAGCTACCGTAAGAATATCAATCTCTTTAAACTTTTCACGAAGATATACGCGCGAACCGAGTTTATAGATAAATCGAATGGCTCTTTTCTGTAATATAAAAATAGTTTCAATATGAGCTGCTCCGCCCCACAATAAGATTCCATAGGACATTACACTATGGAAGTTGGCAAAGTAGACCAGCCTAGCCGTGTCTACATCGGTAAACTGTCTGATTTTTCTGACAGCATAGGCAGCTGAGCTGAGTTTACCCGCTAATGTCTCTATGTGAGCGTCCCACTGAAGCTTACTATCCAAGGTCACCCCCAGAAAAACGGTGGAGTTCTCAATTATAAGGTTTTCCCCGTTTATTTTTATTGTTTTGTCAATTTTCTTAACATTTGGTACAATAAATTCTAAACACTTAGTTTTTTTAGCGTTCAAGAGCAAATTATTAACAGTAAACCAACGCGATATCTGAGATAAGGTATTGTTTACATCGTCAAAATTTACTTTGTTTCTGTCAGTTTTGAATATTAGAGATGTATCATCTGCAAACAACACAATATTGCAAGCATCGCGGACATGATATGGTAAGTCATTAATATACACCAAAAATAGAAAAGTACCCAGGATAGAGCCCTGTGGGACACCCAACAGAGTAGATGAACCCCGCGACTTCACATCACCTACGCATACACTTTGTGTTCGATCACTAAGGTAAGAGGCAATGAGATCAAGTGCAACGCTTCTTATGCCATAATGCCTAAGTTTGAGTAAAAGAGTTTGGTGATCAACGCAATCAAACGCCTTAGATAGGTCACAAAAAACCCCAATAGCATTCTGCGAACGCTTCCAGGCATCGAAAATATGTTCAAGTAGCTTTGCACCAGCATCAGTCGTGCTTCGACCCTTCGTGAAGCCGTACTGTTCGGGGTGTAGCAAGTTATTAGCATTATCATCAGTAATGCTTTATTATAACACTTTTTATAATTGTCAACTTTTTTACCATACTTAACCAAAGACAAAATTACGTTTAGCTGTCATTTACGTTTTGTTATTCCACTGTCATTTGCGTTTTGTTATTCCATGTCAGATGCGTTTTTGTTATACCACGTTTTATAGTGACTTGACGGAAACGCGGTCGAACGGGATAAAAAGTATCCTATGTCCGTCTCCTGGTTCTAAGCTACCTATCTACCAATTTTCAGCCAAATCGGTTCATCCGTTCTTGAGTTATAAATAGTGTAACTAACACCACTTTCTTTTATATACATAAGATTTATAGTAGCGATATACAATACATAAATCGGAGTAAGTATCTTGTGGATTATAAACGTAGGTACCTTACAACGCCCTCGGTTCTCAAGTAGGTAAGTTACACTGAGAGTCCCTTTAGTGTCGGACACTCGGTGTTTGTGTCGGTGTTTGTGTCGCTGTCGGTGTAATCCCGACAAGACGGATGGCCTCATTGGGAGGATAGATTGGAACTGTGCGCCCTCCGGAATTAAGTGCGTGGAGTGATGCTGAGGTCGACTGAAGGTTGATGTTTTACCCGACTAACGGTAAAACGGAAGAGGTATGATTTTAGCAGTCTGTCTATGTATGTTTGTATCTACGTATGTCGCAGTATGATAGTTGAAGCCGTGATATAGCTATAACCCTAGGTATATAGCTATTTATCGGAATATGGTTATAAGGAAGCGGTTCATAGCGGGTTGTTACTTTCCCTCAAGGTTGAGCGAAGCAACGACTGGGTCATGCGTCATCCTCGTGAATGGGTGCCGCCGGAGGGAATGGGGGCTGCTTTCGGTCTGCCCATCTTAATATTTATTGAATAATTATTGTAAGTAGTATGCATTTTTGGAACTTGTTTTAGAAAGAGCAACCGCCGAGTTTCTTGGTGGTTCTTCTCGTCAGGAAGGGCATTCCGAACCAGTGGTAGACTCATCGACGATTCAAAAACACTTGTAAAAAAGTTTATTTGAATAAAAAATATTTCTTTTCTATTCTATTCTATCTTAAAAGGAATAACACCAGCACGACCTAGTAGCACTAGTAGTATGTATAACTATCTGACCAGACTAATCTAGTGAAATGATTAAAGTATTAATTTTCTTTGATTTGCACAAGACGGCTATGAACGGCTTCTGTATAACTATATTATTATACCGGTTTACCTATAGCTATAAACCTAGGGTTATAGCTATATCACGGCTTCATATATCTTACTGCGACACATATAGGTACAGAGTGTAAGGGGCACCCTTAACGAAAACTGAAACTAGAGATTCATTACAATATGATTCTGACTCGCTAAACGCGGCGTTGGAAATTTTCATCGGTCTTTTCGTGGTTATTACATTCTTTGACGTGTTAACATCTTATAAATCGATGAACACCGGCTGCACGCACGAATAAGAGTCACGTTCCGCCTGAGCCTGCGCGTGCAAGCGAGAGCGCGGAACAAGCGATAGAGAGGCACGATCGGCCCAAGCGTTGGCTTGTGACACATTTATTTATCAATGTTTCTTTATGACGTTATCACGTAAAAGTATCGTCCGTAAGCCGACTTTACAGACATCCAATTTTTTTTCATTTTTTAATTATTTATAACATGGAATCGTGTATGTAACTCTATCATTACTTGATTTTAATTGAAGAAGCATTTTGAGTTAAGCAGTCTGTCTATGTATTTATGTAAGTATGTGATTGTGTGTTCCACCGTAGCTCCTAAAATACTGAGCCGATTTTGATGGTCAATCGATTAATAATATAAAGTGTCAACAAATATAAGGTGTTAATCGATTCATTATGATGGTCCGGACGATATAGGCTACATTTTACACCATAGACTTGGTAGTTTTACACGAACAGAATCGATATGACGGGTGTTACATCCAATTTGCCGTAATAGTATAATCGTCGTCGTCAATTTAACGTACCGATAACCGATTTAGCGTTCCGGCACGATAGCGTGTAGAAACCGATTAGGGTTATGGGTTATGTTCACTGCCATACCCCTTACAAGTTAGCCCGCTACCATCTTAGACTGCATCGTCACTTACCATCAGGTGAGATCGCACTCAAGGACTATCTTGTCATCGAATTAAAAAAAAGTCTGGTCACAGTCTTTAACTTTTAGATTGGAACTGCTTGTCCTTTGGAATTAGGTACCTAAGTGCGTGAAGATTTGGAGGTTAATTGTCCTCTATCGATAGATCCTAAATCTGAGTTTAATCTCACACCTAATAAACTTTTATGGCTGTGCCTATCTTGTTTTAATCAGAATAACCGTCAAAGAAGTACTTACCTACCGCCATATATTTGAAAAACTATCTACGCGGACTAAGTCGCGGGCATCAGCTAGTTTAAAGTAAAGGTAAGTATAAAGGTCTCACGCCATATTTACAAAACAGTAAATCCTACTTTACATAAAAAACATAGGTTGTCTGTAAAGTCGGTTTACGTACGATAGTTTTACGTGATAACGTCATAAAGAAACATTGATGATGACTGGCGGGCGGCACAAGCCAACGCTTGGGCCTGTCTATCGCTTGTTCCGCGCTCTCGCTTGCACGCTCAGGCTCAGGCGGAACGTGACACTTTTTCGTGCGTGCAGCCGGTGTACATTGATTTATAAGACGTTATCACGTCAAAATATTTTATTCATTTACAGTTAAAGTAAGTCATATATTATTTTACTTGCTCAAAAAGCACGTAACTCCGAAAAGTCAGAAATGCCTGGGGGTCAAATCCCAGACCTCCGAAAAGGAGGAGCTTCGGAAGTTTGAGGTGCATGGGAGTCGAACTCCTGACCCACCTAAAAAAAGGCCGAACTTTGAACAACTAGGGTATCACCGCTATTCTGCCGACTAATCTTTAACAACAATGGGGCAAATAGTTCGAACAGATGCAGTACTTAATATGCAAACTAGAGAAAGCCATAAATGCAAGAGTAACAGAGATTACTCAAGGAAAGTGTAACAACGGAATTTTCCTTTTTAATTACTCAAGAGTGGGATGAATGTGACGGGTGGGGAGAGGGGGGCTGGGGGGGGGGGCAAAGACGGCCCCCGTCAGCGTCAGCGAGAGTGGATGACTCAGTGACGAAGATAAAAAATTTGTTCGACGCGAATTATGCTCGATATACACGAGGGATCGTTTGTTTTAACTCATATAGGTACTTATTCTTCTTTATCAACCGATAGACGTCCACTGTTGGACAAAGGTCTCCGGCATGGACTTCCACAGACTTCGGTCTTGCACCACCTGAATCCAGCTGCTCCCTGCGACTCGTTTGATGTCGTCGGTACGCCTAGTGGGGGCTCTGCCAACACTGCGCTTCCCGGTGCGCGGTCGCCACTCCAGCACCTTGGGACCCCAACGACCATCAGCTCTTCGAACTATAATCCCCGCCTATTTCCACCTCAGTTTCGTGACTCGTTGAACTACGTCGGTGATTTTGGTTCGCCTACGGATCTCCTCATTTCTGATTTGATCTCGCAGGGATACCCCGAGCATAGCTCTCTCCATCGCCGGCTGGTACTTGCATTGTGATAAGTAGGTAAAATTTTGAGGAACCTTGAGGAAACCTGCTGTACGATTGTTAATAATAATATAAAAACCGATGTCAAACGCCACTGCAAAGTAACTGTTCGACCGATTTCGATAAAATTTAAATGGGACCTTCTGGAAAGTATACCTTTTAAGACAAAAAAAGAAAAGAATTTTCCAAATCGGTTCAGGCGTCTTTGAGTAATCGGTGAACATGCATAAAAATATGGTAGACTCATCGACGATTCAAAAGCACTTGTAAAAAAGTTTATTTGAATAAAAAATATTTCTATTTGTATTCTATTCGAGTTGGATGTGAGTTACTGGTCACTTTCAAGTAAAGCATTTTATGTAAACCTGTGAAGATGATAATTCTACTGGCGCAATTAGAATGCCTAGTTTGTCGTATTAGTTTACAAATTGCGAAAAACCAAATTTAATTTGAATTTCGCGGGCAGACCCGTATAATCATCCTTAAATTATGGTGTTCTTGCTGCATCGAAGCATTTTAACAATATGATTTTAATCAATAGACCCGCCAATCAGAGGTCGGAGGATAATGAACAGGTTAATCGATATCTAGTTCGGATACAGATCAAGACTAAGCCTTAAGTACTTATAATAAATGCGAAAGTATCTTTGTTTGTTTTTCATTTAATCAAGCAGAAGCACATCAACGGATAGTCGTCCTTTTATGCCGGAAAAACAGAGGGTTCCCGTGATGTTGTAACTGTGACGTCACCTGGGTCACAGCTGAAAATCAGCGCCTGGCGTTGTATGCATTTTTTGGCATATGACGCAGGGCATAGTGCTGAGCTGTACAGCCTTTCTGGGTGGTGTCACAGACGTAATTTTACTTTTGCACCTAGTTTTGTCTTTGTCACCATTGATGAATAAATAGATTTTCTTTCTTTTCGTAGTTTTAAAAACAGCGAGCGCGAGGAAACCGAGGGCGAAAGCTTGTTAAAATTAGGATAATCAGCGTGACGTTTGTAGAGCGAAAAGTGTACGTGACACTAATCAAGCGTTTCACAATTTTATTTTAATGAGAAAACTGAAACACTTTCATTAACGCGGTAATTTCTCCACATAAAGCATTCCTCCTGTTTATTTAAGGTTATTTAAGGCGCGAATACATTTTCCACGGCATTAATTTAGTGGCTTAAGGTTGAGCGGTGCCCCCGAGAGGGTCTCAGCGCCTGTAAGGGCAGATAACAGCGGCAGTACCTAATTACTGGACGAAATATGCTGATTGGAGGTCACAGGACAGGTTGGCTCGCTTTTAAATACACTTTAGCGAGGGTAGATAGATGTTTTTCACCTTAACCCACCGCCAGGTCGAGTAGATTAAAAAAAATCATTTTTTTTATTTCTGACCACTAATCTACTAATATACCTTTATACTATACTAATAAGGGTTAAAACCATAGTCCACCACGCTGGCCAAATGTGGATTGGATGACTTCACATACTTTTGAGAACATTAAGGTAGGAAGTAAAGTAACAGGTGGCATATTTTGAGTTCAATTTCTTATTTAGGAAGGGAAAAATTAACTAACAAACTGGATTATTAAATTGAATGGGCATCACTTACCCTCACATTAAGAGATTTTTGTAAGTGTCAATATGGGCCACATGAAATGAAATATTTTATATCATTGCATATCAAGCGTTTACCTTCCACCAATTAACCCCACCGCTTCAAAAAAGTTAACATATTGCTGTGAAAACAATGTTTATAATGAAGTCACTGGGTCGCAAGAAATATATAACATCGAGATAAAATTGTCCCGTAATTTATTACCACGGTAATATTACAGTATTACCGGCGGGTAATTTAGTACAATGCCCGTTTAAGCCCCACCTATTAAAATGTATTACGGTCGAAACAGAATCACCCTAGTTTATCAATGGCCGAGTGTCATAGAGATTCACTAAAATTATGCCTAGATAGAGTGGCTTTATTAAATTCATGTCATCTATCTTCTTCTATATAAATAAAAATGAATGTTGGTAAGCGCATAACTCAAGAATGGATGGACCGATTCGGTTAATTTATTTTTTTGTATGTTCCTTACGGTCCACGGAAGGTTTTAATAAAAAAAAAAAAAACAAACAAAAAAATTCAATTTTTACTTTTAACTTTTGACAGAACGAAGTCTGTCCGGGCAGCTAGTCAAAAATCACATATCAAAAATTCCGAGGCCAGCGGGATGTATCATCGAGCCATGTCATCATGGTCATCATCGGCAATCAAAATAAGCTAATTTCTGAGCGCACACGGAAAAAAGGATTAATTGAATGAAGAAAATGAAATTACTTGTGATTTCGTTTCGTACGTCGTTTCGTGTGATTGTGAATCGTAAATTCATGTAAATTACTTAGCGTGAAAAAATGAAACTGAAAAAATAGACCAAATCTAGATTGAAAACTTCTAAGTTTAGTTTAGTGTCAAGAGAAAATATTTGACTAAATAATATTTTTACTCCGATTAATGATGTGAACGCTTAAGGCAATTTTTTTTTTGGTTTGATAAATAATTATCTTAATTTGAGAAAATACACTTATGAGCATTTTTTTTCTATTAGCAACGAAATATTGTCTCACGTCCATAGGCAGAAAATGTTTCATGGATTAAAGATAACCGCTTTGATTTAACTAAATATATCTCATATTAAGAAATTTGTTTTTTCTGTGCAGGTCTCTTCTCAAAGAAGGGTTTTAGTCCAAAGTCCACAATGCTGACCAGGAATTGGCAGACTTCACACACCTTTTAAAAATAATATTGAACTTAACTTACAGTTTCCTCTCAACTTCAAATAAGCGGAGAGGTTGTGTTATGAGTGTGTATGACAATTATATTAACGGGTGGAGTTCGAACTTGCGACCTTTCAGTTTTAAGTCCGCACCTTTAACCATTGGGCTATTGAGGCTATATGAAGGCTTTTGAGAACACTAAGGAAAACTCTTTTCACTGTCTAAACATTTAAATTCAATTGCATAAACGCACGTTCGAGTAACTCGAGATGCAGCCCCTGGATCGAATCTGCGACCCTCTTATTTGGGGGATTGCAGATCAAACCACTAAGTCATCACTGCTCCTTTTGTCCTATCTGTCACTAATTTATAACGTTTAAATATCTGTATCCGACGTCAATGTGCACGATAATATTATCAGTATATTCAAAATGATGTCGCTTCTATTTATGCGGCTTATTTCGAAAATGTATTTCGTAGTAAATCTTTGAGTATTGCACCAACAAAGTAGTAAACAGTTTATGTTTAAACGACTATACCTACATATAAATATCAATTGCTGTTTGTTAATCTATAAAACTGAAACATGATTTGAATAATATTTTTTATTCTTTTCGTCCTAATTTAAAAACAAAAAAAATAGGTAAAACCTAAACACAAATCAACAGTTTAAAAACCGAAATTCTAAATTGGTAATATTGTATAGGAATCACCACTTCATAATCATCATCATCATCATCAGCAACCCATAAACGTCACACTAATTTCGTAAAAACACAATAACTTAGAAAAGCCGGAGGTGCGTGCCCGGGATCGCAGTATACTTATAACCTCTAGGCTCACTGCTTCGAATTAATTTTAATAGATGGCTGGAGCAAAGCCGCGGGTACTAGCTAGTATTTGTTACGTGCCCGACTATCAAAATTGGACGTAGTTATGCAAAAACGTTCCAACCCACAGCAAGTTTTCAGTCAGATTGATACAGTTTTAACTGTTTTTAGCTACAAATATGTTACGCATTGTGGGTTGCAACATTGGAAATAAAAGAATAATGACGTAAGGGCTGGAATGTCCTTAGTATATGATTAAGGGTTTCCTAAAAAAGTAGCCTAGGGCTATTAACTCAGTTTTGATAGACTTGTGGGTTGGAACGTTTTTGCATAACTACGTCCATTAATAATGTAAATCTCTTAGTTCGGAGACTTTGATCTTGCACACTTGCAGTTGACGCTTGTGGTTGCCTCACTACTGCCCGCTTCTCTATGGTGCCGCCACACTACCCATTAGTTTGATTAACAAACACCCTCTAGCTTATACCACAGTAGAATTATGTAAACAGTACGGAAACTACCTACAAACGTTCGAAACGGCTCACTCACACAAACATGCGCATCGACGAGACCAAAAAGCGGTCCTCGCGGGACTGTCAGTAGTAAGTGCCGCTTTTTGGTCTCGTCGATGCGCATGTTTGTGTGAGTGAGCCGTTTCGAACGTTTGTAGGTAGTTTCCGTACTCTATTGCTATCTTTACTCTGCTTATACGGGGTGCCACTTTGATTTGCTCCTTTAAGGACACGTGAGAATATAACCGAGAACGCTTCATACGGCTGTTAGTAAAACGTCTATTTGACCTCCTTTAATTAAATATTTTAATTTAAAAGGAATTATAGGGAATGAGAGGCTGTCAATGAAAGTCCGTCATATGTCAAGGTAAGATAACTATGTCCCTGATTTGCGATTTCGGCTAAAAATGAAAAAGTACACAAAATAATCCTTGATTACGATCTCACCTGATGGAAAGTGACGAGAATAGACGAATGGTGGTAGCGGGCTAACCTGGAATGCGTATGGCATATGGTGTACATTCAACCCATACCCCTAATCTGATTACATCGTGCTGAACGCTAAATCGCTTGGCGACACGTCTTTGCGGGTAGGGTGGTAACTAGCCACGGCTAAAGCCTCCCAGCAGACCAGACCAGAGATAATTCAGAAATTATAAAACCCTAAATTGTCCCCGTCGGAAATCAAATGCGAGACCTCCCAGTTATGAAGACCACAGCGCTCACCACTGCGCCAAGGAGGTAGCTATAACATCAGAACCCTGATACTTGTTCTGTGCTCTATTCCCAAATTGTGGACGAGTATATACCTGGGACACACAGTCCAGCTAGGTAGGTCCAGTTTCGAGAAAGAGATCAACCGCCGAATCCAACTCGACTGGGCAGCGTTCGGGAAGCTCCGAGATGTTTTCTCGTCCAAAATCCCTCAGTATCTGAAGAATAAAGTCTTCGAACAGTGCGTGTTGCCAGTGATGACTTACGGATCCGAGACATGGTCGCTATTAATTATGGACCTCATAAGAAGGCTCAGGGTCACTCAGCGGGCGATGGAGAGAGCTTTGTTCACAGTATCACTGCGAGATCAAATCAGAAATAAGGAGATCCGTCGGAGAACCAAAGTCACCAACATAGCTCAGCGAGTCGCGAAAATGAAGTGGAAATGGGTGGGACAAATAGTTTGAAGAGCTGATGGTCAAGGTGCTGGAGTGGCGACCCCGCATCGAGTCGCGCAGTGTTGGCAGACCCCTTACTAGGTGGACCGACGCGGACGACATCAAACGCATCGCAGGGAGCCGCTTGATTCAGGCGGCGCAAGACCGAGACCTGTAGAAGTTCATGCAAGAGACCTTTATCCAGCAGTGGACATCTATCGGTTGACAAAGAAGAAGTTCTAATCCGGGAAAGGAACGGACTGGACCGTAAGCTAGCCACTCGACCGACGGAGTCAACGGGTTAAATCACACAAAGTAGCGATGTATACAATTTATTATGCTGCCTGCTTTATACACACATCAAAAGCATTTTTATGCGGATTTCTTGAGATTGAGATGTGGCTTTGTAATAAATTTATGATTTTATAAATTTATATGGATCCTTTTTGGTGCATTTCATAATTTCATAATCAGCGATTAAAATCCTGCCAGGAAGTCCATCCTTATAGTGGTGGAACCATCATGGTATGGGCGGGTATTTGGATCGGCGGAAGAACTGAGTTGATTTGGATCAGAGGCAACCTCAACGCTCAAATTTATGCTGAGACGATTGTATGAGACGTCATCGTTCCTCTACAAGTGCAAATCGGTCCCTTATTTCAGTTAATGCATGATAATGCACGACCGCACACCGCAAGAGTTGTAAGACAGACTCTCGCCGCAGCTAACATCAATGTCCTGCCCTGGCCTGCTCAGTCGCCAGACTTGAACCCGATTGAGCATGCATGGGATATGCTACAGAGAAGAGCTCTGCCGAATATGGAGGGTATCCAGTGGCAAGAAGACCTTTTTTTGTTGTTGCAACGAACATGGGCGGCCATTCCACAGCGTGATTTGGATGAACTCATTTTGAGTATGCCAAACCGATGTTCTTGTGTTGTTAGTGTTCGCGGTAGAAACACGAATTATTAATTGTTTAAGTTACCCAATAAAATTTTAAAGAAAACTGTTATTTCAGTCTTTTTTTCAAACTTTAATGTTAGTGGTTCAAATGTCAAAAATCCCTTTATTAGGAAAATGGCAAATTTCTTTATTAATGCAAAGGTGACTTGGTTTATCGTTACTGTGACAAACGAAAACACTTTATTTGATGAATCCTTAAAGAAAATTTTAATTAATATCAATCAGGAGAAAAGTTATTGCAAAAATATATGTTGATCCCTAGACACTTTTGATGTGTGTATTTAACTCCTGATTCTCGAATACAATGTAATGTGACACGGCTTCCAATTAAACTGGATATGCTTCTCATTTGCGTCATACCTGCTCCCATGCCAACTTTTCATTACATTATTTATGCATGCAGAATTATATTATAGTGACATTATTCCCCCCTCTTTATTTCTCATTTTCTACCCGTCTGCCTGTGGATGTTCGGCATCGCATATAGGTGTATTTTAAACAAGCTTGGAATTTTAATTTCATTTTTTTTTATTCGATGACAAGATAGTCCTTGACTGCGATTTCACCTGCCAGATGGTAAGTGACGATGCAGTTTAACCTGGTAGCGGTCTAACTTGTAAGGGGTACGGCAGTGAACAGTCAACCCATAACCCTAATCGGTTTCTACACACCATCGTGCCGGAATGCTAAATCGCTTGGCACGTTTTTGATGGTAGGGTAGGTAATTATCCTACTAATATTCTATTATTTAATAATAATTATTAGGGTAGGTAATTATCCTCTTCTTTCTTTCGCAGGCCCGACGGTTTTACGTGCTCTCTTAGGAACGGGGGTGACACACTGCCAAATCCCTAACTCCGGGCTAGTATCTACTACTGCTTAACAGAAAAAACCCAATACATTTATTCATATTTATATTTTATTAGGACGTTACATCAATAAAATTACTTTATAACTACACAAACATAAAAATGTACATAAGCAAGACGAAAATCATGTCCAATGCTCATGCTCCGCTCCACCCAGAAATCGTTGACAACTCTGCACTCGAAATTGTAGACGAGTAGAATTATATACCTGGGACATACAGTCCAGCTAAAATAGGTAGGTCCAATTTCGAGAAAGAGATTAACCGCCGAATCCAACTCGGCTGGGCAGCGCAGCGTTCGGGAAGCTCCGAGATGTCTTCTCGTCCAAAATCCCTCAGTGCCTGAAGACTCAAGTCTTCGAACAGTGCGTGTTGCCAGTGATGACTTACGGATCCGAGACATGGTCGCTAACTATGGGCCTCATAAGAAGGCTCAGGGTCACCCAGCGAGCGATGGAGAGAGCAATGCTCGGTATATCTCTGCGAGATCAAATCAGAAATGAGGAGATTCGTAGGAGAACCAAAGTCACCGACATAGCTCAGCGTGTCGCGAAACTGAAGTGGAAATGGGCGGGGCACATAGTTCGAAGAGCTGATGGTCGTTGGGGTCCCAAGGTGTTGAAGTGGCGACCCCGCACCGGGAAACGCAGTGTTGGCAGGCCCCCCACCAGGTGGACCGACGACATGAAACGAGTCGCAGGGAGCCGCTGGATTCAAGCGGCGCAAGACCGAAGCCTGTGGAAGTCCATGCAGGAGTCCTTTGTCCAGCAGTGGACGTCTATAGGTTGATAAAGAAGAAGAAGATAACTATACAAACACATAATATTAGATGTACAACTTATTAAAAGAGTCGCAACATAAAAATTAAAATTAAAAAGTTTGCAATGTTCAAAATTTTGACATAAAATAAAATTCAATAATAAAAAAAAAATTAAAAAATTCTTATTTAAATTAAACAAAAAATATATTTATTTATTGTCCCGACCTTGGGAAGCGAACCCGGGACCTTATGATCCACAGTCGTATTTCCGGCCATATAACGAAGGTGGCGGGGAACCTGAGCTCCAGTTTGGGTAGCGCTCACTGGGCAACATATGTCCAGCAGTGGACTTCCAACGGATGAAGTGTGAGCAGATATTAGCAAACATAACGAGCAAATCTCTGCCAGAGCAATGGCCGCCCGCCAGCTGAGCGCCCGTAAAGCTGCCCGCCCTGTCCCGGGCGTCTTGTAAATCGCGCCCACATCAGCGCTGAGTTACCGCTGTCACAGAATGCCAGACGAACGGGCTGTGCGCGCGGAATTATACGTACATACTATCTGACTCTAGTTTGTAATGAGCCGTAGCCTTATCTAATATAATAATTTAATATACTTAAAAAAATATTTTTAAATAAAAACCGGCCAAGTGCGTGTCGGGCCACGCGCAGTGTAGGGTTCCGTAGTTTCAACTACGGAACCCTCTCAAATATTATTGCTGAGCTAGGATAGTGCTTTTATTTTATTTATGAATATTGAATACATTTTGAGTTCCATGGCTTAAATACTATAATATACTACAAAATATGCAACTTACACTACGTGTAATACCTAACTTGGAAACAAATGTAAATTAAAAATTTTATGTTTAAATGCAAGCTTTTAGTAGCTACATCTTTACACTATGGTAATCATCTAGGATCAGAGTACTTGTTATGACAAATCAAACGAGCCCAAACACGATGGGGTTACGTCGTTTTATTACAGAGTTCCGATGGCCATCTTCCGTCTCTATCATCAGATCAGCTCCATGTCACAATAATATTGCATTGTCATCCGTATTTCATTTCATACATCATCATATCATATTTCACAAACGGATCCCTGAATTGAAAAATGGTGTTCCCACACCCACAATATTTTTGAAAGACCTATTCAACGACACCCCACACTATGGGATAGACGAGAAAAAAAAAATTCATCCCCACTTTACATGTAGGGGAGGTACCCTAAAAAAAAATATTTTTCACAATTTTATTTCACCACTTTGTCGACGTGATTGATATTTATACCCTTGTCAAATTACAGATTTCTAGTACCAATAGTCTCTGAGCTAAACCGCGGACGGACAGACGGACAGACGGACAGACGGACGGACATGGCGAAACTATAAGGGTTCCTTGTTTACTACGGAACCCTAAAAACCGACTTCAACAACCCACGCCACTACAAGGTATATAATTTATTGTTGATTTTTTTAAAACCACTCGACCGATTTCGATAAAATTTAAATGGGACCACCTGAAAAGTATACCCTTTCAAACAAAAAAAGAATTTTACAAATCGGTTCTGGCGGCTTCGAGTAATAGGTGAACAAACATAAAAAACTAAATCCAAGAGAACGATGTCGCGCTAAGTTAGATAGACCTAATATAAAATTTTGATAAAATTGATTTTCTCTGATTTTTGATGGTGTTGGTATAAAACGTATGAGGGGTGATTACAATATCACTATATTACAAAAAAGCCTTTATAATATTAAGTTAATAAGAAAAATTAAATAAAACTGTTTTCAAGATACCTACCTGAGAGCTATAAATTTCAAAGTAACACCTACCAGATTCTGTGCAAGGTATCTCAGGTCTTAAATACGATCTAGGACACTGGAAAGGCTTTAAAATTTTAGAATTCACTCCGTCTTGAGATTTATAGACTTTTTAAGAGGTGGTCGCGAGAACTCCGGTAGCTATTTTGTTCACCGACTTTTTATTTTTTAAAGAAAAACTGTGTTTTTGTCTAAAAATGATTGTATCATGTGACGATCATATTCACCTCTGATTGGCTTCAATTGCTTGGGGCTTTTTTAAAAAAATTTGATTTGAGGTTCAAATATTATAATAACACTAGTAGTAGTAACACCGTGTGGATTTAGGTATACCCTTTTTCACCTCCTTGGGGGTGAAATTTCCACAACCATGATACGATAATCCATTTTTAACCAGAAGCCCAGATTGCAATTTTATAATTTAGCTTAAAAAACTGTTGGACTTACTTACCATTTTACCTCCTAGGAGGTGGCAATACAATAAACCGCGAATGTCATATTAGGGTTCCATACCAAAATGGTAAAAATGGAACCCTTATGGTGAGACTTTCTCCGTCCGTCTGTCCGTCCGTCTGTCACAGTCGATTGTTTCAGTAACTATTAAAGCTATCGACATGAAATTTGGCATAGTTGTGTATATTAGTGGCCCAAAATCATTGGAATAAAGAAAAATCGAAAATTATTTTTAGTTTTAATAAAAAAAGGGGGAAAATCGGAGGTTTGAAATTTCAAAGTAAGATAACTATACCGAGTGGGGTATCATATGAAAGGCCTTTACTTGTGCATTCTAAAACAGTTTTTTATTTATTTCTATATATAATAGTTTTTGAATAATCGGCCAAAATGTCGAAAAAAAATACCGTTCCCCCCCCCTTATCTCCGAAGTTTACGAATCGAAAAATCTGAAATAATTATGATCAATAGAGGTTTATGTATATTTTACAGGAAAAATAAAATCAACGCGAAAATTATTTTAGTTTAATTAAAGAAGGGGGAAAAACAGGGGTTTGAAATTTCAAAGTAAGATAATTATACCGAGTGGGGTATCGTATGAAAGGCCTTTACTTGTGCATTCTAAAACAGTTTTTTATTTATTTCTAGATATAATAGTTTCTGATTAATCGGCCAAAATTTCGAAAAAAATACCGTTCCCCCCCTTATCTCCGAAGTTTACCAATCGAAAAATCTGAAATAATTATGGTCAATAGAAGTTTATGTATATTTTACAGGAAAAATAAAACCAACGCTCTAACTGGCATAGTTTTTTTTTTATATTAACAATAAACCTCTACAAACAAAGTTAACGATAAATAAGCAAATTTATATAATATTATCGTATTACTTTTACTTTTGGAGTATGGAACCCTCGGTGCGCGAGTCCGACTCGCACTTGGCCGGCTTTTTTTTTCATTATCAACAATCTTAATGTTAATTTTCATGGAACTTGAGAAATTGAAGAATTTCGTACAATCTTCCATCCCCTAGTTAAATCACATTAGAATTTAAATTTCGAATAATCCGATCTTATTGATTACCTACGTCATAAAAGGAACCTACTGCCCGTCTGCCCGTCTTAACATCAATTGAATTGTAGTACCTAAGCTTTTTTAGGAAACTCACCTCATTGTGGAAATATTATAATCTATTCTAACAAAGTTGCATGGGTTAAATCGGCATGGCATCCGGCTGCCCACAAGATCGTAAAAAACTTATTACAATTTAATAGCGGTATAATAATATTGTAAAATGATTATTTTGAAAAGAGCAACTGCTGAGTTTCTTGCCGGCTCTTCTCAGCAGAATCCGCTTTCCGAACCGGTGGTAAAATCATGACGTGTCATAAGAGCCACAGGTTGGCCTACATGAAATAAATAATTTTGAATTTGAATTACTGTTAACATTTCAGTGTTTAGCTGCGTTACTTTCCGCTTGAGTAGGACATGCTTATTTAGAGGAATGGATTAAATAAATGAAATAATTCTTTTTGTACTCCAAATAAACAAAATCAAAAATATAAAGTAAATAAAACAGAGTACAATAGACAGCCTTATCGCTAAGAAGCGATCTCTTTCAGGCAACCAACGTAAAAAAGGAAATTAAAACAAAAATTGGGTCAGCTTGTACACTGAGCTAACAAGAGGCTAGGGAATAATAATATATGTATAGATAGAATATTCAGCAAAACGAAAAATGAAACGTCAGCAAAATACATTTTTCAAAATTCCCATATTGTGAAGCTTTAACTTGCGAGCCAATATTTATTTTTGCGGTAAAAAAGGGTTCGTTGGAAGAGGAATGACATCTTTGTAAATTTACGAGCGCTGCGCCCCCCAGCGGTAAATCTTTGTGTGATCCCTCTCACTGGATATTGCTTTATATTTATACAATTTATGTTTTATATATCACAATTCTAATTAACAATTTTCAAAATTGTGGTTACAACACATTTGTGAAGAAAATCTGTCTAAATATCCTAAGTATATAAAAGCAAAAGGTGACTGACCGTCTGATCTGATTCAACGCACAGCTCAAACGAATGGACGGATCGGTCTTTTTAGCATACAGATAGCTATTATGATTTAGGCATCTGCTAAGAAAGAATTTTTGATAATTCAACCCCTAAGGGATAAAATAAGGATTTGAAAATATTCATCAAAAATTCAAAGCAAAGCAAAGGCTCGTAATTAATAAAATCTTTAATAATAATAGGTATCTTGTACTATTTTGTATTCTAATAAATATGTATGTATGGTAAAAGAAGTAAGTATGGTTATATTAGTTGAAGACTGGGAGAGTCACATAGGTTAATAATTTCACATAGTTTATCTCGGAAAAACAGATGTAACCTCAAATATGGTCGAGCGACGTAATGGCTGGATTATGCGTCATGCTCGTGAATGGGTTCCGCCGGCGGGAATAGGGCAACTTTCTGTCTGCCCGAATTAACATGAATTGAATTTTAGTACTTTTTTTGGAACTTCCCCTCATTGTGGAAATATTATACACCATTCTATTCTAACAAAGTTGCATGGGTTAAATCGGCTTGGCATCCAGCTGCCCACAAGATAGTATAAAAAACTTATTGCAATGTAATAGCTTCATAATAATATTGTAAAATGATTATTTTGAAAAGAGCAACTGCTGAGTTTCTTGCCGGCTCTTCTCAGCTGAATCCGCTTTCCGAACCGGTGGTAGAGTCATAACGTGTCATAAGAGCCACAGGTTGGCCTACGTTAAATAAATAATTTTTAATTTTGAATTTGAGGGTGCCCGCGTGATTTTTAAAAAGCCGTACTGACTTGTACATTATCTACTTTTGTTAGTGGCTATACAAATACAATATGAAGTCGGAACGAGGATAACAGATATTAGCAATTTTCATACCATTTTCTTTCGATTAAGGCCCTTAACTTCATTAAAGCCGTTAAAAGCCTAATCTACATTTGCACCCGAGAAAAATACTCAGCGCTATTATGAATTCAGAACACGTTCAAGTTGGTATTATCTTACAAGGAACAATGGTTTTCTTATTTCTTCCCATTTTTTGTACTGTTGGCCGCTAATTTTCGTATTTGACCCATTTCTGTTGAAATAAAATGGGTACCTTATTGTGTTTTATCAGGAACAGAATTCAAGAGCTTTTTATTAAGATTACAAATTCATAATACTTAAAATAAATCCTCTACCTCATGTCACCGTGTCTTCTGGCAGCATTACTCCTTTGGATGGCCGAACTAATCCTTTGGCCAAGGTAGCTGCCAGCTCTTGGATCCCGGTAGACTCGATGATCGATTCTATTATATTCTATGCCTCTTGCCTGTCTATCGGTCTTCTATCGGATATGATTTCGCTCAGGAACTTCACATCTTGTGCCCTCTTCGCCGTTCTACCACAGAACTTCGAGAAATCATGAGCATTGACGGGTGCCAATGCAATATAGGTATATTATGTGGTTGAAATCCAACTTACTCGAGCTAACTCTAGCCCCGAGAAAAAAGGAGAGAGAAGAATTAAAAGAAAAAAAGAAAAGAAAGAAGTACTTAAGTAGAATGAAAAGATCCTTGCCAAAATTCGTAGCATAGTCGCTTAATATGGGCCTCATAAGAGGATTTTTTTATTGCAAGATAGGCTTGCACTTGAGGACAATTGAAATCTCTTATGTGGTCTAAATTGAAGCGCGTTTGCCTAGAAAATGCCTATTCACTCTTACCTTGAAGTTACTCCAGTTATACGTTGCAAGGAACACGGATGTTGGAAGAGCGTTCCACGCCTTATAGCGGTACAGTCGCTCAACGCACGATTTAGAGAGCTATGCTCGGAGTATCCTTGTGAGATTAAATCAGAAATGAGGACATCCGTAGGAGAATCAGATTTACGAACTTAAATACAGTCACAAAGCTAAATTGTCAATGGCTGGGGCACATTGATCGAAGAACCAATGGGCGTTGGGGTCCTAAAGTGCTGGAATGGCGACCTGGCACCGAGAGGCGCCCCTTTGGTAGACCCCTCACTAGGTGGACTGACGATTTCAGGCGAGTAACTAGCAGCCATTGAATACAGACGGCGCATGACCGTATTCTGTGGAGATCATTTCAAGAGATCCAAATGTCCAGCAGCATCGGTTGAGATGTGATGATGATGATGTGATGAAAATTAATATTTTGTTGGATCTCGGGTGCTAAAAAATCTTTTCATAATGACATGTACGTTTGAACCACTCCCGTCTGCCTGTCGGGACTTTGATAATAACAAAATATAACATTCGAGTACTGTTCACAAAAAAAAGTTTACCGGATCCTTTCTGTTCCGAGAATCTGCAGTGGCCATGGATTGCGGAGTCTCAGTTGAAGGAATGTACTTAATATTATTTCACTACGGTTATTTGCTTCGGTAGGTGACAAAATCTGACTGACGAAAAACTGACTGACGAAAAACTGACATAATATGAACGTTCAGCTCAAACTACTGAGTATCCACAGTATTTACTGAAATAATAAAAGTGACTGACTAAATCAGACATTTAAAATAGCTATTTATGCAACTGCATCGTAATGAGGGTCATTTTAATTCGAGTGCTGTTTTTTGATACGAGGCTTGCCGAGTATCAAAATAGGATAGTACGAGAATTAAAATGACTAATTACGGTCAGTTGCATACAAGATTTTATCTACGACAAGGAAAATAAAATCATCAACAAAATACGCCGTAGGCTCAATAAAGTAACAAAAAGTAACTCCGCAAGCCGCCACCAGCCGCCTGTGGCGCCTCTGTCAACAAAAAGTAACTCCGTAAGCCGCCACCAGCCGCCTGTGGCGCCTCTGTCATATGAACGGTACAAAAGTGCCAGAACCCAGAGCCTTAGCTTTAGGTGTCCTATTTTAAGAAGATAACCATTTCGATTCAGCTCCCATACAACGAGCTGCATCGAAATGAGAAGCAAAACCGAAAGAGGGTTCATTTCGATTCAGCTGTCAAATTCGAAATTGGAACTTTTCGATGCTGGAGTAGATAAATAATATAACAATATTATGTTTTTCAATAATATGGTTTCTTCAGCATATTGTTTTTCTATTTTAAAATTACCTACGCTTGTTTGTTATTTAAATCATCGATATAATAAGTCTATCTATGTATTTAAATATAATAAATTCGATGTAAACGAATTTAACAATATGTTTTGTTTATAAATGACAGTATTATAATATAAATGTTGTTATTAATAGTTGTCGTTCTTTAATAACAAGACTGGAAATAGAAAGAGTATATTATTTATCTATTCCGTGATATAAATAAAATTTATTTTATTGACTGTCAAGTTCATGTTAAGGCTTTCAAAATAGTATTTCTTAAAGTACTTAATTAATACACCTTTAAGGAAGCCAAAAAGGAATTTAATTATCTAAAATTTTTTTCAATGTAGAAACTGATGAATGATAATTATGTATAATATATTTTATATAGGTATATAAAAACTTTGAATTATAATTCATATAGTTATTAAATTTTACAAAATTAAGCTGCAGTTATCAATGTAACAATTCCATACATCCATATTTCCATACAACTTAATTCATTAATTGAGTAACAACCTCGACTTTACGCATAGTTTAAAGCGGAATGGCAAATCAGTATTCCAAATATTATTTGTATAAAGCCCCAAAATCAGTGAGTGCATAATATTTCCACACGAATTCCGTAACCCATTTTGCTGCCATTACCTTAATGTAGGTGGGTACAGTCGCCCGCGGAAATCGTAACGCAAAATTGGGGAGTCATTTTATAAATTGCATTTGACCTCCGAACGATATTAAATTTGTGAATATTCCCCGCTTTCATGTTAATATCAAGAATATTTCAAATTATTTAAATATCCCCCCCTCCATAAGTAATCCCGGGCAATATTCCGGGTGATTTATTTTTATATGCAGTAATTTCTTTCCGTCGTGTTGAGTTACGGCTGGAATTCCATACTGCCGAGCTATTTTGCGTGTGCTGGTACAATTTTTAAGTTTCTTTCTACGAAGCTAAGGACACAGAAAATAATCATCATCATCATCATTAGCAACCCATCAACGGCTCACTACTGAGCTCAGGTCTCTTCTCAGAGAAGGGTTATAGGCCATAGTCCACCACGCTGGCCTAATGCGAATTGGCGGACTTCACACACCTTGAAGAACATTATGAAGAACTCTCAAGTGTGCAGGTTTCCTCACGATGTTTTCCTTCACCGTTGAAGCAAGTGATATTTAATTACTTAAACGCACTTGACTCCGAAAAGTCAGAGATGCGTACCCGGGATCGAACCTGCGACCCCCCGAATAGGAGACCGCAGTCCTAACCACTAGGCTATCACTGCTTATCAGAAAATAATACTAATAGATTATCAATTTTTATTGGTTATAGTAATGAACGGTTAATATTAAATTACTTCTATTTATACTAATGTGAATCTAAATTCTCATATACCCAAGGTGCTGGCAGCATTGCTCCTTCGGATGGCCTATTCCTTTGGCCAAGGTAGCTGCTAGGTCTTGGATCCCTGGTAGACTCGATTATCGATTCCTTTCTATTCTATGCCTGTTGCCTGTCTATCGGTCCTCTATCGAATATACTTTCGCTCAGGAACTTCACAATCTTCCATTCTACCACAGAACATCGAGAAATCATGAGCATTGGCACCCATATGTGGTAGAAATCCAACCTACTCGCATGAAACGTTTGAGTTCAATGATTCTGAAACGAACCGCTAAGGTGTGGAAAGCACTTCCAGCGTTTGTGTTTCCGGCCATGTATAATTTGAGTAACTTCTAAGCAAGCGCGCTCCAACCTGTGGTTTACGGGATTGATTGTAGTCAAGAATAAGCCTATCTCGACTTAAAAAAAAACAATCTACCTATAATTTAAAACGGTCACATTTAAAACTAACAGCGGACTTGTATTTTACTTATTTTGGAAAGCCCTGCACTTAAAGAGTTTATTAGTTTTTAACTTAAGCATGCAATTCAACATGCCAAATGAGGCAAATTCTGTATTTTGTCAACAGACTGAAATAATGTAATCATATACCGAGGCTTCCCAAAGTTTTCCTACGCGTCTGCTAACATAATAACGTCAGAACTTAGCAACTTTGAATACAATGTCAGAAGTTTACTCCAAATTATACTCTATGTGTGTTACTTAAGAAACTAGTTTGCTTTGATAGTAGTGCTTTGAAATAGTTTATAGTTATGCAAAGATCGTTTATTCTTCTTAACAACCCTTATGATGAAGCGGTGCGTATATATACGTCTCAGTAGATATACATTTGGGTTCGATTTCCGATCTAGAGTTTCAAAACCACTCTCTGTAAGGACCCTATGTGATGGGTATTCCTAAACTATATAAGACAGTGTTTTTTAAAAAATATAATATAGACCAGCGCTTGACTGCAAGATGCAGCCTAAGATGGATCGCGCTTGCCTAGAAGATGCCTATTCACTCTTGATTTAAAGTTAGGTAATATGAGTCTTTGTGTAGGGAATATGAGTCTTTTATTAATTTGTTATATTATAATATATTGATGATTATACACATTGTAAAACTTTTGTTTTGAAAAGAGCAACTACTAAGTTTTTAATCAAAATCATTTCAGCAAAAGTTTTTCGAAAGCAGAATCTGCTTTCCGAACTGGTGGTAGAGTTTAGACTTGTCATAAAATAGCCACAAGTTGGCCATGAATAAATTTTTTTTTAATTCAAATCAAATTCCTAATGCACTAAAATAATTTTGGATTCAGTAAAACAAGGGGCGGGGGCAGTAGGTTTGAAAGACCGATGTCCACGCGGACGAAGTCACATGCAAAAGCTAATGCTTTATTACCCTTATAGAATCTTAAAAAAAATTTAAAGAGCTTCTGCCAAGTTTATTGCTAGTTCTTCTCGGTTAGAACGACATTCCAAAATCTGGTGGCAGATTCGAAAGCGCTTTGGAAATTATTTGAATAAAAAAAACTTGAGAGGTGTCAAGGGACACCCGGATGGAACGAAGTTCCTTTCGATTAATTAATTTGGCATTGTTTTCAATATTTTCACAGTACAATATAAGATCTCGGTAGCCTTGTGGTTTCTACAGTCGCTAAACAGTTAAAAGTCGATGGTTCGAATCCCAGCTCGACATACTGAATTTTCTATTTTCAATTTTATTTGAAATAATTTCTACATGTGGAATTTTTCACAATGCCAAATTCACATTCTAAAAAGTCTCGGTTTTAAAAAAGTGTCGGTTCAATTTTGTCTTAATTTTTTCCGTCTAGCCCCCTTCCGCACCGCGCGATAAGGAACTACGTTCCAAAAACTATTTTCTATCTATATATTTTTTATTGTAGTTAAAGGTTTTGTTTTTCCATTATGAGTTACGGAATATTAGAAACGACTATATGGTTGAGCGAAGCAATGGCTGGGTCATGCGTCATGCTCGTGAACGGGTGCCACCGGCGGGAATGGGGCTACTTTGTGTCTGCCCATCTTAAGATAGAAGTTAGTCGGTATGCATTTTTGGAACTTCCCTCATTGTGGAAACACTGCATATATAGCATAGTATTTGTTGTATTGTAAATTTGTTTTGAAAAGAGCAACCGCCGAGTTTCTTGCTGGTTCTTCTCGGCAGGAAGGGCATTCCGAACCAGTGGTAGATTCATCGACTATTCAAAAGCACTTGTAAAAGTTTATTTGAATAAAAATATTTCTATTTTATTCTATTCTATTCTATTCCAATCACTGAACCGAAATAAGCCGAAGGCGAAGGTTCGTAAGGTAGCTATGTGATTAGGTAACGTGATCAGAAAAAATCCTGTTAGCGCAATTCCACTGTTCCCGACATTCGGCGCTCGACAAATATTTGCTCGCCTGAAATAGAATTTCTGTTGACACTCCTGTAACCTTAGTATAAAGTCTACACGACTTCTTTATCTCAATAACCGCCTAATAAACGGACTACTCCGCCTGGACAAAAACTGAAAGTCTGGTAGGGTTCCCCTTACATATAGTACAATTTATAGAGCTGGAATATACTATGACTTGGAAATAATCCGAAGTAACATTACACCAAATTACAAATCAATCGCACCTTTGAAAGACCCTTTAATTAAGTAGGAAATGAGCTGATGATCTTAAAATACATGAACAGATCTCATAAATTATAGCTAAGAACCATCTCCATCACGTCAGCTTTCAAATAGATAATCGCACTAAAATCGGTGCATTCTTTGGGGAGCTACGATGCCCCAGATATAACACCCTTCTTTTGCGTTAAAAGTAGCTAACAGTATCTATATTGATCGATCACATCGGCTCCTGAGCACCAGTGAGTGTTGCTGCCAATCAGTGTCCCAGCCTGTGGCGTCGGCTTAAAAGCTTTCACGATTTTTTGCTCCTCTCTGTAACATTGTAGCGAACAACAGAATATACTGGGCGATCGTTCAGTGATAAACTGACAAAATATTTAAAGTCTTCTTCTTCTTCTTTATCAACCGATAGAGGTCCACTGCTGGACAAAGGTCTCTTGCATGGACTTCGACAAGCCTCGGTCTTGCGCCCCCTGAATCCAGCGGCTCCCTGCGACTCGTTTGATGTCGTCGGTCTACCTGGTGGGGGGGACTGCCAACACTGCGCTTCCCAGTGCGGGGTCGCCACTCCAGCAGTTTGGGATCCCAACGACCATCAGCTTTTCGAACTATGTGGCCCACCCGTTTCCACTTCAGTAGTTTAAAGTATTACCACTCATAAACTGTCCTTACTCTGTGGTATTACACTATGTCACTAGATCCATAATGTCCTCGAAAATGTGTGAAGTCAGCCATTTTGCATTGGGCTAGCTTGGTGGAGAATGGCCTATAACCCTTCTCTGTGAGGAGATTTGCGCTCAGTAGTGAGTCGTCAATGGGTTGCTGATGATGATAATGATGGTATCCCTAGCCTTCTCATCGAGTTGAAAGCGAAGTACATAGTTCGAATAACTGGTTTAGGATCTCAAGGTGCTAGAGTGGCGACTCTGGACCGGAAAGCGCAGTGTTGACAGACCACGCTCAGTAGTGAACCGTTGATGGGTTGCTGATGATTATGATAGTAGAGAGAGCGTGGGAAGGGGATCCGTGCCAAGGAGGAGAGATGGCAGAATCCAACCCGAATAGCCACATTTCCCAGCGTTAAAAAAAAGGTTCCCACCCCCAAAACGTCCAAACGTCCATATAAAGTAGCTCCGCAATAATAACCTCTATCGCCAACAACAGAGTGATTAATGGCGAGCTACAAGTTTCCACATTATCTATTATACGTCAACAAAGCTTTCCGGCCTGATTGATTCCCTCCCGTAATCATTCCACCGCCATTATTTGAACTTTTTGCCACATTTTCTACTAGCGAGTACCCGCGACTTCGTCCATAGGGATTCTTCATCTTCATCATCACATTATGTGCATCGCCATTTTGTCAATTCGTTGAACTTCTCTTTACAACATCACCTTTTCCAGCAACTTTCCCACCAAGCTATTGTTTACTGCGTAGAGTTTTAAAAATCTCGCGGGTACCTACCCTCTGTTATTTCGGAATAAAAGGTAGCTTGTATCACCCTCTACGTCTTCAAATATAGTCATGCTAAAAAATCATGTCGATCCGTTGATCCGTTGGCGTGTGATTGAAGGACAAACCAACCAACTTTCGCACCCTTAGGTACTAATAATATAATATTTAGTAAAGTATAGGTAGTCGCTCTCTACGCCTAAGCTACCAACCCTAAGGTACTAATATTATTTATTTATTTATTATGCTTTATAGTATTATAAATGCAAAAGTGTGTATTTTGATGGTTTGTCCTTCAATAACGCCTCAACAGAGCTAAGCATGTTATAATAATAATAATAAATAATAACAATAATAAAAACATTTATTCAGCCAGCAAGGTACAAATACAAAAATACAAGATACAAAATACAAAAATACAAAAACACAATACAAAATACAAAAAAATTATGTAGTTAAACAAAATAGGCCCCCTAAAGATTTCCAAGGAACCGAGGAAAAGAATCTCAATCATCGGTTCTCTGGAAAAACCAGGCGCCTATAAATATCCCCTAGAACCTATATTGCCTAATGCAAGTCAAGACTGACTATAGCGCTGGTTTTCAGGCATGACCCCATAGTGACGTCACGGACTGATCAGAATCTTACCTTATACATTCCAAAATATACATACATATATAAATATAATTGTAGATATGCTGATAATAATGATATAATTGTACGTTTTACATGGGTATAGTTGACGACCTGGAGAGTGACCTGAGAGACAAATTTGCGGGCAACAGCTAAATTTTTATTCGATGACAAGCTAGTCCTTGACTGCGATCTCACCTGATGGTAAGTGACGATGCAGTCTAAGATGATAGCGGGCTAACTTGGAAGGGGTATGACAGTGCACATGCGGGTTGTTGCGTTCCCTAAAATATGGTTGAGCGAAGCAATGGCTGGGTCATGCGTCATGCTCGTGAACGGGTGCCACCAGCGGCAATGGGGATACTTTCTGTCTGCCCGTCTTGACATGTGTTGAATTATAATTAGAAATAATTACGTATGCTTTTGTGGACCTTTCCCTCATTGTGGAAACTCTGCATACATAGAATATATGTTAAGTATATTGTAAAAGTATTTTGAAAAGAGCAACTGCCGAGTTTCTTGCTGGTTCTTCTCGGCAGGAACGGCATTCCGAACCAGTGGTAGACTCATTGACGATTTAAAAGTACTTGTAAAAGTTTATTTGAATAAAAAACATTTCTATTCTATTTCTATTCTATTCTATTCAACCCACACCCCTACTAAGTTTCTACACGCCATCGTGCCGGAACGTTAAATCGCTTGGCGGCACGTCTTTGACGGTAGGGTGATAACTAGCCACGTAGCCAGTGTATAAGTAAGGATTACATGGAAAGGATAGGAATAAGAAAAACTATAGAAAAAGCATAGGAATAACGAGGCACGTGCAAGAACTTCGAGTCACAGAGATGAAAATGCTGCGGTGGATGTGCAATGTCACACGCTGCGATCGACAACGCAACGATCACATCCGCAGTAGGCTCAGTGTCCGTGACGTCGGAGACAAGTTGCAAGAAGCCCGTCTAAGATGGTACGGTCATGTGGCACGGAAACCACAAAGCTACGTCGGTAATAGATGTCTTAACATCGCCGTCCCTGGAGCTAAACCTCGCGGCCGTCCAAACAAGCGCTGGCTGGATATTGTGAGTGCTGATCTGAGAGCCAATAAACTACGAAAATCGGACGCAGAAGACCGGGCAAAGTGGGCTAGAGCATGCCGGAAAGTGGACCCCACCTAGTGGGATAACGCTTAGTCGAAGAAGAAGATAGGAATAAGAAAAACTCCTAATTAATTTTATTCACCTACCTCTTTCAGCTGCGGCGATCTGCCACCCGACGACCGCTAGCACTAGTGTCAGAAGCTTCGCCATCTTGGATCTGTCACTGTCACTGTCGCACCATCACACTCACTGACTCACTATCCGGAGCACGCACGGTCACACTTGACACTTACTCCATCAGGTCACACATGTTAGGCGGGATCTGTGGAAGGGCAAAGCATTCATTAGAATATGGAGAAGTTTCATAATGTTGCAATACTATGAGTACGAGACCTCGGTGAAGCTAAGCTTTTTATAATAATTAAATGTTAAAATTCTTTTTAACCGACTTCCAAAAAGGATGAGGTTTTCAATTCGGCCGGTATCTTTTTTTTTCTATGTATGTCCACCGATTTCTCCGGGATTACTGGACCGATTCGCGTGATTTTTTTTTAATCGACAGAGGATGTTTGCGAAATGGTCCCATAAAAATTTTAACCTTCAACTCCTCAAGCCTGATGCTGCAGGGATATTGCTCACCTAAAATAAAGAGATTTAGGAAATGTCGATTACGAATTATTATTGTAGGTAACAAATATGGACTAGATCTTGGAGCTCCAGGTCCTAGCTCCTCAATCCTGATGCTGCAGGGCTGCCTACCTAAAACTATAGGGGTTTAGGAAATTTCGATTACGAATTGATATTGTAGGTAACAAGTATGGACTACATCATGGAGCTCCAGGTCTAAGCTCCTCTATCATAGGATACTACACTTAAAAGCTTAAAATAAAAATTATTTTCAAAAAATACAAACTATGAAACCGACTCGCGATGCTCGCTCGACTTCTACAAACGAGTCTCTCATATTGTGTAGCTTTTCATAGTTTGTATATAGGCCCGCCTGACTTCAACAAACGTGGACAAACTAAAATTATTTTTATACTTTGTAGTGGCGTTAGAAGTCGGGTTTTTTGAAAAGAATTTTTATTAAAAACCCGACTTCAAATGCCACTACAAAGTATAAAATAATTTTAAGCCATTGCATAGCTTTTATCGCGGGCTTTGAACTAGGACAAACAGTTTGAGCGCGGCGACCGAATCAAGAAATTCCGTAACGAAAAAAACCTAACACCGTCGTTCAGTAAGCGTTCAACATTTTAGAGGTTCACATTTAGCTCTGTTTGGTGCAGTGGGCGAGCGGCCGCTTTCTTTAGATGTCGCAGGTTCGAATCTCACTCGCGAAGTAGTGATAGCACGATAGAGCGCTTTTCTTGTTTGTTTGTTTTTTAATTATTTTTTTACATAATTTTTATTATGCAAAAAAATATTGCATAAATATTATAATTGCATAAGTTGATAAAAAATGCTATGCAATAGCTTTACCGCGGCAGTCCCCGAGTGCCACTTAATTTTTTTAATTTATACAGGTATGTTGAATTCGGGCTAGCGCTGCGGTTTCGTAGTTTCTATTGAGGCCCGCCCGACTCCCTGCCACTCGTATGATGTCATCGGTCCACCTAGTAGGGGGTCTACCAACACTGTGCTTCCCAGTGTGGGGTCGCCACTCCAGCACATTGGGACCCCAACGACCATCAACTCTTCGAACTATGTGTCCCGCCCATTTCCACTTCAGTTTCGCGACTCGCTTATCCATGTCAGTGACTTTGGTTCTGCTACGGATCTCTTCATTTCTGAGCATAGCTCTCTACACCGCACATTATTGATAGAGACCGGATGTACGCCGAGTCGATGTATATTTGCAATACAACTAAAAGCCGAGCTAAAAATGTATTTTGTGAAGAATGCCTGTCGGTTCGCGTACGCAAATAGAACAGTTGCCAATGCCGCTGTTTAGAGAGCATTCAGTTGAACGACGCCTTTGATTGCGGGCGATTGCCACCGCGCCGCCACAGATCCAAGTCCTTTTAGTAGACAGTATAACTAACACAACAAAGTATCAAAGACTTGAGTGAATTTAATCAGAGTTTCACTTATCGATAGAATCTCGTTTATGAAAATCTCTTTTAAGTACCACCAGTGCATAACCTGGGATGTGTCAGTGTCAGTTTTTTTTCAATCAATTCCATATCTAAAACTAGTGGTTCGCCCCGAACTGAGACCTCGCGGCAACGGTATCTCATGATCATTCATTCAATCGATACATGACGACCAAACCTGACATTATTATTATGCCCGTTTTCACCAAACATACCTAAATCATCCCCTAAGTAGGAGTCTCTTTACGTACGTAGCTCCTAAATACAATCGTAAGTCCTAACATCCGTCCCAATGTCCTTTTAAGTGTCCCGTACAGGATCGTGATAAAGAAGTTGACAGAAATCATCACCTAACTTTTCATAGGTGGGCTACCTAAAGTAAAGGTTAGGCAACCTTAATGAAAACATCGAATTAATAAGTACTAACGAGTGAAAACGGGTTACGGGCATCTGTACAAATCGTCATCTATCGACGCGAATAGAAAATATACAAAATGCAGTAATTAATCGTTTATTGAAGTTTGATATTTAACTAAACAATAATTTTAATTGAATAATATTATGTTATTATTCTATGTAACTAAATAATAATGGTCGACGCAAAACTGTTTTTGGGATAGTCGTAACTCCTAGTTCCATGGAATAGTTAATGACTGCGCCATCTATTAGCATTATTGTGAAGCTATGTTGATGCTATATGAATTACTGATGCCCATTAAAAATTAAATAATCTCGTTTCTATATAATATTCATATAATTTTAGTATTTGTTGTTCAAGTACAGGATATAAGTGAAATAAAAAAATGAAATCAGCTTGAAAATACATAGCTGATTCTGCTAGAGAGCGTCTTCAAGCGAGCGTATTAAATCTCCACTTTGAAAGCCCCCATTTCGTCAATTTTAAGGGAAAAAATTTTAAAAAAAATTTTTTGTACTCAGTTTGAAATTATCTTTAAAATGATATGTAACGATTTTATGTAACGCGATAAAAAATTTTTTACTTCGCATTCACTTCTATGAGAGCCCCCCTGAAATAAAGGTTTTTATAATTTTTTATGCAATATTCGGCTGAAGGCCATCAGTTTACATATTATATCTAAATTTGAAGTAATTACGTTCAGTAATTCAAAAGTTATAAGGCTCTGACAGACGGACGGACGGACGGACGGACGGACAGACGGACGGACGGACAAGTGCAAATTCACTCTAGTAGACTCAGAGACCTCGTTTCGCTCGGTCAATCATAGATTTAGGGCTGGTAGCTTAGTCTCTATTAGATAACGCCCTTCCTACAAGCAATAGCTCCTTAAATGCGGAAACGTAATTTCATAGTTTGTTTGATACGTCGTGATGACTATGTGGGTACGCCAGTTCAGGCATAATATGAATTGCCGTAATTTACTAATACGCCGACGATATAAGCGACTCCCAGTCCTAAATCTATGTCTACTTCTATTTCTATTTAATATCTAAGAATCTAAATATCTAGTTTTAAAACGTGTTTTTGTCAATATGTACGGAGCTCTTAAAGAGCGAGGCCCGACTCGCACTCGGCCGATTTTTTTAGGAAACGATAAGTGTCTATGATATGTTTTAAATGAGTATTTTTATAGATGTAACTTATTCCAAAGTATTGTAACTTTTGTCTACGCTCTAAAACTTGGACCACAACACCCTTTATGATTGCTAAATCGTGTAAACGGCGAGCTATTTCGAGACCAAGAATCCAGATTTCGTATTATTAAATAACGTCTGCTCAGCTTCTATATTTTACAGAGAGCTTTGTATGAAATACGTGCATGAGATTCACAAAAAGTTGTCTAGAAAAACCTTTTTATTCGTTAGGTAGGATTACAATACAGGATACAAGCGGAGATAGACCGCGATGTGTAAGTCTCTGTAAGAGATCTTTCTTTAGCAGGGTACGTATATCCATTTTCTTATCCTTTGAGAGCAGCTCTGCTATTTTCAAAAAAATGATTGCTAGTGTGACGATTTTTTTTTATTCGATGACAAGATAGTCCTTGACTGCGATCTCACCTGATGGTAAGTGACGATGCAGTCTAAGATGGTAGCGGACTAACTTGGAAGGGGTACGGCAGTGAAAATTCAACCCATACCCCTAATCAGTTTCTACACGCCATCGTGCCGGAACGCTAAATCGCTTGGCGGCACGTCTTTGACGGTAGGGTGGTAACTAGCCACGGCCTACGAAAGCCAACCAGACAATTGATAGACATCAATTGATTGATCAGACAGATTGTAATGTCATCGGTTGTTAGTTGATACTCTCTCACTATTAGCTAATTTGCATGCAATGCAATAAATGAAATAAAATGCATTTTTGTAGAAAGAACGCAGTTAATTCATCCAATCACCACGTAGCAATGATTGATGCGGCGTTTACATAATCGACCAGCAGAATTGCAAAAAATTGTTCGTATTTTTAAATGGGCTACGCCAGAAGATAATTTTTTGATTTGGCGCAAACGAGGTGAGTTAACGCCCTAAATGTTTAGTTATCCTCAATCACAAATCAAGTAAGCGTGGCGTGTTTGATGTTACACAAACACGTCAGAGCAAACCCGATAGTGATTCAAGTCACACACCATTACCAATAATGTATCCATAACCGGTCATTAGACAAATGTATTCTGCTTCTATCATACTCTGCCATTGATGACTGAACCGTTTACATGTTATCGTTACGACATACTATATAGGATAGGTACGTGATGTTATTGCTTGTGAAAAGCCCTTTTCATTCCGAGAGGAGACTCGTGTAGTGAGCAGGGTACCAATTGTCTAAAAGTTATTCCATTGATCGTATTCGTAATCGATGACATTAGCGTCAAAGTAAAATAATCCTTGTTTGTACAAATTCAGTACATCCGATTTTAATATGGAGCGTATTGTACGTACGTAACCGTAGAAGAACGCATGCACGAAATTGAGCTCTAATTAAAAGTTGTTATGGTTTATTTTACTTTGACGCTAATGTCATCGAATACGTTTACGATCAATGGAATAACTTTAGACAATCGCAAATCAGTTCATCGTTTGAAACGATGATGATGACACCTGCGAAGGAATGAGGGTTTTAGCAAATCTCTATGGCTTTCATCAAGATCGGTTCAGACCATGAAAATATATTAAATAATATCCCTAATATCAAGTTTTTATATTTAAGCAGTAACTCGAAAAAAATAGTAGGCTTGAGCACTCCTTGTATAACTGTACATAGAGCCTAGATATGCAGATGAGAATATCAAAATCCGTTTTACATGATGGTTCTTAGTACTGTCAAGGTTGTGGTAATCTCTAAGCATAAAACTAGTGGGAAAATACGTACAAAATATACAATACAAGGTTCCCTTCAGTGCCTGAAGATCATCGGATATTGCGTGTTACAAGTTATGACTTCAAAATAGCCTCAAGTTCATTTAGAATGTGATGGAGAAAGGAAAGTCGTGTGGCTTATAGGAATCCCTACGATGGATCAATGTTCAGCCGTGAACGTCTTTTGTAAAGGAAAACGATGTATTAGTAGGGTCCGAGTGTTTAAGTTTGGCTTAAAAACGGCTTTTATTCATGTTTTAACTTTTAAAGACATTGAATACGCATGTATTGATCAATGATGAATCATTGACGCATCAATGAATGAATGACGCATGATCCAGCCATTGCTTCGCTCAAATATGGTTGAGCGAAGCAATGGCTGGATCATGCGTCATGCTCGTGAACGGGTTCCACCAGCGGAAATTTCTGTCTGCCCGTATGATTTTGTGGAACTCATTGTGGAAACACTGCATACATAGCATAGTATCTATTGAATTGTATACTTGTTTTGAAAAGAGTAACCGCCGAGTTTCTTGTTGGTTCTTCTCGGCAGGAAGGGCATTCCGAACCAGTGGTAGACTCATCGACGATTCAAAAGCACTTGTAAAAAAGTTTATTTGAATAAAAAAAATTAAGTGGCACTCGGGGACTGCCGCGATGCAATTATAATATTTATGCAATATTTTTTTTGCATAATACAAATTATGCAAAAAAATAATTAAAAACAAACAAACAAGAAAAGCGCACTGTCACTACTTCGCGAGTGAGATTCGAACCTGCGACATCTAAAGAAAGCGGCCACTCGCCCACTGCGCCAAACAGAGCTAAATGTGAACCCCTAAAATGCTGAACACTTACTGAACGACGGTGTTGGGTTTTTTTCGTTACGGAATTTCTTGATTCGGTCGCCGCGCTCAAACTGTGTGTCCTAGTTCAAAGCCCGCGATAAAAGCTATGCAATAGCTTAAACACATTTCTATTCTATTCTAAAAAAATAGTGTATCCAATCGATTCGATAAATAATAAACGCAGCTCACAAAACCGATATCCGTGCTACGTGCGGCCCTAGACCCATCGAAGCTGCACGTAAATAGGTCACGACTGCGATATTAACGTAGCTTTGCGCTCATACGCTTTTTGTTTGGAAAACTTTCCGGAGAGGAAAATATTAATACATTTTTACTATTCAGTCTAAAAACGAAATTGATCTTTCAATCTCTCAGCAAAATCTTAAGCTAAATTCAAAGTTCAAAATGATTTATTTCGGACTAACTGATGCTCGCAACTTTGTTCGCGCAGATTTAGTCTTGAAACTCTTTGGTTTTCCGCGATAAAAAGACTTCACTCTCCAACTATACTCGTGCAAAAATCATGTCGTTCGTTTCTCTGTTGAATTGAAGCATTGATGAAGGACAAAACATACAAACACATTTTCGTATTTATAATATTAGTAAGTGTATAATAATAATCTTTAATTTAAACACGTAAGGCAAATGAGAATACTTTTCAGAACCTTTACTTTTGTAGTAGATGTTTGACTTGAAATCAGAGCCATAGTTTGGCCTACTCGAAATCATCATCATCAACTACTTATCAACGGCTCAATACTGATCACAAGTCTCCTCTCAGAGAAGGGTTATAGGCCATAGTCTACCACCCTGGCCCAATGCGAATTGGCGGACTTCACACACCTTTGAGAACATTACGTGGTAGTGGTAGATTCATTGACTATTCAAAAGCACTTGTAAAAGTTTATTTGAATAAAAAATATTTCTATTCTATTTTCTACTAGCTGATGCCCGCGACTTCGTCCGCGTGGATTTAGTTTTTAAAATCCCTCGTGAACACTTTGATTTTCCGAGATAAAAAGTAGCCTATGTCCTCAACTATAGTACCCATGCAAAAAATCACGTAGATCCGTGGCTCTGTTGCGGCGTGATTGAAGGACAAACCAACAAACAAACACACTTTCGCATTTATAATATTAGTAAGTATGATTAGAATATTAAATTACATAGGAAAACACTGTAATATTACGTCCATACGATGTATTACATCCATACCTACTATGTAGTATGTAGGTATAATGATCGTTTGGCAAAATCTGACGCCTTTGGAGTAGTTTGACTTTGACAAAATAGTATCCACGATGGCTATATACGATAAATTACGCATGCCAGCTTAAGATGAGCCGTTTATTCAAAGTATCCTGTAGATTCCGGGGTTCAAGTTATTTGGACCTATACTGAAGATTGTGATGTCTATAATTTCTGAACTATGAAATTGACGACCTTGAAATAATTACAGGACAATCTCTAAAGAACTTGCTTTCTAACAAAAAAAGAATGGATTAAATCGGAATACGCCTTAATGAATTACAGCGAAATACACATTTTGACTTTCATCCCCTCTCCCAGGGGAACCGTGCTGAATTTCGGGATAAAAAGTATCCTATATTATACCTCGTAGTATTAACTTAAATCGTGCCAAGTTTCATTTAAATCCGTCCAGTAGTTTCGGCGTGATGCGCGGCCAAGATACAGACAGACAGACAGACAGACAGACAGACAGACAGACAGACAGACAGACAAAAAATTAAAAAAAAATTGTTTTGGCTTCAGTATCGATTATAGAGTGCCCTCAAACAAAAATTTTCAAAATATCTTCAATGTACAGAATTGGACCTGGTACAGTTTTATTATATTATAGATTCTATTCTATTCTATTCTATGGAGAACTCTCAGATGTGCAGGTTTTCTACATGAAATAGATAATTTGAATTTGTCTCTATTCAGCTAATACTCTTATTATGCTTTATAGTTCATATTATTAGTATTGATGTATAGAAATTGGAATACTCAATGAGCACAAATGATTAAAATGAAACCCTATCGCACGCCGGCGTCATTAGTTCGCAATCAAATTAATTGAATACGCAATATATTATTGTTATTTAGCACTGTATTACTGCTAGGTATTAACTATAATTTCGATAATGGAATGTGCCAATTACTGGCGAGATTAGATTTAGATAGGTAATACTATCAGTACCTATACATCTCTCTCTCCATCATACCTCAAATTCAAATTTATTTACTTCATGTATCTATGTATGACATCTTCATCATCTATCCATCAAATAGCATAATGGTAAGGCTTTTTCTGGGATAAATGTGTGAAGTGAATTATAGTTTGTTCAATAAATGATGAGTTTTGATAGTCAAGAGTTTTTCCATTTATTTCACATTTCCATATTATTGTGTGCACAATTTATTTTTAGTCTAGGAATAACTCAAAGGCTTTCGTCGCTTGTACAACTGCGAATCCATAGGTTCTTTGGGCATGTCACATCCTTATGAAATGCCCAAACACAGACTGGTACCATCGAACACCTCGTTGTACAAGGTCGAGTCGAGGGCACACGTCCACGTGGTCGCTCCCCTACTAGGTGGGCGTATTCAATCCGCTCCGCCACAAGTTTATCCGTCTCCGAGTGTTCTCGTGATGCCATTAACAGAAGTCGCTGGAAGGAGATCGTAAGAGCTGCTGTGAAGGCCAAATCATAACCACGACCAATCTGCCAAGACTGGACGAATAAGAAGTTTATATTTAACTAGCTGATGCCCGCGACTTTGTCTGCGTGGATTTAGTTTTTAAAGTCCCTCGGGAACTCTTTGATTTTCCGGGATAAAAAGTAGCCTAGATGTTGACCCGAGTAATAAGCTACCACGGTATAATATTTTGTAGAAATCTGTGCGGTAGTTTTTACGTGAAAGAAGGACAAACAAACAGACAAACAGACAAAAAAAATTTAGCTTCTGTTTTGATATCTGTATCTTGAACACAATTAGAAGGAAAAACCCTTTTTTGAATCTATTTTCATGTACAGAATTGGTTTCGTTTCTGTTTTATTATATGTATAGATTAAAAACAGATTTATTTTATACTATTTGACGTCCGCGACAGGTCAGGTGACACTTTCTGTCAATTTCGTTTTCACGAACCTTTAGGGATCACCTCAAGGTGGAAATGACATGACTATGTAAAGAAACTTCTAATTAGGGGATGATTTAGGTATGGTTGGTGAAAACGGGCATGAGTCTTTTAAGTGACGACCTCCCTGACGCAGTGGTGAGCGCTGTCTTATAACTGGGAAGTCTCGGTTTGATTCCCGACGGGGGCAATTTGGGAATTTATAATTTCTTAATTGTCTCTGGTCTGGTCTTGTGGGAGGCTTTGGCCGTGGCTAGTTACCACCCTACCGTCAAAGACGTGCCGCCAAGCGATTTAGCGTTCCGGCACGATGTCGAGTCGAAAAGAATTGGAGGTATGGGTTGCATGTTCATTGCATTAGGTACCCTTTCTAAGTTAGCCCTCTACCATCTTAGACTGCATCGTCACTTAACATCAGGTGAGATCGCAATCAGGGATTACCTTGACATAGAATTAAAAAAAATAATTAAGAGGCACTCGGGGACTGCCGCGGTAAAGCTTGCATAGCATTTTTTATCAACTAATGCAATTATAATATTTATGCAATATATTATTTTTGCATAATAAAAAATATGCAAAAAAAAATTAAAAAACAAACAAACAAGAAAAGCGAACTGTCACTACTTTGCGAGTGAGATTCGAACCTGCGACATCATACACCATACGGTAAAGAAAGCGGCCGCTCGCCCACTGCGCCAAATAGAGCTACTTGAGAACCTCTAAAATGTTGAACGCTTACTGAACGACGGTGTTAGGTTTATTTTCGTTACGGAATTTCTTGATTCGGTCGCCGCGCTCAAATTATTTGTCCTAGTTCAAAGCCCGCGATAAAAGCTATGCAATAGCTTAAAAAGTAAGATGATACAACGGCTCGTTTTCAATTACGTGTAGGTACTATGTATATAATTACTATTCAATCCCTATACCTATGTATCATACATAAAAATTGGTGAATATGCTAAACATTTCGAAATCATACGTCCCCATTTCAATTTCCACAGAGCGCTTTGAGCGGCTGCCTTTATGCAAAAAAACCTTTTACATTCAAAACAAAAGTTTCAGCACAAACAATGTCTAAACAACGTCGCGCGCACGACCGGCTCGTGTGCCTAATTCAGATACAATTAAATTGTGGAAACAGAAATAACGTAACTACTATTAAATACAATTGTACTACTTTGTTTTGGAATCCTTACTAATCATACTAATATTATAAATGTGAAAGTGTGTTTGTCGGTTTGTTGGTTTGCCCTTCAATCACGTCGCAACAGAGCTACGGATCGACGTGATTTTTTGCATGGGTATAGTTGAGGACCTGGAGAGTGACATAGGCCTGCACTCACTTCACGCGGACCTAGTCGCGGGAAAATGATGATAGCCTAGTGGTTAAGACTTCACTCTCCTTTTAAGAGGGACTGAAGTTTGATCTCATGCTCGTATCTGACTTTTCGGAGTTATGTTTTTTATGTATTTATGAGTATGCGTTTTGAGCAATTAAATATCACTTGCTTTAACAGCGATGGAAACCTACACACATGAGAGTTCTCCATAATGTTCTCAAAGGTGTGTGTGAAGTCTGCCAAACTACACTTGGCCAGCGTGGACTATGGCCTAAACCCTCCTCATTCGAGAGACATGTGCTCAGTAGCGAACCAGCGATGAATACAAAAGTTTCATTCAAAAAAATAATTGGTTGTCTGTAAAGTCGGTTTACGGACGATAGTTTTACGTGATAACGTCATAAAGAACCATTGATGAATCTAGTCACACTCACAAGCCAACGCTTGGGCCGATCGTGCCTCTCTATCGCTTGTTCCGCGCTCTCGCTTGCACGCTCAGGCTTAGGCAGAACGTGACACTCTTTCGTGCGTGCAGCCGGTGTTCATCGATTTATAAGACGTTAAATACGTTACGTCAAAATTATAAAATAAACTTTTATAAAGTGCTTTTGAATCGTCGAGTGAACCTACCACTGGCTTGGAATACCGTTCCAACCGAGAAGAACCAGCAAGACACTTAGTGGTTGCCCTTTAAAAAAAAATATATAATAAAAAAAATTTATAATAAATAAATAAAATATTAATAATATTGTGTACAGCAGCAGTGATAGCCTAGTGGTTAGGACTGTGGTCTCCTATTCGGGGGGTCGCAGGTTCGATCCCGGGTACGCACCTCTGACTTTTCGGAGTCAAGTGCGTTTAAGCAATTAAATATCACTTGCTTCAACGGTGAAGGAAAACATCGTGAGGAAACCTGCACACCTGAGTGTTCTTCATAATGTTCTTGAAGGTGTGTGAAGTCCGCCAATTCGCATTAGGCCAGCGTGGTGGACTATGGCCTATAACCCTTCTCTGAGAGGAGACCTGTGCTCAGTAGTGAGCCGTTGATGGGTTGCTAATGATGAAGTTTGATCTCATGCTCGCATCTCTTACTTTTCGGAGTTATGTGCGTTTTGAGCAATTAAATATCACTTGCTTTAACGGCGATGGAAACCTACACACATGAGAGTTCTCCATAATGCTCTCAAAAATTATAAAATATACTTTTATACGAGTAAAGTGCTTTTGAATCGTCGAGTGAATCTACCACTGGCTTAGAATACCGTTCCAACCGAGAAGAACCAGCAAGACACTTAGTGGTTGCTCTTTATAAAAAAAAATTAGAATGTAATATTTTTTTTTTTAAGTATTTATTTTGCAGCGGCTACTAGCGCCGAACGGGCTAAGAGGCGCAAATATGAAAACCTTGACAGTGGTTTCATATTTGTGCCTTTTGGTGTAGAGACCCTGGGGCTGTGGGGCCCGGAGGCTCGAGCACTTTTTGTAGAGCTATCTAAAAAGGTGATCGAGTCTACCGGGGATCCAAGAGCTACCTTGGCCAAAGGATTAGCTTGGCCATCCAAAGAGGTAATGCTGCCAGCATCTTGGGTACTATGCCACACTGCAGTGACTTCGATGGGGTTTTAGATTTTATTTAATTTTTATTTTAGTTTTAATTTTGTTAGTTGTATATAATTTAGGCATATTTTAATTTTAATGATATGGTATTATAGAAATTTAGACGTAAAAAGATAAATAAAATACAGATAATAATAAAATAAATACTTTAAAAAAAATGTAATATTGTGTACAGAATAGGCTGTGACTAAAGCCAATAAAACACTTTAAACTTAGTTCATAATATTAGCAATATCAGTCTACCCGAAACTTAAGCCCAGTAAACTATATTGTCTTTCATTTCCAAAACAGGATACTGCAAGATATTAAATTGACAGCATAACGAGCACCCAAGTTCTGGCCGGGCCATTTCAAGGGTCTTATTAACTTTATTAATCGTTCGGGTACATCGTGAAGCTAAATTAAATTTCCCCCATATATTTTTACTTCCAAATATATTAAGGGCCAAGGAAAGCTCCTAGTTAATGGCCTGCAGCTGAGCAGAGGTCTTTTTGTCGTTAGGACAATACTTTGGAACCTTATTAATATTATAAATGCAAAAATGTGTTGGTATATTGGTTTGTCCTTCAATCACACAGCAACAGAGTAGCAGATCGACATGATTTTCATGTGTAAAGTTGACTACTCGAAGACTTACATAGGCTACCTTTTATCCTAGAAAAACAGAGGGATCTCGCGGGATTTTGGAAAACCTAATTCCACGCAGAAGAAACCGTGGGTAAAAGCTAGTATTAAAAAAATGGAGAATGGAGAAATAACTTTGGGTATCTTAAAAGCTTCGATGTCGGAGTATCCTCCATTCGTCTGCGAACCGCGCCGGTTGGTCAATTAGTCGAAAATGGTTCGGACCGATCGGTCCTCTACCTATAAGAACTGTAGTAACTGAAGTAACTGACATGGCTAATTAATTCGCTAAGCTGAAGTGGCAATGGGTGGGCATGGAAGTTAATGGAAGTTGAGAGGTCCTAGGGCCGTGAATGGTGACTCCACCCCGGAAAAAAGCAGTGTTGGAAGACAAGAAATGTCCCCATTAGGTGGATCTCAAGAGATTCAGTGGAAGCTTTTGGACTCAAACGCCACAAAAAAAATTTATGTGCCAATCTCTTGCAAAGACCTTTGTCCATGTAAAGGTACGTTATCGGCTGAGTTAACGATGGACAAATAAGAAATGGTGTAGTTGGGACAACGCACAGAATAAACATGTCGGTTGTGCTGGTGAAGCTACGCTGACCTGAGTCGTTAAACGGATTGGTGCCTATGTGCCTTGCAGAGTCTCGGTACGGTTACATCCAAAATATCCTGTCGTTAACCTATGAGTCAAAAATTGTATTGCTCAAGTCATGTGCATAATGAATTTTTTATGGTAGGCAACAATATATCTTCATCCGTTATTGGTTGTTGAAGCGTTCGCTGCTATGAAGATCGCATTCATTATACTGGGAATTTCATTGCAGCAAAGTTCCCAGATTTCTTCACATATGACTTGACCAATAAAATTTTTGGTAATATTTTAATATTGTTTTTTTTATTGGATAGAAGTAGGTGCTACTTTGCGGAAGTTCATGATTAGCAAGAAAAGGTTCGAATTATTTTGCTATAATCCACCATATAACAGAAAAAATCTGTATTGTAAAACAAGCAGTAACAAGCTAAGCACCGCTCACCTTCCCAAGCAAGCAAGAAAGCCAAGTTTCCAAGCAAGCAATGCCACCACCACTCACATGCAACACCACACAAGACTTTTACACTACTCTCGACGCACGTTTCGCCCCGACACCGGAGTATCCTCAGGAGATGTCGACTTTACAATGCAGTATTGTCTAGTTTAGTTTAGTTTTTTTTTTTTTTTTTTTTTAAATTAAAAGTATTCGACTTGTAAATTGTTCTGCTATTTTGGCGTCAACAAAATGTACACACCGTGAACGCAAATTGACTTAAAGCACTCCGGCGAACTAATCACGAAGTCTAAACAAGAGTGTTCAACTGTTCAGGCTCAGGTAAATATAAAATGATTAATGGAACCATTCCTACACTTTGATGTTTCCGAGACGAACGCGCCTTCTACCACCGACCTACAGAATGTGGAAGTGACATTTCATAAATTAGACACCTGTATTAAAAACTAAACACATTTATAAGCAGTGATTGCCTAGTGGTCAGGACTGTGGTCTCCTATTCGGGGGGTCGCAGGTTCGATCCCGGGTACGCACCTCTGACTTTTCGGAGTTAAGTGCGTTTCAGCAGTTAAATATCACTTGCTTCAACGGTGAAGGAAAACATCGCGAGGAAACCTGCACACCTGAGAGTTCTTCATAATGTTCTCGAAGGTGTGTGAAGTCCGCCAATTCGCAATAGGCCAGCGTGGATGACTATGGCCTATAACCCTTCTCTGAGAGGAGACCTGAGCTCAGTAGTGAGCCGTTGATGGGTTGCTAATGAATGAATGATGATGAATGATTAAAAACTATATAATTGAATTAAAATTCATTGGCCTTATCGCAAAGACGACCTTAGTGCTATAAGCGATCTCCTCCAGACAACCTTTTTATACCCACATGACGTAAACTCTAAAGTTACTTAGATCAACAACATACATGTTTGTGGATGTTGTAAAAGTTTGCAACCCGCTTATAGAGGCAACAATGTATCGATTTTAAAACCAAACTCTGCTAAAGTCTCAGCTCAGCTAAAATTACAATAATAACGGTGACACGATCGCAACCACCGCTCGATTGCTCTCCATGTGATGACATCTCGGAGATAAGATAATAATAAGTAATCAAATGAACTTACCTGAAGTGAAGTTCGATCATTATTATATGAGTTGCTTCATCCGAAAATATAATTACAAAGGTAGTCACTGCAGTCACCAGAGATAAGTCCGCGTATTTTACAGTTATACCCTATTTTAAAAATAAATCACCTTGGCAGCACCGTCTTAAGTTTGCTCATTATTTTTAGAGATGTATACGGTTCAAAACTTTTTTATTTGGGCAGTCAGGGAGGGTGGGTAATTATATCTTCGGATGAAGCAACTCATATAATAATGATCGAACTTCACTTCAGGTAAGTTCGTTTGATCACTTATTATATTTCTTTGCTTCATCCTTCAATATAATTACAAAGGTAGTTGTTCAGAGTAAAAAGTTTTGATAAACATGTACGCAATACAGATTTTGTAAATCGTGTATTTTTAATCACTTTCTTACGGAAATACTAATTAATTTGCTTGCATACACTTTAACAATATTAAAAAAATTTTATGATATTATTATTATAATATTATTTAATACTATAAATTAGAATATATTTATTTTTATGATTAGGTATAATTCATAAATTGATTCACTATTAGATGTGTTAACGCAATTATTATTAAGACCTGTCTTGGCAGGGTCTGGCATAATCTCCCTCATCCGCCATGGATCTAACATCTAAGCAGCGAAAGAATGAGTTCGATGTGTTAGTCCAGCCGGCCGTTTTTCTAATTGCCTCAACGCTCGCCTGAGCGTGAGGTGCTGTGCGCTTGTGTCAATGCTGCTCCCTGATAGCGTTTACTTGATCCACCTGCTGATCGATTGAGGTTCGGCCTTTTTGTAAGGCTTCTTGTAGGTAAATAGCAGGTTATTTGTCCCCTCAGATCTTATATTTTTAGTTCTGGAAATATAGTGTGTGGAGGGGTGTAGCAGGGCAGATGCTCAGATTTTCTTGAAAGTAAGGTAGGAAGAGAGAAGGAGAATAGGCTTGGTATCTACCGCAGCGTATTTTTTTTTTTAAATTTACCGTTATTCTAATTTAAACCCCGATTTCGAAAGTAATATTGCTTTCCAATTTAATTGATGTAAGAGTTTGTAGTCTATGAGCAGTGCAAATTGCTAGTATACTGAAAAGTTTCTTAGTAATTTTTTCGAAAGAGTGACTATAAGGGAACCAATTTTTAATATAGTTTAAAACAAGTTAAGGGACCTAAGTACGGGAGTAATAGAGTTTGGTTGATCTTAACTTATAGACACCTTTGAGGAGACGTTTTACGCTCGCTCCAGAAACAATGCTGTTTCTTAGCATAAATTATATTGCAATTCGATAAGGGTTCAAACTCCGTAACAAACGCTGTAAGAGAAGATACCTAATACTGGTCTTTGACGGTTTAAATACATTTTTATTATTTAATTTACAAAACTGCCACCGAAGCTTGAGTGTGGTATTATATTGTTTTAAAATACTGTCAGAGAGTGATGTTAATATTAGTGAATCTGAGTCTGGGTCGGCGCCTTGTTTTAAGGGAGAGAGAGAGAGTCCGGAGAGTCTCGCGACACCCAAGGTAAATTTCTTGTGCAAGGAATTGTGAAATGAGATTGCAATAAGTATTAATGAGGATTAACATTAAGTAATATCCGAAACTACCAAGATTTGTAGGAGAGAGTACCACGCTTGTGGCAACAAATTTGAAAAAACTAGGATTCCGTTTGCCTCGTTATCAATGATTTTCCTCAGACACTTTAAAATTAAAGAAAAAGGAGGAAACAAAAATCATAGTAAAACATAAAAGCAAACTTAAGACGGTGCTGCCAAGGTGATTTATTTTTAAAATAGGGTATAACTGTAAAATACGCGGACTTATCTCTGGTGACTGGAGTGACTACCTTTGTAATTATATTGAAGGATGAAGCAAAGAAATATAATAATCATCAAATAGGTACTGAATTGAATTAAATGAAACTGAGAAATTGGGAAATAAAGCATCGAAAGTCCTAGCAAAATGTATGTATATATATATTTATATGCATAATATAACGGTATCGTTATCTAAACCCAAATGATTTTGATGTCGAAATAATTAGAAATAAATTACAATAAAACCAAAATAATTCAATTTCGACCATACCAAAAAAAACAATTACATATTAAATTTAATTATAATAAAACAGACATTGAATGCGCCGACAGCTTAACGTTTCTAGGCATTGAAATCGACACAAATTTAAATTGGAAGGACCATATCGAAAAGACAAAAACTAAACTAAGTAAATTTATTTATGGCCTCAGAGAATTAAAAAGAACCACCAACTTAAAAACCGCACTAGCTGCGTATTATGCTTATGGGTACGCATTTTTGAGATATGGTATTATTCTCTGGGGAAATAGCACCGATGCCCCGGACCTTTTCATACTACAAAAAAAGTGCATCCGATAGCAAATATAAAATCTACAGACTCATGTCTACCTCATTTTAAAGAATTAAAAATCTTAACCCTACCTTCCATCTATATCTTTGAGATATGTAAATTTGTTCGGAAAAACCTACACTTTTATAAAAAAAAAGAAGAGAAACCTCGTCGATTTCCCGAAAGACATAGAAATAAGCTAGCCCTACCACCATCAAAACTAAAACTTTACACCTCCAGTCCCTTCGTAATGTCCATAAAAGTATATAATAATTTGCCAGACTGCATTCGAAACGTTGAAAAAGAAAACAAATTTTATAAAATATTAAAAAACTTTTTATTAGAAAAATGTTACTACAGTTTAAGTGATTTTTTTGACGATGCAAATAAAAATAAATAAAATCGGTCTCTCTACTACGGTCGATTCCAGACCAAGTTGCTACACCCTGACAGGGTATTTGTAAAGAATCTGCAACTGAAAGAAATAAATAAATAAATAAATAATTAAATCAGCATAACGTCATATCCCTAAATAGGGGTATAGTTGCAATTATTCAAGTCTCTTCTAGCTATTCAATCGAAGCTTCATAAGCAATGTACAAAATGATCTCCATCCGGAGTTAACGGCTTCCACTAAGTTTTTAATTTATTTTGCGTTAATTAATCCTTTGATTCGGATCAATTTGGTTAATTAACAGAGTCAAGAGCTATTTTTGGCAAAATTAAGGTCAAATCAAAATTATAGGTCCGAGAAAATTAGAACATATTGAGCAGTATTTAGGCCATTATATCCAGCTTTCCTCATCTACGAGTATGTCCAGCAGTGGACGTTTATCGATTGCGGTGACGAAGATAGCCCCTATAGGGAGACAAACCCAGGGATTCCCGCTTATGACACTACAGGGCTCACTATTGTGCCAGAGGGGGTCGTTTCCAAAAAGACTGTAATAACGTTATATTATAACCATATATATATTCTTTCGGATTATTTATATATATTTTTATATATATTTTTTATCCACGAAGCTCTCCATGTCGCAGAGAACCGGACGACATGGCGCGACATCGTCCATAAAAAGATCATTGGTGGAAGGGGTCACGACCCTCAGTAATGGGGAATACGACGAAAGGAGGATATATTTTTTATTTGTACGTCCCTTGTTTACAGGCGATGGATACAGTATTACAAATATTTGCTTTCGCGAACTCGGCGCAAATTTCATCGAAGTCGATTCAAAGTTTGTCAAAACGTGACGGTCTTTCGTTTGTGTAAAGCTACGGTGCAACACACAGCGATAAATCTCTTCTATTAATTGTGAATATAAATTCATAAGATACATTAAGATCCGATTTCACCAACGTAAATTAAGTCTTATTCGAGCGTAAGTTTGATATTTTGACAGTATTTTAATACACAAACTGTCAGAACGCCCAATTTTTTAAAAATAGAAATATTGAGGTTGAAAATCCATACCAATACTAAATAATTTAATACTCTTAAGTATTCTGAGTCGAAAGAAGGCTCGAGACTGGCTTACTTTAGTAAATTTAAGATACGTTATTACGTCACCTTCAATACATCAAAATAAGAAAGTGCATTTGTCAGTTATTTATTCATATTTTGGCCACTAAACTGATCTTACTTAATTACTTTTATCCCGGTAAAGTATATTACGACCGAATACAGAAAACTCTTAATGCATTAGTAGTTCTTAGCAGGTTATTTACCACTTTTTCTACATCTTATTACTCATTGCTGCACGTCCTTCCCATTATTTACATAATTAGGGTTCCGTACCCAAAGGGTACCAACGGGACCCTATTACTAAGCCTACGCTGTCCGTCCGTCCGTCCGTCCGTCCGTCCGTCCGTCTGTCAGCGGGCTGTATCTCGTAAACCGTAATAGATAGACAGATGAAATTTTCACATATTACGTATTTTCATTGCCGCTATAACAACAAATAATAAAAATTAAATTAAATTACAAAAATTAAATTAAAATCTTTCCATGGGTACATGGAAATAAATATTTTTATTTAATTTTTTTTAACGGAACCCTAAAAGAGCGAGGCCCGACTCGCACTTGGCCGATTTTTTTTATTTTTTTTTGGGATAATATCACGATGGTTATACGCTTACAAAGTGACCAAACCCTTGCTGTAAGTAAACGTCAAGCCAACAAAGTTTTGCGAATTGAATTTTCAAAATTTAATACACATTCGTAACTTCAACGAAATGACATTCGCTTTACAAACTACACGTACACACTAATCTCAAAGGCTTTTGCGTATATCAGTACTATAGAAGGTAAAAACGCCATTCAAATCAGTCCATCCTTTTAAATGACAAAGAAGCCATACATATCACAAGTCTATGGGTATTAGGTCAAAACTCTTGAAAATAGCAGGTTTTTTCCACGTGAGTTAGAAGACAAGTATTTATTTATATTTGACTAGCTTCTATTCGCGACTTCGTCCGTGTAGAGTCAGGTTTGTAAAAGATTCCACGGTTTTTAAAAAAATCATCATCATCAATGTATGTCTTGTATAATCAATCCGTCAAGCTGGCCAAATGCGGGTTGACAGACTTCACACACCTTTGAGAACATTATGAAGAGCTCTCAGGCGTACAGTCTCCTCAATATGATTTTCTTCACTGTTAAAGAAAGTGACATTCACTAAAGATTGTAGACTTATTTCGTGGTTAGTGACGTAATAAGAGTCCCTTCGTGACCATGGTCAATGCAACTCAATCGAAATATCGACATTCTTAAAACAATTATCGTGGTACGTATCGTATAATCTATATATATAAAAGAAAGTGGTGTTAGTTACACTATTTATAACTCAAGAACGGATGAACCGATTTGGCTGAAAATTGGTGGAGAGGTAGCTTAGAACCAGGAGACGGACATAGGATACTTTTTATCCCGTTCGACCGCGTTTCCGTCATGTCACTATAAAACGTGGTATAAGAAAAACGCATCTGACATGGAATACAAAACGCAAATGACAGTGGAATAACAAAACGTAAATGACAGCTAAACGTAATTTTGTCTTTGGTTAAGTATGGTAAAAAATTTGACAATTATAAAAAGTGTTATAATAAAGCATTACTGATATTATAAATGCGAAAGTGTGTTTGTTTGTTGGTTTGTCCTTCAATCACGTCGCAACAGAACAGCGGATTGATGCGATTTTTTGCATGGGTATAGTAATGGATGTAGTAGTGGTTCCTCAGACCGGGAGAGTTACTTTTTATCTCGGATAATGAAAGAGTTCCCGCGGGATTTTTAAAAACTAAATCCATGCGGATGAAGTCGCGGGCATCAGCTAGTACATTATAATTAAGTGAATTTTAATTGCTTTAAACTGTACAGATATATAAAATTGGAGGTAAATAAAATTAATATTACAAAATCCTTTGACACCTAAATTAATCAATCAAGCGGGCAAGCCTTTTTATGTCTAATATGAAGGGATTTTCCGCATAAGTTGTATAAAATTAAATTCAAACGCCTGAAATTACTCATAAAGCCCTACATAAAAATGTCGTCCCTCAAAAATATATCGCTAACAATTTGGTCATTATGCGCTTATAAGCTATGCCAACAGCGTGGTCACTGTCAATATGTACGGGCGACTATGTTTGCACGAACACGGCTCAATGCGTTTTATTTTATGCTATAATAATAAATCTATATTGAGTCGAGAGCCCCTAGGACTAGAGCACCAGCTAAACTCGGACTATGTTTATAAAATTATGTTATTTTTCGCGTGTACTACTTTATTCGAATTGAAGCTTTTATCGTAGGCGAGAGTTAGTAACCTGTTTTTTTTTGTATCTAGAGAATAAACACGTAGGTATGAAATATTTTAATTCCGAGTATCTGTCTTTATTTTTTCAATAATTTATAATAATCGACCGAGCGAGGCGAAGGTCTCTGAGTTTACTAGAGCGATTTGCACTTGTCCGTCCGTCCGTCTGTCACAGCCTTATAACTTCTGAATTACTGAACGTAATTACTTCAATTTTAGATATGATATGTAAACCGATGGCCTCCAGCCGAAAATGGCTTAAAAAGTTATAAAAATCTTTATTTCAGGGGGGCTCCCATACGAAATGGGGGGCTTTCAAAGTGGAGATTGTATTCGAGGCTAGATTTCTAAAACCACTTTGTTTTAAAACTTGAAACTTACACATAATTTGAGTTATATTCTGTACTTGAACAACAAATGCTAAGATTAGATAAATATTATAAAAAAACGAAATTATTTGAGTTTTAATGGGCATCAATGTTTTTAACAAAACTTCACTATACTGTTACTAGATGGCGCTGTCTTTAATATTGTAAATATGCATCCCATCCACGAAAGCAGATGACGATTGACGTCATCAGATTCGGCGCGTTTTAATTACAATATAATATAGTTAAAACTACCTTATGGGAATTATGGGATACCGCGAGGTCTCAGTTCGGGGCGAACCACTAGTAATAATAATTCATAATTCAATTAATATTTGTGAATACAGTCAGTTTCAGATCTTGTAAATTATACAAAGTATCTTGTCTGCTGCCACAGAGTGGCGAACTAATAGTTTTTAACTATTTTCTATAACAACAGGTCAAAGCAGTATTGCCATTTATTAGATAACATTACCACGTGCTGGAATGTTAAAAAAATTAATAATATGTATTTCATGCAACGACATTCCTGATGTTAGATTCTTCTGGGTCACATTGTAATTTAGTATGATAACTGAAAGTTATTAGGTAGCTACTTTTGAAAGCTGGTTGTTCGCCTAAAATCATACCCACTTAGCGTAGATTGTGTTTTATTACAATTTTGTTTTAGTGTCATAGAGTTCAAATATTATTGCAATCGAGTAATTCATGATACTGAACTATTTTCAGCTTTCTCATTAGGTAATAACGAAATATATCGTTCTATAAACAAAAACTCTCAGCCAAAGTATTTCTATTTAGTAGTCTGTAACTATTTCAAATGTTTCCAAAACATCTTCATTGATTTCATAAATGAAATTAAAAGCCTCTAATCGATTTTTTTGTACATTCAAGTACCTATTATTTCGTTAGCATTTAGAATAGAATAGAATAGAACAGACATATTTTTTATTCAAATAAACCTTTTACAAGTGCTTTTGAATCGTCTGGCTCTACCACTGGTTCGGAATGCCCTTCCTGCCGAGAAGAACCAGCAAGAAACTCGGCGGTTGCTCTTTTAAAAAAAAATTACAATACAGTAAATACTATGCTATATTATTTAGTAAGTATCTATTATTTATTTTATTTTAGGTGTCCATTTACAAACCATTATCAAACTAGTGCCATTAATCTAAAAAGGTACAGTGGGCTTAAATGGCTACTTTATAGTTGCAATTACAGTAAAATAACACTTTACTGGCTAGTACGTTTATAATATAGGCAAAACACTTAAGCACCCGTTAATACCGTTACCTATTTAATACCACTTAATATGACCTAAACAAGATCGAAATAATAGCATTAAAATCAACTTTACGTGTATCATAATAAAGGTCATGTTTATAATCACCTTGTGTTGTTGTCCAACTACAAATTAAATTATATTAATCCATTATAGCCTCTGTTCCCAAAGTAATAAAGGTCATAACCGTAAAGTTAAAGTTGTACGTAGTGTATAGGATACCACATAATTGTTTAGCGGATTATAAATAAGATGGACGTTTTAATTATACAGAGGCTTCTGTGTTTAGTGACACCATCAAATTTATTGTTAAATCGGGACAAACCAGCTGCTTTTCCAAAAGTCATATTTTCAGGCTGATATCTATAGATTTCCCTCTCAGATTCAGGGTAGAATTGAAACGAGACTGAAAATAATAATTTGGATTTCCAAAAATGAATTTTTAGAGTAATTATTTATAATAACACGTTGCCATTCCAGTCCACAGACACATAGTGAAGCCTATGCTCACAAGTGATTCATGGGACATGTAAAGGGTTAAAATAGACCTGTATCTTGTTGTTGTTGTTGTTATAAGTTCACTATTTAATTATGTTGAAGTTCGGGTTGTCAAAAACTTTTTTGGTATGAAACCAAGTGAATATTAGCACAGTAGGAGTATTGATGGTCACCCTTTTATCCCGGAATAGGAGACCTAGCCTAACCACTAGGCTATCAGTGCTAGAAATTCATAATAAAAATTAACTAAAAAAAAATTAAGTGGCACTCGGGGACTGCCGCGGTAAAGCTATTGCATAGCATTTTTTATCAACTTATGCAATTATAATAAGTATTTATGCAATATTTTTCTTCATTTAAGAAACAAATAATCAAGAAAAGCGAACTGTCACTACTTCGCGAGTGAGATTCGAACCTGCGACATTTTCCGGCCGCTTTCTTTACCATATGGTAGAGAAAGCGGCCGCTCGACCACTGCGCCAAACAGAGCTACTTGAGAACCTCTAAAATGTTGAAACTTGAACGCTTACTGATCGACGGTGTTAGGTTTTTTCGTTGCGCAATTTCTTGATTCGGTCGCTGCGCTCAAACGGTTTGTCCTAGTTCAAAGCCTGCGATAAAAGCTATGCAATAGCTTAAAAACAGGATTGAAATAATTGGCTACCCTACCAAACTTAATATAAGTCACCTGGTCTTCTTCAATGTAATCCTTTTGTACCTCAAATTAAGTGCCATCGTCGCAAATAATGTCAGTGGGTGTACCACTACGCTACAATAAGCAGATGTCCAAATTACTGTAGGTAATGCTGTCTGGTCTTCCTCTACACAATTTATATCTGAATTTGGTTATTGTTAGATTGGGTTATATTTATATACCTTGAAACATACAAAAAGGAATTGTACTGGGTGATACCAAAATCTTTGGGGTATTTGTATTTTAAAATTGTAAATCGCAAAGATTTACGATTGAGGGTAGAGTCAATATCTCCTTAAGGTGTTCTGGTTGGGAGAAAAGTGCAATCGCATTCTGCACGTTTTACCATATAGAATTATCTGGTATCTTTTATGGATTAAAGCAAACAAGTTATTTATTCCATGTGTATCAGACACTGCCGCACTGTACTTAAACGTTATATCGGTTATTTTTTCTATCCTACATTATTTTGTGCTAGATTTTGAATTCAATTTCTCCCACATATAGTAAGGGTTTTTTAAAAAACACGCGAGAGTTTTTCCGTGATAAAAGTAGTCTATATCTCTCTCCAAGATCTCTACTGTATCATCAGTCGATTCATCGCTCTGTGATTGAAGGATAAACGAACAAATAAACATACTTCCGCATTTATAAGTATTATTGCCATTAAATTCCACCCTTCTAAAAACAAAGTAAGTAGGTAATACGCAAATATTTTTTTGTAAGCCACTCTACCTCGCCACAAACAACTGACCCGAATCGGGATTGCGTAACATCCGTTTCCTTTTTTTGTATTTACGTTTTAGCAAAAACATAAAAGTTTATTCTCGGCAGCTCCTGGCCTATCATTTTTGGCGCGCGCTCAACATATAACCCGGCTATTTTGAAACGCTGCCTCGGACGTTTGTATTTACTTCTCACTTGGGACTTTTTGTCGACCATTTGTACTGTCGCCTTCCTACATACTTTTGGTCTTGACGACGACAGGACAATACTTAAAAAAGTCAAGCGTCTATTTTAACCATACTACAATTTAAAATTTAAGTCAATGACGAATCCGATTTTAAGTGCCGATTTCACCAACGTCGAGTGATGTTTAAGCGAGGAATAAATTGGGAGTTCTGACAGTTTTTCTACTGAAAATCTGACAAATTATCAAATTTAAAATGACTTATTTTACGTTGGTGAAATCGGTCCTAAATATTACAAACTAGCTGATGCCCGCGACTTCGCCCGCGTGGATTTAGTTTTTAAAATCCTTCGTCACTCTCCAGGTCCTCAAATATACCCATGCCAAAAATCACGTCGATCCGTAGCTCTACTGCGGCGTGATTGAAGGACAAACCAACAAACAAACACACTTTCGCATATAATATTAGTATGATAGTATGATACTTAGTGGTACAAAAACCCTATCTAGATTTAGGTCTCAAGCTCGTAGAACTGTAAAAAGATAGAACGGTGCATTCTTTAGGTTATTTATAACTACCTACTTACTAGCAGCACGAGAAATGAAGAGAACCGTAGTAGAACTAGAACTACCTACACATCGAGCTCATAGAAGATGGCAATGGTTGGGGCATATATATGTATTTAGTTCGAAGAACTGATGGTCTTTGATGTCCCAAGGTGGTGGAGTGGCACCTTGGATCGGAGAGTGCAGTGTTGGCAGACACCCAACCAGGTGGACCGATGACATCAGACGAGTCGCAAGGAGCCGCTGGATTCTGGCGACGCAAGACCGAGGCCTGTGGAAGTCCATGTAAGAGACCTTTGTCCAGCAGTGGACGTTTATCGGTTGATAAAGAAGAAGAAGAAGTACACTTCATAACAGTCATTTTAACAAAATAAAACCTTGGGAAAAACCACGAAAAAAAATAAAATTTAAAAACCACTCCCTCAAAAAGGAAATACCGAGCCGATAAGGGAATAAGGAGCCGCTGGATACAGGTAGCGCCAGACTGAGACATGTGGAAGTCCTTTCAGGAGACCTTCGTCGGGACGCATCAGTCTACTCATCATCAATCATCATCAATAGCCTATAACAGTCCACTGCTGGACTAAAGGCCTCTCCCAAGGGGAGGGTTTGCCCATAATCACCACGCGGGGCAGACGGGTTGGTGATCGCAGTAGATGGTAGTAGTAGCACAGAGGACGCTGCTGCCCGTTCTCCGCTATACTCCCTTAGTCGCCTCGTACGACACCCGCGGGAAGAGGAGGGGTGGGGTCTTATCAGTCTACTATTCAGACTATAAACGCAGACTATAAACGAAACGCGCGTTGCGTAGAAAACTTTGTAAATCGACTCTCATTCCGAGTCGCACGTCATACCTTTGTATCGTCGAATGCCGGCGCCTTTGAAAAGCGAACGTTGTGAATGTTTGCCGCAACCTCGTTATGCGAAATCTATACACGAGTTAACCTACTACCACACAAAAGTTATCATGCTTTTTTGTCTTCGTTATTTCACACGGTTTCAATATTTTTTTTCCGGTAAAAACGACTTTACTGCCATGCATAAGTTTTTCTAAATTAATTTCTAAAACATCACGTTGCAGGTTCGATTCCTTTTCGATTTCCGGGCACCTCTGCCATTTTGGAGTTATGTGCGTGTAAGAAATTAAGTATCACATGCTTCAACGGTGAAGGAAAACATCGTGAGGAAACCTGCATGCCTGAGAGTTCTCCATAATGTTCTCGAAGGTGGGTGAAGTCCGCCAATTCGCATTGGGCCAGCGTGGTGGACTATGAACTAAACCTTTTTAACCTTTAAAGAGACTTGCGCTCAGTAGTGAGCCTTTGATGGGTTGCTAATGATGATGATGATGATGAAAAAAATTTTACAAGTGCTTTTGAATCGAAAGTAAATCTGCCAGCGGTCCACCTAGTAGGGGGTTTGCTGACACTGCGCTTGCCAGTGCAAGGTCGCTATTCCAGTACTTTCGACCCCAACGTATTTTCTTCGATGTGTCCTACCTATTACCACTTCAAAATTAAAAAAAAAATTCAATATTATTTATTTCATGTAGGCCAACCTGTGGCTCTTATGACACGTCAAGATTCTACCACCGGTTCGGAAAGCGGATTCTGCTGAGAAGAGCCGGCAAGAAACTCAGCAGTTGCTCTTTTCAAAATAATCATTTTACAATATTAATAAGTAGCTATTACATTGTAATAAGTTTTTATACTATCTTGTGGGCAGCTGGATGCCAAGCTGATTTAACCCGTGCATCTTTGTTAGAATAGAATATGACATTTCCACAAAACGTACTACAATTCAATTCATGTCAAAGACGGGCAGACAGAAAGTAGCCCCATTCCCGCCGGCGGCACCCGTTCACGAGCATGACGCATGATCCAGCCATTGCTTCGCTCGACCATATTTGAGGGAACGTAACAACCCGCACCACACGACACCACCACAGAAATGTTTAAAGAGAGCGTGACATACTTAGTCTATCCGTATTAAAGCATCGAATTGAATAATATTATTCAAACACTAATTTTAAGATCCCATGCAACTTTGTCATTAAGAAAGTCATTAACTTTGTAATAAGCGCGACTCAGTAAGTGAGTTTTTACGCATTGTTTAAATTTGTGCAGTGGCAAATCTAGCAATTCCTTCGGAATCATATTATATAAGCGTACGCTCAACCCCACAAAGGATTTTTGCACTTTGCGCAGGCGACATGATGGAATTTCTAGTTTATGACGATTTCTAATGAGTCGATTGTGTGTATTGCCTCTTTGTTTATGCAGATGAATATTTTGTCTCACAAAGACTATATTATTATAAATGTACTGTGAAGCTACCGTAAGAATACCAATCTCTTTAAACTTTTCACGAAGAGATACGCGCGAACCGAGTTTATAGATAAATCGAATGGCTCTTTTCTGTAATATAAAAATAGTTTCAATATGAGCTGCTCCGCCCCACAATAAGATTCCATAGGACATTACACTATGGAAGTAGGCAAAGTAGACCAGCCTAGCCGTTTCTACATCGGTAAACTGTCTGATTTTTCTGACAGCATAGGCAGCTGAGCTGAGTTTACCCGCTAATGTCTCTATGTGAGCGTCCCACTGAAGCTTACTATCCAAGGTCACCCCCAGAAAAACTGTGGAGTTCTCAATTATAATGTTTTCCCCGTTTATTTTTATTGTTTTGTCAATTTTCTTAACATTTGGTACAATAAATTCTAAACACTTAGTTTTTTTAGCGTTTAAGAGCAAATTATTAACAGTAAACCAACGCGATTTCTGAGATAAGGTATTGTTTACATCGTCAAAATTTACTTTGTTTCTGTCAGTTTTGAATATTAGAGATGTATCATCTGCAAACAACACAATATTGCAAGCATCGCGGACATGATATGGTAAGTCATTAATATACACCAAAAATAGAAAAGGACCCAGGATAGAGCCCTGTGGGACACCCAACAGAGTAGATGAACCCCGCGACTTCACGTCACCTACGCATACACTTTGTGTTCGATCACTAAGGTAAGAGGCAATGAGATCAAGTGCAACGCTTCTTATGCCATAATGACTAAGTTTGAGTAAAAGAGTTTGGTGATCAACGCCATCAAACGCCTTAGATAGGTCACAAAAAACCCCAATAGCATTCTGCGAACGCTTCCAGGCATCGAAAATATGTTAAGTAGCTTTGCACCAGCATCAGTCGTGCTTCGACCCTTCGTGAAGCCGTACTGTTCGGGGTGTAGCAAGTTATTAACATTAAGTTAACTTCAGTTGCGAAACTCATTGATTTCCTCACGAAGTTTTCATTCACCGTTGAAGCAAGTGTTATTTAATTGCTAACACGCACTTGACTCCGAAAAGTCAGAGGTGCGTACCCGGGATCGAACCTGCGACCCCCTGAATAGGTGACCACAGTCGTAACCACTAAGCTATCACTGCTTCACCATCTATCACACTACTATTATAAAGGCGAAATTTTGTATGTGTGTGTGTGTGTGTGTGTGTGTGTCTGTCTGTGTGTGTGTGTGTGTGTGTGTGTTATTCTTTCACGCAAAAACTAGTGGACGGATTTGGCTGTTTGGAATGGAGATAGATTATACCCTGGATTAACACATAGGCAACATTTTATCTCGGAAAATTAAAGGGTTCCCGCGGGAATCCAAAAACCCTAATCCACGAGGAGGAAGTCGCGGGCATAATCTAGTAATTAAATTATATACATACACTGCTAAATCTTAGCAAAACATAACCCTTCCTTGTGGCTTTGTGGTAGTCGGGTAAAAAACTTTTCTATTCTATTCTATATTCATATTCTATTCTATTGCAGACACGCATTAGCAGCACGCGACCGGATGTAACGTCTTTGGTTCTCACACTAAAAGCTCAAAGCTCCAAAAGCTCAATTATGATGAAAGTTAAAAGTTGTTTTTTATTTATCTCGTCCAGTGATCACACATAACTATAACTATAAAATTTTTCATTACTTTCAGAGATCCATTTTGGTCTGTATGTTGATACGATGGCCCAAGTCATGAACGAATGACTGGTAATACATACCTACATAATAAAATGTTATAATTTATAATAATAATTTTATAATTATTATAATTACGACCTGGCTCAGTGGTGACCGCTGTTGTCTTATAACTGGGAGGTCTCGGGTTCGATTCCCGGAAGGACCAATTTGGGAATTTATAATTTCTGAATTGTCTCTGGTCTGGTCTGGAGGGAGTGTGTTTCGAAACTTACACATTAAGTCCCAGAAAGAGGCAATCGGCCGGCCTCGATTTCGTAGAGCGGCGTTTCATCATCATCATCATCATCAGCAACCCATCAACGGCTCACGACTGAGCGCAGGTCTCCTCTCAGAGAAGGGTTATAGGTCATAGTCCACCACGCTGGCCCAATGCGAATTGGCGGACTTCACGCACCTTCCAGAACATTATAGAGAACTCTCAGATGTGCAGGTTTCCTCACGATGTTTTCCTTCACCGTTGAAGCAAGTGATATTTAATTGCTTTAAGGCACATGGACTTCGAAAAGTCAGAGGTATATCGAGCAAACCTGGATCGAACCTGCGACCCTCCGAATAGGAGACCACAGTCCTAACCCCTAGGCTATCACTGCTCACAGAGATTCTTCTTCTTCTTCTTCTTTATCAACCGATAGACGTCCACTGCTGGACAAAGGTCTCTTGCATGGACTTCCACAGGCCTCGGTCTTGCGCCGCCTGAATCCAGCGGCTCCCTGCGACTCGTTTGATGTCGTCGGTCCACCTGGTGGGGGGTCTGCCAACACTGCGCTTCCCGGTGCGGGGTCGCCACTCCAGCACCTTGGGACCCAACGACCATCAGCTCTTTGAACTAAGTGCCCGGCCATTTCCACTCCAGTATCGCAACTCGCTTAGCTATGTCGGCGACTCTGGTTCTCCTACGGATCTCCTCATTTCTGATTCGATCCCGCAGGGACACTCCGAGCATAGCTCTCTCCATCGCCCGCTGAGCGGTCCTGAGCCTACTTATGAGGCCCTTAGTTAGCGACCATGTCTTGGATCCGTAAGTCATCACTGGCAACACACACAGAGATTACTTATGTGAAATTCATTACGTAGAAAGAACGATCTAGGAAACCGAAGTTAGCCAATGTTTAATCAATTACCAAGTATCACGTACTTTAACGATTAAGGAAAGCATCGTAAGGATACCTGCATACCTGAGAGGTCTGAAATTAAGGTGTGTCAAGTCTGCACTTGACCAGCGGTGGATTATGGAATAAACATAATCTTCGTCAACCGATAAGCGTTTATATCATTATACAAAGTTCTCCACACGCTGTGCTTGTGAACACGTCGTAAAGATTTTTTAGGGTTCCGTACCCAAAGGGTGCCAACGGGACCCTATTACTAAGCCTCCGCTGTCCGTCTGTCCGACCGTCCGTCAGTCTGTCAGCGAGCTGTATCTCGTAAACCGTAACAGGTAGACAGTTGAAATTTTCACTGAGTGTGTATTTCTATTGCCGTTATAACAACAAATAATTCAAATAAAATAATATTAAAAAATAAAGGGGGCTCCCATACATGATAAAGGAGTCGAAATAAAAATTTATTTTTTAACCTGGCATGTGGGGCGTCATAGTCTAGAGCTGATTAAGTGGAGTTCAAATATATTTTTTATTATTTTTTAGCTTCATAAATGAAAAAATGAACTTCAAAGTTGTGACCAAAACAAATGAGCAATTTTTTCCCCATAATATGCCAATTTAGTACTATCTAAGAACTAAGATATCTAAATATTATGTATCTCGTTTTAAAAAAAGTGGTGATATGTACGGAACCCTAAAAGAGCGAGGCAAGACTCGCACTTGAATTTTGAACTCTTTCACAGGAATACCCTGACTTCACAATAATTTTATTCAAGAAAATTAAGATTAAGCCGACATTTAAAACTACATCGTTATACTAATTGCCATCATTAGTTGAACGGGGTCTCCCTCCAATGTTCCGTTCCGATTCACTTTAAGTAAGACCGCTTTTTAGAATTTTTGTATTTTTTGCACCGTGTAATAGACTCCCGGCTCTTAAGTCTTTGAGTTTCAACTTGTTTCTTAAACAATCAAAAATTAATAAATACGTACTCAAATTCATCATCATCATCATCTTAACTAATTGCCGGTCCACTACTGGCCACAGGTCTCTTCTCGTTTAGGCCATATACCTCCATGCTAGCTAAAAGCGAATTTGAAGACTTCATGAACCTTTCAGAGCATTATGAAAAACTCTAATGCATGCGGGTTTCCTCACAAAGTTTCCCTTCAGCGAAAACAAGTTATATTCAATTGCTTTAAATGCACATAACTCCGAATTTTGAATAGAAAGATGAGAAGCGTGCTTGGAATCAAACTATGGACCCCAGGAAAATGAACCCGAAGTATCAACTATTACTCTACCAACCCTTTTAACTTAACTTAACCACTACTAACAGTATTAAAAATCCTGAATTGATTTGAAATAGTAATCATATACATGATACCATCAATCATCATCATACATCATACATACATCAGCAAATTTAGTCATGCAATTTTAAAGAAAGAAGAAAGGTAGAAAGTGCCTTAAATAGTGTTACTAAAAATAAAACTTACACCTGTTTGCCTACTTACCTATTTCAACAAATAAATTGATTTTGATTTTTGAAATTAAATTTGATTTTTACGTTTGACAATTATAGCGTAAGAAAGCTCTCACACTGTAGTGGTTTAAGATTGCCGAGTTTCTTGCTGGTTCTTCTCGGCAGGAAGGGCATTCCGAACCAGTGGTAGATTCATCGACTATTCAAAAGCACTTGTAAAAGTTTATTTGAATAAAAAATATTTCTATTCTATTCTATTCTATTCTATTCTAAACACGAATTTAATGCTTGTTAAAATTGTTGTTTTGTGACCATCTGCAAGTATAAAAAATTGCCCACTTAAGCGTATGCTGCAACCCGCTACCGCCCCTGCCTTGCGCCGCTTTCTTTACTGAGGTCATTTCTGGATCTCTGCCAATAACCGACTGACCGTCGCAGTGGCCTCCAACCGAATTAAGCTGGAGACACACTTTGACCACGCGTCCCCCTACGCTTCTTGAATAAAATTAGGTAGTATTTTCTTTTAGCAGGAACTTTTAGCTGACACACTGTTTTCGGATGTTTTTAACGTGTAGAATATACTTTTGCTACATGAGTTTTATCGCAAATCGACACTGTCGTAGAACAAAATTGCATCTACAAAATTGCTACTTTACAGGAGAGCAGTTTAAAGTTTTGAACTTGGTTTTTTGGCATTCCGTAGAACAATGTTGGTTCATATTATACGACATGGTTTTTAAGTATTTCTTAATTATAATTCAAATTCACTTTTAAAAGGAATCACTAGGAAGACTGGTACCATCGAACACCTCGTTGTACAAGGTCGAGTCGAGGGCACACGTCCACGTGGTCGCTCCCCCACTAGGTGGACGGATTCAATCCGCTCCGACACAAATTTATCCTTCTCCGAGTGTTCTCGTGATGCCACCAACAGAAATCGCTGGAGGGAGATCGTAAGAGCTGCTGTGAAGGCCAAGTCATAACCACGACCACTCTGCCAAGAGTGAACGAATAAGAAGCAGAATTATAATTAAAATTAAAACATACGAAACGCGACGGCTTTCCAACTAACAACATCGCAAGTGTCAATCAACTGGCGGTCGCCGACATTTGACAAGTTAGCGACAGCAGCGCTTCTTTACAAGCGAGGTTTTTCTTCGGAATTAGTTTCAGATACGACTTTGACCGATTGAGTATCTCCAAAACTACTGAATTTTTTTTTCTTTTGCTGAGGTGTTAAGCATTTTTTTAAAAAGCCGTTAGTGTCAAAATCAAGATTTTGCTGTGTATGCGACAGTGTTCTACGACAGTGTCGAAATGGCAAACTAAAATGAAAACCGGAAACAATTCCAAACAAGTGTGTCGCAAGTATAAGTCGTTCATCGACTTCTTTTCAGTTCGGCAAATAAGTAAGACTATCGATCCTGCATCTAAATTGCGATTGTGTAAGAATTGCCGATCAAATCGTCAAAGTTGGGCGTCACAGTAAAATAAACCATAACATCATTGAATTAGAGCTTAATCTCGTGTATCCATTATCATACGTTTAGGTATGTACGATACCCTAAACGGATGAGAATGGATACACGAAATTGAGCTCTAAATCAATGAAGTTATGGTTTATTTTACTATGACGCCCAACTTTGACGATTTGATCGGCCACTTTCAGACAATCGGGGGGCTGATCTCTTTCCAGTCATGTCGGATCGCCGGGAAGTAGAGAGAGAGAGAGAGAGAGAGAGAGAGAGCACTTATTTTTGCGAAAACACATGTGTAATATAATATCTTCAGCGTAGCTACACTCCGTCTCCATTGAAATTGTCGTGTTCCATCTCAACTCATCGCCGGCAAACTAATTGGGCACAGATTTTCTTCAATACGGTAAGGTTCAAAACTGCACTGACGGAACTATTAAATAAAATGCGGGTGTCTAGAAAAAGGTTTATTAGCGACTGACTGACTGATTTACTTAAATGCAATTATGGATATAGATATAAGGTGAACTAGATATTTGGGCCGCAGGGAGCCGCTGGATTCAGGCGGCGCAAGACTGAGACCTGTGGAAGTCCATGCAAAAGACCTTTGTCCAGCAGTGGCCGTCTATCGGTTGATAAAGAAGAAAAAGTAGAAAATATTTGGGCAAACAACATAGATACCTAATTCTAGAACTCATAGATACGAAATACTAAAAGGTACGAAATTTTCATAGACAGGTTTCTTTTCGAATAAAAAGTGCTTAGGCCATAGCCCACCACGCTGCGCGCTGGCAAAACTTTGCATACTTACCTTCGAAAAATTTTGATCATTATATTTTAAGCGAAAACACTGCTATGGTAGTTTGTTCGAAAATTGGGTATTTGACTGAAATTTATTATTTATTTAAAATAAAGTTTTTTAATATTATAACACAATGCCATTTTTCTTTATTAAATATCTAAACTATTCTCGGAAATATAAAGCTTTAAAGTTACCTTGTTAGACAAAGAGAGCGCTATTGTGTTGTGAGTTGTGACGTCAAAACAAAAAGCTCCGTACACTCTTCATAGAAAATTTCGTTTTAGAAAGAGACAGATACAGTCGTAAAAAACCATGGTAAAACAGCTTATAAATTATTTGTTTTTTGATCGACTTATTTTCTGTTTTTAGAAATGTTATTCGTACATGTTACATTTTCGATTATAAATAATAAATATCAACATTTTCACAACAGTCAAATACCCAGTTGTGCGTAGCGTATACATTGTACGTAGAAAGATTGATACAAAATAAATTAGTCGTAGGATTTAATTCATCTCAACACGTGTCGCGTGACGTTTCGCAAGTATGTTTCGCGCATTATTTTCACCATTTAGTTAGTTCTTACTTCATTCATTGCTCATATCTATTTCGGGCAACATCAAATACTAATATTAGTAATTTCAGTGGATTTATCGGTTATAATTTTCTGTGGAAATACAGGTTACAAGATGTAGTAATTAGTGGCTGACACAATATTAATAAAGGGTCTGAACAAACACCCGATCTGTTCACGCGATCAGTGTTAATGATTTTGTCGTATTATTATGAAACCTTCTGTTATTTTAGGGTTGCTTTACGACTAAGGAAAGATTTTTCTTTTTCAACCAATATACGTCTAATAGAACTAATGCATGAGCCATCAATATCTTACTTCCTTCCATACTATCTTAGGATTAGTATATATCCTATTTAATAATATTATAAATGCGAAACTTTGTGAGGATGGATGGAAGTTTGTTACTCCTTGCCACAACGAATGAACCGATTTGGCTGAAATTTGGAATAGAGATAGCTCATACCCAGCATTAAGACATAGGCTACATTTTATTGCGGAAAATTCAAGTTCCCACGGGAATTAAAAAACCTTAATTCACGCGGATGAAGTCGCGGGCATCATCTAGTATTCCACACATCTCGGTCTTGCGCCGCCTGTATTCAGCGGCTCCTTGCTCGTCCGTTTCGTCGGTCCACCCTAGTGAAGAGTCCGATACATTCTATAGTAAAATTCCACAGTCAACTTTCAGACCTTGCCTTTACACAATTTTTAAAAAATCTATTAAAAAGATGCTCATAAAAAAATTTATACTACGAGTATACTTAAGGTGGAAGACAAGGGTCTGCCCGCGAAATTCAAATTTAATTTGGTCTTTCGCAATTTGTAAACTAATACGACAAAGTAGGCTTATGTCATTCTAATTGCGACAATGGCAATATCATCTTCACAGGTTTACATAAAAATCTTTACTTGAAAGTGACCAGTTTAAGAAATTAATCAAAATACTGAGTTGGACGTGAGTTACTCACAAATTAGTCGATATTTTGATTAATTTCTTAAGCGGGACACTTTCAAGTAAAGATTTTTATATAAACCTGTGAAGATGATACTGCCATTGTCGCAATTAGAATGCCATAAGCCTACTTTGTCGTATTAGTTTACAAATTGCGAAAAACCAAATTAAATTTGAATTGCGCGGGCAGAACCGTGTCTTCCACCTTAAATGACACAAGCGTGGAATCAATTCACTGAAACAGTTCATGAGAAGTCAATAAGCTGTAAACGCACACAACATAACATTGTTATTATTGTTTTTTTTTAAAGAGCAACTGACTGACTGACTGACTGATCTATCACCGCACAGCTGAAACCACTGCAAAGGTTGGGCTGAAATTTGGCATACAGATAGCTACAGACAGTTATTATGACGTAAGTATGCATCCACTAAGAAAGGATTTTTGAAAATTTTGCTTATAATGAGATCAAATATGGGTTTGAAAAATCGAACTTAATGGGAGCAATGCTGTGGGCAAAAGCTCGTTCTCAAATAAAACAATAACCAGATATTAACATAACCAGAACATACACAAACGTCATCGCAAAGGTTAACTACTGTTTTAGCTAAAACTAGGTTTATGAGATCGTAAAGCCAAGGCTGATAAGACGTTATTGTCGAATGCGTTATGAGGCATAACTTTTATTTTCAGAACTAGAGTAGTTATGAAAAAGTGGCTTTTACAATCAGTAGAATTAATATCACCAGACAGACACCTTATTTGAAAAAAATCTGGAGTTACTTAGCCCGGGAATATAAGTATTCTATGATAAAATATCCCCGGGAAAACAAAAAGTTCTTACGATTTTTTCTCTCCTTTGGGTGTTGGAATGATGATTTTTCATCGGAATGCTCAGTGTTGGCAGAATATCTAGTACTCGGACCAACGACATCAGATAAGTCGTGGGGAGCCGCTGGATGCAGGCGGCGCAAGAGCGAGACATGTAGAAGTGTATACAAGAGACCAATGCCCAGTAGCACAGAATAATAACTAGTAACTAGCGTACCAGTAGTAGATGTCTATCGGTTGATAAAGAAGAAGAAATATATTGACAAAGTTCTCTCAGCGCCTGAAAACCAGTGAAAAAAAATAAAGACAGTGCGTGCTACTCATGATCATCATCAGCAACCGCATCATCATCTCAGAGAAGGTTATAGGCCATAGTCCACCACGCTGGCCCAATGCGAATTGGCAGACTTCACACACCTTTGAGAACATTATGGACAGGCATGCAAGTCTCTTTAGGATGTTTTTCTTCGCCGTTAAAACATGTGACATTTAATTGCTCAAACGCACATTACTCCGAAACATCAGAGGTGCGGGCCCGGGATCGAACCTGCAACCCTCCAAATATTAGTCCTAACCACAAGGCTGTTACTGCTTATGTGTTACTATTGAAGTTATATTCTCAAGCTCAAGCTTCATAAAGGATGCATATAAGTGGCGCTCTTGCAACTCCGCGACTTATGGAAATCCCCACAATAGACCAATGGGCTTCTTTTGTTGACGACGATAATGTATACAAGTTCAACCTGTATAACCAACCAACAAGGATATAATTACAACCTGTATAACCAACCAACAAGTATATAATTACAATCTGTATAACCAACCAACAAGTATATAAGTACAACCTGTATATCCAACCAACAAGTATAAAAGTACAACCTGTATAACCACCCAACAAGTATATAATTACAACCTGTATATCCAACCAACAAGTATATTATAAGTACAACCTGTATAACCAACCAACAAGTATATAAGTACAACCTGTGTAGTATAACCTGTATAACCAACCAACAAGTATATAAGTACAACCTGTATAAGCAACCAACAAGTATATGTATATGTATAAGTACTTTTGACGACCTCCCTGGCTCAGTGGCGTGTGTTGTTGTCTTATAACTGGGAGGTTTCGGGTTCGATTCCCGGCGGCGTCAATTTGGGAATTTATAGTTTCTGAATTGTCTCTGGTCTGGTCTGGTGGGAGGCTTTGGCCGTGGCTAGTTACCACCCTACCGTCAAAGACGTGCCGCCAAGCGATTTAGCGTTCCGGCACGATGGCGTGTAGAAACCAGATAAGCGTATGGATTGAATGTTAACTGCCATACCCCTTCCAAGTTAGCCCGCTACCATCTTAGACTGCATCGTCACTTACCATCAGGTGAGATCGCAGTCAAGGACTAGCTTGTCATCGAATAAAAAAATATATAAGTAGGTACAACCTGTATGTATGAAGAAGTTCTGGCTTCTCAAAACCCTAAATCAGCGCGGACGATGCCCGCCGGCCGTCAGCTAGAGTTGTATATTTTCATCTCTGTATCGTGAGAGTTTATTTGATCACGCCGAGAGTTCTCCCCGGGCTTATGGGAGGTATTCCGCTCAATTGTATAAGCATTTTATCCCGCGCGTGTTGTCAGAGCCAATATCGCAATGATACCTCGAATTGAAGAATTTATATTTAAGTACGTTAGTCAGTAACAAGATTAAAAAACCGACTTCAAACGCCACTAAAAAGTATAAAATAATATTAGTTTGTACACGCATGCTGAAGTCGGGCGGGTCAAAATAGATACGATGTCGCTACCCCTTGTTAGCTTCATAGGATCAATCTACACATTCTCTGATCGCGAGCGAATTGCTCTTATTCATTGAGGAGTTCTCCAGATCATATTCACCAGATCTTCACCAAATTTAAATGGGACCAACCTGACGATATTTCCTTTCAATTAAAAAAAATATTGAAATCAGTTCAGATTTGACGGAGTTATGGAGTAACATCGCGAAAAAAAACATACGCGCCGAATTGAGAACCTCCTTCTTTTTTAAAGTTGATTAAAAATAGTTAACACTGCACGGAAAATAGTTAACACTGCACGGAAAATAGTTAACACTGCACGGAAAATAGTTAACACTGCACGGAAAATTGGATACAACATCCGTCATAAAATGTAATCCTCGGACAATAAAAGCAAATCGGTACTTAATTAATCAAAAGCGGCTCAATATTTACGGTTACGGTGGAAAATAGGTACGTAAACATAGCCTACTAAAATCATAACCTTCCTTTTGACAATGCAAGTCGGGTAAATAGATGGAATGTCTACGTTACGTTACGTTTCCTCCAATATGGTTTAGCGAAGCAATGGCTGGGTCATACGTCATGCTCGTGAACGGGTGCCATCGGCGGGAATGGGGCTACTTTCTGTCTGCCCATCTTAACACGTGTTGAAGTTTCACAAAAACATACCTAATTATAAAATTAGGTATGTTTTTGTGGAACTTCCACTCATTGTGGAAACACTGCATACATAGCATAGTATCTATTGTATTGTATACTTGTTTTGAAAAGAGCAACCGCCGAGTTTCTTGCTGGTTCTTCTCGGCAGGAAGGGCATTCCGAACCAGTGGTAGACTCATCGACGAATCCAAAGCACTTGTAAAAAGTTTATTTGAATAAAAAACATTTATATTCTATTTTATTATATTCTATTATATTCTAACAATTAAAGGATGAAAGCTCTTCCGATATCTTTCGGTGCGGTGATGGAAAGGGGAAGGGATAAGGTGGGAAGGGTTCCAGAGCTCTTGTACTTTGATTTCACGTAAACACGGTGTAATGAAAATCTGTAGTAACGGGCGTTAGATAGAGTAAGTACGCAGTAAAAGCTAAGTACACTTCAACACAAGGCTACTCGGAGGTTTAACGGCCACTTTGCTTAGCAACTTAAGTGTTAAGTTATATTTTACTTACGACTAACTTGCAAGGATAAGGTACTTGTGATTAGTAACTAGAATAACATTATGTCGGCGCAAAGAATTTTATGGCAACGAAATTATATTCTTGAATGTAATATTGTCATAATCATCATCATCATCATCATCATCATCAGTAATCCATCTACGACTCTCTACTTGAGAACATTATAGAGGACTATTTTGTTCAGTCCGAGTTTCAATTCGTTTGATCGTAATAGTAAACGATGAACATCAAAGTAAAATGAACCATAATAGAATCGATTTAAAGTCACAAATTCAATACAGACTATTTTAATTTGGAGCGTTTTCGTATACGTAAACGTATAAGAATATGTACACGAAATTGAGCTCTAATTCAATACTATCATGGTCCACCTGGTGGGGGGTCTGCCAACACTGCGTTTCCCGGTGCGGGGTCGCCACTCCAGCACCTTAGGACCCCAGCGACCATCAGCTCTTCGAACTATGTGCCCCGACCATTTCCACTTCAGTTTCGCGACTCGCTGAGCTATGTCGGTGACTTTGGTTCTCCTACGAATGTCCTCATTTCTGATTTGATCTCGCAGGGATATACCGAGCATAGCTCTCTCCATCGCTCGCTGAGTGACCCTGAGCCTTCTTATGAGGCCCATAGTTAGCGACTATGGTAATGCCATGCATGATAGCTGTCTGTTACTAATCTTTAATAATAATAGACGATTGTAGTGATTCACAGCAAAAGCCCCGTGCACCAGAATTAGCGATTTCTCGTAATAGTGAGCGTGATATCACTCGCTGCCGAAATAAAGCGCGTTCAAGGCGACACGCGTGACGTCACCGCTCCCATTGAGATGATGTGGCTAATTCCGTGATCAGGCAGTACACAATCTCTAAACTGAACCAAATTGACAGCTTTAAATCTAGTGCTATCCTTTTCTGCAGGGAGCATTTTGAAAGAGATAGCACGATTGCTAGTTACAATTGTATGTTATCAAATTAAGCGTCATCATCTTCATAATTATCAACCGTTCAAGGCGACACGCGTGACGTCACCGTTCCCATTGAGATGCTGTGGCTAATTCCGTAGTCAGGCAGTACACAACCTCTAAACTGAAGTAAATTTGACAGCTCTAAATTTAGTGCAGGCTTTTCTGCAGGGAACATCTTGAAAGAGATAGCACGATTGGGAGTTACAAATGTATATTATCAAAGTAAACGTCGTCATCATCATCATTATAATTATCAACCGTTCACTACTGAGTGCAGGTCTCCTCTCAGAAAAAGGTGAAGTATTTACAAGATTAATAGGTAGGTGACAGTCCAATGCAATTTGACAGACTTTACATACAATAGCAGCAATAGCCTAGTGGCTAGGACTGTGGTCTCCTACTCGGGGGGTCGCAGGTTCGATCCCGGGTTCGACCTCTGACTTTTCGGAGTCAAGTGCGTTTAAGCAATTAAATATCAGTTGCTTCAAAGGTGAAGGAAACCTGCACATCTGAGAGTTCTTCGTAATGTTCCCGAAGGTGTGTGAAGTCCACCAATTCGCATTGGGCCAGCGTGGTGGACTATGGCCTATAACCCTTCTCTGAGAGGAGACCTGCGCTCAGTAGTGAGCCGTTGAGTTGCTAATGATGAATCTAGTGCTATCCTTTTCTGAAGAGAACATTTTGAAAGAGATAGCACGATTGCGAGTTACAATTGTATATTATCAAAGTAAACGTCATCATCATCATCATCATCATCATCATCATCATAATTATCAACCGTTCACTACTGAGTGCAGGTCTCCTCTCAGAAAAGGGTGAAGTAAGTATAGATTTATAAGTAGGCGACAGTCCAATGCAATTTGGCAGACAACATTATGGAGAACTCTCAGGCGTGCAGGTTTCCTCACGATGTTTACCTTCTCTGTTGAAGCATGTGGTATCTAATTGCTGTCAGAGGTGCGTGCCCGGGATCGAACCCGCAATTCCCCGAACAGGAGACCGCAGTCCTAACCCTACGTTCGTTCGTGTTACGTTCCCTCAAATATGGTTGAGAAAAGCAACGGCTGTGTCATGCGTCTTGCTCGTGAATGGGTGCCGCCGGCGGGAATGGGGCTACTTTCTGTCTACCTGTCTTAAAATGTATTGAATTGTAAGTAGTATGCATTTTTGGAACTTCCCCTCATTGTGGAAACACTGCATATATAGCATAGTATCTATTGTATTGTAAACTTGTTTTAAAAAAGAGCAACCGCCGAGTTTCTTGCTTGTTCTTGTCGGCAGGAAGGGCATTCCGAACCAGTGGTAGACTCCTCAACGATTCAAAAGCTCCTGTAAAAAGTTTATTTGAATAAAAAATATATTTTTTATTGTATTCTATTCTAAACACCAGGATAACATTGCTACAAAGTACGGAAATTCCAAAATTCGTTGAGCGCGGCGGGTATCGGGGTCAAACGCGTATAAATACGCGCGCGGAATATATCTAGCTTCCACGAAGCTTTTATAGTGCAAGAGTCGGCGGGAGGAAATCATTCCAAAGCAGTAAAACAAAATTGGAAATGCCAAATCGAATTTCACCATCCAGTAACGTTTACGCGAAAAATAAAGACCAACTGATAGTTTTTTTTTTTTGAAAATCTGCCAATACTTTAGTTCCTCTGTTAAAATTACTTCTTGGCGGCGATGAAATTCACACTTCAATCAAAAATTTCTTTATATCAAGAGTGAACAGGCATCTTCTAGGAAAACTCGCTTCATCGTAGGCTGCATAGTAACTTACGATGGTAAGTAAGTAAGTAAGATGGTAAGTTAGTAAGCTTATTATCACAACAAGCTTGTTATCACAACAAGTAAGTGATCTTTTTTTTAGGAATTGAACGCAAGATATCATCTCGCAAGGATTAAAACATCATAGTTCAAAGAACTTATGTTCGTAGGGATTTCAGGGTGATGGAGTGGCGACCACGCATCGGAAAGCGCAGTGTTGGCATTGGCAGGCTCCTCAGTGAACCGATGAAATCAGACGAGTCGCAGGGAGCCGCTGGATGCAGGAGGCGCAAGTCCGAGACATGTGGAAGTGACTATGAAAGAGACTTTAGTCCAGCCGTAGACATCTATCGGTTAATAAAGAAACATCAAGGCATCGCTGTGCCACCGAGGTCGTTCAAACTTCCTTACAACACGGTTCTCAAGCTTAGGTAAGTACTAGTTTAACTTAGCTCGTCGCAAAGTACATTCTAAGAGGTCTTGTTAGAAGTTTAGAATCGGTAACAAGCGGTGACGGGGCGCAGCGCTAGTGCTAGCGATAACGGTAACGATGCTTTAACCACGTCGACGAACGAAGATTGCTTCGGTATGTCATTAGTGCTTTTATGCGTCAGACTGTCAAACTACATATTAGTACTACTACTTATTAAATTTTGAAATAGTGATAGTGTAGTATAAGTGTTGCCTGAAAGAAAACATGAACAAAGTGTCTCTTAAAAACTATTATCAAGAAAGACTAAGATGTGTCGTTGGACAATCTCTTAGTATATAAGATAATAATTTATAAGTTTAGTTTAAATTCAAATTACTCACTAGCCAACTAAGTTAGGCTAGATTGTAATTTAATTGAGCACCACTTTGGTACTCAGTATCAGGAAAAAAAAAGAATTAAGTTTTTAATTATAAGTAGGTGTGTGTAATTTTGAGAACAAATTAATTGAACAAAAGTTTAGAAACTGTAAACGGACTACTGAAAATTGGATATTCATCCGTCATATTGATTGTACTTGTGTTGACTGCCCTCTCCTTTAATACGTACGTATTAAAGGAGAGGGCAGACTGGCTATTTTAGCGGCAGCGTTCAGCATTTTTATGGTTTTGAGTCGCTGTTCGGAAGCTCGATTTCGCGTCCGAACGCTAACGTGGGCACACAACAAACGTCAGTCGCAGCGATCGAGTTATTACTTTTAGCAATAAACGCCGGCAAAAACGCCGATCGCTGCCGGTAAAAATATCCAGTCTGCCCTCTCCTTAATCTATCTATAATATAATAAAACTGTAACAGGTCCAATTCTGTACATTGAAGATATTTTGAAAATTTTTGTTTGAGGGCACTCTATAATCGATACTGAAGCCAAAACAATTTTTTTTTAATTTTTTGTCTGTCTGTCTGTCTGTCTGTCTGTCTGTCTGTCTGTATCTTGGCCGCGCATCACGCCGAAACTACTGGACGGATTTAAATGAAACTTGGCACGAGTTAAGATAATACTACGAGGTATAATATAGGATACTTTTTATCCCGAAATTCAGCACGGTTCCCTTGGGAGAGGGGCTGAAAGTCCAAATGGGTATTTCGCTGTAATTCATTAAGGCGGATTCCGATTTAATCCATTCTTTTTTTGTTAGAAAGCAGGTTCTTTAGAGATTGTCCTGTAATTATTTCAAGGTCGTCAATTTCGTAGTTCAGAAATTATAGACATCACGATCTTCAGTATAAGGTCCAAATAACTTGAACCCCGGAATCTACAAGATACTTTGAATGTACGGCTCATCTTAAGCTGGCAAGTGTACTTTATCGTATATAGCCATTGTGGATAGCCCTATTTTGTCAAAGTCAAACTACTCCAAGTCCAAAGGCGTCAGATTTTGCCAAACGATCATTATACATACATACTACATACTAGGTATGGATGTAATACATCGTATGGACTTAATGCTACAGTGTTTTCCTATGCAATTTAATATTCTAATCATACTAATATTATAAATGCGAAAGTGTGTTTGTTTGTTGGTTTGTCCTTCAATCACGCCACAACAGAGCCACGTATCGACGTGATTTTTTGCATGGGTACTATAGTTGAGGACATAAGCTACTTTTTATCTCGGAAAATCAAAGTGTTCACGAGGGATTTTAAAAACTAAATCCACGCGGACGAAGTCGCGGGCATCAGCTAGTTAATTAATATAGCCTGTGTCATCCGGACTATAGTAACAAATACATTGACAACTCATTCCGCTCAGTAGTTTAGGAGATATCGTGGAAAATAACTTTTTAAACAGATCACAATATTTTTTTTCAAATATTGACGTTTTGGTGGTTTATCAATTACTAGCTGATGCCCGCGACTTCGTCTGCGTGAATTTAGTTTTTAAAATGCCTCGGGATCTCTTTGATTTTGCGGGATAAAAAGTAGCCTGTCACTCTCCAGGTCAACTATAGGTATCCTTGCAAAAAATCACGTCGATGCGTAGCTCTGTTCGGGCGTGATTGAAGGAGAAACCATCACACTTCCGCATTTATAATATTTCACATATAAGGTGCAAGTGCATATAGTTGACGTGGTTTTTTACACAGGTAATGTTTAGGACCTGGAAAATAACACAGGCTACTTTTTGTCCCGGGAACATACATTTAAACGACCGCGCCACTACAAAGTATATAATTTATTGTTGATTTTTCGATAAAATTTAAATGGGACCACCTGGGACCCTTTGAAACAAAAAAGAATTTTCCAAATCGGTTCAGGTGTGGTCGAGTAATCGGTGAACATACATAAAAAAGATTCCGTTAAATTGAGATCCTCCTCCTTTTTTGAAGTCGGTTAAAATAATAATAAAAATTAGTTTAAATTCAACGAAGTTATGGAGTAAAACAGTCAAAATAGTTCAACCCCTATCTCAGGGAACATACCATCCATACATCCCTATACTACATCTACACAAACATACATCCGTATACAATATACATCCATCCTCACAAACTTAACACTAACTTAACAACATTAATAATATTAGTGGGATAAGTAGGATCGAATATAGTTAATGTAGTTATTGGAGGGGGAGGATACAAACATACATACATACATGCATACACACATAGATACGTACATACATGCATGCGTACATACATACATACATACATACATACATACATACATACATACATACAATATACATACATACACACACACATACATACATACATGCATGCATACATATATATATACACGCATACATACATGTATCCATACATGCATGCGTACATACATACATACATACATACATACATACATACATGCATGCATACATATATGCATACATACATGCATACATACAAACAAACATACATACATGTATGCATGCATATTACCGCATAATTTAAAGATAAATATGTGAAAAGTAGGGAGCGGGTATCCCGCGGGAACTGTTTGTTTTCCCGGGATAAAAGTAGCCGTTGTTACTTTTCAGTTCCTCAACTATGCCTATCCCAAAAATCACGTCAATATGTAACTCCCTTGGCACATAATTGAAGGATAAATATGTGAAAAGTAGAATACTTATATCCTGCAGGAACTGTTTGTTTTCCCGGGATAAAAAGTAGCTTTTGTCACTTTTCAAGCCCTTAACTTTACCTATACAAAAAAACACGTTAATATAAAACTCCATTGCGCGAATTTTGAAGGACAAATGCGTAAAAAATAGCGATGCTATCCCGCAGCAACTGTTTGCTTTTCCGGGATAAAAAGTAGCCTATGTGCTATTCCATACTGTAATCTATGTCTGTGCCAAATTTCAGCAAAATCGGTTCATTAGTTGTCGCGTTAAAGAGTAACAAACATCCATCCATCCATCCATCCAAACATCCATACATCCATCCTCACAAACTTTCGCATTTATAATATTAATAGGATTTAAACCGACAATCCACCCTAGAACTCTCACTGACTAGAATTATTAGCAGTAGAGCTTTATAGAACTACGACATGCCTGAGATTTAAACCCACTCTCAATATAAATCACTAAGAAAAACTTCCAAAACCAACACATCTCTCTTACAACTAAGATCAAATCTACAATTAAATGATCGAGTACCATAACTTTTAAGTAAGAATGTTAAGTTGTTTGAGAAAATACTATTTCAAAAGATAAGATAATAATCCAGCTTAAGTTTTATCTTAATAGAAAACCGTGAAAGAATCGCCACGGGTTTAATAAAAGTTTTTAATGCGAACGCTTTAGTTCGAACACTTTTATTATTTCAACTGGATCCCAACTTGGGTAGTTTCTTACGGTTATTTAGTGTGCCAAAACAATTATTACCGTTTTGTCTTTACAGACGTCTTGCCAAAAATGTGGAACAAACAATTATTTATTTTTTATTATACTCTTTCAATCTTTGAGTATTAACTTTCAATCAATCAATCAATTGTATATTTGCATATATGCGGGTACATACAAGATGTTTTACATAATTGACCGAGCGAAGCGAGGTCTCTGAGTTTACTAGAGCGATTTGCACTTGTCCGTCCGTCCGTCCGTCCGTCCGTCCGTCCGTCCGTCTGTCAGAGCCTTATAACTTTTGAATTACTGAACGTAATTACTTCAAATTTAGATATAATATGTAAACCGATGGCCACCAGCCGAAAATGGCTTAAAAAGTTATAAAAATCTTTATTTCAGGGGGGCTCTCATAGAAGCGAATGCGAAGAAATTTTTTTTTATTTGCGATTCATAAGTTTTCTGTGTATCATTTTAAAGACAATTTGGAACAGAGTACAACCGTATTTTTTTTTTAATTTTTTTCCTAAAATTGACGAAATGGGGGGCTTCCAAAGTGGCGATTTAATACGCTCGCTTGAAGACGCTCTCTGGGAAAATTTTCTATATATTTTCAAGTTGTACTTATTTTCTTACTTCACTTGTATCCTGTACTTGAACAACAAATACTAAAATTATATGAATATTATAAAGAAACGAGATTATTTAATTTTTAATGAGCATCAGTAAATTTCACATAGCTTCACAATAATGCTAATAGATGGCGCAGTCATTAACTATTCCATTGAACTAGGAGGAGGGATCGAGCATTATTAATAACATATTATTCAATTAAAATTATTCTTTAGTTAAATATCATTTTGTATATTTTCTATTCGCGTCGATAGATGACGATTTGTACAGATGCCCCTAACCCGTTTTCACTCGTTAGTACCTACATAATAATTCAATGTTTTCACTGACGTTCCCTAACCATTACGGGCTACCTATGATAAGTTATGTGAGGATTACTGTCAACTTCTTTATCACGATCCTGTACGGGACACCTAAAAGGACATTGGGACGGATGTTAGGACTTAGGATTGTGTTTTGGAGCTACCTACGTAAAGAGACTCCTACATAGGGGATGATTTAGGTATGTTTGGTGAAAACGGGCATAATAATAATAATGTCAGTTTTGGTCGTCATGTATCGATTGAATGAATAATCATGGGATACCGTTACCGCGAGGTCTCAGTTGGGGGCGAACCACTAGTTATTAATAAGTACATTTCACCACATAAAGCCAAAGAAATAGCGTGCGTCTTTTTTAATTCATCATCATCATTATCAACCCATCATCGGCTCACTACTGAGCGAGGTCTCCTCACAGAGAAGGGTTATAGGCCATAGTCCACCACGCTGGCCCAATGCGAATTGACGGACTTCACACACCTTCTAGAACAATATGAAGAACTCTCGGCGTGCAGGTCTTCTCACGATGTTTCCTTCACCGTTAAAGCATGTGATATTTTATTTCTTAAACGCACTTAATTTCGAAACGTCAGTGCGTACCCGGGATCGAACCTGCGACCCCCCGAATAGGAGACCACAGTCGTAACCACTAGGCTATCACTGCTTATCACTTTTTTAATTACCACTCTACAATAATAATAACTCTATACAATCGTCGCCGTTGTCTTCTTTAAAAACGATAGAAATATAATGCAACGACTCCCAGGAGGCATGGTGATTAATGTCCGTCCTTGTCCCTTTTTGTTTTAAGGTCATCACTCCAGCACTTCGAGACCCCAACGTCTAACGGTTCTTCGAAATTGGCATTTTACCAACCCATTTATAGCTGTCTGGAACTGTGGTTCTTCTAAGTAAATCTTCATTTCTTATTTAATCATGTCGATAAGTATTGAGTATAGCTTTCTTCATCTCCAGCTGAGTGATTTTGAGCTTATACGTTTTAAATAACTCAATACAATTAATTAGGTAAATCACAGAATGATAAGAAATTTATATTTTCTAAAAATAATTACACTCAGTTGCAAAAAGACTGTTTACGATGAATTCTGAATGGCTGGATCAAGCGTCATGCTCGTGAACGGGTGTCACCAGCGGGAATGGGGCTACTTTCTGTCTGCCCGTTTTAACATGTTTTGAATTATTATTAGTTATGCTTTTGTGGAACTAATTGTGGAAACATAGCATAGTATCTATTGAATTGTAAACTTGTTTTGAAAAGAGCAACCGCCGAGTTTCTTGCTGGTACTTCTCGGCAGAAAGGGCATTCCGCACCAGTGGTAGACTCATCGACGATTCAAAAGCACTTGTACAAAAGTTTATTTGAATAAAAAACATTTCTATTCTATTCTATTCTATTCTATTCTATTCTGAAAATTTCAATTCCACTTATAACCAACATTGAATGCTATCAACCAAAAACTATACGCTATACAAGAACCTATAATACTATATAGCATAGGTGTGAAAGCGTTTTTGGTTGTATGACTGATGTATCAAGCTTTAACGCAAACAAAATAATGTAAGCTTATGGCAGAATACTAACATGAAGCTAAAATAACTTTTATCAGTATAATATATATAAAAATTCTGTTTAAAATAACCAACCTCAAACGCCACTATATAGTATAAAATAATTTTAGTTTGGTCAGATATGTTGAATTAGGGCAGGCCTCAATAGAAACGATAAAACCGCAACGCTAGCCCGACTCCAACATATCTGTACAAACAAAAAAGTGCAAACTTTTATCTATAGGAGAATATTTAAATAAACAATTAAACTTTAACGCTTCCGTTATTTCAAGCACGGATTTTATGCAATAAGAGCACCCAACTTTAAAAGCCTCTATCTACAAAGTAATAGCACTAAAGTTATTTCATTTTAAACTGGCCAGGTACTACACATTAAGTACTAACGGATAACGGATCTTGACCCATATCGCTAGCACTCGCACCACACGTTATCTCTCAAGCCATTACGGTACTTATGTTTAAGATTTTAGAGCTTATAGTTCTATGAATATGGTATTGAAGTTGCTAGTGTCAGTATAGGCTACCTTTCCACGAGAGATGTGCGAAGTAGCTAAGCGGTGAATGAGGTTATAATAATAATAACTAGTGGTTCGCCCCGAACTGAGACCTCGCGGTAACGGTATCCCATGATTATTCATTCAATCGATACATGATAACCAAAACTGACATTATTATTATGCCCGTTTTCACCAAACATACCTAAATCATCCCCTAAGTAGGAGTCTCTTAACGTAGGTAGCTCCTAAATACAATCCTAAGTCCTAACATCCGTCCCAATATCCTTTTAGGTGTCCCGTACAGGATCGTGATAAATAAGTTGACAGAAAACATCAATCACCTAACTTATAGGTAGCCCGTAAAGGTTAGGGAACGTTAGTGAAAACATTGAATTATTTATCAAACATTGAATTTAACTCGTAGTTCCATGGGAATAGTTACTGACTGCGCCATCTATTAGCATTATTGTGAAGCTATGTTGATGCTATATGAATTACTGACGCCCATTAAAAATTAAATAATCTCGTTTCTTTATAATATTCATATAATTTTAGTATTTGTTGTTCAAGTACAGGATATAAGTGACCTAAAAACATAAAATCAGTTTGAAAATCCATAGCGGATTTTTCTAGAGAGCGTCTTCAAGCGAGCGTATAAAATCGCCACTTTGAAAGCCCCCCATTTCGTCAATTTTAAGGGAAAAATTAAAAAAAAAATATTTTTGTACTCAGTTCAAAATTATCTTTAAAATGATACGTAACAATTTTATGTAACGCGATTTTTTTTTTTTTACTTCGCATTCGCTTCTATGAGAGCCCCCCTGAAATAAAGATTTTTATAACTTTTTAAGCCATTTTCGGCTGGAGGCCATCGGTTTACATATTATATCTAAATTTGAAGTAATTACGTTCAGTAATTCAAAAGTTATAAGGCTCTGACAGACGGACGGACGGACGGACGGACGGACGGACAAGTGCAAATCGCCCTAGTTAACTCAAAGACCTTCGCTTCGCTCGGTCGATAATAATATATAACGCCGTGTGGCACCGGCAGAACAGAATGTTGCCACCCCTTCCTATCCCGTGGGTGTCGTAAGAGGCGACTAAGGGAATTGGGGAACCAAATAACATCTAGGTTCCCCTAAACCGAGCGAGCTGGCTCTAAAACAGCCTCCTTGGGGACCTGAGTGGACCCCGAGTGACGTAACTGCCACTCACCCCCCCACCCCACTTTATGATGATGGACAAATATAACGAGAATGCGCGAACAGGGCCGCTGCCTGGGGGGCGCCAGGGCGCGTCTGGGACTGGCGCTGGACGTGACAGCATGCGGACCGCCAGTCACACCAGCCGGCCGCCACTACCATCTCGGCGGCTGGCCAATCCATCATCCCCACCAGAGGGCTTGGCACCGACAGGGTCCTCAAGGACCCAATCTTCGGAGCCCGCCGCTGGTGGAGTGCGCCGCATGAGATGGACATCTCAAATGAACGAGAATGTCATGCGTGCGTACTACAGGGCGACGGGAGGGGAAACCGGACGGACTGGCTACCGAGCGGCAATGTACCGCGAGTTCTTGCTGCTTGAGCCGAATTTAACTGTCACGGAGCAAAACCTGGCAGACCGGGCTCGGTATATTCAGCGCTCGAACATCTTTAGCGCTACCGAGCTCGAACGGTTACGACGTGAGGCTGTTCCCGAGGTGACAACCCCAACCACAGAGCAAATTGTCTCTCTGGCGGAACCCGTCCGCGAAGAGACCGACGCTAACGCGCAAGATTTGCCTGTGGAGGAGGACACGGAGGAAACAGTTTCCCTTGACATAGAGCGGATGGGAAGGATTTTAGAAGAGGCGATTTCTGAGATCCGCAGTGCTCCTCTAGAGAACCGTCCGCGGCTCTCCCGGCTCACATTAAATGTAGCGACGCGGGATGTCATTGAGGCCATAAACCAAATGCTGCCTCAATACTTTGAGTGCAGCACTGGCCTGGATGATACGGCTTCTATTCTCTTTGGTGCGGCCTTAGCTGTTCACCGTTTCATGGGTGTCAAGACCCAGGAACGTGGACACGCTACTTTAAGGCGCAGCACGGAACCAGCTTGGAAAGGGAGAATAGAACACCGTATCACCCTGGCCAGAGCTCTCATTGGCAGACTGCAGAGTTTCAGGTCGGGCAACACTAGGCCAAGGATTGTGCGCTCCGTTAGAATAGCCTTTAACGGGCTGGGGGTGCGGCTCGATCAGCCCGATATAACCCAAAAACTAACGGAGCGCATCGACGACCTGAAGCAGAAAATCGCTGCATGGGGGAACCGCATTCGACGATACTCGGAAAGAGTCGAGCGCTTTCAGCAAAATCGCCTCTTCTCGAGTGATCAGAAAAGGTTCTATAAAAAACTGGAGCGCCCAGCAGTCTGTTCTACCTCTCAGCGGCCGAGCCCGGCTGACCTCGTCGCCTTCTGGCGAAGTGTATGGTCAAGAGAGGTGGAGCATGAGGAGGGCCCTTGGATTGCGGCGGTAGAGGAAGCATGTGCCTCAATAGAGCCGATGAACCCCGTCACCATCTCTTCGGAGGATATAGCTGGTGCGGTGCGCCGGGCCCCGAACTGGAAAAGTCCAGGACCCGATGGACTGCATCACTACTGGTTGAAGGGTTTTTCGCTCTGCCATGCTACCTTAGCTCGACAATTCCAAGACGCTCTCGAGCAAAGGGCACTCCCGAGCCTTTTCACCACCGGGATCACTCATCTAGCTCCTAAGTCCACCGATACCACAGACCCAGCCAAGTAACGCCCCATCACATGTCTTACTACCATCTATAAGACATTGACATCCGTTCTGAGCCTTAAGATTTCCCGTCACGTAGGCGAGAACAACATCATGTCTGGGGCTCAGAACGGATGTCGGGGTGGTGGTCGTGGTACTAAGGAGCTCCTTCTCATCGACTCCGTCGCGGGCCAACTGGTGAAACGCAATCGCCGGAATTTCTCTGCCGCCTGGATTGACTATAAGAAGGCATTCGACTCGGTGCCCCATTCATGGCTCTTGAGGGTCCTTGAGCTGTACAAAGTCGATAGTACAGTTCGAGACTTCCTCGGAGAGTGTATGGGGCAATGGAGTACGATCCTTTGTCTCCATGGCGAGCGGTTGGCGGCTGCGGGTGACCGGATCAAGATACGGCGGGGTATCTTCCAGGGCGATTGTCTGAGTCCATTATGGTTTTGTCTGTCGCTGAACCCTCTTAGCTCTTTGCTGGAGAGATCAGGGACAGGCTTTCAGTTTCGGAGAGGAGGGACAAAAGTGCCTCACCTTCTCTACATGGATGACCTCAAGCTGCTAGCACCCAATGCCACCCGCCTGAGGGAGTTGCTAAATATCACCACTGAGTTCAGTAGCTCCATCAGGATGGAGCTTGGACTAGAAAAGTGTGCGGTCTTACATGTGGAGAGGGGACAGGTTACTCATTCGGCCGAGATCAATCTCGAGCCATCCAACATCAGGACCCTCTCTGAAGCTGAGTCATACCGGTATCTGGGTATGTCACAATCCATGGGGGTGAAGGAGGCGGACGTGAAACAGTCAGTTTGCGAGGTCTTCTTTGGCCGCCTGACAAAAGTTTGTAAAAGCTATTTGTCGGGCGCCAATAAGGTCCGAGCATATAACGGCTGGGTCTTGCCCGTTCTCATGTACACCTTTGGCGTACTCAGATGGACTCAGACCGAACTAGACGCACTGTTTAAAAAGTCCGCACGACTATGACTCTCTACCGCATGCACCACCCCAAATCGTCTGTTATGAGGTTGTATATACCCCGAAAATGTGGTGGTCGAGGCGTATTAAGCGTCAAGACCATGCATAATCGGGAGATATCCAGCCTCAGAACCTAATTTGAGACGAAGAGGGAGTGTCCAATGCATAGAGACGTCATAGAATGTGATAAAGGACTCACTCCCCTATCTTTGGCCAAACTCGAGTGGCAGAAACCGGTGGTACTAAGCACCTCTGACCGGGAGACCGTATGGAAGGAGAGGGAGTTGCATGGACGCTTTTTTAAAGCTCTTAATGAGCCGCACGTAGATAAAAAAGCGTCCGTGCAATGGCTGCGCTTCGGTGACCTCTTTGGGGAAACCGAAGGTTTTGTGTGTGCAATACAAGATCAGGTGGTTAAGACGCGGAACTACCGAAAGTACATCCTGAAGGATGGCACTCACGACATCTGTCGAGCGTGTCGCCATCCCGGTGAGTCACTCAGGCATGTGCTCTCGGGATGTTCGGCTCTTGCTAACACTGAGTATCTGCACAGACACAACCAAGCGGCCAAAATCCTTCACCAAGAGCTTGCTCTGAAGTACGGTCTCCTGGATGAGAGAGTGCCGTACTATAGGTACACACCGGTGCCGGTGCTTGAGCGTGACGGAGTCCGGCTCTATTGGGACCGGTCCGTCATCACGGACAGGACGATTCTGGCGAATAAGCCTGACATCGTGCTGATGGACCGGGCACAGTCGAGGGTGTTTTTAGTGGACATCACCATCCCACATGACGAGAACCTCGTGAGAGCGGAGACAGAGAAAAAACGAAAGTATCTAGATCTGGCTCACGAGGTTACTGGCATGTGGCATGTGGAGTCCACTGAAACCATCCCAATCGTTATTTCTGCGAATGGGTTGATCCCAGTCAGCCTCGCTCACCATCTGAGGCGACTGGGGTTCCGTGGCGGTTCGCTCGCGGCCAAGATGCAGAAAGCGGTGTTGCTAGACTCGGCTAGGATAGTCCGTCGGTTTCTCAGCCTGTCGCCCTGACCCCCGGCCGTCTGGTCTCCCCTGCCGGGGCGTAATCCTCCGCCCGCTACAAGTATTTATTTATGTAATCTATATGTAAGTTTATTTATCTGTGTGTATATATTTATGTTTATAATACTTTTTGGCCCTATATCTATTTATTTTGTATGCGGGTGTGAGAGTCATAATATATAGAGAAATAATAATAATAATAGTTTATTTATTTTCCAAAAAGTTTACAATAAGTATAACTTAATGAGCAAACAAATTATGGTCGGTCTCTGCTGCCTAATTTAGGTTGTCCTGTGCTTTAGGCAGCAGTGGCCTTCCCTCCATTAGAAACTACTACACAATATTTCAATACAGAAAGGTTTACAAGGGTGCCCATATGAAAAATAACGTGAGCTTAAGTAAGTTGTAGTGTATGTGAGTGTGTGGGTGTGTGTGATTGTGTGTGGGTGTGTGGGTGTGTGTGTGTGTGTGCTAGATTGTTTTTGTAATATCTAGAAAATATATATCTTAGGTTAAATATAAAAAATAGAATTATGTTTCTTTTAAAGTTCAATTTATACATTTTATTATGTTTTCTGTCTCATCATAACTAAGACTTTGTAAGAATTGAGTGACAGTATTTTTACAATTAAATCTATTCATTTCATATATTGAAAGTGTTTTATTTAGTTTGTTATATAACGTCTTACCTAAAAAGCATTGGAAACGTTGTGCAAAACGAGAGCGAAAACGCGGAATATTAAAAATTTTAAATTTACGCCGCTTAATACTACGGTCTGCTACTAGTTGATCTAGTGAGCCATGTTAATTTAGAATTATACGTAAAATGAACAGCTGTCGTACCGTTAGAACTTGGGCATCAGCATATAAATCCGAAGTAGGAAATCGCTTAGGTAGTTTTAACATGACTTTCAAAACTGCACGTTGGGCCCTCTCTAATGGCAAAAGATTTGATTTAGGAATTCCTCCCCATGTATCAATACAGTATAATAATATAGACTGACAGAGTGCCATGTACATGACTTTCATGATTTTGAGATTAGCTATGTGACAAACATTTTTAAAAATAGCAATCAGCTTTCTAACACGGTTTACTATCAGTTTAATATGTGATGCAAAGGACAGTTGACTATCTATCAAGACACCAAGGTATTTAATTTCTATTTGTCTATTGAGTGCTGGGCAAGAGCAAGAGTCAGTAATATTTAGATTTAAGCAGTCATAGGTATGTGATGTAATTTTATATAGGTCATTCGGGGGTTGCGAATTTTTTAACATCGAAAAGGGAACATATTTTGTTTTATCCGCATTCAGGCTAAGACGATTCTGTCCTAATGCCCGTGCAACTAGGTTTAATCCCTGCTGTGCATAGTAGAATGTCTGGGCCCAACCCTCTCCCCTAAACACCAATGCTGTATCATCAGCAAATGAGTAGACTTTACCATTTTTTAGGTTCATATTACATATGTCGTTTATAAACACAAGGAAGAGGGTTGGTCCAAGAACACTTCCCTGGGGAACTCCATGTTTAATAGGTAATGGATCACTAATAAAAAGTTAAAGCTAAGCTAAGAAACTATGTATCTATATTATGTCAACAAAGCTAAGTTTTTGTCGGAGCGGGTAAGATGTGCAAAGAGATACATAGTCCGTCGTCTGCTTTTGCCATTGGATGACAAGATTGCCCTTGACTGCGTTCTCATCTGATAGTAAGTGACGATGAAGTCCAAAATGGTAGCGGGCGAACTTAGAAGGTGGCATAGCAGTTTTAATTAAACCCGTATAGTACTTTTATTTCACGAAGCGACGCGCGCTTTACTTGTGGTAACCAAGTGTACAAACACGCTGTGAATAAAAGTAAAATATATATATACTAGTGGTTCGCCCCGAACTGAGACCTCGCGGTATCCCATAATTCCCATAAGGTAGTTTTAACTATATTATATTGTAATTAAAACGCGCCGAATCTGATGACGTCAATCGTCATCTGCTTTCGTGGATGGGATGCGTATGCCTACAGTATTTTACTAAAATTCAGCTGGTTCGCTGAACGGGTGTTACGTAGTATACGATTTCATAATAAAAAAAATTATAAACTGCCATGACTGCGCGCTTGCGACACAGTACCATCATACGATAGTTGCTCACGTCTAATTATTGTAAATAGAAACGGATTTACTTTTGCAAAAACGTGATACTTTTATTGATAATAATTTGCTAATTGAATAACATAATTAGTAATAGACAAAATAAGAACAGCTGACGCAAAACTGTATTTACAATATTAAAGACAGCGCCATCTATTAACAGTATAGTGAAGTTTTGTTAAAAACATTGATGTCCATTAAAACTTAAATAATTTCGTTTCTTTATAATATTTATCTAATCTTAGTATTTGTTGTTCAAGTACAGAATATAACTCAAATTATGTGTAAGTTTCAAGTTTTAAAACAAAGTGGTTTTAGAGATCTAGCCTCGATACAATCTCCACTTTGAAAGCCCCCTATTTCGTCAATTTTAGGAAAAAACATAAAAAAAAATACTTTTGTACTCTGTTCCAAATTATCTTTAAAATGAGGTACTGCAACCCTAAAAATGCAAAAAAATTTTTTTTTACTTCGCATTCTCTTCTATGAGAGCCCCCCTGAAATAAAGATTTTTATAACTTTTTAAGCCATTTTCGGTTGGAGGCCATCGGTTTACATATCATATCTAAAATTGAAGTAATTACGTTCAGTAATTCAGAAGTTATAAGGCTCTGACAGACGGACAGACGGACAAGTGCAAATTCACCTAGTAGACTCAGAGACCTTCGCTTCGCTCGGTCGATTAATTTAAGTACTATACCCTTAATCGGTTTCTACAAGCAATTTTGCCGGAACGCTAAATCACTTGTTGGCACGTCTATGACGGAAGGGTGGCACCTAGCCACAGCCAAAGCCAGACCAGACCAGACCAGACAAAATTCAGAAAAAAATTATCAATTGCTCCTGCTGGGAATCGATCCCGAGACCTCCCATTTATAAGACCACAGGCGCTTATCACTGCACCAGGGAGTGCATTCTCATGTTTCTCAATAGCTACGTCACTCACTTCAATTCATTAGTATGATAATATTTAGCCTTGAGATGGGTAGCCTAAGTATGTCACACTCTCTTTAACATTTCTGCGGTGGTGTCGTATGATGCGGGTTGTTACGTTCCCTCAAATATGGTTGAGCGAAGCAATGGCTGGGTCATGCGTCATGCTCGTGAACGGGTCCCACCAGCGGAAATGGGGCTACTTTCTGTATGCCCGTCTTAACATGTGTTGAATTATAATTAGAAATAATTACGTATGCTTTTGTGGAACTTCCCCTCATTGTGGAAACTTTGCATACATAGAATAATATCTATTAAGTATATTGTAAAAGTATTTTGAAAAGAGCAACTGCCGAGTTTCTTGCTGGTTCTTCTCGGCAGGAACGGCATTCCGAACCAGTGGTAGACTCATTGACGATTCAAAAGTACTTGTAAAAGTTTATTTGAATAAAAAACATTTCTATTCTATTCTATTCTATTCATCGTTGAACCCCTTTCCACCAGAGCTAAGCTATAAAAATCTAGCAACCTTATTGGTGGGTGTCAGTGTATCCACACATCTTGTAACTTAGCAACGTAGTACATCTGTAGTAGAAATGCAGCTCCCGCTAGCACATCTTGCTACTTTGATGAAAATACAACACAAAGTTTCGTAGCTTACTGCCGCACTCAGAGTCATTCATTAAATAAATTATGATTAATTAATCATCGACTCGTGATTAACTGCCGCACTCAGCCGCATGTATTAAATTATATTATTCAATGATTAATTAATTAATTATCATTAAATCTATTACTGAATTGTCATTAATGTACAAACGAAGCGTTAACTTCTGAGAATGAAACTTTTTAAAATCCAAGATTAAGTCATTGAGTAACAATTAGCGAATCTGAGTGCGGCAGTTAGCTTCATTATCGGTAACAGTATAGCTACATCACACATCTCCGGTGAAATAGCAGCCTTATATGCTGGCTTTTGAGTATCGGGGGTAGTTGAAAAAGTTATATTATGTTGACCCACATGTAATAACTCGGATACAGAGTAACTTTGAAGAGCTGTACATTATTGAAGTTGGGAAAACATGCAAATGAGAGCGTGATATTCGATATCAGTTCACAATAGTTCGACCTATTTAGTAATAAAAAACCGGCCAAGTTCGAGTCGGACCCGCACACGAAGGGTTCCGTACCACAAGATTTTACCCCAGCTATTATTAAGTATCGGTTAAAAATAAGGAAATACGTGTTACACAATTTTTTGAAATGCAAAACCCAAAAGGGATTAAATAGGTGATAAAAGTTTAAAGAAAAATCCATAACTTTTTAAGGTATATTCAAGAAAAATGGTATTTGGGGAGTCTAGAAACAAAGCAATGCACTCATAGTTGGGTCGTACCAATTCAGAAGCATTCAATATAATATTATTATAACCCACCGCATTACTACCCGCGAAACCCCCTACCATTATGCGATTAATGGGATGGAGTCAAGCTAGTCCTTACTAATATTATAAATGCGAAAGTGTGTTTGTTTGTTGGTTTGTCTTTCAATCACGCCGCAATAGCGCTACGGATCAACGTGATTTTTTGCATGGTTTTAGTTGAGCATATGAGAGTATTCCACTACTCAACTAAAACCATGCGAAAAACCACCTCGATCCGCAAAAGCTACTTTTTATCACGGAAAATCAAAAAGTTCCTACGGGATCTCGAAAAAACTAAATCCACGCAGACAAAATCGTATGCATCAGCTAGTCAACAATAAAAGAGTACGAGTATAAAAAACTTATTACAATGTAATAGCTGTATAATAATATTGTAAAATGATTATTTTGAAAAGAGCAACTGGTTTCTTGCCGTCTTTTCTCAGCAGAATCCGCTTTCCGAACCGGTGACCTAGATTCATGACGTGTCATAAGAGCCACAGGTTGGCCTATGTGAAATAAAAAATTTTGAATTTGAATTTGAAACTGAGACAATTTTTAATAAAAACAAAATGTCCACAAGACCAAGATATTTCTGTTCAATGTACATAGTTTTCAACATAGTTATTGAACTTGTTTGAACGTCCGCAACTCGTGCCAATTTTTTTCTACAACTCTACTAGTTTCTACTACTAGGACTCTATCGAAGAACATAAAGTTTACAATCCGAAGTCGCGGGGAACTATTTTAAAACTTCCCACAGTGATGCGGAGTTTTAAAAGTCGGCACGAACTGATTTCCAACTATTTCCACCACGCCGGCCGCCGCCCGCAAGCCGCCCGACCGATTAAATTACTTTATTTTGATTAAAACCTATTTGACTTGCCCGCGGTATTGTAGGCCGGGCTCACCCGAACTCTACCTCGTAGGCCTAGTTAATGTAAACCGTGCGGTTTGACGTTTTGCCAAGCTTTTGAAACTATATTATTTTCTGTGTGACTGCATTGATATTAGTAAAACAAAATATGTTTTTGAGTTCATCATTATCAACCCATCATCGGCTAACTACTGAGCGAGGTCTCATCTCAGAGAAGGGTTCTAGGTCATAGTCCACCACGCTGGCCCAATGCGAATTGGCGGACTTCACACACCTTTGAGAATATTATGGGGAACTCTCAGGTGTGCAGGTTTCCTCACGATGTTTTCCTTCACTGTTAAAGCATGTGATATGAAGCTATTGCATAGCTTTTATCGCGGGCTTTGAGCGCGGCGGCCGAATCAAGAAATTCCGTAACGAAAATAAACCTAACACTTCCCACTCCGACCGGCACAGCGGTGCGGCGTTGAAAGCCGTGCATCGTCTAACGTCGTTTCAGTTCGGCAGACTTCGGCACGGTGTTTGTGTGCGTGCGACTATACGTATGCGTGTAGACTGTACGAAGCTCGCACGGATCGAGACGAGCTGCTCGAGTTTTTATGCAATATTTGTTTTGCATAATTTTTATTATGCAAAAAAAATACTGCATAAATATTATAATTGCATGAGTTGATAAAAAATGCTACGTAATAGCTTTACCGCGGCAGTTCCCGAGTGCCACACGTATTTTTAATTTCTTAAACGCACTTAACTTCGAAAAGTCAGAGGTGCGTACCCGGGATCGAACCTGCGACCCCCGAATAGGAGACCACAGTCGTAAGCACGAGGCTATCACTTGCTTATTTTTGAGTTACTATTATTCAATACCTCGATAAATATAATATTATAATCTAAATATATTAAATAGCACATGTTGCAATAGTGAAGAAAAACATCGCGAGGAAACCTGCACGTCTGAGAGTTCTCCACAATGTTCTCAATTTTTGTTTTTTAGCAATTAGTCTTATCCGAGCGTTTTGATATTTTGACAGATTTTCAATACAAAAACTGTCAGAACGCCCAATTTATCCTCGGTTAAACGTCACTCGACGTTGGTGAAATCGACACTTAGGGAAGGAAATACGTTCTTTTTGATATTAACTTCCAACTTTTTTTTATTAGGGAAAGTGTAATAGATATAGCATTTTAACGGGTCTATTTTATTTAAAAACTATTGCAGTATACAGCACATTTTTGGCGTGGCAGTAAAAGGTTAAACGTAACATAAATAGGTTAACTTGTAGCCCGTGGCTCTATGGCTCCCCACCTCCTTTCTTCGTAAGTAAAACCTAGAGAACATCTAAAAAAGAATCTAAAAGAGAGAGAACTAACGCGCTGTTCTCCAGCGGAGTCCGGAGATTTAATTTTAAACGCAATCCGTCGCATCGGCCGTATGAATTGTTGACCTAATTCAATTCTAAATTAAAAATTTCCGCACCCAAATATTTGACTTGAGAACTTTTGTTTCGCCTTCCACATGTTTACTTTTCAATTGATCTTAAATATTCATCTGGGCGCACATTAGATCTAACCGCCAAGATAGCAGCCGCTCACAAAGCAATAATATTATGTAGCAAGTTTATTGTAAACTAGCTGATGCCCGCGACTTTATCCGCGTGGATTTAGTTTTTGAAATCCCTCGGGAACTCTTTGATTTTCTGGAATAGAATAGAAATATTTTTTATTCAAATAAACTTTTTACAAGTGCTTTTGAATCGTCTGGCTCTACCACTGGTTCGGAATGCCCTTCCTGCCGAGAAGAACCAGCTAGAAACTCGGCGGTTGCTCTTTTCAAAAACAAATTTACATTACAGTAAATACTATGCTATATATGCAGTGTTTCCACAATGAGGGAAGTTCCAAAAATGCATACCGACTAACTTCTATCTTAAGATGGGCAAACATAAAGTAGCCCCATTCCCGCCGGTGGAACCCGTTCACGAGCTGGGAAGTAGCCTATGTCACTCTTCAGGTCCTCAACTATAACCGTGCAAAAATCACGTCGATCCGTAGCCCTGTTGCGGCGTGATTGAAGGACAAACCAACAAACCAACATACAAACATACTTTCGCATTTATAATATTAGTAAGGATTAGTAAGGATGACATGCAGGCGAAAGTGCTAATTCTACAGAATCGACGCAATGTCGCCTGTCTATCGGTCTTCTATCGGATATACTTTGGAGAGTGCGCTCAAGAACTTCACAACCTTGTGCCTCCTTTATCATTCTGAAACGAATCGCTAAAGTGTGGAACACCCTTCCAGCATCTGATTCCTGCCATGTATAATTTGAATACCTTCAAGGCACGAGTTAACAGGTATCTTCTAGGCAAGCGCAGTCAAACCTTTACCTAATCAGTTCTTTCCATCATTGATTGTCCATAAGCGTAAGCCAATAGCAGTGATAGCCTAGTGGTTAGGACTGTGGTCTACTATTCGGGGGGTCGCAGGTTCGATCCCGGGTACGCACCTCTGACTTTTCGGAGTCAAGTGCGTTTAAGCAATTAAATATCACTTGCTTCAACGGTGAAGGAAAACATCGCGAGGAAACCTGCACACATGAGAGTTCTTCATAATGTTCTTGCAGGTGTGTGAAGTCCGCAAATTCGCATTGGGACAGCGTGGTGGACTATGGCCTATAACCCTTCTCTGAGAGGAGAACTACGCTCAGTAGTGAGCCGTTGATACCAACAGTAGTGAGCCGTTGATGGGTTGCTAATGATGAAGCGTAAGCCAATAAAAAAGTCTCAAAGCCTAGGTTCGGGAACTTGGGACTTTTCAAAGCAATCTAACCACTAAGCCTCCACGACTCAAAGCACTTAACCCGAAAAGATAATCATGTATATGAACAAAAACGGCAATCTCACCGCGATCGAACATTTATCATAATAACAGTTTACCTCGACCCGGCTGTTTCACTTTCAGGATCCAAAACACTAACGGCGTAGTCTATTGTTGCTTAAACCTGTACTGTAGAGTGAAAACTAGAGTTGCTTGAATAAAGTCTTCGAACAGTGCGTGTTGCCAGTATAGAATAGAATAGAATAGAAATATTTTTTAAAAGTGATTTTGAATCGTCTGGCTCTACCACTGGTTCGGAATGCCCTTCCTGCCGAGAAGAACCAGGAAGAAACTCGGCGGTTGCTCTTTTCAAAACAAGTTTACAATACAATAGATACTATGCTATGTATGCAGTGTTTCCACAATGAGTATGGGCCTCATAAGAAGGCCCAGGTTCACTCAGCGGGCAATTGAGAGAGCTATGCTCGAGTATCCCTCCGAGATCAAATCAGAAATAAGAAGATACATAGGAGAAACAAAGTCACCAACATAGATAGATTCGCGAAACTGAAGTGGAAATAGTCGGGCACATAGTTCGAAGAGCTGATGGTCGTAGGGGTCCCACGGCACTCGAACCGAGAAGCGCAGTGTTGGTAGACCCCCCACTAGATGGACCGACTACATCAGACGAGTCGCAGGGAGGCGCTGGATGCAGGCGGCGCAAGACTGAGGCCTGTGGAAGTCCAGCAAGAGACCGGTTTATTGAGAAGCTAAAACAATGTAATTATATAAACTAGTGGTTCGCCCCGAACTGAGACCTCGCGGTAACGGTATCCCATGATTATTCATTCAATCGATACATGATAACCAAAACTGACATTATTATTATGCCCGTTTTCACCAAACATACCTAAATCATCCCCTAAGTAGGAGTCTCTTAACGTAGGTAGCTCCTAAATACAATCCTAAGTCCTAACATCCGTCCCAATATCCTTTTAGGTGTCCCGTACAGGATCGTGATAAATAAGTTGACAGAAAACATCAATCACCTAACTTATAGGTAGCCCGTAAAGGTTAGGGAACGTTAGTGAAAACATTGAATTATTATGTAGGTACTAACGAGTGAAACCGGGTTACGGGCATCTGTACAAATCGTCATCTATCGACGCGAATAGAAAATATACAATATTTAACTAAACTAAAAAATAATTTTAATTGAATAATATGGTACAAAAAAAATTACAATACAATTATTGTATTATAATAAGTAACTAAATAATAATGGTCGACGCAAAACTGTTTTTGGGATAGGTCGTTAGTCGTAACTCGTAGTTCCATGAGAATAGTTACTGACTGCGCCATCTATTAGCATTATTGTGAAGCTATGTTGATGCTATATGAATTACTGATGTACTTTAAAAATTAAATAATCTCGTTTCTTTATAATATTCATATAATTTTAGTATTTGTTGTTCAAGTACAGGATATAAGTGACCTAAAAACATAAAATCAGTTTGAAAATCCATAGCGGATTTTCCTAGAGAGCGTCTTCAAGCGAGCGTATAAAATCGCCACTTTGAAAGCCCCCCATTTCGTCAATTTTAAGGGAAAAATTAAAAAAAAAATATTTTTGTACTCAGTTCAAAATTATCTTTAAAATGATACGTAACAATTTTATGTAACGCGATATTTTTTTTTACTTCGCATTCGCTTCTATGAGAGCCCCCCTGAAATAAAGATTTTTATAACTTTTTAAGCCATTTTCGGCTGGAGGCCATCGGTTTACATATTATATCTAAATTTGAAGTAATTACGTTTAGTAATTCAAAAGTTATAAGGCTCTGACAGACGGACGGACGGACGGACGGACAAGTGCAAATCGCTCTAGTTAACTCAGAGACCTCGCTTCGCTCGGTCAATTATCATCATCATAATCACAATCGATAGATGTCCAGTGCTGGACTCAGGTGTGCCACAAGTCAAGGACTTGTGTCGCTTGTATCCAGCGGCTGCCTTCAAACCGCTTGAGATCGTTTGCCCACTTAGCGGGAGGTCTTGATAACAGAGTATCTTCAGGAGATGTTGACTCTTCAATGCACAATTGCAAAGGATCTTTGCATTTTTTATTATTTGTATCATGGAATTCCGCAAAGTACCTACTTTACGCCTGTTGCGAAACTTATTCTAAATAAAAAAAAATAGGTGAAGATTTTTTAATTAAGTTCCACTATTCAAAATGTAAACAGTGTAATGCATACTATAGTTATAACAGTAAGTATTCAAAATTCAAATAAACTTTCGAAATTGCTTGTAGGCAAAGCGAATATATCGTGAAAATTTTTCGCAGAACTTATTTGGCATGAAATACGGCGTATTGGTAACACGGATGACGTCACATGTAGTAATCTGTGCGCTGCAATTTCCTAAAGTGCTGTATTTCGCATTTAAATCATGTCATTTGAAGGCGTTAAGAGATGTCTCATACAAACGAAGTTTGCACGGGACGCGCGTGGAACGCAAGCGCGTGCATCAATCTTTTAGCATGTGTTGAAGTTGTATATTTTATATTATTTTGACGACCTCCCTGGCTCAGTGGTGAGCGCTTTTGACTTATAACTGGGAGGTCTAGGGTTCGATTCCCGGCGGGGTCAATTTGGGAATTTATAATTTCTGAATTTTCTCTGGTCTGGTCTGGTGGGAGGCTTTGGCCGTGGCTAGTTACCACCCTAGCGTCAAAGACGTGCCGCCAAGCGATTTAGCGTTCCGGCACGATGGCGTGTAGAAACCAATGAAGGGTATGGGTTGAATGTTCACTGCCATACCCCTTACAAGTTAGCCCGCTACCATCTTAGACTGCATCGTCACTTACCATCAGGTGAGATCGCAGTCAAGGACTAGCTTGCCAACGAATAAAAAAAAAACAAAAAAAAATTTATATAAAACTTCGCGGCTTCGTTCACATTCAGTTCAGTTATTCTAACCCCTATTTAACCGCCTGTCTGCTAAGTATGCTGGGTGTGAATTCTGAATAGAATAGAATAGATTAGAATAGAAATGTTTTTTACTCAAATAAACTTTTTAAGCTATTGCATAGCTTTTATCGCGGGCTTTGAACTAGGACAAACAGTTTGAGCGCGGCGACCGAATCAAGAAATTCCGTAACGAAAATAAACCTAACACCGTCGTTCAGTAAGCGTTCAACATTATAAAGGTTCTCAAGTAGCTCTATTTGGCGCAGTGAGCGAGCGGCCGCTTTCGAGCGCCGATGTCGCAGGTTCGAATCTCACTCGCGAAGTAGTGACAGTTCGCTTTTCTTGTTTGTTTGTTTTTTAATTATTTTTTTGCATAATTTTTAATATGCAAAAAAAATATTGCATAAATATTATAATTGCATAAGTTGATAAAAAATGCTATGAAATAGCTTTACCGCGGCAGTCCCCGAGTGCCACTTAATTTTTTACAAGTGCTTTTGTATCGTCGTCTACCACTGGTTCAGAATGTCGTTCCTGCCGAGAAGAACCAGCAAGAAACTCGGCAGTTGCTCTTTTCAAAATACTTTTACAATAATATAATAGATATTATGCTATGTATGCAGTGTTTCTGAACTGCGATATGAGAGCAAGAACCAGGGTCACAGACATATTGACACGAATTGACCAGCAGAAGTGGAGATGGACTGGTCACATGTTAAGAGCTGGTGACACCTTGGTACCCCAGAGATAGCAAAAGGAAAAAGGGTGCCAAGCTAGATGCTGGGAGGATGAGCTACGACTAACTCTGGGTCCACATTGGACCAGGGTGGCCCTAGACAGACGACTGTGGAGAGAGTTGGAGGAGGCCCATGCCAACAGGCACTCCATTTTAAGGGACATTTTATAAAAAAAAAGAATATTCTTAAACAAAAATTTACTTTTTATTTTATTTCAATACGAAAACTTACGGCTAATTAAAAAAAAAGAAAGTAAATAGATAAGAACAGAAGAAAATTATAACTAATTACAAGTTGTCTCAGATAGAATAATTTAATACATAATGAAGGAGATTCTATTATATCTTAATTATGTAATAATTAAGGTATCAAATTCACAAAATGTTCTAAAATGGAATAAAGGCTTTATTATTATTATTATTTTACACCCTTAGAGGTTTAACAGGCTAAGTTTTGCGCAGTTTTTCTGAAAGACTATCGAATACACTGCAAATATGCAAATGAGTGATAGCCTAGTAGTTAGGACTGCGGTCTCCTAATTGGAAGCCGCAGGTTCGATCCCGGGCACGCACCTCTGAGTTTGTGGAGTAATGTGCGTTTAAGCAATTATACTTCACATGCTTCAAAGGTGAAGGAAAACATCGTGAGGAAACCTGCATGCCTGAGAGTTCTCTATAATGTTGTGGTGTGTGTGAAGTCTACCAATTCGCATTGGGCTAGCGTGGTGGACTAGGTATGACCTATAACCCTTCTCTGAGAGACCTGCGCTCAGTAGTGAGACGTTAGGGTTGCTCTTGATAATGATGATGACACTGCAAATAAACAGTACCGCAATGAAAACATTTTCATTTTTATAATAACTTTTTCTTATTTTGTCGGCATTTAAAATAAACGCATATTGAGCTTATCTTATTCGCTTAAATTTTAACTATTCATTTACATAAAAATTCGATTCCGCGTGACGGTGGTTTTAGAGTGAGATCTACCTATAGATGGCACTCACTCAGCTCAAACTCAAGCCTAAGTTAAACGAGACAGATTTATGTCAGGACACATTTGTGTCTCTTTTTAACTCTATCTTGAGTCTTGAGCAGAGCCAGAGTACGATCTATAGATCTCAGCCTCAGTGTTCCGGCTCCTGGACCACAATAACTGTGTCATCATCATCATCATCATCATTATCAACCCATCATCGACTCACTACTGAGCGAGGTCTCTCAGATAAGGGTTATAGGCCATAGTCCACCACGCTGCGCTGGCCCAATGCGAATTGGCGGACTTCACACACCATTGAGAACATTATGGAAAACTCTCAAGTGTGTAACTGTGTAGTGGGACCAAAACCATTTTGACCCTTTCATAGATAAATTAAAGACAGATATTTTTCAATGTCGGTGAAAAATTATTTTGTGTATAATGTGTAGACAATATAGCTTCGGCTCACGGTTAGTGTTTTGGCTTGCAGCTACAATCTATTTCATAACTAGTATTAGTCCATCTGATTATGATTTATCGATAGCATTTATCGATGTCCGTATAGTAGTTATTGGTTAATGGAAAGATGAAATAGCTTAGTAGTTAAGACATCGGCATTCTTCGGCAATCTGGGATTCGATACCTGTCATTTCCGTAAAATATGGAACCACCTGGGGAGTATACCCTTTCAAACAAAACTGAATTTTCCAAATCGGTTCAGGCGTCTTCGAGTAATCGGTGGACATACATAAAAAAAAAAGATTCCGACGAATTGATAACCTCATCCTGTTTTGAAGTCGGTTAAAAAGAGCAACCGTCGAGTTTCTTGCTGGTTCTTCTCGGTAGGAAAGGCATTCCTAACCAGTGTTAGATTCATTCGACGATTCGAAATCACTTGTAAAAGTTAAATATCTGGGTGACCGAGCTTTGCTCAACTATTTTTTTTATTAAATCGCGTTTTTTGGAAATTATATATTTAAAAAAATAATAATAATCATAGGGGAAAATAATGTAATCGTTAGGACTCGAACCGGGGTCTTCTGGTTTCGGGACCGCACGATTTCCCGAGCTATCGGAAATTTATAAATGATGGCGAAAACCTTCGTGTAAGGGGTTTTTCATTGCCTGAAAACACGGACAAAACGACCTTTTCTAAAAATGAAACCTAGCTAGATCGATTTATCGCCCCCGAAACCCCCTGAAATGCATACTAAATTTCGATATACTTACTAAATATGATATTATCGTAATAATTATATTGAATATATATTTTATTTTTTTGTTTGTATGTTTGAGGTTTGTCTGTTTAAGGCTGACCTTGTACCAAACAGCTTAAACTATTTGTATTGATTCACTTTTCGACAGATCGTCTTAGAAGTCCCAATACCTCCTATATGACATTTTTGTGAAATTTACTCTTTAAAGTTTACTTCGCATTTTTCAGAAGGTGCTTCCGAAGTACACTTTAATCATAACAGCATTTATCAAATTCAAGATTTTAACAATTTCAGTATTTATTTGTCAAGTTTAAAGTTAATAGATTTAGCGAGTAGCAAGTGGACATGAAGATTTTAGAATTTAAGCTGACGTACCTAATGGACCGGACGCACTTGGGTCGATGTCTCCAATATTCGAATCACTGGAGCTGCGAGCATATAATGGCCCATGAAGCAGAATGTATGTGGCCACATCGTTGCTTAGATTTCGTGTCGAATCGACGTAGGCTGCTACGAAATTTACTTGCGGGAGTATTGTACCAAGTGTTGTTAAGAACTTCAACCTAATTGTGGAAATATTATACTTTATTCTAACAAAGTTGCATAGGTTAAATCGGCTTGGCATCCAGCTGCCCACAAAATAGTATAAAAAACTTATCACAATGTAATAGCTACATAATAATATTGTATAATGATTATTTTAAAAAGAGCAACTGCTGAGTTTCTTGCCGGCTCTTCTCAGCAGAATCCGCTTTCCAAACCGGTGATAGAGTCATGATGTGTCATAAGAGCCACAGGTTGGCCTACGTGAAATAAATAATTTTGAATTTTTAATTTTTTTGAATTTTTGAGGAGTAAAATAGATGCATCGTCTAAGATAATGCGGATAATGAGCGATTTGGAAAGCAATAAATAAATGATGATGATGATGAGTAGCCGCCACAGAAGAACAATAGAATCAAAGAAAATTAAATGAAAATCATTTTTCAAAAACGTCGTTTTATCCATGTTTTCAGGAAATCAAAAGCCCCTACAATATCATTAGAATACGAAGGTAAATTTCGCCATCATCTATAAAGCTCCAATAGCTCAGTGAAGAAATCCCGAAGTCCCGAAACCAGAAGACCCCGGTTCGAGTTCAGACGATTATTTTTTCCCCTATGAATTTTATTATAATTTTTTTTCTAAATATATAATTTCCAATAAACACGATTTACCAAAAAATCGGCCAAGTGCGAGTCGGGCCTCGCTCTTTTAGGGTTCCGTTAAAAAAAATTAAATAAAAATATTTCCATGTACCCATGGAAATATTTTAATTTAATTATTTTAATTTAATTTAATTTTTATTATTTGTTGTTATAGCGGCAATAGAAATACATAATATGTGAAACTTTGACAGACGGACAAGCCCGCTGACAGACGGACGGACGGACGGACGGACGGACGGACGGACAGCGTAGGCTTAGTAATAGGGTCCCGTTGGTACCCTTTGGGTACGGAACCCTAAAAAACGAGCTATTCTCGGTCACCCAGGTACTAAGCTATATCACCGCTTCACATCGCGGATTAATACAATACTAGCTTCAAAAAAAGAAAGAAAGATTTACTAGATTTTGCCCGCATGAGGTTTTTAAAAATTTCCAAGGAACTCTTTTTTTTTAGGGATAGAAAAATTCCCTCAACCCTACAACCGTTGAGTTATCGAGACTCTCTTTTCAACACATTGAACACGAATATTTAAAGTGAGACTTGAGAGTTTGTATATTTATTATTGTCAGTAAAATCGTCGAAATATATAACGAAAATAATGATATAATAATATATCTTTTCACGCGTTAAGAAGGTAATATTATTTTACTGGAGGGAAGTGTGTAATATATTATAATATATCAGTTATATCTACGCCATAACAACGTAAACGCCGCGATATAACGTATAAATATTTACGTTTCAAAGCCATGTCAATACGCACGTATCTATCGTATACAAATATTTAAAATAACATATTTTTGTATTTTTATATTTGTATTTTTAAATATCCTAATGGGTTACAAAATAGTTTATTAGAATATACAAAATCAAACAGTAAAAGTTATATTATAATATATAAAAAAAATATCAAAAGAAACGTCCTCTTTGGTACATCATAACATCAGAAATGACATACATCGGGACCTGGAAATTGAATTCGTCGACAAAATTATACCAAAATTTTCCGAAGCCCGCGATAAACGGCTTCACCACCAGCTTAACGTTGAAGCAATCCAGCTGCTTGACGTAACGGAGCTAGTGAGACGATTAAAACGAACAAATCCTTTTGAGTTGGTGTACAATAAATAGTGATAGTGTAGAGGAAGAGCTGCCTGAAAGAACGAACACATGAACAAAGCGTCTCTAAGGACTACTATCAAGAAAGACTCAGATGTGTTATTGGACAATCTTTTGTAGATATAATATGAGATAGTCATACTTAAACTTAATATTATAAACGCAAAAATGTGTTTGTTGGTTTGCTCTTCAACCACGCTACAGAGCTACGTAACGAAGTGATCTTTTGAATGGGTATAGTTGAGGACCTGCAGAGACTTACAACATGGCTTATAAACCGTGTTGTAAGTCTCTCCAGGTCTCGACCCCACATAGCGTGGGAAAAGGAGGGTGAAATGATGATGAGTTGAGGATCTGGAGAGTGACATAGGCTACTTTTTATCCCGGAATATCAAAGAGTTCTCGAGGGATTTAAAAAAACTAAATCCTTGCGGACGAAGTCGCGGGCATCAGCTAGTAAAAAATAAATGCGAAAGTGTGTTTGTTGGTTTGTCCTTCAATCACGCCGCAACAGACCTACGGATCTAAGTGATTTATTGCATGAGTATAGTTGAGGACCTGGAGAGTGACATAGGCTACTTTTTATCCCGGAATATCAAAGAGTTCCCGAGAAATTTAAAACTAAATCCAAGTGGACGAAGTTGCGGGCATCAGCTAGTAATTTATAAGCTTAGATTAAATTAAAATTACTCATTAGCCAACTAAGTTAGTAGCCAGTATCAAAAAAAAGTAACGTCAAAAGTTTTGAGTTGGACGAGGCAATGTGCCCGGAACTCTGGTTGAATATCCTTACTAATATTATCGAGGCGAATGTGTGTTGGTTTTTGGTTTGTCCTTCAATCACGCATTAACGGAGTAATGGGTTGACGTGATTTCTTGCATGAGTATAGAAGACTTGGAGAGTGACACAGGCTCCTTTTAAATCCTCCAAAAACAGAGGCTACTTCCCGCGGGATTCTCACGTGCAAAAGTTAGTGTTTTCATAATAATTTACTCAACAATTGTCAAGACACTCGTATGTTTAAATGAAAATATTATGACGTGTGGGGGATGGAATAAATAATTCATGTGAACTAATATTATGACGTCAGAGAAAACGTGCGTCATTACTGATTCAGTACTTGGAAAATTTGGAGAAAATTCATGGTTTCATTATTCTTACTTCACTGAGCTTTATGAAATGAATCTTTTGTTGATATATTAGATGTATCTACGGAATCTCTTAATTTTCAAGGTGACTTGTCTGTCGATATTCTACAAGATATAATTTCGGAAAGTAGTATATATACTCAAGAACTATATATTCACTCAATGAGCAATGAAAGAGTATAAAATAACTGTGATTATGGAAAATAAACAACCCCAAGCGACTGGTCTAATAATTTTTTATTAAATTTCGCAGTTTAATGATCAAAGATTGTACTAAAAACAAGAGATCTAAACTAGCGGCACGCTATGATGGCCGGTTTGACACATTACAATAGTGATGTGGAATGTCAATTTATTCTCGAACAAAAAACAATTAAGTTTTGTTTTTGTACCTGATTAAATAGGTTTAATAAAACAAAAATGTATATGTTTATTTAATTTATTTGAACGAACTGAATATTTGAATGAAAATGAATATACATACTTTATATGCACACAAGAAACATATGAATACAAAAGATACCAAAAAAGGTGCCACAAAAGGCCATAATTAATCAGATTCGTCCATACTACTATTTTCACTGTCGTCACTGCTATCATCACCTACATTAATAATTATATGTTCGTTTTCTATAATATTATCTATTTTCACATCTCTTTCATAATCTTCCCTTATTAATTTAACAGTTCTATTCACAACCTTTTCCCAGTCTCCTTTAGTCACATGTTCACAAGCTTCTTCTAATAATTTTAGCATTTTTTTTGTGGTAAATGGGGGTTCTGTATTGTGTCTTGCAGCATATCCCTTAATTTGAGCCCACACCAACTCAATCGCATTATACTCACAATGGTAAGGCGGTAACCGTATAACTCTGTGCCCATGTTCTAATGCTATTTCGTCAATGACGTATCGGATCTTGGTTGGTTTGTTTTCTTTTAAAAGACGTACTAATTCCGCTTTTAACATATTCATGTTTGCATCTACGCCATTTTTACGAAGCCATGCGACGATATCAGCTTTCTTTTGGGATTGGGCAGGTGGCTTGTCAATTTGCATCGAGTGGTATGGGGCGTTGTCCATAATTATAATAGATGGTTCAGGGAGGCTACACAACATTGAGGTAAACCATTCAGTAAACTTTTCTCCATTCATGTCTTCATGATAGTCTCCAGTGGTTTTTGACGCAAAAGCCATGAGAGAACCTTCGACAAACCCGTTGATGGTTCCGGCGTGACAAATTATAAGTCGCGATCCTTTTCCTACAGGAACTTTGGAAGTAGATGCTGCTGTGTCATCGTTCCAAGAACGGCCTACAGTATGGTTAGCATTAAGCCATGTTTCATCCAAGAACACAACATTTTGCCAATTTTTGATTTCTTTCACTTGCCGTAAAAAAGTATACCTTGCCATCGCTATATCAAATCTTTCCATCAATATTTTGCGTTTGTTACATTTTTTGTATCGAAATCCAATGGTCTTCAAAATCTTCGTTAAAGAACTTTCCCCACCGAAGAATAATCCAGCTTCCTTCAGTGAATGCACCAACTTTTTTCTTGTTGGATACTCCTTCTGTAAATAGTAGCCGTAAACATGTCTTCGGATAGCATCGGCATCAAAGCTATCGATGCCTACGACTGGTTTTGCTCGTTTTCTCTTTTTTTGGTGTGTGAAGTTTATTTTCTTCTGTGCCAGTCTCGCCATATTTTTTTTTAGGTATCCGTCTAACAGTTCGTTGTCCAATATTAAGCGCATCAGCTACGCGTTCAACCACTGACGTTATAGGTAAAATTGGCCCTCCATTTTGAGCTTCACGATCGAAATAGTTACGAAGGCGTATTACGAACTCACGTGTCTGACTATTTAGAACAGTTCTCTGCGTACGTTCGGTCATATCGACGAAATCCACAACAAAGGGCTTGAACAGAGTCCAAATTAACGAGCAAGGGTCAACAGTAATGCAGTATCAATATTTGAAATCCAAAGCCAGGTCAAAACTATATCACAATCGCATTGCACTGACAGTTTATACTTTTCGAAGCAACGTCAATTCGAAACTGCTTTGTTTTGCATTGAGCATTGACGCGAGTTTGCCGGAGGTAGTAGTTGTGCTAGCCAGCGATCCTATGTGACGATCGTATTAGATTCCATTTTTAAAAATTTTCAATTTAGAAAACCAAATGCCGAGTTGTGGTATATATCATATAAAAATAAAAATTTTACCTTTTGTATGAAACAGCTGATATTTTTTTGCGATTTCAGAGGTTTATGTCCACATAGTGAAAATTGTTCATATTCACAAGTACATTCACCCCTTAAATGGTGCAAACTGATTTTTCTACACTTGTATACATTTTAGAAATCAATTTAATAAATAAATTTTGAGTCCTAAACCTAAAACTACATTCGATAAAATTTATGAATCTCTGCACATCACTATCGTCAATAAAGTAATACAATTATTTCCTTCAAAGTCGTTATCAATTAATACGGAACTTCATGAGCGGACAAACGTCAAACCGGCCATCATAGCGTGCCGCTAGTGTAAAACATACAACTTATCTTTACTTATTCTTAGTGTCAATTTCACCTTTTCCAAGTAACTTTTAAACGATGAATAGTTTTGACGTTTTGACATTTTATGTACTTTTTGGCAACCTGTCAGTGCGTCATATTTACTCTTCGGATAGTTACTCGGGGATGGTGAAAAACAAAAGTTTTAAATAAAATGTTTGTCTGTATATCCGGGCCAATCTTTGAAATGGCTGAACCAATTTTAACGGTACTTTCACAGACAGATAATTCAATTCAATTCAATATCTTTATTTTTCGGTTTAGGCTTGCGTAAGCTCTTACGAATGTCATTTACAATGTATAAGATAACAATGTAATGTATAAGATAATAATAATTGTATAAGAAGTGACCAACTCTGCTTTATTTGAGCGCCTTTCAATGCGCTTCTGTTTTTAAACAACTTACAAAAAGGAGGAGGTTATCAATTAGTCGGATTTTTTTTTAATGTTGTATGTTCACCGATTACTCGAAGACGCTTGAACCGATTTGGAAATTTATTTTTTTGTTTCAAAGGGTATACTTTCCAGGTGGTCCCATTGAAACTTTATCAAAATCGGTCGAGCGGTTTTTAAAATGTCAACAATAAATTATATACTTTGTAGTGGCACGGGCGTTTGAAGTCGGTTTTTTAAAAAAGAATATTTTTCTGCGTATACCTACAGATTTATAAATGGTTTGTGTTTTTTTTCATATGTGCTAGATGGTCCCAGTTTACTGGTTCTGAATCGGCAATCCTTATTCTACAGGTCAGATGCTGCCCATCTAAACTGTGGGAATTTAGGAACTGTCGATTGTGCAGATATAATGTACCAAATCGGTGTAGTCTTTGACATTGAACTGCGGTTCTCACTCCCATCTCAACAATTCTGATGGTAAAATGTTAAAAATAAGAAAAAGAACAAGCCCGCGCTGAACAGCCAGGCTGGTTCTTTCGCTAGAAATGAGCCAGCCCCTATGTTACCAGTTGAGGCGATTAACCCTGGTGCAATATCTCGTAAAAAAATTTTTGACTGGCTCCAGGGTCTTTAAGCTTCTCGTCCAGGAAAATAAAACTGAGGAAAAGAAATTTCCACGGCATTTTTAAAACATCAACCCCGCTTACTAAGTAGCGACCTACGCAGGGCTACGTCTAGTTTTGGAATATTTTTGTAGCAACTCGTTCTTTATTAAAGAGTCAACGAAAAATATGTAATCATTCATGTAGGCAACCGCGAATGTTTTTTGAAAATAAATTTTTAGAACACAGGCGTTTTCTCAAAAAAAGAAAATTTATAGGCCGATATAATTCGACCAAAATAACATCTGCACCAAAATATGACTCTAACATCGTATTTAACCACGCGTGTAAGAAAATTCGTACAAAAATAGCTTACTTGCAAAATTGTGTTCCGTTATGCACAAACCACTAAACACACATCAAAAACACTCCATCGTAATTAGCACTGTCACACACGTGAAAACCGCCAATTCTTTTTGTATATTTTTGGTTTTATTATTTCGAATTAGACAATCGTAATGTTCGTTTCGCACGCACGGCCGCGCGTCCGATCGACAGGACGGTTAAACCGATACTAAAGCTCGAAAGCTTCTGCCAGGGTTGTTGTGTGGGTGTGTGCGTGTATAGGGGTTGTTTTGCCGTAGTGTGCGTGCTCTTTAGGTCAACGGAATTCGGTAAAGACAGGCTTCAAGCACATGCCCTACATTCGGGCTGCTTTTTAAAAGTTCACTACTTTTTTAAGTTTGTTAAGAGATTCTTTCATTACTTACAGAAAAATATGCTACGTATGTATTGGCTTACACATGTATTTTCAAGTTATGTGTAAGTAGCTGTCGTACTATGTATAGTAGAAAATTAGTCAAGTGGATCAGTACACGGCTTTTTTGGTGTACTAACTTACTCGCTACTCGACTAAACTAGTGGTTCGCCCCGAACTGAGACCTCGCGGTAACGGTATCCCATGATTATTCATTCAATCGATACATGATAACCAAAACTGACATTATTATTATGCCCGTTTTCACCAAACATACCTAAATCATCCCCTAAGTAGGAGTCTCTTAACGTAGGTAGCTCCTAAATACAATCCTAAGTCCTAACATCCGTCCCAATATCCTTTTAGGTGTCCCGTACAGGATCGTGATAAATAAGTTGACAGAAAACATCAATCACCTAACTTATAGGTAGCCCGTAAAGGTTAGGGAACGTTAGTGAAAACATTGAATTATTTATCAAACATTGAATTATTTATTTATTATGTAGGTACTAACGAGTGAAACCGGGTTACGGGCATCTGTACAAATCGTCATCTATCGACTCGAATAGAAAATATACAATATTTAACTAAAATTTAACTAAAAAATAATTTTAATTGAATAATATGGTACAAAAAAAATTACAATACAATTATTGTATTATAATAAGTAACTAAATAATAATGGTCGACGCAAAACTGTTTTTGGGATAGGTCGTAGTCGTAACTCGTAGTTCCATGGGAATAGTTACTGACTGCGCCATCTATTAGCATTATTGTGAAGCTATGTTGATGCTATATGAATTACTGATGCCCATTAAAAATTAAATAATCTCGTTTCTTTATAATATTCATATAATTTTAGTATTTGTTGTTCAAGTACAGGATATAAGTGACCTAAAAACATAAAATCAGTTTGAAAATCCATAGCGGATTTTCCTAGAGAGCGTCTTCAAGCGAGCGTATAAAATCGCAACTTTGAAAGCCCCCCATTTCGTCAATTTTAAGGGAAAAATTAAAAAAAAAATATTTTTGTACTCAGTTCAAAATTATCTTTAAAATGATACGTAACAATTTTATGTAACGCGATATTTTTTTTTTTACTTCGCATTCGCTTCTATGAGAGCCCCCTGAAATAAAGATTTTTATAACTTTTTAAGCCATTTTCGGCTGGAGGCCATCGGTTTACATATTATATCTAAATTTGAAGTAATTACGTTCAGTAATTCAAAAGTTATAAGGCTCTGACAGACGGACGGACGGACGGACGGACAAGTGCAAATCGCTCTAGTTAACTCAAAGACCTTCGCTTCGCTCGGTCGAATACTAATGTAGTCCGAACTAGCCTTAAGGCTTTAAGATGCGTGAAATAACCTTGAGAAACGGAGCCAACCTAGACTTATTTCAACGTCACCGCCATCTAGAGGCTACGCTCGGTACTTGCTCGAGAACTCAGCAAGTACATGAGAGTACCTCGAAATATATCGACGATAAAATAAACGTGCAGAGGGAACAGTGTTTTATGTTATCCTACCTAGTATGTTTGGGCCTCACTGAGATTGAAAGAGTCTCCATTGCTTTAGCTTCACCTAGTAGGCGCAATGTACCATAACGAGCTTGCAAGTAGTTTATAAGTTCGAGGTAATTAATTCTTTTTGCTGTTATTCTTACCTTAATTATTTTTAATAGGTCTTTTAAAATCATTGTATTCTTTGATAGTTTTTAGGGTTTCGTACCCAAAAGGTGCCAACCCTGTTTTATCAAAAATATTTATTTAGGTAATAAACAAAAAATCGGCCAAGTGCGAGTCAGGCCTCGCTCTTTTAGGGTTCCGTACATAATATGACCAAATCACTTTTTTAAAACTAGATACACATTTAGATAACTTAGTTCTGAGTTAGTATTAAATTAGGAAGCAGTGTTAGCCTAGTGGTTAGGACTGTGGTCTCCTATTCGGGGGGGTCGCAGGTTCGATCCCGGGTACGCACCTCTGACTTTTCGGAGTCAAGTGCGTTTAAGCAATTAACTATCACTTGCTTCAACGGTGAAGGAAAACATCGTGAGGAAACCTGCACATCTGAGAGTTCTTCATAATGTTCTCGAAGGTGTGTGAAGTCCACCAATTCGCATTGGGCCGGCGTGGTAGACTATGGCCTATAACCCTTCTCTGAGAGGAGACCTGCGCTCAGTAGTGAGCCGTTGATGGGTTGCTAATGATGAAATGATGATGATGATGATTAAATTAGGATATGGGAAAAGAATGCTCGTTTGTTTTGGTCACAACTTTGAAGGCCCCATGCATGGGCCCCATTTTTGAAGCTTTTCCATGCATGGGAGCCCCCTTTATTTTTTAATTTAATTTTATTTTTATTATTTGTTGTTATAGCGGAAATAAAAATACACACTGTGAAAATTTCAACTATGTATTACTGTTTACGAGATATTATAGTCCAGTAAAAAGTTAAATGAAACCATGATCTGACCAGTTTTGGCGCAATGAGTAAAAATGTGTTCATTAATACTTAAATAAAGATATTATGAAAGAAATTTTGATTTAAATTTAGGGGAAAGGGATGAAAAAAATAAAAAAGGGGTTGAAAAATACCTTTTTTTTAAATAACTTAATAACGGTAGGAAATAGAAAAAAAAGTTTCAAGTAAAAGTTGTAGAGAAAAAAATTCTACACAAAAAAGTTCCTTTTCATTTTTTTGTTATCTGCTTTAGTTTAGCTGCAAAAAATAAAAATTAAATTTGCTTTGTAATTAATTATAAAGATGTATAAAGGCGGGAAACATAGTGCCTATCTCAATTAATTAAGTTTTGAATAACGGTAGTACAGTCAAATTAATAAGGTATTTTTTCGAAATAGAAGATACTTCCGAACATTATCCAACAGTTTTCAAAATCGGTCATCGTAGCTATTAAAACTCTAACCTGCGTGATGTCAGATTTCAGATTGAAACTTTTTCGCTTTCTATATTAAAAAGTTAGACTTTAGACTGTTTGACTTTAATTTGTTTTTAACCAATTTTTAAAAAAGAGGAGGTTCTCAATTCGCTCGCTGAGTCTTCTATTGCAAACTTCAAAAATCTAGATACTCTGATACAAAAATATAGGCCAATTATTTATACCTTTCATCCCATTGTTTATGACAATGGAGATTGGGAAATAATTTGTTAGTTAACAATTGAATAACATTTTGAAAAATGGTGGTTAAACTTTTGTTTCTCCAGGGCTCGATTCTTTCAAGTGTTAAGAAGATACTAGAAGTTTTTCAAATTTTTAAAATCACATCTTATGTTATAAAAAAAATATTTTTATTGCTGAACTCTCTTTAGCGGGGGCGCGCGCATGCTGTAACAGCCGCGCGGAGCCCTATTTTCAACGTCAAATTAAAATTATAAATAATGGAGATAGAATCCCGGGACTTGGGACTTTTTTATTGGAAATTTCCTCCTCTTAACGAGCTTTTTTCAAAATTGCTTAAATGTCAATATTTTTCGAGTTATTAACAAAAAATCGGCCAAGTGCGAGTCGGGCCTCGCTCTTTTAGGGTTCCGTTAAAAAAATTAAATTAAAATATTTTCATGTACCCATGGAAACATTTTAATTTAATTTTTTTAATTTAATTTAATTTTTATTATTTGTTGTTATAGCGGCAATAGAAATACATAATATGTGAAAATTTCATCTGTTTATCTATTAAGGTTTACGAGATACAGCCCGCTGACAGACGGACGGACGGACGGACGGACGGACGGACGGACGGACGGACGGACAGCGTAGGCTTAGTAATAGGGTCCCGTTGGTACCCTTTGGGTACGGAACCCTAAAAACGAAATATCATTTTTTTTTATTTTTTTTATTATAACATATTTTTTATTATGACATTTTGACTTTATACAGTATACTACATTAAACCAATTTTTTATTAAATCATTTTTTTTCATCTTATTTTGTTAATAACAATTGCAATTTTTTACCTGCACCAAAATCCTTCAAAAACATTTTTCTAGAGGTGATTCCGACTCGAATGAGCCATCGCTCATATTTTTAGGACCTTTATCTCTATTTTTCACGTTTTTGAACTTGTTGACTAGACTAATACGTAGGTATGTATTTACGAATTCAAATAAATATTGACGAATTTCAAAACATAACATTGACATAACATTTGACGACCTCCCTGGCTCAGTGGTGAGCTGTGTTGTCTTATAACTGGGAGGTCTCGGGTTCGATTCCCGGCGGGGTCAATTTTGGAATTTATAATTTCTGAATTGTCTCTGGTCTGGTCTGGCGGGAGGCTTTGGCCGTGGCTAGTTACCACCCTACTGTCAAAGACGTGCCGCCAAGCGATTTAGCGTTCCGGCACGATGGCGTGTAGAAACCAATTAGGGGTATGGGTTGAATATTCACTGCCATACCCCTTCGAAGTTAGCCCGCTACCATCTTAGACTGCATCGTCACTTACCATCAGGTGAGATCGCAGTCAAGGACTAGCTTGTCATCGAATAAAAAAAACACTTCGGCGATGAAACTTGACAACATAATAGTGCTGTCAATAAAGAGAAATAGTTCAGTTTCTACACTTTTTTGCCAAGTTGTACGAAATTAAAAATCACATCAGTGTGAATTTGCAGTACGCATGAGGCGTAATATAAAATAAAGAGAACAATTAGTTCAGTTTCTACACTTTTTTGCCAAGTTGTACGAAATTAAAAATCACATCAGTGTGAATTTGCAGTACGCAGGAGGCGTAATATAAAATAAAGAGAACAATTAGTTCAGTTTCTACACTTTTTTGCCAAGTTGTACGAAATTAAAAATTACAGCAGTGTGAATTTGCAGTACGCATGAGGCGTAATATAAAATTCGATCCGTAGTCAACCCAAGTCAGTTGACTTGGGTTGACTACGGATAGAAAAATACCTGAAAAATACGGAGGTATGACAAAATACGAATTTCATACCATATCAAAATACTTAAGTATATGAGACGTGTCCATGCTTAAAACTAAGTATACAAAAGTCATGCGTTTCATCAAACTATTGTCAGGTTTTGTGCTGTGCAACTCAATCATATTTTTGTATCAGAGTATCTAGATTTTTGAAGTTTGCAATAGAAGACTCAGCGAGCGAGCCCCACACAAATGAAGTTTGATTCTTATTTGATTATGTTATCGAATTCTGTTTGTAACTCTGGAAACTAGTATGTTTGTAGTTTTATTTGTAAAGTATAATAAATGGCCAATTGCGTGTCGGGCCACGCGCAGTGTAGGGTTCCGTAGTTGCCAGTCACAATATTATGCGTATAATTTTAGGCCTATATTGTACACACTTCTAAGTAGAAGTGTGTAAAATATAGGCCTAAAATTAGGCCGATCACTGCCGCTATAATCTATACTAAAAAATACTTTTTAAAAAACCGACTTCAGACGCCCGCGCCACTACAAAGTATATAATTTATTGTTGTTATTGTAAAAAGCGCTCGACCGATTTCGATAAAATTTAAATGGGACCACCTGGGAAGTATACCCTTTGAAACAAAAAAAAGAATTTTGCAAATCGGTTCAGGTGTCTTCGAGTAATCGGTGAACATACACAAAAAAAAGGATTCCGACGAATTGAGAACCTCCTCCTTTTTTTAAATTGGTTAAAAACAAATTAAAGTCAAACAGTCTAAAGTCTAACTTGTTAATATAGAAAGCGAAAAAGTTTCAATCTGAAATCTGATATCACGCAGGTTAGAGTTTTAATAGCTACGATGACCGATTTTGAAAACTGTTGGATGATGTTCGGAAGTATCTTCTATTTCAAAAAAATCGGCCAAGTGCGAGTCGGGCCTCGCTCTTTTAGGGTTCCGTTAAAAAAAAATACATAAAAATATTTCCATGTACCCATGGAAATATTTTATTTAATTTTTTTAATTTAATTTAATTTTTATTATTTGTTGTTGTAGCGGCAATAGAAATACACAATCTGTGAAAATTTCAACTGTCTACCTATTACGGTTACCGAGATACAGCCCGCTGACAGACGGACGGACGGAAGGACGGACGGACGGAAGGACGGACGGACGGAAGGACGGACGGACAGCGTAGGCTTAGTAATAGGGTCCCGTTGGTACTCTTTGGGTACGGAACCCTAAAAATACCTTATTAATTTGACTGTACTACCGTTATTCAAAGCTTAATTAATTGATAGGATAGGCACTATGTTTCCCGCCTTTATACATCTTTATAATTAATTACAATGCAAATTTAATTTTTATTTTTTGCAGCTAAACTAAAGCAGATAGCAAAAAAAAATCGGCCAAGTGCGAGTCGGGCCTCGCTCTTTTAGGGTTCCGTTAAAAAAAAATTAAATAAAAATATTTCCATGTACCCATGGAAATATTTTAATTTAATTTTTTAATTTAATTTAATTTTTATTATTTGCTGTTATAGCGGCAATAGAAATACATAATATGTGAAAATTTCATCTGTCTATCTATTACGGTTTACGAGATACAGCCCGCTAACAGACGGACGGACGGACGGACGGACGGACGGACGGACGGACGGACGGACGGACGGATGGACGGACGGACAGCGTAGGCTTAGTAATAGGGTCCCGTTCGTACCCTTTGGGTACGGAACCCTAAAAATGAAGTGGAACTTTTTTGTGTAAAATTTTTTTCTCTACTACTTTTACTTGAAACTGTTTTTTCTTTTTCCTACCGTTATTAAGTTATTTAAAAAAAAGGCATTTTTCAACCCTTTTTTTATTTTTTTCATCCCTTTCCCCTAAATTTAAATCAAAATTTCTTTTATAATATCATTATTTAAGTATTAATGAACACATTTGTACTCATTGCGCCAAAGCTGGTCAGATCATGGTTTCATTTAACTTTTTACTGGACTAAATAGCACAATTTTATTTATTTACCTTATTTAAGGTTAGTGCCAATTAAGATAGACCTCTAAATTGTATGAGCGCCCATACAACTCGGAGGACTATCTTAATTGGCTTCTATTATTTATGTATGGGGACACCCTTTAAAATTCAACTTTTTTATTTTTTGTAATTTTTCCTTTATTTGTGCTGGTAGACCTTGCATTTTGTCAAATTTTGTGATTCTAGGTCAACGAGAACTACCATATAGGTTTTCGACCCAAAACCTATAGAGTAGGTACTTCCGGTTGACCAAGAATTGTCAATTTTGGTTAAAAGCAAGGTAAGACCTATGGTATGGGTATAGTTGAGGACCTGGAGGGTGACATAGGCTACTTTTTATCCCAGAAAATCAAAGAGTTCCCAAGAGAGTTCAAAAACTAAATCCACGCGGACGAAGTCGCGGGCATCAGCTAGTTAAATAATAATAGGGTATTTGACTATAATAAAAATATCGTTTCAACTGGTGTCATCCTAAAAGATTATTATCTAAAAACATTATTCCATACGACAAAACTAAAAAATAAAGCTTTATTTAATTAGAAAACATTAAATAAAATTGCTATAATTCTGGCCATGGTCACGTGATCGAAAACGTTCCGTGATCTCGAATGACGTCACAGTCTACACCACCTATGGAATTCTCATTTTGTCAATACATTTCGACGTGTTTGTGCGGCGTAATAGGCTAATTTCGTCTGTTTTTCATCGTTACTATTTTATTAAATACCAAATAGTATGCGACACGCGGCCTAAACACATATTATAAAATTGTCATTGTTTGAAATGTGAACTGTTACGTCATGAGAGCAAATGGAAAGTTTCGGCGGCAATTTATTTTTTTGAATTTATTTCTCGATTTTTATGAAAAATAATGAAAATTATGCCGAAATATAATGTTTTGTTAGCTTCAGCATAGCATTATTAACAATTTAAGATGATTTTCTAAAAGTAGTCAAATAGCCTATTATATATATACTTCTAATAATCCATTTAGTGTCAAAGTAAAATAATCCTTGATTGTATTGATAAAAAGTCACAAATTCAGTAAGTACAACCGATTATGGAGAGTTATGGAGCGTATCATACATAGGTAAATGTATAAGAATGCATACACGAAATTGAGCTCTAATTCAATGCTGTTATGGTTTATTTTACTTTGACTCTAATGACATCGAATACGATTACCATCAATCGCTTAACTATAGACAATTGGACCTGTTACAGTTTTATTATAAGTAGGTATAGATAATACTAGCTGATGCCCGCGACTTTGTCCGCGTGGATTTAGTTTTTAATGTCCCTCGGGAACTCCTTGATTTTCCGGGATAAAAAGTAGCCTAGATGTTGACCCAATTAATAAGTTACCACGGTATAAAATTTTGTAGAAATCTGTGCGGTAGTTTTTACGTGAAAGAAGGACAAACAAACATACAAAAATTAAATACAAATCTGTTTTGGGCTCAGTATCGATAGTAAAGCATCCCCCAATTAAAATTTTCAAAATATATTAAATGTACCTACAGAAATCTTCCAGTTACAGTTTTATTATATGTATAGATTAATTTATAAAAACTATTTAGTTATTTTATGTTAATAAGAGTGAATTGCGAATGTCAACCCCTATCTATATTAAAAATCTCGAGTCACGAAGTATGTTCGGGATAAACTTGAAAACTACTACGCCGATTTTGATCAAACTTCGTAACTACTTATCTGTAATTTGGTCCAACTTCTCGGACGAAGTCGCGAACATATAAGCTAGTTATTACATGATGTCCTCCCGACCGAATCCGATCACGGCGGCCAACCTCCTATGCTAAAACGTCGCCTTAGAGGTCAGCCATCTGCGCGGGAGATATTATAGTGCAGAAGTGTGTGCGCAACCACAGGTGCACTCTCTATTCCCTCACTCTCATAGTCCGATGGTACGGAAATCCGACACGACCGGAGAGAGATCAGGCGCAGGACCGACGGTTTTACGTGCTCTCCGAGGCACGGGGGTGACTAACCAGTAACCACCAACTTCCTAACTCCGGGCCAGTACTGAGAATTTCTTTGGCAGAAAAACGCAATACTTTTTTTTAACGGCCGCAGCCCGACCCGGGAATCGAACCCGGGATCTCGTCATCCGCAGTCGAACAAGCTGACCACTAGACCAACGAGGCAGTTAGTTATTACATGACGTGTCGTCCACAGTAGGTACCTACGTATATCATCTATACTTACCTCAAGCAATTTTTATCAACTTGCCTATGTAATCGAAAAATAACAAATATAAAATATAGGTACTAAATATAAAGTGTAAGTAAATACTCACATATACATTTTTAATTCTCTTGCTCTTTTAACAAGATATTTTTTCTTATGTTTTGGCATTTTTGACCTGCACTATTCACTATTTACAGTGTAAATATTTATAGTGTAAATTTTACACTATTCTTTGACCGATTAAAAAGTTAACTTATTTACAAAACACACACACACACAACACACAACATATTAAATCTATGAATATAAAAATATGTACACATTAGTATAATCCCGGGAATCGAATCTGGGACCTCGTCATCTGTAGTCGAATTTGCTAACCACTAGACCACGTCTTGTATAATACCTATACAACCACTAAATCACAAGATCTACGGTACCTACAGTCGACAGCTGTTCAATGGTACGAGTGAATTGCGAATGTCAACCCTATTGTTATAGGAATAAGGCACGTTGAAAGTCATACTGTCAGGCTTGACTTGATGTTTTGCTGTTATCCACTGTTATGTAGGTATCTACCTCAAACTTAGACCATTCAAAAAATATGGTCTAAGATCTCAAGCAATTTTTATCAACATGCATATCATCATCATCACCATCATCATCATCATCATCATCAGCAACCCATCAACGACTCACTACTGAGCGCAGGTCTCCTTTTAGATAAGGGTTAAATAATAGAATAGAAATGCTTTTTATTCAAATAAACTTTTATACAAGTATTTTTGAATCGTCGATGATTCTACCGCTCGCGCTGGTTTGAAATGCCCTTCCTGCCGAGAAGAACCAGCAAGAAACTCGGCAGTTGCTCTTTTCAAAACAAGTTTACAATATAATAGATATTATGCTATGTTTGCACTGTTTCCACAATGAGGGGAAGTTCCACAAAAGCATTCCTATAATTCAACACATGTTAAGACGGGCAGACAGAAAGTAGCCCCATTCCCGCCGGTGGCACCCGTTCACGGGCATGACGCATGACCCAGGCATTGCTTCAGGCCATAATCCACCCAATGCGAATTGGTGGATTACACATACCTTCGAGAACATTATGGAGAACTCTCAGGTGTGCAGGAGTGCAGGATTCCTCACGATGATTTTAATTGCTTAAATGCACATTACTCCGAAAAATCAATGGTGCCCGGGATCGAACCTGCGACCTCCCGAATAGGAGACCACAGTTCTAACCGCTAGGCTATCACTGCTTACATTATTATGCCTAGCATAGGTAATAATCGAAAAAATAACATATTACACTAACTAAAAATTGTAGGTAAATATTCACCAATACATTTTTAATTGTCCACCTGTTTGGCATTTTCGAATTCACTATTCTTTGATTATTTAAGAAGTTTATAAAAGTTTATGTATTTACAAAAAAATATTTACAGTTACTGACTTAAAGATTTTATCTAAACTAAGTAAATCTATTAATATAAATATTTAGAAATTGGTATAAACTCCTTAAAAGCTAAAATTAATTTCAACGAAGTCGCTGCAAAACCGATGCGCGGTCTTCCCTCCGCAACGTCCCGGCAGGGACTGTGGATGGGGCTCGCGAGTGTTTATCAGCTCGGATTTAGTTGAATTTCAGGTTAATATTACTATACACGATTGTAATGCGGCGTAAAAATAAAGTTAAATAGCGAAAAGATTCATATTTTTAATACCTTTTTTTGTGTGCAAGAACGAATTAAAAAGCTAGCGCGCTTTTGGAGAAGTTATGCAAATTATGTCAAAAATAGGCACTCTTTGGGGTTTTTTTTACAAGAGGGGGTTGACAAAAATAAACATTTTTAATAGCCAAAACAGTTATTGAATCTTTATCTTTCATTCTTTATTTTTTATTTACGGCTTAAATCAACAATTATGTTGATATGTTGAATTAAACAACCATGGAATTTAGACATTCACGCTTCTTAAGGCCTTAAAAGAAGACAATTAGATATTATACTTAAAGTTTAAGGGATGGTTCTTTATAGGATAACTAGCTGAAGCATGTGACTTCATCCGTGTCGGATTTTAACCGACTTCAAAAAAAGGAGGAGGTTATCAATTCGTCGGAATCTTTTTTTATGTATGTTCACCGATTACTCAAAGACGCCAGAACCGATTTGGAAAATTCTTTTTTGTTTGAAAGGGTATACTTCCCATGTGGTCCCATATAAATTTCATCGAAATCGGTCGAGCGGTTTTTAAAATATCAACAATAAATTATATATTTTGTATAGTGTGTGTGTAATGTAGTAAAGCGGGAGTTTGAAGTCGGTTGTTAAAAAAAGAATTTATTTTATTTAAATTATAGTTATCAAAAATCGCGTGGAGACTCCTGTTTCCCTTTTTGGTTTTACAGGAGAAGAAGCATACCTATATTATTGGGAATTTAGCCATAGGGTGTGTCTTCAAAATGTAACTACTTACATACTATCTCTTTGTATGTATTTATCAGTTTTTCAAGATCTTTTCAGCGGTTACGCCGTGATAAGGTATAACAGGCAGAGAAAGAAATACTCGTAGTTCCGTTTTTATAATAGGTATAGGTTATTGAGTCAGGCTTTTGATAATTATTGGAACGAAGTTCCTTATGGCGCGTTGCGAAAGGGGGCTAGACGGAAATTAAGACCAAAAGTTGGACCGACACTTTCGACACTTTTTGATGGCCTAAAAAATTTCTTATAGTATAATAATTTCAACAAGTTGTGCATCGCTCCCGTGGCTCAATTGTCCCGCGCGCGGCCGCCAACCGAAAGACTGGTGGTTCGAGCCCACCCGGGGGCGCGCAATCCTAGTTTCATTTTTAGGGTTCCGTACCCAAAGGGTACCAACGGGACCCTATTACTAAGCCTACGCTGTCCGTCCGTCCGTCCGTCCGTCCGTCCGTGTGTCAGCGGGCTGTATCTCGTAAACCGTAATAGATAGACAGATGAAATTTTCACATATTATGTATTTCTATTACCGCTATAACAAAAAATAATAAAAATTAAATTAAATTAAAAAAATTAAATTAAAATATTTCCATGGGTACATGAAAATATTTAAATTTTTTTTTTTCAACGGAACCCTAAAAGAGCGAGGCCCGACTCGCACTTGGCCGATTTTTTAATTTTATAAAATTATTTTTTTAATTTTAATATTTTATAAAATCAATATTTAGGCTTCCCTGGGGTCATTTTGATTTTTATCGATAAAAAAATCATGATAAAAAATGTATACCCGAATAATTATTTTCTTTATACCTCGAATAGAACTTGAAATTATTATTTTTATTATAATAACTTAGTTCCTATCTGGTGTCCCACGACACCACACGACTTTTTATTATTATTGAAGTACAAAAAAAGTCGAAGTACGAAGTCTATGTTGAAGTCTCTACGAAAGACCTGTTCAGCTGTAGACGTCTATTGGATGACAAAAAAGTAAAATTAGCTCAGCCACGATTTACTGAGATTAGCAGGTGCTAGATGTCCGTAATATGTTCACATCAGAGTGTAAATACACCCCACATAATAATATTATAATTATTGATATGCTGCAATAATTGAATATAAAAAATAATAAAAATTAAGTGGCACTCGTGGACTGCCGCGGTAAAGCTATTGCATAGCATTTTTTATCAACTTATGCAATTATATTAATATTTACAAGAAAAGCGAACTGTCACTACTTCGCGAGTGAGATTCGAACCTGCTACATCGGCGCTCGAAAGCGGTCGCTCGCCCACTGCGCCAAATAGAGCTACTTGAGAACCTCTAAAATGTTAAACGCTTACTGAACGACGGTGTTAGGTTTTTTTCGTAACGGAATTTCTTGATTCGGTCGCCGCGCTCAAACTGTTTGTCCTAGTTCAAAGCCCGCGATAAAAGCTATGCAATAGCTTAATATTTAAAAAAAAAACTGACTTCAAACACCCGCGCCACTCCAAATTATATAATTTATTGTTGATTTTTTTAAAACCGCTCAACTGATTCCGATAAAATTTAAATGGGACCACCTGGAAAGTATCCCTTCCAAAAAAAAAAGAATTTTCCCAATCAGTTCAGGCGTCTTCGGTAATTAATCGGTGAAAATACAAGAAATAAAAAGAATCCGAAGAATTGAGAACCTCCTCTTTTTTTGAAGTCGGTTAAAAAGTAATGACATAAATATTGGATGACAAAAAAATAAAATTAGGTCAGCCACAATATTTTATTCAGTAGCTCAGATTATTGAATTTTATAGTTTAAAGAAAAAAATTCTGGTTATTTTCCCCTTTGTTGCTACACGCGTATTGTACGAGTTAAAAGCTTGTTAAAAGCATTCTATTATTTTCAAATTAGTTATTCGGCTTCTTATAGAATGTGAGAAAAGCTTTTTTAACTTTTCATTTTCACAACCAGGGTCCTTTGTTATGAAGTTAATAATAGATTACTTTTGTATATCATGTCTGGAGGTATAATTATTTTGTATAATATTATTGTACATAATATTATTATTATACCTACTAGATGATGACCCCGGCTTTTACGCATGAATTTAGTTTTAAAAAATCCAGTGTGAACTGTTTGATTTTCCGGGATAAAAAGTAGCCTATGTCACTTGATCGATCAATCTATCTGTAACTTTGTTGCGGTGTGATTGAAGGAAAAACCAGCCAAACTAACAAATAACTGGCGGGACTAACTAATGAACTATGAGGAAGGATATTGAGGTTTCCATATGCAAAAATACCATCGAATTTCCAGATAATTACCAACACAATCAAGAGACCTGCGCTAAGTAGTGAAAATCATGATGATGATGATGATGATGATGACCTACGAGTCCTACGACTATGGCCTCATAGTATAGAATGGAATAGAATAGAAACATTTTTTATTCAAATGAACTTTTTTACAAGTGCTTTTGAATCGTCCATTAGTCTACCACTGGTTCGGAATGTTCTTCCTGCCAAGAAGAAACAGCAATAAACTCGGCGGTTGCTCTTTTCAAAACAAGTTTACAATATAATAGATACTATGCTATGTATGCGGTTTTTCTACAATGAGAGGAAGTTCCACAAAAGCATTTCCAATTATAATTCAACACATGTTATGACGGTCATAAATTGCTATAAGTTGAATATTTCAAGTTATATTCTATGGCTAACTAAGTAACTAGCTGTACCTGGCATGTGTTGCAACTTGCAATACCACGTAAAGTATAAAAAAATTATATTATCATAGATTTTTGCGCCAGAAACTATCACGGGCGTCCCCAGAACACTCTATACCAAAGTTTCATCACAATCTGATCAATGGTTTCGGAACGCATAGAGGACAAACATACAAGCATTGATTTTTATTTATAGCTACTAGCTGATGCCCGCGACTTCATCCGCGTCGATTTAGTTTTTAAAATCCCTCGGGAATTCTTTGATTTTCCGGGCTAAAAAGTAGCCTTTGTCACTCTCCAGGTTCTCAACTATACCTATGCAAAAAATCACGTCGATCCGTAGCTCTGTTGCGGCGTTATTGAAGGACAAACCAACAAACCAACACACCAAAAAACAAGTACACTTTCGCATTTATAATATTAGTATGACTAGCTTTTGCCCGCGGCTTCGCTCACGTTAAGTTCGATTTTTCTAACCCCTATTTTACCCCCTTAGGGGTTGAATTTTCATAAATCCTTTCTTAGCAGATGCCTAAGTCATTATAGCTATCTTTATGCCTAATTTCAGCCTGATCCGTTCAGTGGTTTGAGCTGTGCGTTGATAGATCAGTCAGTCAATCAGTCAGTCAGCCATTCACCTTTTCCTTATATTGTTGTAGTGATTTGAGCTTGTAAACTTTATAAACAGCTGTGTATCCAATAGTTAACATCAATTAATTATCGACTTCCAATGTGGGATATAAATCTTATGTAGTAGGTAACTCTCTTGTTCCACATTGTCGGTCTTGCGCCGCTTGCATCCAGCGGATACTTTCGATTAGTCTATCATCGATCGACCTAGTGGGGGATCTACCAACATTGCGCTTTCCGGTGCGGGGTCGCCACTCCAGCACCATGGGACCCCAATGACCGTCGTTTCCTTGAACTATGTGGCCGCACATTGCCATTTCAGTTTCGCGACTTGATCACCTATGTCAGTAACTCCTGGCGGATCTTCTCACCTCTCGCCAAAATGGTGTGAAATAAGGAGATTTTTTGTATTTCTGACTTAATTGACCGAGCGAAGCGAGGTCTCTGAGTTTACTAGAGCGATTTGCACTTGTCCGTCCGTCCGTCCGTCCGTCTGTCAGAGCCTTATAACTTTTGAATTACTGAACGTAATTACTTCAAATTTAGATATAATATGTAAACCGATGGCCTCCAGCCGAAAATGGCTTAAAAAGTTATAAAATCTTTATTTCAGGGGGGCTCTCATAGAAGCGAATGCAAAGTAAAAATTTTTTTTTTGCTATTCATATATTTTATGTGTATCATTTTAAAGACAATTTGTAACAGAGTACCTACAAACGTTTTTTTTTTATTTTTTTTCCTAAAATTGACGAAATGGGGGGCTTTCAAAGTGGCGATTTAATACGCTCGCTTGAAGACGCTCTCTGAGAAAATTGGCTATATATTTTCAAGGTCTACTTATTTTCTTACTTCACTTGTATCCTGTACTTGAACAACAAATACTAAAATTAGATAAATATTATAAAGAAACGAAATTATTTAAGTTTTAATGGGCATCAATGTTTTTAACAAAACTTCACTATACTGATAATAGATGGCGCTGTTAATATTGTAAATACGCATCCCATCCACGAAAGCAGATGACGATTGACGTCATCAGATTCGGCGCGTTTTAATTACAATATAATATAGTTAGAACTACCTTATGGAAATTATGGGATACCGCGAGGTCTCAGTTCGGGGAGAACCACTAGTATACCTAATACAAAAAAATATAAAAAAAACAGTGATAGCCTAGTGGTTAGGACTGTGGTCTCCTATTCGGGGGTCGCAGGTTCGATCCCGGGCCGACCTCTGACTTTTCGGAGTTATGTGCGTTTAAGCAATTAAATTTCGCATACTGCAACGGTGAAGGAAAATAGCGTGAGGAAACCTGCACACCTGAGAGTTCTCCATAATGTTCTCGAAGGTGGGTGAAGTCCGCCAATTCGCATTGGGCCAGCGTGGTGGACTATGGCCTATAAACCTTCGCTGAGAGGTGCGCTGAGACGTTGATGGGTTCCTGATGATGACGATGATGATTATGATTATTATACCTACTCATTCTTGATTCCACTATCTTAATTTATTATTCACAAAATTACATTTTTACTACGCCAAATGCAAAACAGCTGTTAATATGTAAACGAGATAAAATATATTGCTAGCTCTATCTGCACCTGACATATTACGCCACAGCAGGTGCTAGAGGTCGTTACGTTCACGTCACAGTGTAAATACAGTACACATATCATTATTGGTATACTGTTGAAAGTAATATTTTGAAGTGTAGAATTTTTTGACTGTGGTTTAGGCAGATGGTTGGCGCGTGCGGTCAAGCGTAAAGTTTAAGTAAAAAAGTGCTTGTTTTTTGTCATCTAAGATAACATAGACGGACTTACGAAAACCTTTGTCTGTTCTTAAGCCAGACAAAGTATCAAATTAAAAACATCGTTTCTGATAAGATTTTTTTGTAATAGCAGTCATTGTCTGCTATCTCACCTGATGGTTAGTGCATGCTAACTTAGAAGGGATATGGTAGTAAAAATTAAACCATGCCCCTTCAACCCATTCGGTTTCTACACGCCATCGTACCGGAACGCTATACCACTTGGCAGCTCGTCTTTGACGGTAGAGTGGTAACTAGCCACGGCCAAAACCTCCCATCAGATCAGACAATAGATAATTAAGAAATTATAAATTTTCCCTGCCGAGAATCGAACCCTCCACCTCCGACTTTTAAGACTTTTAAGTGGTGTTTATACCACAGCGCTCACCACTGCGCCAGGAGGGTCATCGAATACTAGGTAATGAACGCAAACTCTGCATAGTTCATGCATCAACGCATACTCTGCATAGTTCGAAGAACTTAACGTTTAACCGACTAATAGTTTAATTTTTAATCGTCAGAACACCTTTACTCCTCGATAAAAACTAATTCACCAAATTCAGCAATACGGCAACTTAAACGGTTGCTTTGTAGTACGTAATCTCTTGTTTCTTTAGGCCCAAATTAGACAGTGCATCGTTCATCGTTACGAAAATTTTTGCGAAAATGAACCGTCTTAATTCGCCCTAAGGGTGAATTTTCTACGGTTAATTTTTCGAGGTTTTTGCTTTCATTTTCGAAGGTCATCCAACGGTGAGCCAGGGCAAAGGGCCTTAGGGTTCAGTTTCGCAAAAAATATTCGCAAAAATGAACGATGAACGAGGCACTGTCTAATTTGGGCCTTACGCCCACTGACACCTAAAAAATGCTACTGTGAGGCGTCGATGTTGACGTCTGCTATACTACTATACCAAGATTAGAGGTACCACGGCAAGAGTAGTTGCAAATATCAGCTCCTCGCAGAGATCGGTGTAAATGTAATACTACGGGTTGCGAAAAGATAGAAACATCGAAAGCTATTCAAAATGTTAATTCCCGCTTACATAGTTAGCGCGGACGGATAGTTTAATTCGCCGCTCGGGCCATGAATATTGTATGACGGCTTAGAGCGCGTTCACACGCCCCGGTGGCGCGGGATTAGCGTGCCCTTTGTGGTGTGACGACGCTTTTATTACCTGACTATGAGTTCATCGTATGAGTTGAACCGAATATTTTGGAACAATTATATATAACACAGTTATAAGAGATTAGGTTTTGCTCTAAGCTATACGCGAGCGCAGGTCTTCCAGAGAAGGGATAAAGTCCACCACGCTGGCCCAATGCGAGTTGGCGGATTTCACACATCTTCGAGAACACTAAGGAGAACTCTCAGGCGTGCAGGTCTCCTTGTTTCCCTAGCATGGGATATTTAATTTCTTAAACGCACATAATTCCGAAACGTCAGACGTGCGTGCCCGGGATCGAACCTGCGACCCCCCGAATAGGAGACCACAGTACCACTACGACTACGCTGCCACTGCTTCTATTCAGTTCTATTCGGGTATAGTTTCGGTCGGGAGAACATTATTAGAATAGAATAGAAAATATATTTTTTATTCAAATAAACTTTTTTACAAATGCTTTTGAACCGTCGATGAGTCTACCACTGGTTCGGAATGCCCTTCCTGCCGAGAAGAACCAGCAAGAAACTCGGCGGTTGCTCTTTTCAAAACAAGTTTGCAATACAATAGATATTATGCTATGTATGCAGTGTTTCCACAATGAGGGGAAGTTTCAAAAATGCATGCTTCTTACAGTTATTCAATACATATTAAGATGGGTAGACAGAAAGTAGGCCCCATTCCCGCCGGCGTATTATTGTTTGTATGGATGTGAAGGCATCCTTAGACATTCCACTGTGCTCCAAGTTGCTATTGGTACAATTGTTGTAACTTGGATTCAAGAATAGTTCGCCGCGGGTCACCGCTCGCCGAGCTTTCGGCAGTTTGCGAGTATCGCCAGCGATCCCGGGTCAATTAATATGTATATTACTTTAAAGTTTAACCACCTTTACTTAAGTTGGTGTTGCCGATACATAATTTGCAGCCTAAGGAATGAAAACTGAAAGGTCACAGATTCGATCCCCACACTTTGCACTATTGTTGTACGCTTGACTCTCCTGAATTCTATAAGCTTTCCGTTTATTGTGAGGGGAAATAAGAATATTATTTGAGTTCAACCCTGCGATTGTCTAAAGTTATTTCAATCAATCAATCATTTTATTTTGCAAGAATATGGTACATGAAATATAGACATATTCACGTAGGTGTTAAGTTTACAATTATACAGCGTCAACATATTATCTTGTCAAGCTTGGCGTGCAAAAAACAACCTTTAATAATTGAAACCATGTCAGTAAAATACGGGAAATCAATTTAACTCTTCAATTAGGTAATCATTAAGAGTAGTGTCTAGTGACGAAACGCGACGCGAGTAGGTATTTTCCAAAATGCTATCTGTTTCACAACGCTTCGCTGCCCGACCCGCATCGTGCGATAGAGAGAGTTGCAAGTCCAGGAGTTATTTGCCTAAATTTTATTCTTGAAATATTGTTTCGGGTCATAACGTTTTTACCCCCCTAAACGTTTACAAAATTAGACAATTTTGGTCTCATTAGATTCAGTACACCTTAATCTAGGCTCGTACGTTTCATTTTTTTAGTATTTCAGTTTAGTTAAATTTAAAAAATAAAATTAGTCGAGGAAGTGTTTTAGTCAAAAATATGGATATTTAGTCACTAATAACTTTTAACATAAGCAATATTTCTTTAAAATTAAAACGTATGGGCATAGTTTTTCATTGTATCTGCAACATTTCAAAAAATTATGAACATTGGACAACATTTACGGGTAGCAAAACGTTATCGCTTTTTGTATGAAAATTTTCAACTAGACACTCCTCTTACATTTTATCTATAAGCATGTCAAATAGTGCTTTTCTAAATCGACTGAAAGGAAAACTTTTCATATTATCCGTTCATTGATCGTCATCGTATTCGATGATATTAGCGTCAAACTAAAATAAACCATAACAGCATTGAATTAGAGTTCAATTTCGTGTATGGATTCTTTTACGTTTACGTATGTACGATACGCTCCATAACGCTCCATATTAAAATCAATTGCCTCGAATTTGAGACTTTCATCAATAGCCTACAGTCCACTGCTGGACTAAAGGCCTCTCCCAAGGGGAGGGTTTGCCCATAATCACCACGCGGGGCAGACGGGTTGGTGATCGCAGTAGACGGTAGTAGTAGCACAGAGCACGCTGCTGCCCGTTCTCCGTTATATTCCCTCAGTCGCCTCGTACGACACCCGCGGGAAGAGGAGGGGTGGTGACAACTGTATTCTGATCTGCCGTCACCACACGGCAATATACTTAGCACGGTACTTAGCTTTTTCTGATTCTTATTCAAAATACATTTTTTGTGTATAATCATAAACTCATGAGTTTTTCCGTACACCACACCACTGCACCTGCAACAATAGGTTGGTCGATTTTGTGTACCTAAGTTAGAGTTCCGTATAGTCTAGGCAACGGGGCGGTCTGTTGTATGGAGACCCCCACATCAAATCCTCAGTCGATGAAATTTGGCAGGGTTGTAGTATGGGATGACCCAAAATTTACACAAAAATATCCAAAAAAAAATCCATGCGGAAATTAGGTACCTATACCGTACTATTCGTACCGTGAGCTATTCGTACTATAGGTATTTATACCTAAAAGTACGAATAGCTCAATATTTTGAAATAAATAATTTCTCCGTCCAATTTTTTTTTACCAAACTAATTATTAGCCTTAATAAGAGGTACTTGATAAAAATCCAAAACTTTTTTCAAACGGAACTGTCACTTTTTAAAGAGGTTTCCTTTTTTGTCCGTAATTTCGACCACAAAATTGCTCAGTCAATTTTTCATTTTTAAATGTCCTCAAAATGTAATTTAGCATAACGTGTAAGAAAATCCAAAAAAAAATCCATACCAAAAACTATTCATCTTACTTCAACTGAAAATTGTTTATAACTCGGTATGAAAAATTTCTCAATCCAATTTCTTTTTTTTATCATAGTAGGTAATCACATTTACACTCTTATCCTAAATATCCAAAAAAAATATCACGAAGAACATCGATATTGAAACAGATTTTTTGAAATCTAAACTGCGTTTTCGCGATAATGCACCTTAATAATTGAAATATTGGGTATAGTTTAGCGTGCGCGAGCGAAGCGACTTCATAAAATAATATACATGTTACTACATGCCTTCTAAAATGCTAAATAATGAACATAAACGTGTAACTGAACATTAATTTATTTGTACAAGATAAATGAGCTTAAATAAGGGCTCATAAATTATTTTTTTTGTAAGCTTATGTCTAGGTAAGTAAATTAAAGTAAAAAATTAAGTGGCACTCGGGGACTGCCGCAGTAAAGCTATTGCATAGCATTTTTTATCAACTTATGCAATTATAATATTTATGCAATATTTTTTTTTGCATAATAAAAATTATGCAAAAATATAATTAATAAACAAACAAACAAGAAAAGCGCACTGTCACTTCTTCGCGAGTGAGATTCGAACCTGCGACATCATACACCATACGGTACAGAAAGCGGCCGCTCGCCCACTGCGCCGAACAGAGCTACTTGTGAACCTCTAAAATGTTGAACGCTTACTGAACGACGGTGTTAGGTTTATTTTCGTTACGGAATTTCTTGATTCGGTCGCCGCGCTCAAACTGTTTGTCCTAGTTCAAAGCCCGCGATAAAAGCTATGCAATAGCTTAAAATTCAATTTTTTTTTCATTACTTGGATTCGAGGAAATAAAGGAGGAAATGTATTAAATATACAGTTTATGCAACTGATATCGACGCTGGAAATTTCAAATGTCGTAAGGGACATTCTGTCGTAAGTACACTTGATTCACCATCGAACTTGAAATTTTTCTTTCTATCGATCTGTATAATTATTTAAAATTATGATATCTCTTATAATTAGGGTTCCGTACCCAAAGGGTACTAACGGGACCCTATTACTAAGCCTACGCTATCCGTCCGTCCGTCTGTCAGCGGGCTGTATCTCGTAAACCGTAATAGATAGAGAGATGAAATTTTCACATATTATGTATTTCTATTGCCGCTATAACAACAAATAATAAAAATTAAATTAAATAAAAATTTTCCAAGGGTAGGTACATGGAAATATTTTTATTTAATTTTTTTAACGGAACCCTAAAAGAGCGAGGCCCGACTCGCACTTGGCCGATTTTATAAATAAGGACTGGAGATACGAAATGTAATATTTTGTAGTAAGTAACAAAATAGTAAAATTTTAGTTAGTATAGATCAAATTTTAGATTCCAACTTTCTTGTACAGTACCCGGCGATATATTATATAATAATAATAATAATGATTTATTTGCCACAAAAAAAGAATGTACATTATAAACAGTAAACGTAATGCGGCCCTGGCAGCTAAACTGAGTTTATATACTCGTATGATAGCTGCCAGTGCTTTCCCCGATATAGTGAAGGATACAAACATTCTTAGGTCTAATATAAAAAGCATTCATATTAATAATTAGTTTAAAACTTCTTAAAATAAAACATGCTTATTTTGTGTGTGTGTGTGTGTGTGTGTGTGTGTGTGTGTGTGTGTGTGTGTGCGCGCGTGTGTGTGTGTTTGTGTGTGTGAGTGTGTGTGTGTGTGTGTGTGTGTGTGTGTGTGTGTGTGTGTGTGTGTGTGTGTGTGTGTGTGGATGGATGGTGGATATATATGACACGCGTATACATACTGAAATAAAGTACCTAATATTAATATTACATATACAAAGAATTTGTAATGATATTGGCTATTTATGAACCATCAGCAACTCTTCCGTGCTATCATAATTATGCGAAAGAAGCCAGTTATTGATGAGTTTTTTACATTGATAGGACGATTGTGAGTCAATGGTGAGAGCTTTGTTGGCTTTATTATATAAAAAACTACCTAGAAAAGAGGAAAATCTTTTAGAGAAAACTGTGCTATGATTAGGAATATTACATACTGAATGTTTCCGTCGTTTATCTTTTAATTTCTGTATGTTTGCCGGGTCTACGATTTTATGTTGTTTCAAAATTATTTTTTGAATAAATAATTGTCTCTCTGTGAGTAGTTTACTTTCCTTATAGAGGGATGAAGTAGGATATCTGTAGGGTAGAAAAGAGCTGACCTTGAGAACCGCCCTTTGTGCCCGCTCCAATTTGAGGAGACGCGTCTTCGCCGCACCTCCCCAACTATCAATGCAATATGTCAATAAAGATTCACATAAGGTGAATTCACAATATTCTCAATATTTTTTCATCGGCAACATGGCGGATATTTTTAAAAATAGCTATGAGTTTACGAATTCTATTTGCTAGAATATTTATGTGATTATCAAATGAGAGTTGAAAGTCAATGATGACGCCTAGATATTTTATACAGTCAGGTCTTTCTAAATTAGGACAATTGCATGTACTTACTGAACTAAGAACGGGACATAAAATAGAATGTGCTTTAATGTTAAAGCTGTCTAGACAAGGTTGTGTGTGCCGGGAAATGGAGAAAGTTAAGTATTTAGTTTTCCCAGTATTAATGCTTAAGAGATTACTATGCAACCAATATATTATATTGCACATCGGCCATAAAGCCGATGTGAGATATATATTGCACATCGGCCATAAGGCCGATGTGCAATATATATCGCCGGGTACTGTAGCTTTTTGTAATGTCGTAATTCATTTCAAACTGTCTGGTTTCTATGCTGTAACGCGTCTACAAAAATTAAAAATTCTTTACGATCTAAAATCTATTTTGGTATTTAAAAATTTTGAATTAACATTGACGTAAGTAGCGACGAATTGATATCGACGCTGGAAATTTCAAATGTCGTAAGGGACATTTTGTCCTAAGTACACTTGATACACCATTGAACTTGAAATTTGTAGGGTCGTTAATCACTGGCCTATATCATTGAGCTCACGGTACCAACTCCTCGATCCTAATGCTGCTGGGCTTCGGCCCACCAGACTCAGCTAGCCTTAATTAAATCATTGGGTCGTTAAAATAATCTAGGAATTGACACAATATTGTAGAGATTTTTAGGGGCGGCAAAATTTGAATAGCCTACTGGCGGCAAATGTGTAAATCTGGTGTTCGTTGCGCCTCCGTTTGTTTCGACGTTTCTTATATGCCCATCCGACTTCAACATACGTGTAGAAACAAAGATAATATATGTAATTTATAGAGGCGTTTAAAGTTAGTTTTTTGAAAATCGTTATTATTTTTAGTGGCCTAGGAGTGCAATATCCTGCAGCATCAGGTCTGATTTTCAGGTCAGGTGATAAAATCTGGAGTTCGTGGTGTAGTCTAACTAAAGGTCTTTACAATATGAATTCACAATCAAAAATTCATAAATTCTCACAGCTTAAGAGTGCAGCACCCTGCAGCATCAGAATTGAGGAGTTGGGGCCTCGAGCTTAACGATGTAGTCTATGCTTGATACCTATTACTTACATTATTAATACACAATCGATATTTTCTAAATCTTCATAGTTAATAGCAAACATTCTCTTTCAAATAAAAAAAAATGCGAATCGGTCTGAAATCTCGAAGAAATTGGTGTACATACCTGCATGGAAAAAAATATGAGCCGATTGCGCGCCGATATAAACTTCCTTTTTTTGAAGTCAATTATAAAGTATCTAACTTTATTTTAGAGTAAATGAAATACAAAAATGGAAAATTAATTAATTTTTTTTTTTGTTGGCAAGGGGGCCGCAGGCGGATTTACGCACCCCGGCGTCCAGTGTGATTAAGACGACCCTGTCTATGCAATGGTCTGATTCCAATCGAATGTGCTAGATAAAATCCAAAGACATTACAAACTGTATTGTTTTTAACATACTTGGTAATGTCTTGAAATAATAAGTTTTAAATATTTAAGAATCGACCTTAGCCTAAACGACACAAACAGCAAAAGGCGTTAGCTTAGTTTATTTACAAATAGCAAAAGCTCTTTGTTAATAAACTAAGTCAATTTAGAAAAAATGCATAAAAGAAGTGTCTCAATGAAAATTAATGATTGTTAAAAATCAATGGAAGAAGAGTCCAACATTTCAAATGCACCAAAAATCTTCTAAAGATGTAAGAATTGAATTGGAACCTGAAATATCTGTAGCAAAATGCAATGATCTGAAAAGTTTAATGCAAATATAGAACAATATCAATTCGGTTTTATACTTCAAATGTTACTGTTAGTACTACTATTTTCTATTTATTGCCATCGAACCAATTTTGACAAGCGACTCACGTCATTAACCTGATAATTTTATAAGCTTTATATCATGAATTAATAGCTGAGTGAACAAGACTTTTCAGGCAGTTACCACAAAATTACTTCTATTACACTATTAGGCTTAAGGTGTAAGATTCTTTTGACGTGATAACGTCTTATAAATCGATGAACACCAGCTGCACGCACGACATAGTGTCACGTTCCACCTGAGCCTGAGGGTGAAAGCGAGAGCGCGGAACAAGCGATAGAGAGGCATGATCGGCCCAAGCATTGGCTTGTGACACATTTATTCATCGATGTTTCTTTATGACGTTATCACGTAAAACTATGGTCCGTTAACCGACTTTACAGACAACCAATTTTTTTTTATTTTATTCCAAAATTTTTCGATATTATTATATTAAATTGATTATTCATATTTTTTTGTTATTTTATACAAGATGATGCCCGCGACTTCGTCCGCGTGATTTAAGGTTTTTTGATTCCCACGGGAACTCTGTAATTTTCCGGGATAATAAGTAGCCTATGTGTTAATCCTGTTTATAAGCTATCTCCATTCCAAATTTCCGCCAAATCGGTTCATTCGTTGTAGCGTGAAAAAGTAATAAACATCCATCCAAACATCCATCCATACATTCTCACAAACTTTCGCATAGTCATCGCATCGCATAGTAGGAACTAGGATAGTAGGATATACTGCATCACAAAAAAATTTTTTTTTTGTGATGCAACTACAAATTTACGATTTTTGGATTTTTTCCTTTACTTGTGCTACATGAGATTGCTTCATGCCAAATTTCATGATTCTAGGTCAATAGGAAGTACCCTCTAGGTCTTGCGAGTGTTAAAATATGCGGCATAGATGGACCATAAAAGGCCGTATCTTTTGATTGCGTCGACTTAGACTTTGTCACAGCTACAAGGGATTGCAGACCTGAGTATTTGATACTATTTTCAACTTGATACCCTCCACGTGTTCCTGAGAAAAAGGGTATTGACAGACGGACAGGCAGACGGACAACGAAGTGATTCTAGAAGGGTTCCGTTTTTAGTACGGAGTACGGAACCCTAAAAATGAGAGCTATGACAGTTTAAAAGGTAAAATTTTGTTTGGTCCTCCTGAAAATTTGGGGTTTGTCGCTTACAAAATTTGAAATATCCAGCCAGCATCGATGTATCGGATTACACACGGACCTCGGATTACAAAGGGCGTAAAGGACATTCTGGCCAAAACTTGAACTTTTTAATGGTATCATACTCAGTTTTTTACGCTCTTTCGATCTGTCTTATTTACGTCTCAATATTCGCTAAAAATGTCGTTTACGACCTAGATTTTTGGTGTTCTTAAACATGAATTTTCGAATAAATAGGTCACTACTAATGGTACTACAGTATGTAATGCATACATAGCATAATATCTATTAAGTATATTGTAAAAGTATTTTGAAAAGAGCAACTGCCGAGTTTCTTGCTGGTTCTTCTCGGCAGGAACGGCATTCCGAACCAGTGGTAGACTCATTGACGATTCAAAAGTACTTGTAAAAGTTTATTTGATTAAAAAAACATTTCTATTCTATTCTATTCTAATGGTCGTAAAGCTTGAGCTAAAACATAATATCATCAAAATTATTTTTTTTTAATTTTAAAAAGTAAAAAATATTCATATCTATTTCTTCTTTATCAACCTATAAACGTCCACCCGCTTTCAGGAGTTCCGCAATGATTCCGTCATCACCAGGCACTTTGTTGTTCTTGAGCTGTTTGAGAGCCATACTAATCTCGTATAGGCTGACTGACATCTGGGACATCTTCGGTATAGTTCATAAATCATAACGAATAATTGATCGTCATAGTCACCGTCGTTGGCAACAATTTTTGATTGACAATTGCACTGTCGATTCAACGAAATACAGTCGATTATCGAGTGCAGGCTCGCGTCACCGTAGAAAAAATATGTCGATATAATAGGCAGATAATATGTCGGGTCTCGTGACGTCACCACGCTCCTGCTTCCCTTGATGGATTAAATATAAAATATTTCTTTCTAAAATGTTTATAGTTTTTAATGCGCTTGATTATTTTTTTGGATATTTTGATACTTGATACAAAAAAAAAAATTGTAATCATATCAATAAAAAAAATGGATGGAGAAATTTTGCACTGTGAGTAAAAGGGTAGTTCTTGAAAAAAATATAGTCTCTTGGTATATTGTTTGGATTTTCAAGTTGTAGGTAAAAAACGGCTGTAAAAGGACATTCCAGTGAAAAAAATTCACAGAGCAATTTTTCGCTGCAAGTTACATTGAAAAAACGTATTTTTCAAAATTTGGTGGTTTCGACTAGGAGTATATTTTGGATATTTTATATTTTGTTTCTAGACTTTACATGAATGTTTCAAGTGAAGAAAGTTTTGGCCGAGCATTTTGCCGAACTGAGATATTAAGCATAAAAGAGTTTAGGTAAAAATACCTAACTTCCGTTCTAATTTTTTTTTGGATATTTATAAAATACGTTTAACTACTGATACTTTATCATTCTGTAAAGTTTCGTCGCCTGAGGAATTGATGTTGGGGTCCACTAGCTTCATTGCCTAGACTAGTAGTCGTACTGACAAAAATGATCGCCAACTACAGGCAAGATAATAATATTATGTGTTACTAGCTTTTGCCCGTGACTTCGTCCGCTTCAACTTAGGTTTTGAAACCCCCTCGGGAACCCTTTGTTTTTCCGGAATAAAAAGTAACCTTTGTAACTCTCCAGGACTTCAAACTATACCCATGCAAAAAATCACGTCGCTCAGTAGCTGCAAGATTTAAGGACAAACCAACTACCAAATAGCACACATTCGCCTTTATTATGTACCTATATTACTAGATGATGCCCGCAACTTCGTCCGCATGGATTAACGTTTTTTGATTCCCGCGGGAACTCTTTCATTTTCCGGGATAAACTGTAAGCCAATATGTTAATCCTGGGTATTAGCTATCTCCATTCCAAATTTCAGCCAAATCGGTTCATTAGTTGTGGCGCAAAGGAGTAACAAACATCTCGCTGCTTTAAAACAAAAGTGCCACAAACCGGAACAACACAATTTTACAGGAGAGCAATTCAAAGTTTTGAAATTAATTTTTCGTCTAAAGCTATGTGTTTTTTTCACCAAATATATGCATGTTATATACCATTAAAAGCGTATTTTAAAGGCGCGTTTAATGATGTATTGAAATACATTATAAGTATTGTCGTTAACGTTATATAAGCAGATAAGTCTGTTTTGTACTAAAAAAAATCGATTGTTTTAATGTAAATATTTGAATAATAAGACATAATTCAAAAAAAGAAATGTTTAAATCAAAATTTTGTACCACCAACTTTAATTATCTAGATAAATAATAACATAATAAAATACAGATGGTCATGCCCACCTTATAAAAATAACTAAAATAATTTCTAAAAGTGAAAATAAAGTGAAATCTATTAGAAACAAACAAAAAATAAAATCTTCGCCCTGCAAAATTATTGAAAAAAAGTCTAAAGCTCTGCCTAGTTTAAAAACAATTACAAAAATGAAAATTTTACTTAATTAACACATTATAAAAACCTTAATACATCACTTATAGTGTTCTGGTAATGTTATACACTTCAAAACTAACGTATCCATATTAAAAGTATACAGTAAAATGTTCATAGTTTAATATCAGTCTCATAATGAACTTAATATATTATTTATTACTTTTTAACCGACTTCCAAAAAGGAGGAGGTTCTCAATTCGGCCGGTATCTTTTTTTTTTTTTTTTTTTTTTTCTATGTATGTCCACCGATTTCTCCGGGATTACTGGACCGATTCGCGTGATTTTTTTTTAATCGACAGAGGATATTTGCGAAATGGTCCCATAAAAATTTTAACCTTCAACTCCTCAAGCCTGATGCTGCAGGCTAAAACTATGGCGATTTAGGAAATTTCGATTACGAATTGATATTGTAGGTAACAAGTATGGACTACATCATGAAGCTCCAGGTCCTAGCTCCTCAATCATAGGATACTACACTTAAAAGCTTAAAATAAAAATTCTTTTCAAAAAACCGACTTCTAACGCCACTACAAAGTATAAAAATAATTTTAGTTTGTCCACGTTTGTTGAAGTCGGGCGGGCCTAAAATACAAACTATGAACCCGACTCGCGATGCTCGCTCGACTTCTACAAACGAGTCTATCATATTCTGTAGCGTCGCGCATCGGTTTCATAGTTTGTATATAGGCCCGCCCGACTTCAACAAACGTGGACAAACTAAAATTATTTTTATACTTTGTAGTGGCGTTAGAAGTCGGTTTTTTGAAAAGAATTTTTATAAACTACTATTGAGGTAATATACTAGATTATAAAAGGTTAACGTACATTATAAATGCAATTAGAAACATTCTTGAGCTTTTAATACTTTGAAAATGTAATTTTCAATTTGGGGATCGACTTTCGTTGAAGTAGTTTCATAGGAATCAGCTATCTGCCATTGCTTCAAATTCAGCTAATCAATTTCCTAAACATTTTGAGAATTTTGCGTACTCTACTACTCATTCTTTAAAAAAACAAGTTGTTATGTTAAGGTTAATTCAAATTTAATTTGGTTTTTCGCAATTTGTAAACGATGGCAGTATCATCTTCACATAGGTTTATATAAAAAGCTTCACTTGAAAGTGTTAAGAAATTTAAGAAATTAGTCAGAATATCGACTACTTTGTGAGTAACTCATGTCCAACTGGTTACTCGGACTACTTTCTTAAACTGGACACTTTCAAGTAAAGATTTTTATATAAACCTGTGAGGATGATAGATACTGCATTATCAATAGCATAGCAATAGCAATTAGAATGCCATACCTACTTTGTCGTATTAGTTTACAAATTACGAAAAACCAGATTACATTTGAATTTCGCGGGCAGACCCGTATAATTCATTTTAAATCGCGTAAATAATAAGCTAGAAATCTATCTCTCTGTTATTGTTTCTGTGTATTCTGTCTGATATGCTCTCGTCAGTCTTTTCACCAAAATCGCTTGAAAAGATGGGCCCTTAAAGCGAATCAGGCTGGCAGACAGACACAATTTCTCATTTATAATATTTACATATTCGTATGCATCCTATTGGATTTGGCTGCCATTTGGAATGGAGATAGTTCACACAGGATTAACAAAAAGGCTACATTTTGTCTGGAATTAAAAAATTTAAATCCACTCGGACGTAGGCGCGGGCATCATCTAATGATAATTAATATCATACTCATTATTTATTTAAGTTTTCATTTTGATTTAAAACTTTATGATTTTATGTACCTATATAAAAATAATTCAAAAGTAGCATATTCCAAAATATGTTCCGTATATTTTTCAAATAGTTTAAGCGAGACGGACGTTATCCTGAATACGACCCTTCTCATTTAATAAACACCTCATACTTCCGTAAATCTTTAATACAAAATAGGAGTTTTTTTATGGCACTTTTGTTTTAAAAGTATGATCATACTTACATGGATTATTTGATGCAAAGCTGATGTATTTCACAATCTGGCGCTTTTGTGTATAAAACTATCGACGAAAAGAAAGACTTTTTGGCAATATGGCACTTTAGCACAAAAGAAACGTGTGTTTGCTTCGATTATCGGGTTGCAACTGACAAAATGGCGGTTTTGATCAAATTTTACCCGCGAAACTCAAAAATACAAATAAGGCGCCAGTATCATATCCGTATCTTAAAATGCGAAATCAGCGGGTGTCTCTTTTAAATATAAAAATTTAACCTTTTAACGTTGCATTTTTGAAATAAAAACGATTTTCATTTTTTTCGATTTGTGGCACTTTTGTTTTAAAGCAGCGATCTATTTATCCATCCATCCATCCATGATCCATATTCCATATATTCATTCTCACAAATTTTCGCATTTATAATATTAGTCTTTATTAGTAGGATTATTTGTAAGGATACTCTATCTCAAGCGAGCCACTGACAGCCACCGAATACAAGCGGCACAAGATCGTGCTCGTGGCGGTACTCAAGTCCCATGTCCAGTAGTGGACTTCCATCGGCTGGGATGACGCGGACGACGAGTTAAAACACACCAACTTACCTTCAATAATGGTAATATGACACGGCAAAGTCAAAGATGAAGCCGACATCAACGGAGCAATCGACAAATAAAGGAAGCCCGCTCCTCGACGAAATTGTACCAATATTTTATTATTTTTTTGTTGAGAACATCTGAAGGACTTTGAGCTTGGGCAGACACAGCGCGTCAAGTCGGAGCGTGTCGTATAGAATACTTTTACGATTTGTAATGCATGACTGCATTCAAATTCCAAATTATTTATTTCACGTAGACCAATCTGTGGTTTTTATGACACGTCATGGCTCTACCACCGGTTCGGAAAGCGGATTCTGCTGAGAAGAGCCGGCAAGAAACTCAGCAGATACTCTTTTAAAATAGCTATTTATGCAACTGCATCGTAATGAGGGTCATTTTAATTCGAGTGCTGTTTTTTGATACGAGGCTTGCCGAGTATCAAAATAGGATAGTACGAGAATTAAAATGACTAATTACGTTCAGTTGCATACAAGATTTTATCTACGACAAGGAAAATAAAATCATTAACAAAATACGCCGTAGGCTCAATAAAGTAACAAAAAGTAACTCCGTAAGCCGCCACCAGCCGCCTGTGGCGCCTCTGTCGTATGAACGGTACAAAAAGTCAGAACTCAGAGCCTTAGCTTTAGGTATCCTATTTTAAGAAGATAACCATTTCGATTCAGCTCCCATACAACGAGCTGCATCGAAATGAGAAGCAAAACCGAAAGAGGGTTCATTTCGATTCAGCTGTCAAATTCGAAATTGGAACTTTTCGATGCTGGAGTAGATAATAGCTATTTATGCAACTGCATCGTAATGAGGGTCATTTTAATTCGAGTGCTGTTTTTTGATACGAGGCTTGCCGAGTATCAAAATAGGATAGTACGAGAATTAAAATGACTAATTACGTTCAGTTGCATACAAGATTTTATCTACGACAAGGAAAATAAAATCATTAACAAAATACGCCGTAGGCTCAATAAAGTAACAAAAAGTAACTCCGTAAGCCGCCACCAGCCGCCTGTGGCGCCTCTGTCGTATGAACGGTACAAAAGTGCCAGAACTCAGAGCCTTAGCTTTAGGTATCCTATTTTAAGAAGATAACCATTTCGATTCAGCTCCCATACAACGAGCTGCATCGAAATGAGAAGCAAAACCGAAAGAGGGTTCATTTCGATTCAGCTGTCAACTTCGAAATTGGAACTTTTCGATGCTGGAGTAGATAAACAATCTTACAATATTATTATTAGGAAGCTGTTACATTGTAATAAGTTTTTTATACTATCTTGTGGGCAGCTGGATGCCAAGCCGATTTAACCCATGCAAATTTGTTAGAATAAAATAAAATATTTCCACAATGAGGGGAAGCTCCAAAAAAAACGTACTCCAATTCAATTCATGTCGAGACGGGCATACAGAAAGTAGCCCCATTCCCGCCAGCGGCACCCGTTCACGAGCATTAAAAACGTAATACCTACTTATGTACAGCGTTAAACTGTCTCCTAATTAGCTGTTGCAATACGATGCAACTTTTATCGACTGATCGGCTGACCAAAGAACACTTAGTGCCGATTTAACCAACGTCGAGACTCGAGTGATGCTTAAAGATTTACAGTAGATCCGATAGAATCAAGTTTCTGGTCAAGTAAACTGGTTGCATGACGCGTTTTACACATTAGCGTCACGCGAAATTGTCTCCCGCGTCGTAAATGTTCAAGCCCTTAGCCTTCCCTTGTTCAAAAATAACTATCATCCCTTCATCCCTTCTCCGCTTGTGACGTCACGAACGGGAGTTTCAGCATCCGACAAATATCCTGTTATGATTACAAACGAAACAAAAAGTTCTTTACCAGCATTATAATATTAAATAAGTTTTTGCGTGTTGATTTAGGTTCTTTTAATTAATTAATCTCGTAAGAAATCTTCGATTTTCTAGCATAAGAAATAGCCTATGTCCGTTCACGAACTGTAATTCAATTCAATTCATTATTTATTTCATATTATAGGTAGTCAACTTGTGACAAGACAAAACCCTACCACCGGTTTGGAAAGCAGACTCTGCTGAGCAATAGCAATCTTTAAAGAGTATTTTTGAGAATAGTAATTTTTCATCGCAATATCATCGGATAGGTAGGCACGTTTCATTCCAGAGAAGAGTTCACCCAGGAACGAAGTCACGCGCAAATTTTTTTTTTTTTTCATTCTAATTACGTGTGGCAGCCCTATTATATTAAGATCGCCGACGTTGCAAACCCTACCAATACCTGTATTTGTTGTTCAAGTACAGAATGTAACTCAAATTATGTGTAAGTTTCAAGTTTTAAAACAAAGTGGTTTTAGAAATCTAGCCTCGAATACAATCTCCACTTTGAAAGCCCCCCATTTCGTATGAGAGCCCCCCTGAAATAAAGATTTTTATAACTTTTTAAGCCATTTTCGGCTGGAGGCCATCATTTTACATATCATATCTAAAATTGAAGTAATTACGTTCAGTAATTCAGAAGTTATAAGGCTGTGACAGACGGACGGACGGACAAGTGCAAATCGCTCTAGTAAACTCAGAGACCTTCGCTTCGCTCGGTCGATAAGAAGCCTCAGTGCTTATTTTATGTCATCAAACAAGTTTTCGAATTGCTTATAAGATTTTGGATATACTTATTATGTATACCTAATTCTCACATTCCACGAAAAAATTTAACTCGGCCTCTTGTTACTTCACAATACAGTCAGATGTACAGCCTCCCTAAATCTCGCCCGTGATTGGTGCGTTGAGGTGTAGGCGTGTCGCGTGCGCGGGCGCAGGCTTAGTATGACAGGCCAATATTTAAAACAACGTGTCAATCGCTACATTAAAAAAGCGTATCGTACGCTAAAAAAGCGCAGTCGACGCGGGAATAAGCCATTTTGAGTAAGCTTTTAAAGGCCGAATACGCAGTATGGTCGCGTTAGTACGATTATAGCTCACAGAAAATTAAAAAATGACAGGTACTGTGCTGTGAAAGGGTGTTATAATTCATTACAATAACTGTCAAAAACGTAGTTATCAGCACTAGTAACTACCAGAAAATCACATCACATCACATCACACTAATATTATAAGGGCGAAAGTTTGTGTGTCTGTCTGTATGTTTGTTACTCTTTAACGCAAAAAATACTGAACGGATTTTGCTTAAATTTGGAATGGAGATAAAGTAAAGAGTTCCCGCGGGAATCAAAAAACCTTAATCCACGCGGACGAAGTCGCGGGCATCGTCTAGTAGTAACATATGACTCACACTTTCATCGGTCCAGTGGTTTGAGCTGTGAGTTGATAGATCAGTCAGTCACTCAGTCAGTCGATCAGTCAGTCACCTTTTCCTTTTATAATAATTACTAGCTGATACCCGCGACTTCGTTCGCGTGGATTAAGGTTTTGTACTCCCGCGGGAACTCTCTTATTTCCCGGGATAAAAAGTAGCCTATGTGCAATTCCAGACTACAATCTATCTGTAACAAATGTCAGCCAAATCGGTTCAATCGTTGCGACATGATTGAGTAACAAACATACAAACTTTCACCTTTGTAATATTCTAGCTTCTGCCCGCGACTTCGTCTGCGTGGACTTCAGAATTGGATCCAAAAAAAAATTATAAATGTGAAAGTAATAAAAAATGGAATAAAATTTACACCCATGCTATCGCTTGCGCTGTAATAGAAAAAATAGCTGTAATAGAAGAAATAGCGCAGATAGCTTTGAAATTATAGCGGATTATAGGGATAGTTTGTAGTCAGAAAAGTGGCATAGGTTACTGTTTATCCAAGAAAAACATCTTATTCCTACGGGAAAACACGTTTAGAGCGTGTTAACCGAATTACACGCGGACGAAGTTGCGGGCGAAAAGCTAGAATGATATAAAAATGAATTACTGGTTCGCTTCGCTCGTTAACAATTTTTAATCTTACCACAGGAACTATTTGAGAGATCGGTATAGAAAGTATAGCCTTTTCAATAGCATAGGTGACATGCATACCAAATTTCAAAACTGTCTGCCCGCGGCTTAGCTCGTAAAAAAATTTCAATTTTTCCCCCGGGAACTCCTTAAGGGATAAAAGGTAGTCTATGTTCTTTTCCATGTCAAAGGCTACATGCATGCCAAATTTCATCCAAATCCGTTCAGCCGTTATTGCGTGATTGAGTAACAAACATCCAAACATCCAAACATCCACACTTTCACATTTATAATATTAGTAGGATGTATTTAGAAGAAAACTTACTGCCTATGTTGTTTATTTTTTAATTTTTTTCATTCATCTCTACTCATCGACAGGCCACAAGTGGGCAAAGTAATATTTCCTCGAATAAGAAGGATTATACCTAGTCCACCATATCACAGACCATATGTTGCGCTGGCCCAATGCAAATTGACTAACTTCTCACACCTTTGAGAACATTTTGAAGAACTCTCAGGTGTATAGGTACCTAGCTTTACGTTGCTTTCCTTCACCGTTGAAGCATTTAATTATAGATGTTTCAATGGTGAAGGAAAATAATGTGAAAGACAATATGTATTCCTTTTTTTATTCGATGACAAGATGGTCCTTGACTATGATCTCACCTAACGGTTAGTGACAATGCAGTCTACGATGGTAGTGGGCTAACTTGGAAGGGGTATGGCAGTGTACATTCACCCCATACCCTTAATCGGTTTCTACACTCCATCGTGCCGGAACGCCAAATCGCTTGGCGCCACGTCTTTGACGGTAGGGTGGTAACTAGCCACGGCCAAAGCCTCCCACCAGACCAGACCAGATATAGTTCAGAAATTTTAAATTTCCAAATTGACCCCGCCGGGAACTGACCCCGAGACCTCTACGTAATAAAACCACTGCGTCAGGGAGGTCGGCACATATCTACGAAAAGTTAGAGGTGCCCGGGATCGAACCTGCGACCCTCCGAATAGGAGACCACAATCCTAACCTGTCTGTGCTTTAGCAGTAGATAATATTTACTAGAAATACATCATTTTATTTTGTGTGCGTAGGTAGGTAGTGTTTAGTTTCAGTTTCATGTTCGTAGAGGAGTCATTATTTTCACGGTCCATTTTCCTTTTATAACAACCCGAAAGAACCCGCGTCGTTCTGTATCGCTGCAGAAACATAACATCTCTTTAATCATGACCTGCAATACGTGTGTTTCTAACACTAGCTACAACTATATTATAACTTCTCTAACATAGTGTATGTGTCGCAGGGTTATTGCAAAGTACGTGATAATGATATTATATAATTTAACTAGTAACAAATTTAAACAGTGCATAAAGACACATTTAATAAGTAAAGGCATTATACAGTTATAGTGATATTCTTAATGATCTTTTTATCACAATTTTATCTACATTTATTTAGAAAAATGGTGAAAACTATTAAGTATTAACTTTCAGTATTAATATTAGATATCGCTCTTATTCTCTATCAAAACTAAGTATATGATAAAAAAATATGTCCTGAATATCCGTAATTTAATTGTAACAGCAGACCACACCACAGCGGCGGCGGGCGCTCTCCACAAGTCAACGCGTGGGCCGATCGTGCCTCTCTATCGCTTGTTCCGCGCTCTCGCTTGCACGCACAGGCTCAGGCGGAACGTGACACTTTATCGTGCGTGCAGCCGTAGTTCATCGATTTATGAGATGTTATCATGTCAAATATATAATTTACTAGCTGATGCCCGCGACTTCGTCCGCATGGATTTAGTTTTTAAAAATCCCGCGGGAACTCTTTCATTATCCGAGATAAAAAGTAGCTCTCCCGGTCTGAGGAACCACTACTACATCCATTACTATACCCATGCAAAAAATCGCATCAATCCGCTGTTCTGTTGCGACGTGATTGAAGGACAAACCAACAAACAAACACACTTTCGCATTTATAATATCAGTAATGCTTTATTATAACACTTTTTATAATTGTCAAATTTTTTACAACCAAAGACAAAATTACGTTTAGCTGTCATTTACGTAATGTTATTCCACTGTCATTTGCGTTTTGTTATTCCATGTCAGATGCGTTTTTGTTATACCACGTTTTATAGTGACTTGACGGAAATGCGGTCGAACGGGATAAAAAGTATCCTATGTCCGTCTCCTGGTCCTAAGCTACCTCTCCACCAATTTCCAGCCAAATCGGTTCATTCGTTCTTGAGTTATAAATAGTGTAACTAACACCACTTTCTTTTTATATATATAGATTATCAGTAAGATCGTGCTTGTGCCGAGTGGTATATTAGTGCGAGTGTGATATTAGAATTAGAGTCCTTGCGGAATCGAATCAGAAATGAGGAGATCCGTAGGAGAACCAAAGTCACCGACATAGCTCAGCGTGTCGCGAAACTGAAGTGGAAATGGGCGGGGCACATAGTTCGAAGAGCTGATGGTCGTTGGGGTCCCAATCCGCTGGAGTGGCGACCCCGCACCGGGAAGCGCAGTGTTGGCAGACCCCCACCGGGTGGACCGACGACATCAAACGAGTCGCAGGGAGCCGCTGGATCCAGGCGGCGCAAGACCGAGGCCTGTGGAAGTCCCATGCAAGAGACCTTTGTCCAGCAGTGGACGTCTATCGGTTGATGAAGAAGAAGAAGAAGATATTAGAAAGCGCGCGGCAGACATGCGGCTCACGTAGCGGCAATACGTGCAATGTGCATGCAGCGATAGAATTCTACTGCAAATTAAAAAAGAAGTAGGCACCTTTGAACTTTACTTCGGATTAAATTTTTATTTTAAATTAGCAAATGGTCACGACTTCCTTAATTTTCTATGTTAATCCTGGGTATGAGCTATCTCCATTCCAAATTTCAACCCAATTGGCTCATTCGTCGTGGCGTTGTTTCGTCGTATATTTTTTTTTATTGAAATAATTATATTTTATTTGTTATCCTTCATAAAGCCCAATTAAGTCCAATTAAGACAGTACCGCGTTCATCGTTCATTTTTGTGAACATTTTTTGCGAAAATGAACCCAAAGGCTCTTTGCCCTAAGGGCGAATTTAGACGGTTAATTTTCCATGACTCATCGATGAAGCCTCGAAAATGAAAGTTAAAAATCTCGAAAAATGAACTGTCTAATTTGGGCTTAATGAACAATTAATATTATTATATTTACGAGTATTTTATCATTATTTTTTTGTACAAATTAACTTTGAACGTGGACGAAGGGACCCTAAAATTTGCCCGAAAATTTTAAAAATTAATTTCTAGGATGGTGACTAATTTTAAGTACCTACAGTGTAGCAGGAAGCTATCAAAGCAAAAGAAATCACGCGAATCGGTCCAGAAATCCCGGAGAAATCGGTGGTCAAACATAACAAGTGTAAATTAAAAATTTTAATTTAAGCTATTGCATAGCTTATTTATCGCGGGCTTTGAACTAGGACAAACAGTTTGAGCGTGGCGACCGAATCAAGAAATTCCATAACGAAAAAAAACTTAACACCGTCGTTCAGTAAGCGTTCAACATTTTAGAGGTTCTCAAGTAGCTCTATTTAGCGCAGTGGGCGAGCGGCCGCTTTCGAGCGCCGATGTCACAGGTTCGAAACGTGGAAAGGAAAAGGACGTAGTGATAGTTCGCTTTTCTTGATTGTTTGTTTTTAATTTTTTTTTGCGTAATTTTTATCATGCAAAAAAAAATATTGCATAAATATTATAATTGCATAAGTTGATAAAAAATGCTATGCAATAGCTTTACCGCGGCAGTCCCCGAGTGCCACTTAATTTTTTTATTTTTAAAAAACAAGCTTTTAGTAGCTGGCTACATCGTCAGACCCTGGCTATCATCTAGAACCAGACTACTTGTCAAGACGAATTAAACGAGCCCAAACTCGATGGAATTACGTCGTTTTATTACAGAGTTACCAAAACCACCTTCCGGCTTCATCATGAGACCCTGAATATCATCTAGGACCAGACTACTTGTCAACATTAATCAAACGAGTCTAAACTCGATGGTATTACGTCATTTTATTGCAGAGATACCAAAACCACCTTCCGGTTTCTTCATCAGACCCTGATCAGATCAGACCCTGATAACCATCTCAAAATAACAAAATAAAAGTACTCGTCAAGAATCAAACGAGCTGAAACTCGATGTGTTGTGCCGTTTCATTACAGAGTTCCTATGACCAACTTCCAGGCCCATCATCAGACCCTGGTTAGAACAAACTACTCGTCAAGACGATTCCAAACGAGCCCAAACTCGATGAGGTTGTGTCGTTTCATTGCGAAGTTCCTATGGCTACCTTCCAGCTCCATCATCGGATCATCACCATGTCATCATAATATTGCATTGTCACGCGATTTACACATGTTATGTGCAAAATTTCGCTCAATCAGTAACCGGGAAGTGGATCAAATTTAATTTTCAAGATTTGATGACAAACATCGTTGATGACAAACATCTGGACAGGTGAAACTAAATAGAAGCTTGTAAAAAGATACCTACCGGCCAAATTGAGAACCTCCTCATTTTTGGAAGTCGGTTAAAAATAATACAGTCACACAACAAAGCATCGCCAATAATCAAAACACAAAGGGCGGACTCAGACAAAGTTAAGTTGCTTTGTGCGCGAGCCCTTGTCCCTCCAATATTTGCATTGATAAGATGTCTTGTTAGGGCGCTGACACACGACGCGACGTGCGGTCGGGGCCGTGTGACGCCGAGCTAACGTGGCGTTATACTAGCTAAATCTAAGAAAAAGCTAAAGCCTTTAAAAATCTTGGGGTGCGTAACAGAGCAAAGCGGTACTTTTCACATGAAAACAGGCTCCTTACTCTATAAAGCGCAAATGCGCCCACACATGGAGTATTGCTCTCACCTTTGGGCTGAGCACCTCAGTATCAAATAAGGACTTGATATATTTGACCGGGTACAAATTCAAACTCAAAATCAAAATCATTTATTTCACGTAGGCCAACCTGTGGCTCTTATGACTCTACCACCGGTTCGGAAAGCGGATTCTGCTGAGAAGAGCCGGCAAGAAACTCAGCAGTTGCTCTTTTCAAAATAATTATTTTACAATATTATTATGTAGCCATTACATTGTAATAAGTTTTTTGTACTATTTTGTGGGCAGCTGGATGTCAAGCCGATTTAACCCATGCAACTTTGTTACAATAGAATAGAATATAATATTTCCACAATGAGGGGAAGTTCCAAAAAAAAACATACTACATACAATTCAGTCATGTTAAGAGGGGCAGATAAAAAGTAGCCCCATTCCCGCCAGTGGAACCCGTTCACGAGCATGACGCATGATCCAGCCGTTGCTTTGCTCGAAAAGAGGGTAATTCTTCAGGGCAGACTTGTGGACCATCCCAAACTAGCTCACTGGGAAGCCTGGAGCACCGCAGAGATGTAAGCTCTCTCAGCGTATTCTATCAGCTATAATTATAACGGAGAGTGTTCTGTATAAGTGTTTAGTCTAAGTTTTAATTCGATTGATCGTATAAGAATACGATAAAATATTTAGCGTCAAAGTAAAATGAACCATAACAGCATTAAATTTGAGGTGAATTTCGTGCATGGATTCTTATACATTTAGGTATAGAAAACGCTCCAAATTTAAATCCGTCGTACTGAATTTGAGACTTTAAAACAATTTGGTTAAGGTTCATTTTACTTTGACGCTAATTCCATCGAAATCTTATACGATCAATCGAATTAAAACTTAGACTAAGCATACTGAACAGCTATTTGACCTTATCCCACTCTTCCTTATTAAATTCAAACAATAAGTTGTAACATTGACATACAACATTACCTACTACTACTAGTAGGTAGTGCTAGTAGTATGACTGGTAGTAACACGGGTAATGAATGGTAGTTTTTGTAAGTTATTTAAAATGAGTATTTGATTTGAATATTAGTCTCAATTCGGTGCCTTAAGATGGGTAGCTTAAGTATGTCACACTCTCTTTAACATTTCTGCGGTGGTGTCGTGTGATGCAGGTTGTTACGTTCCCTCAAATATGGTTGAGCGAAGCAATGGCTGGGTCATGCGTCATGCTCGTGAACGGGTGCCACCAGCGGCAATGGGGCTACTTTCTGTCTGCCCGTCTTGAAATGTGTTGAATTATAATTACAAATAATTACGTATGCTTTTGTGGAACTTCCCCTCATTGTGGAAACTCTGCATACATAGAATAATATCTATTATGGTTCTTCTCGGCAGGAACGGCATTCCGAACCAGTGGTAGACTCATTGACGATTCAAAAGTACTTGTAAAAGTTTATTTGAATAAAAAACATTTCTATTCTATTCTATTCTAAGACGCCGCGTGTGACGTCGCTCTTACGCCGCTGTCGGTCCAACGGATTCTAATTTTGGAAATTCCGAACTCCGCAATTCTAAGCAAAAGTGCTCAGAATTGCAAAGTTCGGAATAAGAAGCGGACCGGCCGCTAACACAAACGAAAATGCTTACAGATTTTCCGAATTTGAATTGCGCGCTCCGTTTCCAAGTTTTCCATATTATCGAGGCCTCAGTCCCAATAGCCCAACAGTTGGAGGTGCGGACTGAAAACTGAAAGGTCGCAGGTTCGAACCCCACCCGTTGCACTATTGTCGTACCCACTCCTAACATAAGCTTTCCGCTTATTTGGAGGGGAGAGGAGGATATTAGTCATGTTCAGCTTGGCCAATATTCTTTTTAGGGTTCCGTACCCAAAGGGTACCAACGGGACCCTATTACTAAGCCTACGCTGTCCGTCCGTCCGTCCGTCCGTCCGTCCGTCCGTCCGTCCGTCCGTCCGTCCGTCTGTCAGCGGGCTGTATCTCGTAAACCGTAATAGATAGACAGATGAAATTTTCACATATTATGTATTTCTATTGCCGCTATAACAACAAATAATAAAAATTAAATTAAATTAAAAAAATTAAATTAAAATGGGTAGGTGGGTAGATGGAAATTTTTTAATTTAATTTTTTTAACGGAACCCTAAAAGAGCGAGGCCCGACTCGCACTTGGCCGATTTTTTAGGGTTTCGTACCTCAATAGTAAAAAGGAACGCTTATAAGATCCCTCTCTTGTCCGTCTGTCCGCCTGTCTGTCCGTGTGTCACCACCGATTTTCTCAGGAATGGGTGGACTTAGCAAGTTGAAATTTATACCAGATACTATAGTCCCTATTAGGTGTATAAAAATCAAGGTCCTGAGTCAATACGATAAAAAGATATGGGCAAATTTAGATTTTCACGAGGTACTTGTAAGTACCAAAATTTACCTTAATTTTCAACTTTTTATTTTTCGGAATTTTCCCTTTACTTGTGCTTTAAGACCTTGCTTTTAACCAAACCGGAAGTACCTACGGTACGGTTTTGGGTCGAAAACTTATATGGTAGTTCCCGTTGACCTAGAATCACGAAATTTGGCAAAAAGCAGGGTCTTACAGAACAATTAAAGGAAAAATTCCATAAAATAATAGTTGAAAATTATATATAATAATAATAATATAATGGGTAGGTACTTGACCGGTTTTTTTTAAAGAAACTTCGATAGCGCAAAGGTCAGGCTTTATTCTCAGAGGTGAAAGTTTAGTGTAGGTTAAAATTCTGACCTCATCTAAAGGGGACCGGTGTTCGATCGCAGACACGAATCTCTAACACAAAAACCTATACGTATAAAACAATTAAAATATATCACTTGCTTTAACATGAAAACATCGTGAGGAAACCTGCACGCGTGAGAGTTCTCCATAATGTTCTCGAAGGTGACTGAAGTCCACCAATTCGCATTGAGCCAGCTGGATGGACTTAGGTCTATATATTTTGACGTCTATACAATAGAGAATTACAACATTCCTTTTTATAATATTTATGGTCCTAGACTATGGTTTACAAAACCATAGACACCATTAGTCAGTCTTGCCGGCCGGTAAATAATTATTATTTGTTAAATTTTAATCTATGCTGAATCTCTTTGAGATGTTTGTTTACAAACCGAAATACCGTCAGACATGGAATTATTATGTACTACGTACGTAGTACATAATTCCATGCCGTCAGATCAGTAATTTATTTATCTACTCCAGTATCGAAAGTTCCAATTTCGAATTTGACAGCTGAATCGAAATGAACCCTCTTTCGGTTTTGCTTCTCATTTCGATGCAGCTCGTTGTATGGGAGCTGAATCGAAATGGTTATCTTCTTAAAATAGGATACCTAAAGCTAAGGCTCTGAGTTCTGGCACTTTTGTACCCTTCATACGACAGAGGCGCCACAGGCGGCTGGTGGCGGCTTACGGAGTTACTTTTTGTTACTTTATTGAGCCTACGGCGTATTTTGTTAATGGTTTTATTTTCCTTGTCGTAGATAAAATCTTGTATGCATAATGCAACTGAACGTAATTAGTCATTTTAATTCTCGTACTATCCTATTTTGATACTCGGCAAGCCTCGTATCAAAAAACAGCACTCGAATTAAAATGACCCTCATTACGATGCAGTTGCATAAATAGCTATTTACGTATTAATAATTATACGTAAACATTAATAATTATGTCGCTGCTCTATTGTATTTCCTAACAACCCTTCTCTCCTGAGTCCTGCGCTCAGTAGTGAGCCAACAATGGCTGCTGATATGTCGTGTGTGTGTGTATATATCTTTACTTTGTAAAAAATGTATAAAACACTAGCATCTAACTTCCAATACCCATACAATCGTGGAGGCGGGAGTACACTTGAGGGTTGCAATTAATTTCAACGTTGCAATGGCTCTTGACATCTCCACAAACATTGTATTGTTCTAAATAAAATATATTTGATTGAACGCCGTGTTATTTATAAACTAGCATTTTCCCGCGACTGCTTCTGTTTTCGAAAATCCCCCGGAAACCAGAGGATTTTCGAATACCTTTTGGAATAAAATAGAATAGAAATGTTTTTTATTCAAATAAACTTTTTTAAAAGTGGTTTTAAATCGTCGATGAGTCTACCACTGGTTCGGGATGCCCTCCTGCCGAGGGCGAGAAGAACTAGCAAGAAACTCGGCGGTTGCTCTTTTCAAAACAAGTTTAAATTTCAATAGATACTATGCTATGTATGCAGTGTTTCCACAATGAGTTCCACAAAAGCATACCTTTTCGAAACCTTCTCGAAAACACAGACGTTTTTACGATATAAAAGGTAGTGTATGTCACTCTCCAAGTCGTCAAATATACAGATATATTATACTTATCTATATTTTAGTTGATTAGCTGTTGCCCTCGGCTTCGGTCACGTTAATTCCGATTGAATTTTCAAAATCATTTCGAAGCGAATGTCTTAATGATTATCGCTATTTGTATGCCAAAATATCTTATCCGTCCAGTGGTTTGAGCTGTGCGTTGATAGATCAGGCAATCACATTTTTCTTTTACATATTAGATAATCTTCACAGGGAATAGTCAACTGCACTGGAGATACTATAGTGCACAAATATGTGAGCAAACAGACAGGTGCACTCTCTATTCCCTAACTTCCATAGTCGGATGAGACGGATATCCGACACGACCGGAGAGAGATCAGGCGCAGGACCGATGGCATTACGTGCTCTCCGAGGTATAGGGCTGACGAACCGCCAGCTTCCTAACTCCTCCGGGCTAGTAGGTACCTACTGAGAACTTCTTGTCAGGAAAACCCCTGTTGGTCCGACCTGGGAATCGAATCTGGGAGTTCAGAGTAACAGCCTCAAGTCAGACCCACTTAGTACAGAAAGTAGCAACGTACCGCTCGCGATCAGTACGGTGTTTTTTCAAACGTTTGTTTTATTAGTTATTTGTTGTTTTGTTACTATTGTTCGCGTGTAGTTTTCTACGATGACTAAAAAAGGAAAAGTTTTGCATAGCATGGGCTAGTTATTACTTTAATTAATGACTTTCTTCGAAGAGGAGAAAAATAAGAAATTAAAAATCACGCCCTTCAACATTCAAGACGTCATTGCCATGAAAAGCATTGCCAGAAAAGAAAACTTCCGTCACAGTCGTGGTAACAGTACAAAATATAAAAATTAAGTGGGACTCGGGGACTGCCGCGGTAAAGCTATTGCATTGCATTTTTAGGGTTCCGTACCCAAAGGGTACCAACGGGACCCTATTACTAAGCCTACGCTGTCCGTCCGTCCGTCCGTCTGTCAGCGGGCTGTATCTCGTAAACCGTAATAGATAGACGGATGAAATTTTCACATATTATGTATTTCTATTGCCGCTATAACAACAAATAATAAAAATTAAATTAAATTAAAAAAATTAAATTAAAATATTTCCATGGGTAGGATGGAAATATTTTTACTTAATTTTTACTAACGGAACCCTAAAAGAGCGAGGCCCGACTCGCACTTGGCCGATTTTTTATCAACTTATGCAATTAAGTATAATATTTATGCAATTTTTTTTTAAATTATGCAAAAAAATAAAAACAAACAAACAAGAAAAGCACAATGTCACTACTTCGCGAGTGAGATTCGAACCTGCGACATCATACACCATACGGTAAAGAAAGCGGCCGCTCGCCCACTGCGCCAAACAGAGCTACTTGTGAACCTCTAAAATGTTGAAATTCTTGATTCGGTCGCCGCGCTCAAACTGTTTGTCCTAGTTCAAAGCTCGCGATAAAAGCTATGCCATAGCTTAAAAATACAATTTTTTTGTCAACTGTACAGTATGACGTCATTTCATAACGGTCGCGCGCCAACCTGAATCGGGGTGTAGTACTAGCTATGCCAGTTATATAGCTAGTTATGGACTATCAAAACGCTCCAATGGTCGGAACGATCGCAGAACTTCGGCCATTAGGTGCCCGGACTTGAAACTTGTGATAATATTTAGTTTAACGAAATTGACCCTCGCTCTAAGTTCAGCTATGAAAGTAATAACTCTACATCGGAAATCGTTATTGTATTCCATTCAGGTATTAGCTTTGCTCACGAAGCTTCGACGTCATAACTAAGCCTTAAAGAGGTGTGGTCTAAAACCTAAAAGTCGAGGGTTCAAATCCCACCCGTCACTATCGTCACAACACAAGCTCTGTATGCTGAGTTGGAGAAGCAAAGGGAATATTATTGATGTTCTCAAATTCAAATTCAAATTCAAAAATAATTATTTCACGTAGGCCAACCTGTGGCTCCTATGACACGTCATGACTCTACCACCGGTTCGGAAAGTGGATTCTGCTGAGAAGAGTCGGCAAGAAACTCAGCAGTTGTTCTTTTCAAAATAATCATTTTACAATATTAATAAGTAGCTATTACATTGTAATAAGTTTATATACCTACTATCTTGTGGGCAGCTGGATGCCAAGCTGATTTAACCCATGCATCTTTGTTAGAATAGAATATAATATTTCCACAAGGAGGGGAAGTTCCAAGAAAAAAAGTACTACAATTCAATTCATGTTAAGACGGGCAGACAGAAAGTAGCCCCATTCCCGCCGGTGGAACCCATTCACGAGCATGACGCATGATCCAGCAGTTGCTTTGCACTAAGCTATTCTTTTTACACTTAAAAATAGATGGTACCCGCGACATCGTCCGCGCGGATTAAGGGTTTTTGATTTCCGCGGTAATTCTTTAATATTCCGGAACTTTTAGCTTATGTAATAATAATCCTGGGTATGAGCTATCTCCATTCCAAATTTCAGCCAAATCGGTCCATTCGTTGTTGCGTGAAGGAGTAACAAACATCCATCCATTGTTTCATCCTCACAAATTTTTTTACATTTATAATACCAAAATAGTAGAATAGTAGGATTAGCTTTTGATGTTTTTAGGTTTTTAAAAATCCCATGAGATCCCTCTGTTTTCCCAAGATTAAAGTTAACCTATGTCACTCTCCTATTCTTCAACTGTACCCGTGCAAAAAACATGTCAATACGTTGCTCCGTTGCTGCGTGATTGAAGGACAAACCAACAAACAAACACACTGGCATTTAAATTATTCGTAAGTATTACTAGTCAATGACTCAATGAATATCAGTAAGCTGAGTTAGCTTAGTTTTAATCATGCATAAAATCCAAATGATTGAGTTTTATGTTAGAGCGCACTTGCCTAAAAGATGCCTATTCACTCTTACCTTGAATAATGAGTTCACAGTAATAGAAATAGAAATGTTTTTTATTCAAATAAACTTTTTTACAAGTGCTTTTGAATCGTCGATGAGTCTACCACAGTGTGACTTGAGCCTAAATCGGAATTCTCGTGCAAACACATCAAAGAGCCAACGTCGATAATAATTACCATATACTCCTGTGTAGTACAGCCTTTGTTTAATTTGGAACTGTTCAAGGACCTAGTTTGAACATGTTTTGCTTACTAAGTTCGCGTCGCTTCGGCTCAGCCGCAAATTCCTAAGACCGTCTTGAGATCAATTAGAGGGTCGGCTCCGCTAAGTCTGTCTATACAGCTATTATAGTGAGTGCTGTTCGACCCTTTCACACGTGCAAGTTGAAACGTCGCAGGAATTTTTAAATTAAGCAATTCCGACGTGGGAGTATCTGGAGCATAATAGAAAAGTTTAGTATAAAATAAACTTTCACGAAGTGTTTTTGAATCCACTGGTGAATGATGTTCCAACCGAGAAGAACCAATATAAAACCCAGCGGTGGCGGCGGTCAGTTAACTGAATTATCAGTGAGCAAAAGGCATATCATCTATGATACTTCATCACGCATCATTTAACAAAAAAAGATTAATGACGCCTTTGGAAATTTTAATTAACTACAGGATTAAAAAAGTTATACAAAAATTATGTATCTACTGTGTCAACAGATCTACGGATCGATTTGAGGATCGATCTGAAAAATCACTTTGGCAACTTTATCCTGGAAATATAAAGTTACCTCGCGGGTTTTTTTAAGTTTCGCGTTAAAGAAATCGCGGGCAAAAGTATAATATTTAAATACGAAATCAATGGGATGCCAAAGAAGTTGCTGCATAATTTTTTCTTTTTTTTTCTTTTTCTTTCTTTTTTCTTTTTTTCTTTTTTTTCTTTGTTAGTACCTAATTATTACCTTAAGAACACTAACATAGATTTTAAGAAATTTGTATTATTAACATTATGGGCCAATAGTCTGAATTAAATAGTTTTTTTTTATTTTTTATTTTTATAATTGAGAGTCCCGCTATAACAGCACTTCAGGTGACAGCATCAAACGCGTCAAGTGTGAAGCAGCGTTAGCGGTAATTGTATAGTTTGAACAGACGTCGATAAATCGCTCTAGTTTGAGATGGCACCAAGTGAACGCTTAGCCGTGGTCGTTACCACGTGCTGGTGAGTTATGGCTGAATTATACCACCCCATAGTGAGGTGACGACAGGCTGGGCAGTGATAGCGGACTGCGGTTAGCATTCGGGTTCGATCCCGCGCACGCACCTCTGACTTTTCGGAGCTATGTGCCTTTTAGCAATTAAATTTCGGCTTTGCTTCAGCTGTCCACACGATAGATAAACTATGTTTAGTTACATTTTTGTTTTTAAAAGAGCAACTGCAGAGTTTCTTGTCGGCTCTTCTCAGCAGGATCCGCTGTCCGAATCGGTGGTAGAGTCATGACGTGTCATAAGAGCCACAAGTTGACCTACATGAAATAATTTCGAATCTGAAATATCCCTTTGCTTCAACGGTGAAGGAAAACATTGTGAGGAAACCTGCACGCCTGAGAGTTCTCCATAATGTTTTCAAAGGTGTGTGTCTACCAATTTGCGCCAGCGGGATTGTATAACTTTTCTTTGAGAAGAGACCTACGCTCAGTCGTGAGCCGTTGATGGATTGATCATGATGATGATGAGTGATTCAGGTAACTTGCTGAGTAGCGAACACCGCTAAGTAACGTCGACCCAAGTAAGTCACTCGATGACAAAACGCAGTCAGCTTTGCTTTAGCTGCCCACAAGATTTTATTGATATGCTATTGTAAAACTTTTATTTGAAAAGTGCAACTGCCGAGTTCCTTGCTGGCTCTTTTCAACTGAATCCGCTTTCCGAACTGGTGGTAGAGTCATGACGTGTCATAAGGGTCACAGGTTGACCTACATGAAATAAACAATGATGAATTTTGATGGATGACTTTGGCGTTCCAGATGTGGGCCTTTTCTTGGAGAACACGTTTACGGGTTATATTGAGGACTAGCTTTTGCTCGCGGCTTCGCTCACGTTATGTTCGATTTTTAAAACCCCTATTTTGCCCCCTTAGTGTTTGCTGATGCGGCTTTCTTAGCGGATGCTGCACGTCTTAGCTATCTGCGTGCCAAATTTCAGCCCGATCCGTTTAGTAGTTTGACCTAGTCATTGATAGATCAGTCAGTCACCTTTTCGTTTGACCTATGCGTTGATAGATCAGTCAGTCAGTCAGTCACCTTTTTCTTTTATATGTAAACTAGCTGATGCCCGCGAATTCGTCCGCATGGATTTAGTTTTTAAAAATCCCGCGGGAACTCTGTCATTATCCGAGATAAAAAGTAGCTCTCCCGGTCTGAGGAACCACTACTACATCCATTACTATACCCATGCAAAAAATCGCATCAATCCGCTGTTCTGTTGCGACGTGATTGAAGGACAAACCAACAAACAAACACACTTTCGCATTTATAATATCAGTAATGCTTTTAACACTTTTTAGAATTGTCAAATTTTTTACCATACTTAACCAAAGACAAAATTACGTTTAGCTGTCATTTACGTTTTGTTATTCCACTGTCATTTGCGTTTTGTTATTCCATATTAGATGCGTTTTTCTTATACCACGTTTTATAGTGACATGATGGAAACGCGGTCGAACAGGATAAAAAGTATCCTATGTCCGTCTCCTGGTTCTAAGCTACCTCTCCACCAATTTTCAGCCAAATCGGTTCATCCGTTCTTGAGTTATAAATAGTGTAACTAACACCACTTTCTTTTATATATACCTATATATATAGATTTAAAATGCTCTTTTTTGGAACGCAGCCGTAATATAAAAATACGTAGGTATAACGCCTTGTAAAAAGTAAATATGCTTTTAATTTAAAATGGCTTTTTCTATTTCAAAGAGAAAAATAATTGTTAAATATTTTTTGACAAAAAAAATCCAAACACTGCTCCAAAAAAGTTTTTAAGTTAGGAAAAAGCATTTAATTTTCAAAATCGTCATGTTCCACAAAACCTAGTAAAATTATTATAACGTTGAGGTCAGTGTCGAGTGGGTATTGGAAAGGGCTTTTCGTGCGCCAGTTGCGGATCTGTCCGTGGTAGGTATGCGAACACCTTTGTACAATACCCGGCGATATATACTGCACATCGGCCTTTGGAATAAAACGCTATTTCTATTCTATTGCAAGGAAAGCTAGCCAGAAATTCACGTAGTAATTACTGAAATCTCTTCATAATCGGCGAGCACATCACGTAACATATATAAAAAAATGCAGTCGAACTGTGAATAGAATAGAATAGTGTTTTATTCCAAAGGCCGATGTGCAATATATATCGCCGGGTACTGTACTGTGCTTCAAGTTATTTATAAGCTTTTATGTGCGTGGGTATTTAATATGAACTTATATTAAGCATGCATTTTAAATTGCAAAACAGCAACGCAAGAGCTCTCGGGGGCTCTTTGCAAAATTAAGGCTTGCAAAAATGCAATATGCAGCAACTTTAACATAAGTGGCAGCGAGGAGGTCGTAAGTAAAGCAAATATTTCTCTTACGACCTTGACGTAGGCTTCTACCCGCTGAAATTTTCTTTTTTCTCTCTAAAAAGTATTTATTAGCCATGCTGATCATGACTACTATAATAATAACTAGCAGACTCACGCGACTTCGTCAACAGTACCTAAATCCCAACGGCTTAGGAGTGCAGTACCCTGCATCATCAAAGTTGAAGGTTGAGACTTGGAATACAATGATGAAGTTGTTACTTGATACCTACAATATCAAATCATCATCAAAAATTCTTAAATCCCCGAGGGAACCGTGCTGAATTTCGAGATAAAAAGTATCCTATGTCCTACCTCGGAGTATGAACTTGAATCATACCAAGTTTTATTTAAATCCGTCCAGTAGTTTCGGTGTGATGCGTGGCCAAGAGACAGACAGACAGACAAACAAAAATGAAAAAAATACAGTTTTGGATTCAGTATCGATTAAAGATAGAGTGCCCTCCAAAAAAAATTTCAAAATATCTTCAATGACCCGGCTTCTTCGTCTTATCTTCGTACTTCGTATCGCCAACTTATCTATATAAATAAAACAAATACTACTACTACTACTACTACTATTACTACTACTACAACTACTTAAACTACTACAACAACAACTACTACAGTTGAGACAATGATGATGACGATAAAATCAATAAAACTTCACCTCTCGGAGTTTGACTATATTTTATGAACTAAAATCCATGACGTTATTATAACGAATAATTATATACGTATAGGGTAGATGTACCAATTGCCGTCACTTATATAGGTAACATATAACACAGACGCGACAGAAGGCCCGCCAACACTGCACATGCAGTCGCGTAAATAAACGCAGTAAATACCTTTCAATATTCAATCATCAAATGCCAACAAATATATATAGGGTAAATGCACTATTTATCATCATCGTTAACACCTTAATTTTGAGTCTGTAAGTATTGTGGTTTTATAAGTAAGGTTTGATCCCTGGTAAAAAACAATTCACGATGGTAAAAACTGTCATATTATACTTCGGACGCTGGCCTTTTATCTCAAACTGTATTTAATTACCCTACGAAAACAATGAAAACTATAATTTTCATATTTTTGATAAATCGAACTATGTTTTATTTGAACACGCTCGTCGTTCGGTATCAATTCTTCACCACAGTTCGATATACAAGTAGGTAGGTACGTAGGACTCCTATAGTGCTGAAATTTACTGACGTCGATCCGGGAAAGCGCAGTGTTGCTGTCATCTAGACCGACCAGGTAGAGAGATGAAATCAAATATTAGATGCGGCGCATTTTTCCATACAATTTTTTTTCTGGTTTGGTGGATTATAGCAACAAAATTTCATTTTTGACGTGATAACGTCTTATAAATCGATGAACACCGGCTGCACGCACGAAAAAGTGTCACGTTCCGCCTGAGCCTGAGCGTGCAAGCGAGAGCGCGGAACAAACGATAGAGAGGCACGATCAGCCTAAGCGTTGGCTTGTGACACATTTATTCATCAATGTGTTTTTATGACGTTATCACGTAAAACTATCGTCCGTAAACCGACTTTACAGACAACCAATTTTTCCTTGAGATATCATCAATCGAGTCACAAAAAGCTAGTTTTAGGCGAAGGAAAACTGGAGCCTGTGTACAACAAGATACAGATGTCTAACAGTGGACGTCTACTATTGACGATAATTATATCACTTATTTCAATATTTTTGTTAAGTGCACAAACATGGTGCACTTACCCCGCGCGCGCACCGTTACGTCATCTATTAACACGCATTAATTGTTAACAACGCTGCGTCCATTTTGATTGGATATTAGCTCTCAGATAATTGTGTCAACTAAATTACCCAGCCGCTATTTGCGATGGACGAATTTAGAATTATTTACGTTTCACCCACAGATTGTAGGAAAACGATAGATGGAACTAAATATTTTTCTAAAAATAAATTAAGTAAAATTCAAAATGATTTATAATGTTAACCAACTTGTGACTCTTATGTCAAAAAAAAATTATAACTATGCATAGGCGTACGTAGGCTATACAATTGTGGAACCAAACAGAAACATAAAACAAATTTTATTTAATACTTTAAGTACTTCGAATATTGTCGATTTTGATAACGCCTCATGGATTATTAAAATAGCTGTTTTAGATCTCTTTTGTCACGGGTTGTATCTCAAAAATGGCTTTAAATCTTGTAATAAAATAATAAAAAGACATGTCCTTACTGACTTACTGATTTATCAACGCAGAGCCTAAACCAGTGTAATTAGAAGCTTGAAATTTTGACACTTAATTCTTAATTATTTTTATGACGTAGGCACTTACTATACCCTGTCCAACCGTTTATTTTCTTTTTGACAGCTCAGTCCAACTCACTCTCACATAGTGAGACGGTTGGACAGGGTATAAGAAAGGATTTTTAGAAATTCATCCCTTGGGGGGGTTAAGTAGGGGGTGAAAGTTGGTACGAAAGTCCTTCATTTTTCAAGTTATGTTTCAAATTGAATTTATTTATTTATTTATTTATTTTATGGTTTGCCAACAGGCACTCACACAAGAATGACAAAAAAAGAAATTACACCTAAGGAAACATTTCAGGTGTGCACCCAATTACAGGCAAACCGACATGCATAGAATCAACGCGCAAATGCGGGTTTGCCCTTACAACTAAGTAGGTACTTACTTAATAAAGTTAACTAATAAAAAAATATATAACATAATCATCTAACTGCACTTAAATTTAACACAAATTTCGAATTACAAATTAATAAGGTCGAAAAAGCATACGAGGCTAAGAAGCAGTTTTAATATATTAAAACAGTGATCTTTTATACTGTCGTAAAGAGAGTGAATGTAAATCTATTGCATTTGAGTTTTTAGAAAGCTTAATGTTGTACTCGCGACAAATTCTGATTAGCACGGGGTTAGCCCCCATTTTTGTTCTACAAGCGGAAATGACGAATGGTTTATATCTGGAAATCCGCAAGTTGTTTCGAGGCACAGCAAATTGATTTTTGACAAAAGACTTGGACAGTCAATTTCATTATTAATAATTTTGAAGAGAAGCATCTGGTCAGACACCCAACGTCGGTTCTCAAGTGATGTCAATTTAAAATGACTCAATCTTTGTCTGTAATTCATAAAAAATGTGATTTTGTCTTTCGATTAGAAATAAGGAAGTAAGTGTTTCACAGTGTTTGAAAATTGCCCCCCTACCGGAGTAAATAGGGGATGAATGTCTGTATGAAAAACGATCATTTTTTTAAGTTATCATATCTATGAACCTTGGTATTGTGGTTTTTGATTAAACATAAAGAAGTACGTATTTCAAAGTTTTTAAAAATTCCACCCCTACAGGAGTAAATAGGGGATTAATGGGAATGATGTATAAAAGAGCATAATTTTTTTTTAAAGTTATCATATCTATGAACCTTGGTATTGTGGCTTTTGATTAAAAATAAAGAAGTACGTGTTTCAGGCCAAAAGTACTCTATAGTTTTGTAGATTTTTCTACAATAAAAACTTCCCCCTAAAAGCTCCATCTACTTCGTTCCTTCAGTCACTAGTCGTTGGGTACATTGCCCCCCACGCCCTACCTCTGCACTGCAGCACTGATTGAATGTGAGCATTTATAACACGGGCGATGCATGGGGCACATTTATATACAGCCCAAAAACCGACCCACTGCAGCGGTCGCGCGGTAACTGTATTGTGTTTGGACGCTTTACCTTATTTCGAATTAATGTTGCGTCCATACCGCACCATCAGTCTATCGGACTAAAAATAAACCTTTAGTTTTATTTGAAACTACTTTTTGCCCTCGACTTTGTCCCCATATAGTGTGTAAGCAACAGTGTATTGTTTTTAAGCTATTGCATAGCTTTTATCGCGGGCTTTGAGCGCGGCGACTGAATCAAAAAATTCCGTAACAAAAATAAACCTAACAGATGGACCTGATGGACATTCAACTCATACCCTTAATTGATTTCTACACGCCATCGTGCCGGAACGCTAAAACGCTTGGCGGCACGTCTTTGACGGTAGGGTGGTAACTAGCCACGGCCAAAGCCTCCCACCAGCCCAGACCAGACAATTCAGAAATTATAAATTCCCAAATTGACCCCGTCCGGAATCGAACCCGAGACCTCCCAGTTTTAAGACAACAGCGCTCACCACTGAGCCAGGGAGGTAGTCGTGTGTAATAATTAGAGGTTTATACTTAGGTACTATGAATTTCTTAATGACAAAGTTGCTTGGAAGCGATCGGGTTTGCTTCAGTGTCCACAAGATAGATTTACCTTCTTCTTCTTGTCAACTGATAGATGTCCATTGCTGGACAAAAGTCACTTGCATTCACTTCCATAGGACTCAGTCTTGCGGCGCCTGAATCCAGCGGCTCCCTGCGAATCGTTTGATGTCGGCGGTCCACCTAGTGTGGGGGTCTGCCAACACTGCGCTTACCAGTGCGGGGTCGCCAGTCCAGCACTCTTGGGACCCCAACGACCATCAGCTCTTCGAACTCTATGCGCCGCCCATTTCCACTCCAGTTTCGCAATTTGCTGAGCTATGTCGGTGACTTTGGTTCTCCTACAGGTCTCCTCATTACTGATTTGATCTCGCAGGGATATACCGAGCATAGCTCTCTCCATCGCCCGCTGAGTGACCCTGAGCCTTCTTATGAGGCTTGGTTAATAGCGACCATGTCTCGGATCCGTAAGTCATCAGTCATCACTGGCAACTGGTCTTCGGGCACTGAGGGATTTTGGACGAGAAGACATCTCGGAGCTTCCCGAACGCTGCCCAGCCGAGTTTGATTCAACGGTTGATCTCTATTTTGAAATTGGACCAAAAGACTGGATCTAGATAATAGGCTGGATAGATTTATACATTATTGCAAATCTTTTCAAAATGAAATTTGAATTTGAAACGATTTCGGAAGAACATGCTTTCCGAACCGGCCGTAGAATCTTGACTTGTCGTAAGCCACAAGTTGGCCAACGTGAAATAAATAATTTTGAATTAAGTAATTATCATCATCATCATCAGCAGCAACTCATCAACGGCTCACTACTGAGCGCAGGTCTCCTCTCAGAGAAGGGTTATAGGTCATAGTCCACCACGCTGGCCCAATGCAAATTGGCGGACACACACCTTTGAGAACATTATGAAGAACTCTCAGGCGTGCAGGTTTCCTCACGATGTTTTCACCGTTGAAGCATGTGATATTTTATTTCCAGCCAGAGCTGCATTCCGTGATCGAACCTGCGACCCCGCAAATAGGAGACCACAATCCTAACCCCTAGGCTATCACTGCTTTTAAGAATTAAGTGACAGAGCCAATGTTTTAGTTTTAGTTCGAAATTATTGATTAGAGAAATCCGCTTCAACTCCGTGTACGCAAACTATAGTATTTATTTACACATGGTATCTGAATGCTCGAGTGTATGGGAAGTGCACAAAAGGGCTGCACTAATTAACAGTTCTCAAGTATTTTATATTGCAGATTTACTGAGTTCTTTATCGGTTTTCGCGCGCCCTTCTCCTCGTATCAATGGGCGTGTAGCAACAATACAGCGCAGTTACCACAGAGACAGCACTATATTTTAGAGCGGCCATCTATTTGTTCATAGACCACAGATTACAAACAAGTCACTGGCCAATGTCACAGATCATAGACTAGTGGTTCGCCCCGAACTGAGACCTCGCGGTAACGGTATCCCATGATTATTCATTCAATCGATACATGACGACCAAAACTGACATTATTATTATTATGCCCGTTTTCACCAAACATACCTAAATCATCCCCTATGTAGGAGTCTCTTTACGTAGGTAGCTCCAAAACACAATCCTAAGTCCTAACATCCGTCCCAATGTCCTTTTAGGTGTCCCGTACAGGATCGTGATAAAGAAGTTGACAGTAATCATCACATAACTTATCATAGGTAGCCAGTAAAGGTTAGGGAACGTCAGTGAAAACATTGAATTATTATGTAGGTACTAACGAGTGAAAACGGGTTAGGGGCATCTGTACAAATCGTCATCTATCGACGCGAATAGAAAATATACAAAATGATATTTAACTAAAGAATAATTTTAATTGAATAATATGTTATTATATTATGTACCTAAATAATAATGGTCGACGCAAAACTGTTTTTGGGATAAATCGTAGTCGTAACTCCTAGTTCAATGGAATAGTTAATGACTGCGCCATCTATTAGCATTATTGTGAAGCTATGTGAAATATACTGATGCTCATTAAAAATTAAATAATCTCGTTTCTTTATAATATTCATATAATTTTAGTATTTGTTGTTCAAGTACAGGATACAAGTGAAGTAAGAAAATAAGTACAACTTGAAATATATAGAAAATTTTCCCTGAGAGCGTCTTCAAGCGAGCGTATTAAATCGCCACCTTGGAAGCCCCCCATTTCGTCAATTTTAGGAATAAAATTTAAAAAAAAATACGTTTGTACTCTGTTCCAAATTGTCTTTAAAATGATACACAGAAAACCTATGAATCGCAAATAAAAAAAAATTTCTTCGCATTCGCTTATATGAGAGCCCCCCTGAAATAAATATTTTTATAACTTTTTAAGCCATTTTCGGCTGGAGGCCATCGGTTTACATATTATATCTAAATTTGCAGTAATTACGTTCAGTAATTCAAAAGTTATAAGGCTCTGACAGACGGACGGACGGACGGACGGACGGACGGACGGACGGACGGACGGACAAGTGCAAATCGCTCTAGTAAACTCAGAGAAACATCTCCCTTTTTAATTAATTAACAACACTTTAAGCATTTCAATTATTAAAATTAACTTACAAAGCTTATTAAAAAATGTAATTGAAATGACTACAATTGATGATTATTCATTTATGTAAATCGTTATAAGAGTAATAAAAATAATTGAAAATATTGTGAATATTGCGTTTTAAGTTAAGTAAGTTAATGTTACTAGTGGTTCGCCCCGAACTGAGACCTCGCGGTATCCCATAATTCCCATAAGGTAGTTTTAACTATATTATATTGTAATTAAAACGCGCCGAATCTGATGACGTCAATCGTCATCTGCTTTCGTGGATGGGATGCCTATTTACAATATTAAAGACAGCGCCATCTAGTAACAGTATAGTGAAGTTTTGTTAAAAACATTGATGCCCATTAAAACTCAAATAATTTCGTTTCTTTATAATATTTATCTAATCTTAGTATTTGTTGTTCAAGTACAGAATATAACTCAAATTATGTGTAAGTTTCAAGTTTTAAAACAAAGTGGTTTTAGAAATCTAGCCTCGAATACAATCTCCACTTTGAAAGCCCCCCATTTCGGATGGGAGCCCCTCTGAAATAAAGATTTTTATAACTTTTTAAGCCATTTTCGGCTGGAGGCCATCGGTTTACATATCATATCTAAAATTGAAGTAATTACGTTCAGTAATTCAGAAGTTATAAGGCTGTGACAGACGGACGGACGGACAAGTGCAAATCGCTCTAGTAAACTCAGAGACCTTCGCTTCGCTCGGTCGATTATTTGAAATGTTTAATATAATATAAAAAAAAATCTTTTTAAAAAACCGACTTCAAATGCTTGCGCCACTACAAAGTATATTTATTGTTGAGTAGTTAAAAACTGCTCGGCGGACTTCGATAAAATTTAGAAGGGACCACCTGGGAAGTATACACTTCAGTTAACAAAAACAGAATTTTCCAAATCGGTTCAGGCGTCTTAGAGTAATAGGTGAACATACATAAAAAATCGGCCAAGTGCGAGTCGGGCCTCGCTCTTTTAGGGTTCCATTAAAAAAAATTAAATTAAAATATTTTCATGTACCCATGGAAATATTTTATTTTAATTTTTTTAATTTAATTTAATTTTTATTATTTGTTGTTATAGCGGCAATAGAAATACATAATATGTGAAAATTTCATCTGTTTATCTATTACGGTTTACGAGCGTAGGCTTAGTAATAGGGTCCCGTTGGTACCCTTTGGGTACGGAACCCTAAAAAAGATTCCGACGAATTGATACTTCCTCAAAAAAAAAATCAAAAAATTCAAAATTATTTATTTCACGTGACTAACCTGTGGCTCTTATGACACGTCATGACTCTACCACCGGTTCGGAAAGCGGATTCTGCTGAGAAGAGCCGGCAAGAAACTCAACAGTTGCTCTTTTCAAAATAATTATTTTACAATATTATTATTATGCAGCTATTACATTGTAATAAGTTTTTTATACTATCTTGTGGGCAGCCGGATGCCAAGCCGATTTAACCCATACAACTTTGTTAGAATAGAATAGGATATAATATTTCCACATTGAGGGGAATTTCCAAAAAAGCGTGCTCCTTTTTTAAGTCGGTTAAAAATGTTCATGACGGCATCTGAGTCCAAACCCATGTGGGTTTTTCAATGTCGCGAATATTTTTGTGAATACATAATTGTTTTCAACTGTAAATAAATTAAAAAAAAATATATTTTCAAAAATGTTCATAATTATGTTGTTCACGGCTCTGTCCTATCTACCAGTAAACAGTGCAGATGTCCCGCGCGGCACTAGACATAGACACAGCGCTCTCGGAGCGAAGCGATGTTTTAATTGGACGCCCTCTGTGGAGGCGGGCGGGAACTAATTGATTCCGTTACGCGCTCCGGCGCTGCTGTCGAGGTTCGTTGAGGTTGGTTGAGGTTGGCCCCGAGCGACGCGACGTGATGGGCGCTGCTTGTTTACAAATGAACATCTTGTATCCCAACTACGGCAAACCAATAAGTTCTTCGACCTATTATACGGCGTTTTTTTAATGTATGTTTTCTCACAGCGAAATGATTTTGTCTTGGTATTACAATGGATTAATAGAAGAGCTCATAAGAAGGCTCAGGGTCACTCAGCGAGCGATGGAGAGAGCTATGCTCGGTATATCCCTGCGAGATCAAATCAGAAATGAGGAGATTCGTAGGAGAACCAAAGTCACCGACATAGCTCAGCGTGTCGCGAAAATGAAGTGGAAATGGGCGGGGCACATAGTTCGAAGAGCTGATGGTCGTTGGGGTCCCAAGGTGTTGGAGTGGCAACCCCGCACCGGGAAACGCAGTGTTGATAGACCCCCCACCAGGTGGACCGACGACATCAAACGAGTCGCAGGGAGCCGCTGGATTCAAGCGGCGCAAGACCGAAGCCTGTGGAAGTCCATGCAGGAGACCTTTGTCCAGCAGTGGACGTCTATAGGTTGATAAAGAAGAAGAAGATTACAATGGATTTATCAAAAAAAATAAACAGTGTGCTTAAGACCGCACGGCAGAAGTGAAAACTTCATTGGCAATCGAAATCAATTTATATAATTAATCAATTTATATATGACAGACAGAAGAGCAGCTGACTGTATCTTTCTCGCTCTGGTACACTCGGCGGTCCCGAGTTCACCCGATCGAGCCTTTCACCTCAGAGCGTGACGGATCAGCCTAACTTACTACCCACGTAAAAATGTGTGTGCGTTGCGCCAAAAGAAGTTTTCACTTCGAAAACTATTAAAATCAAAAATGGAAGATTCGCATTTTCTGAAAAACAAAACTCGAAAGCGATGTAGAGCCAGTAGCTTCACGCGTCCTGACTAGTTTATGTACCTACCGTACCGAGCTTAAATTTCGCTTTGAAGATTATGAATAGCTTTTCACTTTCTCGGCAGCGCACGTGCGATTCGTGTTGCTTCTAAAGTAGGGCCAATTTAATAGATCACATTTGACACTTCATCAAAATTCAACCTTGTAACGGAGGGCGCACAATAATATTATAAAATTTATTTTAAGCAGTGATAGCCTAGTGGTTAGGACTGTGGTCTCCTATTCGGGAGGTCGCAGGTTTGATCCCGGACCACTGATTTTTCGGAGTCAAGTGCGTTTGATCAATTAAATATCACTTGCTTCAACGGTGAAGGAAAACATCGTGAGGAAACCTGCACACCTGAGAGTTCTTCATAATGTTCTCAAAGATGTGTGAAGTCCGCCAATTCACATTGGGCCAGCGTGGTGGACTATGGCCTATAACCCTTCTCTGAAAGGAGACCTGGCTCAGTAGTGAACCGTTGATGGATTGCTAATGATGATGATGATTTATTTTTAAAAGTTAGAATTAGAACAATTCCTTAACATTTTCAGTTAACTAGTGGTTCGCCCCGAACTGAGACCTCGCGGTAACGGTTTCCCATAATTACTTATTCATTCAATAGATACATGACGATCAAAATTGACATTATTATTATGCCCGTTTTCACCAACCATACCTAAATCATCCCCTTTGTAGAAGTCTCTTTACGTAGGTAGCCCCTAAATACAATCCTAACATCCCATATGTCATTTTCACCTTTAGTTGTCCCGTAGAGGTTTGTAATAACAAAGTTGAAAGAAAGTGTCAACTAACTTAACATATGTAGCCCGTAAAGGTTAGGGAACTGTTATAGTGAAATCCTCAAGGCCTCAATCAAACTTAGGTATAGTTTTTTGGAACATTCAAATTAAATTACTTGTACACAGCGTCAACTATCGACACGATCAGAAAACATGTAAAAACAAACTGCAACGTGAAGTTTTATTGATGTTTGCTAAATGACTAAATAATAATTTTAATTGAATATATTATGTTACATATAAGCTGCATTTGCTATATGAGATGAGAGCGCCATCTATTGACATCATTGTGAAGTTCTGTTGTTGCTGCTCATTAAAAGTTAAATAATTTAGTTTCCTTATTACATTTATTTAATTTTAGTATTTGTTGTTCAAGTACATGATATTACGCTAAAATTATAAAACTTTCAAGCCCCAGCTCTCAATGGTTATTCCGTTGTGAGGTCAAATATAATCTCCACTTTGAAAGCCCCCCATTTCGTCAATTTTAGGAAAAAAATTAAAAAAAAAATACTTTTGTACTCTGTTCCAAATTATCTTTAAAATGACGTACTGTAACCCTATGAAAAGCAAAAAATTTTTTTTTTCGTCGCTTTCGCTTCTATGAGAGCCCCCCTGAAATAAAGATTTTTATAACTTTTTAAGCCATTTTCGGCTGGAGGCCATCGGTTTACATATTATATCTAAAATTGAAGTAATTACGTTCAGTAATTCAGAAGTTATAAGGCTCTGACAGACGGACGGACGGACGGACGGACGGACGGACGGACGGACGGACGGACGGACAAGTGCAAATTCACTCAAGTAGACTCAAAGACCTTCGCTTCGCTCGGTCGAAAATACATTGTAATAATGTCAAAAGAAGACAATTTTACGATTTACTTTGTTAGGTACTGACAGATGTCAAATGTGATCTATATTGGTCCTACATTACGTTATGTCTAGAGAATTACTATTGTTTATCACACTTTCGAGTTCATGATAGTTTTTTTAATAATTTAACGAATTATATATCGAACAGTGGACGTCTAGTATGGTATTTTGATGCTATTGGTTGACGAAAAAAAAGAGGAAATGAGTATGATATACAGGGACACGTCTAAATATAAAGCCTTCCTATTCCGTCGGAAAACTGTGTGTATTTTTAGATCTGTCACATAAAATATAGCTTAGAAATGTGTACAACCAAATTAGCACGTTTTATTAACCGTCCAATAGCTATAATAAAATACAAATTGAACGAAATCTGACTTTTCAGACCGCAAATATTTCCGTACTCTCCAACTAGAAACAAAAGCCAATTCAGCCTCCCTAAGTAATTGACATGTCGGTTACAACATCGCCCCTTTATCTCTTACATTAGGAAACGGAAAGAGATGCGAATATACTACAGGATTACGCAATAAAGAGCACGTTTAACAGGCACAGTACAGTTGTTAAGGTTCAAAATCGAATGCAGTTTTGATGCAATTCATTTTTCAGGTATCGAAGCTTTAGAATGCAATTCCTGGGTTGGAAATATCGAGGAAATTAAAATGAAAGAATAAAAAAAAATGCACGGCAGCTGAGTCTGAAATATTTTCAAGTGTTTGATTGTTTTGAGTTGAATGATTCGTTTTATTTTGCGGTATTTGTACATGATTTTTGGAGAATCCGCGGTTTATTTTTCTATGTATTTTGTGCTTGGCTCGATAGCAGTATATTTAATTTTCTTATAAACTTGTAGCCTCTTGTTATGGAGTTGTAACCTCTCACCTCCATATAAGCGCAGAGCTGGTGCTAGGAGAGGTTACGACAATAGTGCAATGGGTGGGGATCGAACCTGCGACCTTCCAGTTTTCAGTCCTGAAAATCTTAAAAGTGAGAAAGTTATTTTAACCACGTGGCTATAATCGCTTTTTATCCAACCCTCTGTATCTATACCCTATTATCTGGATTTTTTTTATTCGATGAGAAGGATAATAATTCTCACCTGATGGTAAGTGACGATGCAGTCTAAGATAGTAGCGGGTAACTTGGAAGGGGTATGATCGGTTTCTACACGTCATCGTGCCGGAACGCTAAAATCGCTTGGCGGCACGTCTTTGACGGTAGGGTGGTAACTAACAACGGCCAAAGCTCCTACCAGACTAGACCAGAAATTATGATTCCCAAATTGCCCCGCCAGGAATCGAACCCGAGATCTCCCAGTTATTTAAAGTTCATTTCACATCGCTCACCACTGCATCAGGGGGTCGTTAAAAAATAAATTTTCCATAGATTTTGGATTACATAGATAATTATATTATTATAGCAGGTAGACTATGCTAAAGACTAGTTCTTTAGCATAGTCTACCTGCTGAAACGATTGCGATGGCGATCGAGAAGCTAAATATACACGTATACCTTGTAATAATTCATGTCATAAAAATTGCATTCCTTAAGCTGGTGCGGATAGTAGCCTCTCCTCACTACCAACGCTATTGTGAACCTGGAAACATTTTAGCCCAGGTTCACTTAGAGGGCAATGGAGAGAGCTATGTTTGAAATATCTCTGCCAGATTAAAATATCAGGAATAAGGATCCGTACGTAATTTCTCAATTTTTTATTTACATTAATTATTGTGGAAGTGCTAGATTTTGTATTTTTGTATCATAATTCCTTTTCTTTTTATTTAATTTATTTAATGATGTAGGTAACATTTTTGACACTTGTAAGCGATTTTGTACAACTTAGGTACAACAAGGGTTACCGAAGGATTTCACCGAGTTAGGTTTTGAAAATCTCGCGGGGACCCTATGTTTATTCGGGATAAAAGTAACTCATAATAATATGAGTATACATGACATAAGTCAGGCATCCATTAAATAAAAGTTACTTGAAAATAAAAATATAAAAAGAAATACGTGTGACACTCGGGGACTGCCGCGGTAAAGCTATTGCATAGCATTCGTCTAGTCGCACGCACACAAACACCGTGCCGAAGTCTACCGAACTGAAACGACGTTAGACGATGCTGTGTTAGGTTTATTTTCGTTACGGAATTTCTTGATTCGGTCGCCGCGCTCAAAGCCCGTGATAAAAGCTATGCAATAGCTTAGAAAAAATTGCCAGAAACGTTATTATTTAACAACGAACAATAATTGTCGTTAAACTCGAATCAATCGACGATACGTGACGAAATACAACGCAAGTGGCAAAATGGAGAAATTGGGAAAAATAATTTCCTTATTTACTCGGAGTGGCGAAATATTTGATTGCGCTCATTTTATTGTCGTCCTCCGATCGCGCGGAACGGCGGAAATTGAGTAATGGCTGCCATTCCGCCCCCGCCCCCCGCCGCCCCCCGCCGCCTCTGTAGCCAGCAGGGCAAGCTTGAGATAATACTACCCCTGCTCATATATAATGCGAAAGTGGGCTGGTTTGTCCACGGGGACGTACGGACTAGTCCAGCCACTCCTCCCATTCGTCCCAACGTCATCCTAAGCCGAGGTCCGAGCCTCACAGGAGGCGCCCTTAGGAAGACGTTGCCCCCCGATGTCTTCGAGCCCTAGGGCTCACTCCCCCGGCGACGCCTCGCGCTCGCCCCAACGTCCGGTGACGCTGTAGCGGCAATTGGGGCCAACAGCATACTCCATCCGAAAAAAAATTAAGTGGCACTCGGGGACTGCCGCGGTAAAGCTATTGCATAGTATTTTTTATCAACTTAAGCAATTATAATATTTTCTCAAATTTGCTCGGAAATCGCTTCTTTATTAAAAAAAAACGAAACGTCAATTGGCTCATTGCTGGCGTGGCGCCAGCAATTACGTAACAGGATAATAATGTAAATTGCTGGACAGGTACGAGGTTTTTAAAATGTACACTTTCCTCTATTAGGTGTTTCTCCTCTGTGATTAGGTGTTTTAAATGTGCATTTCTTTCGCTGAGTAATACAATTTAAAAAAATAAGAATGATTTTTTTTAAATGAAACAAAAAGAGCGTGGTTTAATTGGAGGTAAAGAATTATTGGTGACTGGTGTTTTCTTTTACAATATATTTCTTGTTCTGAAATAAAAATGGATTCGGAATCGGATGAAGAATTAATGGACTTTACACCACCAGATATGGCGGAAGAAGCTAATGTACTATAACATTTAACATGAAATAAAACAGTGTTTCTTTAATTATTTTTTTGTTGTTTCCTCGCAAATTAGAGAAAAGTACTATATAAGCCTCGGCCGAATTAGCAATTCATGGCCTCGTTTACTTAAAAAGGCCTCGGCTAGCGCCTCGTCCTTTTAAAATCACTTGGAAGTCCTCGGCTTCGCCTCGGCCTTCCAATGTTACTCGTCCATAAATTGCTTTATTCCGAGCCTCGACAATAACGTACTATTATGCAATATTTTTTTTGCATAATAAAAATTATGCAAAAAAAAATCGGCCAAGTGCGAGTCGGGCCTCGCTCTTTTAGGGTTCCGTTAAAAAAATTAAATTAAAAAATTTCCATCTACCCACCTACCCATTTTAATTTAATTTTTTTAATTTAATTTAATTTTTATTATTTGTTGTTATAGCGGCAATAGAAATACATAATATGTGAAAATTTCATCTGTCTATCTATTACGGTTTACGAGATACAGCCCTCTGACAGACGGACGGACGGACGGACGGACGGACGGACGGACGGACGGACGGACAGCGTAGGCTTAGTAATAGGGTCCCGTTGGTACCCTTTGGGTACGGAACCCTAAAAATAATTAAAAAACAAACAAACAAGAAAAGCGCACTGTCACTACTTCGCGAGTGAGATTCGAACCTGCGACATCTAAAGAAAGCGGCCGCTCGCCCACTGCGCCAAACAGAGCTAAATGTGAACCTCTAAAATGTTGAACGCTTACTGAACGACGGTGTTAGGATTTTTTTCGTTACGGAATTTCTTGTTTCGGTCGCCGCGCTCAAACTGTTTGTCCTAGTTCAAAGACCGCGATAAAAGCTATGCAATAGCTTAAAAAAGTTTGTCCTTCAATCACGCAGCAACGGAGCAAAAGGATCGACGTGATTTTTGCATGGGTATAGTTGAGGACCTGGAGAGTGAAATAAGCTACTATCTATCCCGGAAAAACAAACAGTTCCCGAGGGATAAAAACCTAAACCCACGCGGATGACGTCGCGGGCATCAGCTAGTATCGAAGCACGAATAATTTCTAAGCTCTATAAGAGCTATCTACTGCTCTACTTTATTTATTTATTTTTATTATTCTGTACATATTAAACATAATAATAGAATTAGTGGACAAAGGAAAAGCTTATCTCTAAGTAGAGATTTCTTCCAGTTTCCCTCGAAAGTGAGTAAGGTGAAATTATAAAGTGGTATAGGTCTGAAATGTACATCCCTACAATATACTTCAAAATTACATATATACATACTATACCTAAATAAATAATATAGCTACAAATACATGCAAATAATATAGGAATAATATAAATAATATATACATAAATGCATATAGTATACATATAACAATATACCTTATATAGTACATAAAGAGAGATAGTGCTCCTTTACTCTAAATTTAAATGTGTGTATTGACTGACTATCTATTATATGCTCAGGAAGTGAGTTCCATAGGCGAGTAGCTTCAGAGGAAAAAGAATATTATTTTTATATACCACTAATATATATATATATATATATATATATATATATATATATATATTTATTTATCTACTCCAACATCGAAAAGTTCCAATTTCGAGTTTGACAGTTGAATCGAAATGAACCCTCTTTCGGTTTTGCTTCTCATTTCGATGCAGCTCGTTGTATGGGAGCTGAATCGAAATGGTTATCTTCTTAAAATAGGTTACCTAAAGCTAAGGCTCTGAGTTCTGGCACTTTTGTACCGTTCATATGACAGAGGCGCCACAGGCGGCTGGTGGCGGCTTACGGAGTTACTTTTTGTTGACAGAGGCGCCACAGGCGGCTGGTGGCGGTTTACGGAGTTACTTTTTGTTACTTTATTGAGCCTACTACGGCGTATTTTGTTAATGATTTTACTTCCTTGTCGTAGATAAAATCTTGTATGCAACTGAACGTAATTAGTCATTTTAATTCTCGTACTATCCTATTTTGATACTCGGCAAGCCTCGTATCAAAAAACAGCACTCGAATTAAAATGACCCTCATTACGATGCAGTTGCATTAATAGCTATTTTATATATATTCTACTTTACTAACTGTGTCAGCTGTAATTTTGTAGGTATTTGTAAAGAATAGCGAATTAGCTGATCTGTTTCCGGAGCGCGGCCATGCGACGTGAATCTAAATTGCCTCAGCCGGAATCTAATCTTTGACTCCGCGGTATTTTTGCAACTACCAGTGCAATATTGAGTAAATTACCTGGAAATTGTAAAAGAATTTAATTATATTTATAACTAGCTTTTGCCTGTGACTTCGTCCGCGTAGATTTAGGATTTTGTAAACCGCCGGAAAACCTGTTTTTCTGGGATAAAAGGTAACCTATGACACTCTCCCAGTCTTCAGTTATAATTATTATTATACCCATTCAATCGTCAAAAACTGAACTGAAGTGAAGTGGAAATGGTCGGGGCACTTAGTTCGAAGAACTGGTGGTCCCGAGGTGCTGGAGTGGTGACCCCGCACTTGGAAGCGCAATGTTCGCAGACCCCCCACCAGGTGGACCGACGACATCCAACGAGTCGCATGGAGCCGCTGGATTCAGACGGCGCAAGACCGTGTGGAAGTCCATGCAGGAGACTTTTGTCCAGCAGTGGACGTCTATAGGTTGATAAAGAAGAAGAATCATCAAAAATTCAAAAAAAAAATACGTGATTGAAGGACAAACCAACAAATAAACGCACTTTCGCATTAGAATAGAATAGAATTATTTTTATTCAAATAAACTTTTACAAAGTGTTTTCTAATCGTCGAGTGAATCAACCACTGGTTCAGAATACCGTTTAAAATATATAAGGATATAAGTAACCAAAGATAGTAAAGATAGAAAGAATTACTGCCTTATTCATCAGAGCGTTCTATTTAGTTTGAAGTACCCTCATTGTCGATGCAAACGAGCAATAACATCTAACGAATCTCTTCTAGAACGCGGTATTATCACAACAACCTAACCGGTGTAATTTTAGGTGGCAAGAGCGTCGCCAGCCGATGGCCAGGGGGGAGGGGGGGGGGGGGGGCAAGTTGAAATTATTATGGAGGACGGTAAAAGTATGAATAAATAAACCTTATGCGTTGAGTTAGTAACGAAGCACGAAGCAACGGATCGATGTGATTTTTTGCAGAGGTACCAATTTGGCAGCGGTACCTGGATTTCAATGATAAAGTATCTACTAGTACCTATATATTTCAGGGGCAGCTGCCCCTACCTACCCCCCCTTGGCGACGCCCATCACTGGGACCCCGTTACAAGGCTTGCAACATCTCCTGGCTGCATTACCACGTGCGTGAGAACATTAAATTTCGTTTGCCGTTCGCTCTTAGGTGTTCCGGAATTATGCTAATTGTTTGTACATTTTGATAATAATTAATTCACAGAAGAACACTTAGTTAATTCCATTTTGTATTTCAAGGTACTAGTTTGAGCCGTCGCTCGCTTTGATATTCAAATTGTAGGCAAGGTATACCACTTATTACTAGGAAAAAAGTGGTGATAGTAAAGTGGTTAAGACTTTAAACTACTTTTCAGAGAGCCCAGGGTTCGATCTCCGACTTTTCGGGGTTATTGAGTTGTAATACTCTTTATTGTAAACCAGAAAAAGAGACACATAATATGTACCTACTCATCCACAAAAACAATAAAATTAAGCAGTGATACAATTGGCGGCCTTATCGCAATAAAGCGATCTCTACCAGGCAAACATGTCAGTGAGAAAACTTCATGGGTACGTAAAAAGTAAAGGAAAAATATTAGTTATGTGCGTTTTAGGCAATTAAATATCACTTGCTTTAACGGTGAAGGAAAACATCATGAGGAAACCTGAATGCCTGAGAATTCTCCATAATGTTCTCAACGGTGTGTGAAGTCTGCCAATGCATACTTGCTCAGCATGGTAGACTATGGCTTAATTAATCAAATCAAATTATTTATTTTTGAGACCCCAACGGCATTCAGTTAAAGCATGCTTGAGAGTTCTCTATTATTATGTTCTCAAAGGAGTATCATCATCATCATCATTAGCAACTAATCAACGTCTCACTACTGAGCGCAAGTCTCCTTTCAGAGAAGGGTTATTGGCCATAGTCCACCACGCTGGCCCAATGCGTATTGGCAGACTCCACACACCTTCAAGAACATTATGAAGAACTCTCAGGTGTGCAGGTTTCCTCACGATGTTTTCCTTCACCGTTCAAGCAAGTGATATTTAATTGCTTAAACGCAGTTGACCCCGAAATGTCAGAGGTGCGTACCCGGGATCGAACCTGCGACTCCCCCGAATAGGGGACCACAGTCCGAACCACTAGGCTATCACTGCTTAAGACGTATAAAGTCTGCCAATCCGCATTGGGCCAGCGTGGTGGACTATGGCTTAATACCCTTCTCTAAGAGGAGACATTTCCCAGTAGTGGACCAGCGATGTGTTGTCTATATCTATATCTATACTTATAATAAAACTGTAACTGGACGATTTCCTGTCTGTTTGTTTGTCCTTCTTTCACGTAAAAACTACCGCACAGATTTCTACAAAATTTTATACCGTGGTAGCTTATTACTCGGGTCAACATCTAGGCTACTTTTTATCCCGGAAAATCAAGGAGTTCCCGAGGGACTTTAAAAACTAAATCCACGCGGACAAAGTCGCGGGCATCAGCTAGTAATGAATAAAACAGGTAAGTTATGGTGCTGTAAGTAGGTAGGTAATTATAACGGCAGTCTTGAATCTCAGTGGCCGTTTAAGGAATAATTTTAGTTGAGGACCCAAATTACGCAGCGACGACCACTTACCCTGCTTTAAGCGTTGTAGAACGAGAGCCCACCGTCACAAAACCTACGTTTTTTTATTCATTATAGGCACATGCTTGACCACTATCACGCCTGATGGAAAGTGATGATGTGGCCTAAGTTGAAACGCGTTTGCCTAGAAGTTGCCTATTCACTCTTGCTTTAAAAAAACCCGTATTGTACGTGTCAGGAAACACAGATCTCGGAAGAGCGTTACAGACCCTAGCCGTTTGAATCAGATATAAAGACTTGAACCGATTTGTTTTTAATCGCAAGAACCTCAAAAAAATCATATCAATTTAATCGAGAATTTGTTTTTCTTCTTTGAAACTAAACCTACATTTTTCCGAAAATAAGTAAAGCTATATTGCTATTAATTTAGTTAGCATTATCCTCCTTATCTGCATTGAAAAACATAAGCGCGTTTTAAACATTAGTTTAAGATTTTTGTATTCATTCTAAAATAAATAAAATAAAATAAATAAGCTCCGTGGGCTCTTGGTCTATCAGGTATTGTTTAAGAAGCCGGGTCACTCCCGGGCGGAAGGTGAGAACGCGTCGCCTCTCTCAACGTTTCCTTGACCCAAATGTCAAAAATGAGCGGCTCGCGTTTTTTGTTTGCATAAGGGTTGAAAATTTTCTGTTTTGTTTTTGTGTGAAAAAAATGTTATTGCAAAAGAGCAACACGTTTTAAAGGAGTAGCTATTCAGTTCCGTCGGTATTCGATTATTCATAATTATTATGTACGATACTATTTATGGTTCAAATAAACATAATATTTCAAAAATTTAAAAAAATTCAATATTGAAAATTATTTATTTCACGTAGGCCAACCTGTGGCTCTTATGACACGTCATGCCTCTACCACCGGTTCGGAAAGCGGATTCTGCTGAGAAGAGCCGACAAGAAACTCAACAGTTGCTCTTTTCAAAACATCTATTTTACAATATTATTATGTAGCTATTACACTGTAATAATTTATTATACTATCTTGTGGGCAGCTGGAGCCTTGATGCCAAGCCGATTTCTCCCATGCAACTTTGTCATTAAGAAAGACATTAACTTTGTAACAACCGCGACTCAGTAAGTGAATTTTTACGCATTTTTTAAATTTGTGCTAGGCAGTGGCAAATCTAGTAATTATTGGCTTAATAAGACGCAGTTTATTTCGAACTCGCAAATAGAAGTGTCTGTTGTAGGTACTTATATTCTATACTAATATAGATAGAGCGGGTACATAGCCGTGATTGGCTGCCCGCTGCAAGGGTAAGGGTTCGCTCACTGGCACTTCATTAGGCCCAAATTAATCTGAGTAATGTCCCCGACCACGCTCGCTCCGTGAGCCTTACCAAAGATAAGGGGGTTTAACATTGGTTCTCGAATGTAACTCGAACGATTAAATCTTGAACTACGGCTAACGATTGGCTCTAACGTCATCTGCGGCTGCAGAATATAATATTACTAGCTGACCGAGCGAACTTCGTACCGCCAACAAAAATATTTAGTGGTTGGTCACCCTTATCATTTAGGGGTATGAAAAATAGATGTTAGCCGATTCTCAGTCCTACCCGATATGCACACAAAATTTCATAAAAATCGGTCCACCCGTTTCGGAGGAGTAAGGTAACTAACATTGTGACACGAGAATTTTATATATTAGACTAGCTGACCCGGCGAACTTCGTACCGCCACCTTATCTATATAAATAAAAGAAAATATAAACTATCCTAATCCAAAAAAAACTATCCTATCTTTCAAGTTGGACCAATTAATTACAGATAGTTACCAAATTTGATTAAAATCGGTTAATTAGTTTAGGAGTCCATCGCGGACAAACAACGTGACACGTAATTTATATATATTAAGATAAGATTTAACTTGAATAACAAAGAACATAATTTACTATCGAAAACGCTAGAAGAAAAGAACAGTTGTTCTTCAATTACAAGGTACTTTTAGGGTTCAGCACCTCAAACGGTAAAAAAGGAACCCTTAAAAGATCAGTCTCCTATCCGTCTGTCCGTTGGTCCGTGTGTCACCACCGATTTTCTCAAGGACGGGTGGACCTAGCCAGTTGAAAATACCAGATACTGAGGTCTATAGTTTCTATTAGGTGCATAAAAATCAAGGTCCTGAGTCAACACGACTGACCGACGACGTCGACGACAACCGACTCGCCCTTGGCCGATTTTTTCCTTTCTGCACTCAGAGTTAGCTGTCGATGGATTACTGAAATCGGACAAAATGGATTGCTTGCTATGATGCTGCATAGTCGGATAAAAAGTGAGCTCTATAGTGAAATCGTTTTAAAAAAAGTGATTTGGTCATATGTACGGAACCCTAAAAGAGCGAAGCCCGACTCGCACTTGGCTGTTTTTTTCTTTCTGCACTCGGAGTGAGCTGTCGGTGGATTGCTGAAATCGGATAAAAAGTGAGTTCTTTAGTGAAATATTAAGAACCAATGGTAGCAACACATCTGCCAATAATACAAATGGGTTAGGAATAAGACGCTATCTTATCTCGGCGGCAGGAGAGAGGAGAGAGGAGCGAGGTCTGCGGAGAGATTTTTTATTGTCGGTCGCTCGGTACGGACGCGTTTTGTCTTTGGGGGTCGGATTTTGCAAACAATACCCTATTTTGTTGCTGACTCTGTTCACTCCTATTTACTAAGCTTCTATAGCTTTACGGTTGAATGCGTACAGTTTGAACGCCTCCCTGGCACAGTGACTGCTGTGGCCTTATAAATGAGAGTTTTAGGGTTCGATTCCAGGATTCGTTCGATTAGGGATTTTTCCAAGGTGCTCGAATGGAGGCCTTGCACCGTGTAATGCAGTGTAGGACCCAGCGGCGGCTTTACCTATAGTGCAGGGTGTGCAGTGCACACGGGCGCAGGGTGGTAGGGGGCGCCGCGCCGAGCGCCGCTTGCGACACCTCCAAAGAACATGCGTCGCTCGCGGCGCCCGCCGGGCACCGCGACGCCGACGGTCTCAAAGACCCTGCGCCCGTGTAAGGCCGAAATTAGACGGTGCCCCGTTCATCGTTCATTTTTGTGAACATGTTTTGCGAAAATGCACCCTAAGGCACTTTGCCCTAAGGACAAATTTAGACGGTTCATTTTCGATGACTCTCAATGAAGCCTCGACAGTGAAATCAAAAATCTCAAAGATAAATTCACGACAACGAAAAGACGATTCATTTTCTCAAAAATTTTCGCAACGATTAACGATAAACGAGACCCCGTCTAAATTGCGCCTTATGGCGGACGCTGGATGCGGTAGCAAAGCAAGGTGTGCCACGAGCGGCTCCTTTACTCTACACTATAACTTTTGTTATAAGGTGAAATCAGCCTTAATAAAAAGGCGCGTGCCGGCACGTGTTTTGATTCGTTTGAAAACACGCCGACAATCATTGCGAATACAGCCGGTATAAGAATAGTATAAAAAGGTAGTTCTACAAACTAAGGACGAAAATGAGTCTGGTTTCGGCCCGACATTGTTTTTACATTCTAGTTGCAAAACTAGTCTATTTAATAGTCTATCTAGTCTATTTAATATTTAAAAATCTAATAATTAAGTGGAACGGTCGAAATATTTTAAATTTTAAGATTTCAAGGAAATCAAGCGCCAGAAAACGGGAAAAAACGAAAATCAACCAATAATTATTATTTATTTATTTATTGATTTTATAATATTTTTGGATCAATAAAATAATAATATGTCTCCAAGGCGAGAAAAAATATTATGTAGGTACTCCTTTATTTAAGTTTACTTTATGGCCTCAATGTCATCGTAAATAAATCACATAACACTTTTGATTAGATTTTGTTTGAGGGACACTGCAGGATCCTGAGGATTTGGCACTTTGAATAGCAATTTCGTTCATAAAATAAATTAATTTGTAAATTATTTTCAGTGACAACTAGATATAGTTATGTTATACAGAATGTTATGCAAATAAATTAGTTTGTAACAAATTTTTCACCATATTTTGGCTGAGCCGCCGAAAATTCCTTAGTTTGTAGAACTACCCAAAATTCAAATTGCCAGGGAAGCGCGCGGCATTTCCAAAGGCGTGTACGCAATTTGTGTTTTACCGTAGTTTTGCGAAATAAGCCTTGGCGCAATGGATTATAGATTTTTTTTTAATGTTGGAGTAAACGTGTAAATCGGCTTTTCTTTTGACTAAAATTTTATACTAGTTGTTCGCCCCGAACTGAGACCTCGCGGTAACGGTATCCCATGATTATTCATTCAATCGATACATGATAACCAAAACTGACATTATTATTATGCCCGTTTTCACCAAACATACCTAAATCATCCCCTAAGTAGGAGTCTCTTAACGTAGGTAGCTCCTAAATACAATCCTAAGTCCTAACATCCGTCCCAATATCCTTTTAGGTGTCCCGTACAGGATCGTGATAAATAAGTTGACAGAAAACATCAATCACCTAACTTATAGGTAGCCCGTAAAGGTTAGGGAACGTTAGTGAAAACATTGAATTATTATGTAGGTACTAACGAGTGAAACCGGGTTACGGGCATCTGTACAAATCGTCATCTATCGACGCGAATAGAAAATATACAATATTTAACTAAAATTTAACTAAAAAATAATTTTAATTGAATAATATGGTACAAAAAAAATTACAATACAATTATTGTATTATAATAAGTAACTAAATAATAATGGTCGACGCAAAACTGTTTTTGGGATAGGTCGTTAGTCGTAACTCGTAGTTCCATGGGAATAGTTACTGACTGCGCCATCTATTAGCATTATTGTGAAGCTATGTTGATGCTATATGAATTACTGATGTACATTAAAAATTAAATAATCTCGTTTCTTTATAATATTCATATAATTTTAGTATTTGTTGTTCAAGTACAGGATATAAGTGACCTAAAAACATAAAATCAGTTTGAAAATCCATAGCGGATTTTCTTAGGGAGCGTCTTCAAGCGAGCGTATAAAATCGCCACTTTGAAAGCCCCCCATTTCGTCAATTTTAAGGGAAAAATTAAAAAAAAAATATTTTTGTACTCAGTTCAAAATTATCTTTAAAATGATACGTAACAATTTTATGTAACGCGATATTTTTTTTTTTACTTCGCATTCGCTTCTATCAGAGCCCCCCTGAAATAAAGATTTTTATAACTTTTTAAGCCATTTTCGGCTGGAGGCCATCGGTTTACATATTATATCTAAATTTGAAGTAATTACGTTCAGTAATTCAAAAGTTATAAGGCTCTGACAGACGGACGGACGGACGGACGGACGGACGGACGGACAAGTGCAAATCGCTCTAGTTAACTCAAAGACCTTCGCTTCGCTCGGTCGAAAAGGTAAGATTGGTTACTAGCTACCACAATAATTACGACTTTCACCGGGGTCAGAGCTCATCAAAAATAGCTAGCGAAATCCTAGCAGCATCCTAATCCTAAATTCGTAAAAATTCCTAAAAGTCGGGGGATGCCCCGTCGCTCACGTCGGGGGATGCCCCGTCGCTCATGTCGGGGGATGCCCCGTCGCTCACGTCCGCAGGAACTACCTTTCACTTCCCTGCACGTGTCCCCCGGGTGGTGCTAAACGAGCGACGAACTAGACGGCGTAACACGCCATACGATTAAAAAAATAAAATCCTAAATCCGAAATCCTAAGTCTTGATTTTGACTGCGCGCCTACTAGAGGGCGCCAAGGTATTTATTGCACACGGGCGCCACATGGGCTAGAGCCGCCTCTGGTAGGACCCCTAGGTGGACTTACTTATGATCTCAGCCAAGTCGCTGTGAGCCAGTGGATACAAGTGTCACAAAACTGTGTTCTGTGGTGATCTTTGAAGAATTTTATATCCAGCAGAGAATGACTATGTCGGTATACAACGACGAGGATAAGTCTTGCATGTAAGTTGGGTACTTCATCCAAGCGATATTCCAAAATCAGTCAAAAAGACTGCAATTTTTTTTATATGTATATTTAAAATAATGTTTTTAAATATATATATTTTTTAAAATCTTAATTAGTCTCGGAAATATAGAGCCTTAAAGTTTCCTTTTAGACAGAGAGAGCACTACTGAAGTGTGATGTCATTTTAACTGACTTCAAAAAAGGAGGAGGTTATCAATTCGTCGGATTTTGTTATGTATGTTCACCGATTACTCGAAGACGCCTGCACCGATTTGGAAAGTTCTTGAAATGATATTATGCAATAAATGACTTTGACTCTTTTTCTGTCTCAAAGGCTATTAAACTTCCCCGGTGGTTCCATTGAAATTTTATCGATATCGTTCGAGCGGTTTTTAAAATATCAATAATAAATTATATACTTTGAAGTGGCACGGGCGTTTAAAGTCAGTTTTTAAAAAGAATTTTCGATTATAAATCATACAAATCATACTAATATTATAAATGCGAAAGTGTGTTTGTTGGTTTTTCCTTCAAACACGCTGCAACAGAGCTACGGATTGACGTGAGTTTTTGCATGGATATAGTTGTGGACCTGGAGAGTGACATAGGCTTTTATCTTGGAAAATCAAAGAGTTCCCGTGGGATTTTAAAAACTTAATCCACGTGGACGAAGTCGCGGGCATCAGCTAGTAATGAATAACATCAACATTTTGACACAGTCAAATACCCATAGCGATCGTTTTTAGGCAACCCCACAGCTGTACATATTAGGTAAGTAGTCAAAAATCTCGGCTCAGGGGGTAGGTGGGTGCGGGGGTGCGGGGGGGGTGTCCCCTCAGCTGCCAGCACTTGTGTGGCCGCAACACCTATCGGGTGACAGCCGCATAAGTCGCTAATCGGCTATGATTGTGTTACTGTTACTGGTACTTGCCATTAGCTGCCTCGTTAGCTCTGTTATACATTTTTTTTATTTTTTTTTTTTGACGTGATAACGTCTTTTAAATCGATGAACACCGGTTGCACGCACGAAAAAGTGTCACGTTCTGAAGCTGCGCGTGCAAGCGAGAGCGCGGAACAAGCGATAGAGAGGCACGATCGGCCCAAGCGTTGGGTTGCGACTCGAGCGCCCGTCGCCGCCCGCCAGTCATCGCGTGCGCTTGTGTGTATTATCTATGGCGTGCGCGCTGTGGTTAGCGGATGTGTTCATCAATGTTTCTTGGCGTCATCACGTAAAACTATCGTCCGTAAACCGACTTTACAGACATCAAATCGATGAACACCGGCTGCACGCACAAATGTGTCACGCTCCGCCTGAGTCTGCGTGTGCAAGTGAGAGCGCGGAAAAGCGATAGAGAGGCACGATCGGCCCAAGCGTTGGCTTGTGCCGCCCGCCAGTCATCGTCAATGTTTCTTTATGACTTTATCTCGTAAAACTATCATCCGTAAACCGACTTTACAGAAAACCAATTTTTAAATATATTAGCTGAACTAAACTTGAATAATATCCGAATAATATTTTCCTTTTGAGCATTGATAATCTAGTGGATAGGACTGCGGCCGGCGGGAATGTGGTTACTTTCGGTCTGCCCATCTTAACATGTATTGAATAATTGTAAGTAGTATGCATTTTTGGAACTTCCCCTCCTTGTGGAAACACTGCATACATAGCATAGTATCTATTGCATTGTAAACTTGTTTTAAAAAGGGAAGGGCATTCCTAACCAGTGGTAGACTCATTGACGATTCAAAAGCACTTATAAAAAAGTTTATTTGAATAAAAAATATTTTTATTCTATTCTTCTATCGGGGATTCGCAGGTTCGATCCCGGGCACGCACGCAGCACGTAATCTGACTTTTCGGAGTTCATTATCATGATGATTTTCCTTTTTCCTCCAAATAAGCAGAACGTCATTTGTGTTACAGAATGGGTACACCGGGTCAGTCGTGCACCGATGGGGGATTGGACTTAGACGGATTTAAGTTAATTTTTATCCCTGAAAATCATAGAGGGCCCATGGGATTCAGTCGAGAGCAGCATGTATAAATCAATGAATTTTTTGAAAGAATATCAACCAAGTTGAATTTGACTAATATCCTCCTCTCCCTCCAAATAAGCGGAAAGCTTGTGTTAGGAGTGGGTACGACAATAGTGCAACGGGTGGGATTCGAACCTGCGACTTTTCAGTTTTCAGTCCGCACCTTTAACCGTTGGGCTATTGAGGCTTATTTGTCCTCAGCGACCCATCAACGGCTCACTACTGAGCGCAGGTCCCTCTCAGAGAAGGGTTATAGGCCATGGCCCACCACGTTGGTCCAATGTGAATTGGCAGACTTCACCTTTGAAAACATTATGGTGAACTCTCAGGTGTGCACATTTCCTCATGACGTTTTCCTTCACCGTTAAAGCTTGTGATATTTAATTACTTAAATGCACTTAGCTCCATAAAGTCAGAGGCAGAGAGTGCGGGATCGGAGACTGCCAATTGCGGGATTGGTACTAATAAGCAACGACTTCAATATGGAACTCCAAGTCCCAACCTCAACCCTGATGATGCAGGGTACTGCACTCCTAAGCTGTGGGGATTTAGGTTTTGTTGACGGTGAATTGCAGGATTTTTAAAAACTAAATCCACGTGGACCAAGTCGCGGGCATCAGCTAGTAAATCTATACTAGTGGTTCGCCCCGAACTGAGACCTCGCGGTAACGGTTTCCCATAATTACTTATTCATTCAATAGATACATGACGATCAAAATTGACATTATTATTATGCCCGTTTTCACCAACCATACCTAAATCATCCCCTTTGTAGAAGTCTCTTTACGTAGGTAGCCCCTAAATACAATCCTAACATCCCATATGTCATTTTCACCTTTAGTTGTCCCGTAGAGGTTTGTAATAACAAAGTTGACAGAAAGTGTCAACTAACTTAACATATGTAGCCCGTAAAGGTTAGGGAACTGTTAAAGTGAAATCCTCAAGGCCTCAATCAAACTTAGGTATAGTTTTTTGGAACATTCAAATTAAATTACTTGTACACAGCGTCAACTATCGACACGATCAGAAAACATGTAAAAACAAACTGCAACGTGAAGTTTTATTGATGTTTGCTAAATGACTAAATAATAATTTTAATTGAATATATTATGTTACATATAAGCTGCATTTGCTATATGAGATGAGAGCGCCATCTATTGACATCATTGTGAAGTTCTGTTGTTGCTGCTCATTAAAAGTTAAATAATTTAGTTTCCTTATTACATTTATCTAATTTTAGTATTTGTTGTTCAAGTACATGATATTACGCTAAAATTATAAAACTTTCAAGCCCCAGCTCTCAATGGTTATTCCGTTGTGAGGTCAAATATAATCTCCACTTTGAAAGCCCCCCATTTCGTCAATTTTAGGAAAAAAATTAAAAAAAAATACTTTTGTACTCTGTTCCAAATTATCTTTAAAATGACGTACTGTAACCCTATGAAAAGCAAAAATTTTTTTTTTCTTCGCTTTCGCTTCTATGAGAGCCCCCCTGAAATAAAGATTTTTATAACTTTTTAAGCCATTTTCGGCTGGAGGCCATCGGTTTACATATTATATCTAAAATTGAAGTAATTACGTTCAGTAATTCAGAAGTTATAAGGCTCTGACAGACGGACGGACGGACGGACGGACGGACGGACGGACGGACGGACGGACGGACGGACAAGTGCAAATTCACTCAAGTAGACTCAAAGACCTTCGCTTCGCTCGGTCGATAAATAAAAATGAATGTTGGTAAGCGCATAACTCAAGAATGGATGGACCAATTCGGTTAATTTATTTTTTGTATGTTCCTTAAGGTCCACGGAAGGTTTAAAAAAAAAACAAAAAAAAAATTTTATAATAGATAAGTTGGCGGTACGAAGTTCGCCGTGTCAGCTAGTAAATAAATAAATACAGTCAACAAAATACGAAGGTTAAACATTTACCTACATCTGAAGCACCAAGGGATATCGGTACACGTAAGCAGCGGTGCAAGCAGAGATAAAAGCGAAGGGGTAGGTAAGGGGTAAAGTTGCCAGCCGTGTATTGAATCAGCACTGTTAGCTCAAGCCTCGCAGTAAACTTAAGGAATACTAAGCGTTTGTACATGACGTGTACAGCTTTCCTCGAATTGTGCGTTTGACTTAACACGGTAAATACCGGGAACCAACTCCAGTGGTTATCCGGTAAGCACTAGGTTGGCTTGCATTTCAATTATTTATATAATCCCTAGTAGTACCGATTTAACCAACACTGAGTGATGTTTATACCGAACAATAAATTGGGCGTTCTGACAGTTTTTATATTGAAAACTAGCTGATGCCCGCGACTTCGTCCGCATGGATTTAGTTTTTAAAAATCTCGCGGGAACTTTCATTATCCGAGATAAAAAGTAGCTCTGCCGGTCTGAGGAACCACTACTACATCCATTACTATACCCATGCAAAAAATCGCATCAATCCGCTGTTCTGTTGCGACGTGATTGAAGGACAAACCAACAAACAAACACACTTTCGCATTTATAATATCAGTAATGCTTTATTATAACACTTTTTATAATTGTCAAATTTTTTACCATACTTAACCAAAGACAAAATTACGTTTAGCTGTCATTTACGTTTGTTATTCCACTGTCATTTGCGTTTTGTTATTCCAGGTCGGATGCGTTTTTGTTATACCACGTTTTATAGTGACTTGACGGAAACGCGGTCGAACGGGATAAAAAGTATCCTATGTCCGTCTCCTGTCTCCACCAATTTTCAGCCAAAGCGGTTCATCCGTTCTCGAGTTATAAATAGTGTAACTATCACCACTTTCTTTTATATAAGTATATATAATATATATATATATATATATATATATATATAAGATAAGATACTGTCAAAATATCAAAACGCTCGGATAAGACTTATTCATAGACTAGCTTATGCCCGCGGCTTCGCTCACGTTAAGTTCGATTTTTATTGGTAATCCAAATCCAACTTAACGCGATTCGTATCTCCGTAAAAAGCCAACATACCAAGTTTCATGGTTACATCTAAGTTAAATAGAGGGTGAATGTTTGTTAATAAACAATCATTCACCCTCTATTTAACTCCATTGGGAGTTGAACATTTAAAAACTGTCAAACCTTTCTTAGCGGACGCCTACGTCATAATAGCTATCAAAATTACAGCCCGATCCGTCCAGTGGTTAGAGCTGTGCGTTGATAGATCAGTCAGTCAGTCAGTCAGTTACCTTTGCCTTTTATATATATAGATAACGAAAATGGACTTATTTTACGTTGGTGAAATCGGTTTTAAGTCATATTTATTAATGCGGAAGTGTGCTTGTTGGTGAATTTGTCCTTCAATCACGTCGATTGAAGTACAAATCCACCCTACTCTATCTACTAGAGGATTGACGTTATTTTTGCCATGGATAGGTACATGTCATCTAACTTAGCCTGCGATTTTGTCCGCTTGGATTTAGTTTTTAAAAACCCCGTGGGAACCTTTCCTGGTTAAATCGGTCCATAGCTCTATTGAGGCGTGATTGAAGGACAAACCAACAAATCAACAATCAAAAACACACGTTCATATTTATATTTAGTAAGTTAGTGCGAGTAAGATTTTTATAAACCCCGCGAGAACTCTTTCCGGAATAAGAACTTCTTTCTTTATTTCCGGAATAAAAACAACTATAATACCCATGCAAAAAATCATGTTGATGTGTAGCTGCGTGGTTGAAGGACAAACCAACTTTCACTTTCGCATTTATAATATTAGTAGATGTATTTTTCAAATGTTGTAAGGCCAGTTCTAGGTTATATAAATAATTAAACGAAGTTCCTGTTTATCCCATCGCAGTAATATATTTTTATCCTTAAAGACATCCCATATAAGACTTCTTACAACACTTCCTGCAACACGGATACTTATTCTTCTCTGACATCTTTACTTTTCGCTTTCTACTCTCAACACTTTCAGATGATGTCATCTCTATGACGTCCGGTATGGGACACTTGTCGTACTCCTTACCCGATGTAATATTGAGTCTGCACGGCCTTATATCCCGGCTTTTTCCCTTCTCCCTCTTCTTCTTTCCATAGTAACCGAATCGTGGACATTTTTCGTATTTCCCAGACGTCAAAAGCTTTTTTTTCTCCATTTTGTACTTTTTTTTTCTCTCTCGCTCCTGTGATATTAATAACAGATTTTAGTATCCGCCAGGACAGATTGAAACCTCAATTATAGCCTTCTTCTTCTTCTTTATCAACCTATAGACGTCCACAAACAAGAACAACAACAACTGGACAAAGGTCTCCTGCATGGACTTCCACAGGCTTCGCTCTTGCGCCGCTTGAATCCAGCGGCTCCCTGCGACTCGTTTGATGTCGTCGGTCCACCTGGTGGGGGGTCTGCCAACACTGCGTTTCCCGGTGCGGGGTCACCACTCCAACACCTTGGGACCCCAAAGACCATCAGCTCTTCGAACTATGTGCCCAGCCCATTTCCACTTCAGTTTCGCGACACACTGAGCTATGTCGGTGACTTTGGCTCTCCTACAAATCTCCTCATTTCTGATTTGATCTCGCAGGGATATACCGAGCATAGCTCTCTCCATCGCCCGCTGAGTGACCCTGAGCCTTCTTATGAGGCCCATAGTTAGCGACCATGTCTCGGATCCAACTATAGCCTTAAACGGTTATATAAATGTCATGCTGAACCACTTACAACATGGCTTACAAGACCGACCCCACAAAGCGTGGGACAAGGACAAGGAGATGATGATGATGAATAGCCCAACGTTTAAAGGTGCGGACTGAAAGGTCGCCGGTTCGATCCCACCTGTTGCACTTACCCACACCTAACACAAGCTTGCCGCTCATTTTGAGAGGAGAGGAGAATATTAGTCGAGATAAGCTTAGCTAATATTCTTTTAAAAAAAGTCGCTTATAGAAGTTTGTTATTAGTAATAATACAAGAATTTAATTTGAGGACAAGACCAAAAATACCTCCTCAGGGTAGCCTGATTCTCTAGAGGACGCGACCCAGGTGGCGGATAGGGGAATGCTCGATGGAGGGTCAAACCTTCATAGGGTAGGAGGGAAATAAAATACCTCCCGCGGACCACAAGGCCGGAGAAGGACACTCCGACACCAAACCCCTGCCCCGGGCTTCTTCGACATATTCGGAGTAGAGGTCGCGGGCAGTGCTGCGTGTCTAGACTGGGGCTCGCAGAAGAGTAGGCAGCGGATGAACCCCTAGCGGATCAACGGTGGCACTCACACCTGGAGGATAGGTGACAGTCTTGGCGTCAGGTGGCAACCGGCCGTAAAACTCACAGCCAAAACACAATCTCCTGATACAAACATGAAAGCACAGAAGAGAAGGAAACAGATAAACACTAGGGCGTCCCCCGGAAGCGACGGTCAGAGCTCCCAGACGATACATACTAGGGCGTCCCCCCTAAGCGACGATCCTAGACACAGCGCTTCACTACACTACACACAACATTGGTTCACTGACCGGACGCAGCCAAGAATTGGCTCAGACCTTGCATAGACGCAATATAAACATATGTTGTATTCAAGAACTAAAATGGAAAGGTTCTAAATCTAGGAACATTGGACAAAACTACCAGCTGTACTACCATGGCTCGTCGACCAGGAACGGTGTAGGAATTATACTCGATGAAAATCTAAAACAAAGAGTTATTAAAGTAGACCGAATAAATGATAGAATTATGTACGTCAAACTCGCGCTCGACAATCAACCCTGCCTTAATATTATCTCCACCTATGCGCCACAGACAGGCTGCAGAAAAGAAGAAAAGCAAACCTTTTGGGAAGAACTACAAGAGGTACTCCAAACTATACCAAATACGGAGAGAAAAATAATTGCAGGAGATCTTAATGGACATGTAGGCCAGAAAGCTCCAAGAGGCTGCAATGCTCATGGAAACTTTGGATATGGCATTCTCAATAACCAGGGAAATGACATCTTGGAACTAGCATCAAACTTTGATATGTCCATAGTCAATACCTTTTTCCAGAAAAAGGAAGAACATCTTATCACCTACAAAAGCGGAAGGGACGCCTCTCAGATTGACTTTTTCCTTTGTGATGCAGCTATGCGCAAACTCTTTCGAGACTGCAAAGTTATCCCGGGGGAGCCTTTAACTACTCAACATCGTATTCTAGTAGCCTGTCTAACATTACCAAATTGGAATAGAAACTGCAAAATTAAATCACTTCCTAGAATTAAATGGTATAATTTAAATAAAACTGAAGGGACCATAACCATGAAACAAGTAGAAGAGTACCTCGCTGATTCTTTAGATGACTGCAACACAACCCATGTACCCATGGAAATATTTTAATTTAATTTTTTTAATTTAATTTAAATTTTATTATTTGTTGTTCTAGCGGCAATAGAAATACATAATATGTGAAAATTTCATCTGTCTATCTGTAGTAAATGTGCCTGCGGTCAGTCTGTCACGAAGCCTCTTGGAGGGTAGTTGTTGTATTGACATAGTGCAAGCATGTTTATAATTCCGATATAAAGAACAGGTGTTTTATTTAAACACCACAAAAGTGGCAACGAGGCGAGGATCGAGCTGCACGTGAGCAATTCAAATAATATTTTTTTTGAAGTTTTCAAAGGACTGAGTGTTTACATTAACTTGTTATTCGAACAGTTGTGTTCCCATACAATAATTATTTTTAAATGATATAAGTAATTCAATAAAATAGATTATTAATTATAAATTAAAGTATAATACGTTTTGACATAATATTTTGAGCAATTAGTTTAAACGCCTACCTAAATACTGGCTAAAGTATTGATTGGCATAATTATGGTTTTTGTTGTGTACCGACACAAAATGTGAGTGTTTAGTTTATCGCTAATCTTATAAGTTTTAGGCGTAAATAATAGGGTAAAGTACTGTTCGGATAACCAAGTTAAAATAATTAATAGTTATTAATAAAAATAGAAAACAAAACAAAACTATTCAAAATCGAATGAAGTTAGTTTTGTGGAATTGTACCTACCTAAATAGTAAGTTGGTAAACATATTGCTGTAATATTACATGGTCTATACTCAATAGCATGCAAATATTGAAAAGTACCTGCCAGGTGCTCATTTAGTTAAAAATATAATGGGTTGTGCAGAGATTAACTACCGTCAATGCATTGACAAACAAATGAAGAATAAGCAAAAGAACGGTCGTAGTGAAAGAAAAAGCTTTAGTTTGCGTACTTATTATTAATGAATCATACTTTTGTACTACCCACAGATAGTTAATTTCCACGTTAATTTCATTTATTCATTCATTTCACCCCAAAATAATACGAGGTAATAAAAATCCACTTCCAACTCAAAAGCAATACCTACCTACGGTAAGTAGGTAAATACATAATACAATATCATTGAGTTAGGTACGTTTATTTCTGAACATACCTATTGCAAATACCTGATACAGTGAGTACCAGCTGCGAGATTGTCTAAAAATGATTGTGCAGTGTAGCGATCGTAATCAACTCCGATTGGCCGACACTCTGTCGCTATAGGCTAAAGTTGCTGTGGTGAGGAGAATATGCCATACAAATTGAGATGCAGTGAAAAGCAACGATATTGTGGCGCAATGATTGCTGCAATTTTTCCGGAATCGACCAGCTGTTACCATTTTATCAGATAATCAGGGTAATTTCAATGTTTATAAAAAATGTATTTATTTTGCATTTTGTTATTCCTACCTTTTAATATCATATTATGTATTAATTAAAAAAATACAAATATGAATAGAACATTTGCAAAATATTTATGTTTTATGGCTAAGGTCTCCAGCCAAAGGTAAAGGTAAAGGTTTAAATTTAAAGGTAAAGGTAATCAAGTCAACGTAAAGGTAACGTAAAGGTAACGTAAAGGTAACGTAAAGGTAACGTAAAGGTAACGTAAAGGTAACGTAAAGGTAACGTAAAGGTAACGTAAAGGTAGCGTAAAGGTAACGTAAATGTAATTTAAAGGTAATCAAGACAACGTACAGGTAACGTAAAGGTAATTTAAAGGTAAAATTAAATTTAACAACAAGATAACAATGAGCTAATGCTCACGCTATTGCTAATAATAAATAATTTATTAGAGAGTCATGCTTGATACCAAGGGCTATGCCAGTTACAATACTGTTGCTTAAATGTAAGCAAAGAGCCACGCACATTGCTTGACACCAAAAGGCTATGCCAGTTACAATACTGTTGCTTAAATGTAAGCAAAGAGCCATGCACATAAAATAATAATAATCGTATCTCAGGGAAGCATAGAGCCACGCATACAAAATAATCAAAATATCCATTATATTCTGTAAGATATTGTTACTGGAAAAACCACACCATAAATATTGTAATTTATAGACTTTTATAATTGCAATGGTGAATTGGTGACTTAGCTGTCGCTTCGCGATGAAAAAGTTTGTGTTTTAATGTATGTTTTGAAACACCAAAAAAAAATAAAAAAAAATAGGCGAGCTATTTTCTTCATATTACTACTGTAGTACCACTACAGAAGGCTTAACTGAGGTTTTACCACAACCAACCAACTAAATTGAGGTTTTAACCATCGAGAATAAGAATTATTTATTTCTCAGTGTTAAAAAAAAAGGAGTTTGATATTTTAATTATAATTCAACATTATTTTGTATTTCTTTTTCATATTTAATATGGAAAAGGGAAATTTTGAAAGGCTCCTTGTAATCATAAATTGAGAACAACTTATTTTCAATAAATTGAAACAGCCTTTACAGTAAATGTGGCCGGAAAAAATAAAATTTACTAAAATTTACAATAACCAAAATTACTTGATCTTATCAAACAATACTATTAAAATAAATGAATATGTGAAATTTCTATTCTATTCTATTCTAAATATACAATTGAATAAAGAACGACACAAAGAAGAAGTCTTATGATTAATAAGATTGTAAAATATAGGTATTTTCATATGTTGTAATCATCACAAAAGAAAGATGGGCGATGTTTTATTAAACCAATTCAGCAATTTAAGATGGCAGTCCACACACAAAAAAAAAAAATTATATTATTAATAAGAAACAACAAGTAGGGTGTTTCAACAAGAAATATCCTTCTCGATAGACCTACCCACCGCCGTGTGGTGAACTTAACAAATTGTTAATTATTTGAAAATAGTGATATTTTATAACATGGCAATGTCAGTGGATGAATTAATTACCATAAAGTAAAAAAATAAGTAGGCGATAATTGGGGAAAACCGTTCGCTTCCGATTATAAACGAGCTATTGGAAAGTTGTATTGCTCAGATTAACTTTTCTAAATTAGATAAAAATATATTACCACTTTTAGTGCGGGTATTTGTTCTGACATTAGATAGATTTTTGAAATTTCTTGTACTCAAAAGTGCACGTTTCAGAGTATGTATTTTGATTAAGATGCTACTGAGTAACAGTACCAATGATTGTTATGGATAACAGTGCATAATAACTAATACTCGGCAATTCCTTAAGATAAACTATTTGTATACTAATGCACTTATTGTATACTAATGTAATAATACTTTAAGCGAAATCATGAAATTAATGTGAACAGGTCTCTTCGGTATCCAAATAAGATATTGATTTAAAAATGTATACCAGTACATATTATATGAAAAGTCCCTACTGTATGGCGGTCAGGTTATATAATAAACTGCCAGCAGATTTTCAAAAATTATCTATAAATAAGTTTAAAAGAAAACTCAACGAATGGCTATTGGAGAAAAGTTATAATGATGTAAAAGAATATTTAGTGTAATAATTAGGTACGGGAAAACATAAATATTGACATTTTGAAATTTATATTTTTATTTGACTATTGTCATTCTTAATCTTGACTCACTAATTTATAATAATTATAATTGTCAAATAATCTCACTTTGAATTAATCACTTTCATTTTATAATTATTATTGTTTGTATCATAATTTGCATACTATTAATTTAGTTGAATGTTATGGTCTTTACTGACAATATATTTTGTTACTACCATCCCACTGTACAAACATTCTGGCAAATAAATAATTATTTATTTATTCAATAATTATAAACATAAATATTGCCACAATAGTAACTAAAGGTAAAATTTTTAAATTGTAAAAGAACTTCCATATTGAATGCCCCCGCTCTTAAAATAAAAGAAATACCTAGGAATTGAAAGCAATCCACATGAGGGTTGTTTATGGTTATGTAAGCTCTAGCTAGTTAAGAATAAGAACTTATGATACAGTAGCTATATGATAACTACAACAAAATAATAAAAATAACACGCAACACTTTTGAATTATTATTCTTAATTAGTTACAGTCCCATTTAATGGGGTTCATCGAAACTCTAATTAGTAAGTATGTACCTATAATATATGCATAATATTAAAAGATGTCCCAAAGCCGTTTCTTAATCTACTTCGCTGATCGATCAGTCATTTTATGTTTACGTATTGCAAAACTTGCAGTAACCTAATAATACTTATAGTTTTATTAAGTAATCATTGATGTCAATGTGGTCATATTACGATATTTTGCTAGTCAATAATATTGCGTCTTAAAGTTAAGTCCTAAAGTTACTAAGTAGGTAGCACTTTAAATCTTATCTGTCCGCATCATATGAACTCACAGCTGGTCATATCTTTAAAAGAAATGGGACACTTAAAGATCTTCTCGGGGTTCATCTATCCTGCGACTATTCCCGTGAAAATGGTAATCACTAGCAGTAGCATTTTGATTTGTATACCTCATAAATCTTGAAATCAGACAGCCTGAGTGAAAAAGAAGGAAGGAGGATAGAGGCAGGAAGTTAAACATTTTATAACAAGAGAGATATTATTTTCCAATATAAACCTTACATAGCCGACCAAGCAAGCGAGGTGCGGTCATAATCTAAACATAGCTTGTTACAGTTTAATGATTAATGAATTTAAAGACCTTATAACATTTTCTCTGATATAGTTTGCACACTAAAGTTATGTTTCCTGTTATACTTAAAATGAAATATTAAGATGTTATAAGTTGTATTGACAAAGTTGCATATAAGCAATCAGCTTTGTATTCAGCTATCTACAAGAACTTGTCATATTTAAGTAGCTATCTGCTTTATATTTGTAACATTTTGTTGTTGAAAAGAGCAACTGCTGAGTTTCTTGCCGGCTCTTCTCAGCAGAATCAGCTTTCCGAACCGGTGGTAGAATCATGATGTAACAAGAGCCACAAGTTGGCTTCTATAAAATTAATAATGTTGAATTGAATTAATTATTGTATAAAATTATATTTTCTATTAATTACATTGTTACATACATTCAAAATTGAAATAAAGAAGGGATGTAGTAAATGTGCCTGCGGTCAGTCTGTCACGAAGCCTCTTGGAGGGTAGTTGTTGTATTGACATAGTGCAAGCATGTTTATAATTCCGATATAAAGAACAGGTGTTTTATTTAAACACCACACTATCTATTACGGTTTACGAGATACAGCCCGCTGACAGACGGACGGACGGACGGACGGACGGACGGACGGACGGACGGACGGACGGACGGACGGACGGACAGCGTAGGCTTAGTAATAGGGTCCCGTTGGTACCCTTTGGGTACGGACCCCTAAAAAGCAGGTGCTTACGGTGTAAAATGGCTAACAAAACTATTCAACCTTATCTTATCTAAAGGAACTATGTCAGATATGTGGAGACTAAGCAGAATCTTACCATTCTATAAGAATAAGGGAAATATAGCGGAGTGTGGAAATTACAGAGCGATCAAGTTGACGTCACATACCCTTAAGATCTGGGAAAGAATAATGGTCAAAGACTTTATAAACTCACATCCATCTCATCAAACCAGTGTGGCTTTACTGCAGGAGTGGGGACTACGGATGCTATACATACCTTACGGATACTAATGGACAAATACAAAGCCCTAAAAAAAGATCTGCACATGGTCTTCATAGATCTGGAAAAAGCCTTTGACCGAATACCGCGGCAACTTATATGGCAAGCACTCAGGGCCCAACAAGTACCGGAACAGTACGTAAGCATCATACAAGACATGTATAACGACGTGACCACCCAAGTTCTCTCACCTGCTGGCCTGAGTAACAGCTTCGAAGTGAAAGTCGGCGTTCACCAAGGATCTACCCTGAGTTCCCTACTCTTTAATATCGTTATGGATTACATCACCAAAGATCTTCAAAAACCGGCCCCATGGACACTTCTATATGCGGACGATGTAATCCTAGTAGAGGAATCACAGCCAGAACTTCAAAGAAACCTCGATGCATGGCGGATAGCATTGGAGGGCAAGGGCCTAAGAGTGAGCCGACAGAAAACTGAATATATGCACTGCAATTTCACTGAAAGTGACATATGCACTCAGTCACCACCCACGATCGATGGAAAACCCTTGAATAAGGTCGAAAAATTTAAATATCTCGGGTCCGTTGTTAACACTATGGCCACTACTGAAAGCGATATTCAAAACAGAATAAAAACAGGATGGCTTAAGTGGAGATCTCTTACAGGTGTTCTTTGTGAAGCAAAAATGCCAATTAAAACCAAAGGCACCGTGTACAAACGAGCTGTAAGACCTTCTTTGCTCTACGGATCCGAATGTTGGGGAATGAGAAAGTGTGACGAACAGAAACTACATGTCACTGAAATGAAAATGTTGCGTTGGTCTGGAGGTGTTACTCGAGCAGATAAAATTCGGAATGAGCTCATCCGAGGCACTTTTAAAGTTGCCGATATTCGGGATAAGATGCTGGAAGGCCGATTACGCTGGTATGGTCATGTAATGCGCAGGGACGAACACCACATGACAAGACGAGTGATGGATATGGATGAGGGCAAGAGAAGCAGAGGTCGCCCACCAACTACCTGGACTAGAACCATCTCCAAAGATATGACGATGCTCGACCTAACGCCAGAAATGACTCAAGATCGCAACAAGTGGCGATCAAGTATCAGGAGGGCCGACCAAAATAGGGAATGCGCCAGGGGAATGATGACGACCAAAAATACAAATTTAGTTACGTACTGAACAACAGAAATTTTAACATTTCAAATGAAATATTAACAAAATTTATGGAATCACCTCGATTCTTGGGTGTAAAGTGGAGATTCATCCTCTGAGATCATCAAAGCTCATACCGCAGTGCAAAAGATGTCAAACGTATGGACACACCCAGAAGTATTGCTCCAGAGAGCCAAGATGTGTCAAATGCACTGGAAAACATCTTAGTGTTGAATGCAAAAAACCAGTTGAACAGAAACCCAAATGCGTACACTGTGGGGAGGCTCATCCGGCTAATTATCGAGGTTGCATAGTAGCCAAAGAAATGCAATCCATCAGAAACAAGACCTGCAAAAAAACTTCTGCCCAAAACACCCAGGCAATGCCCAATGCAAAACAAACTCCAGTGGTCAAGAATATGCGACTTTCCGAAACCATTAAAGAAAATCCGAATAAAAAGGTAACATATACACAAGTAGCATCAAATAAAGTACCCATCATTAATAAATCGAGAGATTCTACTCTAAATAAATTATACGAGATTCTAAAACTCATGTCGTCATTCGATGACCGCCTGCGAAAACTTGAAAATATCAGAACAAAATAATGGATAAGGAATTGAAGATATTGGCATGGAATTCTAATGGGCTACTACAACATCAACATGAGTTACAAGTAGTCCTAGATACCGAAAATATCGACGTATGTTTGATCTCCGAAACACATTTTACAAAAGAATCTTATATAAAATTCAAAGGGTATAAAGTTTACCACGCTCTACATCCCCATAATTCAGCCAGAGGAGGTAGTGCTGTTATAATAAAAGAGAATATTTACCACTACGAAGAAAGTAAATACGAGGAGTTAGAAATCCAAGCAGTGGCAGTAAATATCAAAACAGAACGATACCCTATCACAATCGTAGCCATATACTGCCCACCACGGCATTCTCTAAAAAAACACGAATACCTAAGATTCTTGGAACAATATGGTCACAGATTTATAATTGGTGGAGACTTTAACGCCAAAAATATTTTCTGGGGCTCAAGACTAACAACAACAAAAGGAAAAGAACTGCTAAGTGCGATCAAAGAAAAGAGATGCGATGTAGTCAGTACTGGGATGCCAACGTACTGGCCTACTGATCCTCGAAAAATTCCAGATCTGATAGATTTCTTTATATCTAAGAATATCTCACCAAAATACCTTAGTATTGAAGGAAAATATGACATGAATTCGGACCATTCACCGATAATGTTAATAATTAATAAACACACTATTGCAGTCAATGAAACTAAGCTTACTCTAGTGAATAAGAATACAGACTGGGAGAGCTTTAAGATAGAATTAGACAGTGTTATAAACCTACAGGTCCCCTTGAAAAATCCAGATCAACTCAATATGGAACTAGCTAAATTTATAACTGACATACAAAAGTCGGCCTGGAATAATACGCCTCCAACAAAAAAATGGAGTCGGGGTACCACCTATCCTAAGGAAATTATCGACCTCATTAAAATAAAGAGAAAGCAAAGAAAAAAGTGGCACGCTTCTAGGTCACCACAAGATAAAAGAATACTAAATAAACTCACCAAAACAATCAAGAAAGCTATCGAAAATTACAATGAATATAAACTAAATGATTACCTACAAAACTTGACTGGTGATAGAGAAACGGACTATTCTCTTTGGAAAGTAACTGGAAATCTAAAAAGACCCATCACACATATACCACCTATTAAAGAGCAAAATGGAACATGGGCCATCAACAACATTCAAAAAGCTAATAGATTTGCTCAACACCTGGAATATATATTCCAACCAAATGAAGGTCATCCAATTGATTTCTGTGAGAATGAAGAAAATCAAGATGATCTGCAAAAGATTAGACTTGCGACAACAAAGGAAGTATCTAAAGAAATAATGTACAACTTAAGCAAAAAGAAATCTCCGGGATACGATCTTATTACCGGAGAAATCTTAAGAAATCTACCTCGAAAAGCTTTAGTGAAACTTACCAATCTCATAAATGCGTCATTTCGACTGAAACATGTACCTGAGCTATGGAAAGTCGCTGAAGTTATCTTGATTGCTAAACCCGGAAAACCACCTCATGAAACAACCTCTTATAGACCGATCTCTTTATTACCAGTAATTTCAAAATTATTTGAGAAACTGTTACTTAAGAGACTAAAACCCCTACTAGAAGACAGAAAATTAATACCAGATCACCAATTTGGATTCCGAGAAAAACACTCAACAATAGACCAAATCCACAGAATTACTAATATAATAGAGAAATCATTAGAAGATAAGAAAGTGTGTTCTACTGTATTTTTAGACGTAGCGCAAGCTTTCGATAAAGTGTGGCACGAAGGGCTTATCTATAAACTCAGAATTATGCTACCAAAGTCATTTGCCGATATTCTTGAGTCATATATTTCGAACAGATGGTTTAGAGTTCGTCAAGAAGATGCATATTCTGAACTCAAGGAAATTAAAGCTGGGGTACCGCAAGGAAGTGTTTTAGGTCCGGTCCTGTACTTATTATACACCTGTGATATTCCAGCACTAGAAAATAATACCATTGCAACATTTGCTGATGATACTGCCATAATAGGAACTGGAGAAAGTCACGAAGAAGCAGTGGAAAAAGTACAAGTTGCCATAAACAAAGTCAATGAATGGACTATAAAGTGGCGAATTAAACTTAACGAGTCTAAATCAATGCATATAGATTTCACCAATAAGCTACCGCAATATCACCCGATTTACCTAAATCGGCAACTTATCCCCTACGTAAATACAGCAAATTACCTGGGTATGACGCTAGACACAAAGCTTCGATGGAAAGCTCATGTTAAAAAGAAACGCGAGGAATTAGAATTACGATATAAAAAAATGCATTGGCTGCTTGGAAGGCATTCTAAGCTCTCATTACATAATAAGCTTATGCTATATAAGCAAGTTCTGATGCCTGTATGGACGTATGGTATACAACTTTGGGGGTGTACTAAACCCAGCAATATCCAAATAATACAGAGTTTCCAGAACAAAGTACTCAGGGAAATATCCAATGCACCCTGGTACGTCAGAAATCACGATCTCCACAGGGACCTTAAGATGGAGTTCGTGAACAAGATTATACAAAACTACGCAGAAGCTCACCAACATCGACTTCGTCATCATGTGAATCTGGAAGCTGTAAAGCTTCTCGATTACACGAACATTAAAAGAAGACTTAAAAGAACAAAACCTTTCGAACTAGTGTTTAAAAGTGCATAAGTGCAGTGTCAGTGCAGTGCTTGTGTTATTTGACTAGGTCACAAAAACAAAGTGAACTTATATAATAGAATAAACTAAGGACAGTTATTGGACTGTAAATTAGACATAGAATTTAATTATAAGTAGAAGTTTAAGTTAAAATAATATTGCTAATTAGCCCTTAGGCTAGATTGCAGTAAAAAATAAGGCTACCCTTATGTAAGGGTGCCTTATGGTAGGAAAAAAAAAAAAAAGAACTTACATTCCGTACATACCTAATACACGAAGTCACAGGCTAAAAGCTAGTAAATAATAGTATACAAATAAATGCGAGGAACAAAAATGTCTCATTCCAAAATATTATACATTATTATTATTTCCAGATTGCTGGAACACTGTAAACTATAACAACACTTTTCATCAATTCCTATATAACTGTAACTACAACATCGAAAATGCATCGTAATCTCATCCGTTCAACGTCCACCGCTGGACATAGGTCTCCTGCAAGGTCTAACTCTACCTGTGGCTCGCTTGAGATCGTCCGTCTACCTAGTGAGGGGTCTTTAAACGCCGCGTTTCTAAGGGCCTCCATTCCTTCGCCCTCGCCTCGAATAGGTCGGCACCGCTACGTGGTCAACATTCTACAGTCTTGCACTAAGCACTTTGCTTCCTCATTCCTTAAAATTTGGAATGCCCTTCCGGATTCCGTTTTTCCAAGTAACTACAATTTGAGTACCTTCAAATCAAGAGTGAATACGCATTTTCTACGCAAGCGCGCTCCATCTATGGCTGCATCATCACTTACCGTCGGGTGTGGTCGCAGTCAAGCGCTAGTCTATATTATTTAAAAGAAGCTTGTATCGGTTCTTTGAGCTACGTGCCCAGCTCATTGATACTTCAGTTTTGCTACTCGATGAGCTGTGGCCTGTGATGAAAATATCGTTAGGAAATCTAGAATAAAAATTACTCAGAATTTACTTTTCACCATTGAATACACCTGTATCTCTTAATTAGTAAACAATAATGTAAGACTACCTTTTCTCGTTCCAATATCCACAAGTCAAGTTTCTTTTGCATTTTTTGCCGATCTAAGAGCATCTCTTTCCAATCTTTTTCGGAGATTCTTTTAGGTTTCAAAACAGCTTCAAAGTCGAACGGATCATTTCTAGGTCTCTTCGTCTCTTTGAAGTGTTGTAAGCCCTTAAAACTTCGCCTGTTCTCTAACTCTGATTTAGAATCTACATCTATTCCCCTTTCTTCTTTAGAATTGTCGGTTTCGTTTAATTCCTTAATATGTTTTTTGAGGTCCCTCATATATTCCAATCCCAAAGCAGCTTCAGTATCATTGGCTTTCAGTAAAGATTTTACACTCTCATCTATTGCGAAGTTGATTTTTTTGTACAATTCACTTTTATATTTTTCTAATTCTTCTATTGTTTTATTTTTTGCCCCTTCATCAGCTGCTGTAGCTATATCAAACATTAACATTAAAAACACAAATGCGTTACCTGACATTATTCATTTTAGTACAACATATTCAGCCATATAGAAATCTACAGCAAAATGCTTAAAATATTGATGTATATTTCTCAACACGGTGGCAATCATGAAGTAGTGAACATTTTATAACAGCTATAAAAATAGTGTTTGTTGCGGGTTTATATTGTTTTAGAAGTGAAAATTTAATAATCTAATATTAAAAATTACTTCATCTGAAACAGACTCTACATAAACAAGGTTTGGTTTTTTGTATCTCGTCTAGTGTTTAATTGACTTTAAGCTTCCATCAGCTGATCCCAATATGAAATCCTTTAAGTATGTATAATGAGTAGTATATTTATAGATTATTCCGAAAAAATAATTCCTGCGGGTTTTTAAAACCTAACCCCACACGGATGCAAAATTAAGCTTTAATAAAATAAATAATAATAGTACCTATTAACTGGCTCAGTGTTAGATTCAATTATTTGGAAATCCGCGTTTTATTTCGCGTAAGATATTCTGTGACGAAAAGTATCATTAATATGTTATTTCTCATTCCCAGTTTTTGTCAAAATCGGTTAACCAGTTTAGGCTTGAAAAGCTGACTGTTTTGTACTTTTCTGCATTAATAATATTAGTATGGATGGATATATATCATCATGAACGCGCGCCCGCTAAGATGCAAATCTGCTTACTTTATTTATTCATTTAAAAAGAGTTCTCTCACAGAATATGAAATGGCGAAACTTTTTAACGAGTCTTTTATCCAATCTTTTTGATATTTATTTGCAAGACTGTGTATAACTACTGAGTACTAAAAATGAGTTAAAAAGTTTATTTTCTTAATTTAAAACCATGGCGAAACGAGATGAAATCATGTTATCTTAGCACATGAAAGTTCTGTCGAGAAAAGTACATGAAGCATAGATTGTAAGAAGACTCTACTGTATTATGATATGATTTGAATTGTAATGATGTAACGAATTTATTGTTTTAATCAGAGTATACGATTAGGCCTTGGCGTCGAAGTGATTGATAAGTAATCCTTACTTCCTTATAAATGCGACAGTGTGTTTGTTTGTTGGTTCTTCAATCGTGCCGCAACAGAGCTATGGATTGAAGTGATTTTCTGCATGGGTATAGTTGAGGACCTGGAGGCTGACTTAGGCCGAGACATTTTATCCCGGAAAATCAAAGAGTTCCCGAGGTATTTTAAAAACTAAATCCACGCGAACGAAGTCGCGGGCCTCAGCTAGTATTAAAATGCGAAAGTGTGTTTGTTGGTTTTTCCTTCAATCACGCAGCGACTGAGATACGGTTTGATGAGATACGGTTGTTTGTGTATATGGGTAGGCATAGGTGAGGACTTGGTGGCTACCTTTTATCACGGAAAAACAGAGGGATCTCGCGGGATTTTTACAAAACTGACTCCACGCTGTCGAAGTCGCAGACAAAAACGATTACCTAATTATTAATACACTACTAATATAAAACTAAATGTTCCAAATGGCTAAAATCACTCTCCTATGAAGAGACCGAAAGACTTTTATACACACTCAAATAGTACAACAACAATAATACTCAAACGCATTCACTCACTCACACACACATACACACATGAACGCACCCACACACACGCGCGCACACACACTCACTCACACACACGCGCACACACACACACACACACACTCACTCACACTTCCTGCATGCAATGGATAAATTGAATCCTGTTAATATTTCCGTATATAATAATTAAGTCTCGGAGGTGGGCGTGACGGCTGGAACGCAGTTTAAACTTTTCCAGTCGTCAACGTTCATAGATTTTAAGCACCTATGTAACAAAGAAAGGAAATAAATAATTTCAATTTCAATTAGCAATTTCAATTACCTAACTAATAACTGCAAACTTGAATGAGAATAAAACAAAAAGTGAAATATTTGAAACAGTTCAAATTTTCATGATAATTTCCACACGTAATCCTGAAAATGTAATCGGACACTGCAAGACTTTTAGATTGTATTCCGCGCGGACTGAAACACGACACTTTTCCATTAGGCCCAATTAATACGCGCACCGATCACTTTTAATTAATTTCCTTTCCCGATCAAAATCCTTAATAATTCTTGTTTGATCCGACGGAGGTACTTTGTTACTTCATCGTTGTAACTTTATATGGACTAGATTTTCTCCTCGACTTCGTTCGCGATCATTGACTTTGTTTAGGTTTTTATAATTCCCGTGGGAACACTTCGTTTTTCCGGGATAAAAGGTAGCCTATGTCACTTTCAAGTCCTCAACTCAACTATAACCATGCAAAAAATCACTTCAATACATTGCTCCGTTCCTGTATTATTCATCATCATCATCATCATCATCATCATCATCATCAATAGCCTATAACAGTCCACTGCTGGACTAAAGGCCTCTCCCAAGGGGAGGGTTTGCCCATAATCACCACGCTGGGCAGACGGGTCGGTGATCGCAGTAGATGGTAGGTAGTAGTAGCACAGAGGACGCTGCTGCCCGTTCTGCGTTATATTCCCTTAGTCGCCTCGTACGACACCCGCGGGAAGAGGAGGGGTGGTGACAACTGTATTCTGATCTGCCGTCACCACATGGCCTGTATTATTATTGAACGACAAACCAACAAACCACCAAACACGTCAATAGTCAAGTTACCCTACAATGCTCTCAGGACCAACGCATCTTTCCCGACAGTGATAAAAATAGCGTCATCATCATCATCAGCAACCCATCATCGGCTCACTACTGAGCGGAGGTCTCCTCTCAGAGAAGGGTTATAGCCCACAGTCCACCACGCTGACCCAATGCGAACTGGCGGACTTCACACACCTTCGAGAACATTATGAAGAACTCACGTGCAGGTTTCCTCACGATGTTTTCCTTCACCGATGCTTGTGATATTTAATTTCTTAAACGCACATAACTTATTAGAAATCCAGAGGTGCATGCCCTGCGATCTAGCGAGTTGATCGAACCTCACAGACCACTCAGCTGAGTGGTCTGTGTCGAACCTGCGACCCCCGAATATGAGACCGCAATACTAACCACTGCATTATTAACTTATTTCTATGTGTCAAGTCATATTATGAAGCAGTCAATTTTCCGATTCCCGGAGGCGAGACTATTATTTCTGGCAAACACTAATGCAAATAAACTTTGTTAGAATAGTTTTAAAATTTTTAATCTATGGAATTTCAATGGTTTGAGAGTGGCCACTAAACGTGGTTGTAAATAATATATTTTATTATTGTTTTTTAGGGTTTTTATTTTTATTTTTTTAGGGTTAAATTTTAATTTCTTAGATGTTCTTAGATATTTAGGGTTCCGTACCAAAATGGTAAAAAATGGAACCCTTATGGTGAGACTTTCTCCGTCCGTCCGTCTGTCACAGTCGATTATTTCTTTAACTATTAAAGCTATCGACATGAAATTTGGCACAGTTGTGTATAATAGTGGCCCAACATCATTGGAATAAAGAAAAATCGAAAATTATTTTTAGTTTTATTAAAAAAGGGGGAAAATCGGGGGTAAAATAACTATACCGAGTGGGGTATCATATGAAAGGCCTTTACTTGTGCATTCTAATACAGTTTTTTATTTATTTCTATATATAATAGTTTTTGAGTAATTGGCCAAAATGTCGACAAAAATACCGTCCCCCCCTTTATCTCCGAAGTTTACTAATTGAAAAATCTGAAATAATTATGGTCAATAGAGGTTTATGTATATTTTACAGGAAAAATAAAACCAACACTCTAACTAGCATAGTTTTATGGCACTGTAACGTGAACGTTGCAGTGCTTAACACCTCACTTTGCTACTTAACCCCCTGTTTAACAAACTATAGTTAATCGGAGGGAGTAATTAGTACTTCCAACACTTTCACACTTTATTTGCACCAGACTTGCTGTTAAGTTATTTATAAGGACTATAAAGAAAATACAACACCAATAAGGGTACACACTTTACTTGGAAACTTAAAGTAATTTGGAATCTAAAGTAATTATGGCACGTGACGACGTGAGCGTCTTTTTGATGCGCGAGCGTGCGACATGCGCTTTGCGTCGGGGCAGTGAATGAACTAATTACGCAATAATTATCGATGCAGAACGGCAGGCAGCGGCCGGCCGGCCGGGGCATTGACCGCACGCCCATGCATCGTGCAGTTATCATAACTGTTATTTGCATTTTAATATTTACCGCCGCTGCTTCAAGCGGCGCACGACCGACGCCTGTGGAAGTCCACGCAGGAGACCTTCGTCCGGCAGTGGACGCCCACAGGTTAACATGAAGGATATTATATTAGATGTAATGTGCGTGTGTAAGGAAGTAGGCCACACCACCCCCCTCCAGCCCGTTAAGGGCGATAAAAGTCAGGAAACTTTACCTGTCTACCCGAACGAGAAATATAATTCTTGAGAACTGGTGACGGCGATGGGGGTTCCTCACTGTGCACGGAGAGTATGAAGGCCGGTTTCAGCCGGTCAATCGAAACTGTCATTTCTTTATTTTTGAAGAGGATTTTAAATACCTTCTCTCCTCTGCTCAGAACCTTGTGTGGCCCAGAATAAGCGGGTTGAAGGGAACCCCGCATTGCGTCTTCGCGAAGGAACACGTGATCGCAGGTTTTCAACTCCTTGTAAATAAAGACCCTTGACTTACAATGTCTGGAGGTTGGTACTGGTCGCAATTTTTCGGCGAAGTTTCGGAGCCTAGCGGAGAATTCGGTGATGTCCATGGTACCACCAGCGCCGGGCTCCAGGAATTCACCTGGTAATCTTAGCGGCTCTCCATAGACTAATTCGGCGGACGAGGCTTGTAAGTCTTCTTTATAGGCAGTTCTTATGCCTAGCAAAACCCACGGCAACGACTCTGTCCATCTGTCATTGGCATGACATACTATTGCCGCTTTAAGTTGACGGTGGAACCGCTCGACCAACCCGTTGCACGCTGGATGATAAGCTGTCGTGCGTTTATGTTCAAAGCCAGCCAAAGTAGATAGGCATCGAAATAAGGCCGATTCAAATTGGCGGCCGCGATCTGTCACGATGACATTTGGGGCCCCAAATCTTGCGATCCATGTAGCCAACAGGGCCTTTGCGACGGTCTCCGCTGTTATGTCTTCGATTGGCGTAGCTTCTGGCCATCTGGTGTACCGGTCCACAGCCGTCAAGCAATAGCGAAAACCTTGTGACAGGGGAAGTGGACCGATTAAGTCGATGTGAATTTGCTGGAAGCGGAAACGCGGTAGGTTATAAGCGCCAAGCGGTGCGGTCACGTGACGGTTAACTTTCGCCTGCTGGCACGGGATACAAGCGCGCGACCAATCCCTACAATCCTTCCGTATCCCTGGCCAGACGAATCGTTCGGCTACTAGTTTGGCCGAAGCGTTCGCGCCGGGGTGGCTTAGGGAGTGGAGGCTATCAAATACCTGCTTCCGGCAGTCTTTCGGAACATAAGGTCTAGCGTTTGCTGTACTGGTGTCACAATACAATGGTACTCGGCTTCCAGGTACGTGCAGCTGCTGAATCCGCAACGATGATCCTGCGCTCAAGAGCTTCTCGAGCTCGGAGTCGGTAGCTTGACTTTGTGCTAATGTCTCTAGGCTTACGGGTGCACCCAGTTCCTCAATGCGTGACAAACTGTCCGCCACGACGTTATCCTTACCAGATATGTGACGAATATCCGTGGTGAACTGGGCGATGAAGTCAAGATGCCTATACTGCCTAGGCGAGCAGTTGTTTTTCCTTTCGTGGAATGCGAAACTGATCGGCTTATGGTCAGTATAAATAATAAAATGCCTGGCCTCCAGCATATGTCTAAAATATTTGATAGCCTCGTATATAGCCAACAACTCCCTATCGTAAGGTGAGTACTTAGTTTGGGATGGGCTCAGCTTGCGGGAAAAGAAAGCTAACGGTTCCCATGCGTCGTCCTTGTACTGCTGCAGAACTGCACCTATTGCTCTATCAGAGGCGTCTGTTACGACGGCAAGCTTAGCCGTGCAATCTGGGTGAGCTAACAAGGCGGCGTCAGCAAGGCTTACCTTACACGCCTGGAAGGCAGCTAAGGTGTCCCCGGTGAGCTGGATTGGCTGCGACCCTTTTAACGAACCTGCCAATAAAGCGTGTAGAGGAGCTTGAACCTCCGCCGCTTTGGGTAGGAATCTTCTATAAAAGTTAAGCATCCCCAGGAAACCACGGAGCTGGCGTACGTTGGTGGGGACAGGGAAGTCTTGTACTGCCTTCACCTTCTCCTCCAAGGGTTTCGCGCCGCTTTCCGAAATAGAGTAACCTAGGAAACTTACCTCGCTGGCTCCTAGGACGCATTTCGATGTGTTCAGAAGCATGCCATAGCGTTTCAGCCGTCTGAAGACCTCACGTAGATGCTCCTGGTGCTCTGTTTCGCTTTTTGAAAATATCAGAAAATCATCTAAATATGTATAAACGAAGTCTAATCCCCTGGTCATTTCATCCACAAACCGTTGGAACGTCTGACCCGCGTTTCTCAGACCAAAAGTCATATACGGAAATTCAAACATCCCAAACGGTGTGGTGATGCTGGTTTTAGGAATATCTTCAGGATTGATAGGTATCTGATTATATGCTTTTTCAAGATCCAATGTGCTGAAAACTTTGCAGCCTGAAATGCTATGTGTAAAGTCTTGAATATGCTTAATTGGATACCTATCTGGTATTGTCCGGGCGTTCAACTTACGATAGTCGCCGCATGGACGCCAGCCGTTATTTTTCTTTGGCGCTAGATGTAAGGGCGATGACCATGGGCTCTCGGAGGGTCTAGCTGTGCCATTGGCCAACATAGACTGAAATTCCTTCTGAGCGATCTTAAGCTTGTCCGGCGCTAAACGACGGGGTGGAGATGATACTGGCGGCCCTGGGGTGGTGCGTATATGATGGACTGTGTTGTGTGGTGTAGTGTGGTACCTACCAGCTGGTCGTGTTATTTCGGGAAACTCGTTGAGAATTTTATGATATTGCGTTTCACCTGTTACAACTTTTACAGAAGATACGTTTGTACACTTGGCCGATGTAGCCGCAGCTGTTATAGAAGTGAGGTTATCAATTAAGCGCTTATTGCGACAATCTACTACTAGATTGTAATAATTTAGAAAATCTACGCCGATTATGGGTTTTGTAACATCTGCGACTACAAAACGCCACACAAAAGTCCTGCGTAAGCCAAAATCTAAATCTAAATTTACATAACCGTAAGTAGCTATATTAGAACCATTCGCCGCACACAAAGTATATTCAGTCCGAGTACGCTGATCACGTAACGCTGACCGAGGGAAGACGCACAGGTCGCTACCTGTGTCGACCAGGAACTGAGTCTTCGACGATCGGTCAGTAACGAACAGGCGACCAGTAGCTGTTGAAGGGCAATCGTTCGTCGCCATTACCGACTGCCCGTTAAGTTTTCCGGCTTGTAGTCACAGGGAGGAACGCACGTGCGGGCTCTTTCTCCGAACTTACTGTGATACCAACACAGCGGGAACTTTCTGTAGCTGGATTGTGATCGTTGTCTTGAAGAGTTGCGCTTGCCTGTTGTTGCGCGCGTACGCGCCCTGCCAGTCCTCGGCATCGCCAGCTGCTGTACCTGCCTCCGAAGCTCGGCCACTTCCCTCGTGAGGTCGTTGAGGAGCGAGGTAGGTAACTCATTCCCAACAGCAGCGACCCTCGGCGTTGACGAAGCGAGGTCGTTCACCCGATCAGCTAGGTCAGCCAGGTCCTCAAGTGATGCCGTCGATGGTTGACCTGCGAGCACCGTCTGGATGCCATGCGGGAGGCGGCTTATCCATATTGTCTTCAAGAAGTCGTCCGGCACGTCGGCTCCCGCCAGCCCTACGAGGTGGCGGAGAAACTGCGAGGGCTTACGGTCGCCAAGCTCCTCGTGCATGAGTAACTGTTTAATTTTTTTTTCATTTGACGCGCTCAACCTCCTTATAAGCTCGCTCTTGAGCTTCTCGTACTTATTCGTGGCAGGGGGGCTGATTATAATGTCTTTCACCTCCTTCGAGTGCTGGTTATCCAAATGACCAATCACGTAATTAAATTTCGTGGAATCACTAGTTATTCCGGAATTCGCGAACTGGCCCTCCACCTGGGCGAACCAAATTTCCGGCTCCTCGGCCCAGAATGGGGGAACTCGCACTCCCACTTTGAATATGTGCCCATCACCGCCGGGCGCCGATGCCGTCGACGTGCCCTCTGCGTCTTTATAAACGTCTTTGTTCATTTTATTCTTTAAACGGGGTCACCACTATGGCACTGTAACGTGGACGTTGCAGTGCTTAACACCTCACTTTGCTACTTAACCCCCTGTTTAACAAACTATAGTTAATCGGAGGGAGTAATTAGTACTTCCAACACTTTCACACTTTATTTGCACCAGACTTGCTGTTAAGTTATTTATAAGGACTATAAAGAAAATACAACACCAATAAGGGTACACACTTTACTTGGAAACTTAAAGTAATTTGGAATCTAAAGTAATTATGGCACGTGACGACGTGAGCGTCTTTTTGATGCGCGAGCGTGCGACATGCGCTTTGCGTCGGGGCAGTGAATGAACTAATTACGCAATAATTATCGATGCAGAACGGCAGGCAGCGGCCGGCCGGCCGGGGCATTGACCGCACGCCCATGCATCGTGCAGTTATCATAACTGTTATTTGCATTTTAATATTTACCGCCGCTGCTTCAAGCGGCGCACGACCGACGCCTGTGGAAGTCCACGCAGGAGACCTTCGTCCGGCAGTGGACGCCCACAGGTTAACATGAAGGATATTATATTAGATGTAATGTGCGTGTGTAAGGAAGTAGGCCACAGTTTTTTTTATATTATCAATAAACCTCTACAAACAAATTTAACGATAAATAAGCAAATTAATATAATATTATCGTTTTACTTTTACTTTTGAAGTTCGGAACCCTCGGTGCGCGAGTCCGACTCGCACTTGGCCGGCTTTTTTAAAATCAATGCACTAATAATGGGTGGTTACCTTATATATATAAAAATTCAACCAGAAACTTGCCTTACCTTTGTTTTCCCGGGATAAAAATTATCCGATGTCTGGAATTATAATATGTACGCCAAACGTATAAATATCGTTTTCTTTCTCACAGTCTCTTCTCAGCAGAATATGCTTTCCGAACCATTGGTGTAGTCTAGAGGTGTCATAAGAGCCACTGGTTGGCCTACATGAAATTAAAAATTTTGAATTTATGAACAAACAAACACTTTTTCGTATTTATAACTAGCTGATGCCCGCGACTTCGTTCTAGTGGATTTAGTTTTTAAAATCCCTCGGGAACTCTTTGATTTTCCGGGATAAAAAGTAGCTTATGTCACTCTACAGGTCCTCAAGTATATCCATGCAAAAAATCACGTCGGTCCGTGGCTCTGTTGCGGCGTCATTGAAGGACAAACCAACGAACAAACACACTTTCGCATTTATAATATTAGTCCATCAGTATAGCAAATTAAAAGCGTGTTTAGTTATAACGACACGTGCATCCAATGGCCACAAATCCTTTCCTCGAGCAACAATCAGACTCGATTACGTCAATTGTCGACAAAATTATCGATAATGGAGCATCGATATCGACATTCTGTCGGACGCCGGGCCGTCGAGAGCAGTTTGTCAAATTAATGCCCGGAGCAGCTCTAAGCTGACAAGAGAAATGCTTCCAAGACTCACCCTGTAGCGCGGCGCTCGATAATGGAGCAGAATTAGGAGCCTTTGCAGAAATGTGCCTGACGTGGACGACCTCTCTGGTGCAGTGGTCTTGTAAACGGAATGTCCCGGGTTCGATTCTTGCAACTGAGATTTATAAATAGGCTCAGGACCCTGATGGCTGATATATTGACGCTCTTCACACGACGGAATTCAATATAGTCATGTCTTCTACTTCTTTATCAACCGATAGACGTCCACGGCTGGACAAAGGTCTCTTGCACGGACTTTCACAGGTCTCGGTCTTGCGCTGCCTGAATCCAACGGCTCCCTGCGACTCGTGTGATGTCGTCGGTCCACCTGGTGGGGGGTCTGCCAACACTGCGCTACTCGGTACACAGTCGCCACTGCAGCACCTTGGGACCCCAACGACCATTTCCACTTCAGTTTCGCTACTCGCTGAGCTATGTCGGTGACTTTGGTTCTCCTACGGATCTCCTCAAACATGTACTTACAAAAACCTTTGTATATTATGTAGCGGTGTTAAAAGTCTATTTTTTGAAAATAATTATTTATAGAAATTAATTAAAATACTCAGTGTCCACGTGGATTGAGTTTTTAAAAAACCCGCGAGAGCCCTCTGTTTTTCCGAGATAAGTTAAAGGTAATCTACGTCATTCTCCAAGTCCTCACCTACGAGTACCCATGCAAAAAACCACGTCGGCCCGTCGCTCCGTTGCTGCGTGATTGAGGGACAAATCAACAAATAAATCGACATTGTCGTAGAACAAAGTTGCTTCTACAAAATTGCTACTTTACAGGAGAACAGTTTAAAGTTTTGGACTTGTTTTCTTGGCATTCCGTAGAACAATGTTGATTCATATTACGCGACATGGTTTTTGAGTATTTCTAAAATTAAAACATACGAAACGCGACGGCTTTCCAACTAACAACATCGCAAGTGACAATCAACTGGCGGCCGCCGGCGTTTGACAAGTTAGCGACAGCAGCGCTTCTTTACAAGCGACGTTTTTCTTCGGAATGAGTTTCAGATACGACTTTGTCCGATTGAATATCTCCAGAACTACTGATTTTTTTCTTTTGCTGAGGTGTTATGCATTGTTTATAAAGTGTCAAAATCAAGATTTCGCTGTATATTTATATGCGACAGTATTCTACGACAGTGTCGGAATATCGCATTTATAATTTCAGTAAAGGTAAACTCTTTGAACCCAAACCAATACTCGGTATTGAACGTGTTCTGTGACAATGGACCGCAGCATCCCAACTATCCGCAGTCTCCCAAGATCGCCTTTGTCTTCGGCCAATCTAATTGCATTCTTGCTAATGCATGCTGTGGCAGCTCGCTAAGATTATATATAATTTGCTTTGTTATTCCCGATGTAGGTAGGTCACACAACAAGAGTTGGTTTCTTCTAATATAGGTTTTATAAACAGCGCAGTGATTTCAAAACGTAATTAAAGCTTATTTCTACATTTATTATAAGTGAAAAGGTTTCATATTAGATGTCTTAAAATGAGTATTTGAATATTAGTTTCAATTCGATGCCTTAACATGGGTAGCATAAGTATGGACCACTCTTTAAACATTTCTGTGGTGGTGTCGTGTGATGCGGGTTGTTACGTTCCCTCAAATATGGTCGAGCGAAGCAATGGCTGGATGGCTACTTTCTATCTGCCCGTCTTAATATGAGTTAAATTATATTATAATTGGGTATGCTTTTGTGGAACTCATTGTGGAAACACTGCATACATAGCATAGTGTCTATTGAATTGTAAACTTGTTTTCAAAAGAGCAACCGCCGAGTTTCTTGCTGGTTCTTCTCGGCAGGAAAGGCATTCCGAACCAGTGGTAGACTCATCGACGATTCAAAAGCACTTGTAAAAAAGTTTATTTGAATAAAAAACATTTCTTATTGTTAGATTTTCCTACAATCACACCGCAACAGAGCTATGAATCTACGTGATCTTTTGTATGGGTATACTTGAGGACTTAAAGTGATATAAGCTTATACTTTTTGCTCGCGAATAAAATCACGGGTGAAAGACCAGATCAAAGACGTCATTTGAGAAATTATTTTGGGAATTAGCCCCGATGAGAATCAAACTTGAGATCTCCCACTTTAAGACCACAGCACCACTGCGCCATGGGATGGTCCATAAATGCGGTTTGTGTACGTAATAGTGTAGTGTGGAGGTGATAATGCAATCTCTGTGCGGAATGAGGCGGAAATCGAACAGCCAGCCATGTGGATTTGACAGATATATGCACATGCGGACGATTGAAAGACGTTATGGTTTGACTATTTTGTGTGTCAAGCAAATGTTTTTAAGCTATTGCATAGCTTTTATCGCGGGCTTTGAACTAGGACAAACAGTTTGAGCGCGGCGACCGAATCAAGAAATTCCGTAACGAAAAAAAACCTAACACCGTCGTTCAGTAAGCGTTCAACATTTTAGAGGTTCACATTTAGCTCTCTTTGGCGCAGTGGGCGAGCGGCCACTTTCTTTAGATGTCGCAGGTTCGAATCTCACTCGGGAAGTAGTGACAGTGCGCTTTTCTTGTTTGTTTGTTTTTCAATTATTTTTTTGCATAATTTTTATTATGCAAAAAAAAATTGCATTTATATTATAATTGCATAAGTTGATAAAAAATGCTATGCAATAGCTTTACCGCGGTAGTCCCCGAGTGCCACTTAATTTTTTTAGTCTCAATTGCCCAACGGTTAAAGGTGCGGACTGAATACTGAAAAGTCGATGGTTCTATTCCCACCCGTTGCTTTATTGTCGTACCCAGACAAGTCCTAACACAAGCTAAACGATTATTTGGAGGGGAGAGTAAAAACGATCATGTCGCTTACGTGTATCGCGTAAACTAGGTAGGAATAAACTTGTATAGAATAGAATATAATAGAATAGAAAGGTTTTTTATTCAAATAAACTTTTTTACAAGTGCTTTTGAATCGTCGATGAGTCTACCACTGGTTCGGAATGCCGTTCCTGCCGAGAAGAACCAGTATCTCATATTATATTGTTCCTATATTCAATCTTTCACTGCGGATATTTGCCTCATCTGGTGACAGAAGGGCTGGCTCATTTTTTGCGCAAAGGATCATTCTGGCTGTCCAACGTGGAAATGCAGCCAGTATTCTTGGCACCATTCCACGCGGGCATGATTTTTACAGAATTTAGATTAGTTTAGCTATAAGTATCATTTTAACATTTTAATTAACAAAAAATCTTGCTATAATCTAAATATTAGTTACATAGCAACTTTACAAATTGTACTGTTTTTGTCTTTAAACTTTTTCGACCATTGCTAAGTAACTTACAGATTTCAGATAGATTGAATATGAATAGGAGCCGGGCAAAAGCTTTGTACACAAATTAATTTGGTTGTAAGCCCTTAAACTGTACCTACATAACAAAAATCACCCTAGATCTCCACATCGAGTTTCATAAGAGCAGATTAAGGCACATTTCTCACACCGCCGGTGACACAAGCGCGTAAAACCCGGCTCACTATCGCCACAAGCTTCATAACAACCGCTTATAATCACGTCGCCTGTTTACATCGAGTCGGAATGAGTTTACCCGTCAGCCTGTAGCCAAAGACAAGCCAACCTATTGGCGAATCCAGGAAAGTATTAGATAGAATACGAGGCAAAATTAGGAGAATTATTTCCCTAATAGCAATTTGCGTTTGCCAATTCGCATTGGGCCAGCGTGGTGGACTATGACCTATAACCCTTCTCTGAGAGGAGACCTGCGCTCAGTAGTGAGCCGTTTATTTGTTGCCCATAATGATTTTGATGATGAAGCAAGTAAATATCACATGCTTCAATAGCGAAGGAAAACATCGTGAGGAAATCTGAACGACTGAGTTCTCCATGATGTTCTCAAAGTATGTGAAGTTTGCCAATTTGCATTGGACCAGCGTGGTGGACTATTAACTATAAATATATTGTTACGTATATGGGGTTCGGATTAAAATGCCATGCCAGTCGTTGATGGGTTGCTAATGATGATGATGATGATGAATTTGCGTTGGCTGTTAGTTGGGTCTTTGTCCCTATTTCGGTTGGCCAACAGTAAGAAAGAAAGAAAGAAAGAAAGCCTTGGCCTTACAAAGGGACTTATTCGGCATCACCACTACCATCTCCGAAACGTTGGCTGCCGTTGGCTACCAAATCCCAACGGAAATTGCTGCTAGGGTTACAGTTGATGTCCAGTGGATGGCAGATGTGTTCTGGAGTGGAGACCGCGCACCGGTAAGCGCAGTGTAGGACGACCTCCTGCTCGCTGGACCGATGACCTTGAGAAGGTGGCGGGAAGCGGGTGGATGAGGAAGGCGGAGGACCGTGTTTGGTGGCGCGCTCTCGGAAAAGCCTATGTTCAGCAGTGGACGCATACAGGCTGATGGATGGATGGGCGTATAGACAATGTTGAGAAAAATAACTTGCAAAAAAAAATAAGAAAATTCGCGCACAACCCTAGGAATGTAGACGCATTGTTATCATCAGCAACACATTAGCGGCTCACTACTGAGTGCAGGTCTCCGAAAAGGGTTACAGGCCATAGTCCACCACGCTGACCCAATGCGAATCGGCAGACTTCACACACCTTTGAGAATATTACTGTGGAGAACTCTGACGTTTTTTCTTTCACCGTTGAAGAATGTGATATTTAACTCCGAAAAGTCAAAGGCCCAGGAACGAATCCACAATTATTTGAAAAAAAAAAGACAGCAGTCCTAACTACCAGGTTATCATTTCTCTTGGTTGGTTGTATCTTGGTTATACATGGCATAGGTCCATAGTCTACCACGCTGGCCTAATGCAAAGCAACCACGATATAAGATTACCTAGCCAACGGATATTATACTATTGATAATTTGTTTTAGGTTGTCTTTGGTTCGTTTGGTTTGGTATCGAATGTCATATATCGTTTTTGTGAACGGTGTTCGGCTCATCAGCTATTCATACTTTGTCTCTCTCCGCACTCAGTTCACACTGAGCCTCCATAACCTTTATCGCTATCACCCTGAGATTAGGGCACATATTGAGTTATTCGCCCTTTACATGACGGATTACGACGGCGATCAGGCATCTATATTTATCTTAATTGATCAAATAGCAGTGATAGCCTAGTGGTTTGGACTGTGGTCTCCTGTTCGGGGGTCGCAGGTTCAATCCCTGGCACGCACCACTGAATTTTCGAAGTTGTGTACGTTTAAGCAATTAAATATCACTTCCTTCAACGGTGAAGGAAAACATCGTGAGGAAACCTGCACGCTTGACAGTATAAGTAATAATTATCTTTGATGGTGAAGCACAACATCGCAAAGAAATCTTAATGCCTAATTCGCCATAATTTTGCTGTAGTTTCCAGATGGGGTCGTCATTCGAGAAACTTAAGACCCCCAACCCCATATCGATTTTGGCCTTCAGTCAGAAGCAACGTAAGAAAGATAGCAAAAAATATTACTCCATGAAATCATTGTTCAGAACATACTTATTTCTTAATTAAGCTTTCCCCCTCAACTTAAAACAAAATTAATTAGAGTGGGCACTTTGTAATCGGATCCAATAAGACAAGCGTCCCTCGGGACGCGGACCGGGACTGGCGCTTCCTGCTCGCTCATTGGGGAGTTTTCAGAGCTAAATACATCTGTAACTGAATGTATAAAATTCAAAGTTCTGACTGACTGATAGATCAACCGTGCCGTGTGGTGACGGCAGATCAGAATACAGTTGTCACCACCCCTGCTCTTCCCGCGGGTGTCGTACGAGGCGACTAAGGGAATATAACGGAGAACGGGCAGCAGCGTCCTCTGTGCTACTACTGCCATCTACTGCGATCACCAACCCGTCTGCCCCGCGTGGTGATTATGGGCAAACCCTCCCCTTGGGAGAGGCCTTTAGTCCAGCAGTGGACTGTTATAGGCTATTGATGATGATGATGATGATAGATCAACGCCTAAGGTACTGGAGTTAGAAACTTGTTTAGACAGAAGTTCCATTTATGACGTAGGCACCCACTATGTGCCGATTTCACAAATATCGGGCCGATGCATAAATTGGGCTTTCTTACAGGTTTCGTATTGAAAATAATGTCAAAATATCAAAACGTTCGGCTAAGATTTATTTTACGTTGGTGAAATCGGAACCAAGAAAGGATACTTGAAATTCCACCCCTGAGGGGGTTAAATAAGGGGTTAAATTTTGTATGAGAGACCGTCATTCATGCTATATCCATGATTTGGAATCGCCACACCGCCGTCCACTTTGGTGTTTTCTTTATTTAAAGGCCCAATTTCGCTTTTAAATAAAGAAATTCGTGTTTCACAGTTTTTGAAAGATCTACCCCAAACCAATTGCACGCGGATTAAGTCGCAGGGCAATTAAAGCTATAGGTACTAATATTATAAATGCGAAAGTGTGTTTGTTTGTTGGTTTTTGGTTTGTTGGTTTGTCTTTCAATCACGCCGCAACAGGGCTATGGATCGACGTGATTTTTTGCATGGGTATAGTTGAGGACCTGGAGAGTGGCATAGGCTACTTTTTATCCCGGAAAAATTAAAGAGTTCCCGAGGGATTTTGAAAACTAATATCACGCGGACGAAGTCGCGGGCGTCAGCTAGTAATTTATAAAGCTACCTACCCTCCGCGACTTCGTCCGCGTAATGTTTTAAATATCCCGCGGGAACCCTCTGTTTAGCCGAGATATAAGGTAGCCTATGTCACGCTCCAAATCCTCATATTCGTAACTATACCCATGCAAAAAAGCACGTCGACCTACTGTTCCGCTGCTGCGTGATTAAGAGGGGGTGTGCGCTCGTTAACAGTAAACAGATTTGATTTTTACAGTAGTAGATCAAGTTTCAATTATCCGAAAAAAACACGCAAGAATTACATCATACTGCAAAGGGACGTGTCTGGGCAAAAACATAAAATGATGAAATTTGTTCGATAATGAAAAATCGCGAAGTTAGGTCTAATTTTTAACCAATATTCATTTATTTTCAATGTGTTGCATATTACAGAGCCAAAATTTTTACATTAAATTCCGATTGATATTATCAAGGGAGTAGCCTAGTGAATTGAAAAGAAAATGAATATTTTACGAGTTACAAAGTATTTTGGCGCTTACTACACTCCTATTCCGCGCAAAACGCTATCTTTTGTCGCGCCTCACATGAGGTTGTGGCTATGTTTTATCTCATCGCGAAATCTGATTTTTTTTGGGGCTACACGCGCTCTTAAAGGACTAACAAACAAACACGCTTTCGCATTTATAATGTTAGTTGTAAAGATTGTGGAGTCGGGATGACAATTACTCAGAGAGTTCTACGTATAGAGTGGCAATTCGGAATAAGAACTGTGTACAGTTTCAATCGCGCGGGCTGAGGTAGAGAGGGGAGCCGGCATGGTAAATATGGTTGCAATTCGCGCAACCGCGGCAGAGGCGTGCCGCGCACCGCGCCCCACTGCTCGGTCGTTCGTTTTGAATAAATCAAGAAATAATTTTTCTTTCGTATCTAGTGTTACGAATTACGATTTTGGTATCTAATTATTCAATAAAATAACTATACTTTTTGTTAGTTTCTTGAATAGGTATAGGCATTGGCTTTTCAATTCATAATTAGGCAGCAAAATAGTTTTATCGCATAAATAGTGCCCGCGTCCGTACGTCGCGAGTTCCGTCGACCACACTAACAGTATTGTTCGGCATTAGGTACAACTCAGTTAAACATGGTAAGTGTTTGGCGTGCCAGTATCTAGTAGGTACTACATTTATATCAGTGCAATTAGTACTGTTGAGGATTTCACTCCGCCCGATGAGCTATCGAGGCTTAAAAGGCTCTATGATAGAAAAGAAACTAACATTGTAATAGAATTTATTTAGAAAATAAAATAACGTTTTGCTCTCATAACGTTAGTGTGTCAAACGCAACGTCGTCGCTCGTCTCGGCTAAAAAAGGTTCTTAGGGCACGTCTATATTGAGGCGAAGACGACCTACAACTGAACATGAATAGTTTGTTTCATTTAAGGTTGATTATACGGGTCCGCCCGCGAAATTCAAATTTAATTTGGTTATTCGCAATTTGTAAACTAATACGACAATAAAAAGGCTTATGGCATTTTAATTGCGACGATGGCAGTATCATCTTCACAGGTTTACATAAAAATCTTTACTTGAAAGTGTCCAGTTTAAGAAATTAGTCAGAATATCGAGTTGTACGTGAGTTACTCACAAATTAGTCGATATTCTGACTAATTTCTTAAACTGGACACTTTCAAGTAAAGATTTTTATATAAAATTGTGAAGATGATACTGCCATCGTCACAATTAGAATGCCATACTTTACAAATTGCGAAAAACCAAATTTTTGAATTTCGCGGGCAGATCCGTATAATCAACCTTAAAACGTCAACTCTGTCAACCTTTGTGCCACTACAGTAGAGAATACTAACCAAGTCCTTAAAATTGGGTTTAATTATATTTAAACCATCAATTTTATTTCAATATAAAATATTGAACTACTTAGATAATGTAACGAACTTCAGGCCAAATTGAGCGATGAGCGATTTTTTCGGAGTTTTTTGCTCGATCTTAACACCTTATGTTTCCGACTCGCAATTCGCCGGTTCGATTTCTGTTTGTCGTTTCCTTCCGCATGTCGTCTCCGCCTTAGTGGACACGCACCCTTAAACCTGAACTAAATCTGCAACAAGTTAGCCGCGAGACCCCTCGCTGGGATTTGCTAGCGACTGCAAAATAAAGGCGTAGAGACCTTTTAAATGGTGTCGGGGACACTGGGGTCAATCGCACAGATTACTAGACTTCTTCACGAGCAATGTTACCAGTTGGCATATTAATGTCAAATATGGTTGAGCGAAGCATGGGTCATGCGTCATGTTCGTGAATGGGTGCAACCGGCGGGAATGGGGCTACTTTCTGTCTGCCCGTCTTAACATGTGTTGAATTATAATTAGATATAATTAGGTATGCTTTTGTGGAACTTCCCCTCATTGTGGAAACACTGCATACATAGTATAATATCTATTATATTGTAAACTTGTTTTGAAAAGAGCAACTGCCGAGTTTCTTGCTGGTTTTTCTCGTCAGGAACGGCATTCCGAACCAGTGGTAGACTCATCGACGATTCAAAAGCACTTGTAAAAAAGTTCATTTGAATAAAAAACATTTCTATTCTATTCTATTCTAATCTACTAGCTGATGCCCGCGAGGATTTAGTTCTTAAAATCCCTCGGGAACTGGATTTAGTTTTTAAAATCCCGCCTAAAACTCTTTGATTTTCCGGGATAAAAATCCTTTGTCACTCTGTCCAGGTCCTCAACTATACCCATGCAAAAATCACGTCGATCCAATGCTCAGTTGTGGCGTGATTGAAGGAAAAACCAAAAAACAAACACACTTTCGCATTTATAATATTAGTATGATATTGTGTCACCCGGACTATATAGTAAAAAATCGTTTGAAATCATCATTCATCAAATTCGGCTCAGCAGTTTAGGAGTTATGATAGAACATAATTAAATAAAAAAAAATTGGTTGCCTGTAAAGCCGGTTAACGGACGATAGTTTTACGTGATAACGTCATAAAGAAACATTGATGACCGCTAACCACAGCGCGCACGCGATGACTGGCGGGCGCTGGGCGGCGGCGGTTACAAGCCAACGCGTGGGCCGATCGTTTCTCTCTATCGCTTGTTCCGCGCTCTCGCTTGCACAATCAAGCCAGGCGGAACGTGACACTTTTTCGTGCGTGCAGCCGGTGTTCATCGATTTATAAGACGTTATCTCGTCAAAATAATATTATACAGCCGAACCGAGAACTTCCTTTTTAGGGCTCCGTAGTAAACAAGGAATCCTTATAGTTTCGCCATGTCCGTCTGTCTGTCCGTCTGTCCGTCCGTCCGCGGTTTAGCTCAGAGACTATTGGTACTAGAAATCTGTAATTTGACAAGGGTATAAATATCAATCACGCCGACAAAGTGGTGAAGTAAAATTATGAATAATAATTTATTTAAGGGTACCTCCCCTACATGTAAAGTGGGGATGAATTTTTTTTCTCGTCTATCCCATATTGTGGGGTGTCGTTGAATAGGTCTTCCAAAAATATTGTGGGCGTGGGAACACCATTTTTCGATTCAGGGATTCGTTTGTGAAATATGATATTTTAAAGTGCTAAATTTTATTAGAGTCAAGTGTCCCCCCCCCCCCCCCTCTGCCAGCTAAATGGTTGTTTAAAGGAAACATGAAAAAATTCACAGCAGTAGTATATATAATGAATTTTAAAGGAAAACTATCACGGCTAAGTAGGGTTCATTAGTTAAGGAGTTATATCTGTTTTGTCTAAGTCATGTATTACACGTAGTGTAAGTATCATATTTTGTAGTATATTATAGTATTTAAACAATTATCCTAGGTCAGCAATAATATTTGTGACTGGCAACTACGGAACCCTACATTGCGCGTGGCCCGACACGCACTTGGCCGATTTTTAATTCGTCTATGGCAAATATTGTGTTATAGTGCCCTAACTATTGCATAACTCACTTCACGATTCACGATTCACTTGACGGTTTAAAAGCTCTTTGTAAAAGTTTATTTGAATAAAAAACCTATTCTATTCTAATTCTAACACCATTATTCGGTCTTAAAATAAAAAATAGTAAATTGTCTATTTCAAAGTAGGTAATTTTCTTCAACATTTCATAAAACAACTTTCAGCGGCCATACTTGACTTTAGATCCAGTCGTTTTTAGGGTTCCGTACCCAAAGGGTACCAACGGGACCCTATTACTAAGCCTACGCTGTCCGTCCGTCCGTCCGTCCGTCCGTCTGTCAGCGGGCTGTATCTCGTAAACCGTAATAGATAGACAGATGAAATTTTCACATATTATGTATTTCTATTGCCGCTATAACAACAAATAATAAAAATTAAATTAAATTAAAAAAATTAAATTAAAATGGGTAGGTGGGTAGATGGAAATTTTTTAATTTAATTTTTTTAACGGAACCCTAAAAGAGTGAGGTCCGACTCGCACTTGGCCGATTTTTTATGAAATGCTTTTAACTCTCACTTATGTATAAAGAATGAAAAAATCTCGACATTTTAATTATAGCTGCTTTATTGTTTATTTATTTAAACTGCAAACATTATCTTTGAATTTCTAAATTAGCTTTGCAGTGATAGCCTAGTGGTTAGGACTGTGGTGGGGGTCGCAGGTTCGATCCCGGGCACGTACCTCTGACTTTTGTTATGTGAGTGCGTGCGTGCGTGCAATTAAATTTCACATGCTTCAACGGTGAAGGAAAACATCTTGAGGAAACCTGCACGTCTGAGAGTTTTCTATAGTGTTCTGACGGTGTGTGAAGTCCGCCAATACGCATTGGGCCAGCGTGGCGGACTATGGCCTATATCCCATCTCTGAAAGGAGACCTGCGCTCAGTAGTGAGCCGTTGATAGGTTGCTTATGATGGTGATTATGATGAAATTAGCTATTGCCTGCGACTTCATCAGATTTGATTTTCTTGAATGGTTTAATGGAAAGTTTATCATATCATTTTCCAGGTTCTCAAATAAACAAATTCGCCACAATTCCTAATTCAGGTTAATGCTGGTGAATTTCCGGGATAAAAGGTAGGGTATTAGATAATATGCTCCCTATAATAAACGCTCCCGATGGGATGGGTACCACCCTAACAAGATGAGAGTAAGTCGTGGGCACCTCATACTTGCATTGAAAATAAATAATAGGTCCCTAATTTTTGAATTTTTTTGTAAGTAGGTTGACATCTGGATGGGGGATGCGTCCTGAAATTGAAATACAAATCGTTGCAGACAGCGGAAATGTGAACAAAGGCCTTGAGTCGTAGTGGGGTGAGACACATCGATACACCAAAACAACGTATTTTTAATCGACTTCAAAATAGGAGATTAGGGCAATTCTCCTAAATGTTGGCTAAGGCATGTCCCAGGCTGGAGAACGTAGGTTAAAACTAAATCAGGCTTATGTAACTTTTTTTGTAGATACTAGATAGTGTCCTCTATATCGTCCATCAAGAAAAGGAAGATAAAAGAGGTGAGATCCAGCTTAAAAAAAAAAAATTAAACCTCCATTTTCTAACCTCCATGACTGTCCCTATGCCACCGCTTATGTTGTTTGTAACAAACTTATTTATTTAAAAACATAGTCGATTAAAAATTCTCAAAAAAATATATTTCAATAATGAATAATTAATCTTTAAAATAACAATAGTAGCGTGAGGTTACGTCTTAGAATTAGTTTTTTATTAGTATTTAAAGTCTGTCCCACGACTTTTTAATCATTACCGTGCTCTTGTGCAAACACTATCGTAACTACCCACATATCCATACAATCCGCATCGTCGTCGCGTCTAACGTACAAAGTCAGTTACCTTGAGCAATTCATGTCGAATGGAGGTGTGTACGTCGTCGGGTTACTGAAATATTTGGCATTCTCCAACGGAAATTTCATTTTGGCAACTTTAATCGCTCATTCATAGGACTCTCACCATACCGTAAGTAGTTATCACATTTATATGTTTGTATTTTTTATATGTTAGGGGTATGGGTGGAATGTTCACTGCCATACACCATCCAAGCTAGCCCAATACCATCTTAGACTGCATCGTCACTTACCATCAGGTGAGATTGCAGTCAAGGACTAGCTTGTCATCGAATAAAAAAAAAATGTTTCAAATATGTTTTACTTTCTAACAAAGCACATTAAAAAAAATTACTATGTTTACTTATCAAGTAAAAATTTAATTACTAATCAATTCTGATTACCATGATCCTAATTACCATTATTACCAGGGCCATTTTACGTACTATGGTAATTGGGCATTAGCTAGGTAATTAGAGTAATGCTTGAATGTATGGGATCTTCTAGATTTTAACGATCTCCCTGGCCCTGTGGTAAGTACTTTGGTCTTAAAAACTGGATCTTCATGGGTTTGACTCCCGGCTGGTGCAATTTTGGATGTTGTAAAATTGTCTCCAGTCTGGTCTGGCCGAGGCTAGTTACCATCCAATACTCTACCAGCAAAGATGTGCCGCGCCATTTGATTTAGCGTTCTGGTACGTATCAGCGTAGAAACCGGTAAGTTGTTCAAGTTTAATACCAGGTAAGCTCGAAACCATCTTAAATTGCATTCACCACTTACCCCAGATTATCGCAGTCAAGTACCAACTTGTAGTAACATATAAAAAGTTATAAGTAATCTGTGTTGAATGATTATGGCTGTATTTTGATACTGTTTAGGTGTTCGTAATGACAACATCGTTATATTTACCAACAATAAAATTAACTAAACCGAAAAAGATGGGCAAAAAAGGCTCGAATGATATGCGAAGATAAAAAAGATCCTATATTATACCGAAAAAGATGGAGAATAAATCATAATTCTTTTTATAGCTCAATCGCAATCAAACTCACAGCATTGCAGCGTTGTATGGCGATTGACGACCTTTGGACCAGGTAAATAAACCCCAGAACGTGGATCGCAACCCCTTCACCTTAACCAACGCCCGATATCGTGCAACAATCGCTTAGCTTCCACACTCCAGCATTCCGTGGTCTCCACTGCCAGAGGAACAAAAAGGTAGCTGTCCAGAATAGGGGCATCTTTACTCCTTTTTTTAATGCAACGGACTCTGCCGCGTCTACCTGTGTTTTCCGGCTGAGATGACATGGTGCGAATGTATTCATGCACGTCACGTCCCTCAGCATGCATTTGCTATTTTGCTATGGGACGAGTGTCAAGCTATCAGGATGCTTGCCATCCATGTGACCCAAACCGGGTGGCTCGATTACACACTACGCAGGGTACGTTGACCGAGACGAGGGCTGTGCGGACGATATCGTTCAGAGAGTGGTGACGAGAGAATCTGGCCACACAACGACTGCAACTCAATGCGTGGTGGCAGTTGGCTTCCACCATGTAACCGCAGATGCATCGATGGAATTCGCAAACAGGCATGCAACCATGTTGGAAAGTCCTCAGTAGATATGTAATCTTCGGCACAGCAAAATAGTTTTGCAAGAGCGGTAGCGTAACACGGGCGGAAAGATCTTTCCAATGCTCTTGAATGGCGGAGTGGCCTCCTTGCCTCAATGGCTTCCGGGTTAGCAGAAGAAAAGATAGGAGACCCCAAGAGGAAAAAATTGTCAGCGTTAAACTCCTTGAGCCCAGGAACTAGGTCTTCAAAGTGAGGGAACAGAAGACGGGACTCTGGATTACAGGGGAAGAACTCTCACTTAGGCACGTTCACCTTCAACCCCAGCTCCTTCAAGCAATGTATTAAAAGCAGTAGGTCACGTTCCACAACTTCAGGTTTGCCTCCTATAGTACCACCATCGAGTTACCAGATATTAAGGGGGGATTTGAGGTCGTGAAGAACTTTCTGAATGCTGAGGCTGAAGATGAGAGGTTTAAGCGGATCTCCCTGTTGGACATCAATCTGCGAAAGGATAGAGTTTTGGTTATAGAAGACATTGGGGGAGGAATGTTAAAATTGCTGAAGAAAAGGATACAGGAGTAAGGAGTAGTAGGAAGGAGTAGGAATCATAACTTTGCTTCGCTCAGTAGAATGTCCTTTTCCAGTGTATTGAAAGCGTTATGTATGTCAAGCTCCATGATAACACAGTCCTTGTTGCTTGGGTCTATAGCGAACAAATGCGTTGCGTGGATAGCCTAGCTAAGTGTCAAGACCTAACAGGTGCGGTCGCAGGTAAGTCTCTATTTCCTCCAAAGGCCCTAGACCCGTATTTGATTAGAAGATTACCGAATATAAATCTCATCAACGACACTGACAATTCTGTATCAAATTTTATATTATAATAATAATTATAAATTATGTTTGGCATGTTATTTGAAGAATATTTTGTGTACATAGAGCTATCTTATGTTAAACTTATAATTTATTTACACGCTTTTTGTAGGTAAGCCTAGGTAGATCTGATAGGAAAATAACTGAATTTATTGATCTCGTCAGCAAGGCAGACTTTTGTTATGAATCTTTGTACGATTATGATTGGCATGCCGTTTTTACGAGATTTACTTAGACGCTTCTTCTAGGTAACTAATTAACTATAATAATTAATCAATAAATAATCGGAATTGAATCAAGAAAATTTATGAGTGACATTTTTATCTATTTTGTAAATCTTGATTGATACATTTGATTTATCAATTTTGAGGACTATTAATAAGTACCTTCTTACCTAAGCAGATTTTTTTTTATATTTAAAGAAATACTACGATATTTCTTTCAGTTTTATTACTGTATTTTTCCACATTTACAGATTAAATAGATTTTAATAACAAAAACACTTATGTTTTATTTTTATTTCTCATTCACAAAGTCTTAACAAATTACCATATAGCATATTCTAATCACCATATTCCGGACCTCATTACCATGTCACAATTTATCCTTACCATGGACACCATAATTACCAAATACGCTATTTCTCCAAGAAAACTAGGTTCTGGTAGAGGCCTTCCTCATCACTGTGATAAATGAAGGCACCTCTCTGTCAAGGCATACTTAAAAAACCAATAACTCAAAAAAAAATTTTTTTTTTCGTCGGACGTTTTAGCCAACAATTAGGAGAACTGCCCAATTATCAATTCGACACGTATGTATGAATGTTGGAACTGCAAAATATTCAAATATGGTTGAGCGAAGCAATGGCTGGGTCATGCGTCATGCTCGTGAACGGGTTCCACCGGCAGGAATGGGGCTACTTTATGTCTGCCCATCTTAAGATAGAAGTTAGTCGGTATGCATTTTGGAACTTCCCTCATTGTGGAAACACTGCATATATAGTATAATATTACTGTATTGTAAATTTGTTTTGAAAAGAGCAACCGCCGAGTTTCTTGCTGGTTCTTCTCGGCAGGAAGGGCATTCCGAACCAGTGGTAGATTCATCGACTATTCAAAAGCACTTGTAAAAGTTTATTTAAATAAAAAATATATCTATTCTGTTATATTCTATTCACATAAAACTATTAGGGCTTCCAAACAAATATTATACTTAAGTGTATGTATGTCCAAGTATTTCTCCGAAGCTATTAATTGGATTCTTTTCTTTTTGCTTTTTACATCAACTTAGGATACCGAGGTTTGATCAAAATCGTTTCAGTAGTTTTCAAGATATGGACACTTCCCTTTATCCCAGTTATTCTTTATTTCGTTATATTGAAGTCGGTTTAATTTTACACGTGATAACGTCTCATAAATCGATGAACACCGGCTGCACGCACGAATGGCTATGGCTGGTCTCATATAAACTTTATCGAAATCGGTCAAGCAGTTTTTAAAATATTAATTATAATAAGGAACTAACTAATTCGAACTAACTAATTCGAACTAACTAACTAAGGAACTAACTACTTTGTATAGTGGCGCCGGAGTTGGAAGTCGGTTTTTTAAAAAGAATTTTTTATATTATATTATTAAAACTATCGACTCTTTTCCACTCTTTCAATTAAACTTTAACTACAAAGGTACAATACAAAGTCGTAGTGCCTTCACAAGTCAACGGAAATCAAACAATTTCATATCGCGGTTTGACTGTTGTTCACCTCCCTTCCTCTCACAAGTACATTCTCTCATATGCTAGACAGGGACAGGGAATGTTAGGGGAAGAATTGACTGACGGAAAATGTTGTTAGGACCAATAATTGTTTCTTTGTGCGTCATCGATATCGGAATCTCTAGATATAATATTAATCACATTCCCCTGAGCAAATCTCGGTCATTGACTTACCAACTTTACTATGTGTGCTATAGTACACACATAGTAAAGTTGGTAAAATACGGAGATATTATAATAAAAAAGAATATACGGAGATATTATATTTAAGTAAAACCGATCAAGTGCGAGTCGAAATCATGCGCCGAAGGTTCCGTACCTACCCATTATACCGCCATTATATTATCATTATAATTTAATTTTATATAATTTTAACTTTTTTATTTTTTGGAATTTTTCCTTTATTTGTGCTGTAAGACCTTGCTTTTTGCCAAATTTCGTGATTCTAGGTTAACGGGAACTACCATAATATAGGGTTTCGACCCAAAACCTATAGGTACTTCCGGTTGACCTAGAATTGTCAATTTTGGTTAAAAGCAAGGTCTTAGAGCACAAGTAAAGGGAAAATTCCGAAAAATAAAAAGTTGAAAATTAAGGTAAATTTTGGTACTTACAAGTTTTCGCGAAAATCTAAATTTGCCCATATCTTTTTATCGTGTTGACTCAGGAACTTGATTTTTACACACCTAATAGGTATATAGACTTCAGTATCTGGTATAAATTTCAGCTTGCTAGGTCCACCCGATCCTGAGAAAATCGGTGGTGACACACGGACACCTTTTTTACCTTTTGAGGTAAGGAACCCTTAAAAGAGTGATTTACACGATAGGCAAATTAGAAATCCAAATAGGCTCGTGATTCCTCAACTAAATGCTTCAAGGAATTCTAAAGAATGGGTGTGACGTTCTATAATAAAATTCCATAGTCGATCTTAGACTTGCCTTTACACAAGTAAGTATAAGAAATCTACATTAAAATTATTCTCATGGAAAAGGCATATTATACAATTGAAGATAATATAAATGTTAAAAAAGCGTGGACATAACTCGCTCCAGCACTTCACCAGACAGTAATAACTAACCTGTGTAACAACATGATATTTAACAAACAGCAACCGCCGAGTTTCTGGCTGGTTCTTCTCGGTTGAAATGGCATTCCGTACCAGCAGTGGTAGTAGATTCACTTGATGATTCGAAGCACTCTGTAAAAGTTTATTTTTGAATATAAAATTATTCTATCGTATTCTAATGCATAGTATTATCTTTTTAATCTACGTGACGTAGATTAAAAAGATATTATGCATTAGAATACGATCTACGATCCCTTTAGGGAGGAGTAGGTTGAGACGTAAATTACGTCTCAACCTACTCCTCCCTAAAGGGTTTCTTTAAATCAAAGCCCACCACGCTAGCCAAGTGCTGAATGATCATAGACTTGTGTGAAGTCTGTCATTGAGAAACCCTTTGAGAACATTATGGAGAACTGTCAACATGCTTTTCTCACGATGTTTTCCTTCACTGTAGGAAATATCACTTTACGGAGCAGAAGTGCAAAAATATATGCAAAAAGACAGCTATGATCTCTATTCCATATACACGCCTAGATGTTTTAAGCTATTTTGTAATTACAATAATTTGCGAAGTAATTTTCGATTTTAACGAAAGGTCAAATTTTCTGATTCAGTGCGATAAAAGCGACTAAAAAATATAATCAGTTTATCAACCTTAAAGTTTGTAACGAAGCGTTACACATTATTATAATTTATTATTTATTTTATTAATGTATTCTAACTTACTATTTTTTTTACTTAACTATTAATATTATTAGAATAATGTTTATATAGTACTAGCTAAACCGTTTAAAACTAATTTGATTAGGTTTTTGAACGCAAGCCAGGGCATTGACTCAGGCCGGTTGTACGAAAACGCGTGAACACTGAGTAGGCGCGCACGCCGGTGACCTTGGTTCGTCATTCACGTCCCAGACCGCACTAGGCCTGTACGTGCATACGTTTTTTTTTGCGTGGTCAAGCGTCCTAGCTCGTTTCTTTTCTTGATCTACAACTACCTATGGTCAATTACCAATTTTAAAACCAAATTTGGAGTCATCCCGTTCTAGGGTAAGTTTTGAATGGCATTTTAAACTGTTTTTATCGTAGATTGTAGATTGTAACGTTTAATCTTTGTTCATTTCACATTCCACAGCATATGTTTCAACGTCATGTAATTTGTACCTAACTTAACATTTCTTTGTGTTTATAGCTAATTGCGTAACGTGCTAATAATAATTGCTATATTACAGCCTATTATATTATTATTATCATCGATTACTTTCATTTCATATTATTTGCTATGTACTTTGTAATTCTAGAAATTTCTCTAGACCTTAGTTTTTTGACAACCCTCACTATAATATTTATATTTTTCAAGTTTCTCAGTCATTACAAATGCCACTAAATTGTCTTTTAATTATATTTTGGCCTTCAACTTTTCATTCATAAGTTCATAACCTATTTTTTGTAACTCCGTTCTGAATTCTAACCACAACGGCAATACTATCATGCTTATTAGTACATCCCTGAGTTTTACTTTAGTGCCAAGGTTGGATTCAGGACGGAATGATATTACCAGACACTAACATCAGTCGGTATATCAATTCCAGGTTCTCCGTTTGGAGTAACGTTCTCCATTCTCCGCTTCAACCTTCACCGCTCCGCTTAGAGCTACTTCCTGCACCGCTCGCTACTACCATCCCGGCTAGTCACCAGATCGCGACGGTCGACGTTCCTGTGCGCACTAGCACGGGCGTCACCTCGTCTGCGGGTCTGCGGGACAGCCGTCACTCCCCAGCGACTCAGCGGCCCTCAACACCAAGGCCACCTAACCAGGGGAGTACCTATATACACCACCACCTAGGTCAAGGCAGGATCTTGGTAACTCCACGGCCCTACAAATTTGTGTACCCACCTACTGAGCTAGCCGCGGTAATAAAGATCTGTACCGTTACCTTTGGTCGAAATAAATATTTTTGTTACCGTGGGCTATTTTTTTTATTTAACCACCACACTCTCTCTCCTTTTTTTTTCACCCCCCGGTACAAGTTCAGTTCAGTGCCACCTTCTATCAATAAGAACCATCAAAACATTTTGGATAAGAACTCCTCAGAAACAGTACTGTGTATCTGTGGTGATTGTATATCAATGTGTTCGTGTATAGAACACTTTGTTATACAAATTGGTCGACAGTATACAGGCCCGTAGCAGACCTCCGCCAAGTCATAAATACAGCGAAACCGCTAAAGCTATGATTTGTCTGGTGTATGAAAGGAGCGAACCGCTGAGATTTGTCAGAAAATATTATGAAAGTATTCATGGGTGCCTATTTCTGGACAATACCATGCCATCCGCGTTGTTTGAAAATATTATTTTTGTTTAAAAGAAACACTCAACTGTGAAAGGAAATCCTCCTTCTCCATTAACTTTGAAGTCTGTTCCTAATTATAGAAATAGATTCTATAAAAATTAGAAATAACTACTACGTACTGTCTAATGGGAAAACTTTTGAACTATAATATATTGAAATTTGAATATCTTGGTAATAATTATATCAGTAGTATTGCGTTTTTGTTTCGAACCAGTGGAATTCCAAACCAGTGGTACAGTACCCGGCGATATATATTGCACATCGGCCTTTGGAATAAAACGCTATTCTATTCTATTCACAGTTAGACTGCATTTTTTTTATATATGTTACGTGATGTGCTCGCCGATTGTGAAGAGATTTCAGTAATTACTACGTGAATTTCTGGCTAGCTTTCCTTGCAATAGAATAGAAATAGCGTTTTATTCCAAAGGCCGATGTGCAATATATATCGCTGGGTACTGTAGATTCACGTGAGGATTCGAAAGCACTTTCTGAAATTATTATTACTTTCAAGAATTTTGTTGTGCATAAATAATAAAATAAAGAAATAAATATATAAATAAATAAAACTATTCTATTCTATCCTTGTTTTTAATGTGACGTCAAAGTCGTGTTTCAGCTTCAGCGGTTCCGCTGCCACTGTCTATCGACGGAGGTGTGCTAAGGCCTCAAGTGTACAATGAAAGAGAGTTCAATCGTCAGTGTGACTGATTCAAACGGCTCACTTTATAATTTACGGGTAAATGCTTATCTACATTTGATTTCATTCCGTTTCCGTTTAAGGTGAACTCACATTTCAGCATTCCGGGCCGCACCGACCGCAAAACGTATAGGTACTTCGCAGACTAGAGCGTGCACGGTTGTTGCGCATTAACGGTTTTTTAATTCTGACTTACTCGTATAATGACTGCCAGCATTGAAAATATGCATTACGTATGGCTGATTTACACGAGCTTATTAGTTTAGTAAATCTTTACTTTATCTTCATCATCATCATTATCATTAGCAACCCATCAACGGCTCACTACTGAGCGCAGGTCTCCTCGCAGAGAAGGGTTATAGGCCATAGTCCATCACGCTGGCCCTATGCGAATTGGCGGACACACACCTTCGAGAATATTATGAAGAACTCTCAGATGTGCAGGTTTCTTCACGATATTTTCCTTCACCGTTGAAGCAAGTGATATTTAATTGCTTAAACGCGGCCCACTTCCCCCTGCCATAGAGACACTTTATAAATAAATAAAGTTGTAGAGATGCGATTGTTACGGATTTTAGAGCTTCGGTCGAATGTGCGATTACCTTTATTGTGCTTTTGAGGTTCGAATTGGGGAATTAGGGGGTAAACAGGAAATCAAATCGTTTTCTTTGATGAATTGAAATCACCGACATTGATTTGTTTCTTTTGTTACGCTTTTATAACATGGTTCTGAACAAATTGTTAATTTGCCAATACATAAATAATAAATAATAAACAACACAATTATATTTTTACTACTTAGTTGATCCGTCCGGCTTCGCACGGGTAGGCTACAAAACAAATACAGTGGTACAAACATCTGCTACGCCTTTGGCTAAAACCCTCAAATTATATTATACTAGCTGACCCGGCGAACTTCGTACAGCCAACTTATCTATACATATAAATAAAACAAATAAACTATCCTATCAAAAAAACTATCCTATCTTCCAAGTTGGACCAAATTACAGATTGTTACGAAGTTTGATCAAAATCGGTTCAGTAGTTTAGGAGTCCATCGCGGACAAACAACGTGACACGTAATTTATATATATTAAGATTGTATGAATATTGTATGTGTAATGTATATTGTATGCATGTATTCGATCGTTGTCTCTTATGTGAGTGACATTACTGCTATCCGTGGAGAGGTTAATGTCCTCTATCTCCGATAATATTCGTCAGATTTTCACCAAAATTAAACATAACATGCCTGACAGTATACATTTTCAAATAAAAATATAATTATTAAAATCGGTTCAAATTTCTTAGAGTGAGTGAATTTCATATGAAGTAAAACCGATAAAAACTTTCATCCCCTATCCCGGAGGAACCTTCTTGTTAACTAAGATAAAAACTTTCTTATATGTTGACCTGAAGTATCAACTATCACTGTACTAAATTTCATTCAAATCTGTTCAGTAGTTTTTGCGTGATGCGCGGATATAGACAGGCAAAAATTAAATAAAAATCTGTTTTGGGCTCAGTGTCGATAACAAGCAGTGAAAGCCTAGTGGTTAGGACTGTGTTCGGGGGGTCGCAGGTTCGATCCCAAGTACGCACCTCTGACTTTTCGGAGTCATGTGCGTTTAAGCAATTAAATATCACTTGCTTCAACAGTGAAGGAAAACATTGTGAAGAAACCTGCACACCTGAGAGTTCTTCATAATGTTCTCGAAGGTGTGTGAAGTCCGCCAATTCGCATTGGGCCAGCGTGGTGGACTATGGCCTATAACCCTTCTCTGAGAGGAGACCTGCGCTCAGTAGTGAGCCGTTGATGCGTCGCTAATGATGATGATGATCGATAATAAAGCTTCCCCTAGTTAAAATTTTCAAATTATATTAAATGTACTGAAATCTTCCAGTTACAGTTTTATTTTAAGTAAGTATAGATTATGAGTTGGTACTCGTATGTATGTGTATACATGATGAGGCTAATTGTGATGCGTAAAATTGTTTCCATGTTGTTGAATTTTTTAACGACTTATGGCCACTGTTGTGAGCCTTGTGGTCACAGATTAGTAGAGTAGGCTGTGGTCTTATAAGTTGGAAGGCTGGGGTTCGATTCCCGGCAAGAGCAATTTGGACTTTTATAATTTCTGAATTGTCTCTGACTACCACCCCACCATCAAGGACGTGCCGCCGAACGATTTAGCGTTCTGATACGATAGCGTGTAGAAACTGATGTAGGTATATGGGTTCAGTTTACACTGCCACAACCCTTCCAAGTTAGCCCGCTACCATGTTAGACTGCATGGTCCTTACTATCAAGTGAGATCGCAGACAAAGTCTATCCGGCCATCGATTAAAAAAAATATTAGCTTCCATTCAGTTTGCTTGAATTCAAATTCAAATTCAAAATTATTTATTTCACGTATGCTAACCTGTGGCTCTTATGACACGTCATGACTCTACCACCGGTTCGGAAAGCGGATTCTGCTGAGAAGAGCCGGCAAGAAACTCAGCAGTTGCTCTTTTCAAATTAATAATCATTTTACAATATTATTATACAGCTATTACATTGTAATAAGTTTTTTATACTATCTTTTGGGCAGCCGGATACCATGCCGATTTAACCCATTCAACTTTGTTAGAATAGAATAGAATAGTTATAATATTTCCACAATGAGGTGAAGTTCCAAAAAAAGCGTAGGTACGTAAGCGTAGGTTGAAAAAAAATTACTTATATAATATCAAAGAAATAGCAAGTTTTATGAAAAGTCTAAACATAAAAAATCTTCATAGCTGCACTACACATTCGCAGCGATTCATTCAGCGGAGGCGCAAAACTCAGTTTTGAAGCTATTCATACTCGCTCTAAACAAAATTACGAAGCAGCTCTTTAGTTGTCAATGCGGCGGAAACTGGGACACGCTGTATAGCGAGCCGGGTTCACGAGGCGCGCGAATTCGCGGAAAAGGACTCGCGCAACCCTGACCTACATGCCCCTGTATACAGGGTGCTAGGGGAATGATAACGAAAACTAAAACCAGGATTTCAGTACATGATCCCAAGTTACTCAGCGTCAGAATTTTTCATCGATCTTGGGGCCTACTACCAAGTACCTACCAACGCTTTCAATATTTTGTTAATAATGAAATATCAATGACTTTTTTGTTTCCAATTTCATAAATTATGAGTTAATCGGGCCTTTATGGCCAGATAACTCGGAGGCTTCACCGATTGGTAGTTATCCAAAAAACTACTGATAAAATACCTCTAGTAAGACACTCGGGGACTGCCGCGGTAAAGCTATTGCATAGCATTTTTTATCAATTTATGCAATTATACTTAATATTTATGCAATATTTTTAAAAATTATGCAAAATAAATAAAAAACAAACAAGAAAAGCGCACTGTCACTACTTAGCGAGTGAGATTCGAACCTGTGGCATCATACACCATACGGTAAAGAAAGCGGCCGCTCGCCCACTGAGCCAAACAGAGCTACTTGTGAACCTCTAAAATTTTGAACGCTTACTGAACGACGGTGTTATGTTTATTTTCGTTACGGAATTTCTTGATTCGGTCGCCGCGCTCAAACTGTTTGTCCCAGTTCAAAGCTCGCGATAAAAGCTATGCAATAGCTTAAAAACAATTAAGGTAACCAAGAAAACAAATATTAGACAAGTAGAATAGTAATATAATCAACAATTCTTTGATCTTGACATAGAATAATGTCTTTTCATCTCTTCAAGACTATTCAAAGATTCAACCATAAGTCACACTGGCAACTTTTTGTCTCAAGAAATTATGACCTGTCTTGTCAATATGATATTTCGTTTGATTTGTCGTGTCATGCAGAGCAGGGCTATGCCCGGCGGCTGATTCAGATAAGTGTCATTGTAAAAGAGTTTGTGAAAAAAAACAGACGGAGAATACGTTTTGAGTGGTATATCTATACAGAAACTGCATCTTTTTAATCCTACGATTTCTCTGCATTTCGCAGTTTCCTGATGCTTCTTGAGACGATGGCGGTATAGCAATCTATAGCCTCAGTAGCCTAACGGTTAAAGGTGCGGACTGAAAACTTAATGGTTGCAGGTTCGAACCACACCCGTTGCACTATTGTCGTACCCACTCCTAACACAAGCTTTCCGCTTATTTGGAGGGGAGAGGAGGATATTAGTCAAGTTCAACTCGGCTAATATTCTTTATAAAAAACAAAAAAAAATGGGATGTTACATCATCAGATGATCACAAGAACTGTTCCGTAATATGATGACGTCTCAAATCGCAAAATTAAAGTACTTTTTGAAACTCTAGATAAACAGAAGCATTATGAGGAAGTGTTCACTCTGGAATTTAGATTTGGATACAATTTAGCTCGAATTTACTGTCTTATCTTCTAAATATATAAAAGGAAAAGGTGACTGACTGACTGAATGACAGACTTATCTATCTAGGCACAGCTCAAAATCACTGGTAGGTTTGAAAGAAATTTGGCATAGAGATAGCTATTGTGATGTATGCATCCGCTAAGAAAGGATTTTGAAAATTCAACCCCTAAGGGGGTAAAAAAGGGGTTCGAAAAATCGAACTTAACGTGAGCAATGCCGCGGTCAAAAGCTAATTAAATGTAATATTTTAAAGTGTATGTCGAACGCTGCATATTGTGTTATGTGTAGTCAGTGCCTGCTTAGCTCTGAGTTTATAAAATTGGGGAGACCTTTGCTCAGTTATGAGGCAACTTTTTGTCGCGTGACAAGTCGCGAGTGTGTTCCAAAGGCTTATAGCATAAAACAGAGTGGCATCACGTTGCAAGAGGAGTGCAGATTATAAATGGAAGCGTTATCCTTCCCGCTAATGCATTAAATTTATTCACGCGATACTTCCAACGCATTCCATTATAAACTCTATGCGTATATATTTAGAGTTGGTTTTTGATCGATAATTATTTAATGTCACGTGTAACGGTTGAATGGGTCACGTCTATAAGCGACAGCGGAATTAATTCCGCGAGTATTTCTATTGTTGTTAAATTGAATGGCAAGGTTTATAGCGGTTCAAGTGACAACACTGCAGCTACTATTCATTTTTATGAATGAAGAAAATCTACACCAATCTTGGTTTATTTTTTACTCGCAATAGAACCGAGAAGGTTTAATTTTTTATTTTTATTTGAGTTTTCTTAAAATGAGGTAATATTATGCATATTTGTACCATAAACGTAATAATATTACTTGCTTAGATAATTCCTTTTTATCCCTCATAAAATATTTTAAAAAATTAATTCAAACATACTTACCCAAAGAGTTCTACGTACTTCATTTTTTTTATCAGTGTACAGTGTACTACGAGTACGTATCAGTCTACAAATTACGTTGAATAGTTATTTTGGAACAAATATTATGTAAACGTTAACTCTTTAATTAAGTTAGATACTAGATGAATGTCCGCGACTTTTTCCGTGTGGATTAAGGTTTTTTAGGGTTCCGTACCCAAAGGGTACCAACGGGACCCTATTACTAAGGCTACGCTGTCCGTCCGTCCGTCTGTCAGCGGGCTGTATCTCGTAAACCGTAATAGATAGACAGATGAAATTTTCACATATTATGTATTTCTATTGCCGCTATAAGAACAAATAATAAAAATTAAATTAAATTAAAAAAATTAAATTAAAATATTTCCATGGGTACATGGATTTTTTTTTTTTTTTAACGGAACCCTAAAAGAGCGAGGCCCGACTCGCACTTGGCCGATTTTTTTATTACTGCGAGAACTCTTTAATTTTCCGGGATTAAATGTAGCCTAATGTGTTGATCTCGTTTGTAGATTAGACAATATGAGATGAACGAAAAGAGTTACCGAATGGGTACCAAGAGGAAAGAAAAGGAAAAGAGGCCGCCAGAGGAAGAGGTGGCGGGACATATTTTTGGAAAAATGCGGCCCAGACTGGATGCGACTGGCTAGAGACAGGAAGCGCTGGAAAGATTTGGGGGAGGCCTACGCCGCGCCGTAGAGGCGACTTATGCGTGAAATATTCTATTTTTTTATTAATTAATTACGCTAATTTATATATTAATTATTGACATCTGAATATATATATTTCTTGTGTGCGTGTGTATGTCACTGAACTCCTCCTAGACAGCTGGACCGATTTTGATGAAATTTTTTGGGTGAGTTCAGGGGATTCGAGGATGGTTTAGATTCACAATTTGGTCCACTGGAAAATGTTTATTTAACTAATTTTTTATTTATAAGTAGTGGCGGTACGAAGTTCGCTGGGTCAGCTAGTAGAATTATATTTTTAATGTGTATTTGACTTGATTATTTTATTATTTTAAATATTGACATGAATGATGTAATTTATGAAATCTATATTTTATCAAATTGTTAAAGTTAAAAAGATTAAATTAAATTAGTCAATTAAAGAATAACGTAACTTAATGCGAATAGATCTACTTGTAATTTGTATCGTATTAGAAATAAAGGACTTTTTTATTTACTTTTTATTTATTTTATTTACTTAATATTGTGTTGATCCTGAGTATGAGCTATCTCCATTCCTTTCAGACAAATCGATTCAATTGTGGTGTGAAGGAGTCCATCCATCCTCACAACTTTCGCATCTATAATATTGGTGGGATGCGCTTATAGAATGGTCTAGAAGATTTAAACACTAAAAAAAGCTAAATAATAACTATTGTTGCAACAAAGAACGTCATTTAGCCAGTCACCACAATTGAGACCAGCAAGGATTGAAATAAATAATAAAATACAAATAAAAAATTTGTTTATTGACAAGAATTTTTTTTTTACAGGGCCTTCAAACTAGAGAACCTGTATCGTGGAGACCTTACAACGATTACCTAAGTATAAGCTTAACGGAGGACTAGGTGTGGTGTTAGCATTATAAATACTTAAAAATATAAATTAAATGATAAGATATATATTGGTATATGTTATTAAGATGTAAGAACACAAGAATAATTTTGAATTTATTGTATTGCTTAAGGCTTTTCCACGGTGGAGCAGGCCGGTCTAAATCATCAGACATATTTTCACATTATGAAACATACTTTTGATTGTCCTTATCCCTATTTGAATGTATCCCTCACCCTTTGATCGCCCCTATATTAATATAACTGCTACTTTATAACGTGTCGCCCGCAAAGAACGATTTTCCCGTTCTTTCATGGGATCTCTTCAAATATTGTATCTGTATTTAATCCCAACCTAAAGTGTACCCTATTCTGAAGGGTTTACAGTTTAAGTTCGGTCGCAGATAAATCGTCGTTTTCAGTAAGAAAATTGCGGAGTTGGTGTGTTTAGGTTTTCTGATAAGAATTTATTGTTATGGAGTATAATAAAGTATTTGTATATGTGTAGTTATGTAAATGCGCGCTCGCACGAGCTCTGATAGCGCGCAGGCCGGCCTTGATAAGAGATTCCCTTTTATTTTAGGGAACAAAGATCTATTTTGGGTAATTCTTTTATTGTTTTGGGGACTGCTGAGCTTTGAGGAGCTATGTTAGTATCTTTTTTATTTACTTATATTCGATGATATGATATCTCTTATTGCGAACTCACCTGATGGAATACAACAGAAGTTTCAAACAAAGTTCCACTCCAAACGTAGCTCGTAGGCTCAAAACAATTAATGAACCTGTGAGTCATCATCATCATTATTAACCCATCAATGGCTCACTACTGAGCACAGGTCTCCTCTCAGAGAAGGGTTATAGGCCATAGTCCACCACGCTGGCCCAATGCGAATTGGCGGACTTCACACACCTTCAAGAATTATGAAGAACTCTCAGGTGAGCAGGTTTCCTCACGATGTTTTCCTTCACCGTTGAAGCAAGTGATATTTAATTGCTTAAACGCACTTGACTCCGAAAAGTCAGAGGTGCGTACCCGGGATCGAACCTGCGACCACCCGAATAGGAGACCACAGTCCTAACCACTAGGCTATCACTGCTCTATGTAACCTGTGAGTGCCATGTACTTAATTATTTTCATGGTACTGGTTCTGATAATTATGTTTCCCATGGTTATGACACCCTTTCACCGCACAGTACGTCATTTTTATTAATTTTCTGCGAGCTCGTCGTACTAACGCGACGATACTGCGTAGTCAGCCTTTAAAGGCTTACTAAAATGGCTAATCATTGCGTTAACTGGTGCGCTTCTAAGCTTTATATTTCGATGGCTGATGGTAACTGATGGAGAAGCCAAAGATGAAAGCAAGCTAACTTGGAAAAGGTCCATTCCTATCCAATCCATCAGCCTGTATTCATCCACTCCTGGACATAGGCCTTTCCGAGAGCGCGCCACCAAACTCGGTCCTCCGCTTTCCTCATCCAACCGCTTCCCGCCACCTTCTTAAGGTCATCGGTCCAGCGAGCTGGAGGGCGTCCTACACTGCGCTTGCCGGTACGCGGTCTCCACTCCAGAACACGTCTGCCCCATCGGCTATCGGTTCTGCGACAGATGTGACCTGCCCACTGCCACTTCAGCTTGCTAATCCTCAGAGCTATGTCGGTCACTTTTGTTCTTCTACGAATTTCCTCGTTCCGGATTTTATCCCTGAGAGAGATTCCCAACATAGCTCGCTCCATAGCGCGCTGAGCGACTTTTAATTTGTGAACGAGGCCCACCGTCAGTGTCCACGTTTCCGCTCCATACGTCATTACCGGTAGGACACACTCATTGAAAACCTTTGTCTTCAGACTTTGTACTATCGACGAATCGAAGACCTGGAAAAGCTATGACAGTTTTAATGAAACTCACACCGTGTACACGACATCGTCTTAGAGGATCATGTTTACCTTTTGGCTGGTTATTAGCCATGGAAGAAGCCTTTCACTAGAACAGACTTGAACAAAAATTTAGAAAACTATTAATTCGAAATTTCCCCTCCCGGACCCCAAGACCTCTCACTAATAAGGCCTCAGCATACACCACTGTGCCAGAGAGGTCGTCAAACTTGCGGCGATTTCAAAGATAAAATTAGTACAAAAATCAACTGTAAATTCACATTTACAGATTCAGATTCACAGTCGAAGCACAGTTTAAAGTTTTTGAATGTCAATAATAACTATACCTAAACTATATTACCTATACAATTTTTTAATTCAACTATTTTTAAGTCAATTATTATTGACGAACTTAAAATTACGAGAGTTCCAAACGCGCCCTGGTCTGAAGAAGAGCCCACAATAAAACTCAGTCAAGTAGTTTTTCATCTCATAAAATACATAAATTGAGGTTCCATTATTTTGCTATATACCTTTTAAGTTATTCGTCTTCAATCTTAAACTGGATCGTGACGTCCAGAAGAAATCGTAATCTATGGCTGACTTTTCATAAATTAAGAAAACAAATCCCCCATTAATTAGCCAAATAACATTAATTAAAACTTTATCATCTCATTAACGGAGTAAGTATACCCGCGTCTTTCCGGCGTTTATCGATTTGTCGCAAACTAATTGGAACTTTATACAAGAGTGGAAAGGAACTAATCTTGCGTGTATAATTATTTATTAAGCTAATTTGATGGATTAACGGTGGAGATTAATGTGATATAGTCAGAGAGACGGTTGAAAGTTTTACTGTGAGTTGAGTACTCGAATTTTATTCTAAATAAAACTAACATGTGGCTCTCATTACAATTCAAGGCTTTATCAGTGTCATTGTCAGAACTATCCTTACTAATACCTATTATAAATGCGAAAATGTTTTTGTTTGTTGGTTTGTCCTTCAATCACGCCGCAACAGTGCTACGGATCGACGTGATTTTTGGCATAAGTATAGTTGAGGACTTGGAGAGTGACATAGGCTACTTTATATCACGGAAAATCAAAGAGTTCCCGAGGGAATAAAAACTAAATCCACGCGGTCGAAGTCTCGGGGCGGGCATCAGCTAGTAAACAATAAAAGTAACGGCTGTAACGGCGGTCTCTTAGCCTACCGCTTATATATAATAATATAATGATGTGTGCGATGACCCGGTTCTGGCGCGATAAGCCGCTGATACGACCTGCGATGCTGCCGCTAATTAATTATCACCCGGATTGTCTTACCTCGCTCTATTCCCTTTACGAATGTTAGGAACTAGCTGATGCCCGTGACGTCATCCGCGTGTATTTTTTAATATCCTTAGGGAACTCCGTGATTTTCCGGGATAAAAAGTAGCTTATGTCACTCTCCAGGTCCTCAACTATATCCATGCAAAAAATCACGTCGATCCGTAGCTCTGTTGCGGCGTGATTAAAGGACAAACCAACAAACCAACAAACTAACAAACACACTCGCATATATAATATTAGTGATGCTCGTCTTACAAGTTACTACAGGGAATACGCAAGTGGTGTAATTGGCTTCAAATATTATTTCCATAGCGCAGTGTTGGCAGAGCCCCCACTAGGTGGACCGACGACATCAAATGAATCGCAGGGAGCCGTTGGATTCAGGTGGCGCAAGACCGAGACCTTTAAAAATCCACGCAAGAGACCGTTGTCCAGCAGTGGCCCACTATCAGTTGATATAGAAGAAGATTATTTCCATAATCTTTATCCGACCGAATCTGGTCACGGCGGTCAGCCTCCTCAGAGATCAGCCATCTGCTCGAGAGATATTATAGTGCACAAGTATGTGCGCAAACACAGGAGCACTCTCTATGCCCTCGCTCTCATATTCTGATTGGACGGAAATCCGACATGAAAATTTACGTGCTCTCTGAGGCACAATATTTCTTGACAGAAAACCCTAATATATTTTTGGCCCGATCCGGGAATCGAACCCGGCACCTCGTCATCCGCAGTCGAATATGCTAATCACTGCACCAACGAAGCAGTTATTCGACAATAAATTAGATTTAACGATGCAAGTTTTAATTTAAAACAAACTTTCACCCTGACCTTTGACTTCATTCGCGTGGAGTTTTTTGAGAATCTCGCGGGAACCCTCTGTTTTTCCGGGATAAAAGGAAGCCTACGTCACTATCTCCAAGTTCATCTCCATGCAATAAAATCTCGTCGATTCCTTGCTTCGTTGCTGCGTGATTGAAGGACAAACGTACAAAGAAACCTCAAACTCAAACTCAAACTCAAAATTATTTATATTTTCATGTAGGCCAACCTGTGGCTCTTATGACACGTCAAGATTCTACCACCGGTTCGGAAAGCGGATTCTGCTGAGAAGAGCCGGCAAGAAACTCAGCAGTTGCTCTTTTCAAAATAATCATTTTACAATATTAATAAGTAGCTATTACATTGTAATAAGTTTTTATACTATCTTGTGGGCAGCTGGATGCCAAGCTGATTTAACACGTGCATCTTTGTTAGAATAGAATATGACATTTCCACAAAACGTACCACAATTCAATTCATGTCAAAGACGGGCAGACAGAAAGTAGCCCCATTCCCGCCGGCGGCACCCGTTCATTTTCGCATTTACAATATAAGTAAGCGAACCTCCAATAACAAAAAATATATTTAAGGATAGCAGGTCGATGTTGGATGAGAGTGTATCGATGTCATAGCTCTGTTAAATGTAATAGTAAAAATATTTTTCTTTTGACAGTGAAAAATTTAGATTTCACAGACTTTGTGCAGTAACAAAGCCAAAGTAAAAGTCCGCTGGAATCAAGCATTTTCTCCTTTTATGAAGTCGGTTGAAACGAACAAAAGATATAAAATATTATATGATGTTACGGCATGATGAATGATTCACGTCCGGAACTCTGGAAGCATCTTTTGGGAGTTGCATACGTTACCGAGCGGACTGCGAGAGCGTGGAACCATTATAAATGTAAAAGTAATTTGGTAACGGGACTACACAGCGCGTTGCAATCCGAGAACTAAGCTAACTTAGTTTAGTTTAGCTCGCATAGCTGACGCAGTTTTTCATACAAATGTATGGTGCGGGTTGTTACGTTCCCTCAAATATGGTCGAGCGAAGCAACGGCTGGATCATGCGTCATGCTCGTGAACGAGTGCCACCAGTGATAATTGGGCTACTTTCTGTCTGCCCTTCTTAACTTGAATTGAATTGTAGTACGTTTTTTTGGAACCTGCCTTCATTGTGGAAATATTATATTCTATTCTAGCAAAGTTGCATGGGTTAAATCGGCTTGGCATCCAGCTGCCCACATGATAGTATAAAAACTTATTATAATAATAATTATGTAAAATGATTATTTTGGAAAGAGCAACTGCTGAGTTTCTTGCCGGCTCTTCTCAGCAAAATCCGCTTTCCGAACCGGTGGTAGAGTCATGACGTGTCATAAGAGCCACAGGTTGGACTACGTGAAATAAATAATTTTGAATTTTTTTGAGACTGTGCAAACTGTAAGCTGTGTGAGCTAACTAAAATGTGCGAAACTAAATTAGCTGTGTGTGCCGATGTGCAGCTACACGAGCTAAGCTAATCCCTCCCGCCTACCCCGGCTCTCCGCAATTCTTTTGCCAGTGCTGTCCAGTGTCTACGATGTACGTAATTTTTAACCGACTTCAAAAAAAAGGAGGAGTTTATCAATTCTTCGGAATCTTGTTTTTTTTATGTATGTCCACCGATTACTCGATTGTTTGAAAGGGTATACTTCCCAAGTGGTCCCATATAAATTTCATCGAAATCGGTCGAGCGGTTTTTAAAATATCAACAGTAAATTAGTGTGTGTGTAATGTAGTAAAGCGGGAGTTTGAAGTCGGTTGTTTAAAAAGAATTTTTTTATATTAAATTATAGTTGGTGTAGTGTACGGCCGCTTACTTCTTGGTGTACACGGGACATATTTCTAGTTTAGCTTAGCTAAACTCGGCTGTCTCAGCTTAACTTTGCATATAGCTTAGCTTGCGGCCTGCAATCCGCATAAAGCTATTCTTATCTGCTCTTCTTCACCCTGGGATTTTTTCCAGCAAGGAGGCGATGTTCGATCTTTTTGTTTCACGGGATCTGGGTACCAGTTGTTTAAAAGTTATTCCAATGCTCGTATTCGTATTCGATGACATTAGCCTCAAAGTAAAATAATTCTTGATTGTATTGATTTAAAGTCACAAATTCAGTACAACCGATTTTAAAATGAAGCGTTATGGAGCGTATCGCAGCGTACATACATACATAAACGTATAAGAATGCATAAACGAAATTGAGCTCTAATTGGATGACGTTATGGTTTATTTTACTTTGACGCTGATGTCATCGAAAACGATTACGATCAATGGAATAACTCAAAAAAAATTCAAAAATTCATAATTATTTAAATCACGTAGGCCAACCTGTGGCTCTTATGACAAGTCATGACTCTACCACCGATTCGGATACTTTATGATACAAATCTGATGATCTGTGTAACAATGATTTTTAGATAATCCACATCGGGATAATTGTATTGATCCCTCCTTCCTCAGAGTCGGTAAAACAAGGCGAAAACACTTGCAGCTCGTTTGAAAATAATTTTTCTCAGCGAACTCCATTACGGACTGAGATAACAAAAATCGCCATTGCTTTCTTTTGAAAGACATTCAACCCTCTCATTTGCACTTTAATTAATTATCGTACGAAAGAGAGAGAGGGAAACATAATAAGCAGTCCTATTTTATAATATAATGAGGAGACTTTATCAGAATGAATGGAGTAGAAAAAATGGGTCAGTGGCGACTAAAAATAGCGTTTACTTGAACAAAGTAGATGAAAGATCTCCAGTTTTACAATATTATGAGTTATTATGTAGAACTAGAATAGAATAGAATAGAAATATTTTTTATTCAAATAAACTTTTTACAAGTGCTTTTAAATCGTCTGACTCTACCACTGGTTCGGAATGCCCTTCCTGCCGAGAAGAACCAGCAAGAAACTCGGCGGTCGCTCTTTTCAAAACAAGTTTACAATACAATAAATACTATGCTATGTATGCAGTGTTTCCACAATGAGGGAAGTTCCAAAAATGCATACCTACTAACAATGCAATATATCTTAAGATGGGCAGACATAAAGTAGCCTCATTCCCGCAGGGAACATGACTCATGACCCAACCGTTGCCTCGCTTTACCATAATATATTTACTTTTGAATTGAACTGTTGTATGTACTTATATTCATTCCTTCATTCATCTCAACCCGTCCACTACTGGGCACAGAACTGCTTTAGAATGAGAAAGGATAAAACCATAGTCCACCACGCTGGCCAAGTGTGAACGTGTGCACACACCTTCAAGAACATGATTGAGAACTCTCAGGCGTGTAGGTTTCCTCACCATATTTTCGGTCACTGTTAAAGCATGTATAAACTTAAACACACTGAGATACTAATTTATAGGTATAATATCTGACTTGCACACTAGGTCTATTAAACTCTAAATGGTAGTGACGTTCTCGAAGTCCCAGCAAAGAATGTCCCGCCACGTGATGCTCCCACCGAGGCAACCGCGGCCATCTTTTCCCCTCTTTGGGTGACGCGAAGCTGACGTCACGCCTGCCGACAACTGCCGAGGTGGCGCTGGCGTCGGTCGTCGCGTCGTCGTAGATCGTCGCGCGTGGTATTGCCAACACACGAAATGCGTGGTGCTGCCAACACGTGTGATATTTAATTGCCTAAAAATACTTAATTTCGAAAATTTAGCGGTGAGTGATTGGAATCGCACCCAGACCCCGGAAAGTAAGGCCGATGTCTTTCTTAAGCACTACGCTATCACGGCTAAAACAAAACGAAACTACCTTTCGTGCAACGCATTTTCATGTCAAGATGAAAATCCCTAAAAGGGTAGAATTCATTTATTTTGTCTTCTTCTTTATGTTTCAAACAGACCGAATAAGAAAACTGTCCAATCACCAAATCATGACAAATATAAAGTGGGGATATAGGGTTGGGATCGAATACTTTACAATACAAATACAAAGGTGCTCGGTGCGACCAGCATAAATGTTATTTATCTGGACAGTTCTATCGGACCTTGTAGGTATATTGCCAACCTTTCAATGGAAAATTATCTGAGCGTTCGGCTGGTGGTGTTGTCTAAAATGATAGCTAAAGAAAAATTAATATTCCTTTGCTATTCCGAAAAACAGAATAAATCTTAAAGATTTTAGACTTATTTCGTGGTTCAATGACATAATTACAATGTACTAGCTGACCCAGCGAACTTCGTACCGCCAACAAAAATATTTAGTGGTTGGTCACCCATATCATTTAGGGGTATGAAAAATATGTAGATAGTAGCCGATTCTCAGACCTACTAAATATGCATATAAAATTTGGTAAAAATCAGTAAAGCCGTTTCGGAGGAGTAAGGTAACTAACATTGTGACACGAGAATTTTATATATAAGAAAATACGAGTACGTACCACGATAATTGCTGTTTTTAAGATGTCAAAGCACTGGATCGAACTCCATAACCCACAAGTTCTCTCCACAGGCCGTCACTATATTCCGAGGATAGAGCGTGAAGCGATTGAAATTCGCAAACACCGGAATTTCAATCGTGAAGACGGTTTCAAGCTAGCCAGCATGTGGAATCCAGTGATAGAATTATGCAAGCCAGGAAAGCGTTGTGCAGCACCAAAATTAAAAAGTGATGTTGTGAGCGTATTTTGCCGAAACTTAAATAACGTTCCGTCAAAAAGACCAAGAAGGCCGGTAGATAGATTTTACCCATGACAGCCTCAACTTGACGTCTCTCAACACCGCAGTCCCGTCGTGACCACGGTCCATGCAACTGGATCGAAAAATCGACATCATAGAAACAACAATTTTCGTGGTACGTACTCGTATAATAAATTAGAATAAATCTTTTAACACTCGACATGCACAAGTTGGCTCCACAATGCACAATAGCCATTTTCGCAATTGTGCGTTGTGGAGTCAACATCTCCTGATGATGCTCCGGTGTCGGAGCGAAACGTAGGTCGAGTGTTAAAAGATTTATGGAAACAAAACCTTAATAGAGCTATGATAATGAGCAATGGTCGCGGCGCGAACTTGAAACCTTACCCAGACGTGGTTGGTTGGTTGCTGGATGGTTCAAATTTTACCCAGGATTTAAATGAAATGAAATAAATAAAAATATACTTTCATCATCATCATTAGCAACCCATCAACGGCTCACTACTGAGCTCAGGTCTCCTCTCAGAGAAGGGTAATAGGCCATCCACCACGCTGGCCAAATGCGAATTGGCGGACTTCATACACCTTCAAGAACATTAGGAAGATCTCTCAGATGTGCAGGTTTCCTCACGATGTTTTCCTTCACCGTTGAAGCAAGTGATATTTAATTGCTTAAACGTACCCGTACGGTGCGTACCCGGGATCGAACTTGCGACCCCACGAATAGCAGACCACAGTCCTAACCACTAGGCTATCACTGATTCTGAATTATATGAATATACTTTATTGTATACAAAATAAAAAACAAATCTATATATTATCTAATCTTAAAATTGGTTGTCTGTAAAGTCGGTTTACGGACGATAGTTTTACGTAATCACGTCATAAAGATGAACAGCGTGCTGCTAGAACTAGCTCGCGACACATCCGCTTACCACCACAGCTAACCACAGCGCGCACACGATGACTGGCGGGTGGCGACGAGTCACAAGCCAACGCTTGGGCCGATCGTACCTACCTCTCTATCGCTTGTTCCGCGCTCTCGCTTGCACGCTCAGGCTTAGGCGGAACGTGAAATTTTTTCGTGCGTGCGGCCGGTGTTCATCGATTTATAAGACGTTATCACGTAAAAAAAAATTAAAAAAAATTAGCTACTGGCGGTCAAATCTCTGCCAGGCAATCACGTTACAGAGGTTAATGTTATGATGATCAGAGAGAGTGTTAAGGGTGTACACAAGTTTACGATAGTGAACGCTGAAACGATACGTTCAAAACTTACGCTAAACGGTGCATACCTATACTGTATACATATTCATCCAAGCGTATTCGCCGACGCACGTCCATTATTAAACATACGTTTGGAACGTAATCGTAATTCCTAGTTCCATGGTTTGAAACATCGAACGAAAACAAAAGGGAATTTCCCACTAGTTTGTATAGTAACGTAAAACTATGCCTACTGGGGGAGTGCTTAACATGCGTGGCGCGCGCGGGCGGTAACGGAGCGGGTAATTAAACGCGCATTGCTATTCACGGCGCGTCACAGCTTACCTCTTGTTCCGCAACTCAACTCCGGATAATACTTTATTGGAGTTTCTTTAATACGTTTTTCTTTACTTTATCCTTTGTACTGAGATACTGGGAAGTTGCTAACATAATTATAGCTTATGTGGCCTAGATTTGAAGCTGAATCTACATCTAGGAAATCGTGGGAAGAGGTTACTATCTTATTCTGTCATTAAAATTGCAAAAGCTGACATAACACATGAATATTTCAAAGAAACGGGTAATAGTAACATGTTTAATTTTTAGAATGCGTTGTTACTAATTGCATACCTTTATCCTTTTAATATCAAAAAACGAGTGTGTTTTAGACCACACGACTGAAGTAAAACTTACGAAACGAAACGGGCTATGAGAAAGAGAGAAAGAAATGTGTGCTCGCACCTCTCTCTCTTGCCCCTACAGTAATATACGAATCGTAACTCTCTCTTTCTATCTTCACTAACTTATATCACCGTCTCAACTTCCGTTCGCCTCGCCCGATCACACTTTTCGTAACGCATTCACCAGCTTACTCCCCAAGTCAAGCGTGCGTTAAGAAGTTTTACTTCAAAACGGATGAATTCACACAAAAATAAGTGAAATGACTTATACCGACTAAGCCCCTTTGTACAAAGAAACAAAAGGGAACTTCGTGTAAGTTTGTAGTGTTTCGCGAACTAGGCCTACTGGGGAGTGTTTAACATGCGTGGCGCGGCGCGGGCGGTAACGGAGCGGGTAATTAAACGCGCATTGCTATTCACGTCGCGTCGCAGCTTACCTCTTGTTCCGCAACTGAACTCCGGATAATACTTTATTTGGCTTGTCCCTGTATTATTTCTCTTACAAAGTTAGGGCGAGTTAATATCGATATACGAGTACCTACCTACTGTACTATAGAGCTAGGATATTTTACAAAAGCCGCTTTTATAATTATTACCGTCACGATATTACCGTGGACGTCCACGGCACAACGGCATTACAGGGGCGTCAAATGTATGGAAATATATGAAGATGTTTTTAAATTTCCATCGACGGTAACGTTATGCCGTGCACGTCCACGGCACATCCTGTCTTGCCGTGACGATATAATCGGCGTCCGGTTTCCCTGTAATATCGTCACGGTATTTTGGCGATGTAGTGCGTTGCTACAAGGATTAATGTTTGTGAGTGAGAGTCTACGTGCCCGCGCTCCCCCACCTCCCGCCCCCCTACAGTGGCGCGTTCCGAACTCGTTTAGCAGCCCGCACACAGTCAATAATATTGTCGAAAATATTGACGAAAATATTGACAATATTTTCGTCAATATTTAGACCCCGCACACTACGCAGTAATATTGTCAATATTTCTAACAAAAAGTGATTTCAGAAAGGCTCTTTTAGGGTTCCGTTAAAAAAAATTAAATTATTATATTTCCATGTACCCATAGAAATATTTTAATTTATTTTTTTTAATTTAATTTAATTTTTATTATTTGTTGTTATAGCGGCAATAGAAATACATAATATGTGAAAATTTCATCTGTCTATCTATTACGGTTTACGAGATACAGCCCGCTGACAGACGGACGGACGGACGGACAGCGTAGGCTTAGTAATAGGGTTCCGTTGGTACCCTTTGGGTACGGAACCCTAAAAATAATTTTCGATTTTTCTTTATTCCAATGATGTTGGGCCACTATTATACATTATTATATATTATATATTATTATATACAATGCCCAATTTCATGTCGATAGCTTTAATAGTTACTGAAATAATCGACTGTGACAGACGGACGGACGGACGGAGAAAGTCTCACCATAAGGGTTCCATTTTTACCATTAATGATGGCTTAAATACTGGATGACAAAGTGGAAAAATGGAATTAAATCATTTAAATCTAATAAAAGAACTTCGAAATACAGAAAAAGATGATTTTAAAAATTACATGAGAATAAAAGGTAGTAGCTTTCAAAAAATACTATCTTTAGTAACCCCTTACTTAAAAAAACAAGATATACTGATGCGAAAATCGTTACGTCTCCCACGTTCTAAAAAATTCTATTAAATATTCTTTTTCATTGCTTGTTGCACTGGGGATGTCCTCCATTTTTGGTTGCGAGCGCACGTCCTCCTGCCTTGAAATCTTTTTTCAACTAAAATATTGACGCGCGCCCGCACACTGTCAATATTATTGTCAATATCCCTGCCTCCCCCCGATATTGACGAAATTTCCGAACTTCGTCAATAATATTGATCAAACCCCGCACACAGTCAATAATTCGTAAATATTGACAATAATATTGACTGTGTGCGGGGTGCCAAAGAGTTATGTACTATTTTTTATATAATTTATTGTTTTTAATATTTGTTAAAAATGGCATTCAAATAATATGATGTTATTACCCTTTGAGTATCAAGTTGTTACTCTAATCGAACTAATAGAGATGAAACCTTGTTTGTGGGACAAATAATAATTTTATATTAAAAAATGTTAATTCTAAATATTTCACTTTTAGCATCGGATGCTGCCAAAACCTTCTTGTAATTTATCTTTTACGTCATAAATATATTAAATCTACGCAGTCGAAGTCGGTTATTGGCCATGTCATTCACACTCTTCCGAATATACTACGCATATTATGACGTTAAACGTCCACGGCACGGCATGAAAATTATAAAAGCGACTTTAACGTGGACGTTGACGTCCACGGAAAATCGTGGACGTCGACGACCACAATAACGTGACGTGAGAATTATAAAAGCGCCTAAACGGTGAATGAAACGTTGATATAGTCTAGTGGACTTCGGACTCCTTATCAGGAGGGTTCTAGGTTCGAGTCCCAAGCCTGTACGTCTAAGTTTTGAGAATTATGTGCGTTTTAAGCAATTAAACATCACTATAGCTTTAACAGTGAACGGAAAAATTGCGAGGAAACCTGAATGCCTGAGAGTTCCCATAATGTTCCTAAGGCTTAATGGACTATGGAGTAAAGCTTTCTCTTCCTAGAAGAGAAAGCTTTACTCCATAGTCCATTAAGCTAGCCTTAGGAAGCTGCTAAGAAAATCTCAGTAGGTACGTTTTGGCCCGGAGACCTCCTTGGCGCAGTGGTTAGCGCTGTTTTCTTATAAATGGGAGGTCTGGGGTTCGATTCCCGGCGGGGCAATTATAGAATTTATAATTTCTGGATTGTCTCTGGTCTGGTCTGGTGGGAGGCTTTGGCTGTTGCTATAGTTACCACCCTACCGTCAAAGACGTGCCGCCAAACGATTTAGCCTCACTCCTACATTTACACTGCCATACCCCTTCCAAGTTAGCCCGCCACCATAGACTACATCGTCACTTACCATCAGGCAATGCCGCAGTCAAGGACTACCTTGTCATCAAAGTCTACGGCTAAGATTTATAAATCGCACTTTCGCTCTTCTCAGCCTTAAGACAGAGTTCAAATAGTGAGTAAGTAGATCCTTTGTTAATAGTTGCCCTGAGCCTCTGCCCTGTTACCCTCAGCCTTCTTATGAGGCCCATAGTTGCTAACTATGGGTCTCATAAGAAGGCTTAGGGTCACCCAGAGAGCGATGGAGAGAGCTATGCTCGGTATATCCCTGCGAGATCAAATCAGAAATGAGGAGATTCGTAGGAGAACCAAAGTCACCGACATAGCTCAGCGTGTCGTGAAATTGAATTGGAAATGGGTGGGGCACATAGTTCGAAGAGCTGATGGTCTTTGGGGTCCCAAAGTGTTGGAGTGACGACCCCGCACCGGGAAACGCAGTGTTGGCAGGCCCCCCACCAGGTGGACCGACGACGTCAAACGAGTCGCAGGGAGCCGCTGGATTCAAGCGGCGCAAGACCGAAGCCTGTGGAAGTCCATGAAGGAGACCTTTGTCCAGCAGTGGACGTCTATAGGTTGATAAAGAAGAAGAAGAAGAAGAAGATCCTTTGTTCGGGCTTGATCACGATTATTATTGACTCGCCGAGTACCGTGCAACTGGAAAAGAAATAAAACGGTTGAAAACGTATAAAGGTGACCGTCGGGAAGTAATTGCGAAAGTTTATAAGCCGTGTAATTAACTGTACGTCATTACCGCAGCGAGGGTACCAGCGGAGTGCAGGAGCTGCCTGCCAGTACATCGGACATGTTCGCGACACTTTTGTGTTTCACTGCATTCATCGCGTACTTTGTAAGTACTTGTAATGTCGCAATTAATGATAAGTTTATGAATTTATTCAGTGGTAAATATTTCGTCACCTCAGGCCATCGCCGGGCCATCGCTGGGCAAGGGTCAAATGTCAGAATGAGATAAGTTTAGGGCACAGTCCCCCACGCTAGCTGAGCGCAGATTGGCAGAATTCATACATCTCTGAGAACATTATGGAGAACTCTCTGACGTGCAGGTTTCCTCACAATGTTTTCCTTCACCGTTGAAGCCCAATGTCCTAAACCATAGATAACGAAATAGAATAGAATAGAAATATATTTTTATTCAAATGAACTTTTTACAAGTGCTTTTGAATCGTCGATGAGTCTACCACTGGTTCGGATCGCCCTTCCTGCCGAGAAGAACCAGCAAGGAACTCGGCGGTTGCTCTTTTCAAAACAAGTTTACAATACAATAGATACTATGCTATGTATACAGTGTTTCCACAATGAGGGGAAGTTCCACAAAAGCATACCTATTTTTTAATTCAAAACACGTTAAGACGGTCACACAGAAAGTAGCTCCATTCCCGCCGTTGGCACCCGTTCACGAGCATGACGCATGACCCAGCCATGCCTCGCACAACCATAGAAATAGAAATAGAAATAGAAATATTTTTTATTCAAATAAACTTTTACAAGTGCTTTTGAATAGTCAATGAATCTACCACTGGTTCGGAATGCCTTTCCTGCCGAGAAGAACCAGCAAGAAACTCGGCGGTTGCTCTTTTCAAAACAGATTTACAATACAGTAAATACTATGCTATATATGCAGTGTTTCCACAATGAGGAAAGTTCCAAAAATGCATACAGACTAACTTCTATCTTAAGATGGGCAGACATAAAGTAGCCCCATTCCCGCCGGTGGCACCCGTTCACGAGCATGACGCATGACCCAGCCATTGCTTCGCTCAACCATATTTGAGGGAACGTAACAACCCGCATAACACGACACCACCACAGAAATGCTTAAAGAGTGCGTGACATGCTTAGGCTACCCACGTTAAGGCATCGAATTAAATACTAATATTCAAATACTCATTTTAAGACATGACTCCGTTATCTAAATGGCTCAAACGCACTATAACTCGGTAAAGTCAGAGGTGCGTGTTTGGATTCGAACCCACGACTCCCGGAATAGTAGACCGCAGTTCTAACCGCTAGGCTATCACTGCTCATATTGTTCTACGCATGGACAGGTACATCTTAATAAACGGCAGAATAGAGTTACTATGAGCCTTTTGGTTTGAAACAAAATATGTATATGTTTATATTTATTTTGACTGACTTCCAAAATAGAGTTCCTCAGCTCAGCGCGCACTGTTTCAGGAGTGCACCCACATCTTCACTGTGGAGAAGGATTTCAGCAAACTGAGCGAAGACAACGAACTTTCCCAGCACGTAAGTTTTTCTTGCGATATTGCGTTTGTTGGTTGGTTTGTCCTTCAATCACGCCGCAACAGAGCTACGGATCGACGAGACGAGACCATGGATTTAGTTGAGAATTGGAGAATGATACAGGCTAAACCCGCTAAATAAATAAATCCTTATTAATATTATAAAAACAAAGCAGCATTATTAGTATTCTACATCTCCCTTCCGCATACTACAATTCTATGAGCGCAAAAGAGAACAACACACTATTATAAATTACTAGCTGACCCCGCGAACTTCGTACCGCCAGCAATAATATTTAGTGGTTGGTCACCTTTATCATTTAAGAGTATGAAAAATAGATGTTGGCCGATTCTCATATCTACCCGATATGTACACAAAATTTCATAATAATCGGTCCAGCCGTTTCGGAGGAGTAAGGTAACTAACATTGTGACACGAGAATTTTATATATTAGATTATTGTTTGGTGATATCGCTAGATAGAATAAGGTTGGCATTTTACATCGGTACACCAAGTAACATTAAGATACTATAGGAATTTTTGCCCTAAATATTCCCCTAAATAGTTTTATACCTTAAAAATCCTTTAAACATGCAAAAAAACCCCTAAATTTAAGGGAAAATACCCTAAGGGGACACGGCCCGCTGAATACAGATGGTGAATGATGGTGATACCAAGATCCTTGAATGGACTTCTATCGTGGCCTGTAGAAGTCCATTCAAGGACCTTTGTTCAGCAGTGGAAAGAGAAGTTTTAGCCTATATCTATCTCCAACTATACCTACTCCGATGAAAAAAAAACCACGTCGATCCGTAGCTCTGTTGCGGCGTGATCGAAGGACAAACAAACAAAATTACGTATTTGTAATATAGTATGATCTGGAGTGCCACATTTGACATACGAGTGTCTGGAACTAATAACATTGCAGATGGCGCACCTACCTCTACAATCATTATGCTATTCATGCACAATGTAAAGTGTAGTGGACACTGGACTGTATAGTGTATACATATATGGCTGGAGTACGTATCAATCTTTGCCCGAGCTGCAAATGGGTAGTGAACTGGTTACACTTACCTCGTATTCGCCCACGAGTGGGATGCTGACCACGCACGGCGTAGACCTTATAGGGAGCTCTCAGGAACACGGCAGCAAGACAAGGATTGACAGAATAGATGCGGAGGAAACACCAATCGTTGATGGTATTTCCTTCCGTGAAAACGCTCCACGTGGAAATTCGCGAGCGCGTCGACAGACGTCCGCCTCGTACAACGGTAGCGACGCGAGAGAGAGGTGGGCGGCGCGCATTTCTTTAGATCTACCCGCCTTGTCATAGGCAAAGATTGAATAATTATTTATCAATCTATGTGTTCAAGCAGTAATTAAACGCACCAACATGAAAGCCACGAACAAGAAGCCCATTGGTCCACGTCTGCGCGCGCGGTCTTCGACACACAAAAAAAACGTCAAACGGTCATTCATGTCATATTCATATTGATTCGAAATTGTACCTACATTGCATTGAAAACGTTAAGAAAATTAAACCGAAATAAAAGTACAAAAAGGTTGTTTGGAATTTGATACGCACATTATAAACGCGTAAACACTATGATTTCATATGAAATCGTTCCAGAGACGGTAGTAAATGCAAAGAGTAAATGTAATAAGTCTATGTTCCAGAGACACTCGTATCTATGCTTACTGCACCAAAATGGCGTCAATCGAATTCAAGATGGCGTCAATCAAGTAGGCACAAAAATGTGACGGCAGCCTCTCCAGTGATTTCTTCAGATTAATTGTAGACCAGTGGCGAGACACATAGACACATAAGCTGAACATGCTAAGTAAATAAATAAATAATATGATTTCAGGTAGAAAAGGTGCTGAAGAGGCTGAAAACGTTCAAGCAGCGTCTTCACCCTCGCATCCGCCTGTACTACCGGCTGCTCAAGCGCGGCATGGCGGACTACGTGCGACGCACCTCCGACTCGCTCTACAACCCTAGTACCTACAAGCGCCAGGTCGATAACGTGGCCTAGATCACAAACGTTCAAGCAGCGTCTTCACCCTCGCATCCGCCTGTACTACCGGCTGCTCAAGCGCGGCATGGCGGACTACGTGCGACGCACCTCCGACTCGCTCTACAACCCTAGTACCTACAAGCGCCAGGTCGATAACGTGGCCTAGATCACAAACGTTCAAGCAGCGTCTTCACCCTCGCATCCGCCTGTACTACCGGCTGCTCAAGCGCGGCATGGCGGACTACGTGCGACGCACCTCCGACTCGCTCTACAACCCTAGTACCTACAAGCGCCAGGTCGATAACGTGGCCTAGATCACAAACGTCAATCAGCGTCTTCACTCTCGCATCCGCCTGTACTACCGGCTGCTCAAGCGCGGCATGGCGGACTACGTGCGACGCCCCTCCGACTCGCTCTACAACCCTAGTACCTACAAGCGCCAGGTCGATAACGTGGCCTAGATCACAAACGTTCAAGCAGCGTCTTCACCCTCGCATCCGCCTGTACTACCGGCTGCTCAAGCGCGGCATGGCGGACTACGTGCGACGCACCTCCGACTCGCTCTACAACCCTAGTACCTACAAGCGCCAGGTCGATAACGTGGCCTAGATCACAAACGTTCAAGCAGCGTCTTTACCCTCGCATCCGCCTGTACTACCGGCTGCTCAAGCGCGGCATGGCGGACTACGTGCGACGCACCTCCGACTCGCTCTACAACCCTAGTACCTACAAGCGCCAGGTCGATAACGTGGCCTAGATCACAAACGTTCAAGCAGCGTCTTCACCCTCGCATCCGCCTGTACTACCGGCTGCTCAAGCGCGGCATGAGGACTACGTGCGACGCACCTCCGACTCGCTCTACAACCCTAGTACCTACAAGCGCCAGGTCGATAACGTGGCCTAGATCACAAACGTTCAAGCAGCGTCTTCACCCTCGCATCCGCCTGTACTACCGGCTGCTCAAGCGCGGCATGGCGGACTACGTGCGACGCACCTCCGACTCGCTCTACAACCCTAGTACCTACAAGCGCCAGGTCGATAACGTGGCCTAGATCACAAACGTTCAAGCAGCGTCTTCACCCTCGCATCCGCCTGTACTACCGGCTGCTCAAGCGCGGCATGGCAGACTACGTGCGACGCACCTCCGACTCGCTCTACAACCCTAGTACCTACAAGCGCCAGGTCGATAACGTGGCCTAGATCACAAACGTTCAAGCAGCGTCTTCACCCTCGCATCCGCCTGTACTACCGGCTGCTCAAGCGCGGCATGGCGGACTACGTGCGACGCACCTCCGACTCGCTCTACAACCCTAGTACCTACAAGCGCCAGGTCGATAACGTGGCCTAGATCACAAACGTTCAAGCAGCGTCTTCACCCTCGCATCCGCCTGTACTACCGGCTGCTCAAGCGCGGCATGGCGGACTACGTGCGACGCACCTCCGACTCGCTCTACAACCCTAGTACCTACAAGCGCCAGGTCGATAACGTGGCCTAGATCACAAACGTTCAAGCAGCGTCTTCACCCTCGCATCCGCCTGTACTACCGGCTGCTCAAGCGCGGCATGGCGGACTACGTGCGACGCACCTCCGACTCGCTCTACAACCCTAGTACCTACAAGCGCCAGGTCGATAACGTGGCCTAGATCACAAACGTTCAAGCAGCGTCTTCACCCTCGCATCCGCCTGTACTACCGGCTGCTCAAGCGCGGCATGGCGGACTACGTGCGACGCACCTCCGACTCGCTCTACAACCCTAGTACCTACAAGCGCCAGGTCGATAACGTGGCCTAGATCACAAACGTTCAAGCAGCGTCTTCACCCTCGCATCCGCCTGTACTACCGGCTGCTCAAGCGCGGCATGGCGGACTACGTGCGACGCACCTCCGACTCGCTCTACAACCCGAGTACCTACAAGCGCCAGGTCGATAACGTGGCCTAGATCACAAACGTCAAGCAGCGTCTTCACCCTCGCATCCGCCTGTACTACCGGCTGCTCAAGCGCGGCATGGCGGACTACGTGCGACGCACCTCCGACTCGCTCTACAAAGCGCCAGGTCGACAATGTGGCCTAGATTACAAACTTCTTCTTCCACGTCATGGCAATGGTCTCTTGCATGGACTTCCACAGGGATCGGTCTTGCGCTGCCTGTTTCCAGCTACTCCTTGCGACTTATTTGATGTCCTCATTCCACATCGATTACAAACTAATACAATCCTCAACAAAGAGAGACTCAATGGCCCAATGGTTAAAGGTACCTACTGGAAACTGAAAGGTCGATGGTTCGATCCCCACCCGCTGCACTATTGCCGTACCCACTCCTAACACAAGCCTTACGCTTATTTGGTGGGGAGAGAACTTTGAGTAATAAACCAACTTTATTACTCAAAGGGAGAGAATATATTACTATAATATGCTCATTTGCTATGACGATGTTTTATACCGAAAAAGTGATAGTGCTTTTAACTGGTAGTAGAGAAAAAATTGCCATTTCATGTAAGTACTATGAGAACTGCATTCGTTAAAAGTTAACTCAAAGAAGACTTCACTATAAAAGATTTTGAAAATGTAGAAACATTTTGCATTTTAGACACATTTCTGAAAAAATCTGGATTATTGAAATGATTTAATTTCAAAAATTCCGAATTTTTCAAAAATGTGTATGTAATCGAGCGAAGTTTTATACCTGCCTCTTTATTTTCGCTAGCTTCGTTTGTCCGCGTAGGTTAGGTTTCAGAAAATCCCGCGGGAATCCTTGATCTGAACCTTCTTTTTATTCCATGAACATGGAATTGCACTTTTACGGACGTAGGTCGTTTCGACAGTTACGTATTATAATATAATTATCATAATAATAATATTATGTTTTAACATTAATTGGAATTATTTAGTATTTAAGATTATCAAAAACATGAATCTTTATCTTAAAATGTGAAAAAAAAACATAATAATAATATGTTTTAACATTAATTGGAATTATTTAGTATTTAAGATTATCAAAACATGAATCTTTATCTTAAAATGTGAAAAAAAAAACACTGGAATAAAATAGTTAATGACGTCTTTTCCTTAGAGTTTCCAAGAATCACAATTGAAACAGGAATCATCGCAGATTTAATTAAAAAGCTTTCAATATAAAATAGGATCTCCCTAAAAAAATACAAAAACCTGCCTCGTTATTTTATGAAACATCAATTCTGTAACTTTTCGTTAGAAAAATTCGTAATAATTAGAAGCCGTCTATTCCAATATCGTGGACTTTGCACAATAATCGTAGATTACAGTTTACAGAATAGGTATTACTGTAATGTGTGTTATAACAAAGGATGCTCAGTGCTGATTTCATCAACGTCGTATGATGTTTAACCGAGAAATAAATTGGCGTTCTGACAGTTTTTGTATTGAGAATCTACTAAACTATGCTCAGTCCGAGTTTTAATTCATTTGACCGTACAGTTTTTGCAATTCACGAAGGCGAGTGAGCTTTACTCGTGGTTACTTCGTGAACATGCACATTGCATAAGTGTGCGTGCCTGTCAAAGCCTAGGTGGGAGCGGGCAAGCGCGAGCATTGCGCTCGCTCACACTTATACAGAGACGATTGGAGCGTTTTCGTATACGTAAACGCATAAGAATACATTACATACAAACGAAATTGAGCTCTAATTCAACACTGTTATGGTTCATTTGTTTTGATGCCAATGTCATCGTTTACTATTACGATCAAACGAATTAAAAAAGCACGCAGACATGATTTACTTTACATTGAAATCGACCCTTAGAAATTGGTCCTAAAAAGTTTATTTAAACGGGTATGCCGTCGTAACTACTGAGCCTGTATGAGACTATATTAATTATACAATAGTTGGAGTAGTAATGGGAATATGATAAATCATGTTCACCATCCTTACTATTATTATTTACTAGCTGATGCCCGCGACTTCGTCCTCGTGGATTTAGTTTTTAAAATGCCACGGGAATACTTTGATTTTCCGGGATAAAAAATAGCCTATGTCACTCTCCAGGTCCTCAACTATATCCATGCAAATCACGTCGATCTGTAGCCCTGATGCAGCGTGATTGAAGGACAAACCAACAAACCAACAAGAAAACACACTTTCGCATTTATGATATTAAGTAAGATAGTATGATAATTGCGAAAATGAGTTTGTTGGTGTGTCCTTCAATCACGCTGCAACAACGAATATACGGTCGACGTAATTTTTTGCATAGTAATATTTTATTTGAGTTCTTATAGAGTGGCTTATGCTACCTTTTATTCCGAAAAAACAGAGAGTTCCCGCGGGAGTTGCCGAAGTCTCGGTAAAAGCTAAAGTACAGAAACAAGAATACAAGTTTGAAAACTGAAACCCGACTAAGGAAAACAATATGTAAAATCCTTCATAATGATTTTGTTCTTATTTATGTCTTTGAAACACGAAACGCGGCGGGATGGTGAGGAAAGCTGCCTATAGAGAGCGATTTGAGTGCGGCATTTTGTATTATTTTTTAGCATTTATAACACTTTTTGACGACCTCCCTGGCTCAGTGGTGAGTGCTATGGTCTTATAACTGGGAGGTCTCGGGTTCGATTCCCGGCGGGGGCGATTTGGGAATTTTTAATTTCCGTTGTCTCTGGTCTGGTCTGGTGGGAGGCTTTGGCCGTGTCTAGTTACCACCGTACCGTCAAAAACGTGCCGCCAAGCGATTTAGCGTTCCGACACGATGGCGTGCAGAAACCGATTAGGGTTATGGGTTGCATGTTCACTGCCATAACCCTTACAAGTTAGCCCGCTACCATCTTAGACTGCATCGTCACTTACCATCAGGTGAGATCGCAGTCAAGGACTATATTGTCATCGAATAATAAAAAAAAACTTATAATACAAAATGCCGCAAAATATTATCAATACACTTCTGTCTTTGATCAGCTGCAGCGCCATATAGTCTAGCCGTAGCCAAAACTTCAAGTGACAACGATCGTAGAAAGAAAATAGATAGGTACAAGGAAGTGTAACTTGGCTAAAAGGGCTGTAGTTTATCCGCTACGGTGGAACATTCAAAAATAGTCACATACATACATACATAGACTGCTAAAATCAAAACCCTTCCATTTGGCTCTGCCGTAGTCGGGTAAAAAGAAGAGATATTGCATCCGATTAGCATTTTTCTCTCTCGAAATTAATGCCTTACTTTAAAGCGAAAAAGTTCAAACTTTTTGCTAGCTAAGTCGCAAAATTACAATATCTTGTTAAAAGAAAACCTTCCTTCAACTGAAAACGGCGAAGAGTTAAAGCGGAATAGTTAAACATGCAGATGAGCTGAAATAATTGCGAATGCATTGCTTTATTTCACTGTTTTACTTTATTTTGCTAATATCGCTGCGGCTCTTAGCCGCGTTAATTGGATGTCTCCAGCAGTAGAGGGGGGCGGGACGGGGTCGTGTACATTTTTAGGGTTCCGTACCTCAAAAGGTAAAAAAGTAACCCTTATAAGATCACTCTCTTGTCCATCTGTCCGCCTGTCTGTCCGTGTGTCAACGCCGATTTTCTCAGGAACGGGTGGACCTAGCAAGTTGAAATTAATACCAGATACTGAGGTCTATAGTCCCTATTAGGTGTATAAAAGTCAAATTTCTGAGTCAACATAAAGATAACCTGGGCAAATTCAGATTTTCGCGAAAACTTGTAAGTACCCAAATTTACCTTTTTTTAAATTTTCAACTTTTTATTTTTCGGAATTTTCCCTTTACTTGTGCTGTAATATCTTGCTTTTAACCAAAATTGACAATTCTAGGTCAACCGGAAGTATCCTATAGGTTTTGGGTCGAAAACTTATATTATTATGGTAGTTCCCGTTGACCTAGAATCACGAAATTTTGCAAAAAGCAAGGTCTTACAGCACATATTATAAAGGAAAAATTCCTAAAAATAAAAAAGTTGAAAATTATCTATATAATAATAATAATCTAATATGGCGGTATAATGGGTAGGTACGGAGCCCTCGGCGCACGAGTTCGACTCGCACTTGACCGGTTTTTATAACAGTTCTGCGAAATGTACACGTATTCTTTAATTTAAGCTCTATTTACCCGGAGTCGTGGATCTAACGAGTTATAACCGACCGAGGGAAAGAAGGGTAAAAGCATTGAACTATAACGCATAGAAGAGAAATTTCTAACGAAGTTCCACTCCAAACTTACTTATAATAGGGTATTTGACTATATTAAAAATATCGTTTCATCTGGTGTCATCCTAAAAGATTATTTATAGATTTTATATTATCTAAAAACATTATTCCATACGACAAAACTAAAAACTAAAGCTTTATTTAATTAGAAAACATTAATTAAAATTGCTATAATTCTGGCCATGTTCACGAGATCGGAAACGTTCATAAATCTCGAATGACATCACAGTTCACGCCACTTTCGGGCTTTGAAATTGTCATTGAACTGTGATGTCATGTAAACAAATGGAAAGTTTCCGCGGCAATTTATTTTTTTGAATTTATTTCTCGATTTTTATGAAAAATACTGAAAATTATGCCGATATAAACGTTTTGTTAGCTTCAGCATAGCATTATTAACAATTTAATATGATTTTCTAAAAGTAGTCAAATACCCTTTTACGTTTTTAGGGTTCCGTACCCAAAGGGTACCAACGGGACCCTATTACTAAGCCTACGCTGTCCGTCCGTCCGTCCGTCTGTCAGCGGGCTGTATCTCGTAAACCGTAATAGATAGACAGATGAAATTTTCACATATTATGTATTTCTATTGCCGCTATAACAACAAATACTAAAAATTAAATTAAATTAAAAAAATTAAATAATATTAGTTTCAATTCGATGCCTTAAGATGGGTAGCCTAAGTATGTCACACTCTCTTTAACATTTCTGCGGTGGTGTCGTGTGATGCGGGTTGTTGCGTTCCCTAAAATATGGTTGAGCGAAGCAATGGCTGGGTCATGCGTCATGCTCGTGAACGGGTGCCACCAGCGGCAATGGGGCTACTTTCTGTCTGCCCGTCTTGACATGTGTTGAATTATAATTAGAAATAATTACGTATGCTTTTGTGGACCTTTCCCTCATTGTGGAAACTCTGCATACATAGAATATCTGTTAAGTATATTGTAAAAGTATTTTGAAAAAAGCAACTGCCGAGTTTCTTGCTGGTTCTTCTCGGCAGGAACGGCATTCCGAACCAGTGGTAGACTCATCGACGATACAAAAGTACTTGTAAAAGTTTATTTGAATAATAAACATTTCTATTCTATTCTATTCTAAAATAAAAATATTTCCATGGGTACATGAAAATATTTTAATTTAATTTTTTTTAACGGAACCCTAAAAGAGCGAGGCCAGACTCGCACTTGGCCGATTTTTGTTAGTGTGATGAATTATAACACCCTTTCACAGCACAGTACGATATTATTTTATAATTTTCTGCGAGCTCGTCGTATTAACGCGATATAACGACCTTGCGGCGTCGCAAGGCCTACACATTATGCGTAGGCCTTGCAGCCTTTAAAGGCTTACTAGAAATATCTTATCACCACGTCGTCGTATTGCGCTTCTAAGCTTTATAGTTCAATGGATAAAAGTTTAAAAATTGAAACCCAACTACGAAGAATTGGATGTAACAGCATGGAACTAGGAATTACGACTATGAATGGAACCTACTGTTATATCGAATCGATTGACATCTCATTCATCAAAATTGGCTCAGTAGTTTAGACGCTACGGTCGCGTCCACTCACACGTACACTGCTAAACTCTTAACCCTTCCTTTTAGCTTTGCCGCAATCGAGTTAAAAGAGTAGTTCATTCAAGACTGCGAATTTTTACTATTCGAACGTCACGCCCATTCCCACAAATGACTTTCGGACTTTTTTGAGGCGTAGTCATCAAGCTATCTTTCTCAGATATTTAAACAATACCAATAAACGAATCAATTAATAAGTAAATGTTAATATTAACTCAGAGATATCACTTACAAGTAACATGTCAATCAAAACAAACAAACACGGCCATTAGTTCCCGAGCTCCTGAACTGAGCTCCTTCGCTGTTTGAGGCCCGGCCGTCTCGTGCGAGCCTACACGACAGCTCTCTGCAAACTAACCCTTACAGATATACCCATAGACCTCTAACTCCATCATGTTTAGTGACAGGAATTGACAGGTACAGTGAACCTGTACACTAAGGCATACAAGCTAAATTGAATTTTAATCGCATCTACATAAGATTAATTTTCAGTTTCAGCATAGGAATTACTAGGTAAGTTGTAAATCTAGGGATAGTAATACAACACGTTAATCTATGTATGCTGTTATAATTGCTATTCACTTGGGCATTAGAGTGAAAGCTGCCTGCAAGGTAGTGGATATTGTTAAGGGTGTACACGTCGTTTGCTGAATCGCCTGTCGGACACGTCATGTTGGCGTGACGCATGTACTCGTGTATACTTCGTGTAGAATGCAGGGAGTATGATATGGTTAATATTGTTTGCTTGTTAGGGATACATCCGTTTGACACGTTTAGAATAGCACAATGTGCCCCGTTGCATGACGTGCACCTTCAACATGGGATTACTCAAGAGGCGGATCAACGAATTGCGGAAAAGGCAAGCCAACCCAAATGTTCATTGGCGGCGGTAATCACTTGACATCAGGTGACCCGCCTGCATGTTTTTTTGCTATTTAAATATTGCGTCATCATGAACGAGCGAACGTTCAATTGCTAATTATAACGACATCAATATCTGAACTTGGAATTTATCCTGATTCGTAAAGAGAATAGAAAAGTTTTATTCTTGCTGATTCTTCTCTGTAATGATCAGTGGAAGATTCACTTGATATTTCAAGAATTTGATTTCTTTCTATCTTTGATGGATAGGTACATCCACCCCGTTTTATTCACAGAAAAAAAATGAAAATTCTATTCTTTTTTGCGAATATTTCATAATGTTTTTCATAGTGTTTATTTTTATTATGATTAATTAATATAACCAAATTTTTTAAATATATCTCGCATTTAATAAAATCAATAACTTCAATCACAAATTCATAGGGGAAAAATAATCGTCTGGACTCGAACCGGGGTCTTCTGGTTTCGAGACCGCCCCATTTCTTAACTGAGCTATTGGAACTTTATAATAATAATAATAATAATAATAAAAATTTCTTTATTTAGGTAATAACCCATGTACAATTAAAAATAGAATAAAATAAAATTATTACAAAACATAATGTAAAATTAAAATTAAAATTGAAATTAATAAATTGAGAATTATTTTCTATTTGGATCTCGATGTGTCGAGATCCAATGTCTCAACATTGGACTGCACAAGTCCCTACCCACGACCTGGAGGATGCCGTTACCAGAGTTACGCAATCTTTCCCAGAAGGAAGATATACGCGTTCTGATAACAGCAAAGAAATCGGGCATTCCCGACTCGGCGAACATGCCAGACGCGCTGCAGTATCTGGGAAACTTCATAATGATGCGGTATGCATTATTATACTGCACCCTTATAGTGCTGAAGGATACCCTCTTGTACCTGTACCATAACTGACAGGTATAAAAACACTGGCAGTAGGCTCTGAAGAGGGTGCCCCTCACTTCCTTACTGCATTTAGCAAATCTGCGCGCGAGCATGTTGGACCGAATCGACAATGCCCGCCTTTCATGCTCCATGTCAAGATCGTCTTTGCGGTCGTCAGTGACGATGTGACCAAGGTATTTGAACTGCTTAACAACCCGCACTGCCGTTCCATTCAAACAGACTTCGGGGATCCTCTCCGGACCCTTTCCTGCCTTGAAAACAAGCATCTCAGTTTTAGAAGCGTTATACTTCAGCCCATGAGAGTTGGCATAACTCTCACAGACTGACAGTAACTTTCTGAGGCCTTTGACAGACGGACTGAGGAGCACCATGTCGTCCGCATAGCTCAGATTGTTGAAGCAAACACCATCGATATGGCAGCCGACTCCAGTGCTCCTCAGCTCGCCGATCAGGTCGTTGACGTACACGTTAAAAAGGTCCGGAGAGGTTAACCCGCCCTGGCGAACTCCGCACTCTGACCTATATGCGCCAGAGACCGTGTCACCCCACCTTACATGATTCGTTTGACCCCCGTACCAGTATCTCAACAACTCAACCACTGATTCAGAGACTCCTGAACCGCGCAATTTGCTCCAGAGTATTTCATAATTCACTAGATCAAATGCGCGACTCAGATCCAGGAAGCAAGCATAAACAGACGTATCACGGCTGACATAATAGTCAACCGCGTATTTGAGGCTGACGATTGCTGAGTCTGTTGAGACACCGGGACGGAAGCCAAACTGTGCCTCATCTATGCACACCTTCTCCAGCAGTTCAGGCTGCAGCAGCTGCTCAAACACCTTGCCCACTACAGTGCCTAGAGAAATAGGCCGATAATTATTAGATGAGCTCAAGTCCCCTGTTTTGCACTTGACGATGGGCACGACTACCGTTTTCATTAAAGAATCTGGAAGGTATGTGTGCTTCACACATACATTGTAAAGCACACATAGCTTGGACCACAAGACTTCGCCAGCAAATATTATGTGCTCTATACTAAGATCGTCGTAGCCAGGAGACTTGCCCCGCTTCATTCCACGTACCGCCTTAGCTACATCATCAACCGTGAACTGCACTACTGGTTTCACAGGAATGGCAAGGCTGGTCGCCATCTCGGGACTCCGAGCTGGCATCGGGTTTATTTTAAACTTCGAGGCGAAAAGTTCTGCTATTTCTCTCGGCTTCTGCAAGCCGTCCACGGATACAGGCAGACTTTGTTTGGGCTGCAACTTTTTTGTTGCATTCCAAAATTTTGGAAAATTTTTCTCCCTTCTGTGCAATGCTAATATATCCATCTTGATCATTTCCTCATTACGAACACACCATTTCACTTTATTCTTAAATAGTTTCCTGCTTCCTACCATTCTGTCATGTATGTCGCCTGTAGACGGCTTGCCTGCCACCAACCAACATTCATAATCAAGACGAGCGGCTTGATGGCTCTCCTTGACATGGAGATTCCATCCGGTCACTGGTTTACGATTATTGCCACTAGAAGGACGCACATTTGAACTTTTGATGGCACCTACTTGCAAAACGTTAATAATCCTATTATAATATTCGTCAATAATTTTAAAACAGTCGTCGCTATCTTTACCTACACAACTACAACATTCATTCACACATCTTGTACATTTATTCAGTATTAAATTATTTAGCGCATTCTTACAATATTCGTAATATCTATCTGTTTGACTAGCATCTCTACTACCCCAACGTATCTTGTCATTACCAGGCAACGCCCTGCTCCCCGTAGTGTCTAAACCCACACATAAGTCGATCTTACACTCTACGCATAATGGCAGGTGGTCCGAAGTGTACACACCGTATATAACACTGACCGACACAATAGTGTCACGCGCCGCCTGGGTCGTCACACAATGGTCCAACCACCTACGAGAGCCGTGCGCGTCACTGACATACGTATGTGTGTCCGAGTTAATACCTAACACGTCAATATCCGCACATACAAGCTCTTGCTCTTCACAAAAAGTCATTAATTGGTTGCCAAAGTCGGCACCCGGGTGAGCATTAAAATCGCCCAAAACATACACAAGAGGAACGTCACTTTCCTCAATAACGGCACTCACACTGGCAAGGCAGTCGGTAAATTCGGCAACATTGTCTTGCTTGTCGGTGGGTAGGTATACACTAAAGACCAAAAACGACTGAGCACCATTGATGACGTGAATAGCTAGTATCCTGTCACTAGAACAGTTCACTACAGATACGTTAGGGAATTTAGATTTTCTCCATAGCAGTGCGAGTCCGCAATACGGACGGCCCCTCAGTACGCCCTGAGAGAGGTCCACCGAGGACCTAGCCACGCAGCTGAAATCCTTATCAATGGTGTCCAGCAGGCCTAGGTCTTGCGGTAAAATCCAGGTCTCCTGGAGAGTGACTAGATCTGCCACACTACATAGATCTCGCACTTGTTGCATTGACGTCTTTATATTTTTACAATTAAACGTAATAATTTTCATCTTGTTGGGTGTACTATTCATGATTGGTTTTGTCAACATTAATATTATTATATTATATAATTTATAAATGATGGCGAAATTTACGTTCGTATTCTAATGATATTGTAGGGGTTTTTCATTGCCTTAAAACAAAGATTAAACGACGTTTTCTAAAAATCAAACCTAGCTAGATCGATAATGACGTATTCATATGAAAATCATATGAAATATCACGGGCATGAATTAATGAAATATAAACTTGTAGTTCCTTGTATATCAAAATAATATTCATTTTACCGTAAGTTCAGCGAGCAGGAGTTAGCAGTTAGAGGCACATCAGTTGCGAGGAACAAGTCTCTTATGTCAACAGTCAAATTATAACTTGCTCATACAGCTTGTTGCTACAAGTTCAGAACACGGGCTATTTAAACGTTCTGTCTGTGATAGGATAGGGCAATAGTCCAAAGTTAAGGGCGGTTGAGTTTTATAACATTTTTCATTTAATGCAAGATTCTTGTAAATGATTTAACATTCCGATTGCAGCGTTGAAATGAATGCGTGAAATTCTGAGTTTACTCGTATATCTTAGACAGCATCCGCTTTGGTTGAAATGGACTCCTTTAAACATTGTTTAAACATATTATTGAGGTAGCCACTTTTTAACCTTTTTTCTTTAATCTTTTTTTTATGCATGTCCATTGTCCACCGATTACTCGAAATATATGTATGTATGATGGTAGTTTAAGAAATTATTCAGAATATCAACTAATTTGTATTTGAGTAATTCACGTCCAACTCGATATTTTGATTAATGTCTTAAACTGGTCACTTTCAAGCAAAGATTTTTACGTAAATCTGTGAAGATGATACTGCCATTGGCGCAATTAGAATGCCATAAGCCTACTTTGTTGTATTAGTTTACAAATTGCTAAAAACCAAATTAAATTTGAATTTCGCGGGCAGACCCGTATAATCAACCTTAATGCTAAATCATTTTCTACCAGTCTACCTGTGGACGTACAACAACAGTGTAAGTAACACTTAAGATAACACGTGTGTGTAAAATTGGTAGTCGGTTACCAATAGAGCCTCAATAGCACAACGGTTAAAGGTGCGGACTGAAACTGAAAGGTCGCAGGTTCGAATCCCACCCGTTGCTCTATTGTCGTGCCCACTCCTAACACAAGCTTTTCGCTTAGCTGGAGGGGATCGGAAGATATTAGTCAACTTCAATTTGACTAATATTCTTTTTATAAAAAAAAAAATTGGCAGTCATATTGACTGCCGATAGAAGTGAAAACTAGATTTGCTAATAATTAAAAATAAATATAAAATTTAAAAAAGATATAAATATAAAAATAATTATAATAATAAATAAATTATAATAAATTATAATAATAAATAATAATAATAATAAATAATAATAAATATAATAAAATAATAAATATAGCACACTTACGACATCTAAGTGAAATATAAAGAACTTCAAGAGTAGTAGTAACAAACAGCTGTCTTACGTCGTAAAATATTAATCATGGAAGTTTGTGGTCATCATCATAGATGGCGCAGTCAGTTCAATTGCCGTATTTATATACGACAATTGTACTAGCTTCGGCAGTACATATACAGTAATTAATTTCGACATCCTTATCATACCTGCCGTGGCTCTATTATACAGGCGCCGCGCCGCCTACTTACCAAATAAGTACGGGTTCATACCCACCTCCGGTTACGGAAATTTTCTTTCTTTAAATTGATAAATATAATTAAAATAATTCAAGTTACACTTTTACAGTTCTTACAAAAATAAAAAAAACAAACAAAAACGTAAGCCGAAGGTAGGATTCGAACCCTGAACCAGCGAAGGGACTGAGTGAAACTCACTCAGGTCCCTTTGCCACTAGACCAACCAAGCGATGACGAAGCGTCTGAAATAATCAAAGGTAATAGTTGTCTACTCTCCATCCGTCTTACGCTTTTTCGATCAGGGTCACGTGTCCTGACGCGAGTTTATGATTTTATACCCATTACAGAAAAGTGCTCAACGCCGCTAAAGAAGTTTTCACTTCAAAAAAAACCTAAACCCAAGGTTGCGATTATAATATTGTTGATATTTTGTATCAGTGCCAAGATTAGTGCCGCGGCCGCTCTGGCCTTTAAGTTATTGTCTGTGTTAGCGAGGAACGGTACTACAGTTCTCTCCTCTTTCCTCCAATTCGTAGCTTAGGGCGAATGCGGGACGTTTCAACACCATACATTGTTGATTTTATTTCAAAAACTTTCTAAATATACACATGGTTTTTGAAACGAGAGCATTATCAAAATCTTTTATACTTAAAGCAAAAGTACGAAACCCTTTAGTTCAACATTTCTGAAACGAACGTTGTGGAGCATTTCTAGAGTCCGTGTTCGCTGCCACGTATAATTTGAGTACCTTCAAAGTAAAAGTGAATAGGCATTTTCTAGGCAAGCGCGCTTCTACCTAGACCTCGTCAGTGATTTCAGTCAGTGACAGTCGTCAAGCGCAAGCCTAACTTGTAAAATTGAAAATATTTATTTTAACTTGAAATTAGTTATTTCATGCAGGCAAACCTGTAGCTCTTATGACAAGTCAAGATTCCACCACCAGTTCAGGAAGCAGTTTCTGCTGAGGAGAGCCGGCAAGAGACTTATTCATGCATAATCAGTATTCAATTATTAACAAAAAAAATTATTGCATTTTACTACAAGTAAATATTTAAAGTTGGGTTTATACATACACTAGTGGACCCGCCCCGGCTTCGCACGGGTAGGCTACAAAACAAACACAATGGTATAATCATCTAGGGCCTGGAGGTTAATGATAAAGTCTATGTCTATGGCTAAAACCCTCATATAAATATGGAATGCCTGTATTCGATCGTTGTCCTTTACGTGAGTGACTTTTGCTGCTACCCGTGAAGCATTATGTCCTCTATCTCCTATAATATTTATCAGATCTTCATCAAAATTAGACAAACTATGCCTGGTATTATACACTTTTAAATAAAGAAAGAATTATTAAAATCAGTTCATATTTGACTGAGTTATGGAGTAAAATCAACAATAAATTTCATCCCCTATCCTGGAGTAACCTTATGTTTTTTCGGGATAAAAACTATCCTATATGTTGACCCGAAGTATCAGCTAAAGCTATACCAAATTTCATTTAAATCCGTTCAGTAGATTTTGCGTGATGCGCGAACAGACAGACAGACAGACAGACAGACAGACAGACAGACAGACAGACAGACAAAAATTAAATAAAAATCTGTTTTGGGTTCAGTATCGATAATAAAGCATCCCCCAGTTAAAATTTTCAAAATATATTAAATGTACAGAAATCTTCCAGTTACAGTTTTATTATAAGTATAGATTATTAACATAAATCTTTGAGTATATAATACTGAAAGACATAAATGCATCATAATCAAATGAATGCAAAAGCATAATAAATGAATCATATTTTAAAGTTTCACAATTTTTCAACAAAACTTTAATACATTATAGCGTCACGTTAACCTTCAGCCGACGTATTCGCAATTTCATCACGGTACAAGATAACAGTACAAAAATAACGTTAAATATAAAGTAATATCATTCCAAACGCGTACAACTAAACACAACGAAACTATGTGTATTAAGCTGCGGTCGAAGTTCAAACGCAGGGCAACGTTGATACTTGCCGGGACTTACACAGTTCATACCCCTGACCTCCAGAGATCCGCTTGGGATTGTTTAAAAAGGATTGCTACAGTGTTACGAAAGCGATTACCTCTTATAGGCTGAATTGATGGCGTTCTTGCTGCGACAATGCATTCGAGAGTACGTTGCTATTTTCAATCAGAAATAATTGCGATCATCATTCATCACACTGTATTCAATCTCCCAGTTGTATCTCAGACGTCAAAACGTGCACATAGTTTGACAGGTTGTTTAATTATGAAGTGAAACTTCATCAACATTTGACGAACTTTCTGTAGTTTAATCAATAATCATCATAATCATACTAATATTATAAATGCGAAAATGTGTTTGTTTGTTGGTTTGTCCTTCAATCACGCCGCAACAGAGCTACGGATCGACGTGATTTTTTGCTTTTTATCCCGGAAAATCAAAGAGTTTCCGAAGGACTTTATACACTAAATCCACGCGGACGAAGTCGCGGGCATCAGCTAGTAATTAATATTAAATGACTCCTAAATTAAAATTAAAATAAATCTAATACATCATCGATGTCACCGCAGCGCGGATAACTTACAATGGTTATCACATGTCATACTTAAAACTAACAGCGGTCGGGTAGATTGTAATAATCGGTAAGAAATAATTCTCTTTTACAAAGGCAACATCAAGATTGAAAAACCAACAATAAAACACACCTTTTCATTTATAATATAGAAGGGATTCTACGCAGAGACTACGCAAAAATTCGTTTAGGCAATGTTGAACCTGCACAGCTCGCGCACTTTGGCCGTAACATGCAACATAATATTACATACTCTCACCTTGCATTAGTGATGATGGAATGCAACTATATGATTACTCTCTACCCCGACAATAAGGTGGTGGGTACGACTACACTTGTACGTAGATACTTCTGATTTCAAACACATCAACTTTTTAACATATAGGTAATGGAAAATAATTTAACGGCGGGATCTTCGACATCGACCTATTTTTGAATGAATCGTTAACAATGAAATATTCTTTGTTTTGGTCGGTTAAAAATATATGTTGTAGTTTAATATATGTTCTTAATTCTTTTATGGTTCAAAACTCTATATTTACAACTTCACCCGATCAAAAATAATTTCGAAAACAGTGTAATTTTTATCGTTTTTCAGGTCGTGTTCATAGAATATTAAAGTTAGACTAAAAAAACAAATTTCACAAAATAGGTAAACCCTTTTAGAAGATTCTTTTATGGTTAATTTTTCTCTAAAAAATTTGTTTTTTTTTAATCACGACGTTTTTACTTTATATATAACAAAGTGGCTCGTACGCCTCACTCCAGTAGCCCGCAAAGTATCATCGAGGTAGGACGTATCGCTTTCGCTGGCTCGCTACGATCCCCGCTGATCAAGCGAACTATTGCTTATATACCTATTATTTTCATTCCGTATTCATTTTATCATAGATTAAAATAAAACCAGAATGTTACTATTGTAATTTTTAGTATCTATTAACAAATTTGTAAATATTAGTATAAGATAGGTTTTAAAAGATTCTTATATAGCTGGGGATGCCTGTGCTCATAAAAGAGGTAACCATGAAAAAGTGGCGGCTATTTTTTTTGTTATTGGACCAATTTCTTTTAAAATTGATATCTGGGGTTCCCAGTGCTAATAAAAGAGGTAACCATCGTCAAAATAAGAAAAAAAGCAGCCATTTTCTTTTTTTTTATTGAACCAATTTCTTTCAAAATTGATATCTGGGGTTCCCAGTGCTAATAAAAGAGGTATCGTCAAAATAAGAAAAAGTGGTGGCCATATTCTTTTTTCTTTTTATGGGACCGATTTTTTTCAAAATCGATATCTGGGGCTCCCAGTGCTGATAAAAGAGGCATCCATCGTCAAAATAAGAAAAGTGGCGGCCATTTTGTTTTATTATTGGACCAATTTCTTTCAAAATTGATATCTGGGGCTCCCAGTGCTAATAAAAGAAGTATCCATCATCAAAATAAGAAAAGTGGCTGCCTTTTTTTTTGATATTGGACCGATTTCTTTCAAAATTGATATCTGGGGCTCCCAGTGCTAATAAAAGAAGTATCCATCGTCAAAATAAGAAAAAGTGGCGGCCATTTTTTTTTGTTATTGGACCAATTTCTTTCAAAATTGATATCTGGGGCTCCCAGTGCTAATAAAAGAAGCATCCATCGTCAAAATAAGAAAAAGTGGCGGCCATTTTTTTTTTGTTATTGGACCAATTTCTTTCAAAATTGATATCTGGGGCTCCCAGTGCTAATAAAAGAAGTATCCATCGTCAAAATAAGAAAAAGTGGCGGCCATATTCTATTTTCTTTATATGGGACCGATTTTTTTCAAAATCGATATCTGAGGATCCCCGTGCTCATGCAGTGGTAACTGATGTCAAAATTAGAAAAATGGAAAAAAAATTCCACAACCTATTTGGGACGAAGTTCCTTAGCCATTTTCGTTTTTTTAGTTATTGGGCCGATTTCTTTCAAAATGGATATCAGGAATTCATCATGCTCATAAAAGAGGTCGCCGTCGTCAAAATTAGTGCCGGCAATTTTTTTATGCTATGAACATTAGTCAAATATTAAAAAGGTATTTTTACTATTCTTTGCTATTCCGATAAGGAACTTCGTCCCAAATAAGTTGGAGAAAAACATTTCCATTTTTCTAATTTTGACATCGGTTACAACTGATATAAGCACGGGGATCCTCAGATATCAATTTTGAAAGAAATCGGTCCCATAACAAGAAAAAAATGGCCACCACTTTTTGTTATTTTGACGATGGTTACCTTTTTTATTAGCACTGGGAGGGTAGATATCAATTTTGAAAGAAATCGGTCCAACGACAAAAAAAGAGAAAATGGCCGACATTTTGGCAACGGTTACCTATTTTATAAGCACAGAGAACCCCAGGTATCGAGTTTGAAAGAAATAACTCATAACAAAAAAAGACTAAAAAAAATAAGTACTTACGTAAATGTACCTATGTACGTAATATGTAAAATAACAATCAAACTGAATACCTTACCTTATAAATGTTTCATAAAACTTAGAACCGTGCCTACTGTTAGGTACAATAAAGTTATTTAATCTATGATGTAAAATTTGCACAGCGGCGGGGTGAGCGAGTTCATTTGAAAAGCGCCTACGCGCATCTCACCGCGCGGGGACTGAGGTAGCTCAATGCCTACTGCGCCCGGAGATCGTGCCCAATAAACTATCACAAAATGATTATGAATTGTCAAATTTAAAGCCTCACCCAACGGTTAAATGAGCGGACTGAAAACTGAAAGGTCAATTTTCGATCCCCACCCGTTGCCAACTATATGACAATAGTGTCGTACCCACTGCTAACATAAGCTTTACGCTTATTTGGACTGGAGAGGTTCTCCTCTAATATCCTATGAGATAAGTTCAGCTTGACCAATATTCCTTAAAAAAATTGGTTGACTGTAAAGTCGGTTTACGGACGATAGTTTTACGTGATAACGTCCTAACTACAGCGCGCACGCGATGACTGGTGGGCAGCGGTGGTATAGTCACAAGCCAACGCTTGGGCCGATCGTGCCTCTCTATCGCTTGTTCCGCGCTCTCGCTTACACGCTCGGGCTTAGGCGGAACGTGACACTTTTTCGTGCGTGCAGCCTGTGTTCATCGATTTATGAGACGTTATCACGTCAAAAATAAAATTAGGTATGGTTGGATTTGGCGCATTTCCAGATTCTGTATATTCTTAACCGAACCATGTTTTTTTTTGATTAAGTGTATTTTTCTCTCGCGTGTAAGTGTAGCTAGTCCCCCAACGCCCCCACCCTGCGACCTTTACTTGATGCTATTTGCAGTGTTATCATGCCTGTGAGAGATGCATGTGTATACTATAATATATTTATGTGTGTTTGTATGCAATAGAAGTATGCGCGTCGTACATGCATAATGCCAATAACGTTATTGGCATTATGCATGTACCCTACGTTCTACATGTCATAGTACTATAATAATGGTCTCTGGTACATCTCACCCAGCAAACTGCTAACAGAACGAAGAGGATAAAAATTTGGATCAAACTTTATTTATTTTTTTAGTGTAGGTATATGGGTATTTAAAGCCTTCAATAAAAACTTATTATTATTATTGTTATATATTATTAGAAGCCTAGTAAATATATGTCTGCGTAGAACAAGTTAAGTTAAGTTAAGCTAAACATATTTAAAATTAGCCACGATAATGTTGAAAAGAGAACATTGAGAAATCTGAATAAATTACTTTTTGACAGAATTTCAAGAACGACACTATGTCGGAAAAATTGTTACGCTATGTGCATAAAGATTTTTAATAAAATATCCTCAATTTTGCGGCGTGATTGAATGACAAACCAACAAACAAACACACGTTCGCATTTATAATATTAGTATGATTATAGGTATTTGTACTTATAAACGGGGAAAACCTTATAATTGAGAACTCCACAGTTTTTCTGGGGGTGACCTTGGATAGTAAGCTTCAGTGGGACGCTCACATAGAGACATTAGCGGGTAAACTCAGCTCAGCTGCCTATGCTGTTAGAAAAATCAGACAGTTTACCGATGTAGAAACGGCTAGGCTGGTCTACTTTGCCTACTTCCATAGCGTAATGTCCTATGGAATCTTATTGTGGGGCGGAGCAGCTCATATTGAAACTATTTTTATATTACAGAAAAGAGCCATTCGATTTATCTATAAACTCGGTTCGCGCGTATCTCTTCGTGAAAAGTTTAAAGAGATTGGTATTCTTACGGTAGCTTCACAGTACATTTATAATAATATAGTCTTTGTGAGACAAAATATTCATCTGCATAAACAAAGAGGCAATACACACAATCGACTCATTAGAAATCGTCATAAACTAGAAATTCCATCATGTCGCCTGCGCAAAGTGCAAAAATCCTTTGTGGGGTTGAGCGTACGCTTATATAATATGATTCCGAAGGAATTGCTAGATTTGCCACTGCACAAATTTAAACAATGCGTAAAAACTCACTTACTGAGTCGCGCTTATTACAAAGTTAATGACTTTCTTAATGACAAAGTTGCATGGGATCTTAAAATTACTGGGAAGTGGGACTGCTTATGTTGTATGTAACAAACTTATTTATTTAAAAACATAGTCGATTAAAAATTCTCAAAAAAATATATTTCAATAATGAATAATTAATCTTTAAAATAACAACAGTAGCGTGAAGTTAGGTCTTAGAATTAGTTTTTTATAAGTATTTAAAGTCTGTCCCACGACTTTTTAATCATTACCGTGCTCTTGTGCAAACACTATCGTAACTACCCACATATCCATACAATCCGCATCGTCGTCGCGTCTAACGTACAAATTCAGTTGCCTTGAGCAATTCATGTTGAATGGAGGTGTCTACGTCGTCGGGTTACTGAAATATTTGGCATTCTCCAACGGAAATTTCATTTTGGCAACTTTAATCGCTCATTCATAGGACTCTCACCATACCGTAAGTAGTTATCACATTTATATGTTTGTATTTTTTATATATTTCAAATATGTTTTACTTTCTAACAAAGCACATTAAAAAAAATTATTATGTTTACTTATCAAGTAAAAATTTAATTACTAACCAATTCTAATTACCATGATCCTAATTACCATTATTACCAGGGCCATTTTACGTACTATGGTAATTGGGCATTAGCTAGGTATTAGAGTAATGCTTGAATGTATGGGATCTTCTAGATTTTAACGACCTCCCTGGCCCTGTGGTGAGTACTTTGGTTTTAAAATCTGGATCTTCATGGGTTTGACTACCAGCAAAGATGTGCCGCGCCATGTGATTTAGCGTTCTGGTACGTATCAGCGTAGAAACCGGTAAGTTGTTTAAGTTTAATACCAGGTAAGCTCGAAACCATCTTAGACTGCATTCACCACTTACCCCAGATTATCGCAGTCAAGGACCAACTTGTAGTAACATATAAAAAGTTATAAGTAATCTGTGTTGAATGATTATGGCTGTATTTTGATACTGTTTGGGTGTTGGTAATGACAACATCGTTATATTTACCAACAATAAAATTAACTTAACCGAAAAAGATGGGCAAAAAAGGCTCAAATGGTATGCGAAGATAAAAAAGATCCTATATTATACCGAAAAAGATGGAGAATAAATCTTAATTCTTTTTATAGCTCAATCGCAATCAAACTCGCAGCATTGCAGCGTTGTATGGCGATTGACGACCTTTGGACCAGGTAAACCACAGAACGTGGATCGCAACCCCTTCACCTTAACCAACGGCCGATATCGTGCAGCAATCGCTTAGCTTCCACACTCCAGCATTCCGTGGTCTCCACTGCCAGAGGGACAAAAAGGTAGCTGTCCAGAATAGGGGCATCTTTACTCCTTTTTTAATGCAACGGACTCTGCAGCGTCTACCTGTGTTTTCCGGCTGAGATGACATGGTGCGAATGTACTCATGCGCGTCGCGTCCCTCAGCATGCATTTGCTATTTTGCCGTGGGACGAGTGTCAAGCCATCAGGATGCTTGCCATCCATGTGACCCAAACCGGGTGGCTCGAGTACACACTACGCAGGGTACGTTGACCGAGACGAGGGCTGTGCGGACGATATCGTTCAGAGAGTGGTGACGAGAGAATCTGGCCACACAACGACTGCAACTCAATGCGTGGTGGCCGTTGGCTTCCACCATGTAACCGCAGATGCATCGATGGAATTCGCAAACAGGCATGTTGGGAAGTCCTCAGTAGATATGTAATCTTCGGCACAGCAAAATAATTTTGCAAGAGTGTAAGCGTAACATGGGCCGAAAGATGGGCCTCCTTGCCTCAATGACTTCCGGGATAGCAGAAGAAAAGATAGGAGACCCCAAGAGGAAAAAATTGTCAGCGTTAAACTCCTTGAGCCCAGGAACTAGGTCTTCAAAGTGAGGGAACAAAAGACGGGGCTCTGGATTACAGGGGAAGAACTCTCACTTAGGCATGTTCACCTTCAACCCCAGCTCCTTCAAGCAATGTATTAAAAGCAGTAGGTCACGTTCCACAACTTCAGGTTTGCCTCCTATAGTACCTACATCGAGTTACCAGATATTAAGGGGGGATTTGAGGTCGTGAAGAACTTTCTGAATGCTAAGGCTGAAGATGAGAGGTTTAAGCGGATCTCCCTGTTGGACATCAATCTGCGAAAGGATAGAGGTTTGGTTATAGAAGACATTGGAGGGGGAATGTTAAAATTGCTGAAGAAAAGGATACAGAGTAGGAACCATAACTTTGCTTCGCTCAGTAGATTGTCCTTTTCCAGTGTATTGAAAGCGTTATGTATGTCAAGCTCCATGATAACACAGTCCTTGTTGCTTGGGTCTATAGCGAACAAATGCGTTGCGTGGATAGCCTAGCTTAGTGTCAAGACCTAACAGGTGCGGTCGCAGGTAAGTCACTATTTCCTCCAAAGGCCCTAGACCCTCATTTGATTAGAAGATTACCGAATAATATATAGATCTCATCAACGACACTGACAATTCTGTATCAAATTTTATATAATAATAATTTAATTATTAATTATGTTTGGCATGTTATTTGAAGAATATTTTGTGTACATAGAGCTATCATATGTTAAACTCATAATATAATTAGACGCTTTTTGTAGGTAAGCCTAGGTAGGTCTGATAGGAAAATAACTGAATTTATTGATCTCGTCAGCAAGGCAGACTTTTTTTATGAATCTTTGTACGATTATGATTGGCATGCCGTTTTTACGAAATTTACTTAGACGCTTCTTCTAGGTAACTAATTAACTATACTAATTAATCTATTAATAATCGGAATTGAATCAAGAAAATTTATGAGCGACATTTTTATCTATTTTGTAAATCGTGATTGATACATTTGATTTATCAATTTTGAGGACTATTAATAAGTACCTACGTACCTAAGCAGATTTTTTTTATATTTAAAGAAATACTACGATATTTCTTTCAGTTTTATTACTGTATTTTTCCACATTTACAGATTAAATAGATTTTATTAACAAAAACACTTATGTTTTATTTTTGTTTCTCATTCACAAAATTTTAACAAATTACCATATAGCATATTCTAATCACCATATTCCGGACATCATTACCATGTCAGAATTTATCCTTACCATGGACACCATAATTACCAAATACGCTATTTCTCCAAGAAAACTAGGTTCTGGTGGAGGCCTTCCTCATCACTGTGATAAATGAAGGCACCACTCTGTCAAGGCATACTTAAAAAACCAATAACTCAAAAAAAAAATTTTTTTTTCGTCGGACGTTTTAGCCAACAATTAGGAGAACTGCCCTTAAATCAGCTTGGCATCCAGCTGCCCACAAGATAGTATAAAAACTTATTACAATGTAATAGCTACTTATTAATATTGTAAAATGATTATTTTGAAAAGAGCAACTGCTGAGTTTCTTGCCGGCTCTTCTCAGCAGAATCCGCTTTCCGAACCGGTGCAGTGGTAGAATCTTGACGTGTCATAAGAGCCACAGGTTGGCCTACATGAGATAAATAATTTTGAATAATTTTGAAAGACATGTCCTGTCCTGACTTACTGACTGACTGACTGATCTATCAACGCACAGCCTAAGAAGTAAGAGACTTAAAATTTTGACAATACCTTTTACGACGTATATTTGAAGTTGAAATTCGGGTGCAATTTCAAAAAATCCTTTCTTAGTGCGCCAAGAGGATTAAAGTGTGTATGAAAGTCTTGTCATTTTTCAAGTTAAATACCCATGAAACTCGGTACTTGGCCTTTAAATTAAAAACAAAGAAGTACGTGTTTCACAGTTTTTGGAAATTCTATCCCCGAAAAGGGGTTAAAAATAGGGGTGTAAATAAATAAAAATAAAATATGATAAAATAAAATGTTTGTAGGAAAAGCTATGTATAAATAAAACATCAGTAATGTATCACGGGGTAAGTCGTCGGTGACCACTTTGCTTTATTGTGGGCCGCATTTGCAAGTCCATGTGACTTGTTTAAGTCCGTGGCACACTTAGATACTCCTATAAATTGAGGGATACCCTAATGGTTGGTTGCGCTCTCCTATTCGTGGGGTCGTCGGTTCAATTCCGGGCACCTCTGATTTTACGGAGTTAAGTGTGTTTAAGCAATTATAAGAGTATATTACATGCTTTAACGGTGAAGGAAAACATCGTGAGGAAATCTGTATGCCTGAGAGTTCTCCATTATGTAATCAAAGATGTGTGATGTCTAGCAATTCGCATTGAGCCAGCGTGGTGGACTCTGGCCTATAACCCTTCTCTGAGAGGAGACCTGCGCTCAGTAGTGGGACGTTTATGTGTTGCTCATAATAGAATAGAATAGAAATATTTTTTATTCAAATAAACTTTTACAAGTGCTTTTGAATAGTCGATGAATCTACCTGCACTGGTTCGGAATGCCCTTCCTCAATTCAATTCAATTCTTTATTTGTAAAATGTGTGTCGACAAGATGAAAATGAAAATGATTTATTTCAAAACTAAAGATAGTAAATACAATTATTGGTCCAGCACATTAGCCGTATCGGCGTACAAATATTTTGGGAGTCTAATGTAATAAGGAACATTTTATATCAATATTTTTACAATTTACAATATAATTAGAACAATGCTTGCAATCTTATCAATTAAATATCAAAATGTCAAATGGCTTTTAAAATTCTAGAATTATGTCAAGAGTTAATAGACTGTTACGGCAATTAAAATGTCAAAATCTTTTTTTGTCGTATTGAAAGAATTCCTCCAAGGAGTAAAAATTTTTCCCTTGTAACCATTTTTTATTTATTTATGTGCAAAGTATTGTTTTGGCAGTGTTTTGATATCGGTTGGCAATTTATTGAATATTTTAATTGCCATAGCAATTAATATAATTCCTAATATATAAAATAAAATAATTAATTAATTCCTAGTATTATTAATTCCTAATAAATAAAATAAAATAATTCCTGCGGAGAAGAACCAGCAAGAAACTCGGCGGTTCCTCTTTTCAAAACAAATTTACAATACAGTAAATACTATGCTATATATGCAGTGTTTCCACAATGAGGGAAGTTCCAAAAATGCATACCGACTAATTTCTATCTTAAGATGGGCAGACATAAAGTAGCCCCATTCCCACCGGTGGAAACCGTTTACGAGCATGACGCATGACCCAGCCGTTGCTTCGCTCAACCATATTTGAGGGAACGTAACAACCCGCATCATTAATGATGGTAATGATGGAGCAAGTAAATATCACATGCTTTAATAGCGAAGGGAACATCGTGAGGAAATCTGAACGACTGAGTTCTCCATGATGTTCTCAAAGTATGTGAAGTTTGCCAATTTGCATTGGACCAGCGTTGTGGCCTATTACCAGTAAATAATCTTTGGTGGATTTCTGATGATGAATTAATAATAAACTAATGGGAAAATTCGTGGTGTTGAAGTTCTTCTTCTTTATCAACGGATAGACGTCCACTGCTGGATAATGGTCTGTTAGATGGACTACCACATGTCTCGGTCTTGCGCCGCCTGTTTCTAACGATTCCCTGCGACTCATCTGCTGTCATCGGTCTATATAGACGGGGCCTTCCAACACTGCGCTTTACGGTGTAGGGTCACCACTCCAGCAGCTTGGGACCTCAACAAACATCAGTTCTTCGAACTATGTGATTAAGTTATAGCTTTTAATGAAAGTACTTAACTTGCTCGGTATGTTACGGGCTTAAAGCAAGCATTTTCATAATAAGATCATTCCGTCTAAGATATATTAAGGTACTAGCTGATGCCCGCGATGCCGCTGATTTAGTTTTTAAAAATCCCGCGGGAACTCTTTCATTATCCGAGATAAAAAGTAGCTCTCCCGGTCTGAGGAACCACTACTACATCTGTGTCGACACGGGTCTAGTACGAGCTAGAAGTCCCGTGACGTCATCTGGTTCGGACACGAAAGTTAATGAAATCCGTCGATGTGAAATCTAAAGTTCACTCGTTCCAAAATTTGGCTTGGACAAATTGCAGGTACTTACGGTGTTACCGGAGAAATGTCCAAGCTCGGTGACTGGCTGACTTGTCAGGCGTACCCTCACGCGTCGATGATGATACCCATGTAGCTGGATGGATGATTGTTCGCAAGAGCACTACTAATAATGGCACATGCACAACACAAAACAGCGAGACGTTTCGAGGTTCACCGCGGTGATGAAAGGTTTAACAAAAAGTCCGAAAATGAGATAGGTCTTCAATACGCAGCACACAGCTATATCCGCTCATGTCCTTAGTCGATGCCAACTGGGCTGACCACCGGAGACTCGAAGAGACCCGATAAACTACCGTATGCTCACGAATGAATGAGCTCTGCCATTCGTCCAAACCAAGGAATGAGTAATTGAACGAAAGCGACGGGTTTGAGACAGAATATCGAAACACAAATTATACAAATAGATAACGCGAAAAGCGTACATACCGCCCACCAAAATACAGCTGGTATTTTCCGGATAAATAAGATAAGGTTAGAATGTTGAATGATAATATTAAAAAAAAAGGAAACAAAATTAAAATATATTATTAAATTGTTAGTTAGTAGTTTCAATGGGAAGGGGACATAACTTAACCAGAGGTCGTTTGATAAGACTGTCCTTAGTTTTGACAGTTGCCACACGAGTAATTCCATCGGGGCCCGGATGCAAAGCAATTACCCTGCCCATTGACCAATGCATCGGAATGCGATTATCATCTTTGATGACGACGACTGAATTTAAACTCAATGGTTTGGCTACCTTTGTCCATTTAGCACGTTGCGTGAGTGAGTTTAAATATTCATTTCTCCAACGAGTCCAAAAGTTTTGAAGAAACGATTGGATAAGTTGCCAACGATTTAGGCGGTATAATTTAACATCAGATAAATCCTCATCTGGGACGGCTGTAAGTGGTTCCAGAGTCAAAAAATGTCCTGGGGTCAGAACGTTTAAATCGTTTGGATCTGCGCTCAGAGGGTATAGCGGCCTCGAATTTAAAACAGCTTCGATCTGCACAAACAAGGTAGTGAGTTCCTCAAACGTTAATACTTGGTTGCCAACAACTCTATAGAGGTGTGACTTCGCGGCCTTTATCTGAATTTCCCACACACCACCAAAATGCGGAGCTGAAGCTGGATTAAACTCGAATTTTATACGTTCGGTATGCGAAGCCTGCTCTAATAATGATAGATAGTTACTAGCACCAACAAAGTTGGTCCCTCGATCTGCATGGATGACGCTACAACGACCACGTCGCCCAACAAAGCGGCGTAACGCGGCCACAAAACCATCAGTTGAGAGGGTAGACACCACCTCAAGGTGGACTGCCTTGGTAGCTAGACAAATAAATAAGCAGAGGTAGGCCTTATCTATTTTGGCACCGCGATGTCTACCGATCTTGATTCGAAAAGGGCCACCAAAATCCACCCCGACCTTAGAAAACGGTTTGATTTGATTCAACCGGACAGCTGGAAGATCACTCATATAAGGTTCCAACGGTTTGGGTTGCGTTCTAAAACATCGAATACATTTCGAAAGGGAACGACGTATAGCCCGTTTGGCTGATAAAATCCAAAAGCGTTGTAGAATTAAGTAGTGTGTGGTGTTCTGTCCTGTGTGACAATGTTGACGATGAACGGATTCGATGAGCTTGGATGTAAACGGGTGATCACTTGGTAAAAGAGCAGGGTATCGTTGTTCATATTCGAGACCAGCGCGGGATAGACGACCGCCCACCCTTAGGATACCCTCCTCATCTAAAAATGGGTTAAGTTTTTGAAGCGGTTTCGTTAAGACTTGTTTCGACCGCAAACGTTCAATTTCGGTGAAAAATGACTCAGCTTGAACAAATTTGACAATAAGCAATAATGAATCGTTCACCTCCGTTTCTGTAATATGTGAATTGGTTTGGCGGTTTTGCGAGTTCTTTAGATTATGAATAAATCGACGCGAATATGCTATAATACGAGTAATTTTTTCTAATGACGAAAAACGCCTCAACAGAATATCGATGGGTGATTCTCGTGGAGTATTTTCTTGAGTAACTAAGGCGACTGATTGCCGTTCTTCAGAATGCACAAGGCTATCTTCAATGTGGGAACACATGGGAACCTTCGACGAGCGGGGCCATTGGTTAGATGGTAACAATAACCAGGACGGACCGGACCACCACAATGAATTGTGGAGGAGATCGTATGGAAGCTGTCCACGGGAGCATACTCCGCTGGGTTATCAGAAGAGCTTACATGATGCCACGCTTCGGAAGGAAACATTTCTTGAATGTGACTCACGCGGTTAGCTACAAATGTAGTCCAGCGAGAAGAGTGAGCGCGAAGCCATGACAAAACGACAGTTGAATCAGACCACAAATAAATGGCGTTAACAGATATCCTGTTGAGGTACGTGTCTAGAACGAATTTAACTAGATCTGCGAGTAGCACAGCTGAGCATAGCTCCAAACGGGGCAAAGAAACTTTCTTGATGGGAGTCACACGTGCTTTAGCGCATAGCAGTCGAACTTGGACAGATCCATCTGCACCTATAGTTCGTAGGTATGTAATTGCTCCATAGGCGAGTTCGGAACTGTCACAGTATCCGTGCAGTTCATAGGTGAGTGCTCCATCGACAGTGAGACGACGAGGTAAGTGCAGATCCTGAAGGATTGGTAGTTGCTCGCAGAAGGTTTTCCAGGCATGGGTTATTTCCTGGGGAGGTTCCTCATCCCAAGAAACCCCTAGAATCCACAGTCTTTGCATTAAGCATTTAGCTTTAATAGTTAGAGGTGAAAGAAATCCTAACGGATCAAATATTCTCGCGAGTTCGCTAAGAATATTTTGCTTGGTACACAACTGATTAGAAGACTTTACATCGAATAAAAACGCATCGGTAGTTGGATCCCATTTGAGACCTAGTACCTTAAGTGTAGGATGTTGGCCATCAGAGAATGTTTTTGGATCAGTGAGACACTCCTCCGGAGAGAGATCTGAGAGTAAGCTGGGTTCGTTACTAGCCCATTTCCTTAATTGAAAATGACCCAAAGAAAAGAGTTGTTTGATTTGTGATTTAGCTTCTAGAGCATTCTCTAAAGTTGCACAGCCGGTGACAACATCGTCGACGTATATATCAGTGGCTAAAATATTCTTAGCTAAAGGAAACTTGGAGCCTTCATCTTCTGCTAATTGTTTGACTGTTCTACAAGCGAGAAATGGTGCAGATGAAACACCATAGGTTACCGTGTTCAGTCGATATTCTTGTAAGACTTGATCAGGTTTATTTCTCCATACGATCCTCTGATAATCGCGATGATTCTCAGAAACCAAGATTTGCCTATACATCTGACGTATGTCAGCCATAAAGACAACCGAATGTAACCGAAAATGGAGAAGAACTTCCGCAATGTTCGCTTGAAGTTTCGGACCCGTGAGAAGTGTACTATTAAGCGAATTGTGGTTGAAATCTGCAGCAGAAGCGTCAAACACTACGCGTAACTTAGTAGTGGCGCTCTCTGGTTTCATCACACAGTGGTGCGGAATGTAATATTTGCCTTTACTTAGATCCTTAGCTGAAACTAAAGACATATGTCCAGATTGGAGGTAATCTTCCATAAATTCTGAATATTGTTGGTGTAGAAGAGGATCACGTGAAAGGCGTCGTTCAATAGACTTGAATCTCCTCACAGCAACGTCTCTGGAGCCCAGGAATGTGGGCTCGATCTGATCCTTAAATGGAAGCTGTACTACATACCTACCCGACGAATCGCGATAATGTTCAGAAACATAAGCATTTTCACAGGCAACTTCTTCTGCGGTAAGGGGGAACGCTGTAGGAACTATATCGAGTTCCCAAAATCTGTGAACTAAGGACGCTAACTCATCTGTGTTTGGTGAAATTTGAAGCAATGTTGAAGTGAGAAGTGGCGACCTTCCCAATAGAAGCCAACCGAATAATGAGTGAATGGCAAGCGGGTGACGAGCATCTCCCTTTATGTGTTCATTGAGTATGGAATCGGCGAATACATCAGCACCTAGCAGTACATCAACAGGTCCTGGTATATCGAACCCTGGATCAGCCAATGGTAACGTTTCAATGTGAGACCAACCTTGAGTATGGAGTTTGGCGATTGGTTGGTCCCCACAGATGGTAGGCATAACATACATGTCAACATTGAATAACGTGCATCCATTTGAAGCTATGGGACAGTTAATTATGCCAGTAATTTCAGCTGCTACGCCTCCTAGACCGTTGACATTAGCTTGGCACAGGGTGGGCTTTAATTTTAAACATTGCGCAGCCTTGAGTGTTATGAAGTTATTCTGACTTCCAGTGTCAAAGAGTGCACGAAAATATTGATACTCACCGTGCGCATCTTGTATTTGAATAATGGCTGTAGCAAAAAGGACTGTAGTGTTTTTCAAAGATTTACCAACTAGCCCACAAGAGTCCTTAGCCACAAGCGCCACAGATTTAGACTCGGTAGCGATGGAATTAACAGCAGCCCTTTTATTAGTATCACTGTCGCAGATTAAAGAGTGATGCTTGGACCTGCACTTAACGCACCTAAATAGGCTGACACAATTCCTTAATTGGTGGGATCCTTTCAGGCAGTTGTAACACCACCCCTTTTCGTTCGCGGTTGCCCTCCGGTCATCGATAGATTTAGAGAGAAATGCTTTGCATTGTGTGATCGAATGGGGCTCCCCGCAAAATGAACATTTGACCGTAGAGACTTTAAGATTTTGCTCATTTAATTCCAAGGATGTTTGATTTGAATTATCAGTTAGTAAAGTGTGAGACATGTTAGGTCTCTTATTGTAAGAGTTCACAGACCTAGACGTATCCTTGATGGAACTAGAAGGCTTAGACGACTCACTAAAATGGCTATCACGCATAAGTGCTTCACATTTCAAATGTAAAAACTCTTTCAGTTGTTGATACTTTGGAAATTCTGATTTTGAACACTTTTCTTCAAAATCGCGACGCAATTTGGTATCAAGCTTGGATAATACATGGTAGACAATAACGAAGTCCCACTGGTCCACTGGAAGATTTAATTTCTTTAAAATGCATAAGTTCTCATCAACACTGTCTAATGTGCGACGAAACTCAACCGGGTTCTGAATTTTAAAGTTAACGGTCAAAAAATCCTTCCAGCAGGTAAAGGCTAATTCCCGATTATCTTGATATCGCGCTGTTAAAGCCGTATACGCGTCCGAATAAAATTCGCCTGTAATTGGAAATAGACGAATAAGGGCCAGTGGATCGCCACTCAGAGAAGAATTTAAATAATGGAATTTTTCTACATTGGTAAGAGAGGGACAGTCGTGGATAAGGGCATTGAAGGTATCATAGAATTCAGGCCACTTTTTAATATCACCCGAAAAGGTTGGCAATTGAAGCTTGGGCAGCTTTACGTTCGACAATGAGGATTGTCTTTGAACGGCATCAACATTCGATAAGTTCAAATCAGTTTTTGTAAAAGTCCGACGCATACTCATTATTTGAAAATAGATGTCATCAAATCTAACGCGCACACGATCATCATCATCACCGACCTCATCTTCATTGCACTTATCGAATATTTCCAGAATTGCTAAGTGCGCCTGCTCGAAATCATTAGCAATTTTTTTTGCTTGATCGCAATATGACAAAAATAATTCGCATTGACTATCATCTTCTCTCGCCAATATACCAACTTCCAAGGCTTTGACCATACGGTTCATCGCTATGGTCCGCTTACGACGTAAAGTGGGCAAGTCTTGAACAGTGGGAGTATCTGTTCCCGTAGTTTTCGCTTTAGTTTTCGCAGAGCTAGTCTTACGAATTGCACGCCTCGTACTGAACGACATTTTTAATAATGACGAAAAATGTCAAACCGAAAATTATTACACGGACCTATACCTATGTAGGTGCAATAGGTTTGCTTCGATAGGTGTGATTAACTAAGCAGACTTGTTGGCTACTACAACGAATGATTTAAATTGTATCTGCCTGCCGTGGAAGTAGAATTCGTATTCGCGTACAATAGGTGTTTATAGTGTAGTGAGATTTATACTAAATACTTAACATAAATAATATAAATATAACTTTACTTATAATATACAAAATAAACACTATTTTAGATACTGATATCTTATAAGTAATCGAAACCGTAGGTTACAATAATTAATTTACTTAATTATTAATATTATTAGTAGATTATGTTTTACCGTAGCCGATAATACAATTCCATACGTATAAGCAAGCACCGGTAAATATCTGTTAGATTGCTTACCTATGCGTAGGTATGATCTACAGCAATACGCGTTTGAATCGATAGAAAATTGTCACAGTCGAATGCACTATATACGTAAACACCGTTTCATAGATAAGTAGTTTGTTTATACAACATACAAATTCACGTTTGATTCTTATAATCATTAAATTATAAGACCGACTAACAAGTTATTACAGCCGATAATTATACAAAACACCGTTAAGAGATAGTTTGTTCTGTATAAGATCTGTAATAACGCGTTACCTGCTAACGATTTGATGTTACTACAGTCGATATGGTATACCTACCTATATATTAGCACCGATAAATATTTAGTTTGCTACTTATAGGCAAGGTATGGTCTATAGTAACACGGTCAATTCGAGTTGGCAGAAAGGTAAGATTGTCACAGCCGGATAACATATACGCGTAAACACCGGTTAAGAACACTAGAACGTAGGTGGATAGATTGTTTACGCGTGATCTGTAACAAACTTATTAACCTTCCTCGAATGAACAAAGGTACCGAACCTAGCTGCAGATGCAACGTCTAGAATGTAAACAATAACGAACTTCGCGCAAGTGACTAGTATAGTACCAACCTAACAATAATAAAACATAGACTCAATCGGCTTTCAAGTGAAGTTGCAGCAGGCAACTTTTAGACGAGTCGTAATTCCTAGTTCCATGCAACTTGCATTAATTTGGAATTAATGTATTAGACCGAAATGGTGTCTATAACTAGCCTTATGAATGAGTTACGTTTTACTCTATGGTTACGTTACAACCTACAAAATGGCCGAAACGACTTAACTGTTGCTTAGATAACAGAATAAAACAATACGATACTTTAAACTTGAAATTACCTAATTAAACACTTGATTTACAAAGATTTTAATTAGATCGAGAGAATTTAAGCAATGTCTCACTTTCTATTGCGAGGGCCGTACCAAAATGAACAATTTTATAGTTATTGGATAGAAGCAGGCGTTACTTTGCGGAAGTCCATGATTAGCAAGAAAAGGGTAGAATTATTTTGCTATAATCCGCCAACAGAAAAAATCTGTATAATTTTTACACTACTCTCGACGCACGTTTCGCCCCGACACCGGAGCATCCTCAGGAGATGTTGACTCTACAACGATGCATTGTCTAGTGACGCTCGTGTCAATTGCGCGGTATTATATACCGTATTTCTACCCCCACTACTGTTGCCCCGCCCACTACCCCCCCCTTCAAACAAACGAAGCAGTGGTGAACTTGAGACGTTCACTTGTTCATTAAGTAATTTAAACTGAGTATTATTGTTATGTTTTATTATTTCTAATTGTTCCAACATGCTCAGTCGAAGCCCTTTATCACAGGTGTGTAAGATTTTGTATGAATGATAGGATGATAATTTGTGTCCACTATCAAGGAGATGTTTAGCAAAGTGAGACTTTTGGGGTTGGTTGTTCCTAACCGCAGCCATATGTTCTTTGTAGCGTGTTTCAAATTTACGACCCGTTTGACCAATATAAGTGGCTTTACAGTCTGAACATTCGAGTTTATAAATGCCCGATTTTTGTTTGTTGTTTAATTTATCTTTACCGTTACAAATATTTTTAAGTGTATTATTTGTCCTAAATGCAACATGTATATCATGTGCTTTAATTCTCTTCGCGATACGCTCCGACACTGTTCCAAAATAAGTTAAACTGGATTTGTATTTATTTATTTTATCAGGTGATGATGAATATAAATCCTGTTTTATCCGCATCAATTGTTGCTTTTTTATTATATTATTAACAATATTATTGTTGTAACCATTTGCCTGTGCCATGTGGTAAATTACTTTTAATTCTTTTAAGTAGTTTTCTTTTGTGAGTGGAATAGACAGCAACCTATGCACGTAACTGTGGAACGCTGCGAGTTTATGCTGCCACGGATGACAGGATGAAGCGGGTATGGTTGTGTCTGTGTATGTGGGTTTCCGGAAAATACCAAACTGATGTTTATTATTAGCACGAGTTATAGTAAGATCGAGGAAGCTTATAGAGTTATCTTGTTCTAATTCTGATTTGAATTTAATTTTCGGGTGTATATTGTTTAGATTTTTGACAAATGTGTCAAGTTGTCTGTCTGTCCCAGTCCAACATATAATTATATCATCTACATATCTATAGTAATACAGAATTTTGTTATTTTTGACAATATGTTTATTTTCAAAATCATCCATGAAGATATCAGCCATTAGGGGACTTAGTGGTGAGCCCATAGCTAATCCCTCTTTTTGTTGATAAAATTGGTCATTGAATTTGAAGTAGTTCTGTTTCATGCATATTTTGGTTAATTCTATTAATTCTGTTATTTCGTTGACATTTGTATGATTATTTTCCAACAATTTGGTTATGATGTTTAGGGTTTCGTTAACTGGGACATTGGTGAACAGACTGTCCACATCTAATGATATTAATTTACAATGGTCCGGTAATGTCAAATCTTTAATTTTATTGACTAGTTGGATACTATTTTTTAATGAATAAGACTGATTGAAGGATGTTTTTGATTTAATAACTTTGTTTAGCTCTTTTGCTAATAGATATGCAGGTGCGCCAATATATGAGACCACGGGACGGATTGGAATATTATTTTTGTGGATTTTTGGTAAGCCGTATAATGTAGGAGCATTAGTGTTCATTTGAATGACGTTGTGTTTTGATGTATTTTTTGGAAAAATGTGTTTTGATTTATTAACGGCTAGCCTAACTTCTGCTGTGTATTTATTAGTTGGGTCAGAGGATAACTTAGAGAATTCTTCTCCGGAGATAACCTCATTGACCTTATTTTGGTAGTCGATCCTCTTTAGGATAACAATCGCATTACCCTTATCGGCTTTTGAAATAATAAGATCATTATCTTTTAACGTTTTTTGTAAAGATTTATATATTTTGTTGTTTTTGTTTACGTGGTTGTTACTGTTGTTGTTATTGTTTGTGTTGTTGCTATTGTTATTATTATTACTTTTTGAATTGGAATTTAGAAGTGCAGCATTTGTTTTGATTTCATGAGCGATTATATTTTTGATAATATTATCTTTTTTGTTAAGGACCACAGCTAATTCAGATTCCATTGCCAGTGTTTCTAATGATTTTTGTGTATTATTATTAGGTATATTGTATTTTAAACCGTTGTCTAAAAGGCGTATTTCATTTTTAGGTATTATGATATCAGTTAGATTTTTAACTCGGGGATGAAATTGGTGACCCGGTACGTCTGTCATATTGTCTGTCGTATTGTTGTTCAATAACGTAGATTGGGAGGATTTATTAACAAGTAATATCATTAGATGTGGACAGTCTGTTCACCAATGTCCCAGTTAACGAAACCCTAAACATCATAACCAAATTGTTGGAAAATAATCATACAAATGTCAACGAAATAACAGAATTAATAGAATTAACCAAAATATGCATGAAACAGAACTACTTCAAATTCAATGACCAATTTTATCAACAAAAAGAGGGATTAGCTATGGGCTCACCACTAAGTCCCCTAATGGCTGATATCTTCATGGATGATTTTGAAAATAAACATATTGTCAAAAATAACAAAATTCTGTATTACTATAGATATGTAGATGATATAATTATATGTTGGACTGGGACAGACAGACAACTTGACACATTTGTCAAAAATCTAAACAATATACACCCGAAAATTAAATTCAAATCAGAATTAGAACAAGATAACTCTATAAGCTTCCTCGATCTTACTATAACTCGTGCTAATAATAAACATCAGTTTGGTATTTTCCGGAAACCCACATACACAGACACAACCATACCCGCTTCATCCTGTCATCCGTGGCAGCATAAACTCGCAGCGTTCCACAGTTACGTGCATAGGTTGCTGTCTATTCCACTCACAAAAGAAAACTACTTAAAAGAATTAAAAGTAATTTACCACATGGCACAGGCAAATGGTTACAACAATAATATTGTTAATAATATAATAAAAAAGCAACAATTGATGCGGATAAAACAGGATTTATATTCATCATCACCTGATAAAATAAATAAATACAAATCCAGTTTAACTTATTTTGGAACAGTGTCGGAGCGTATCGCGAAGAGACTTAAAGCACATGATATACATGTTGCATTTAGGACAAATAATACACTTAAAAATATTTGTAACGGTAAAGATAAATTAAACAACAAACAAAAATCGGGCATTTATAAACTCGAATGTTCAGACTGTAAAGCCACTTATATTGTTCAAACGGGTCGTAAATTTGAAACACGCTACAAAGAACATATGGCTGCGGTTAGGAACAACCAACCCCAAAAGTCTCACTTTGCTAAACATCTCCTTGATAGTGGACACAAATTATCATCCGATCATTCATACAAAATCTTACACACCTGTGATAAAGGGCTTCGACTGAGCATGTTGGAACAATTAGAAATAATAAAACATAACAATAATACTCAGTTTAAATTACTTAATGAACAAGTGAACGTCTCAAGTTCACCACTGCTTCGTTTGTTTGAAGGGGGGGGTAGTGGGCGGGGCAACAGTAGTGGGGGTAGAAATACGGTATATAATACCGCGCAATTGACACGAGCGTCACTAGACAATGCATCGTTGTAGAGTCAACATCTCCTGAGGATGCTCCGGTGTCGGGGCGAAACGTTCGTCGAGAGTAGTGTAAAAATTATACAGATTTTTTCTGTTGGCGGATTATAGCAAAATAATTCTACCCTTTTCTTGCTAATTTTATAGTTAGAAATTACCAGCGTGTATTTTAACAGGTAGGTATTACAAAATACGACACGAAAATCAGTCAACACCTATATTCCCGGGTTTCGGCACCAAAAAGATGTGTCGACACGGGTCTAGTACGAGCTAGAAGTCCCGTGACGTCATCTGGTTCGGACACGAAAGTTAATGAAATCCGTCGATGTGAAATCTAAAGTTCACTCGTTCCAAAATTTGGCTTGGACAAATTGCAGGTACTTACGGTGTTACCGGAGAAATGTCCAAGCTCGGTGACTGGCTGACTTGTCAGGCGTACCCTCACGCGTCGATGATGATACCCATGTAGCTGGATGGATGATTGTTCGCAAGAGCACTACTAATAATGGCACATGCACAACACAAAACAGCGAGACGTTTCGAGGTTCACTGCGGTGATGAAAGGTTTAACAAAAAGTCCGAAAATGAGATAGGTCTTCAATACGCAGCACACAGCTATATCCGCTCATGTCCTTAGTCGATGCCAACTGGGCTGACCACCGGAGACTCGAAGAGACCCGATAAACTACCGTATGCTCACGAATGAATGAGCTCTGCCATTCGTCCAAACCAAGGAATGAGTAATTGAACGAAAGCGACGGGTTTGAGACAGAATATCGAAACACAAATTATACAAATAGATAACGCGAAAAGCGTACAACATCCATTACTATACCCATGCAAAAAATCGCAACAATCCGCTGTTCTGTTGCGACGTGATTGAAGGACAAACCAACAAACAAACACACTTTCGCATTTATAATATCAGTAATGCTTTATTATAACACTTTTTATAATTGTCAAATTTTTTACCATACCTAACCAAAGACAAAATTACGTTTAGCTGTCATTTACGTTTTGTTATTCCACTGTCATTTGCGTTTTGTTATTCCATGTCAGATGCGTTTTTCTTATACCACGTTTTATAGTGACATGACGGAAACGCGGTCGAACGGGATAAAAAGTATCCTATGTCCGTCTCCTGGTTCTAAGCTACCTCTCCACCAATTTTCAGCCAAATCGGTTCATCCGTTCTTGAGTTATAAATAGTGTAACTAACACCACTTTCTTTTATAAATATAGTGTATAATTTTAATATTTTCCATTATAATTTAACAGTCGCAATAAATAAAATCTAAAATAGCCATTTGTTGTAGTAAAATATGAAAAACAATTGTACTGAATTTTACCAAAATAAATGTATGCATAACAGAGAACGATGGGAGTTTATGTATTTCCAGAGTGAACTTTGCAATTTTTTTCTATCGAGAAAAGTTTGCGTCATCGTTTTTAAGAAACAACCATCAGGCCAGAAATACGATCAATTATAACTACTTTTTTTTTCATAATATTATGACCCATAGATTTTAAATAAAACGATCTTCATTTGGCTTGTGATTCGGCTCACGAATGATGATCGTGACTGCACACAGCGCCTTAAACAACAAATACTGAAAACACCGATTTATAATGCGGTTTGTAAGTTGTGACCAAAACAAACGAGCATTTTTTTTCCATTTATGCTAATTTAGTACTTTCTAAGAACTAAGATATCTAAACATGTACGTATCTAGTTTAAAAAAAACGATTTGGTCATATTTAGGAACCCTAAAAGAGCGAGTCCCGACTCGCACTTGGCCGATTTTTTATGTAAGTCCACCGATTAGTCGATAACGCCAGAATCGAATAAGAATTTTTTTTCGTTTCAAATGGTATCTACTTCCCAGATTAAATTTTATCAAAATCGGTCGAACAGTTTTAAAAAATCTACAATATATTATAATACTTTGTAGTGGCGCGGGCTTTTGAAGTGGATTTTTAGAAATATTTTTTTATTAAAGATTATATTAATAAAAAGAATATTGTTAACCAAGCTGTTTGTTTGCTTGTTGATTCGTCTTTCAGTCGCGCAGCAACGGAGCCACGGAACGGCGTGCTTTTTTAACATGGATATAGTTGAGGACTAAGAGTGATATAGGCTACTTTTTATCCCAAACAAAACAATTCCCAACTCCACGCGGACGAATTCGCAGGCAAAAGCTAGTCGGACTATAAAGTAATCGCAAAGCCTTGTAGCTTGCAGCTCGGCTCAACGCTCAGCAGTATCTAGACAGCGATCTGCGATCTGATATTATTCGTCTACGGCGATCTGCGATAGCAACGGACCGCCCCGCGCTACCGGCGTACTGCTGCAGTACATCCTAGCTGAAGAGCTGGTGTGTAGTGTGGCCACGAGAGGGAAAGAGATGGAAGACTACATAAATGATAAACACGTCTTTACTCGATCGAAGCCCGTATATTACTACCTTATTATAATTAATATTCTTTACTTATATCTATACTTTCTACTACACACCTCACAACCGGGGCAGGAGAATGAAAAAAAAAATGTAAAATAATTTACACTTTTTTTTTTACTTACTACCACACGCAGGTGGTTATATACCTTAAAACTAGGAACAAAGAGCTTAGTTCTATTCTTATGTACTACTTCACTTTTGTCATTTTTAAGTATTATTACGTTTGGTCCGACGTCACTTATCACTGTATAAGGGCCCTCAAATAAACAGTCAAGTTTTCTACCGCACTCATTTTTCACTAGCACTTGATCGTCTTTTTTATATGTCACTGTATTCACTTTTTTATCGTACTTATATTTCCTATCTAGTTTTGACTGTATTAAATTTTCACGAGCGTCCTTATGCGCTACTTGCATTCTGTATCTTAACTCTAAACTATAGTTATCTACATTATATAATGGCTCTACATCACTACTTAATCTACTTGGTATCCGACAACTTTTACCGAATACTAATTCATATGGGGCATATTTGGTCGCTGTATGAACGGTATTGTTATATAAAAAGCACCAAAAGGGTAGCCAAAAACTCCAAGTTTCAGGTTGTTTATCGCACATTGTCCTCAGAAATGCACCTAGGTGTTTATGTGTATTTTCTAATGAACCTATAGTTTGGTGGTGATGAGCAGTTGAATTAAGTTTTTCAATTTCTAATAATTTACAGACTTCCGTCATCGTTGAAGATAAAAATTCAGAACCTCGATCGCTTACCAAGCAATTTGGAATTCCAAATCTTAGTATGAAATTATTCACAAATGCTCTAGCTACAGTTTTCGTTTCCTTATTTCTAATAGGATGAGCTTCTACAAATTTACTTAGTTCACACTGGAGTGTGAGAATGTAGACATTGCCTTCCTCGTCTTTATCTAAGGGACCTACTAAATCTAGAAAGATTTTTTTTAAAGCTGATGTAGCAGTTGTTGTAATAACCATGGGTTCTACAGTATGTCTCGAGTGTTTTATTTTCTGACATTTTTCACATTTACGAATATAGTCTCTAACATCGTGTTCCATTCCTGGCCAGTAAAATTGTTTTCTCAAATTATTAATCATTCTGCGTACCCCTGCGTGTCCGCTAGTAGGTAGCAAATGATAATCATTCAAAATGAAATCCTTTTCCTTACTGTCCTCTATTCTTTTTATTCCTCTTAAAACACAAATCTTAGGGCCCTGATATGTGTTTTTACTTTTCACTTCATCAATTAAATCTCTTATAAACAATGCATTGTTTTCAGTCTTTATTATACAGATTTCATTGATATTTAATTCTTTACAAAAATCACTTAATTTAACCACAAATTCGTCTCGCGTAAAATGTGATTTAAAATTAAGATTAATGTATAATATTTTCTTTCTTTTCGTAAAAGCAAAACATTCCCGTTCCGCATTTATTTTCTCCTTTTGCTTTATCCTCTTTAATTTATTCTCTTCTACTAAAATCATCTCTACTGATTCATTTGGTATCCGTAATATTTCCACAACTCGCGGTTGATCAGGCCGCTCGTCCTTGCCAATATTAGGGATAACATCACCTTTCAATCCTTTCATTCCTTCTAGCCTTCTCTTTTGCCCTCTTGTCATAACATTTATCATACTTTCATTCATCGTCTTTAAATCTTCGGACGTGATTGTAATTCTAGATAGAGCGTCTGCTACCACGTTATTTTTCCCTTTAACATAAACTATTTGAAAATCGTATTCTTCGAGTGTCAATCTAAACTTTAATAATCTACTACTTGGGTCCTTCATGCCAAATAAATATATCAACGGCTTGTGGTCGGTCATAATGGTGAATTTCCTACCAAATAAATATGGTCGGAAATACTTGATTCCCCATACAATGGCTACTAGCTCTTTTTGTATGGTTGGATAATTTTTTTCTGCTTTATTCAGTGGTCTCCTAGCGTAGGCTACTGGTCTTAGGTCTTTATTACATAACACAGCTCCAATTGCTGAGCAAGACGCATCTGTTTGTAGTATAAATTGATTGTTTTCTGAAAAGTCGGGATATTGTAGTATAGGTGGAGAAATTAGTTTATTTTTTAACAACTGAAATGACTGATCACATTCCGCTGACCACACAAAAGGTACCCCTTTACGACAGAGTTGGTTTAAAGGAACTGTTATTTCTGCAAATTTATTAATGAATTTCCGATAGTAATTACAAAAAGCTACAAATCTTCGTACTTCATCCGAATTTTTAAGTGTTGGATACTTTTGAATAGCTGTAATCTTATTTGGGTCTGGTAAAATGCCATCTTTCGACACAATGTGTCCTAAATATAATAACTCCATTTTCAAAAATTGACATTTACTCGGATTAAGTTTTAAGTTAATTTTTCGTAATCTTTCAAATACATCGATAAGATTTTTATTATGACTGTCCATGTTTCTGCCAAATATTACGAGGTCATCTAGGTAAACGAAACATTTTTCATACGTAAGTCCGGACATGGCAACGGTCATTACGCGTGAAAATGCGCTTGGACTTATTTTTAGTCCCATAGGTAAACGTTTCATCTGGTATTGGCCTGTGTTAGTTGTAAAAGCTGTCATATTGCGGCTATCGGGTGTCAAGCGTACTTGATAATAAGATTAGCTAAGGTCTAAATGGGTAAAGTAAATAGCACCAGACAATGAATCTAAAATCTCGTTAATATTGGGAAGTGGAAACTTATCGTCCTGAATTGTTTCGTTTAATTTTCGGTAATCAATGACTAATCTCCAACTTTTTTTTGAATTATCACTTCTCTTTGGAACTAATAAAATAGGACTTGACCATTCGCTCCGACACTCCTCAATAATATCATCTCTAATCAAACCCTGTATTTGTTTCTCTACTTCAGATTTTAAACTATTAGGTATTCGGTACGGTTTAGTATACACTGGTTTCGTATTAGGTTTCAGTGTAATAGATTGCTCATATACCTTGGTGGTTGTAAGCTTATCGCCGGGCAATTGGAATATGTCAGCGTATTTTGTACAAATAGATTCTATTGTTTTCCGTTCATTGGAATGCAAGTGATCCAATTTCAACAATGGCAACAACTTGTTTGCTCGAATGGAATTAGAATCACATTTTTCAAAAGAACATATTTCATAATTATTTAATAATTCAAAATCGGGTTGAAAAGCAGGAATAATAACAGTTTCGTTACTTGTATTAAGTATTTTAATGGGTATAATATTGTTTTTTGGTTTCACTATGATACTCGCGAGAAATATGTTTTCTTGTATTTCTTTAGGAAGTATGACGCAATCTTGGGTAACGCTATTTATTTGTATGTAATGTATTGATTCGCTACGAGCCGGAATAGTTAAAAACTCTGAGCATAACGTAGGATCACTATAAAGTTTAACTCTATATTTATTTTCAGAACCATGCAAAGTTAATATCGAATTTTTTAAGTCATAATTTATTGCATTGAATTTATTAAAGAAGTCCTGACCCAAAATTCCGTCAGACTTGCAAGGCAATTTTTCAAAGATGTAAAATTTATGACGAAACGGTATGCCATCGGATGTTTTAATAGTGAGAAAAACGTAACCATTTGAATAAATTTTCCCTCCGATGCCATGTATTACAATTTTGTCTTCATAAATAAGTAGGTATTTTTTCTGGTAGGCACGATGTACGAACTACTGATATTGACGCGCCGGTGTCAAGTAACCATGAGCATCTTGTTTCATTCACATTTAAAAAAATGTATTTAGCGTTTCTTACATGACATGTTAGAATGTAATCTTTAAGCCCGAAAAAACTGATTTGTATAATTTTAACCTTCCGAATTTTCTCCTTCTTGGGTCACTTGCTGTGCGAAATGTACGTTACCACGATAATATCCCCTACTATGAGTTACTCGACCTCGACTGCGACTCGATCGCGTGGCAGCTCCACGTGGCTGTCTCCCGCGGAAATTATTATTTTGGTAAAATCTGGCATTGGGGTGGTTATAACTCCAATTTTTGTTTAAGTTTTCCTCTATAACCTCTGTAGTTGTTACTACCGCGACCTTGAATAAAGGGTCTACTTCTAGTACGTACCATGTGTAGCATCGAGTTGGAAGTAGATGGTCGGGCCAGCTCCTCGTCCAGTGCAGCGCGCGCCGCGTCCTTGAGCTTGTCGTAATTCCGCGCTGTAATTATCGTGCTTAACCGTCTATTCCGTAGACCATCCGCAAATCTTTTTATGGCCATTTTCTCGTTTATCGGTCCTAATATTTCGTAAGCTTTTTGGTTTGTACCTGCTTGCGAAATAGTAAGATCTACCATAAGTTCTTCTATTTTTGACGCATACTCTGTGATAGACAACTCATTTTGAGATAAAGCATTTAGTTGAGCCAACAAGGAATTCGGCGATTTTTTAGTTAGTAGGAATAATTTTATGTCTTTTATTAAGTCTTCACAGTTATCATACTCATTTTTTAGTTTTAGTTTCGCCGACTTTGTTAACCTTGTTTTCACAACGAAAGATGCTAATAATTTCTTGCTAGCTGCATCTTTTAGAACACTGTTGTATAGTTCTATATTAGAGATAATTTTTTCAACCGTTTCTTCCTTTCCGTCCATAACAGGGACCAAATTTACCGCGGTTTTTAAATTAAATGTTTCCATATTTAATGTTTGCTGGGACGCACTTAAAAAAATACAATAACTTTTTATCTTATTATACGATTGTTCTAGTTTATCCACTAAACTATCTAAAATATAATCTGCAAAATCAACTTTTAAGCTTTTCTTTTGCAATTCCAACTCAAAATTAATTTAAAAGATTCTCGGAGCTCATGAGCTTTTTCAAATAATATATTCACCCTATCAGGATATTTTTTCCTATTGCGGGGGCCTAACTTTCTTAATGTAATTCTAATATCTTCTAATTATGAAATATAACGCATAATTCTTCTGTCATTTATTTATTATTATAACTAAAGAACATTTTACCTACTTGACATATTAACTAAGGTAGTACGCATATCGCAAACCATCTTGATTCTTCTCTTGAGCTGTTCCGCTAGAATGGTCATCAGGCTGGGGATGGGTCCTGATTTTCACGGGCGTCACGCGCGCGGCCGGATAACCTCATCTGAATCCTCCTGAAGGCGTCGTCTCGAAGCTGACGTTGCACCATGTTTATTTGACATTTTTGGTATTGTTTCAAAATTATAAAGACGATTGCCGCACCGCACACTGCTATCAATGTTGATAAGAGTACGTTATTTGTCCATATATGAGTTGACGTGTCAACCCCTGCGCCGTTTGCCCCTCCGTATTGAGAGAGACCCGTCTCCTTGTTTTCACAGATGCACTTAGAACACTCTTTTCCCATTTTTTCCTTTAAAAGTTGTCCCAACGTACTTGCTTTGAAGCTCGGCCACCAGTAATAATTGGGAAATGGTTGCATCATGCCCCAGTTGCGACATTATACACGTTTTTTGATCGCCTGTAATTTTCCGTGAAAAATGCCGATGAATCAAAATCGCGACGAAACTTGAGCTCGCGGTGGCAGGGTCGCCATGTAGTGTGGCCACGAGAGGGAAAGAGATGGAAGACTACTTAAATGATAAACACGTCTTTACTCGATCGAAGCCCGTATATTACTACCTTATTATAATTAATATTCTTTACTTATATCTATACTTTCTACTACACACCTCAGGTGGCGAAATTACTGAATTCTTATTAATCCTACTTCTGACTAATATTGTCCTACTCTTTCACGCCGCAACGAATGAACCGATTTGGCTGAAATTTGGAAAGTTGATAGCTCATACCCGGGTTTAATACATAGGCTACATTTTGTCCCGGTAAATTACAGAGATATCACGGGAATTAAAAAATCTTTATGCACGCGGGCGAAGTCGCGTATATCATCTAGTATTATAAATGCGAAAATGTGTTTGTTAATTTTTATTTCAAATACGACGCATCAGAGCTAAGGATCGAGATTTTTGCATAGGCATAGGGCTACCTTTTTCCCAGAAAAACAGAGAGCTCCCGTCGGATTTGTCAAAACCTAACCCAACGCGAACTTACTCACAACCTAAAGCTACTAAAAGAACAAATCAATTCAAAGTCAAAATTATTTATTTAATACTAGCTTATGCCCGCGACTTCGTCCGCGTGGACATAGTTTTTAAAATCTTAGCTATTTTTAAAACAATAGCCTATATCACTCTCCAGGTCCTCAACTATACCCATGCAAAAAGTCACGTCGATCCATAGCTCTGTTGCGGCGTAATTCAAGGACAAACCAACAAACAAACACATTTGTGGTTCATATGATAAGTCGGGACTCTACCAACTGTTCGGAAAGCAGATTCAGAGCTGAGAAGTTGAGCAGGAAACTCGGGAGTTGCTGGTTTGACAAGAGTGTTGTAATGTGTAGCTCTAACATACAACTTGTGATTAAGAAATTCATGAAATGAATTGAATAAAATCTAATAATATGATAAGCTGAATAAAATTTAATATTATATGGCCATCCTTTTAAAACCACGTGAAAAATTAATACGGAACGTGTCCATAGATAAAGTAACTCACTATTTTACTGCAATCCTGCGTCACTCACTATCGAGTGAGATACGTCGATAAAGTAATTATTGTCTATTCCATATTTCCCTCCAGTTCCTGGGCTATAGAATAGAATAGAATAGAAATGTTTTTTATTCAAATAAACTTTTTTACAAGTGCTTTTGAATCGTCGATGAGTCTACCACAATAACTCCTCCGCAAGCGAACACCTACAAATGTTACAAATGTTACACGAGAGGTAAACATGACGCCGGGTCTAGTTGATGTCAGTACATCTTCTATCCCTTCTTTAGATGTCGTGGGTATTGTTTGAGGTTTAATACAAACGAAGGAGGACGCTGGATGCGGACAACAAAAATGATTTGTGCCCATGCTTTTAAGAGACTTAATATGTTGAGACTAGCTTTTGCGCTCACGTTAGGTTCAATTTTCTTAAATTCAATACCCTATTTTACCACCTTAAGGGTTGGCTTTTCTAAAATCCTTTCTTAGCGAAAGCCTATGTCATAATAACTATATGCATGCCACACAGCTCGATCCGTCCAGTGCTTTGGATAAAGGTCCAGTGGTTTGAGCTGAGCGTTGATAGATCAGTCAGTCAGTCACCTTTTCCCTTTATATATTATTATTTACATGATGACAGGATTTTCGTTGTATACACTTGTGGAGTATTAGTTGATTCCCACAGCGTGGTCTACATGGATTTAGGTTAAAAAAATGTCTCCTGTTTTCCCCTTCCCACTCCCTTTAAATGGAATTTCAATTAACCTTAATGCAACTCTTATCTCCAGTTCCACAAGTGTCATTAGCGTCGTTGTTATACTTTGGTTGGTGGTCCCAGGGTGTTTGAGTGGCCCCCGCATCGGAAAACACAATGTAGGCAGACCGCTTCGTGGGCCGACGACAGCAGTCGGGGTCAGTCAGAGACCTTTGTCCAGCGGTGGGCATCCAGCGGTTGATAAAGAAGAAGAAGAATCCTTACAACATCTTCTCAACCCATTTACAGCACACCACTGGACCCAGATCTCCTCTCAGAATGAGAAGTGTATAGGCACTCAAATGTGGTTGAGCGAAGCAATGGCTGGATCATGCGTCATGCTCGTGAACATGTGCCACCGACGGGAACGGGGCAACTTTCTGTCTGCCCGTCTTAACATGTATTGAATTATAATTAGGTACGCTTTTGTGGAACTTCTCCTCATTGTGGAAACACTGCATACGTAGCATAGTATCTATTGTATTGTAAACTTGGTTTGAAAAGAGCAACCGCCGAGTTTCTTGCTGGTTCTTCTCGGCAGGAAGGGCATTCCGAACAAGTGGTAGACTCATCGACGATTCAAAAGCACTTGTAAAAAAGTTTATTTGAATAAAACAATATTTCTATTCTCTTCTACTCCATTCCTTGTCTCCACCAGCCAAGTACGGCGGTAGACTTCACACACCTTTGACAAAATAATGGAGAACTCTCTGGTTCCCCTTACGATTTTTTCTTTCACCATAATGATAAACGCGCATAACTCCGGAAAAGTTATGGTCTGGATATGAAAACCCGAACTCTACGAAAAGAAGGTAGTATTCTTAATTACTTCGCTACTAGCAGTATTGCATTGATATAACATGGTAAACTAAAACAGTGTAATTAGGCCAGCAACACAGGTCAGACAGACAGCGCGAGTGATTTCCGCGGTGGATGGCGTGTGGGAAGTGTGTCCGGGGCTTAATGGCGTGGTAATTGTTACTGCACTGGCTTAAAGACTAACCCAGCATAGAGCAGGCAACTAGTGTCTACAGAACACCCTGTAGGCACAAATAACTTGACTTCAGTCGCCGCTATTATTATCATCAGGGACCCGCCCCGATTTCGTACAGTTAATGAAAAAATTCATATTTTCATACAAAAAATTTTTTTTTGATTTTCCAAAATTTTCAATTAGTATTTTTTACAATTAGTATTTGCGTAGATATCAGGAAAGAGGAAGCAAAGCTATTAGTACGTGACCTTGGGATGTCTACCACGTAGTGATGCAGAACTCGTTAAACCATTACCATTACTAGCCCGGAGTTAGGAAAGAGGCGGTGCGTCACCCCCCTGCCTCGGAGAGCACGTACAGCCGTCGGTCCTGCGCCTGATCTTTCTCCGTCGGAATTCCGTCCAATCGGACATGAGAGTGAGGAAAAAGGGAGGGTGCTTGCATACACACTTATGCACTATAATATCTCTCGCGCAGATGATATCTGTGTAGATTCGGATTCTGTGGACCGCGGCTGGAGTCGGTCAGTAGGACATTGTATTATCTATTTATAACCATGGACCTTCTGAATACTTTCAAAGCTACGCGTAGTCTATGGCTATCGGCTCGCGATCTGCGGTATTGCCCGCAGTGAGCTCCCGAGGCGCGCTGTCGCACATTAGCATCACGTGCCGCCCTCGCCTGCGCCTCGGCCGCCGTCCATCGCGCGTATCTCGACGCCGCATCTTCACGGCAACTTAATCGCCGGAACAGAAAACATTTTGCTACAATGCCATCGCTTTTATCTACTACTATATCTAAGACTTACTACACGCCTTAAAGGTACTCACGCTTAGTGTAGGTACCCAGTATTAGCACAGTATAAGGAGTTACCTATCCATCAAAACAAGAGGAGAGAATTAACCACGTATAGACAAAGATTAAGTTATTTTAAATTGACATTACTGGAGAACCCACGTGCTTCTCTTCAAAATTATTAATTTAATGAAATTGACTGTCCAAGTCTTTTGTCAAAAATCAATTTTTCTGTGCCTCGAAACAACTTGCGGATTTCCAGATATAAACCATTCGTCATTTCAGGTTGTAGAACAAAAATGGGGGCTAACAGTGTGCTAATCAGAATTCCTGACACTTTTTAAAACAAGCTTTTTAAAAACTCAAATTTCGACTAAAACATGTACCTGAGCTATGGAAAGTCGCTGAAGTTATCTTGATTGCTAAACCCGGGAAACCACCTCATGAAACAACCTCTTATAGACCGATCTCCTTATTACCAGTAATTTCAAAATTATTTGAAAAACTGTTACTTAAGAGACTAAAACCCCTACTAGAAGACAGAAAATTAATACCAGATCACCAATTTGGATTCCGAGAAAAACACTCAACAATAGACCAAGTCCACAGAATTACTGATATAATAGAGAAATCATTAGAAGATAAGAAAGTGTGTTCTACTGTATTTTTAGACGTAGCGCAAGCTTTCGATAAAGTGTGGCACGAAGGGCTTATCTATAAACTCAGAATTATGCTACCAAAGTCATTTGCCGATATTCTTGAATCATATATTTCGAACAGATGGTTTAGAGTTCGTCAAGAAGATGCATATTCTGAACTCAAGGAAATTAAAGCTGGGGTACCGCAAGGAAGTGTTTTAGGTCCGGTCCTGTACTTATTATACACCTGTGATATTCCAGCACTAGAAAATAATACCATTGCAACATTTGCTGATGATACTGCCATAACAGGAACTGGAGAAAGTCACGAAGAAGCAGTGGAAAAAGTACAAGTTGCCATAAACAAAGTCAATGAATGGACTATAAAGTGGCGAATTAAGCTTAACGAGTCTAAATCAATGCATATAGATTTCACCAATAAGCTACCGCAATATCACCAGATTTACCTAAATCGGCAACTTATCCCCTACGTAAATACAGCGAAGTACCTGGGTATGACGCTAGACACAAAGCTTCGATGGAAAGCTCATGTTAAAAAGAAACGCGAGGAATTAGAATTACGATATAAAAAATGCATTGGCTGCTTGGAAGGCATTCTAAGCTCTCAATACATAATAAGCTTATGCTATATAAGCAAGTTCTGATGCCTGTATGGACGTATGGTATACAACTCTGGGGGTGTACTAAACCGAGCAATATCCAAATAATACAGAGATTCCAGAACAAAGTACTCAGGGAAATATCCAATGCACCCTGGTACGTCAGAAATCACGATCTCCACAGGGACCTTAAGATGGAGTTGGTGAACAAGATTATACAAAACTACGCAGAAGCTCACCAACATCGACTTCGTCATCATGTGGATCTGGAAACTGTAAAGCTTCTCGATAACACGAACATTAAAAGAAGACTTAAAAGAACAAAACCGTTCGAACTAGTGTTTAAAAGTGCATAAGTGCAGTGTCAGTGCAGTGCTTGTGTTATTTGACTAGGTCACAAAAACAAAGTGAACTTATATATTAGAATAAACTAAGGACAGTTAGTGGACTGTAAATTAGATATAGAATTTAATTATAAGTAGAAGTTTAAGTAAAAATAATATTGCTAATTAGCCCGTAGGCTAGATTGCAGTAAAAAATAAGGCTACCGTTATGTAATGGTGCCTTATGGTAGGAAAAAAAAATTAAAAAAAAAACTCAAATATCACTGTTTCAATATATTAAAACTGCTTCTTGCACTTCTGCTTTCTGCACTTGCACGTTGATTCTATGCATGTTGGTTTGCCTGTAATTGGATGCACACCTGAAACAACAACAACAAGAAAACTATGTCCAGCTGTGGACCATTAGAAATTAAGTATAAGTAATTAAGTCGTGTTAAAACAAATTAGGGGTATGGAATTTTCATGGAACTGCATTCTGCTACGTCTTTTACCATCCTGGGCCGATTTCACCAATGTAAAATAAGTTTTATCCGTGCGTAAATTTTATATTTTAACAGTATTTTTAATACAAAACTGTCAGGTCGCTCAAGTTATTCTTCGGTAGAACGTCACTCGACGTTCGTGAAATCGGCCAATAGACCATTAAAATATCGTACTTAAATCCAATACCCGCCAAAAAAGCGAATCCCTAAGTATCGGTACATACGCAAGGTTTTTTACGTGTAAGTTCCGAAAACGGCTTTGCCTGCATTAGTCTCAGTCAAACCCATACAAGTCGGCCCCATTTGAATCAATGCAGACAATTAGGATATTCCTTTGGCAAAAAATCGCGACTCATCCGAAAATAGACTGCGTTTTTATGTAGTCAGTTGCGACATTATATACTATACAATATTTAATTGAAAACTTAAAAACCGTAGAGACGTGGGCTCTTTTCACCCGACTGCGCGACGCTAAGGAGTGGTAGTATTGTGTTAGTCTATGTTGTTGTCATGTTAGTATTGTGTTGTGGTAGTCTATGTATGTTTGTTCCTTTTTGGCACTCTAGAAACAAAACGCGTGGGCCGATTTTGATAACTGGCACGTCGTTAGATTTGCCATACCAGCGCGAGTGTCAACGAGAACATAAAAATTTGAAAAATTCTAAATGGCGAATTTTGGACGCCATAATGTAGGGTTCTAAAATATTTCTTTTCTTCAAATACTACTGAGTGGGGTATCGAATTAAAGGGTTTGAAAAAGTGATTACGAAAATATATTTTCCATTTTTTTCTCATAAATTTTATAATTGATATTTTCATTGATATTCTTTAATGCAGACGGGGTTTTTATTCTTTTTAATATTTTGCTTGTTGCGTGTTCTATCGCCTAATTATCCTCGATATAGGAGATAGCAAATAACTTAGTCTGCTGTTCTTTTTATCATCATCTTCACCCTAACCACGTGAGTCCATAGCATTATTCAACCATCCTTTGTGACAGAGCATTACTTCCACATACACACTCCTAACTTGAACCTCAAAACCTTTTCAAAACGGATTTCTGTACTTCGCGTAAACGATTTGACGGTGGAACTAGTTTCTTTTTAATAATGGCAAGATAGCGATCATTTGCGATCTCACCTGATGGTAAGTGACGATGCATTTCAAGATGGCAGCGGATTAATTTTGAGGGGGTATGGCATTAATAAAGCAATACACCTAATAGTTATCTCTAATACGTTTCTACACGCTATCGTAACGGAACGCTAAATTGCTGGGCGCACTTCTTAGTAGACTAGAATAGAATAGAAATATTTTTTATTCAAATTAACTTTTTACAAGTGCTTTTGAATCGTCTGGCTCTACCACTGGTTCGGAATGCCCTTCCTGCCGAGAAGAACCAGCAAGAAACTCGGCGGTTGCTCTTTTCAAAACAAATTTACAATACAGTAAATGCTATATATGCAGTGTTTCCACAATGAGGGAAGTTCCAAAAATGCATACCGACTTACTTCTATCCCCAGATGGGCAGACATAAAGTACTAAGTAGTAGTTAAGACTGTAGGATGGTACCTAGCCACGGCCAAATCTCCACCAGACTAAGCCATGTTTATGACTTTTTCTAACAATATTACGAAATGGTTAACAATTGATCGTTTCGAATGTATGTAAACGGGGTAGAGGGATACGTGCAAAGTCGATATAGGTCGGGAACATGGAAAGGGCGTTATCCGAGAGCTCCCGATATCGCGCGCCGACGAGTTTTTATGTAAATACCCGCGTCTGTGCACAAGACTCTAGCTCGCGGAGACCCGGCTGGAGCTAGCAGTTGGGTTTAGCATGTGTGGCGATTATGTAATAGTTGGACGCAGATATAAGTTCTATATTGAGAATAAGACAATTCCTTAACCCAACATCCATGTATGTTTTCCAAACATCAACAGCCTGTCGGTTGAAGTTGCGGACTGTAACTGTCAGTCGATGGTGTGATCCCTTTGGTACCCATACGTTGCACTATCGTTGTACATACTCTTAACACAAGCTTTCCGCTCATTTTGAGGGGAGAGCAGAATGTCAGATTCATCATCATCATCATTAGCAACCCATCAACGGCTCACTTCTGAGAGAAGTCTAATCTCATAGAAGGGTTATAGGCCATAGTCCACCACGCTGACCCAATGCGAATTGGCGGACTCACACATCTTCGAGAACATTATGAAGAACTCTCAGGTGTGTGCAGGTTTCCTCACAATGTTTTCCTTCACCGTTGAAGCAAGTGATATTTAATTGCTTTAACGCACTTGACTCCGAAAAGTCAGAGGTGCGTACCCGGGATCGAACCTGCGACCCCTCGAATAGGAGACTACAGTCCTAACCACTAGGCTATCACCGCTTAAATGAGAATAAGGCTTTAGTGAGAATAAGGGTACTTAATAGTTGCGAATAAGAAGTAGGATGTATTTGCTATGCTTTTGATAGATATTTAATAATATAATAAATATGAAACATTAAATTTATATCAATAAATTTTGTTCAACTTGTCATGGTAGGTAAGATCGTACGGATCTAGTTGAGAATGTCTTTGAACCTTTAAGTGCTGAGGGCCCACTGGCAAGTATCTAACTTCCGCAAGTTCTTGCCATAATCAGACTAGCTTAAACTTGCAGAAGTTAACTAGTGCTAGCTGCGAGTGTGCAACTGACTTTCCAGAGCGGAATTTATCTCATCGAGCAAGTTTTATCACAAGTTGAGGTGGTCCGCTCGTACCTACAACGTATATTTTTTTCTTTCTTCGCCGAATAGACTCATAAATAAATTTTTCGAACATAACAAGGCTCTAACATTAAAAGCGACTTGTAAAATAAACATTTAGACCTATAAATTTAACAATTTAGACAAGTTAAATTGTGTGCTCGCATGTGGAAGGCAATTAAGCCAAAATAAGACAAAAGGCACAAAACTTCGAAACCACTTTGAAAGCAATAAACTATAGAAATTAGGAGAAATCTGAGTAAAGGCACGATAAGAAATTTTAACTAGGAAATGCATCGTAAACTATATTTTTTTTGTGGCCTTACAAGCCGTGCGAACTTGGACATTAAAAATACCAGATGTATGGGAACAAACAGGGAATAGAAACTTAACCAATCACTCAATGACAAGGTTTGACTTGGGAGGTGACATTTAGTAACGCGACAGGATTGGTCGAGAACAACGGGTGACGGATACAATTAGACCAATTATATCTTGTACAGTTGACTTTGGGCGTGTTTTAAATCCACAGAGGCTGAAGTCGAGAGTGGGGATGCGAAGGCGCGAGCGCATAGCTGGCGAGAGACGGTGGGCAGTGGATCTCTGAGGCCTCCGGGTGGCGGTCCAGTGGCTCACACTCGAGGGTCCTTTACAAGCTGATTGGCAGTGCGCGTATAATCTAAGCCAGCAGCCCTAATTTAGTATAAATTAGAGTATCTCTTGTAAACCTTTTAAGAAAGAAATTGTAATAAAATAACTCAGGGTAGAGAATATAATTTAATAAATTAAGAGCTACAGTGATTAAGTGAGGCGATGCAGTAAATTGGTAATGTACTCTATTCAATTTCGTAATTAATTAATAGACTGCTAAGATCCACAGAGACTCGAGTTAATTGTAAGACTTGAATTGAGAGGCCTAGGTCTCAAAGGCTAATGGTAATGGACGCAGACAGTTCGCTGGAGCTTATGGGCCGAACAATACAGAGAGATAGGAATGTGGCATGGAACCCAGTAGATTGGGTAACTCTTTTCACAGGGGTGGTCTATATCTTGTACCTATTAATACTATTTTACAGACTAGTGTGGCGTGGATAATAGAGGGAGAAAGTCTGACATAAACCCGCCGATAATCTAGCACACCAGTAGACCACCTGTTCAATTATGTAAAATTATTTATCCTAAAAGGAAAGATTGAGTTAAATTGAATTAACTATCTGTGAATCTTAGCACAATATTATGTAAATATATGTTTGTTCCTACTGTAAAATTAAGGTGTGTGTGTGTCTTTTCTCTTCGAGACAGTTTAGCTAGCATTTTGCATTATAACCAACTCAGTATGTCTGACTACCTTAAGATAGAAGTGAGTCTGTATATATTCTTGAGTTTTCCTCATTGTGGAAATACTACATATTTAACATAGTAACTACTGTATTGTAACTGTTTTGAAAAGAGCAACCGCCGAGTTTCTTACTGGTTCTTCTCGGTTGGAGGGCATTCCGAACCAGTGGTAGATTCATTAATTATCCAAAAGTACTTGTAAAAATTTAATTGAATAACAAATAATTCTATTCTATTCTATTAATGGCTTAAGGTAATTTAGCGCCTTAAACATGAATTAAATGATCAAACAGTTTCTTTTCTAAATAATCTTTAAGAAACTGATAATAAATCTCATTCTTTTATCCATAAACATTTCTTTTATTAATATAGTCTATAGATTCCCTCATGTTACCTATGTACGATCATGAATTACATTTCAGAAAGCTAAGCTTAGATAACTATTAGGTGTAGATATACGAATATTTAAGTTTCCGAGATGGGTTCGATTCCCACAGATTACGGAGGTTCAGACTAAGGTCAATAACTTTATTTCAGGCTGATTACATACTCCGATATTATAAATTAAGTCAGGTCAAATATAGCTATGATATTTCTACGTTTCTCGACGGGTTCGATTCCCAGACGAGTGAAATTCTGTGTCGTGAGTAATTAATTATTTCCAACTTGGACAATTACCGTAAGCTACTTTGATTTAAACAGATAAATACCTTTCATAGTGAACTAAACAGGTCTAGTTCGAAGAGCTAAGTGACTATTTCAGAATCAAAGATTAAGCCTATAGTCTCTGAATTACTGTGCAGTCTATGAAAGCTAGACTTCATCTAGCTTAATACGATGGACTGATTAGGGCATTTAATTAGGTATTTCAACGCTAGCGAATACCCGAGAGAACCCGCAGTTTCGTCGAGTAGTTGTACACTTCCTACGGGCGGCGACTCAAAAGCAGGTAGGGGATTTGAACCTTTTTTTTGTGTCCTATTGTTAAGCAGTTGCCAGGCACTAGGGTGACCATAGGGTATTGTGTAAAGGAGAGACTTTACCGGAGATGGCTAGGGTGACCACGATATTGTGGAATGAGAGACATTAAGGTTGATGTGGGCTTTTAAATATTAACTTGTTGACTTTGATAGTCAAAGTTGATGCAATATCAGTACATGGCTACCAGTGTGGCGCACCGGCGGCGATTCTCCAACACAACAATTACACGCCCTCTGAAATACGGACCAGCCCCGCTCTGGTTTGGCCAAACCACATATCAAATATAACAAATGAATATATCAATAAAACCATGGTAATGGGGCGAGCTACGGCTCTCAAAAGAACCTGTCTCTCGAAGACAAAGGCAATACACGCTTCGCAGCGAAAAAGGGTGATCTGGTCCGTGCCCCAATAACAATGTTCAAAGACCCCTGTGCTGGGTGTAGGGTTCCCCAGTGTTCGAGAGAATCGGTCGGATTGCGATGGCCCAAGAGAAGGCACTCATACATTCACCAGCTTATCATGCATTCTATACTGATCGTTAGCTTATAATTTCAATTAAGTCCTTCTGGACTTCCGAGTGTCGAAGTGACGCTATCCCACGGCTCTACTAAGGTAGGCCCATACAATACAAATGGGCCTCGCGTATCCAGATAGAATGGAATGATAGCCTGAATTGTCCACCCGCAAATGTATTGCCCAGGTGAGCGATGCGTCTCCGTTTACTTTGGGAATCCGCGAAGTTACAGATAACATGCCAACTACCAACGTGTCTCTTATTCCTGAAATATCGTTTTTTTTATGAACTTTTCTTCAAGTATACTTAATCACAAATCATCAAGCTTAGACGATCACACCGTACCACCACAGAATTTGGTGCCGTGACCAGGATCTATGTATCATCCTGTGTCACATCTGTGACCCTGTTAGGTCACAGAATTTGTTGCCGATTGACCAGAGGTCTATGTACGTATTCGAAATAACGGTATGACTAGATCTATAATAGTATAAAAATAGAACACAACGTAGGAATCGTGACTAGGTATATGAGGAGAGTAGTCATTAAAGAAAAAACGGAGGTAAGACACACACCGTGCATGTTATTATTATGTTATAAAATTATTCCATATATAGGTGGAGCAGAAATAGCACTGTGCATGTTATTATTATGTTGTACATTTATTCCGTGTATAGAGGGAGCAGAAATAAGCAGTATGTCTTATAAATGTACAATTTACAGGTTTCTAAGGAGGAGATTGCAGTATCGGAGATATTACTTTTGCTTATTTCTTAGATTTATTTCTCTGCCCTTGTTTTATTTCCTAGAATTTATTTTGAACCCAGAGACTTCACATAAAACAAGACACATCCCGAGCGTTTCCAAACATCTGGTATCGGAATTGTTCTATTATCTAAAAGGTTTTGTCCAAGTTTCGTGAAAGCGGCACGGTAATAAACAGCTTATTTTAGCACTTGGCGAAGTTAGACGGTAAAATAAAAGGGGTTTAAGACGAAATAAAATATGTCGACAGGTAGAAAGGGACGTAAGGCGAAGCAGGTAGCGATAGACTTACCAAGCGGCAGTGCAGAAAAGGATAGTGAGCAAACGGGAACCGTAGGTAGCTCGACTTTAGAGTTGATTTTGGAGAAAATCAGCGAGTTCGAAGGGAAGTTACAACAAATTAGTTCAAAAGTGAATCCGGTATCAAACGAGAACGTGAGTGTTACGTCACACGCATCGGTTGGGTTGACTGATCGAGATGTTAGACAGGGGTCTAGTTATGAGTCCGCGAGTCACAGCATAGCGTCTTCTGAAACTCGAAACTTATATGTGGTACAGCCGTCGGTTAGCAAACCGAATTTCGATGGAAAACCATTCACGAACCCTATTTCATTTTTAAAACGGTTAAAGAAGTATATTAGGGCGGTAAATGGGTTTGATCGCGAGATCGACATAGCGCTTGGGTGCATTACAGGTCACGCGCGACAGGTTATGGAATTATATTCAAAAGGTTGGACTACTTTCGCTGATTTTGAAGTTGATTTTAGACGCACGTATTGGACCGAACAGATCCAGGAGTCTGTGAGGTATCGATTGATTAATGCCATATATACGAGTAGCTCAGGAATGACGATGTCTGAACATTTTGCCGAGCAGGTTGAGTCGATGCAATCGTTAACTATTGCGTTTAGCGAACATGATTTAGTAAACGCTATTATGCGTCACTATGCTATAGATATACAACGGTTATGGTTTACTAGGACCGAGGAAGTTAGCATTATGAGTGGGGCAAAGTTTCTAAGAAGTATAGAGCAAAATATTGTCGAGAAGCCTAGAGGAATTGCGAGAGAGGTAGCAGGTAGTAGTTTTAGAGGAAGAAGGTATAACGGGCCACCGCTGGCGCGTCCCATTGTTGCTACTATGAATGCTAGGAAGTGGAGTACTAGAGACTCGAACAGAGGTCGGGGTTATCGACGAGGTCGGTCGGGCTATAGGGGAAATTCTAACAGGCCAGCCTTGCCTGAAACCGAGCGAACCAGACAGGCTATCACTTTTGTGAAAGAGGGCGAAAGCCTTATTTCATCGGAAAATGCGGGGGAGGGAACGTCAAAAAACTAGGTTCCCCTACACAAGCGAGGTCGAGTAAATTAAATTTGTGTAAATCAGGGAATATAGAGATCTCGGAGAGCGAACGGGCAGGTGTAGCTTATAATATTTTAACTAGGAGCGGATGGAAACCAGGACAAAGTTTAGGAGTCGGTGGAAAGGGCCTGAAACGAGCACTAAAAGGCGGCGTAAATGACGTCAATTACAGTTGTCAGTCGGAAATTGGAGGCATAGGAATCTTATTGGAAAACCAGTTTAGCAACGTAATAGAGTGTAGCGAACGGGGCGTTACGTGCGAGTATTGTGTTAAACGAGGAGTGAGTTCGAATACGATGTTCCACGAACTCGATGAATCGATTGACGAAGAGGTTGGTTATTCTTTACCTAAGTTACCTGAAGTATGCGTGTCATTGTACGGGAGAAGCATGAATGTACTTATCGATACGGGAAGTCAAATTAGCGGAATGACTAGAGAATTGTACGACTCTATTCTCAGTGAAAGCGGGTCTCTACCTGAGATCGCTATTCCGGCAATTCGGATACAGGGAGCATTTGGATCGCGAAGCGAGAGCGCGAATCGATTGGTGTTAATAGAGTTCCAATTAGGTAGCACATTAGTTGAAGCACCTGTGTTAGTCATGCGACGCCTACCTAGATCGTTAATATTAGGGTATGATTGGTTGGAAAGGGTGAAAGGAGTAGTGAACTGCGGTAGTGAGCGAACGTTGACAATTGAACACTTGGGAGTTAGGTCTTGCGTTAAGCTAAACTCCGATTGTAAGGTCGAAAGGTTAGGGGGAGAGACGAATGCAATCACGATAAATTCTATATTGAGTCATAATCCTAGATCGGTGGGACATTGCTTATCGATTGAAGAATCGGGCGGTAAACTCAACAAGGAATACCATCTGGACGAGTCAGGTATAAGCACAGAACAAAGGGAGATGTTATTGCCTATACTAGACAAGCATTGTAAGGTATTTACGGACAAGTTAGGGTTGGCTAGCAGGTACGAGCACGTTATCGAGTTAACCGATGAAATCCCTTTTGTGAAGCACAGCTATCCGGTACCTTTAGCGTATAGGGAACAGGTTAAGGAGGAATTAGAGAAGTTGGAGAGGTTAGGCGTAATCAGACAGGAGGCGACACCGTACTGTAGTCCTCTCACATTCACAAAGAAACGAGATGGGTCAATAAGACTCTTATTAGATGCACGCGAGCTTAATAAGAAAATGATAGGTGATGCGGGATCACCTCCACTCACATCTGAGATTTTACAATCCTTTCATGGAGTGAATTATATCAGTTTGATTGATTTGAATAATGCGTATTTTCAAATACCTCTACACCGGGATTCTAGGAAGTATACAGGTTTCTCTTTTATGGGGAGAACTTATACCTATTGTGTCTTGCCTCAAGGATTAAAGACATCTGTGGCAGGGTTTTCTAGAACAATGGATTCTATATTAAAGGAAGTACGCGAGTTTTGCGTGAATTATTTAGATGACATTGTCATATTTACTACAGGGGATATAAAGTTACATTTAGAGCACTTAGATCGAGTACTAGATAAGTTAGAGAATGCAGGACTGACCGGCAGGCTAGAGAAGTGTCGATTCTTATGTGTAGAGGTGAAATTATTAGGTCACATAGTGAATACTGACGGATTGCGTATGGATCCTGAGCGAGTAGAAGCCATACAAGAATTCCCCATACCTCGAACAATAAAACAATTACGAGGATTTTTAGGATTAATAAACTATTTCAGGAGGTTTATCGCGAAGTATAGTGAGGAGGTTAGGCCACTCTGCGATTTATTGAAACAAAATACCAAATGGCGTTGGACGCAGGCAGCAAACGATTGTTTCGAAAGGGTCAAGAAACTATTTTTAGACACAATGCTTCTTGTACACCCTAATCCGAAGGAAACTTATTACCTGCAAGCCGATAGCAGTAATTTGGGGGTTTCCGGATATGTTTATCAGCTAGACGATGTAGGCGAAGAGCGAATAATAGGGTTTTGTAGTAAGGCTTTAACGGAAACGGAAAGGAAATGGACAGTCACAGAACAGGAACTGTGGGCAATTATCTTTAGTCTATCAAAGTTTGAAACGTACTTAAGAGGAGCACGTTTAGTGATTAGGACTGATCACAAGAGTTTGATATTCCTACAAACGTGTAAGCTATTAAGCGCACGGATGATACGATGGGTACATTACATAGGACGGTTCGATTATACAGTTGAGCATGTGAAAGGTAACCTAAACACGGTGGCGGATGTATTATCCCGCCATATAAAGGGGACAACGGACGTGTTAACTAATAAGGTTACGGGACCAGAAATGTATCTATTTAAAACGTCTTTAGGACGAGTAGTACAGGCGAAATGGAAGGAAATAGGTAGTTATCAAGAGCGTGACAAGGTCGTCAACGAAATAATTAGGCGTATGGAAGTAACGGGCACGTCTGAATCGAGATATTATACGCTTAAGGAGGGTGTTCTTTATAGGACCGATGGAAAGACGAATACTTTACGGCTATACATTCCCGAGGACACACAGAGAGACTTGATTGTTAGTATACATGAAGAGATAGGTCATTTCGGACGATATAAGGTTTATGCTTTGATGAAGCACCGTTATTATTTTTCAAATATGTCTCGTATAATAGGTCGAATTGTGAGAGCTTGTGAGATATGTCAGAGGTCAAAACACGCGTTAGAAACACATACGGGGCCGATTAAGACTGTGGTAGCGAAGGAAATAGGAGAACGGGTCTTTTGTGACATTTATGGCCCTTTGCCAGCGGGTCGGTTCGGATACAAGTACATATTCGTAATGCAGGACGCGTATAGCGAATTAATCAGGCTATACCCACTACGTGCGGCAAGTGGAAAGGCAACGTTAACATGTGTAAGAAAGTTCCATAATCAAATCGAGATTAGGACATTATGTTCGGATAGAGGCGCGAATTTCACTTCGAGAGTTTTCGAGGCAGGCGTTCGTCAGTTAGGTATCGAACTAACGCACACATCTGTCAGAAATCCGCGGCCGAACTCTACAGAGAGAGTTAATAAAGAGTTAGGGAGACTGTTTAGAACATATTGCGAGAAGGCTCATCAATCTTGGGTAGATGCATTACCTAGTATAGAGGATTGTTATAATCAAGTGGTACACACCACGACAGGCTATACACCAAATGAGGTAGTGTGGGGAAAACGGACTTTATTATCAACTGACTTTGACAGAGGCATGGTGAAGGAAAACGAACTACAGCGGGAAATGCTAGAACAAATTAGGCAACAGGCGCGACGGAACATAGTTAAAGCGGCGGAGAGTAGAGAGTCTTACTATAATAAAACGCATAAGCTAGTGCATTTCGAAATAGGAGACTTAGTAAAACTTAAGGTCTTTGCGAAGTCGGATGCCGACAAAAAGTTGACAAAGAAATTCATGCGGCTATATGAAGGGCCCTACATAATAGGAGCAGTCCCATATAATAACGTATACACCTTGATCGACGCTCGTACTAATAAGACAAAAGGAAATTATAACGCTATTCACCTATTCCGTTACTATAAGAACGTGTAAACATTAGGGTTCTATTAGGAACTTAGTGAGTGATTACAGAGGAGAAATAGATTTCCAAACGACTAGTCCAAAATGCTGAGGCATTAGGGAAGACTAGGTGTATTAAAAATCTATTTGGGGGAGTGTGAGGTGGTCCGCTCGTACCTACAACGTATATTTTTTTCTTTCTTCGCCGAATAGACTCATAAATAAATTTTTCGAACATAACAAGGCTCTAACATTAAAAGCGACTTGTAAAATAAACATTTAGACCTATAAATTTAACAATTTAGACAAGTTAAATTGTGTGCTCGCATGTGGAAGGCAATTAAGCCAAAATAAGACAAAAGGCACAAAACTTCGAAACCACTTTGAAAGCAATAAACTATAGAAATTAGGAGAAATCTGAGTAAAGGCACGATAAGAAATTTTAACTAGGAAATGCATCGTAAACTATATTTTTTTTGTGGCCTTACAAGCCGTGCGAACTTGGACATTAAAAATACCAGATGTATGGGAACAAACAGGGAATAGAAACTTAACCAATCACTCAATGACAAGGTTTGACTTGGGAGGTGACATTTAGTAACGCGACAGGATTGGTCGAGAACAACGGGTGACGGATACAATTAGACCAATTATATCTTGTACAGTTGACTTTGGGCGTGTTTTAAATCCACAGAGGCTGAAGTCGAGAGTGGGGATGCGAAGGCGCGAGCGCATAGCTGGCGAGAGACGGTGGGCAGTGGATCTCTGAGGCCTCCGGGTGGCGGTCCAGTGGCTCACACTCGAGGGTCCTTTACAAGCTGATTGGCAGTGCGCGTATAATCTAAGCCAGCAGCCCTAATTTAGTATAAATTAGAGTATCTCTTGTAAACCTTTTAAGAAAGAAATTGTAATAAAATAACTTAGGGTAGAGAATATAATTTAATAAATTAAGAGCTACAGTGATTAAGTGAGGCGATGCAGTAAATTGGTAATGTACTCTATTCAATTTCGTAATTAATTAATAGACTGCTAAGATCCACAGAGACTCGAGTTAATTGTAAGACTTGAATTGAGAGGCCTAGGTCTCAAAGGCTAATGGTAATGGACGCAGACAGTTCGCTGGAGCTTATGGGCCGAACAATACAGAGAGATAGGAATGTGGCATGGAACCCAGTAGATTGGGTAACTCTTTTCACAGGGGTGGTCTATATCTTGTACCTATTAATACTATTTTACAGACTAGTGTGGCGTGGATAATAGAGGGAGAAAGTCTGACATAAACCCGCCGATAATCTAGCACACCAGTAGACCACCTGTTCAATTATGTAAAATTATTTATCCTAAAAGGAAAGATTGAGTTAAATTGAATTAACTATCTGTGAATCTTAGCACAATATTATGTAAATATATGTTTGTTCCTACTGTAAAATTAAGGTGTGTGTGTGTCTTTTCTCTTCGAGACAGTTTAGCTAGCATTTTGCATTATAACCAACTCAGTATGTCTGACTACCTTAAGATAGAAGTGAGTCTGTATATATTCTTGAGTTTTCCTCATTGTGGAAATACTACATATTTAACATAGTAACTACTGTATTGTAACTGTTTTGAAAAGAGCAACCGCCGAGTTTCTTACTGGTTCTTCTCGGTTGGAGGGCATTCCGAACCAGTGGTAGATTCATTAATTATCCAAAAGTACTTGTAAAAATTTAATTGAATAACAAATAATTCTATTCTATTCTATTAATGGCTTAAGGTAATTTAGCGCCTTAAACATGAATTAAATGATCAAACAGTTTCTTTTCTAAATAATCTTTAAGAAACTGATAATAAATCTCATTCTTTTATCCATAAACATTTCTTTTATTAATATAGTCTATAGATTCCCTCATGTTACCTATGTACGATCATGAATTACATTTCAGAAAGCTAAGCTTAGATAACTATTAGGTGTAGATATACGAATATTTAAGCTTCCGAGATGGGTTCGATTCCCACAGATTACGGAGGTTCAGACTAAGGTCAATAACTTTATTTCAGGCTGATTACATACTCCGATATTATAAATTAAGTCAGGTCAAATATAGCTATGATATTTCTACGTTTCTCGACGGGTTCGATTCCCAGACGAGTGAAATTCTGTGTCGTGAGTAATTAATTATTTCCAACTTGGACAATTACCGTAAGCTACTTTGATTTAAACAGATAAATACCTTTCATAGTGAACTAAACAGGTCTAGTTCGAAGAGCTAAGTGACTATTTCAGAATCAAAGATTAAGCCTATAGTCTCTGAATTACTGTGCAGTCTATGAAAGCTAGACTTCATCTAGCTTAATACGATGGACTGATTAGGGCATTTAATTAGGTATTTCAACGCTAGCGAATACCCGAGAGAACCCGCAGTTTCGTCGAGTAGTTGTACACTTCCTACGGGCGGCGACTCAAAAGCAGGTAGGGGATTTGAACCTTTTTTTTTGTGTCCTATTGTTAAGCAGTTGCCAGGCACTAGGGTGACCATAGGGTATTGTGTAAAGGAGAGACTTTACCGGAGATGGCTAGGGTGACCACGATATTGTGGAATGAGAGACATTAAGGTTGATGTGGGCTTTTAAATATTAACTTGTTGACTTTGATAGTCAAAGTTGATGCAATATCAGTACATGGCTACCAGTGTGGCGCACCGGCGGCGATTCTCCAACACAACAATTACACGCCCTCTGAAATACGGACCAGCCCCGCTCTGGTTTGGCCAAACCACATATCAAATATAACAAATGAATATATCAATAAAACCATGGTAATGGGGCGAGCTACGGCTCTCAAAAGAACCTGTCTCTCGAAGACAAAGGCAATACACGCTTCGCAGCGAAAAAGGGTGATCTGGTCCGTGCCCCAATAACAATGTTCAAAGACCCCTGTGCTGGGTGTAGGGTTCCCCAGTGTTCGAGAGAATCGGTCGGATTGCGATGGCCCAAGAGAAGGCACTCATACATTCACCAGCTTATCATGCATTCTATACTGATCGTTAGCTTATAATTTCAATTAAGTCCTTCTGGACTTCCGAGTGTCGAAGTGACGCTATCCCACGGCTCTACTAAGGTAGGCCCATACAATACAAATGGGCCTCGCGTATCCAGATAGAATGGAATGATAGCCTGAATTGTCCACCCGCAAATGTATTGCCCAGGTGAGCGATGCGTCTCCGTTTACTTTGGGAATCCGCGAAGTTACAGATAACATGCCAACTACCAACGTGTCTCTTATTCCTGAAATATCGTTTTTTTTTATGAACTTTTCTTCAAGTATACTTAATCACAAATCATCAAGCTTAGACGATCACACCGTACCACCACAAAGTGGACACTGCACTCACTAAGTTCACGAACAAAAATTAAGTGGCACTCGGGGACTGCCGCGGTAAAGCTATTGCATAGCATTTTTTATCAACTTATGCAATTATAATATTTATGTAATATTTTTTTTGCATAATAAAAATTATGCAAAAAAATAATTAAAAAACAAACAAACAAGAAAAGCGCACTGTCTCTACTTCGCGAGTGAGATTCGAACCTGCGACATCATACACCATACGGTAAAGAAAGCAGCCGCTCGCCGACTGCGCCAGACAGAGCTACTTGTGAACCTCTTAAATGTTGAACGCTTACTGAACGACGGTGTTAGGTTTATTTTCGTTACGGAATTTCTTGATTCGGTCGCCGCGCTCAAACTGTTTGTCCTAGTTCAAAGCCCGCGATAAAAGCTATGCAATAGCTTAAAACTTCCAAATGCTTCGTATACGTCAGCTTTGGACGCTCTTCCGAGCAACATTGTCCTCCCAAACTACTTCAAACAGACAATGTAGGTAAATGATAAGGAGAACAAAACAGCGTCTTATTCTGCAGTCCGCAGCTATACAGCTTATCAGCGGATTTCAGCAGCTAAACTGCGGAATCACCATGCGGGTAGGTACAATACATAATACACATACAGATTTTGTCCTCTCTAGTGAGGACTTTACCAATGTTTATGAGTATGTTTAGTTTTTTTCAAAGATTTCATCATCACCTACCATTACATTCAGATTTTAACGACCTCCTTGGCTCAGTTTTGAGCGCTGTTGCCTTATAACTGGGAGGTCTCGGGTTCGATTCCCGGCGGGGTCAATTTAGGAATTTATAATTTCTGAATTGTCTCTGGTCTGGTCTGGTGGGAGGCTTTGGCCGTGGCTAGTTACCACCCTACCGTCAAAGACGTGCCGCCAAGCGAATTAGCGTTCCGGCACGATGGCGTGTAGAAACCAATTAGGGGTATGGGTTGAATGTTCACTGCCATACCCCTTCCAAGTTAGCCCGCTACCATCTTAGACTGCATCGTCACTTTCCATCAGGTGAGATCGCAGTTAAGGACTATCTTGTCATCGAATAAAAATTTAAAAAAAAATTAATAAATATTGAGCTATTATAATGACACTAGCTGACCCAGCGAACTTCGTACCACCAACAAAAATATTTAGTGGTTGGTCACCCTTATAATTTAGCGGTATGAAAAATAGATGTTGGCCGATTCTCGACCTACCCGATATGCACACAAAATTTCATAAAAGTCGGTCCAGCCGTTTCAGAGGAGTTTGGTAACAAACACCGCGACATGAGAATTTTATTTATTAGATCTAGGTATCATGGTAACAATGACATTCATAATATCGTCATTTGAATATTTAAAAGAAACAACCGCTGAGTTTCTTGGTATTCGCAATTACTAGATCCATAGTTTCTTGCCCAAGGTTTTCTTTCGTTTCATAAATGCTTTAAAAGCAGAATGAAATTCATAAATTATTTTGTTATTATTTTTTTTTTGACAACTTTCTGGTGGGATTTTATACAAAGTCATCAATATTTTGAACAATTTTATTTCCATCGGTCGATAAAACGATTTCATTTAAAACTGTTCAATATTTAACTTCAATTGTATACACTAATTAGGTAGTATGTACGCAGTAGTAGTTGAACTAATATATGGGCGGGTGTAATTGAAATGCATTAGTTATAAGCCGCCGCGTATACCAGTGATCAGTCTCCGGTAGAAGCTCATTTGTTTTCATTAATTTAACGCGATTGGATCAATGCGGCTTTGATATAAGGTCGATTTCAAAAACCCCCTCAATTCAATCCAAATCTATATCTTTGTATGTTGGTTTGTCCTTCAATCAGGCATCAACGGAGCAACTAATCGATGTGTCTTTTTGCGTGGGTGTAGCTTATGACTTGGAAAGTGACATACACACAGTGACACCTTCATCTTATACATCACGGAAAAAAAACAGAGTAATGTAATGCAGGATTTAAACCCTTTTTATATCTCGTAGGGGGTGGAATCCTTATGGACATCTGACGCAGGTGATAGTGCCGAACTCCTACCGGCGAAAACCCCTCCTACCTCCAAAACAGTGTTGTAGTTGCCCTATAGGCCAACCAATACTGCCGCAGTCTGTTTCATGATCCTCGCTCGCGTTCGTCTACCTCTTTCCTTCCCATCACACACTCTATGTACTCCCGAACCAGCACCCCGATTCAGAACCTTACGATAACATAATTATCGATCGATTCGGTTTGTTATCGTACGATAAGATGAATTTTCAATACAGAATACTCGTATCGACAGAGAAGTTGTCGAAATCGAAACCGAATCGAACCGACGTAGATATCGTTCGATATCTTCTATCAAACGCTATTCACAACAACCTTATCGAATAAGATTTTCCGAATATCCGATAATTTTAGTTGGTAACTTATCGAAAGCTACAGGGCATCCGGTATCCTTTTGTTTACGTACTGTGTTTACTGGTTTTTCGTATAAAATGATTATGATGAATGATTTTGGTATGTAAATGTTTACTTACCATATTGTACGTATTTTAACATTAAAATAACATTTTATGTACACCACAACAAAATAAAATAAGAACCCAGAGGGATGAAACATGAACTTAGCGCCATCTATCGACGAGGCTGAAAATTGGCCGGCAATAATTTAACAAGTTATCATTTTAAATAATTACTTCAATGACCTTCGAATGTGAAGAAAACACCTTCGTCAGTAATAAACGTTGTTATATTTCGCACACTTAGGGCTCTAGTACAATTATTAATATTATGATTACTGTATATTAAACACTTATGGAGCCACAATCGGCTCCGACGCTCTACGAAGACAAACTTTAAACTAACTCACATTTCCCTTTTATATTTTTAGACTAACAAAATGGACCCGTGATTACAATTTCAACTTCCATTCAACCAATCAGCTTACATTTCCGTTTTTTAATACATTTTCAAGTCATAAAAATTCTATTCCTAACTATTTCCTTATTTCCAGTTTCATGCTATATAATTTAGGTCAAATATTATCTTATTTAATTGAAAATCATGACACTCGATCAACAAAAATCAAAACAATATCCTATTAATAAATTAAAATCATGACATTCGGCCATCCGACAATGTGTTGCCTCCTGGCACACACACCTATAAATCATGACATTTTTCTTATATTGAAAATGAAAATTATACAAAATACTGATTCTTATAACTAATATATACAAAACACCACATCAGACACAACTCAATAATCATTAAATTTAATTTGAAAAACTTAATCTAGAACACAATTTATATACAGAGATAGTTACAGTTTATTAATTCACTACTCGGAGTTGTTTTTATTATCAGTGTCAGAACTACTATCGCCAGAGCTATACAATTCCAGAGCTTTTACATGTATCCAGGGTCGGATTCTATCAGCTGCAATGACTGTTTTATAAGGTTTGCCCTTCTTAGTGAAACCAGGGACATCTGTAATTCTATAGCGGTCATTGCCTAGAACTTCAGTGACTTTATATGGACCCACAAACTTCGACAGAAGCTTTGTACTTTTCCCATTGTTATCAAAATTATTACGAGAAATTTTAACTAGATCACCGATCTCATACTTAGTGGCGGGGATGCGGTCAGCATCATGTTTTTCTTTTTGTTTTGCTTGGTCTTTTTGGATATTATTACTTATTTGCTGTCTAAGTTGTTGTAACTCTAAGTTGTTACTCGAGTAGTATTCAGTGTTAAGTTTATTTGACAAAACGTCGCGCAATTTAACTCCAAACATAGCTTCTGTCGGAGTTTTCTGGGTTGAGGCATTCATCGTATTGTTGATGCCCCATTGGATTTTACCCAGACACTTGTCCCAGTCGCGTTCATGATTTGAATGGTTTTGTGCCGACAATGAGTTTAAAATGGTTTGGTTAAACCGCTCTGCTTGACCATTCGCTCTGGGACAAGCGACTGCGTTCAAAATATGTTTAATGCCAAGTGCATTTGCAAAGGTTTGGAAAGCTGCTGACGTAAAACTAGTTCCTCGGTCAGAGATAATTCTAGCTGGGACACCAAAATCATAAAATATTTTCTCCAATACCTTGACAGTGGTTTTAGTTTTTAAATCTTTAACAGCTCTTACAAAAACATATTTTGTAAAAGCGTCTACTACAGTTAAAATGTGAGTATTACCGTTTTTACTCTTAACAAAAGGCCCAAGGTGATCCAAATGAATCGTGTGAAATGGTATTTGAACTTTTTCTATTGGGTACAAATGACCTGACTTTTGTTTGGAAGCGTTATCCTTATTATAAGCACACTCTAAGCATGCTGCAATATATTTTTTAACAAATTTTCTCAATTTAGGGAACCAGTACAGATGTTGTATTTTTCTAGAGTTTTTGCATACCCCAAATGGCCAATGTCGTCGTGGTTGGCCCGACATATTTGCCATCGAGCACTTCGCGGAACAACTAGACATAGCCTATCGTCTACCTTCCTATACACAGTATGGTCTTTCACCACATAATTTTTACGAATATCCCTACTTTCTTGGTCATTATCGGGCTTAAGAATTTTAAAAATGCGAGATATTTCGGGATCTGCTAATTGCAATGATAGAAGCCAGTTTTCTTTCCCTATGGCATACACACCCACAGAGGGGCTATTATCTGGCTCCGCAGACAGTCGGGTGTTTCTACTCAACGCATCCACATGTGACATTTGAACACCAGGTCGGTATTCAATATCAAACGTGAACTCGCTAATTTGCAGCCACCACCTCGCTATTCGCGGAACAAGATCCCTTTTGGTTAGTGTGGTGCGTAAAGCAGCACAGTCGGTATAAACTTTGAAATGAATGCCTAGCAGATACACGCGGAATTTCTTTAGAGAACATACAACAGCTAGTGTTTCTAGTTCGTAGGAATGGAGGTGTTTTTCTTCGGGAGTAGTCTGCCGACTAAAATAGGCGACTGGTTTTAAAACCCTAGTATCTTTTTGCCATTGCATAAGGATACCCCCTATTCCTCGCGAACTTGCGTCGGTGTGGAGTTCGGTTTCAAGTGTAGGATCGTAAAGAGCTAGTACAGGCCGATCAGCTAACCTATCCTTTAAAGTTAAAAATGCCTGTTCCTCTGTATCAGACCACCGCCAAACGGAATCTTTTTTTAACAAAGATGTTAATGGGCGAGCAATTTCTCCATAACCCTTAATGAATTTTCTAAGATAACCAGTTAAGCCTAAAAACTGGCGCACTTCATGGACATTTTGTGGTGTTGGAAATTCTCTAACCGCTAAAATTTTAGCTTCGCTCGGCTGAATGCCGTGTGGAGAGATTTCGTATCCAAGATAGCTAACAGTGTTATCAAAGAATCGACATTTGCTCAGCTTTAAGGTTAAGCCATATTGCCTAAAAAGTGTCAACACGTCTTCCAGTCGTTGGAACATTTCATCAATACTTTTCGAGGGGATTAAAACGTCATCTAAGTAAGCTAACGCATATTCAAACCGCCTGTTCCCAAGGATTCTGTTAACCATCCTCTGAAAAACGGCTGGAGCATTTGCTAGGCCGAAAGGCATTCTTTTGAACTCAAAATGCCCATCGGGCGTGACAAAGCCTGTGAGATGTTGGCTTTCTTTAGCCATGGGGATCTGATAATACCCTGACGCGAGGTCCAGAGTTGTAAAGAAACTATTGCCACTGAGATTAGAGATTTGATCCTCTATAAGCGGTAATGGAAAACGATCCTTAATGGTCTTATTATTCAGGGCTCGAAAGTCGACGCATAACCGCTGCTCTCCCGTTTTCTTTTTAACCATTAAAATCGGGCTAGCATAGTCAGACCTCGATTCCTGAATTATATCGTTTCGAAGTAATTCGTCAATAGTTTCTCGGACTCGTTCCCGTTCGTGATGTGACAACCGATATGGACGATAAACAATTGGCCTGCTATCTGATAAATCGATTTTCATTTCTACATCTCTCGCGCAACCTATTTCACTGAGGTTTGTAGCAAAACAATCGCGGTAATTTTGCAACAATACGTACAACCTATCCAATTGTTCACTATCCAAACCTGGTCCCGTTTTAATTTCTTCTTTATTAAGAGGTTCTATAGTAGACGGATCTACTGCTATTCGATTTACCTGACATACCTTTTGTTCTTTAAAAGGAACGGCCCTGGCTATCAAAACGTTTGATTTTAAGGTTAAGGTATAAGGTGACATATTAGTTATAACAACTACTCCCTTACCATTAGAAATACTAAAAGCACCCTGCAATAGACAAAACTCGTTACCCGTTTCGACACTATTGTAACCTTCAATAAATACATCTCCCGTGAAACTACAGTTCGAATGGACAGGGACAGTACTGGTTTTCAAGATGTTGGTCGTGTCACTAACGTAGAGTTTTAAAGTAACTTGCGGATTCTCAGACAGGGCTGGGCTTGGGCTTTTATAAAATATTAGTTTAGAGCTATTTTTCAAAACTGTGATATACGGTAATTCCGTAAAATTCTGTCCAATAATAAGAGATGTCTGCATTTGAATGTCGTCCACAACCAATACCTCAATATCCGATTCAATTTCGTCGATCCCAATGAATACATTTGTCTTGTAAAGGGGTACCACGGAAGAATGTCCAAAGCCTTTAACTACTGGAACGTTATCAAAATTTTTAGCTAATTTAAGAAATTCAGCATCGGTTTTACGCAGGAGCGTACACTCACTACCAAAGTCAATATATGCTTTAAAAGACTTATCATTGATTACAACTGATTTAAAAAATTTGGCGTTATTATCATTGCAAGAATCAATTTTTAAAACATTTTTCTGCGCCGAACTTCCTACTAGGCTAGATTTAGGATTCGAAGTAGCTATGGATTCTAATCTACATCCGTCATAATCGTGTCCGATCCGATGACATTTTCTGCATTTTAATATAGGCTTAGTGCACTTATAAAAAGGATGACCCTTTAAATGGCAATTGTAACAAGTTATTGAACTGGCGTTAGCACCGCTTGAACTTGCGTTGGGATTACTAGAGCTTGGTCTTGGAAATATACGTTCATGTGACTTGCTGTTAAACAGCGGTCGAGAACTTTGGGATGAAAGAAAGTTAAGTAAATCTTCAGGCTCAGAACTATTCTGCGCCTGCGCCCCATTCCTAATTGACCGATCACTGATACCGATTATAATGCAGTCAACAGCTTTCCTACCAGTAATTTCACACCTGTTCAACAATCCTAATTTATCATAGAAATATTCTCGAAGACTTTCATCACTACGCGAAGTCCTACTTAGCATTTCTTCTAAAAGACGTCCATAATTTTCCTCACTAGGGAAAGCCTTCCTGAGCTTAACCTGCCACTCATCCCAAGTAAAAACAACCGTTGGCAGCGCTTCAAACCATTTTTTTGCTAGACCTGCTAACTTTTGTAGAGAGAAGTGGACGATTTGTTTCTCGTCCCACCCATATATAACAGAACATTCGTTGACCTTTCGCAACCAGGACTCAATCGTTTGATTTCTATTTGATGGATTGAATTCCGGTATAACGTTATTCAGATTGTTGTTGCTCCATGAGGTTTCACGAGGACCTCTTGAAGCATGTTTAACTAATTTTATAATATCTTTAGTGGATAATTTTTTTGCACGCTTACGTATCTTCTTAGGTACAGCCTCTTCATTTGAACTAGGCGAGGATGGGCTTCTCCTCCTCCGCTTAGTCTTCTTTTTCTTAGATGCATGCCGATAGTTCGGAGGCGTACAAGGTGGAGTGCCACCAAGCTCTTCATCAGACATCATCGTCACACCTCACTGAAACAGGTACATAACTTGGGCCACAATCCATTCACAGTCATTGCGTATGGGATGGGGCTCTATAAAGTTAACGCATGGGCGCAATCAAACTTAAATTGATCACTGCATAACAGTATAATCTATACAACTTGACTTGGTTATCCTTACTCAAGCTACTATAAAAAAAAGAGAAAGAGAGAGAGAGAGAGAAGAGATTTTAAATAGTTTCAATAAATTTACATATATCCGACGACTAGTGACTCACTCAACAATCAGTAGGAACCATTCCCACTAAAAATCCAGTGAAGTCGCATAGTACGCCCACTAACACAATCCGACGACCAGTGACTCGCTCATCCCAATCCAGTGGGAAACATACCCACTCAAAAATCCAGCAAAGTCACATGGTACGCCCACTAACACAATCCGACGACCAGTGACTCGCTCATCCCAATCCAGTGGGAAACATACCCACTCAAAAATCCAGCGAAGTCACATGGTACGCCCACTAACTCACCCTAAATTGAACAATCATAGTTCACTCACCCTAAATTGAACAATCATAGTTCAGCCACCCTAAATATAATTAAATGCATGCAGTATGAATAAAGATAACCAAACATATTTCAAATAGTTTCAAATAAATTTACATATGTCACAAATATCGATACTTTACTCTTTAAAACCGAGCCACTCAAAAGAACTATTTCTCACAAACTAATCACGCCTTAATAGAATACTTATTTATTCTCTTTAAACGCTTGAACCCTACCTATAGCCGTCTCCACCCCTATAACGGCTCCTTTCCTCACATCCAAGCAATTTAACCACAAACACGACAAAAACACCATCTGAACGTGAGGGTAGTTATCAAAAACATCTAAATATTAATTAACCAATTACACTAATCTTAAGCGCACTGGCAATATTCATTCGATTAGGGCGCGATTGCTATCGCAATCCCTCAATCAAATACAACGACCTAGACACGAAAGCATCCACTAGTCGGTCTCTGGCAGAGACCGAACTCGTATCGTCAAAATAGCTGCATTTATACTAATATTCCAAGATGGCGCGCACGATGGCGTGCCTACACTGTCAACATTGACAAATGTCGATTCAATCAAACTAATTTCAATAAACAAAATGACCATATTTTCATCATTTCTTAAAGTCTTTATCAATTTTAAACATGAATCTGGCAATTCAATCATGTTCCTGACACATATATCCGACGACTAGTGACTCACTCAATAAGCAGTAGGAACCATACCCACTCAAAAATCCAGTGAAGTCACATAGTGCGTCCCCTAACAAAATCTAGTGAACAATCATAGTTCACTCATCATAAATATAATTAAATTAAGATTGATATTGATAAACCCTCATAATTATGCTTCATATCATATCTTGGATAGTTTCTTAACAGTGGGCGTTTTAGGAACTTTGTTTTAACTGTGATTAATGAAACAATTAATTAGAAAATATTATCTACATACCCTTTTTCCTTGGTTCTTGTCACTTCTGATTTGTGAAGAAAACACCTTCGTCAGTAATAAACGTTGTTATATTTCGCACACTTAGGGCTCTAGTACAATTATTAATATTATGATTACTGTATATTAAACACTTATGGAGCCACAATCGGCTCCGACGCTCTACGAAGACAAACTTTAAACTAACTCACATTTCCCTTTTATATTTTTAGACTAACAAAATGGACCCGTGATTACAATTTCAACTTCCATTCAACCAATCAGCTTACATTTCCGTTTTTTAATACATTTTCAAGTCATAAAAATTCTATTCCTAACTATTTCCTTATTTCCAGTTTCATGCTATATAATTTAGGTCAAATATTATCTTATTTAATTGAAAATCATGACACTCGATCAACAAAAATCAAAACAATATCCTATTAATAAATTAAAATCATGACACGAAAATGATTAAAATCTATTTATTTAGTGTTAACATGAATTTAATTGGTTTTTTTATTTTTATTTTAATAAATTTAATTTAACAAGTGAAATTTTGGTAAAACCACAAAGTTCGTAAATCCACATGTAATTTAATGTAACTTGTCGATACCGATAACAAAGCCAATTCCGTAGTCGACATCGAATCGAATTCTCTAACCGGACGTTCTGAATCGCACGACATAATATTTTCGATACGAGATAGATATCTATCTAATCGTATCGAAACGGGAAGTTATCGAAATGTTCTGAATCGGGGTGCAGGATCCAATTTTTTTTCAGTCGTTGTAGTGAATGCAGTCACTCAACGACTCCGGCACAGAATATATAATAGTTACGCCGGCCTCTGAGTCGTCAGTCGTGTGTTGACCATCGAGAAAACACTATAATTCCGATCGATTAGAACAAGTGTTTTATTTAAATACCACAAAAGTGGCGAAGATGCGAGGATCGAACTATGTGAGTAATTCAAATATTTTTTTTGGAAGTACATAATATCAGTTTTCAAAGGACTGAGTGTTTACATTTACTTGTTATTCGAACAGTTGTGTTCCCACACAATAATTATTTTTTGTGATGATATAATTCAATAAGATAGATTATTAATTATAAATTAAAAAATAATATGTTTTAACATAATATTTTTGAGCAATTAATTTAAACGCCTACCTACATAATTACTGGCTAAAGTATTGGCATAATTATAACTTTTGTTGTATACCGACACAAAATATGAGTGTTTAGTTTATCACTAATCCTATAAGTTGAAGGCGTAAATAATAGGGTAAAGTACTGTTCGGATAACCAAGTTAAAATAATTAACAGTTATTAATAAAAATAGAAAACAAAAGCAAAACTATTCAAAATCTAATGAAGTTAGTTTTGTGGAATTGTACCTAAATAGTAAGTTGGTAAACATATTGCTGTAATATTACATGGTCTACACTCGATAGCATGCAAATATTAAAAAGTACCTACCTAGGTACTCATTTAACAAAAAACTGGACGAACTTAATAAAGTCAAGGCGAGTTTTGAAACAAAACCCATGTTAAAAATATATCGGTTGTGCAGAGATTAACTACCGTCAATGCATTGACAAACAAAAGAAGAATAAGCAAAAGAAGGTTATTATTGTGTCGTAGTGATTACCTAACTTAACCTACAGATAGTTAATTTCCACGTTAACTTCATTTATTCATTCATTTTAACCCAAAATAATACGAAGTAATAAAAATCCACTTCCATCTCAAAAGCAATACCTACCTATGATAGGTAGGTTAACACATCATTGAGTGGTGGATGTGGGTACTTTTATTTCTGAACATACCTATTGCAAATACCTGATACAGTTAGTACCAGCTGCGAAATGGTCTATAAATGATTGCTACAGTGTAGCGATCGTAATCAACTGCGATTGGCTGACACTCTGTCGATATTGGCTAAAGTTGCTGTGGTGAGGAAAATATGCCATATAAATTGAGATACAATGAAAAGCAATGATATTGTGGCGCAATAATTGCTGCAAATTTTTCCGAAATCGATCAACTGTTACCATTTTATCCTTTATTTTATCAGTAAATCAGTGTAATTGGAATGTTTTTAAAAAAAATGTATTTATTTTGCATTTTGTTATTCCTACCTTTTAATATCGTATTATGTATTAATTAAAATACAAATATGAATAGAAAATTTGTAAAGTATTTGTTTTATGGCTAAAGTCTCCAGCCAAAGGTAACGTGAAGGTAATTTAAAGGTAAAATTAAATTTAATAATAAGACCCCAAGATAACAATGAGCTAATGCTCACGCTATTGCTAATAATAAATAATTTATTAGAGGGTCATGCTTGATACAAAAGGGCTATGCTAGTTACAATACTATTGCTTAAATGTAAGCAAAGAGCCACGTACATAAAATAATAATATTTAATCGTATCTCAGGGCTATGCGGTTGATTAAAATGTAAGCAAAGAGCCACGTATACAAAATAATCAAAATATCCATTATATTCAGTAAGATAATATTGTTACTGGAAAAACCACACCATAAATATTGTAATTTATAGACTTTTATAATTGCAATGGTGACTTAGCTGTCGATTCGCGATGACAAAGTTTATGTATGTTTTGAAACATCAAAAAAAATAGGCGAGTTATTTTCTTCATATTACTACTGTAGTATCACTACAGGTGCCAGAGATTTATTTTAATTTGCTCTAAACTCAAAGAAAGAAAGCCGTAGTTGCAATTTATTGAGGTTTTAACCATTGAGAATAAGAATGATTTCTCATTGTTAGTAAAAAAAAGGAGACATTTGATATTTTAATTATAATTCAACATTATTTTGTATTTCCTTTTCATATTTAATATAGAAAAGGAAATTTTGAAAGGCTCCTTTTAATCATAAATTGTGAACAACTTATTTTAAATAAATTGAAACAGCCTTTACCTGGCCTGGCCGGAAAAAAAAATACTGTAACAATAAGTTTCTAATACATTAGTTTCGGATCGGGCCGACAGACGGCACTGTATGTAGTTTATATCGCGCTAGCGCTTGTGCACTCTGACGCGCATAAGTACCCAAGTGCGGCAATATTTTGTAACCACGGTTAGGGCTCAAGTAACATGAGCAGCCGACCCCTCCGGCACTCCTGTAACTTAACTACCGCACCGCTATCACGGTTTTCCTTGTGTTTGCGGCCGACTCGCCGGCCCTGCACTTTGAAACCATCGGTACCGGTACTCCGTTTATACTTGTGTGCTATCACGTATAACGTATTCTGTACTGGAATAGTATATTACACATCTAGGGCAGTAAAATAAGAAATGTCTCAGATCACATGTAATTGTTGTCCGAGGCGAAGCCGAGGTCAATAAACATGTGATCTGAGGCTTTCTTATTTACTGCCCGTGGTGTGTATACTATTTTTCTCCTCGACGGAGGCGGAAAGCGACATTTTCGTTTAGCGCAGCGGGAGGAAAATTGACGCTTTCCGCCCGGAGGTGAGAAATAGTTATTTGTGTTATATGGGGCCAAAGGAATTTTTTGTTCCCCGAGGGCGTTATTTTGAATTCAGAGCGAAGTGAAGGATTCTATAGTAGACTCCCGAGCGCAGCGAGGGATTCTAAAGTAGAATCCTGAGCGTAGCGAGGAATTCAATATACGCCGCCCGAGAACAAAAAATTTTGGCCCCGAATGACACACACTATTTTTCATCATTACCTATGAGAAAAAGCTAGGAGTATCAACCTACTATGTATAGAGTATAGACATTACCAATACGTGTATTGAAAGTTTAAATAAAACACAAAATATAATATATTTTTATGAAATAATTAATCATTAATATTTATGTTGGAAGTATGGGCGTATACTTATATCTAATCGACAAATTTGATCACGTGACTCATCGAAGACAACAGCTTCTTAAACATTTTTGAATTTCGACACATTTTTGAATTCTCTCTTCTGATTGGTCCGCGTTAGTGCTTTAGTATGCTAAAGCACGAACGCGGACCAATCAGAAGAGAGAAACGAAAAGTCCCATGGGGTTAAAATTAAATTTTGCTCCCGCTATCCTCTGAAGCCAATATTCGTTTTTCGAATAGGTATGATGAAAAATATATTATACTGCCTTGCTACTCAGTGTTTTCCTTGGTGCCCCGGACTCCATTACAATACTAAAATTAACAATAACCAAAATTACTTGATCTTATCAAACAATAGGTACTATTAAAAAAATGAATATAAAATTAAATAAAGAAAGGCAAAATAATAATATTAATAATAATTTTAAACCTTATATTTCATTAAAAAAAAAACAAGAATGAAATTTTTGGATTGCTGTGATCAATGTATAAAATCGTAAACACGATAAATAAGAATGTGAAAGTCTTATGATAAATAAAATTGTATACTACATATATGTAGGTATTTTCATATTATGCTGTAATGAAGAAAGAAGAAAGATCAAAAAAAAAAAAGAAAGATGGGCGATATTTTAATAAACCAATTTAGCAATTTAAGATTGCAGTCTACACACAAAAGAAAACAAAAATATTAATAAGAAACAACAAGTAGGCTGTTTACATACATTATGAAAAATTGGAAAAAAAAACAACCTTCTCGATAGATCTACCCACCGTTGGGTGGTGAACTTGACAAATTGTTAATTATTTAAAAATTGAGATTTTTTTTATAACATGGCAATGCAAACAATGTCGGTGGATGAATTAATCACCATACAGGCCTGTCAAACAAATCGCTAGAGCAAAGTTATGATAAGATAAACAAGTAGGCGATAATTGGGGAAAACCGTTCGCGTACGATTGATTATAAACGAGCTATTGGGACGTTGTATTGCTCAGATTAAGTTTTTTCCAAATTAGATAAAAATATAGAGATAGATTTTTGAAATCTCTTGTACTCAAAAATGCACGTTTCAAAGTATTTTAATTAAGATGCTGGTAGAATACCGAGTAAGAGTACCACTGAATGTTATGGATTACAGTGCATAATAGAATGATTACACTAATTTCACATAGATTTTATTCAATAATTAATGCTCGGCAATTCCTTAAGAGAAAGTATTGGTATACTATTATATTAAATGTAATAATTTGTCTCGAAGATGTGTGAAGTCCGCCAATTCGCATTAGGCCAGCGTGGTGGACTATGGCCTATAACCCTTCTCTGAAAGGAGACCTGCGCTCAGTAGTGATCTATTGATGGGTTGTTAATGATGATAATGATGAAATGTAATAATGATTATAAACATGAATATTGCCACGATAGTAACCAAAGATAAAAATTTTAAATTGTAAAATAACTTCCATAATGAATTACTCACTCTTAAAATAAAAGAAGTAACTAGGAATTATATATTATGTCATAATCCTTTTTATAATAATTAAAAAAAAGACCAGCAGCGCCATCTTTTCAAGCGTCTCTTGTAATGGCCTAGATTAGCGAAAGTAATCTAGATGAGGGTTGTTTATGGTTATGTAAGCTCTAGCCAGTTAAGAATAAGAACTTATAATATAGTAGCTATATAATAACTACAAATACAAACAAATAATTAGCTACTAAAAATACCACGCAACACTTTTGAGTTATTATACTTAACTAGTTACAGTCCCATTAATTAAAATTTTAATGGGGTTCATCGAAACTCCAATTATGTACTTATAATATCTGCATAATATTAAAAAATGTCCCAGAGCCGTTTCTTAATCCACTTCGCTGATCGATCAGTCATTTTATGTTTACGTATTGCAAAACTTGCAGTGACCTGTTAATACTTATAGTTTTATTAAGTAATCATTGATGTGGTCATTTTACGATATTTTGATAATCAATAATATTGCATCTGGAAGTTAAAGTTAAAGATTTTCTCGGGGTTCATCTATCCTGCAACCATACCCGTGAAAATGGCAATCGCTACCAGTACCATTTTTATTTGGATACCTCATAAAGCTTGAAATCAGACAGCCTGAGTGGAAAAGAAGGAAGGAGGATAGAGGAAGGAAGTTAAACATTTTGTAACAAGAGAAATAATATTTTCCAATATAAATGTTTCACCGTACATAGCCGACCAAGCAAGCGAGGCCCGGTCATAATCTAAAGGTAGCTTGTTACAGTTTAATGATTACTGAATTTAAAGATCTTGTAACATTTTCTCTGATATAGTGTGTACACTAAAGTTATGTTTCCTGTTATACTTAAAATGAAATACTAAGATGTTATAAGTTGTTTCGACAATATTGTTAATGTAATTTTAATTACTAGGTCAAAATAATTAATAAACAGTTGTTGACAAAGTTGCATATAAGCAATCAGCTTTGTATTCAGCTGTCTACAAGAACTTGTTATATTTAACTAGCTATCTACTTAATATTTGTAATATTTTGTTTTGAAAAGAGCAACTGCTGAGTTTCTTGCCGGCTCTTCTCAGCAGAATCAGCTTTCCGAACCGGTGGTAGAATCATGATATAACAAGAGCCACAAGTTGGCTTCTATAAAATGAATAATGTTGAATTGAATTAATTATTGAATAGAATTATATTTTCTATTAATTACATTGTTACATACATTTAAAATTGAAATAAAGAAGGGATGTAGTGAATGCAGTCACTCAACGACTCCGGCACAGAATATATAATAGTTACGCCGGCCTCTGAGTCGTCAGTCGTGTGTTGACCATCGAGCAAACACTATAATTCCGATCGATTAGAGAACAAGTGTTTTATTTAAATACCACAGTCGTTAACATTATTCCTGTTAGGCTCTCCACTCTTCGGTCCCGTCCCAGCTCTCTCACGCCCCTCGTTCTTTCTTCTTCAAACAGTGAAAAAGGGTGTGTTTAGCATCGTCCGTCGGATTTGTGCAATACAAGCATTGTTTGAGCGCTTTGTGTAGAATAGAATAGAAATGTTTTTTATTCAAATAAACTTTTTTACAAGTGCTTTTGAATCGTCAATGAGTCTGCCACTGGTTCGGAATGCCGTTCCTGCCGAGAAGAACCAGCAAGAAACTCGGCGGTTGCTCTTTTCAAAACAAGTTTACAATTCAATAGATACTATGCTCTGTATGCAGTGTTTCCACAATGAGTTCCACAAAAGCATACCTAATTATAATTCAACACATGTTAAGACGGGCAGGCAGAAGGTAGCCCCATTCCCGCCGGTGGAACCCGTTCACGAGCATGACGCATGATCCAACCATTGCTTGACTCAATCATATTTGAGGGAACGTAACGTTTGTAGGATTTGCACCTGTGACTTCGTCTTTGTGGGAGATTATATAAGTTAACTAGCTATTGCTCGTGACTTCCCCTGCATAGAGTTAGGTTTTTAATTAAAATCCTGTGGGAACCCTTTGCTTTTTCGGAATAAAAGGTAGCCTATGTCGCTCTCTAATCCAATGTCCTTGCTGCGTGCGCGTTGCTGCGTGATTGGAGGACAAACAAACACATTTCCACATTTATAATATTAATAAGAATGTATGTAGATATGAGAATGTACAGACATGTACAGAGATCTAAATCATATAAAATAAACATTTGTTATACATTGTAATGTTTTATTTATATGCCTTCCATAGATTACGTACTTACTGTCAACTGCCTATACGAAACTTAAATCAACACTCATTATTCATTTCGTTATTTACACAAATATAAACCTTATGTTCATTCTAATTGAGGTTCAAAATCACATGTAATTTAATAATTTACTCGTTATCATTGTTTATCACCATTCGCTATATTATGTAAAACAAAAGCTAACTGTAGAACGAAAATTAGTACAAACTGAATTTGTTTACTATTAGATCGATTTTGGTGGCAAGTTGTTTGATAATTAAAATTTTTCGAGTTTAATAAGGGACTCCACAGACTTTCTTTCTTCCACTAACTTTCTAACCAAGTGATTGTTTAGTCCAGTATCATGTCTTTGATCGCTCTTAAGACTAAAACCTTGCGCAAATCCCCTGAAATAAATATAAGCGTGAGTTCACATTTCTGCTTGAACGATTATGACTTCTGAATATACAATTACAATCATATTATACAATCATATTATATGTACAATCATTTAAAACAACATCATGCATTTACATACAGTCGGTAGATACTTTTTAAAATTAACTTTTGCAAATAAATTGATATAATTGAATGAGAATTAGACGGTTCTTCAAGGTTATCTGGACAAATAGGTAGACAGGTAGTTAGATAGATAGAAAGATGGATAGATAGAGCATTTATTCACCAAAATGCAGATACTGGTGCAGAAAATCGAGGCTTATACATTTTATCAATAATAATGGTGTATGAATATTTGTTAAAAATACGTCAACCCATTCGGTCAAATTGATAAAAATACGTCAACCCATTCGGTCAAATTGGTAAAAATGAGTCACACATTCGGTCAAATTGGTAAAAATACGTCAACCCATTCGGTCGAATTGGTAAAAATCTCTGAAAAATTCATATAGTAAAAAAAGATACGAATCAAATTGACAACTAAACTATTACAATTATTACAAATTGAAAACTAACTACCTGCATTTTGTAAATGATCATCATATCATATCATATCAAATGAATTCATTTCCACATTTATTTCCGTACTTTTGAGTGGTGTTTAGTCGATTTTTTAAAAGATTTTTTATTTAATGTACATAATATGTATAATACATCACATCCTTTACATTTTGCTATCGTAGGCTTGTACAACGTACATAGAACCGAACATTAAACACCGGCAACCTTGTTAACGATCGGCCGATTAAAAGTTAGTTCCCAGTGTGCAGGTGGCCTTAACGCGACAAGTTTAATATTAGTTGTGTCATGAATGTAGGTAATTACGTCGAATGTACAGCGCGTGTGTGCGGGGTTCGACAAACAATTAATTAATCATTGTTGTGCCGGTGTTTAGGGGACTAGATGTGACGACTGTGTGCTCTGGGGGGGGAGGGGGGGCACGTACAGTGTGAAATGGTGCATGAACACAAACAAAGATTAGAGGATAAATTTGAATGCTAAATACAAACAAACACGTTAAGCTTTTCTATTATCTAGGACAAACAGTTTGAGCGCGGCGATCGAATCAAGAAATTCCGTAACGAAAATAACCGTCGTTCAGTAAGCGTTCAACATTTTAGCTCTGTTTGGCGCAGTGGGCGAGAGGCCGCTTTCTTTATCGTATGGTGTATGATGTCGCAGGTTCGAATCTCACTCGCGAAGTAGTGACAGTGCGCTTTTCTTGTTTGTCTGTTTTTTGATTTTTTTTTGCATAATTTTTATTATGCAAACAAAAATATTACATAAATATTATAATTGCTTAAGTTGATAAAAAATGCTATGCAATAGCTTTACCGCGGCAGCCCCGAGTGCCACTTAATTTTTTATACATAACCGTCTTCGTCCGCGTGTAATTGGGTTTAGAAATTCCCCGGGAAACCTCTGTTTTCTTCTGGACTGGATGGAAGCCCACTCGTTGTGTGCGGTGGTAAAAAAGTGCAGGAAAGGAAGTTTTCAGAGTCCGTCTGTTAGTAATGAATCTACGCCTTGTGGTAGTAGTTGTGTGCGGGGCGGGTGCTCTATTCAGATGCTGGAAGCTGGAGCGATGGCAGTATGGTATAAATTATGCGCAGCGGGAAGACGTCCCTCATATACAAAGTATCTACCGTAGCTAACAATGTAGGTCTGAAAATATTTCACTTCCAAATCTTCGAAAGAAGAATATTATTTTTATGAATTACTGAACTTTTTTATGTTTTAAACTAGCTGATGCCCGCAACTTCGTCCGCGTGGATTTAGTTTTTAAGATCCTGCAGAACCTCTTTGATTTTCCGGGATAAAACGTAACCTATGTCACTCTCCAGGTCCTCAACTATATCCATGCAAAAAATCACGTCGATTTGTAGCTCAGTTCTACTTTGTGAGCATACTTTTGAAAGATTCCTTAAGCTTGTGTAAAGGCAAGCCTAAATTTGACTGTGGAATTTTATTAAAGGACGTACTGTAATATAAATTATTGTGGCAACACCTAAGCGTTGACGCAGACATTATCAATCTGTCCTAGGTTACTTTTGAACTGCTGTGAACGAGAATTACGTAGCAATTTTCCAAATTATACTCTTGTATTTGCCCTTAAAATAACAATACAGTTTTTCTTTACAAAAGCTCTTTTTCATTTATCAGAACGTCACGCCCATTTCCAGAAACTACTTTTAGAATTTCTTGAGGCGTAGATGGGCCACTTGTATTTCTCATTTGCGTATTGCGGAACTCCCGAGGTCACGAGTAAAGTCTAGATTGCGTGAAATCAATCAACAGAGAGAGCAGCTAGTGAATTGTAAGCAAATCAAGTAACAGAGCTAGTAAACCGTAAGCTCATAAACAAAGCGAAGCGAGCGGGCGGTCTCGGCCGTCGAGGCGTCGACCGCCGCAACCGCAGCCTGGGCAATAGCCAGTGCTTCATTCTGCAGTGCACATCGTGCAATCGAAGGCGCCAAACTAGCAAGTAGCTTATTCCAGCCGGTTACACTAATTTACTGCGATCGGCGAATTAACTGAAATCGTCAAACTACTGTAATTAATCAAATCTATCAAATCAAAAGTATAGTGCTTTCAGCATGTTGTATCGTTGGTACAGGCCAACAGGATTGATGTGAGACAAAAATATTTTTTGACAGCTCAATGTAACTATCGATAAAACTATTTGTAGAAAAAATGCAACTGAGTTTTGGAGTGACATGCTAAGGGATCAGTGCTGCAGGGTTTATCAAATGATAAATCCTTAAGTATATACAAGTTCGATTTGACACAAGGTCGATTTTATACAAGGTCTATTTCAAAAACCCCTAACATTTTAACAGTCTCTTATGTTTTCGGATCGTAAGTAGATAAAAATAGTTTTAGTCGAGAGACTTAGACCGTGGCTAGTCAATTTAAGTCTCCCAACTGAATTTCGGCTACGGAGACCAATCTCAACAAGATCTCATCAGAAAGTCGCACGAAACAAAAATAATTATTTTTTGATGAGTTTGTGTTAAACGACTCATTTTTTTCAAAAATATCCTTCGACTAGCTTTTGCCCGCGACTTTGCTCACATTAAGTTCGATTTTCAAAACTCCGATTTTAATCCCATAGGGGTTGATTTTTCAAAATCCTTTCTTAGCGGATGAAGCCCGATCCGTGCAGTGGTTTGAGCTGTGCGTTGATAGATCACGTCAGTCAGTCGGTCACCTTTTGTATTATAATTTACATTAGATTATCTCAAATAACATCATATCCTATCCTATTATTATTATTATATCCTATTTCCTATTAATATTATAAATGCGAAAGTTTGTGAGGATGTTTGGATGGATGGATGGATGTTTGTTACTCTTTAACGCGACAACGAATGAACCGATTTTGCTGAAATTTGGCACAGACATAGATTATAGTCTGGAATAGCACATAGGCTACTTTTCATCCCGGAAAAGCAAACAGTTCCTGCGGGATAGCATCGCTATTTTTTACGCATTTGTCCTTCAAAATACGCGCAATGGAGTCTTAGAATAACGTGATTTTTTTGCACAGGTAAAGTTAAGAGCCTGAAAAATGACAAAGGCTACTTTTTATCTCGGGAAAACAAACGGTTCCTGCGGGATATTAGTATACTACTTTTCACACATTTATCTTTCAAATATGCGCCAACGGAGTTACAGATTGACGTCGTTTTTTGGAGAGGCATAGTTTACGACTTGAAAAGTGACAAAGGCTACTTTTTATCCTGGGAAAGCAAACAGTTCCCGCGGGATATTAGTGTTCTACTTTTCACATATTTATCCTTAAATAAGGCGCCAACGGAGTTACAGATTGACGTGGTTTATTGGATAGGCATAGTTGAGGACTTGAAAAGCCCAGGAAAACAAACAGTTCCCGCGGGATATTCATATGCTACTTTTCACATATTAATCCTTCAATTATGCGCCAACGAAGTTACAGATTGAAGTGGTTTTTTTGATAGGCATAGTTGAGGACCTGAAAAGTGAAAAGGCTACTTTTTATCCCGGGAAAACAAACAGTTCCCGCGGGATATTCGTATGTTACTTTTCACATACTTATCCTTCAATTATGCGCCAACGGAGTTTTAGATTGAAGTTTTAGATTATTTTTTAGCACAGGTAAAGTTAAGGGCCTGAAGAGTGACAAAGGCTACTTTTATCCCTGGAAAACAAACGGTTCCTGCGGGATATTAGTATGCTTCTTTTCACATATTTATCCTTCAATCATGCGCCAATATGCATGCATGCATGCATGCATGCATGTATGTATGTATGTATGTATGTATGTATGTATGTATGTATGTATGTATGTATGTATGTATGTATGTATGTATGTATGTATGTATGTATGTATGTATGTATGTATGTATGTATGTATGTATGTATGTATGTATGTATGTATGTATGTATGTATGTATGTATGTATGTATGTATGTATGTATGTATGTATGTATGTATGTATGTATGTATGTATGTATGTATGTATGTATGTATGTATGTATGTATGTATGTATGTATGTATGTATGTATGTATGTATGTATGTATGTATGTATGTATGTATGTATGCATGCATGCATGCATGCATGCATGCATGCATGCATGCATGCATACATATGCATGCATGTATATGTATGTATCTCCTCCTACTATCAATAAATACATTAACTATATCCTATCCTACTTATTATTACTCATATTATCCCACTAATATTATTAATGTGAAAGTTTGTGAGGATGGATGTATACGGATGTATGTTTGTATAGATGTCGTATACGGATGGATGGATGTATGTTCTCTGAGATAGGGGTTGAACTATTTTGACTGTTATACTACATAACTTCGTTAAATTTGAATTATTTTTATTATTACTTTAACCGACTTCTAAAGAGGAGGAGGATCTCAATTCAACGGAATCTTTTTTTATGTATGTGCACCGATTACTCGAAGACGCCTGAACCGATTTGGATTTTTTTTTTGTTTCAAAGGGTGGCTTCCCAGGTGGTCCCATTTAAATTTTAAAGAAATCAGTCGAGCGTTTTTTAAAAAATCTACAATAAATTATATACTTTGTAGTGGCGCGGGCGTTTAAATGTATGCTCCCGGGACAAAAAGTAGCCTGTGTTATTTTGCAGGTCCTTAACTTTACCTGTGTAAAAAAAATCGGCCAAGTGCGAGTCGGTCCTCACTCTTTTAGGGTTTCGTTACAAAAAATTAAATTAATTTTTATTATTTGTTGTTATAGCAGCAATAGAAATACAAAATATGTGAAAATTTCAACTGTCAATCTATTACGGTTTACGAGATACAGGCCGCTGACAGACGGACGGACGGACAGCGGAGGCTTAGTAATAGGGTCCCGTTGGCACCCTTTGGGTACGGAACCCTAAAAACCACGTTGACTATATGCACTTACACTTTATATGGTGAAATATTATAACTGCGAAAGTGCGTTGGTTTGTCCTTCAATCACGCCCAAACAGAGCTACGGATCGACGTGATTTTTTGCAGGGGTACCTATAGTTGAGGACCTGGAGAGTGACAGGCTACATTTTCAGAGTTCCCAAGGCATTTTAAAGGCTAAGTTCACGCAGACGAAGTCGCGGGCATCAGCTAGTAAGTAATATAGCACAGTGACAAGTGAAAGAAATAACATCAAAATATATGTAACATCTTTTCATTTATATGTTTGTTATCTAAATATATAAAAGGCAAAGGTGACTGACTGACTGACTGACTGACTGGTCTATCAACGCACAGCTCTAACCACTGGACGGATCGGGCTGAAATTTTGCACACAGATAGTTATTATGACGTAGACGTCCGCTAAGAAAGGATTTTTGAAAATTCCAACCCCAAGAGGGTTAAATGGGGGTTGAAAGTTTTATATAAAAGTCCGTCATTTATCAAATTATTTTTCATGTAATATCCATGAAACTTTAATTTTTGGGCTTTCGATAAAAAAATAAGAAATACGTGTTTCGCAAATTTTGAAAAATCCACCCCCAAAGATTTCAAATAGGGGGTGAAAATTTGTATAAAAGTCCAGATTTTTAAGTTAATTTTCAAGTAATATCCATCAAACTTGGTACTTTAGCTTTCATCTAAATATATAAAAGGCAAAGGTGACTGACTGACTGACTGACTGGTCTATCAACGCACAGCTCTAACCACTGGACGGATCGGGCTGAAATTTTGCACACAGATAGTTATTATGACGTAGACGTCAGCTAAGAAAGGATTTTTGAAAATTCCAACCCCAAGAGGGTTAAATGGAGGTTGAAAGTTTTATATAAAAGTCCGTCATTTATCAAATTATTTTTCATGTAATATCCATGAAACTTTAATTTTTGGGCTTTCGATAAAAAAATAAGAAATACGTGTTTCGCAAATTTTGAAAATTCCACCCCCAAAGATTTCAAATAGGGGGTGAAAATTTGTATAAAAGTCCAGATTTTTAAGTTAATTTTCAAGTAATATCCATCAAACTTGGTACTTTAGCTTTCATCTAAATATATAAAAAGCAAAGGTGACTAAATGACTGACTGACTGGTCTATCAACGCACAGCTCTAACCACTGGACGAATCGGGCTGAAATTTTGCACACAGATAGTTATTATGACGTAGACGACCGCTAAGAAAGGATTTTTGAAAATTCCAACCCCAAGAGGGTTAAATGGGGGTTGAAAGTTTTATATAAAAGTCCGTCATTTATCAAATTATTTTTCATGTAATATCCATGAAACTTTAATTTTTGGGCTTTCGATAAAAAAATAAGAAATACGTGTTTCGCAAATTTTGAAAATTCCACCCCCAAATATTTCAAATAGGGGGTGAAAATTTGTATAAAAGTCCAGATTTTTAAGTTAATTTTCAAGTAATATCCATCAAACTTGGTACTTTCTTTCATCTAAATATATAAAAGGCAAAGGTGACTGAATGACTGACTGACTGGTCTATCAACGCACAGCTCTAACCACTGGACGGATCGGGCTGAAATTTTGCACACAGAGAGTTATTATGACGTAGCAGCTGCTAAGAAAGGATTTTTGAAAATTCCAACCCCAAGAGGGTTTAATGGGGGTTGAAAGTTTTATATAAAAGTCCGTCATTTATCAAATTATTTTTCATGTAATATCCATGAAACTTTAATTTTTGCGCTTTCGATAAAAAAATAAGAAATACGTGTTTCGCAAATTTTGAAAATTCCACCCCCAAAGATTTCAAATAGGGGGTGAAAATTTGTATAAAAGTCCAGATTTTTAAGTTAATTTTCAAGTAATATCCATCAAACTTGGTACTTTAGCTTTCATCTAAATATATAAAAGGCAAAGGTGACTGTTTGAAAGTTTTATATAAAAGTCCGTCATTTATCAAATTATTTTTCATGTAATATCCATGAAACTTTAATTTTTGCGCTTTCGATAAAAAAATAAGAAATACGTGTTTCGCAAATTTTGAAAATTCCACCCCCAAAGATTTCAAATAGGGGGTGAAAATTTGTATAAAAGTCCAGATTTTTAAGTTAATTTTCAAGTAATATCCATCAAACTTGGTACTTTAGCTTTCATCTAAATATATAAAAGGCAAAGGTGACTGACTGACTGACTGACTGACTGGTCTATCAACGCACAGCTCTAACCACTAGACGGATCGGGCTGAAATTTTGCACACAGATAGTTAGTATGACGTAGACGTCCGCTAAGAAAGGATTTTTGAAAATTCCAACCCCAAGAGGGTTAAATGGGGGTTGAAAGTTTTATATAAAAGTCCGTCATTTATCAAATTATTTTTCATGTAATATCCATGAAACTTTAATTTTTGGGCTTTCGATAAAAAAATAAGAAATACGTGTTTCGCAAATTTTGAAAATTCCACCCCCAAAGATTTCAAATAGGGGTGAAAATTTGTATAAAAGTCCAGATTTTTAAGTTAATTTTCAAGTAATATCCATCAAACTTGGTACTTTAGCTTTCATCATATTTCCATAGTATTATGTCATACGGAATCTTAGTATGGGGTAAAGCGGCCGATATTGGAAAAATTTTTGTATTGCAGAAGAGGGCGATTCGCGCAATCTATAATTTAAAGCCGCGGGATTCGCTTCGAGAAAAATTTAAAGAAATAGGCATTCTTACAGTAGCTTCACAATATATTTATAACAATATAATATTTGTCAGACAAAACATTGTGAATTACAAAAAAAAGGGTGAATTACGAGATAGGCAGGTTAGAGATCCAAATAGGCTCGTGATCCCTCGACTGCGCCTCAAGAGGGTCCGAAAGACATTTGTGGGAATGGGCGTGACGTTCTATAATAAAATTCCACAGTCGATCTTGGACTTGCCTTTACACAAGTTTAAGAAATCGATTAAAACTACGCTCATGAAAAAAGCATATTATACGATTGAAGACTATATAAATGACAAAAAAGCGTGGATGTAATTCGTTCCAGCGATTCATGAGACAGTAGGTAATGATTAACCTGTATAATTGTATATCAAAATAATTCTATTCTATTCAGAGTTTCCACTTTATTTGTGTACAAGTCATATTTTAAAATGAGTATTTGATTTGAATATTAGTTTCAATTCGATGCCTTAGGATGGGTAGCCTAAGTATGTCACACTCTCTTTAACATTTCTGCGGTGGTGTCGTGTGATGCGGGTTGTTGCGTTCCCTAAAATATGGTTGAGCGAAGCAATGGCTGGGTCATGCGTCATGCTCGTGAACGGGTGCCACCAGCGGCAATGGGGCTACTTTCTGTCTGCCCGTCTTGACATGTGTTGAATTATAATTAGAAATAATTACGTATGCTTTTGTGGACCTTTCCCTCATTGTGGAAACTCTGCATACATAGAATATATGTTAAGTATATTGTAAAAGTATTTTGAAAAGAGCAACTGCCGAGTTTCTTGCTGGTTCTTCTCGGCAGGAACGGCATTCCGAACCAGTGGTAGACTCATTGACGATTTAAAAGTACTTGTAAAAGTTTATTTGAATAAAAAACATTTCTATTCTATTCTATCTAAATATATAAAAGGCAAAGGTGACTGACTGACTGACTGACTGGTCTATCAACGCACAGCTCTAACCACTGGACGGATCGGGCTGAAATTTTGCACACAGATAGTTATTATGACGTAGACGTCAGCTAAGAAAGGATTTTTGAAAATTCCAACCCCAAGAGGGTTAAATGGGGGTTGAAAGTTTGTATAAAAGTCCGTCATTTATCAAATTATTTTTCATGTAATATCCATGAAACTTTAATTTTTGGGCTTTCGATAAAAAAATAAGAAATACGTATTTCGCAAATTTTGAAAATTCCACCCCCAAAGATTTCAAATAGGGGGTGAAAATTTGTATAAAAGTCCAGATTTTTAAGTTAATTTTCAAGTAATATCCATCAAACTTGGTACTTTAGCTTTCATCTAAATATATAAAAGGCAAAGGTGACTGACTGACTGACTGGTCTATCAACGCACAGCTCTAACCACTGGACGGATCTGGCTGAAATTTTGCACACAGATAGTTATTATGACGTAGACGTCCGCTAAGAAAGGATTTTTGAAAATTCCAACCCCAAGAGGGTTAAATGGGGGTTGAAAGTTTGTATAAAAGTCCGTCATTTATCAAATTATTTTTCATGTAATATCCATGAAACTTTAATTTTTGGGCTTTCGACAAAAAAATAAGAAATACGTGTTTCGCAAATTTTGAAAATTCCACCCCCAAAGAATTCAAATAGGGGGTGATTTGTATAAAAGTCCAGATTTTTAAGTTAATTTTCAAGTAATATCCATCAAACTTGGTACTTCAGCTTTGATCTAAATATATAAAAGGCAAAGGTGACTGACTGACTGACTGACTGGTCTATCAACGCACAGCTCTAACCACTGGACGGATCGGGTTGAAATTTTGCACACAGATAGTTATTATGACGTAGACGTCCACTAAGAAAGGATTTTTGAAAATTCCAACCCCAAGAGGGTTAAATGGGGGTTGAAAGTTTGTATAAAAGTCCGTCATTTATCAAATTATTTTTCATGTAATATCCATGAAACTTTAATTTTTGGACTTTCGATAAAAAAATAAGAAATACGTGTTTCGCAAAAATTTTAGTTTTCAAGTAATATCCATGAAATTTGGTATGTTGGCTTTTTACGGAGATATATTTTAGGTTGGATTTTAATTACCAATAAAAATCTAACTTAACGTGAGCTGACCAACCGCTAAGAAACCATTTTTGAAAATTCAACCTCTAAGGGGGTAAAATAGGGGTTTGAAAAATCGAACTTAACGTGAGCGAAGCCGCGGGCAAAAGCTAGTTAATAATAAAGACTAAAAAAAATTCTTTTCAAAAAACCGACTTCTAACGCCACTACAAAGTATAAAAATAATTTTAGTTTGTCCACGTTTGTTGAAGTCGGGCGGGCCTAAATACAAACTATGAAACCGATGCGCGACGCTACACAATATGAGAGACTTGTTTGTAGGAGTCGAGCGAGCATCGCGAGTCGGTTTCATAGTTTGTATTTTAGGCCCGCCCGACTTCAACAAACGTGGACAAACTAAAATTATTTTTATACTTTGTAGTGGCGTTAGAAGTCGGTTTTTTGAAAAGAATTTTTATTTTAAGCTTTTAAGTGTAGTATCCTATGATTGAGGAGCTAGGACCTGGAGCTCCATGATGTTGTCCATACTTGTTACCTACAATAATAATTCGTAATCGATATTTCCTAAATCTCTTTATTTTAGGTGAGCAATATCCCTGCAGCATCAGGCTTGAGGAGTTGAAGGTGAACATTTTTATGGGACCATTTCGCAAACATCCTCTGTCGATTAAAAAAAAAATCACGCGAATCGGTCCAGTAATCCCGGAGAAATCGGTGGACATACATAGAAAAAAAAAAAAAAAAGATCCCGGCCGAATTGAGAACCTCCTCCTTTTTGGAAGTCGGTTAAAAAAGAAAAATAGTTTGTTCAGGGCACAGTCCAGACTCCAGGATGTGTTATAAAAATGTAAACATAGGAACGTACGTAAATCTTAAAGTTTTCATTTGTACTTGTATTATAGGTATGTATGTGCATAAATTTCAACGTCCAGCCGGGTGAGACATACATCTCACGCTGCTACCGCCCACCACATCTTGGCAGCCTCTCTGCTCCAGCACTGAAGCTTGCCAAGCGCTGATAAAGCCTTGCGACCGGATGTCTGGAATCTGGGCGTACCCCTGTACTACCCATCACTCGTGTTATAACAAAAAAAAATTACAAATCTATTAACCTGACGGTAAACTGAATATTACATTCGTGATATTATATTATATATAATATATATTTATATATATATATATATATATATATATATATATATATATATATATATATATATATATATATATTTATATATAAATTATATATATATTATATTATAGCCTACGAGTAATGTCACCCGGACCATAAAAACAAACTTAGTAGTTTGGGCGTTACAGTGAAACAAACGTATATACACATACCTTTAACAGACATACATACAATATGTACATAAGCTGCTAAAAACATAATCCTCCGTTTTGATTTTGCCATAGTCGGATAAAAAATCGGCCAAGTGCGAGTTGGACCTCGCTCTTTTAGGGTTCCGTTAAAAAAAATTTAATTAAAATATTTCCATGTACCCATGGAAATATTTTAATTTAATTTTTTTAATTTAATTTAATTTTTATTATTTGTTGTTATAGCGGCAATAGAAATACAAAATATGTGAAAATTTCAACTATCTATCTATTACGGTTTACGGGATACAGGCCGCTGACAGACGGACGGACGGACGGACGGACAGCGGAGGCTTAGTAAAAGGATCCCGTTGGCACCCTTTGGGTACGGAACCCTTTAAAGGTTGGGATATGATTCGCTCCAGCCATTCATTAGACGGGTACAATTGTACCTACTTTACTTGTTCACGCCATACTATTATTGTTATTCATTTTTAGGGTTCCGTACCCAAAGGGTACCAACGGGACCCTATTACTAAGCCTACGCTGTCCGTCCGTCCGTCCGTCCGTCTGTCAGCGGGCTGTATCTCGTAAACCGTAATAGATAGACAGATGAAATTTTCACATATTATGTATTTCTATTGCCGCTATAACAAAAAATAATAAAAATTAAATTAAATTAGTAAAATTAAATTAAATATTTCCATGGGCACATGGAAATATTTTTATTAAATTTTTTTTAACGGAACCCTAAAAGAGCGAGGCCCGACTCGCACTTGGGCGATTTTTAAAAATACACCCAGATCAACCGCCGAGTTTTGCTGATTCTTCGCGATTGGAAAGGCATTACGAACCAGAACCAGAACCAGATTCACTTGAGTCTTGACATTTCAAAAGCACTTTGAGAAAGATTTTGAATAAATAATTCAAAAAATTCAAAATTCAAAATTATTTATTTCACTTAGGCCAACCTGTGGCTCTTATGACAGTTGCCCTTTTCAAAATAATCATTTTACAATATTATTATGTAGCTTATAGCTATTACACACATCAAAAGTGTCTAGGGATCAACATATATTTTTGCAATAACTTTTCTCCTGATTGATATTAATTAAAATTTTCTTTAAGGATTCATCAAATAAAGTGTTTTCGTTTGTCACAGTAACGATAAACCAAGTCACCTTTATATTAATAAAGAAATTTGCCATTTTCCTAATAAAGGGATTTTTGACATTTGAACCACTAACATTAAAGTTCGAAAAAAAGACTGAAATAACAGTTTTCTTTAAAATTTTATTGGGTAACTTAAACAATTAATAATCCGTGTTTCTACCGCGAACACTAACAACACAAGAACATCGGTTTGGCATACTCAAAATGAGTTCATCCAAATCACGCTGTGGAATGGCCGCCCATGTTCGTTGGAACAACAAAAAAAGGTCTTCTTGCCACTGGATACCCTCCATATTCCGCAGAGCTCTTCTCTGTAGCATATCCCATGCATGCTCAATCGGGTTCAAGTCTGGCGACTGAGCAGGCCAGGGCAGGACATTGATGTTAGCTGCGGCGAGAGTCTGTCTTACAACTCTTGCGGTGTGCGGTCGTGCATTATCATGCATTAACTGAAATAAGGGACCGATTTGCACTTGTAGAGGAACGATGACGTCTGATACAATCGTCTCAGCATAAATTTGAGCGTTGAGGTTGCCTCTGATCCAAATCAACTCAGTTCTTCCGCCGATCCAAATACCCGCCCATACCATGATGGTTCCACCACTATAAGGATGGACTTCCTGGCAGGATTTTAATCGCTGTTGGCGTCCAGGGGTTCTCCAGTGTCGTATACGTCTTGTATCCGGTCTCATACCAAAACGAGACTCATCAGAAAAGCACACGAAACGCCATTGTTCTTCTGCCCAATTTCTGTGTTCAAGAGCCCATTGATATCGAATCCTACGATTGTGCATTGCTATAGGTGGTACCCGTAGCGGTCTTCGGGAATGAAGGTTCACTTCATGCAAGCGGTTTCTGACTGTTTGGTCGCTAATTAAGTTCCCTGAAGAGTGATGAAGCCTCACGGCTAACATCATGGCGGTTATTGTTGGAGCTCTTCGAGTTAAGATTTGAATGTATCGGTCTTGTCTCCGTGTGGTGCAGCGATACCGTCCTCCATGGCGCTCAGCCACGGTACCAGTGCTTCGGTAACGTGTCCAAAGTCGACTGATAACACTCTGACTTGTATTCAGAGCTAAAGCCACAGTACGTTGCCGGGAACCAGCTTCTATCATTCCCACGGCTCTGAGCATTTCTTCCCTGCTTAAATGACGTCGCCGCTCCATAATAACGTTGGTTTTAATCAGTAGTAGGGAAACAGTAGCACTAATAATGTCTTCAATGCGTTGTATGTTTTTATAGGGAAAATATTGACAGCTGATTTTCATCTTTTACTCGAATTTGATTGACAGTTCCTGATTCAAATTATGAAATGCACCAAAAACGATCCATATAAATTTATAAAATCATAAATTTATTACAAAGCCACATCTCAATCTCAAGAAATCCGCATAAAAATGCTTGATCCCTGGACACTTTTGATGTGTGTACATTGTAATAATTTTTTATACTATCTTGTGGCCAGCTCGATGTCATGAAGATTTAACCCAGTGCAACTTTGTTAGAATAGAATAAAATATAATGTTTCCACAATGCGGGGAAGTTCCAAAAAAGCGTAGGTACTACAATTCCATTCATGTTAAGACGGGCAGATAGAAAGTAGCACCATTCCCACCGGTGAAACCCGTTCACGAGCATGACGCATGATCCAGCCGTTGCAGCGCTCGACCATATTTGATTTGACCAATTTTTTGTTCTATCCCATTCTATAATGTACTTTCTATCTACTTAGTACATAGAACTATGTAGTGTCGGTATTGCTTTGTGTAATGTCAAAAACTTCCGGGCAGACTTGTTACACAATGTATAATATTCCCATTTCCTCTTCCTCCATACAACACTCACACAACACAAGTGAACGGATTATTGTCCTCACCTAGCCTCGCCCACACGATCGGAGCTATTATGTTGATGTTGACGGCCTCTATTAGTGTAACTTGGTAGAGCTGGGTATACGCTTCAATAACATGATTGCGAATGCCATTCCGACTGCCGAGAACCGGCAAGATAAGCGGGTGGATCTTTTAAAAAAATTAATAACAAACCATGCTATAAGTATACACGATTAATTGCCGTCTCACACATTGTTGGGGTGAGTCCAATCCACGCTCTATCCAATCAACTCAATAGAATAGAATAGAAACGTTTTTTATTCAAATAAACTTTTTTACAAGTGCTTTTGTATCGTCGATGAGTCTACCACTGGTTCGGAATGCCCTTCCTGCCGAGAAGAACCAGCAAGAAACTCGGCGGTTGCTCTTTTCAAAACAAGTTTACAATACAATAGACTATGTTATATGTTTCTTCTCGGCAGGAAGGGCATTCCGAACCAGTGGTAGACTCATCGACGATTCAAAAGCACTTGTAAACAAGTTTATTTAAATAAAAAACATTTCTATTCTATTCTATTCTATTTTATGCAGTGTTTCCACGATGAGGGGAAGTTCCAAAAATGCATACTACTTACAATACATGTTAAAATGGGCAGACAGAAAGTAGTCCCATTCCCGCCGGTGGAACCGGTTCACGAGCATGAACCGTCTATGACTCACTGCTGAGCACAGGTCTCTTCTCAGAGAAGAGTTGAAGCCCACATCACCTTTGAGAACATTATGAACAACTCTCAGGCACACAGGCCAGCTTGTGATATTTAATTGCTTAATCGCACATAACTCTGAAAAGTCAGAGATACGTGCCTGGGATCGAACCTGCGACCCCCTGAATAGGAGACCAGAGTCCTACCCACTAGGCTATCACTGCTTCAGTTATTTTTATTATTGTTGTATAAAATTCAACATTATGCATAATATTATTAAATGAAATAGACTGTGAAGTTTATCTCTCAAATTGAGACTTCGAGACTCCCCCGAAAGTGAGTACCTAAGTTATATTTTCATAAACTTCAATTATAAAATATTATGCTTTCATAAACTTGTGTAAAGGTAACTCTAAATTTAGCTTTAAAATTAAAGTAAGTACTCGTATATATAAAGTTATGCTCTGTTATTTATGATCTGAATTTTGATACTGCACAGGTACTCAAAGACTCTTTATTACTAGCCTTTTCGATACCGGTATATAATGGCTGCTCGAGGCGCCGATACCCGCGCGCGCTGTCCTATACGTGCATACCTCGTGGCTATAGGTTCAGGACTCACAGTCTTGCACTGATAGTGTATGCTAAGTGAGTGCACTGGAGCACATTTACTGACGGCGACACTTACTGTGAGAACTTGAACCCAATATTATAATGGTTAGACTTATAACTGCCCATCTTAACATGAATTGAATTGTAGTACTTTTCTTTTCTTTTCTTTTTTTTTGGAACTTCCTCTCATTGTGGAATATTCTATTTTATTCTAACAAAGTTGCATAGGTTAAATCGGCTTGGCATCCAGCTGCCCACAAGATAGTTTATAATAGCTATTTATGCAACTGCATCGTAATGAGGGTCATTTTAATTCGAGTGCTGTTTTTTGATACGAGGCTTGCCGAGTATCAAAATAGGTTAGTACGAGAATTAAAATGACTAATTACGTTCAGTTGCATACAAGATTTTATCTACGACAAGGAAAATAAAATCACTAACAAAATACGCCGTAGGCTCAATAAAGTAACAAAAAGTAACTCCGTAAGCCGCCACCAGCCGCCTGTGGCGCCTCTGTCGTATGAACGGTACAAAAGTGCCAGAACTCAGAGCCTTAGCTTTAGGTATCCTATTTTAAGAAGATAACCATTTCGATTCAGCTCCCATACAACGAGCTGCATCGAAATGAGAAGCAAAACCGAAAGAGGGTTCATTTCGATTCAGCTGTCAAATTCGAAATTGGAACTTTTCGATGTTGGAGTAGATAAAACTTATTACAATGTAATAGCTTCATAATAATATTGTAAAATGATTATTTTGAAAAGAGCAACTGCTGAGTTTCTTGCCGGCTCTTCTCAGCAGAATCCGCTTTCCGAACCGGTGGTAGAATCATGACTTGTCATAAGAGACACAGGTTGGCCTACGTGAAATAAATAATTTTGAATTTTGAAATATATACAAAATTGCTTTCCTAGTGCTTAAGATTTTAGAAGACTCAGCTTCACTCAACAAGCGATGGAGGGTGCTAAGTTCGGGGTACCCCTACGAGATCCAACTTTTTTTTAATTCGATACAGGATAGTCCTTGACTGCGTTGTCACCTGATGGTAATGTGACGATGCAGTCTAAAATGGTAGTGGGCTAACTTGGAAGGAATATGGCAGTATACTTTCAACCTACAACCCTCATCTATTTCTACACGCCATCTTCCTAGAACGCTAAATCGCTTGGCGACACGTCTTGTACGGTAAGGTGGTAAGTAGCCACGGCCAAAGCCTCCCTCCCACCAGACCAGAGACAATTCAGAAATTATAAATTCTCAAATTGCCCCTGCCAGAAATCGAGCCTGAGACCTCCCAAACTAGAAATTACGAGATCCTTTGGAGCTAAAGTGACATAAGACTGACCTTAATAGTTTTAAAAACTGACGAACAAAACAAATATCAAAAGTGGCACATCCAAAACTGTCATAGCAGACTTCTGTCGCGAAATAATAAATTGGCTAAGCATAGACAGAATAACAGATAGACCCAGTGACGTTTCCTTTCTCATTCACACAAGAAAGAGAGCACAGATAAAGTTACTAATGTGAAAAACAGAGACGCAGCTATCCTGATTTTTCCCCCTCATCGTGTAACCGGTTTCTTCAAGGTCCGCAACTTTAGTTGCGAAACAAACTTTGACAGTTCGTAGTGTCATTTTATTTGTTAACAATTATTTATTTGTTTTCTCATAAAAAACGTTTAATTTTTTAAAAAAAGAGTGATAAAAGATATTAGTAGTTTGCGCCATATTTCCCTATCAAAATCTAGGTATATCATAATAAAACTATGTACATCTAAAATATTCGTAATTTAATTGTGAAAGATAATAATTGACCACATTAAGTCAAAAGTATGTAAGATATTTACAATCATTGAAAATATTAAAATGTGCGAGAGAGAGGGCTCCAAAATGTAATATCTCCTAAAACTTTAAAGGATGTGCACAATGTTCCCAAGTCGCGAGTGTGCGTGGTGCGGGTCTACAGGGTGCTACGAGCGCCGGACGCGCGATACGTGATGCAGATTTTATTTCACCCTCGCGCCGCGCCGCGGAGCGCCTAGTGCAGGAGACAGGTGCTGGTATAGCACCTCTGTTATGACAGACCGGTTGTTCCGGCTTCAACGAAAACCGGTCCAGCACCGTGGGACGCAGCCGGGGTGCGGCACGTGGCGCGAGACGGGGTGGGCCGTCAGCGACGCACACAGTGCCACAAGTATAAGTTGGCGGTGGTGTTTTGAGGAACTAATTCAGTCATCCAATTTTTACACTCTTTGTCCATGGTCATCTTGAAAGTTCACTATTGGATCTCGTCGTGTGCTGTTGCGTTTATTGTGTAAAATAATTAAAAATGTTAAGCTATTGCATAACTTTTATTGCGGGCTTTGAACTAGGACAAACAGTTTGAGCGCGGCGACCGAATCAAGAAATTTCGTAACGAAAATAAACCTAACACCGTCGTTCAGTAAGCGTTCAACATTTTAGAGGTTCACAAGTAGCTCTGTTTGGCGTAGTGGGCGAACGGCCGCTTTCTTTACCGTATGGTGTATGATGTCGCAGGTTCGAATCTCACTCGCGAAGTAGTGACAGTGCGCTTTTCTTGTTTGTTTATTTTTTAATTATTTTTGCATAATTTTTACTGAGTTACTGAACGATGTTGAACGCTTACTGAACGACGGTGTTAGGTTTATTTTCGTTGCGAAATTTCTTGATTCGGTCGCCGCGCTCAAACTGTTTGTCCCATTTCAAAGCCCACGATAAAAGCTATGCAATAGCTTAAAAATTTATTACTATACGTTTAAATAATAATAATCGTCATCTCTTGCACTACTCCACCTCAGTCCCTTGTCTAGTATTTTGTTTATGATGAACACTCTAGAACTAAATGAACTGGAGGCGGATCATAGCTCATTGGCTACGGCGTAGCACCGCTCCACGCTACGCTACGGAGCTACGACGCGCTACGGGGAAAGTTTAAATTTCATCAATAGCATATCTTATTACCTCGCTCGCATACTGCATACGTTATTTTTAGTACTAAAAGACTCAGCGAACTTTTAGGTATTTTCGATATAATATCAGTGAAATATTACATTCATCTATAACTTTCTTGTACTTTTGGAGGACTGAAACGAAAGATCTACAAGGTCCAGGGCGTGTTGATGTAAGGATATGTATCTTTAGTAATCTACGTTGTAAATATATATAAGGTGACTGACGATAGACTGACTGACTGACTGATTGATCTATCAAATGCCTTAGACCATTTAACCCAAATCAACACACAGTTCAAACCACTGGACGGATCGGGCTGAAATTTGGCATACTATTGGCAGAATCCGCTTTCCGAACCGGTGGTAGAGTCATGACTTGTCATAAGCGCCACAGGTTGGCCTACATGAAATAAATGATTTTGAATTTTGAATTTTATTAATTATGAAGTAGGCATCCACTAAGAGAGAATTTTTGAAAATCTAACCCCTAAGGGAGTAAAATGGGGGGTTTGAAAGTGAACGAAGCCACGGACAAAAGATCGTATCATTATGAATGCGAAGGTGTGTTTGTATGTCCACGGATTACTCGAAGACACCTGAGCCGATTTGGAAAATTATTTCTTTGTTTGAAAGGGTATACTCCCCAGGTGGTCCCATATAAATTTTATCGAAATCGGTCGAGTAATTTTTTAAAATATCAATAATAAATTAAATACTTTGTATAGTGTGTGTGTAATGTCGTAAAGCGGGAGTTTGAAGGCGGTTGTTTAAAAATAATTTTTGGAACGAAGTTCCCTATAGCGCGTTGCGGAGGGACCCTAGCCGACAAAAAACGTCCGTAACGTTATGAAAAAAGCGTAAGATTTGGCCTAAGAATCTTATATAATAATTTCAATAAGTTGTGCATGGCCTCCGTGGCGCAATCGGCTTGCGTGCGGCTGTTAACCGAAAGGTTGGTGGTTCGAGCCCACCCGGGGGCACGCAATTTTTTTTTTTATTTAATATTTTATAAAATCGATATTTAGGCTTCCCTGGGGTCATTTTATTTTTTGTCGATAAAAAAATCACGATAAAAAATGTATACCCGAATAATTATTTTCTTTATACCTCGAATAGAACTTGAAATTAACATTTTTATAATTATGGAACTTCGTTCCTATCTGGTGTCCCACGACACTACACGACTTTTTTTTATATTAAATTATTAAAATAATATAACTCCACGCGGATCAAAATTTGGGCAAGATAATGGAGAATGTTAATAGGTATGCCAAATCGCTTGAAATTTTGTCTCAGTAAAGCCTGTGTGTATATAAATACACTAGTTTTTGTTGCAGTCAAAAATACCTAGTAGTTTTGATTTTATAGGCATTCAAAGTTTCGAAAAATATCGAATCCCGCTACCAGTCACATGACCGCTTGTGACGTCATGTCACCACGCGCCGCGGCCCGCTTAGTATCAAGTCGCCCGCGCCAGCGGTTATAGTAGGCTTGCGCAGTATTTTGGTGTGTTTTATTATTAATTTATGTTATAGTTATTAAGCCGCGTATTTAAGTTAATAGTCTAGTAAATATTATTCGATTAATAAAATGTACGAAGGATTCGAAAAAAGGCAATCGGATAATCTACCTAAAATAGATGGATTAATGGTTGCGCATTATTTATCAACAAATAGTGATTTCGTTGCCGCCGAAATTCGAGGAATAAAAATGCAAAGGTAAGTAAACTTTCCTTGCTACTACCTACTTATGCTTAATAGTTTATCTGTTCTAAATTGTTTTATCAAAACAAAATACCCAACTAATGTCGTAATGGAAGAATGCATTATGCAACTCAAATAGTGGAAGTACCTACCTACCATTAAATTTTTACGTTAAAGACAACAAATGTATTGTAAGAAATATGTATTATAGTTTTGTAGCTATAGGTAGGTACGTATGTATATTATACAGGTATTGCAAACTAGCTTCCGCCAGCAGCTTCGCCCCAGTTTCCCTCGGGAACTCTACATTTTCCCAGGATTAAAAGTAGCCTATGTATGTGTTATTCCAGCCTTTGTCCAGATCCGTTCAGTAGTTTTTGCGTGAAAGATAACAAACACACACACACTCACAAACTTTCGCATTTATAATATTAGTAAGAAGTAGGATAGGTACTTAGGATGTAGATGTAGTGGGTTGAACGTTACAGATGTACTAGGTAAACCTTTTTTATTTGTATTTTTTTACTAACAAAATACGTAAGGCCATTTTATTTTATTTATTTTTTATTGCAAATGTAGATGTTTGAACAGATTTACTAAACCTTTTTTAAAGTGTGTTTGTTTGTTGGTTTGTCCTTCAATCACACCGCAACATGGCTACGGATCGACGTGATTTTTCGTATGCGTATAGTTGAGGACCTGGGCAGTGACATAGGCTACTTTTTATTCCGGAAAATCAAAGAGTTCCCGAGGGATTTCAAAAACTAAATCCACGCGGACGAAGTCGCGCATCAGTTAGTCAACAATAAATTATATACTTTGTACTGGCACGGGCGTTTGAAGTCGGTTTTTTAAAAATAATTTTTCATTTTCCAGTAAGACTGATTAGGTCGAAGTATTTGCCCTTAGCGATAGTAACCCCGCACTCGGATTCAATCCACATAGCGCTAGTTACCGCTCCACATTCATTCCCGTTACAATAATCCGCAGAAGCGCGCCGAAGCGGGCGAAGCGGCGAAGCGCGCGGCCGCAGACCGAAGCGTGTTTATTTCATCGCATTGTTGCGCTTCGAAGCGACAAGTACGTTGTTCGCTATTCATAATGCAATGAAACTTGTTGCAATGTATTTAAAATTTTATAGCATCTATTCCAGGGTAGAAGTGTGTAACTAAGGAAACTCGCTGAATGTTTATCGTTCTAGATGCTCAATCTTTTGTCGTAGTCACTCTGCACGATTTTATGCTCCCCTGCTAGCGCTATCTCGGGCTTCCACAGCTTTCAGTTTTTATAGAGTAATTATAAGTAAATAAATAAATTATTTATAAATTATGTATAAATTTACCACAGGGTAAGTGGTCACAGGTAGCTATGAATTTTTCATTGCAACCGGGTATTCTTATTTCTATTTCCTTAATAATTTTAAATACTTAAACATTACTAGAAATAATATATAAACACTACTAGAAATAGCAGAGCAAATAATTCCCTAAGTTTTTGATTATAAAGTCTTTTACAGTGTTAATGAGATATTTTAATGTTTAAGTTTTATGCAATTTTTAAAAGAAATTTGATTAATTATTTATTATTATAGAAATGTAAGTTGTAACGTATTGTGTACGTACCAGCGTAAAATTGCCGTAGATTGCAGATTTTATTGTAGAAGAGAATTGTTCTTAGCTTCTGGTGCAGTCTCGACTAATGATAAAGAACAGTTAGGTATACTTAATCTAAATAAATATATAAAAGAAAAAGCTGACTGACGGACTGATCTATCAACGCACAGCTCAAACCACTGGACGAATCGGGCTGAAATTTAGTATACAGAAAGCTATTACGACCCAGGCATCCGCTAAGAAAGGATTTCTGAAAATTCAACCTGTAAGGAGTTTGAAAAATTTAAATTAACGTGAGCGAAGCCGCGAGCAAAAGCTAGTGATATTATAAACGCGAAAGTGGTCTTTTCTAATAAGTGCAATGTTCATACATTACCAACTGCGAGGTGCTACTTGCTGTCTCCCTGTAGGGTGTTGACTGTCGCCGCTCAGCACTGGCGGGTCAAAAATACCTAGTAGTTTTGATTTTATAGGCATTCAAAGTTTCGAAAAATATCGAATCCCGCTACCAGTCACATGACCGCTTGTGACGTCATGTCACCACGCGCCGCGGCCCGCTTAGTATCAAGTCGCCCGCGCCAGCGGTTATAGTAGGCTTGCGCAGTATTTTGGTGTGTTTTATTATTAATTTATGTTATAGTTATTAAGCCGCGTATTTAAGTTAATAGTCTAGTAAATATTATTCGATTAATAAAATGTACGAAGGATTCGAAAAAAGGCAATCGGATAATCTACCTAAAATAGATGGATTAATGGTTGCGCATTATTTATCAACAAATAGTGATTTCGTTGCCGCCGAAATTCGAGGAATAAAAATGCAAAGGTAAGTAAACTTTCCTTGCTACTACCTACTTATGCTTAATAGTTTATCTGTTCTAAATTGTTTTATCAAAACAAAATACCCAACTAATGTCGTAATGGAAGAATGCATTATGCAACTCAAATAGTGGAAGTACCTACCTACCATTAAATTTTTACGTTAAAGACAACAAATGTATTGTAAGAAATATGTATTATAGTTTTGTAGCTATAGGTAGGTACGTATGTATATTATACAGGTATTGCAAACTAGCTTCCGCCAGCAGCTTCGCCCCAGTTTCCCTCGGGAACTCTACATTTTCCCAGGATTAAAAGTAGCCTATGTATGTGTTATTCCAGCCTTTGTCCAGATCCGTTCAGTAGTTTTTGCGTGAAAGATAACAAACACACACACACTCACAAACTTTCGCATTTATAATATTAGTAAGAAGTAGGATAGGTACTTAGGATGTAGATGTAGTGGGTTGAACGTTACAGATGTACTAGGTAAACCTTTTTTATTTGTATTTTTTTACTAACAAAATACGTAAGGCCATTTTATTTTATTTATTTTTTATTGCAAATGTAGATGTTTGAACAGATTTACTAAACCTTTTTTATTTATTTGAATTTTTTTACTAACAAAATACGTAAGGCCATTTATTTTTATTTGAAATTTATTTCAGATCGGCAAGAGACAGCTATGGCGATGATGCTATTGGTTATGTTCAAGTAAAAAGAGTAGGTGATGTATGTACGGTTAAATGTAGAATCACGCCAGAACACCGCGTACGTACCACACCTTATCATTGCAGTTTAGAATGCAATGAAAAGGATCAAGACGTTTTAAATGTAACCTGCGAAGATTGTGCCGCCAGCAGAGGTGGCTGTAAACATACTATAGCATTTTTACAGTGGCTACATCGTCGAAGCGAGGAGCCTTCAACGACTGCTACCAAGTGTTATTGGAATTTTAACTTTTTTTGAATTGGAAATCTTGAAAATTGAAAATTTTAAAATTGGAATCGCATTTTAACGTTCTTTGGAACTATAAAAAACAACTTTTCCGGCGAATTGGTAGTTGTATTTTTACATTTAGGCACAACACATGATTTCCTAGTATTTGGATTGGACATTTTTCAAAGCATTTAAGTGTAATTTACACGGCACGAGCGCTCGACCGCGAGCGGACTGAGTGAGCCAGACAGAGCGTGTTGTGCGATGACGTCACACCTTACCGGCAGCCTGCGTCGTGCGGTTACAACTTGTTTTACTTCTAAATCGGAAACTAATTGACGTATCGAAGTAATTCTTTCACTAGTATTTTTTTATTTTTGACAGAGAATATGGAGTGCTAATAATCAAAACAAGTTAACATTCTTCATAATATATTTTTTTTAATTGCGTATAGTACAGATTTATGGCCCCCGAGAAAATACTGGGTACGTCAGCTAGATGTGTCAGCAAAGGTGCCTGTATCACGCGCGTCACTCAAAAATAACGAGGCGCTGTCGAAATCATTTCAATTTGTATATGTCGCTCTTGCGTAATTTCCCTGCAACCGCTGCCGCTGTACATACCACCATGTTTCATTTTCATACATATGGATATAGCCTTAATAGTTAATTTAGCTAGGTCTGTAATCGTGTGTAGGTATACCTAATGATAAGGTGAGTGTTGCCAACGGTTGATAAAAAGTATATCAGATATGATGTTAGATAGATTTTTGTAATAAGGTTTATTTCTTTTACTTTCGTTTTTAGATCACTTTAAGGAGATTTACTGATTTTTCAAAAACCGCTCTACCGTTTTCGATAAAGAATGAGTATACCCTTTGAAACAAAAAAGATCCAAATAGGTTCAGGCGTCTTCAAGCTATCGGTAAACATACATAAATGAAACTTCCGACGAATTAAGAAGTTTGAAGTCGGTTAAAAATTGAGGGCATTAATAGTCCATTCTCATATCCATTTAGCGATGAAATTCAACGCTGCTTAGCCGTCGTGCGGACCGACATTCCGCCGCAGTAGTTAGGGTTATGGCAAGTAATACCACTCGCCCAAATCTGTCGGCTACAAGCGCAGGCGATAGGATCGCATTAACTGGCTCCGCACTACCGAGTTAATGCAATGGCGGTCGTTACCGCCGTCACTGCATCAATGCGAAATGAAAACTCAAAATTCAAAATTATTTATTTCACGTAGGCCAACCTGTTGTAGCTCTTATGACACGTCATGAATCTACCACCGGTTCGGAAAGCGGATTCTGCTGAGAAGAGCCAGCAAGAAACTCAGCAGTTACTCTTTTCAAAATAATCATTTTACAATATTATACAGCTATTACATTGTAATAAGTTTTTATTTAAATCTTGTGGACAGGGCCCGGATGCCAGCCGATTCAACACAACTTTGTTAGAATAGAATAGAATATAATATTTGAACAATGAGGGGATGTTCCAAAAAAAGCGTAGGTAGGTACTACAATTCAATTCATGTTAAGACGGGCAGACAGAAAGTAGCCCCATTCCCGCCAGTGCTGAGCGGCGACAGTCAACACCCTACAGGGAGACAGCAAGTAGCACCTCGCAGTTGGTAATGTATGAACATTGCACTTATTAGAAAAGACCACTTTCGCGTTTATAATATCACTAGCTTTTGCTCGCGGCTTCGCTCACGTTAATTTAAATTTTTCAAACTCCTTACAGGTTGAATTTTCAGAAATCCTTTCTTAGCGGATGCCTGGGTCGTAATAGCTTTCTGTATACTAAATTTCAGCCCGATTCGTCCAGTGGTTTGAGCTGTGCGTTGATAGATCAGTCCGTCAGTCAGCTTTTTCTTTTATATATTTATTTAGATTAAGTATACCTAACTGTTCTTTATCATTAGTCGAGACTGCACCAGAAGCTAAGAACAATTCTCTTCTACAATAAAATCTGCAATCTACGGCAATTTTACGCTGGTACGTACACAATACGTTACAACTTACATTTCTATAATAATAAATAATTAATCAAATTTCTTTTAAAAATTGCATAAAACTTAAACATTAAAATATCTCATTAACACTGTAAAAGACTTTATAATCAAAAACTTAGGGAATTATTTGCTCTGCTATTTCTAGTAGTGTTTATATATTATTTCTAGTAATGTTTAAGTATTTAAAATTATTAAGGAAATAGAAATAAGAATACCCGGTTGCAATGAAAAATTCATAGCTACCTGTGACCACTTACCCTGTGGTAAATTTATACATAATTTATAAATAATTTATTTATTTACTTATAATTACTCTATAAAAACTGAAAGCTGTGGAAGCCCGAGATAGCGCTAGCAGGGGAGCATAAAATCGTGCAGAGTGACTACGACAAAAGATTGAGCATCTAGAACGATAAACATTCAGCGAGTTTCCTTAGTTACACACTTCTACCCTGGAATAGATGCTATAAAATTTTAAATACATTGCAACAAGTTTCATTGCATTATGAATAGCGAACAACGTACTTGTCGCTTCGAAGCGCAACAATGCGATGAAATAAACACGCTTCGGTCTGCGGCCGCGCGCTTCGCCGCTTCGCCCGCTTCGGCGCGCTTCTGCGGATTATTGTAACGGGAATGAATGTGGAGCGGTAACTAGCGCTATGTGGATTGAATCCGAGTGCGGGGTTACTATCGCTAAGGGCAAATACTTCGACCTAATCAGTCTTACTGGAAAATGTAAAATTATTTTTAAAAAACCGACTTCAAACGCCCGTGCCAGTACAAAGTATATAATTTATTGTTGACTAGCTGATGCGCGACTTCGTCCGCGTGGATTTAGTTTTTGAAATCCCTCGGGAACTCTTTGATTTTCCGGAATAAAAAGTAGCCTATGTCACTGCCCAGGTCCTCAACTATACGCATACGAAAAATCACGTCGATCCGTAGCCATGTTGCGGTGTGATTGAAGGACAAACCAACAAACAAACACACTTTCGCATTTATAATATGAGTAAGGAAGTAAGGATATTTTAAAAACTGCTCGACCGATTTCGATACCCTTTGGAGCAAAAAAGAATTTTCCAAATCGGTTCAGGCGTCTTCGAATAATCGGTGAACATACATAAAAAAATAAAAAAAAGATTCCGACGAATTGAAAACCTCCTCTTTTTTGAAGTCGGTTAATAATTAAGCAGCTGATGACAACATTTGACGTTTAAATCTGTCAATTTTAGAAGGGTTTACGGTTCGACACTCCCGGCCAATGAACCAGTAATCGTAAAATTGAAATTTTACAGGAGAAATGTTTTACTATTTTGTACTTTGGAAACATTTAGCATAATATTCAGGTATAATAAGATAAATCAAATGAAAGCTAATTTTTTATTGCACCAGTCTTTCTTTTGATGTGTGATACAGCTTTTAAATAAATGCTTTTTCTTTTCTTAATCACTAGGCCATAAATAGTTATTGTTTTTTATAATGACACGGTTAAATAAACTTGGTAACAAATAAATAGAAAAGTATGCCGTATGGCATTGCTGTTATTCTCTGAGCTAGTACGAATGTAATGTAAACCCCTCAATCCGCTACAAGCTTTAATATCTAAGTTAACTGGTAGCCAACCCGCCGGCCGCACCCGGAACACCGCCATTACTGGAGCGACGTCCCATGTTTACCAAATTCCAGTCTCAGAGAATGAATCGCCTCCGAGCATTCGCTGCAGCCGCGACACCGCGCAGCTACCGTACAGTGGGGCCATATCTCGCAGGGATAGGATAGAATAGAAAAGTTTTATTACTTAAATGAACAAAGAAGAACCAACAACAAAACTCAGCAGTTGCTTTTTTAAAATTGATAATTATATAAAATGTACATACAGTACTTGATAAATTGTCGTCTTACACGTTACGGAAAAAGCAATCATAAAATATCCCTCTCCAGATAACGAAAGGAAGGAAAAGGTATTTTTTGTGAATTTATCTTTATTTTTGTTGAAAATTACAATTTTCAATCAACGCGGTCAACTTGCGTCATTGCCACGTATTTTTCGGTACACGGCATTGTTTTAATGTATCGTCATATTTTGGCTGAAATCCAGGATTGTTGTAGCCCCTACATTCGTTTATGTGCATGTTTCTATTAATCAATCAATCATTTATTTGTAATACCAATAGACATTAAAACACTCTCTCAAAAGTTTACACAAAAAAAAAATTGTGAGCCGTCGTGGGACGCCTGGCAGATGTGAAACATCGACATTATTTTGTAAAAGTAATATGCAGAAAAGAACAGATTGTGATAGGAACTAAATATGTCACTAAGTATACATTTAACATCGCATGCCGTGACGACGCGTCGCCACGGCATGCGTCGCCATGCACGAAATCTGTTTTACGTGCGGCTATAGATGTTTCATTTCAAAAGCCAAGACGAAAATTATGCACAAATTTCCCTACTGTATGTTGGTGGTACCGCGACAGCTACTGTACTTGGCGTCGTTTGAATGCCTTTATTTTTGTACTTCGTTATGACTTCTTCAATATCGCGAATATCTGCGCAAATAACGTAACGACTGCATTCTGTAGCGACTATTGTAAATAAGACGAGCTCAGGCTTTGTTTCACTCGCCCCCGACAATAGAGGCTCAACTTGCACTTGAATACCGCTTGATTTTGTATATGTTTTGTTTTTATTTATTTATTATTCTGTACATACAAACCGTGGTAAAAATAATAATAATAGAATAGAAGAATTGGATAAAGTTGAAGTCTCTCTCTAAGTAGAAATTTCATTCATCATCATCATCATTATCAACCCATCAACGGCTCACTACTGAGCGCAGGTCTCCTCTCAGAGAAGGGTTATAGGCCATAGTCCACCACGCTGGCCCAATGCGAATTGGCGGACTTCACACACCTTCGAGAACATTATGGAGAACTCTCAGGTGTGCAGGTTTTCTCACGATGTTTTACTTCACCGTTAAAGCACATGATACTTAATTTCTTAATTATTTTATTTTATTTAAAATTCGAAATTTCTTTCAGCTCCCTCACAGTGAATAAGGTGAAATAACAAAGCGGTTTTACTATCTGAGTTAAAATTATTACTTAATATTATTCTTACCCTTCAATGTCTTAAGGCCTCACTACTTCAGTAAGTATCCATGCAGGTTGAGCATCGCAGGCTAAGAGGCCTCGGCGTCCGTCGATGCAATCAACGGACCGCTCCGTCGATGGAACTATAAGGGCGAAAACAGGCAGACATGTTATTGATGCCCGTTTTCAGCACCCACACCTAAATCATCCCCTGAGTAGAAGTCTCTTTACGTAGGTAGCCCCTAAATAAAACCCCTTATCCAATGCCATTTCCTTCTTTAGGTGTTTGGTGTTATGATGATGGACGCATGAGAGCTTTACAATACAATAGAGAAGAAGAAGAAGATCTAATATTGTAAATGTAAACACTGATAATACACTGAGGTCTTCTATTTGGGTTCGATGCTGGCATGCACCTCTAACTTTTCGGAGTCAAGTTCGTTTAAAGAATTAAAATCACATAATTCAACGGCGAAGGAAAGCCTCACGAGGAAACATGAGAGAGCACGCCTGAGCTAGTTCTCCATACTATTCTCAATGGTTTGTGAAGTCTGCCAATTTGCATCGGGCCAGCGTAGTGACTATGGCCTTTAACATTTCTCTGAGAGATCTGTGCTCTACTAGTGAACCATTGATGGGCTGCTGATGATGATGATTATGATGATAAATGCGAAAATGTGTTTGTTTTTTTGGTTTACTGATTTTCACTTCCATTATGCAGCACCGGATCAAATGATCGACGTGATTTTTTGCATGAATATAGTTGGAGTCCTAGAGAGTGACGTAGGCTAATTTTCACGGAAAACAAACTCCACGTGGACGAAAAACTAATATTATTGTACTTTATTGTGGTTAGAGTGGGTTTATGGCACGCTTCATATCCTTCTGCTCTATAAGTTTGGAATCAAATGAATCGCTCAGTCCACGAGCGCCCTGTAACTCGATATGATTCTGTAAGAATAATTGATGAGATAATAGCGATAGACGCGATCTATTCTCGTTCGGTTTGATACAACTCACTATATTGAGCTGAACTTAAGTACTCCACTATTGGATGCGGCTCTAGTTTCTGAGCTAAATTGAAAGAAGGATCGCTGAAGTTATTTTAGAATACAAAACTTTAGTCCGCTTACCGTATTCTATGTAATGTTTGTATTCTATTGTTTCGCGGGTCGATTGTTTCGACGCTTATTCATTTCAGTTACAGAATCAATGTAAGTATTTGCAGTATTCACTGAAATATAGGTTTCACGTTCGCCAAGTAAACTTTGACCGACGAATTTTGACTAAGGTTTATTTCGGCATCGGCAATGTATCAGAACGTCAATTGTCAGTTAACTTAGAGATGAAGAAAATTGAAATAGGCTCGTAGATTAATTACTTGTCAATTGTGTTAGTTATAAGTATAACTACTTTTATTACACTGTGATGTCACCCGACTCACAGCTGAAATTTTTCGCCGATAAATGTTAATATTCAACACAGTATAATATTGCAGCAACTTTAGAAAACTGCGTAATGTTATTTGTTTTATTTAGAAAAGAGTTGCCTGGAAGAGATTGATTTGTCTTTGTACCCTTTAATTATTTTACTGTTCCTGTAAATGTTTTATTTTAATTCTTTGTTGTGCAATATAGAATTTTCTATTCTATTCTATTAGTATGATTAGGTGGGTCTGATTAAAGCCCAGATTTGAAGCGAATCGGAACGGAATGCACAACACAAAATCTTTGAGAGCGCTAATCCGACTGTACTACTTATTTCCTATTTATCTGTAATCTCCGATAATGCAATTGCAATCTCAGAGCTAGTTGCTAGTTCTCGGCAACTGCCCCATTGTCTGTGCACGCTCTAGCGAGAGCGGTGTCGCGGTGTCGCGGAAAGCACAAAGGCTTTGTCTCGCATTAGGGTCAAGATGCTCATTGGATAATGGATGCTGCACTCATTACGAGCTTTGTGCGGGAATACCTTCCATTGTGTTGGGATAAAACTCCTATCCGACGATCTCTAACGCTTTTATTTTAACTTATCTGCGCCATCGATTGTGATTTTAAAGAACTCAGTATAAAACATTGTTTAAAAAGACGTCCACGAACAGTGTAGGGTTCCACAGGGTACGATATGTAGTTTTCATAATAAAATGTCATAGACTTACTTCCTCCATCCGTATTCCACCGTTTTGGCCATTTCCGAGAATTGGGCCCTAGACACGCTGAGCGAGATGGCCGATCGCATATAATAATTATAATGTCCTCCCGACCAAACCCGATCACGGCGGCCAACCTGCTCAGAGATTAGCCATCTGCGCGGGAGTGCACCTGCACTGCACACCTGCACCTGTGCACTTGTGCACTATAATAAGTGCACAAGTGCACTCTCTATTCCCTCACCCTCATAGCCCGATGGGAGGGAAAATCCGACACGACCGGAGAGAGATAAGGCGCAGGACCGACGGCTTTACGTGCTCTCCGAGGCACGGGGGTGACTCACCGCCAACTTTCCTAACTCCGAGCTAGTAATGAGAATTTCTTGACAGAAAACCCAATACATTTTTTTGGCCCGACCCGGGAATCGAACCCGGGACCTCGTCATCCGTAGTCGAACGTGCTCACCACTAGACCAACGAGGCAGTTGGATCGCATATACGAGGATACCCGCTGCAATAAGAACTCAGCGTCTTCAGCAACCGCTGACTTCAATTTAATCACTCAACTGACGTCACAAATTGCAACGATGCAGTAAGAAACCGCAGCGCTACGCAACGACCGCTCGCAACGAATCAGCCGGCGCAGCGGCTTTTAGTCCGGTCAAATTAGACATTCGAAGTTACATTAAGTCCCAACAAGCTGAAAATCAGTAAAATTGTTCAAAACATAATTATAAATAATATTTAAAAGTTCCCCATCATTCCCGTGAACATTTTTATGGGACCATTTCGCAAACATCCTCTGTCGATTACAAAAAAATCACGCGAATCGGTTCAGAAATCCCGGAGAAATCGGTGGACAAACATAGAAAAAAAAAAAAGGATACCGGCCGAATTGAGAACCTCCTCCTTTTTGGAAGTCGGTTAAAAATTTCCATTATTTTGCAATAGTTTCACATTAAACAGGATCACAACTGACCCGTGGAGTAGGCCTACAGGGGAAACCACGTTAAAAAAAACGCGCTAAGTACACTACCTCATAGGTGGCGTGGAAACGTGTGCATATTATGACGATAACAACTTTTATAACTTTTTGAATCGTTATATCTCAGAAACGGTGGCTCGTAAGAAAAAAAGTATTGATACATTTTTTATAGATAATTTTTTGATGTACAATTTTGTCTAAGGTACTTTTATGATAAAACTTACCGTTTTGCTGAAAATCGCGAAAAACTCATTTTTTTTGACCTTTAACCTTGAATAAAAAATTTTCCATACACGGGAATGATGGGGAACTTTTAAATATTATTTATAATTATGTTTTGAACAATTTTACTGATTTTCAGCTTGTTGGGACTTTATGTCATTTCACTCTCATTTTTTGGTCTAATTTGACCGGACTATTTAGTCAACCTCGGCACAATAGACCCAGGTCAAGTTCACGCCTACGGCCAGCGTCGAAACATCGCAGCAATGTTTGTTACTATCATCAAAATGATAAGTCCGCCTATTGTACAGCTTCTTCCCTTTTAGGTATGTTTTATGTTCTTTTGTTTTGTGTTATTGGTGTACAATAAAGTGTATTTTGATTTCATTTCATTTCAAAACTTCAAGTGGAAGGCACGAAACTGTGAGAAGCCCTGGTCTTGGATGAATGAACAACAGTCGGTGTTTCGGCGCAAACGCCTTGTCCCGTTGTGATGGAAGTGTAGCATCTACAATAATTGCTATTTATACAGAACAGGCGTTTCACGACGCCATACTTATTTTACATGAAATGTCCATTTGTTTCCTCACCGTCAACGGATCAAGATTATAGCAATTAATTTCTAAAGTTAGTCCTTTATTTGCCCCATTGTGTGCCTAAACATACATTTTGGTGGCCCATGAGGAGAACCTAAGCAGCTCGGCGTGAGACAGCGCTACAGCAGCGAAGATATGGCATCACGAAGAAGAAAACAACAAGCTAAGTGTCAATTTTTGTCCAAAATTTCATGTCCAATTTCCCTAAACATCGTCGAAAGTTATTACAGATTGCATTAACTTGTGTAAACCAAGTTATTTTCAGTATATCATATAAGTACAAATTAATGTAAATTTACCTAAAATAACAACGAAATTCAAGATCGTAAAATTGTATTATGTACCTACATATTGTGATTTTAATTGTTAAATTGCAAATATCTTATTAATTTTTGTTAAAATTGCATTAAATTCTCTTGAATTAATCGTAATTCAGTATATTCTTAACCCTAGCAAAATAGTTCGTAGCTTAAAATTTTGTTTTTCGTAAATAATTCGTAAAATAAAAACGCTCTTCAACTTGTTTACCACCGACTCGTTTCGTAAAATTTCTTTGCTGAAAATACTAAGAGCATTTCGCCGACTACTTCCAGGTTGTGGTCATCACTGCGTGACGCGACTGCTGCGCGACAGCAGCATCTAAAGAATAATTTGCGGAGCGCTGGGTGATCTTCAGGCCGGCCTCCTAGTCAGCGGGCGAGACCGAAACGAGGAGCGTGAGCGTTTTATTATTTTTATTTAGTTCACCAAGTACAATTTAGTATCTTGATTACCTAATGTCAAATAACTAACAATGCCTAACGAAAGTGATATTTAGTCGATTATGTGACAAAAAAATTTGCGCATTGACCAGTTTCAGACAACCGACGGACAAGTGCAACTGTGGCAGTCAAATGTCATTTATATCCAAATCTTTACAAAATGTATGTTTAGGCACACATCATGACTTGTAAGCCATGCTGTAAGTGGTTCGGCTTGATATTTTACGACCGGCTGCCTGCCTGACGTCAACCCTCCTTGGGAATGCTTTTGTTGGTGGAAAGGAAAGGATAGAACCGCCACTTTTCGGTTCATTAGGGTAGTACTCTAGACTGTATGTATGTTTAGGCACACAATGGGGCAAATAAAAGACTAACTTTAGAAATTAGTTGGTTAGGTGAGAAAACGAATGACATTTCATATACAGTTATGTATGGCGTCGTGAAACGCCTGTTCTGTATAAATAGCAATTATTGTAGATGCTACACTTTCATCACAACGGGACAAGGCGTTCGCGCCGAAACAGTCAGAAAACTAATTCAGCACAGCGTGCGGCGAGACTCTGTGCTATTCTTCCCTAAAATCATTACCTAACGATTACCGACTCTAACAGTGCTTATTGATTCCTTGTGGACACCAGCTGGGACGAATATTTCGGTTTTTTTCCAAGCCATCACAGAGATGAAAAAAGGCAAGTGAGTTAAAATTATTCTTATTTGCCGCTAAAAGTAGACAGTGTGCCCTCTCAGTTATCTAAATCTAAATATATAAAAGGAAAACGCGACTGACTGATTGACTGATCTATCAACGCACCACTGGACGGATCGGGCTGTTTTTTGGCATACAGGTAGCTATTTTAACGTAGGCTTCCGTTAAGAAAGGATTTTTGAAAATTCAACCCCCAAGGGGTTAAAATAAAGGTATGTAAAATCTAACTTAATATAAGCGAAACCGCGGGCAAAAGCTCGTATTATATGAAAGTAAAAGATGACTGACTGATTAACTCAGTGACTGATCTATCAATGCACAGCTCAAACCACTGGACGGATCGGGCTGAAATATTGCATACATATAGCTATTATAACGTAGGCATCCGCTAAGGATTTTTGAAAATTCAACCCCCAAGGGTTTAAAATAAGGGTATGTTAAATCGAACTTTAAGCGAAAAAAAAAAAAGCTAGTAGCTATATAGGGGCTAGCGTAACCTTAACTTGTATGAACGTCCAACGATGAAAGCGCCTCGGAGCACGCACAGTTGCAACACTTCTGCAACCCTCGCTCGCGTCACGCTCCGCCGGCCGCCCTAACGACGCCCGCCCGCCCGCGGCCACGACGCGGGCGGGCGACGCCTCCCGACGCGTCGCGGTGATGCGGCGCTCCTGCGAGCTCCCACGAGGGGCGGTGCTGCGTAATACTGCTTCATCATCATCAACCCATCCAGCCCACTCTAAATAGTTTAGGCCATAGCTCGCCACACTGATCAGCCTTGCGATTGTCTAAATTTATTCCGTTGATCGTTATCGTATTCGATGACATTAGCGTCGAAGTAAAATAAACCATAGGTGCGATTGTCTAAAATTTGGATTAAAATCTTATTCATTTCATGGCGTTAGCGTCAAAGTAAAATATTCCTTTTATTATATTGATTTAAAGTCACAAATTCAGTACAACCGATTCTAACGTACACAGTGTTACAGTGTCACAGTGTGACACTCCAGTGTTGTGGAGCATATCGTACATACGCAATGAATTAAAGCTCAATTTCGTGTATGCATTCTTATTCTTTACGTATGTACGACATGCTCCATAACACTCCATATTAAAATCGGTTGCACTGAATTTGTGACTTTAAATCAATACAATTAAGAATTATTTTACTTTGACGCTAATGTCATCGAATACGAATACGATCAATGGAATAACGATGAGACAATCTCACCTCTGGTGTGGTTTGGCAGACTTCAAACGCCTCTGAGAGCATTATATAGAACTCACGGTCATGGTCATGAGCTAGTACTAGATACTAGCTGGTGCCTGTGACTATCCGCGTGGACTTGATTTTTAAGAATGCCATGGAAACTGGATTTCTGAGATAAAAATCTCATCGATCTGTAGTTTTGTTGAAGCGCAATTGAAAGACAAACCAACAAACATACTTACTTTTTTTTATTTACAATATTAGTATGGATCTAAATTAATGGTGTTCAAATTTTACCGTACTATGACAAAATAAAATAGTTTAAGGCCGACTTGCACCAAACTGCTTAATCATGAATAGTTAAGTTTTGTAATGCTATTTCAGAGTTGACATGAGAAGGACAGGTATAGAAAATTTAACTAAACATTACTAAGCAGTTTGGTGCAAGTTGGCCTAAAAATTACATTATGTATTTAATGAATTCATCATTAGCAACCCATCAATGGCTCACTACCGACCGCAGGTCTCCTCTCAGAGAAGGGTTATAGGCCATAGTCCACCACGCTGGCCCAATTTCTTCACGATATTTTCCTTCACCGTTGAAGCAAGTGATATTTAATTGCTAAAACGCACTTAACTCCGAAAAGTCGGAGGTCTACCCGGGATCGAATAAGAGACCACAGTCCTAACCACTAGGCTATCATTGCTTAATGAATTATACAATATCAAATCAATTCAAAATTCAAAATTATTACTTTCATGTTGGCCAACCAACCTCTTATAACAAGAAGACCACCGCCCCGCCAGCAGCAGATTGGAAAGCGGATAAACAGAAGTAATAATAAATAAATAAAGAAGTAATAACAGCACACTTATCACTCATTGCAATAAGTCGTGGCCCGGCGGCGCGCGCGGCGGCTCAGTGCTGCATCTTAAGGCCGCCTTTGGAGGCCGCTGAAGCTCGCCAAATTAAAATATTCAAATATTTCACAGGCAGTAATGTATACTTCTGGAGCCCCCTCGCCTTTCGCGAGCGCCGCACCGTATTAAGGCGCCGCTACACTCCACATTGGAACGCACTGCAGCGTGCGGTCATCAAAATTAAAACTAGTCTTGAATATAAAATGTTACTGGATAATATTTTATTCTAAAGAGTGGGCACCTAAACATTAAATATTAAAATTATAAGGACTGTACATACATCATCGTCGGTAAGAATTTTTGATTTCAAAGTGAAAATGTTTGATAGAAAGCAAATACTAAAACATTTAGGTACATATCGCTGCAAACTTTCTGCAAGCTTTTCTGCAAATAGCCGGCTACTTTTTATCCAGAGATTATAAAATACCTAATGTTGTCGCCATTCATTCAAATTCATTTCAACACGTACACATATAAAAATTACCTTCAATCTCCGCTCCCTTTCCATTCCTTTCCACATAACTCAGAACAAAAGAAGATAGAAGACATACAAGCCGACGTTTGATGAAATCAGTCGACAGTCACGCCAGCGATTCCGGTACGTGCGCACGCGCGTTAAAAACCCGTTCTAAGTCGCAAAAGCGACCACGCTGCCGCTCGCCTTTAAGATAAACCTTGTATTCGTCGCAAACCGAAAATAAAGAACTTTCTATCTCAAATCGCCGCCGCCTAGTTGCATGTGGAAGTTAAATCATCAACAGAACCAGTGACTTTCTACTAAGCTATCGAAGGAAAAGAAAATTACGAAGATTGCAGGTGAGTTCTGAGTTTATCCCTCTTTCACTCCACCTAACATGATTTCCGTGCAGACAAATTCATAAGCATTTTACATTGTAATCATTATTATGGTTAACTAGCTTGTGCCCGCGGCTCCGCCCGCGTGAAATTCGGGTTTCACAAATCCCGATGGAAATGTATATTTCCCGGTCCCGTTCCCGCTCCCTATTTCGACCTTTATACCTACTTTCAAGTAAGTTTGCTAAAGCAATCTACCTATAGCTGTTGCTATAGTTACTGTAGAAAATTTGAGTTTTTTAAATATCCCACAAGAACTATGGAATTTTTCGGGATAAAAAGTAGCCTATGTGTTAATCCAGGTTATAAGCTATCTATGTTTCAAATTTCAGCCAAATCAGCTCAGTAGTTGTGGCGGGAAAGAGTAACAAACATCCAAACTCACAAACTTTCGCATTTATAATATTAATAGGATAATACTTATATATAAAAAAAATATAAAGTTGTAAGCATGATTTTGAGTCGACCACAAACTAACAAAACTTTTAATTTTCATATTAAATTGTTGAAAAAGTTGAACTCGCTATTAAAATATTTTAAAAGTATTTCAGTTTTTTTTTAAATAACGTTGTAAAAGGCCTCAATAAAGTTTATGGTGCCAGACAGTATCAAAAACTTGATGTGGACGAGGCTTTGAGTACTATACCTGTTTTAGGAATACTCAAAGGGACGATATTACAGGCTGCAACTAGCAAGCCTACCTAATATCTACATTGTTCGATGTTTTTATAAAATCTATACTTTATGTTAATACGTAAGTCCTCACAACGGCTACGCGGGGCTACGCCAGGCTACGCGGGGCTACGTGGGGTGATCGGCGGGCGCGGGGCGTTAGCGGCACCGTAATGGCGATTTAATGACGAACGCGCGCCAAGTCATAAGCGGTGAGCGAGGTAAATGAATTATCCTTAGAATTTTTGACCACCTCCATGGCTCAGTGGTGAGCGCTGTTGTCTTATAACTGGGAGGTCTCGGGTTCGATTCCCGGCGGGGTCAATTTGGGAATTTTTAATTTCTGAATTGTCTCCGGTCTGGTCTGGTGGGAGGCTTTGGCCGCGGCTAGTTACCACCCTACCGCCAAAGACGTGCCGCCAAGCGATTTAGCGTTCCGGCACGATGGCGTGTAGAAACCAATTAGGGGTGTATGGGTTGAATGTGCACTGCCATACCCCTTCCAAGTTAGCCTGCTACCATCTTAGACTGCCTCGTCACTTACCATCAGGTGAGATTGCAGTCAAAGACCAGCTTGTCATCAAATAAAAAAAAAACAAAATAGGCATAGATTTAGGATTGCTAGTCGCTTCGACTGAGCTGCCAATCCTTAAGCTATGGGGCGGGGCATATGCTCCATGTTCGTAGCACATAATGCATAATAGTACAGGTAATTACAAAAGATTCACTCCACAAAATCATTTAAATAAATAGCAATTCTTGTTACCACACAATAAAGTGCAATTCAGGTCCCACAGCGCTAAATTACCTATTCATATTCACCTAGAAGTTGCCTCTCTTTCTATCTTAAAACTCTTATCCCTGGCCTTGACGACGCCGGATAGATACTTGTAAATACCTAAAATGTGGAGTTCGCAGACCCCTTACACAGTGGGATCCCGACTCCCGAGGTGCTGGAATAGTGACCTCGGACCGATAAACATAGTGCCGTCGTCGACCGATATACGTGACAGCTGAACAAATGCCTCTTATAAGGTCTTGCGCCGCTTGTATCTGACGTCCGCTTGTGTCCACTGACTTCGGTCCTACTATTAGGGGTCTGTTAACACTGCGATTTCAGTGTGGTTAGTCCGAGTTTTAATTCGTTTGATCGTAATAGTTTACTATGACATTACCATCAAAGTAAAATGAACCACAAGAGTATCGATTTAAAGTCACAAATTCAATAGTGACGATTTTAATTTGGAGAGTGTTCGTTACGTAAACGTATAAGAATACATACACGAAATTGAGCTCTAATTCAATAGTGTTATGGTTTATTTTACTTTGATGGTAATGTGATAGTTTACTATTCAATCTTGTACTAATGTTAAATCCTTGGGATCCCAACGTTCGTCGGTCCTTCGAACTAACCAATACCATTTAGCATTTTAGCGTAAGTCTTTCTGAACTGTAGCTTCGCATCCATAATATGCGCATATTCTTAAAACAATCCCGTGATAAAAGTAGCCTTTGTCAGCCTTCAAGATCTTAAAAAATCACGTCGATCCGTATTGAGGCATAATTGAAGGACAAACCAACAAACAAACACATTTTGCTCTTATAATATTACTAGGAACTCACTGCCCATTTACCTAAATAAATCTGTATTTGTCTTAGCTCAATTTTTATCGTGTATTTTATCAATTACTAGCTGATGCCCGCGACTTCGTCCGCGTTTAGTTTTTAATATCCCTCGGGAACTCTTTGATTTTCCGGGATAAAAAGTAGCCTATGTCTCTATCTATGTCTATGTCTCTCCAGGTCCTCAACTATACCCATGCAAAAAATCATGTCGATCCGTAGCTCTGTTGCGGCGTGATTGAATTAAAACCGAAAAACAAACACACTTTCGCATTTATAATAATATCAAGGATTATTGTTCGTGTTTGTATTTTACCGTTTATCCTGTGACTCGCACCGCGCAGTAATCGTAGGTGTTCTGAGAACGGCCCTCGAAGTAACGGCTACAGGTTTTTGCTGCGTCGGCTCTCCGTAACACGCACCTCCGTCCTCCACCTACGCACGGGTAACAACCCGTGTGGGATTGTCTGAAGATCATTGCTACAATGCGAAGATCGCAATCACCTTTTATAGGTTAATTGGTTCTCGCTAGTGTTTAAAATGCATCGATGCAGCGGTAATAATTCAACTACTGGTTATATTGCTAGTACTCGTAAGAAGCCAGTTTACCTTTGGAACGTCTGACATAAATAGCTTCCATAACCAGTGCCCATGGGACATCTCACAGTCGCGTACAAGCCGTGAAAGCGTTCCTGTGTTGCCGCGCCCCACGCTGTCACGCTGCCACGCTGCCACGCGTCGCGACGTCAATACCTCATAATGAGCTTGATAATACTGTACTTAGTTGGAACCACCAGTACAATCAAAATTTGTATTATATAGAGTTGATGCAACCCAGATCCCTAGAGTTGGCTTATACTTTGGACAGGAAATATAATTACCTATCCGTATCCAAAGAAGTAATGCGGCTAACTTTCAGGGGGCATTTATCCAAAGAAGTATTGCGGCCAGCCAGCCGGCCAGGTGATTTGGATCCAAAAGCTACAATATTTAGGGTATCGGTTTAATTATAAACCTGCCATACCCCTTCAGTTCACGACCATCATGCATTGCCACTTACCATCAGGTGAGATCACTTTTGTTTTTATTCGATGACAAGCTAGTCCTTGACAGGATCTCACCTGATGGTAAGTGACGATGCAGTATAAGATGGTAGCGGACTAACTTGGAAGAGGTACGGCAGTGAACATCGCCATCGTGCTGGAACGCTAAATCGCTTGGCGGCACGTCCTTGACGGTAGCGTGGTAACTAGCCACGGCCAAAGCTTCCCGCCAGCCCAGACCAGAGACAATTCAGAAATTATAAATTCCCAAATTGACCCCGCCGGGAATCGAACCCGAGACCTCCCAGTTATAAGACAACAGCGCTCACCACTGAGCCAGGGAGGTCGTCAATCTCTTGTCACTTCTATCTCGTCATGAAAAAAAAAAGGTAGGTACATAATACCTATTTTAGGAACAATAAACTTATTTTACAAGAGTCAACCAAACCAGATATTACGGTGCTGTAATAATTATTTATTATTGATAAGCTGGTTTAGCGTATTATAGAAAAATTGTATGTTATTGCCTCTTCTAAGTACGACTGTCCTCTGCGTCCATCCAATATTCGAAACTGATTTTAGAAAGATGGAAAGTCTTTATTGCAACATGTAGAAAAGAACTAAATTACACATTTAAACTTGAAATAAATTGGCCTTATCGCAAAATCGACCTTACTGCAGCGATCTCCTCCAGACAACCTTTTTATGCCCACATGTTAAAATCCAAGTTTCTTAGATCAATAACACACGCTTTTGTTAGGATGTTGTAAAAGTTTACAACCTGATTGCTTGCGTATCGATTTTCAAACCGAACTCAGCTGTGAGACTGTGCGACTTTGGTTCAAGGTTCTTTCTTTGGTTCATGTGCTTTCGTAGATTACTTTAATACAATAGACCTCTTCAGTTAGGTAATCTATGATTTCATGTAATTAACGGACTTCAAAAAAGGAGGTGGCTCTCAATTCGTCGGAATCTTTTTTTTATGTATATCCACCGATTACTCGAAGATGCCTGAACCGATTTGGAAAATTCGTTTTTTGTTTGAAAGGTTTTTATTGAAATCGGTCGAGTAGTTTTTAAAAAATGTACAATAAATTACTTATATACTTTGTATCTAGTGGCGCGGGCGTTTGAAGTCGGTTTTTAAAAATATTTTTGAAGTGTAAATTTCTTTAGACGCATTGAGCACTTTTTTGGGTGAGCAAAAAACATGGATTTCGAGTCATCGTCACCGTCACCGTCACCACGTTATTAGTACCTATACAAACTTGACTTGTATGAAGGACTCAAGTGTCGATAAAAAATAGGGTCATGTTTTGTTGCACAGGCACAGGTACAGGCACTGGCACAGGTACAGGCACTGGCACAGGTACAGGCACAGGCACAGGCACTGGCACTGGCACAAATCAAATTAAAATATTAAAATGTCATGCCCTGATCAAAAACCTATCGTCGCAGAAATAACCTACCTCCCTGTGATTTAAAATTCCTTCTGCAATTCAAAATGAACTGCAAAAGTCTGCCCGCAGAGGCTACTTGTGGCTAATCACTTCGCGACAGTTTCCAGGGGATAGACAAGTGAGTGAACGCTTGACGCGGGGTAATACGCAAATACACTCTCTGGGAGAGCGGTGAAATGTTTTTAATCATCTAATCGGTGTCCCGGAGGCTCGTTCGGGGCGTGCGAGGGCTGCACAAGGCGAATAAACATGAACACCTTGCTTTCCAGTTGTTTTTAGATTACATGATAATTTTATTCGATACACGCAACAAAAAACCTAGTGGCACTTTTCAAACTTACGTTAACTGTGCGTAAACACGTCAATTAGTATGGACGGGAAAGGGATTAAGTATTTTTCCATCCCTTTTGCTTCCATATTAATTGAAGTATTTATGCACAAATAACGTAAGTTGAAAAGTCCCACTAGGGTCTCTGATAATCATGAGTAACGGCACTAAACAGAAATAGGTAAGTAGGTAGGTAATGTGATGCCCTTACACAAACTTGATAGTCGGCGGGTAAGTGGGAATAATAGTCAATATTATGTAACATCTAATTTTATTTAGGTTTGCTTATATTCAACAATGCAGTGATAGCCTAGTGGTTAGGACTGTGGTCTCCTATTCGGGGGGTCGCAGATTCGATCCCGAGTACGCACCGCTGACTTTTCGGAGTCAAGTGCGTTTAAGCAATTAACTATCACTTGCTTCAACGGTGAAGGAAAACATCGTGAGGAAACCTGCACATCTGAGAGTTCTTCATAATGTTCTCGAAGGTGTGTGAAGTCCGCCAATTCGCATTGGGCCAGCGTGGTGGACTATGGCCTATAACCCTTCTCTGAGAGGAGACCTGCGCTCAGTAGTGAGCCGTTGATGGGTTGCTAATGATGATGATGATGATATTCAACAGGTGCTAATAGAATACTTAGATCTATCATTACAGCATTCTCCCATTCTCAAAGCTGCATAATCTACCATTGAACTATAAAGAATCATCCATTAACAGAAACTAATGAACGCGAATTAATTAAAACCAGTTTTAAAATACTATAGGTACATTGGCATTGACTGCAATTGGAACTATAGGAAGGTGTAAATTATTAAACCCAAACCCATAATTGTGACACTAAATCGCTTGGATGCATGTCTCCTGTGGTAGAGTGGTAACTATAGCCACCGCCAAAGCCTCCCACCAGATATATACTCGTATCTGTGGACAGGGATCATGATCTGGCTGAAAAAGTATCTTTATTAACCCCGCCCGCAAATAGAGGGGTGTTATAACTTGAATGTGTATAACTGTGTATGAGTATATCTGTGTGTCTGTGTGTCTGTAATGTAATGGAGGTGGATCTTAGCTAGAATTTATGATAATCTACTCAGGCGCTTAAAGATCATCAGCCCATTTTCTACTTGGTTAAAAAGTCTTACAAGCTTTCACTGGTTAAAAGGGTCTTAGAAGCTTTCACTGGTGAAAGCTTGTAAGACCCTTTCACTTTTACTTACAAAATTTCCAAGGCATGGTAACCTTGAGCTGAAGCTGCAGCATCAAGTAGTCTGCGGGATACCCAGCTACTCAGCAACTTACAGCAGATATAGTGTGTTTGAGCTCATATTAGAATGGTCTCAATGAGTAGGTTTTAGATAGATGATTAAAGATCTAGGATCTGATGATGGAGCAAAAAACTGGGGAACAAGATTCACATGTCGGGGGTGTTTTAAAGTTTGAATTTCCACTTGTACGCAGCTCAGTTTGCGGGTGTTCGTTTGATCAATGATCACCATTAGCGGTACGCAGCTAATGATCGGGGGGAGGGGGGTGTCGTCACCGCGGAGGGCTGTTCAGGGTAATCAACAAATAGTCCCGCGAATCACTGCGATCTCCTAATGGATGCTGCGGTGAATGAAACGACACTCGCACTTCATTTGTGAAATGATTTTGATTTGCAATTTGTCTAAACCAGACAGCTTTGCGGCCGGTTCACATTGACGCAGTGGCGCTCCAGCGCGCTCGAACTACATGAGTTACTCGAACAGAGTCGAAGTTTGTGAGAACCGTGCATTTGGTGCAGTTTGATTCGTCTTAACGAAAACTCTGGTTCTTAGGTAATGATATCCAGGATCTGATAATAAAGCCGGAAGGTGGTTTTAGGAACTTTGTAATATAATGACGTAGCCCCCTTTGAGTTTAAGCTCGTTTGATTCGTCTTGCCAAATACTTTGGTCCAGGTGATATCCTGATGATGGAGCCAGTTACTAAAAGCTTGTTTTTTAAAAATAAAATTTTAATTTACCCTTGTGCTACTTACATAATATCTATCTATAATATAATAAAACTGTAAAAGGTCCAATTCAGTACATTGAAGATATTTTGAAAATTTTTGTTTGAGGGCACTCTATAATCGATACTGAAGCCAAAACAATTTTTTTTTAATTTTTTGTCTGTCTGTCTGTCTGTATCTTGGCCGCGCATCACGCCGAAACTACTGGACGGATTTAAATGAAACTTGGCACGATTTAAGTTAATACTACGGGGTACAATATAGGATACTTTTTATCCCGAAATTCAGCACGGTTCCCCTGGGAGAGTGGATGAAAGTCAAAATGTGTATTTCGCTGTAATTCATTAAGGCGTATTCCGATTTAATCCATTCTTTTTTTGTTAGAAAGCAGGTTCTTTAGAGATTGTCCTGTAATTATTTCAAGGTCGTCAATTTCGTAGTTCAGAAAATATAGACATCACAATCTTCAGTATAGGTCCAAATAACTTGAACCCCGGAATCTACAGGATACTTTGAATGAACGGCTCATCTTAACCTGGCATGCGTAATTTGTCGTATATAGCCATCGTGAATACTATTTTGTCAAAGTCAAACTACTCAAAGGCGTCAGATTTTGCCAAACGATCATTATACCTACATACTACATAGTAGGTATGGATGTAATACATGGTATGGACGTAATATTACAGTATTGGATAGAAGCAGGCGTTACTTTGCGGAAGTTCATGATTAGCAAGAAAAGGTTAGAATTATTTGCTTGCTTGGGAACTTGGCTTTTTTGCTTGGCTGGGTAGGTGAGTGGTGCTTAGCTTTTAGTTGCATGTTTGACCATACAGATTTTTTTCTGTTGGCGGATTATAGCAAAATAATTCTAACCTTTTCTTGCTAATATTACAGTGTTTTCCTATGTAATTTAATATTCTAATCATACTTACTAATATTATAAATGCGAAAGTGTGTTTGTTTGTTGGTTTGTCCTTCAATCACGCCGCAACAGAGCCACGGATCTACGTGATTTTTTGCATGGGTATAATTGAGGACCTGTCTGTCTGTCTGTATCTTGGCCGCGCATCACGCCGAAACTACTGGACGGATTTAAATAAAACTTGGCATGATTTAAGTTCATACTACGAGGTACATAGAATACTTTTTATCCCGAAATTCAGCACGGTTCCCTTGGGAGAGGAGATGAGAGTCAAAATTTGTATTTAGCTGTAATTCATTAAGGCGTATTCCGATTTCATTCATTCTTTTTTTTGTTAGAAAGCAGGTACTTTACAGATTGTCTTGTAATTATTTCCAAGGTCGTCAATTTAGTAGTTCAGCAATTATAGACATCACAATCTTCAGTGTAAGGTCCAAATAACTTGAACCCCCGGAATCTACAGAATACTTTTAATGTACGGCTCATCTTAAGCTGGCATGCGTACTTTATCGTATATAGCCATCGTGGATAGCCCTCAGCCCTGGCGTCAGATTTTGCCAAACGATCATTATACCTACATAATACATAGTAGGTATGGACGTAATGTTACAGTGATTTCCTATGCAAGTTAATATTCTAATCATACTAATATTATAAATGCGGAAGTGTGTTTGTTTGTTGGTTTGTCCATCAATCACGCCACAACAGAGCCACGAATCGACGTGATTTTTTGCATGGGTACTATAGTTCAGGACCTGTAGAGTGACATAGGCTACTTTTTATCCCGGAAAATCAGTGTTCACGAGGGATTTTAAAAACTAAATCCACGCGGACGAAGTCGCGGGCATCAGCTGGTTTTATAATATTTTTTGGTGCAATAAAAATACTAAATAAATAAATAACTAACTAAATAATACTTATGATTATTACATACTTTTATTAATCAATTTTAAACAAGAGTCTTATTATACATTCTAATATATAAAATTCTCGTGTCACAATGTTCGTTCCCGTACTCCTCCGAAACGGCTGGACCGATTATTATGAAATTTTGTGTGCATATCGGGTAGATATGAGAATCGGCCAACATCTATTTTTCATACCCCTAAATGATAAGGGTGACCAACCACTAAATATTTTTGCTGGCGGTACGAATTTCGCGGGGTCAGCTAGTTTTACACTAAAATTATTATGTTTCGAGGCTCGATATCTATTTACGTTGCTGAAGTGTACCTAGGACCCCTAGGGGGTTACACTGAGGGCTTTTCTCGCCGAGAGGCGGACACGATGTCATCAGTAGATACTATACGCGTTAAAGAAATTACTTTGCATGTCAAAGCTCAACTCAAAGCGACGCCGATACTATCCAACCTTCCAGCTAGCTTCCTACCCTTCCCTGCCCTTCCCTACACTACTCTACCCTACCCTACCCTACGCATGCCGCCGCGGGGATACCATAATACGAACACCATTCCAGTAGGAGTTATTTAAATACTTTTGACATATTTAGTGTTGTACTTCTAATATGAAGCAAGGATTACATTAAAAATTTAAATCACCCCATCGGGTGGAATACATGGTCGATCTATGCATGATAGTCGGTGTATGTATGTATATACCTGACATCGTCCAGTCCATGCATCCATTTTATAATGATGATTTTGTAATAGGTAATTTAAACACAAAGTCAAAATCATTTATTTCATGGTGTGTGTTATTTCATGTAGGCCCATTTGTGGCTCTTATGATAAGTCAAGACTCTACCACCGGTTCAGAAAGCAGGTTCTACTGAGGAGAGCCGGCAAGAAACTCAGCAATTGCTATTTTTGTAAAAAAATGTTACAATTTTATTCAAATTCAAATCATTTATTGCATATAGGCCCATTTGTGGCTCTTATGACAAGTCAGGTATCTAACACCGGTCCAAATGCTGATTCTGCTGAGAAGAGCCGGCAAGAAACTCAGCAGTTGCTCTTTTCAAAACAAAAATTTTACAAAATGTGGACTTTGTGGACAGCTGAAGCAAATCCGATTAGAATAGAAGAGAAATATTTTTATTTAAATAAACTTTTACAAGTTCTTTTGTGTCTATGAATAATCATTTTAATGAATCTACCACTGGTTCGGAATGATACTTACAATTCAATACATGTTAAGATAAGCAGACAGAAGGTAGCCCATTCCCTCGGGTGGAACCCGTTCACGAGCATGACGCATGACCCAGCCGTTTCTTCGCTCGACCATATTTGAGCAAACGTAACAACCCGCACCACACGACACCACCACAGAAATGTTTAAAGAGAGTAATACGACATATTATGTAGCTAGTACAATAATGTAATAAGTTATTACACTGTCTTGAGAGCAACAGGAGCCGATTGCTTCCACGCAATTTAGTCATTAAGAAATTCATTAACTTTGTAATAACCTCGATTTAATAAATGTGTTTTAACTTTTTACACATTGTTTTAATTTGTGTGATGGTTAATTCAACCGGTTTTATTTTAATGTCTTCTTTTGTGTTAGTTAAAGAACTGAAGCCAGAAGACATAGTGATTAGCATCCACAATCCCCATCTGAACACAGCATTCCTCTCGCACTGGGTGGATAAAGCTCGCGAATCAATTCTCCGAAGCCTATTCCAATAAACTATAAATTAGCGTAATCATGCGATACATCCGGCTGTCGCGCAAATTTAAAACATTTGTCCGTTACAGATACGATATCTCTTTACAGTGATGATGTTCGCACACTCAGGAGAAAACGCTCGGAACCGCAAGGGCAGGACGCTAATTATATTATTAATAGATCTAAGAATATATTAATTCTTTCATCTAATCCAAACACTGACCCACCATTGGGCACAAGTTTCCTCTCGAATGATGAGGGTTTAGTCCAAAGTTCACCAAGCTAGCCAAATGTGGGTTGACAGACATACATAAAAATAAATGTGAACGTATCATTCATGCAATTGAACTACATCTTGTTGGCTTAACGCGCCCACTCCTCGATGTGCGCAGGAAAATTAAGGAACAAATTCGTACTCCCAAAATCAGTAACAGGATACCTGAGTCAGTTACTCACTTGTATTATCGTACGCAATGGATGGTATGATATCATTTTCTGCACCTACAATAACTGTTGGCGTCCCAAGGCGTTCGATGGTGACACTCTGAAACGCAGCGTTGGAAGACCCAGGGCAGGCGGATGATCTCAAGTGAGTAGCTGGAAGCTATTGATCTATGACAAATTTAATCGTCTATGGTAACGACTGAAGAGATTGGAAACACAAATAAAACATAATTATCAGTATTCAGCACATCCGCTTTTATCAACGCGTGAGCCGCACGGGTGGTGCGCCTAACGGCATTATCGCGGCTCGTCGTGGTGTGCGACGATCACTTTATTCGTTACAGATACAATATTTCTTTACTAATCCACAAAAACTAACGCCCCCCATTTATCTGAGCCGGTGCCCAAATGTTGTCCATTTGTAAAGCAATTTTTATCTCCCCCCACTTTATCCTCCCCCGTCCTCCCCCACTCTGCCCCGTTCCCGGAGGAGACTTGGGACGACCTCGGAATGAAATACGTGCGCCATTCGGACAAGTGACGCTCATTTGTTTTTTAACGCACAATGGCGCTTCATTAGAGCACGTTGAGCCGAGCGGGAGTCGCGCGCAGCACCGGCCGTCAGCGACCTCAGAACTCATCCTCAGGTTCCTGGGATCAGCAGCGTGGCTGGTGCAGCTCTGCCGGCTCAATTCGCTCCAGAATCCAAGTAGGTAAGGTCGGCGAAACCTTCAGGGAGTGTTGCTGGAGAGCCAATGTCTAAATTGTCTATCTAGCAATTTTTATGTCACTGCATGACGTTGGAAACGCAGTCACTCACCGCTAGATGTAGCAACCTGGTATGGATTTTGTAGTAAGGCTTTCATACGCTTGATGTCGGTGTACGAAATTAGTTTTCCTAGCTAGTTACGTGGTTTTACGATAGATGGTATGACAGTTTGAGTGTCGTTGCTAAAAATAAAATTTTATTGTAAAATCTAAGTAGTCTGGTTGTAGATTTATCTAGCTAGGGAATCGTTACAGTTGGTCGGAAATATCTCCGCATTTTAATAGTACTCCGGGTGTCTCGCCTCACCCCATGCATGCTTATTGCTCAGGTTACTACTGTAGGACTTAGAGTGAAAAGGCGTTCGTGCGAACGGACGAAAGCGAACAGTGTCTTATGATCGTGTCTACAATACTCTCCTAGGTTTGTCTCGGTATGTGATAGTGGTAGGCGTTAAGGAAACAACCTCCTTTTTATGAAAACATCTTGAGGAAACCGCGTACCTGAGTTCCGCATAATGTTGTCAAAGGGTGGAATACGGTTGGTTTAGGCCATAGTCCATCAAGCTGGCCGAGTCTAATTCGACATACATACTCTCATTTGAGAGGAGACCTGTGTAATGTCGGATATCGGAGCGAGCCAGCGATGGGTTGATGATGATGACTTGACATATTTAAAAAAATTATGGGTTCGCTTCGCATCGGATTACGAAAACAACCTCCACTGGCACCTTCAAAATAGCAAACATCACACCGCAAATTGTGGCGCCACACCCGACGCGCAGGTCGGCTCGAAACATGAAACATTTGCGGCTTATCGCCGGTTTATTGTTGCGTATTAAAACACAATCGGAGCGGGCTTTGTTTGGTTTCCGTGCGACTGCCCCCCCCCCCCCTGTCCCTCCCCGCCCCCCGCGCGGTGAACACAACAAACAAACACTGTTGACACGGCGGCAGATATCAGGCCTGCTGCCTCGTCGCATCGGCCCACACAGGGTCTGCCCGAATGTGGGTCAGGAGGCCCCCATGGGTGCTGAAAGATTACGTCAATTAAAATAAAACATCGCTCTTTGTGTACCCTCTTCAATGCTGTATTGTGTTTAATAATTTTTGGAAAAATCTTAAACATTGATAATAATAATTGTAATACCCGACCCTAATTAGGGCATGGTGGGCGAACTCCACAGAGATTAGCTATCTGCGCTGGAGATATTATAGTGCACAACTGTGCGCAAAAACAAGCTTATTGCCTCATTCTCATAGTCCAATCAAACAGAAATCTGACACGATCATTATAAAGAGCGATTAAACGCCAGACCAACTACTACTTTACGTGCTCTCCGATGCACGAGAGTGTCACGCCATCTACTTCTTAACTCCGGGCTAGTTCAGATAATTTCTTGACAGAAAAACCCAATACCTAGATATTTTTGGCTCGACCCGGGAATCGAACTTACGAGCAATCATATCGAAGCGTCGCACATACCAATCACAATAAAACGAGGCATTCTGAAATCTCACTACAAAGTGCAGTGTGATAAGCAAATGGAGCGCATTTCCGCAGAACCTATTGCATTAGTACGCTGCGGTCTGGAGCGGCGGCATGTGGCTGCCGGCCGCGCCGCTCGTGGGCGCGCTGCCCACGTGGGCGCGCCGCTCGTGGGCGCGCCGCTCGTGGGCGCGCTGCTGCTCGTGGGCGTCGCCAGCGCTGCGGCGGCGGACAGCGCGCGAGGTTAGCACATTTGTTAAACACTAGCTGCTCTTTCTATAGTTTGTCTATAGCCAGTGGCTCGCCTCAAACTAAACCTCGCCACAGAATATAATATAATGTATGTAGTATGGCTCGGTGCTTGAGTGGAGACCACGTACCGGCAAGAGAAATGTGGGGAGGCAACCATCGCGCTGGTCCGACGACATCGTCAAGCTTGTGGGAAAAACTTGGTTGAGATTGGCACAACATCGAGAAGAATGGCGTGCACATGAGGAGGCATATGTCCAACGATGGATTACATGAGGCTCGAAAAGAAGAAGAAGAAGAAGTATGACCTCGCGCCCTAGCACTTTGTTGGTACTGTGAATACGAATTGTACCTACACGTCAAGTTTTAACGTAGAGAATTTTGTTGCAAGAAAACTGTACCTACGAGTATTATTAACTGACATTAACATCGGCTGTTTATCTACCTAGGGATGGATTTGAAATAAGTTTCAGCGCTTGATGTTAACCTGTTAGTAGTGAGATAGACAACAGAAGTTGCCTAAAAATTAATAATTTAAGAAGCTCATTAGCCCATTTGTAAATACAAAAGGTGTAGACCTTTTTACCTAGGTAATAAGAAGGTCTACAACTTTTAAAGTTGTAGCTACAACTTTGCCATTTAACTTTTTTCCATAGGACTTGTAGTTTTGCCGGAAATCGAGATAAACCGTTTTATATCCTTAAACCCCGCCCTCCCCGCCTTTTCCCGACGTCAGATCGCCCGTAAATTATTTTTCCTTTCATTTTTGTTACATTCTCTTCCTTTTCCAATGGGTTTCATCCTACTATTTTTTTTTAATTTTTCACCATTTTCAAAGGTATCTGCACTGGTCTATAAGGAAATCGAATAATTTTTATGCCCCCCATTTTTTTAGTAACAAGTTGTTTTATAACATTTTACATTATTTTTAGTTTCGGGTCATAGTTTTACATAATATTATTTGCGAATTTGAAATAATTAATTATTATTATTCTGGCTCTAACAGAGAGATCTACGGATAAGTAAGCGAATTCACCCGAGTGGACCTCACTACGCTCAGTCAAATTAATTGCTTAGTAGGACCAACTAAGGAGAGTGCATAAACTAATTATTGTGTATACTGTATAGGTTTCTAATAATTGTGTACTCTTTGAATAACGACGAAAAGTTTGTCAACAACTTAAAATAAATTAAAGATTTAATTCGATTAACTATTCCAGAATCGGGCGTCTCTGAAACCCAATTAGTGAAGAATCTCCGCAAACAGCTGATGCGCGATAACTCCGACTATTCACACGAAATAACTAACAATACCGAAATTCACCGAAGAGCTGACTCTGAATTAGACAAAACACTAGAAAATATTACTAGCAATAACTATGTAACTAAGCAATTATACCGACCCGGCATCAAACACCGCGGTGATAGTGGGACAGAAGACATCGTGGGGGGAAGTGAACATAAAGTTAAATCTGAAGTTCCTGTATCAGAGAAAGATCTGTTGTATTACGTCGATGAGGAAAAATTAGTTAGCCACAAACAAGAAGATAGGAAATATAAAACTTTGAAGGTGAGTGTGGGTTATCAACTTCGATGTGCCAAGAGTGAGGATGAGTCTTTAAATAATAAGCTTTCACTACAGAGACTATACAAGACCAACTTGTACAGACAAGAACAACTTGTATAGACAAGAACAACTTGTACAGACAAGAACAACTTGCCGAAAGCATAATCTATGGTCCTTTTAACATGTCGCAAAAAGAGTGAATGTGAATCGATGATAAGGTTTGAATTTGAAAAGGCTTGTTGAGTCCGCGACTAAACAAGACATTGTTTTTAACCCCCGACGCAAAAAGAGAGGGGTGTTATAAGTTTAACGTGTCTGTGTATCTGTGTATCTGTGTATCTGTCTGTGGTAGCGTAGCCGCCAAACGGATGAACCGATTTTCGTTTAGTTTTTTTTTTGTGTCATAGATAATTTTATCCCGAGTGTTCTTAGCCATGTTTCATGAAAATCTGTTCAGCCGTTTGAAGATTATCAGCTCTTTTCTAGTTGATTAGGGAATCTGACTAACTTCCTTATGTCCGATCGATTCGAAATTTGGTACCGTGTTACTTCAATGACATTGAAAGTATATGGTAAGGTAACCATGACCTGATCAGCCGTTTGAAGATCATCAACTCTTTAATAGTTGATGAGGGGATCTGACTACCTTTCATATTATGTCCTATCGATTCGAAATTTGGTACCGTGCTACTTCAATGATATTGAAAGTATATGGTAAGGTAACCATGACCTGATCAGCCGTTTGAAGATCATCAACTCTTTAATAGTTGATGAGGGGATCTGACTACCTTCCATAATATGTCCTGTCGATTCGAAATTTGGTACCTTGTTACTTCAATGATATTGAAAGTATATGGTAAGGTAACCATGACCTGATCAGCCCTTTGAACATCATCAGCTCTTTAATAGTTGATGAGGGGATCTGACTACCTTCCATATGTCCTATCGATTCGAAATTTGGTACCGTGTTACTTCAATGATATTGAAAGTATATGGTAAGGTAACCATGACCTGATCAGCCGTTTGAAGATCATCAACTCTTTAATAGTTGATGAGGTAATCTGACTACCTTCCATATGTCCTATCGATTCGAAAGGTACCGTATTACTTCAATGATATTGAAAGAACATGGTAAGGTAACCATGACTTTAAATATGACATGTTAGAGTAAGGTTTAGATTTCGAAGGTGGGTAATTAAATGGGATCAATTAGGCTCAATTACCACTGCGCTAACAAATCACTATAAATACCTTCCTAATATTTATACCTTGTACTTTAAAAAGGACTAAATAAAAGTAAAAATAAAAATTTTAAAAACCCCCCGACACAAAAAATAATCTCTAAAAACTAACAAATAATATTTTATACCTATATATAATTATTATCGTCACATATACTATGTAAGTTCAAATATTTTTATTTTCCAAGCGTCGTCGTCGCGTCGGGGGACTGCTAAGTGAGAAAAACAGGTGTAGTCGCAGATTGCAACAAAAGAATTTACTCAAAATCGACACAACCGTCAACGTTCGTCTGCCCTCACGTGTCGCGCGCGGCATTACGTAGAGCGTAGGCTATACATGCATGAAACTTAAGATCGCTCGTACCTAAATGTAATTCGTAATTATTAATTAGCTGTTGGAAAAATACTTTATAAACTTTAGCGGTCCCGCGACGCGACGACGACACTTGGAAAATAAAAATATTTGAACTTACATAATATATGTGACGATAATAATTACATATAGGTATAAAATATTATTTGTTAGTTTTTAGAGATTATTTTTTGTGTCGGGGGGTTTTTAAAATTTTTAATAGCTTCAAATTCTGTTCGTTAACCTTTGATAACAAAATGCGTTTTTTGCTTAGGTTTTCAGACACAGAAAAAGAATATTCTGTTCTGTTTTGCTCTGTTCTGCTTCGTTCCGTTCCGCTCTGTTCTGACTTCTGTTTTATTCTATTCTGTCCATTTCTGTTCTCTTTATATTCTATTCTTTTGAAAGATAACTATGTTAATAATGAAAGTAACGGTAACGTCGTAGGTGAGACACCAATTCCGTCGCAGCGGACAGAGCAAGTTCATACAGGAGGAGGGCACGGAGGGCGTGGCCATACTGAGCCTCAGCCGTGCGCCCTTCCCCGAGCTGCGCCTGCCACGCTCGCGCCGTCAGTACCGCCACGAGCACGGGCAAGCCGCCACCGACGACGAGGGGGTTCCCCCGCCGCCGCTTGATGACGAGGGGATTCCCCCGCTACCGCCCGACGGCGAGCGACCAGCAGCGGCCGAAGACGTCACCGACACTACTGCAGCGTTATGAATGCCGTCTGTCGTCAAAATGGCTTTAAGGTGGAAGACAAGAGTCTGCCCGCGAAATTCAAATTTAATTTGGTTTTTCGCAAATTGTAAACTAATACGACAAAGTACGCATATGGCCTTCTAATTGCGCCAGTGGAATTATTATCTTCACAGGTTTACATAAAAATCTTTACTTGAAAGTGTCCAGTTTAAGAAATTAATCAAAATATCGACTAATTTGTGAGTAACTCACGTCCAACTCAGTATTTTGATTAATTTCTTTAACTGGTCACTTTCAAGTAAAGATTTTTATGTAAACCTGTGAAGATGATACTGCCATTGTCGCAATTAGAATGCCAATAAGCCTACTTTGTCGTATTAGTTTACAAATTGCGAAAAACCAAATTGAATTTGAATTTCGCGGGCAGAACCATGTCTTCAACCTTAAAACTTGTTTATCTGTAAAATGTTGCTTAGCCCTTCCACCAGAATCTAGCCGTCCGCAGAAAATCTATGTGATGACTGATGATAGCGCGTGAGGATCTAGCCGATTGCAGTTGAATGGCTAGGCTGAAATTAGACGATGCCTTGTTCATCGTTCATTTTTGCCAAAATTTTTACGAAAATGAACCCTAAGGCCCTTTGCTCTAAGGGCTAATTTAGACGGATGGCTCACCGATGACCTTCGAAAATGAAAGCAAAAATCTAGAAAAATTAACCTTAGAAAAATCACCCTTAGTGCGAATTAAGACGGTTCATTTTCGCAACGTTGAACGTTGAACGATGAACAATGCACTGTCTAATTTGGGCCTTATGAGTGCCGTCTGCTATCAAAGCGGCTTTAAAACTTGTCTAACTGGAAAATGTTGCTTAGCTATGAAGTGAAAATACTAAATGTGACTTAGTACAATATTCCTAGCGATAGAACGGGCGTGCACCTTCACTCTTACTTCTTTACGGGCTACGAGGAAGCTATTTATTTATTCTTTCAATAAGTATACTAAATTGGAGAACGAATCGTTTGGTTATAATTGCAGTAATAAGAATAAAATGTTGGTACACAATATCACATGTTTTAAATATAATAAACTGGACCGCAACGAAAAAGGGTCGGTTAGAAAGTTTTCAAAATGAAAAAACTACGAATTTTCATTTATTTTACATTTTTAGGGTTCCGTACCCAAAGGGTACCAACGGGACCCTATTACTAAGCCTACGCTGTCCGTCCGTCCGTCCGTCTGTCAGCGGGCTGTATCTCGTAAACCGTAATAGATAGACAGATGAAATTTTCACTTATTATGTATTTCTATTGCCGCTTTAACAACAAATAATAAAAATTAAATTAAATTAAAAAAATTAAATTAAAATGGGTAGGTGGGTAGATGGAAATCTTTTAATTTAATTTTTTTTAACGGAACCCTAAAAGAGCGAGGCCCGACTCGCACTTGGCCGATTTTTTAAACATAAAAAGCTTGAATTCATGTTTTTTAATTTCATTTACCTAAGCACATTAAAATATTCTTTAATTCATTAAGCTAGGTGAGGTACTTTTGAAGATATTGAAGATTTTCTAACCGACCCTTTTTCTTTGCGGTCCAGTTTATATCGACGGATAGCGCATTGAATGTGAGACGATCGTAATCCCTTCTGATTGGCTCTCGGGTACTCTCTCGCTATTGGTTAAAATGTATGTGGTATTGCTGCAGCTAGGATACCAGAAACTCAGCCAACCAGAGGTGATTGCGATTGTCATTCTGTAGCAATCATTAGACAATCCCACAACAGGTGTTACCCGGCAATTTTGATTTTCCTGTAATTATTACATACTAAGCAGTGATAGCCTCGTGGTTCGGACTGTGGTCTCCTATTCGGGGGGTCGCAGGTTCGATCCCGGGTACGCACCTCTGACTTTTCGGAGTCAAGTGCGTTTAAGCAATTAAATATCACTTGCTCCAACGGTGAAGGAAAACATCGTGAGGAAACCTGCACACCTGTGAGTTCTTCATAATGTTCTCGAAGGTGTGTGAAGTCCGCCAATTCGCATTGGGCCAGCGTGGTGGACTATGGCCTATAACCCTTCTCTGAGAGGAGACCTGCGCTCAGTAGTGAGCCGTTGATGGGTTGCTAATGATTATGAGGATTATTTCATTAACGAAATCGCAGCGAACTGACAAATCTCTCAAAACATATCATTGGCCAGTGACTAGAGCCAGTAGCTCACGTGGCAGTTTAATAGTTTTCCAGTAGCAAGTACAGCAGCAATTTAATAGTTTTCGCGAATATTGCGAGTGCTCGTTACGCTGCGGGTTACGGCCGCCCATTCGCTTCACAAACACAATAGATTTTTATGACACGCCGAGTTATTTCCGCCTCGACTTACGATACAGTGTTGAAACTTTACAATCATAAAATCAATGTACTTGCTGTGCGCTTGCCTCGTCCTGCTCCGCGCGGGGTTTGACGTCCTTGCCGGTAATGCTCAGCTTCTAAATGATTTTTTATGCACGACTAAACGGAGACGGCTATGCTAGGAATATCCCTGCGAGATCAAATCAGAAATGAGGAGATCCGTAGGCGAACCAAAGTCACCGACATCTTCATAGCTCAGTGTGTCGCGAAACTGAAGTGGAAATTGGCGGGCACATAGTTCGAAGAGCTGATGGTCGTTGGGGTCCCAAGGTGCTGGAGTGGCGACCCCGCAGCGGGAACCGCAGTGTTAGCAGACCCCCCCCCCCCCACTAGGTGGACTGACGACATCAAACGAGTCGCAAGGAGCCGCTGGATTCAAGCTGAGGCCTGTAGAAGTCCATGCAAGAGACCCTTGTCCAGATAAAAAGAAGAAGGAACGGAGATGGCATTTAACCTAATACCAAGGTTATATTTTACTGAATACTACTGGGCCGATTAGCTTTTATTGCATTACACATCAGATAACCTCAAAGCAGGTTCTTAGATATGAGAATGACCTCTAGAGGGCGCTACAGATCCTAGTTTTTTTTAACTTGAAACTTGAGACTTGAACTTAAAATTGATACTTAGCACATTTTTAGAAAATAACATGTTGAAAAAAATAGATTTGTTGGATGTACTCAAACAAAATCTCAGGCGGAATAATGATGATTATGCTGAGATGGAGAAAAACAAACTTCTCAATTCCAACAAAACAAGTTCTACAGCTACCACAGTAGTTACTAGTACAGACGTATCTAAATATGGTAAAGAAATGACTGCAAGAGATACGAAAAACAATACTATGAGTGGTGTCAAGCGAAGAGCTGGCAATGTACGCTCCTGGGGGTTCGACTATGGGATACAAACAGCCACTTCTGGTGTCGATAAGAAATCTGAAAATATCGGCGTACTTTCAAAAGCTCTACTAACTAGAATGGGCATCAAACAACCAGCCATAAACCACATAAAAAGAAACATCAGCCGAATAAACATGCGCAATGAAATTAGTTTACCGAAATTAAACCCAAAAAGCGACCCAATTTTAATCCCGAAACTGCCGAATGTTATAAATAAGAAGAGAATCGATACGTTCAAAGAGTTTATTTCTAAAAATAAGGACTTGAGTATTAAGGTGGAGGCGCAGACGAACAAACTTGAACTGGCGGGTCTGGCCAACGTGCTGAGGAACGAAGCGAAGCAGTCCGCCGCAGACGAAGAGGACAGAGCTGGTGACGTGGGCAAGCTGCCCGGCCCCGACGCCCTGGACATGGCGCCCGCTAAGGGAGGTCGGCTTCACCGGCTCAGGCTTAAGGTAACTGCTAAATCCATTAATTTAACTAGAGAGTAGTAACAAACATTATCATAATATTAATACGTGAAGCAAAAACTTTGTACCCCTTATGACGAAAATTGCATGGACGGAGGAGTATGAAATTTCCCACACTTATCATATAATATATAGTCCAGTAAAAAGTTAAATGAAACCATGATCTGACCAGCTTTGGCGCAATGAGTAAAAATGTGTTCATTAATACTTAAATAACGATATTATAAAAGAAATTTTGATTTAAATTTAGGGGAAAGGGATGAAAAAAATAAAAAAAGGGTTGAAAAATGCCTTTTTTTTAAATAACTTAATAACGGTAGGAAAAAGAAAAAACAGTTTCAAGTAAAAGTAGTAGAGAAAAAATTTTACACAAAAAGTTCCACTTCATGTTTAGGGTTCCGTACCCAAAGGGTACGAACGGGACCCTATTACTAAGCCTACGCTGTCCGTCCGTCCATCCGTCCGTCCGTCCGTCCGTCCGTCCGTCCGTCTGTTAGCGGGCTGTATCTCGTAAACCGTAATAGATAGACAGATGAAATTTTCACATATTATGTATTTCTATTGCCGCTATAACAGCAAATAATAAAAATTAAATTAAATTAAAAAAATTAAATTAAAATATTTCCATGGGTACATGGAAATACACACATCAAAAGTGTCTAGGGATCAACATATATTTTTGCAATAACTTTTCTCCTGATTGATATTAATTAAAATTTTCTTTAAGGATTCATCAAATAAAGTGTTTTCGTTTGTCACAGTAACGATAAACCAAGTCACCTTTGCATTAATAAAGAAATTTGCCATTTTCCTAATAAAGGGATTTTTGACATTTGAACCACTAACATTAAAGTTCGAAAAAAAGACTGAAATAACAGTTTTCTTTAAAATTTTATTGGGTAACTTAAACAATTAATAATCCGTGTTTCTACCGCGAACACTAACAACACAAGAACATTGGTTTGGCATACTCAAAATGAGTTCATCCAAATCACGCTGTGGAATGGCCGCCCATGTTCGTTGCAACAACAAAAAAAGGTCTTCTTGCCACTGGATACCCTCCATATTCGGCAGAGCTCTTCTCTGTAGCATATCCCATGCATGCTCAATCGGGTTCAAGTCTGGCGACTGAGCAGGCCAGGGCAGGACATTGATGTTAGCTGCGGCGAGAGTCTGTCTTACAACTCTTGCGGTGTGCGGTCGTGCATTATCATGCATTAACTGAAATAAGGTACCGATTTGCACTTGTAGAGGAACGATGACGTCTGATACAATCGTCTCAGCATAAATTTGAGCGTTGAGGTTGCCTCTGATCCAAATCAACTCAGTTCTTCCGCCGATCCAAATACCCGCCCATACCATGATGGTTCCACCACTATAAGGATGGACTTCCTGGCAGGATTTTAATCGCTGATTATGAAATTATGAAATGCACCAAAAAGGATCCATATAAATTTATAAAATCATAAATTTATTACAAAGCCACATCTCAATCTCAAGAAATCCGCAAAAAAATGCTTGATCCCTAGACACTTTTGATGTGTGTATTTTTATTTAATTTTTTTTTAACGGAACCCTAAAAGAGCGAGGCCCGACTCGCACTTGGCCGATTTTTTTTTGTTATCTGCTTTAGTTTAGCTGCAAAAAATAAAAATTAAATTTGCTTTGTAATTAATTATAAAGATGTATAAAGGCGGGAAACATAGTGCCTATCTCAATTAATTAAGCTTTGAATAACGGTAGTACAGTCAAATTAATAAGGTATTTTTAGGGTTCCGTACCCAAAGAGTACCAACGGGACCCTATTACTAAGCCTACGCTGTCCGTCCGTCCGTCCGTCCGTCCGTCTGTCAGCGGGCTGTATCTCGGTAACCGTAATAGGTAGACAGTTGAAATTTTCACAGATTGTGTATTTCTATTGCCGCTACAACAACAAATAATAAAAATTAAATTAAATTAAAAAAATTAAATAAAATATTTCCATGGGTACATGGAAATATTTTTATGTATTTTTTTTTAACGGAACCCTAAAAGAGCGAGGCCCGACTCGCACTTGGCCGATTTTTTTGAAATAGAAGATACTTCCGAACATCATCCAACAGTTTTCAAAATCGGTCATCGTAGCTATTAAAACTCTAACCTGCGTGATGTCAGATTTCAGATTGAAACTTTTTCGCTTTCTATATTAAAAAGTTAGACTTTAGACTGTTTGACTTTAATTTGTTTTTAACCAATTTAAAAAAAGGAGGAGGTTCTCAATTCGTCATAATCCTTTTTTTTGTGTATGTTCACCGATTACTCGAAGACACCTGAACCGATTTGCAAAATTCTTTTTTTTGTTTCAAAGGGTATACTTCCCAGGTGGTCCCATTTAAATTTTATCGAAATCGGTCGAGCGCTTTTTACAATAACAACAATAAATTATATACTTTGTAGTGGCGCGGGCGTCTGAAGTCGGTTTTTTAAAAAGTATTTTTTAGTAGAGATTATAGCGGCAGTGATCGGCCTAATTTTAGGCCTATATTTTACACACTTCTACTTAAAAGTGTGTACAATATAGGCCTAAAATTATACGCATAATATTGTCACTGGCAACTACGGAACCCTACACTGCGCGTGGCCCGACACGCAATTGGCCATTTATTATACTTTACAAATAAAACTACAAACATACTAGTTTCCAGAGTTACAAACAGAATTCGATAACATAATCAAATAAGAATCAAACTTCATTTGTGTGGGGCTCGCTCGCTGAGTCTTCTATTGCAAACTTCAAAAATCTAGATACTCTGATACAAAAATATGATTGAGTTGCACAGCACAAAACCTGACAATAGTTTGATGAAACGCATGACTTTTGTATACTTAGTTTTAAGCATGGACACGTCTCATATACTTAAAGTATTTTGATATGGTATGAAATTCGTATTTTGTCATACCTCCGTATTTTTCAGGTATTTTTCTATCCGTAGTCAACCCAAGTCAACTGACTTGGGTTGACTACGGATCGAATTTTATATAACGCCTCATGCGTACTGCAAATTCACACTGCTGTGATTTTTAATTTCGTACAACTTGGCAAAAAATCAGCCAAGTGCGAGTCGGGCCTCGCTCTTTTAGGGTTCCGTTAAAATAAAATTACATAAAAATATTTCCATGTACCCATGGAAATATTTTATTTAATTTTTTTAATTTAATTTAATTTTTATTATTTGTTGTTGTAGCGGCAATAGAAATACACAGTCTGTGAAAATTTCAACTGTCTAACTATTACGGTTACCGAGATACAGCCCGCTGACAGACGGACGGACGGACGGACAGCGTAGGCTTAGTAATAGGGTCCCGTTGGTACCCTTTGGGTACGGAACCCTAAAAAGTGTAGAAACTGAACTAATTGTTCTCTTTATTTTATATTACGCCTCCTGCGTACTGCAAATTCACACTGATGTGATTTTTAATTTCGTACAACTTGGCAAAAAAGTGTAGAAACTGAACTAATTGTTCTCTTTATTGACAGCACTATTATGTTGTCAAGTTTCATCGCCGAAGTGTTTTTTTTATTCGATGACAAGCTAGTCCTTGACTGCGATCTCACCTGATGGTAAGTGACGATGCAGTCTAAGATGGTAGCGGGCTAACTTCGAAGGGGTATGGCAGTGAATATTCAACCCATACCCCTAATTGTTTTCTACACGCCATCGTGCCGGAACGCTAAATCGCTTGGCGGCACGTCTTTGACAGTAGGGTGGTAACTAGCCACGGCCAAAGCCTCCCGCCAGACCAGACCAGAGACAATTCAGAAATTATAAATTCCAAAATTGACCCCGCCGGGAATCGAACCCGAGACCTCCCAGTTATAAGACAACACAGCTCACCACTGAGCCAGGGAGGTCGTCAAATGTTATGTCAATGTTATATTTTGAAATTCGTCAATATTTATTTGAATTCGTAAATACTTACCTACGTATTAGTCTAGTCAACAAGTTCAAAAACGTGAAAAATAGAGATAAAGGTCCTAAAAATATGAGCGATGGCTCATTCGAGTCGGAATCACCTCTAGAAAAATGTTTTTGAAGGATTTTGGTGCAGGTAAAAAATTGCAATTGTTATTAACAAAATAAGATGAAAAAAAATGATTTAATAAAAAATTGGTTTAATGTAGTATACTGTATAAAGTCAAAATGTCATAATAAAAAATATGTTATAATAAAAAAAATAAAAAAAAATTATATTTCGTTTTTAGGGTTCCGTACCCAAAGGGTACCAACGGGACCCTATTACTAAGCCTACGCTGTCCGTCCGTCCGTCCGTCCGTCCGTCCGTCCGTCCGTCCGTCCGTCCGTCTGTCAGCGGGCTGTATCTCGTAAACCTTAATAGATAAACAGATGAAATTTTCACATATTATGTATTTCTATTGCCGCTATAACAACAAATAATAAAAATTAAATTAAATTAAAAAAATTAAATTAAAATGTTTCCATGGGTACATGAAAATATTTTAATTAAATTTTTTTAACGGAACCCTAAAAGAGCGAGGCCCGACTCGCACTTGGCCGATTTTTTGTTAATAAAAAATATTGACACTTAAGCAATTTTGAAAAAAGCTCGTTAAGAGGAGGAAATTTCCAATAAAAAAGTCCCAAGTCCCGGGATTCTATCTCCATTATTTATAATTTTAATTTGACGTTGAAAATAGGGCTCCGCGCGGCTGTTACAGCATGCGCGCGCCCCCGCTAAAGAGAGTTCAGCAATAAAAATATTTTTTTTATAACATAAGATGTGATTTTAAAAATTCGAGCCCTGGAGAAACAAAAGTTTAACCACCATTTTTCAAAATGTTATTCAATTGTTAACTAACAAATTATTTCCCAATCTCCATTGTCATAAACAATGGGATGAAAGGTATAAATAATTGGCCTATATTTTTGTATCAGAGTATCTAGATTTTTGAAGTTTGCAATAGAAGACTCAGCGAGCGAATTGAGAACCTCCTCTTTTTTTAAAAGTGGTTAAAAACAAATTAAAGTCAAACAGTCTAAAGTCTAACTTTTTAATATAGAAAGCGAAAAAGTTTCAATCTGAAATCTGACATCACGCAGGTTAGAGTTTTAATAGCTACGATGACCGATTTTGAAAACTGTTGGATAATGTTCGGAAGTATCTTCTATTTCGAAAAAATACCTTATTAATTTAAATGTACTACCTTTATTCAAAACTTAATTAATTGATATAGGCACTATGTTTCCCGCCTTTATACATCTTTATAATTAACTAGTAGGGCGCGTGGGTGCGCGGCCCGCAAGCGGACCGCGGTTTTTCTACTCGGCAAGTAGACTTTTAGGTCTTGATCATTGTCTATCAAAAAACCACTCTTCCATCTTTTATACTCTCCGAGATAGACACCGTTGAAGTTTGTATGGCCGCCATCTTGAATCCGCCATTTTGGATTTTTTTTCAGCTCACTGCCAATTGGATGAGGTTTCGAGTGACTTGTTCGAGCACCCTATCTTTATTACCATGGCCGTGCTCCTCACCCACCTTCCAAACCCTCGATCATCATATGTCATCATTTGTCATAATGAAAATTCTTCAATAAAAACAAATCTTGAAAAGGAACCGTATCAAAGTCTTGCATGAATCCCGCCTCCCGGCTTCTAGTCTCATCAATATTCGCCATATATTTTGTATGAAGAAAAAAAATTTCCGCCATCTTGGATTTTTTTTCTATTCATCAAATAGACCTTTTGGTCTTGATCATCTTTTGCCAAGAAACCACTCTTCCATCTTTTATACTCCCCGAGATAGACACCGACGAAATTTGTATGGCGGCCATCTTTTTTCCGCCATTTTGAATTTATTTTTAGCTCACTGCGAATTGGATGAGGTTTCGAGTGACATTTGTTCGAGCACACCCCACCTATCTTCAATACCCCGGCCGTGCTCTTCACCCGTCTCCGAAATCCTCAATCATCAGCTCTCTCCATAATTTTCCTCTGAATGAATTTTTGTCCTCTATACGAAACCATAGGTGAAAAAAAAATTTTTCATACAAAATTTTACAGGAGAGGTGATCAATCAGTCAGTGAGTCAGTGAATCAGCACGAGCAGCTATATATATATTAACTAGCGTTTGCTCGGTGCGCGAGCTGCTAAAGCAGCTCGCGGGAAGTGTTATTACTAAAAGTAGGGCGCGTGGGTGCGCGGCCCGCTAAAGCGGACCGCGATTTTTTTACTCATCAAGTAGACCTTCGGATTCTGGTCATCTTTTGCCAAAAAATTTGTTCGAGCACACCCCACCTATCTGCAATAACCTGGCCGTGCTCCTCATTCACAAAAGAAAAAGAAAAAAAAGAAAAAGAGAAAAAAAAAAAAAATGAAAAAAGAAAAAGAATAAAAAAAAGAAAAAAAGAAAGAAAATGAAAAATAAAAAAAAAAGAAAAAGAAAAAGAAAAACAAAGAAAAAGAAAAAAGAAAGAAAAAAGAGAAAAAAGAAAAGAAAAAAGAAGAATCATTAATATTCGCCATATATTTTGTATAGAAAAAAAATTCCACCATCTTGATTTTTTTTCCTGTTCATCAAGTAGAACTTTGGGTCTTGATCATCTTTTGCCCAGAAACTACTCTTCTATCTTGTATACTCTCTGAGATAGACACCAGAGTAAGTTTCTATTTCCGCCATCTTGAATCCGCCATTTTGGAGTTTTTTTTTCAACTCCCTGCTAATTGGATGTGGTTTCGAGTAATTTTTGTTGGAGCACACCCCACCTATAGTATGTCGCGTGGATAGTTGGCAAAAAAACCACTCTTTCACCATTTTTACCCATTTCCAAAAAGGAGGAGGTTCTCAATTCGGCCAGTATATTTTTCTTTTTTAATTCTCCGAGATCTAAGACACCTATGAACCTATCAAAATCAATGTCTTGCATAGTTCCCAACTTCTAGTCCCTTCAATATTCCCCATACATTTTGTATGGAAAAAAAATAAATCCGCCATCTTGAATTTTTTTCCTACTCACCAGGTAGACCTCCGGGTTGTGATCATCTTTTGTCGAGAAACCGCTCCTCCATCTTTTATAGTCTCCGAGAGAGAGACGGACAAAATTTGCCGCCATTTTTTTTCCGCCATTTTGGAATTTTTTTTCAACTCACTGGCAACTGCTCGAGGTTTCGAATGACATTTGGTCGAGCACCCTCCACCTATCTTCTATACCCTGGCCGTGCCCCTCGCCCGTCTCCGAACTCCTCACTCATCAGCTCTCGCCACCTTTCTCCGAGTCACATTCTTTGAGCTCTATACGACACCATGGGTGAAAAAAATTTTTTTCATACAAAATTTTACAGGAGAGGGGTGGAAATTTGAGACGTCACAGCTCGGCCGCCATCTTGTTTTTTTAATTTTTTTCACTTTTTCTGTTAATCGTTTACTAATTTCTACAATAATCCAAAATTTCAAAGAAATCGGTTGGAAAACAAAAGAGTTGCAAGATTCACGTCGGCCGCCATCTTGTTTTTCCGAAATGTCATAATTTTTCCCCACTCGAATCCCCCACCCGAACATATCTCCCGTACATCATTTTATCGTTTTTTGTCTCTTTCTAGGAGAACAATTATGTCAATGAGTCAGTGAATCAGTGAATCAGTGAATCAGTCAGTGGTAATCGAGCTATATATATTATAACTAGCGTTTGCTCGGTGCGCGAGCTGCTAAAGCAGCTCGCGGGAAGTGTTTTACTAAAAGTAAGGCGCGTGGGTGCGCGGCCCGCTAAAGCGGACCGCGATTGTTCGGCTTTATTTATTTCGCTCGGTGCGCGAGCTGCTAAAGCAGCTCGCGGGAAGTGTTATTACTACAAGTAGGGCGCGTGGGTGCGCGGCCCGCTAAAGCGGACCGCGATTTTTTTACTCATCAAGTAGGCCTTCGGATTCTGCTCATCTTTTGCCAAAAAATTTGTTCGAGCACACCCCACCTATCTGCAATAACCTGGCCGTGCTCCTCATTCACAAATGAAAAAGAAAAAAAAAGAAAAAAAAAAGAAAAAAAAGAAAAAAAGCAAATGTAAAATGAAAAAAAAGAAAAAGAAAAAAGCCCTATGAACCTATCAAAATCAATGTCTTGCATAGTTCCCAACTTCTAGTCCCTTCAATATTCCCCATACATTTTGTATGGAGAAAAAAAAAATCCGCCATCTTGAATTTTTTTCCTACTCACCAGGTAGACCTCCGGGTTTTGATCATCTTTTGTCGAGAAACCGCTCCTCCATCTTTTATAGTCTCCGAGAGAGAGACGGACAAAATTTGCCGTCATTTTTTTTCCGCCATTTTGGATTTTTTTTTCAACTCACTGGCAACTGCTCGAGGTTTCGAATGACATTTGGTCGAGCACCCTCCACCTATCTTCTATACCCTGGCCGTGCCCCTCGCCCGTCTCCGAACTCCTCACTCATCAGCTCTCTCCACCTTTCTCCGAGTCACATTCTTTGAGCTCTATACGACACCATGGGTGAAAAAAATTTTTTTCATACAAAATTTTACAGGAGAGGGGTGGAAATTTGAGACGTCACAGCTCGGCCGCCATCTTGTTTTTTTAATTTTTTTCACTTTTTCTGTTAATCGTTAACTAATTTCTACAATAATCCAAAATTTCAAAGAAATCGGTTGGAAAACAAAAGAGTTGCAAGATTCACGTCGGCCGCCATCTTGTTTTTCCGAAATGTCATAATTTTTCCCCACTCGAATCCCCCACCCGAACATATCTCCCGAACATCATTATATCGATTTCCGTCTCTTTCTAGGAGAACAATTATGTCAATCAGTGAGTGTGTCAGTCAGTCAGTGGTAATCGAGCTATATATATTATAACTAGCATTTGCTCGGTGCGCGAGCTGCTAAAGCAGCTCGCGGGAAGTGTTTTACTAAAAGTAAGGCGCGTGGGTGCGCGGCCCGCTAAAGCGGACCGCGATTGTTCGGCTTTATTTATTTCGCTCGGTGCGCGAGCTGCTAAAGCAGCTCGCGGGAAGTGTTATTGCTACAAGTAGGGCGCGTGGGTGCGCGGCCCGCTAAAGCGGACCGCGATTTTTTTTCTCATCAAGTAGACCTTCGGATTCTGGTCATCTTTTGCCAAAAAATTTGTTCGAGCACACCCCACCTATCTGCAATAACCTGGCCGTGCTCCTCATTCACAAAAGAAAAAGAAAAAAAAAGAAAAAAAAAAAGAAAAAAAAGAAAAAAAGAAAATGTAAAATGAAAAAAAAGAAAAAGAAAAAAAGCCCTATGAACCTATCAAAATCAATGTCTTGCATAGTTCCCAACTTCTAGTCCCTTCAATATTCCCCATACATTTTGTATGGGGGGAAAAAAAATCCGCCATCTTGAATTTTTTTCCTACTCACCAGGTAGACCTCCGGGTTGTGATCATCTTTTGTCGAGAAACCGCTCCTCTATCTTTTATAGTCTCCGAGAGAGAGACGGACAAAATTTGCCGCCATTTTTTTTCCGCCATTTTGGAATTTTTTTTCAACTCACTGGCAACTGCTCGAGGTTTCGAATGACATTTGGTCGAGCACCCTCCACCTATCTTCTATACCCTGGCCGTGCCCCTCGCCCGTCTCCGAACTCCTCACTCATCAGCTCTCTCCACCTTTCTCCGAGTCACATTCTTTGAGCTCTATACGACACCATGGGTGAAAAAAATTTTTTTCATACAAAATTTTACAGGAGAGGGGTGGAAATTTGAGACGTCACAGCTCGGCCGCCATCTTGTTTTTTTAATTTTTTTCACTTTTTCTGTTAATCGTTAACTAATTTCTACAATAATCCAAAATTTCAAAGAAATCGGTTGGAAAACAAAAGAGTTGCAAGATTCACGTCGGCCGCCATCTTGTTTTTCCGAAATGTCATAATTTTTCCCCACTCGAATCCCCCACCCGAACATATCTCCCGAACATCATTATATCGATTTCCGTCTCTTTCTAGGAGAACAATTATGTCAATCAGTGAGTGTGTCAGTCAGTCAGTGGTAATCGAGCTATATATATTATAACTAGCATTTGCTCGGTGCGCGAGCTGCTAAAGCAGCTCGCGGGAAGTGTTTTACTAAAAGTAAGGCGCGTGGGTGCGCGGCCCGCTAAAGCGGACCGCGATTGTTCGGCTTTATTTATTTCGCTCGGTGCGCGAGCTGCTAAAGCAGCTCGCGGGAAGTGTTATTGCTACAAGTAGGGCGCGTGGGTGCGCGGCCCGCTAAAGCGGACCGCGATTTTTTTTCTCATCAAGTAGACCTTCGGATTCTGGTCATCTTTTGCCAAAAAATTTGTTCGAGCACACCCCACCTATCTGCAATAACCTGGCCGTGCTCCTCATTCACAAAAGAAAAAGAAAAAAAAAGAAAAAAAAAAAGAAAAAAAAGAAAAAAAGAAAATGTAAAATGAAAAAAAAGAAAAAGAAAAAAAGCCCTATGAACCTATCAAAATCAATGTCTTGCATAGTTCCCAACTTCTAGTCCCTTCAATATTCCCCATACATTTTGTATGGGGGGAAAAAAAATCCGCCATCTTGAATTTTTTTCCTACTCACCAGGTAGACCTCCGGGTTGTGATCATCTTTTGTCGAGAAACCGCTCCTCTATCTTTTATAGTCTCCGAGAGAGAGACGGACAAAATTTGCCGCCATTTTTTTTCCGCCATTTTGGAATTTTTTTTCAACTCACTGGCAACTGCTCGAGGTTTCGAATGACATTTGGTCGAGCACCCTCCACCTATCTTCTATACCCTGGCCGTGCCCCTCGCCCGTCTCCGAACTCCTCACTCATCAGCTCTCTCCACCTTTTTCCTAGTCACATTCTTTGAGCTCTATACGACACCATGGGTGAAAAAAATTTTTTTCATACAAAATTTTACAGGAGAGGGGTGGAAATTTGAGACGTCACAGCTCGGCCGCCATCTTGTTTTTTTAATTTTTTTCACTTTTTCTGTTAATCGTTTACTAATTTCTACAATAATCCAAAATTTCAAAGAAATCGGTTGGAAAACAAAAGAGTTGCAAGATTCACGTCGGCCGCCATCTTGTTTTTCCGAAATGTCATAATTTTTCCCCACTCGAATCCCCCACCCGAACATATCTCCCGTACATCATTTTATCGTTTTTTGTCTCTTTCTAGGAGAACAATTATGTCAATCAGTGAGTGAGTGAGTGAGTGGTAATCGAGCTATATATATTATAACTAGCATTTGCTCGGTGCGCGAGCTGCTAAAGCAGCTCGCGGGAAGTATTTTACTAAAAGTAAGGCGCGTGGGTGCGCGGCCCGCTAAAGCGGACCGCGATTGTTCGGCTTTATTTATTTCGCTCGATTTTTTTACTCATCAGGTAGACCTTCGGATTCTGGTCATCTTTTGCCAAAAAATTTGTTCGAGCACACCCCACCTATCTGCAATAACCTGGCCGTGCTCCTCATTCACAAAAGAAAAAGAAAAAAAAAGAAAAAAAAAAAAAAAAAAAAGAAAAAAAGCAAATGTAAAATGAAAAAAAAGAAAAAGAAAAAAAGCCCTATGAACCTATCAAAATCAATGTCTTGCATAGTTCCCAACTTCTAGTCCCTTCAATATTCCCCATACATTTTGTATGGGAAAAAAAAAACCGCCATCTTGAATTTTTTTCCTACTCACCAGGTAGACCTCCGGGTTGTGATCATCTTTTGTCGAGAAACCGCTCCTCCATCTTTTATAGTCTCCGAGAGAGAGACGGACAAAATTTGCCGCCATTTTTTTTCCGCCATTTTGGAATTTTTTTTCAACTCACTGGCAACTGCTCGAGGTTTCGAATGACATTTGGTCGAGCACCCTCCACCTATCTTCTATACCCTGGCCGTGCCCCTCGCCCGTCTCCGAACTCCTCACTCATCAGCTCTCTCCACCTTTCTTCGAGTCACATTCTTTGAGCTCTATACGACACCATGGAAGAAAAAAATTTTTTTCATACAAAATTTTACAGGAGAGGGGTCGGAAATTTGAGACGTCACAGCTCGGCCGCCATCTTGTTTTTTTAATTTTTTTCACTTTTCTGTTAATCGTTTACTAATTTCTACAATAATCCAAAATTTCAAAGAAATCGGTTGGAAAACAAAAGAGTTGCAAGAATCACGTCGGCCGCCATCTTGTTTTTCCGAAATGTCATAATTTTTCCCCACTCGAATCCCCCACCCGAACATATCTTCCATACATCATTGTATCGTTTTCTGTCTCTTTCTAGGAGAACAATCGTGTCAATGAGTGAGTCAGTGAGTCAGTGGTAATCGAGCTATATATATTATAATTACAAAGCAAATTTAATTTTTATTTTTTGCAGCTAAACTAAAGCAGATAACAAAAAAATTAAAAGGAACTTTTTTGTGTAGAATTTTTTTCTCTACAACTTTTACTTGAAACTTTTTTTTCTATTTCCTACCGTTATTAAGTTATTTAAAAAAAAGGCATTTTTGAACCCCTTTTTTATTTTTTTCATCCCTTTCCCCTAAATTTAAATCAAAATTTCTTTCATAATATCTTTATTTAAGTATTAATGAACACATTTTTACTCATTGCGCCAAAACTGGTCAGATCATGGTTTCATTTAACTTTTTACTGGACTAATAATTTAATACTATAGAAAAGGAGTGCGGAATGCTAATATTTTTTTTAAATTATGCATAAAATTCATAAAAATACATAAAATTAAAAAAACATTACACACACTACCATAGATAATACACTATACACCAGAGACACACTATAATGTATTTGACACACTCACGTCAAATTGAGAATAGATTAAAGTTTTACTGAATGTCAAACATAACCATAATGAAAGTTTTTTTTCTACTTACTATGCGATGAGCGCCAATGTTAAATAGGTATCACATGCTTCAACGGTGAAGGAAAATCGCGAGAAAACCTACACATCTGAGAGTTTTGCATAATGTTCTAGAAGGTCACCTTTATTGGCCCAATAGCCAGTTGCCAGCATAGCTTACAACGCATCTCTGAGAGGAGAGCTGCGCTCAGTAGTGAACCGTTTGTAGGTTGCTGACGATGAACTAGAGCCATACTATGCGCGCGTTGTGACGTCTGACAGAGAGTTGCTGGTCTGATTGGTTGGCACGTTCTTCATTGTCCGGTACAGGGGAGGCTGTGCCACCGGCACGTGCTGCTGCCGGAGGGGCCCAAGTACGACAGCGCCGGGCGCTGGTACGTGCCGGAGCACGGGCTGGTGGCGCGGCACGCCTACGACAGCACGCGGCCGCCGCGCCTGCTGCTGCCGCGCTGCTGCAACTGCTGCAAGAAGTCCGTGCTAGGCTGCGAGTAGACGCCTCGCCGCAGAACTCGCTGTACAGTTCACCAGTGAGCGTCACCACACCCGCTCCTCGTCCCTCCACCCTCTCCACATCGTCGGTCCTGCGCTGCGCTCGCTTGTACGCGGCCTGCACTCAATAGATCGTACTCTGGCTCTGGCACTCAAGATAGATAGTGTGAAAATGAGACACAAATATGTCCTGACATAAATCTGTCGTTTTAACTCAGACTTGAGTCTGAGCTGAGTGAAAATGTCATATAGGTCTCACTCTAGGACTTTCCGGCTCCAACGGCTATCGCCCCTACAACAAGCATAGCCCGGCCACTGCAGGCACTTCAGTTTGCATAATATGATTTGGCACATAACGTGGTAAGTATTAAAGTATACTCAGTTAAAACAGGATCACAAAATAACCCTGCTTGAGTCAATAAAGGCACTTGAGCATAATCTCTTTAATTCCAACTAAAAATGGCCGTCACTTCAGTAGCAAGATTCGCCCGTACCTAAAGTAGGTACTACATCGAAGAAATGCTCAATTCCGTAGGTATGTATTAGTACTTTTATTTCACAATACTAACCATGTATATTAAGCAGTGATAGCCTAGTGGTTAGGACTGTGGTCTCCTATTCGGGGGGTCGCAGGTTCGATCCCAGGTACGCACCTCCGGCTTTTCGGAGTCAAGTGCGTTTAAGCAAATAAGTATCACTTGCTTCAACGATGAAGGAAAACATCGTGAGGAAACATGCACACCTGAGAGCTCTGCATAATTTTCTCGAAGGTGTGTGAAGTCCGCCAATTCGCATTGGGCCAGCGTGGTGGACTATGACCTATAACCCTTCTCTGAGAGGAGACCTGCGCTCAGGAGTGAGCCGGTGATGGGTTGCTGATGAATGAATGAAATGAACCATCTATACAACACGGTACGAACGTGTGCGTGAAGACGAGTAGACGGCACTCTCAGTACTGCCGCGCTTACTAATAAAACAATGTATATGCAGTATCATAACAAAAATGGGAAAGGGAAAGATATTAAGGTTCATTATCATAATGAGAATATTAAAGAAGCACAATTTGTCAATTTTCTAGGAATCACTTTAGATAACAACTTGTCCTTTAAGTCGCATGTTGAAAAAATTGGCAAAAAAATTAACCAACATGTATATCTCCTCAGGCGCCTATCAAAAACAGTAGGAGAGAAAACGGCGCTGATGGCATATCACGCATTTGTGGTTTCAGCCTTACGATATGGACTAGTCGTATGGGGCAACTCTGTTAGCATAGGTCGTTTATTTATTGGACAGAAGAAGTGTATCAGGGCAATCTGTGGAGCCGGCCCCCTTGATTCTTGTCGCCCTTTATTCAAAAAATTAAAAATTCTCTCGCTGCCATGCCTGTACATTTTTGAGATAAGCCTATTTGTTCAAAAACATATGTCTGATTTCTACCCAAAAAAAAGCCAACAGGTAAATTTCAATACAAGGTATCCTAACAGACTCATATTTCCCTCCTCTAGAACTGCATCTTTTAGCAAAAGTTGTAATAGCATGTCTGTTAAAATATATAACAAATTGCCTAATGAATTGAAAGATTTACCATTAAAAGTATTTAAAAGGAGACTGCATCAATGGTTAATGAATAAATGCTCTTATAGTTTAAAAGAATTTTTCAATACAAAATGTGTTACAAATTAGTTTTCTTTTTTTGACATTGAACTTATTAATTTATTGACATCATACAGATAATTAAATTACATACTTTTTATATTTATTGTTCATTTTATATTGTAATTGCTTTGAATTTGATTTTGGGTACTATAAAATAAGCTAATGGTAGGTAATAAGAAATCTAATTTTATTTTCTATGTATGACTATTATGTGTACCTACTTGAGTCTAATAAAAATTGCCAGAACTGTATAAAACTGTATAAAACTAAAGTATCAAAAATAATTATATTTTGCATGTCAATTGACGAAACATACTGGACATTGAATATTATGTTAACATCTATTACGTACAATGTTTCTTGCAAATAAATACATTTCATTTCATTTCATTTCATTACGCACACATTCACAGCGTGTTTGTACACTTGGTTACCACAAGTAAAGCTCGTGTCGCTTCGTGAAATAAAAGTACTATACCGAGTAGATACTGAAAAATGCGCCCGTCGTTGTCACTCTTGCTTCTCGCGTCTAGGTGTTAAAGCTATAGGTATAAGTAATTCATTCATTGACATCAACTCATCGATTGCCCACGCGTGGGCACGGGTGAACAGGCCACCTCTCAAATGGAGAAGGGTATACGCCATAACGGCAACACTGGCCAAGTGAAGATCTGGACTGCACACCTTAGAGAACACAATACAAAACTCTCGGGCGTGCAGGTTTCCTCTCGATGTTTTCCGACACTATCAAAGCAAGCGATAAATTTTTAATTGCTAACACACATAGCTCGAAAGAGTCTGAGTGTGAGTGGTGCCTGGAAACGAACCTGAACCCCCAGAAAAAGAGATCGTAGTCTTAACTACTAGGCTAGCACGGATTTTATTTTATGTAGGATAGGTAGCATGGAACTAGGAATTACGACTACTTCCAATTTCTATGGCAGGTAGTGACATTATATTTTTTTCTATCATTATTAATTAGTTATCTATTCAGAACGTAGTCGTAATTCCTAGTTCTATGATTAAGAAAAAACATTACAGCCTTTACTCTCCGTTAAATATTAATATTTAAGTAGACATGAAGATTTCATTAATACATACATAAGTATGATGAGGTCTGTTTTTCTTATATAGGTAGGTATGTACTTTTCCTAATTAGCTGTAAGTTTTCAAGTGTAAAATAAAATAAAGTAGGTAAAATTAAAATAAGGTAACTACCAACTTAAATTAATTTTATTTATTTAAGTATCAGTTTACATTACCAAACTGATGTTTATACGATGACGTACGGTTTCCTGTAAAATAGTTCTTCCTGTTACTACAAATATTTGTTTTAACTTATCTATGTATTTAAGTTAAAATAAATTAAAATTATGATAACTTATTATTATAACTTTATTTTTTTTTCTTTAATAAAGAGTGTAATAATAAAGATTTTAATTAATATACCTACTCTTTTTTAATACAATCTTTTAGTGGGTTTAAGTTGCTAAATAAGCTACCTGGGCAGGTTTCGCACGTAACATATAATAATACATTGGAATCAACTCACTCGTGCATGCTGATATAAAACTTCAACCTGAAAAAGGAGAAAACAAAATAAAAACCGATGACTCCTATGCCTATTGTAAAGTTTTCGCACTATGTATTTACAATTATGCAAATAAATCCTTTCTTTCTTTCTTTACCTGCTCCTGTAAGCCAACATACCAATATAAATACGAAAGTGTTTATTTGTTGGTTTCTCAAATTGGTTTTTCCTTCAATCACGCCGTCATTACAGAGCTACTGTTTGACGTGATTTATACATGGGTAGGTAGGTACTTATAGTTGGATTGGAGAGTGACTGTGTGACACAGGCTTCAGAGTTCTCATGACATCGATTCGTTACTAAAAATTAAATCCACGCAAACCAAGTCGCGGCCAGGAGCCAGTAAATACCTAACGTCACCACTCACCAAAGAGAATAAGAACGTTTTATGCGGCGCCGCGCCGCGCCGTACGCAATTTTTCCAAACACAAATCACCGTTTACCGTTTAAGACAGCTAAGAAAAAATAATTATGTATATTATGTACCTAAGTAAAGCAGTGATAGCCTAGTGGTTAGGACTGTGGTCTCCTATTCGGGGGGTCGCAGGTTCGATCCCGGGTTCGCACAAACATCGTGAGGAAACCTGCACACCTGAGAGTTGTTCATAATGTTCTTGAAGGTGTGTGAAGTCCGCCAATTCGCATTGGGCCAGCGTGGTGGACTATGGCCTATAACCGTTCTCTGAGAGGAGACCTGCGCTCAGTAGTGAGCCGTTGATAGGTTGCTGATGATGATTATGTACTTAAGTATACCTAAGCCTCGAGATAAGTAACTCACTGTTCGGGCACGTGGTGCCTGGGCGCGGCGACGACCCACCCCGCAGTGGCCGACCCCGCGCCGGCCTGCCGCCCCGCGAGGGGTCCCGGCAGCCAGCCGCCCCGCGCGTACGGGGGGTCGCTGCGAGCGCTCTTCGACAATGATCTATCCTACGAACACATTCTACTCTACATCTTCATCTGTTTTACACAAATACATAAGTGTATGTCGGTGCTGTGATACCTAAATACCTAACTATCGTATGATGACATACATACCTACCAATTGAACGATACTATTGGCAAAACCAAAAATTACGAATTTTCGGTATTTAGGTACTTCGACGATTCGCAGTCTTGGTTGATCAGACAAAACGCCTGTCTGCTAATACTTCACCAACCCTCTCGATCGCACTAAGATCCCCGCATCTAGGAATTTGATAGCAAAAATCGAATCGAAATTGAAAAATTTGCAGAAGGAAAAATAAGAATTAGGTAAGTAGTTGTTTTTTCTTCTTTCTTGTGGATGCGGCTATGCAGATCCTAAAATCGCTGAATCGCGTCGACCGTCGTAGTCATGTTACCACATCTAATGAATTGAATTCAATTGTTATAGGTATCTGAATTATCATTATTTTGTATAATACAAAAAGAAGTTAATTGAAAATTACAATTTTCTCTAGTCACAAGCCAACGCTTGGGCCGATCGTGCCTCTCAATTGCTTGTTCCGCGCTCTCGCTTGCACGCGCAGGCTCAGGCGGAACGTGACACTACGTGCAGCCGGTATTCATCGATTTATAAGACGTTATCACGTCAAAACTGCAGTTTGCAGTCGTACTGCAATTCTAATCCTACTTTATAATTAATTCGAGTTCGTGAGAATGGACGACGAACGGTTGGATGTTTGTTGCTCCACGCGACAGCGAACAAGATAGCTCTCTCCCAGGATTAACACGTATAGGCTACCCTTTATCCCGGAAAAGTAAGGGGCCCCGCGGAAATCAAAAAACCTTAATACACGCAGGCGAAGCGAAGTCATGGGCGTTATCTAGTTTTTAATAATTACAATACGTCCGTCTATACAGCTTATTCTTACCACAATAGTAGCAATTGTTAAGCATAGCATTAACTTCTTCATCTCGATGTGTCGGTCTGAACAGTGAACAGCGAGCGGACGCTTATATACGGGTCTGCCCGCGAAATTCAAATTTAATTTGGTTTTTCGCAATTTGTAAACTAATACGACAAAGTAGGCTTATGGCATTCTAATTGCGACAATGGCAGTATCACCTTCACAGGTTTACTTAAAAATCTTTACTTGAAAGTGGCCAGTTTAACAAATTAATCAAAATACTTGTGAGTAATAAAAATACTTGTGAGTAACTCACGTCCAACTCGGTATTTTGATTAATTTCTTAAACTGGTTACTTTCAAGTAAAGATTTTTATGTAAACCTGTGAAGATGATAATTCTACTGGCGCAATTAGAATGCCATAAGCCTACTTTGTCGTATTAGTTTACAAAATGGGAAAAACCAAATTAAATTTGAATTTCGCGGGCAGACTCGTATAATCCACCTTAAAATCAATTAACATGAAATAATGGAATGGAAATTGAATTACATCAACTTGTCTTATCTGCTTTCCAATACCGAACGTGCCTACCCTTGAATGTCATTTTACAGTAGCTACTAGAGTTTTAAATTCACGTTAATTTATTTCATGTATAGTACCGGCTAACTTGTGGCCCTTAGGAGTCCACAATCCTTTCGGAAAGCCGATTCTGTTGAGGAAATTCACCAGTTGTTCTTTTCAAAACAAGTGTTACAATAAGCTTATCAATACAGTATCATTGGAAGCAGTGATAGCCTAATAGTTAGGACTGTGGTCTCCTATTCGGGGGGTCGCAGGTTCGATCCCGGGTACGCACCTCTGACTTTTTGGAGTCGTGCGTTTAAGCAATTAACTATCACTTGCTTAAAACGTGAAGGAAAACATCGTGAGGAAACTTACTGAGAGTTCTTCATAATGTTCTCGAAGGTGTGTGAAGTCCGCCAATTCGCATTGGGCCAAAGTGGTGGACTATGGCCTATAACCCTTCTCTGAGAGGAGACCTGCGCTCAGTAGTGAGCCGTTGATTGGTTGCTTATGATGATAGTACCTAGGCTAACTTGTGGCCCTTAGGAGTCTACAAACCTTTCGAAAAGCCGATTCTGCTGAGGAAATTCACCAGTTGTTCTCTTCAAAACAATTGTTACAATAAGCTTATCAATACAGTATCATTGGTATTATATTTCCTAAACTATTTTGTAGGCAGCTGAAGCAAAGTAAATTGCGTCCATAGACTGTGGTACTCGACTTAATAAATAGTTTTACACATTGTTTCAGTATTTTTGTATGCAAATCTACAAATCCTTGCAGCTGTGGTATTGTCTAAAAATGATTGCTACAAATACCATCGCAGTCACCTCTGATTGGCCGGTACAGGGTACTGTCTCGCTATTCGTTCAAATGCATCGATGCAACAAGAATGCCACAAATTCAGCCAATGAGAGGTGCGATTGTCTAGATATTCCATTGATCGTAATCGTATTCGATAACATAGCGTCAAAGTAAAATAAACCATAAAAACATCGAATTAGAGCTCAATTTCGTGTATGTATTCTGATACTTTTAGGTATGTACGATGCGCTTCATAAAGCTCCATGTAAAAATGGTTGTACTGAATTTAGGACTTTAAATCAATACAATGAAGGATTATTTTACTTTGACGCTAATATCATCGAATACGAATACGATCAATGGAATAACGTTTAGACAATTAGTATAGAGGTGATTGCGATTGTCACACTATAACAACCATTTTTAAACAATCCCACAGCTGAATCATGTATGATTTGACCTTTGATAAGATTTGTTATCGGCTGATACAGGCGGTGAAAAACCGCAGCGTAGTGGGAGTGGAAGTCCCACAAGTGACCAATGCCCAGCGGTGGACGTCGAGACGAAAACTTGAAATAATAATACAGTATTATTTTTGGAATACTTTATTACTTGCTACATCGTTACTTCATTATCTCGTATCAATCAATTCATAGTACTCACACACACGTTCCCTCTCATTCTCTTTATCTCTCTCGCTCTATCCATCTCACGCTCTCCTTAAAAATAGGTATAATAGTCGAATACTACAACGTCAATTAAAATTTAAGCTAACCTCACAACAGTGGCCAGTTTTAGCGTTAGCTCAAGCTAAAGCTAAACTTGGAAAACGCCGAGGGCGCTTAAATTCTATGCGGCGTTATTCCAGCATTCCAGGATTATTGTATATAAAATATGAATACGTAAATTACGAAAAGGTCTTACATTATTAACATGAGTTACAGTCAGTTTGTATGCCTCACGGACCGCTCAATTTTTTTTCCTATGATTTTTACAAACCCCTAAAGGGGGCGTAAGGGTGCCTATGCACTGAACCGAATCGGAACAGTACTGACTATTACGTCAACACTCCGCTCCGCTTCATAGGCCCCCTTAGGCTTGCAAAGACAATGTGATCCGCGGTGGTTATCTACGATCGCCATAAGGTTGATTTTACGAGTGTGCCTGCGAAATTCAAATTTAATTTTGTTTTTCGCAATTTGTAAACTATTACGACAAGTAGGCTTATGGCATTCTAATTGCGCCGATGGCAGTATCATCTTCACAGGTTTATATAAAAATCTTCATTTGAAAATGTCCAGTTTAAGAAATTAGTCAGAATATCGACTAATTTCTGAGTAACTCACATCCAACTCAATATTCTGACTAATTTCTTAAACTGGACACTTTCAAGTAAAGATTTTTATATAAACCTGTGAAGATGATAATTCCACTGGCGCAATTAGAATGCCATAAGCCTACTTTGTCGTAATAGTTTACAAATTGCGAAAAACCAAATTAAATTTGAATTTCGCAGGCAGACCAGTATAATCAACTTTAACAAAGTTTTCGCAATAATCTATACACTGGATTGCGCGTGTACGCGTGTTGTGTATCGGACAGTGTTCACACACACTAGCACAGTATTATGTACAACCTGTATATAGGAATGTGTCACACTATGTACCACATTCAAGTTCTTTGAAGTTAGAGGTCACTTCGTAGTTAGGGCCGATACACACTTGCGGCGCGATATACCACCTCGCCCCGCAGTGCCTTAGTAAGAGTTAACACAATTCGACAGCATCGTTAAAATAATTGGTTGTCCGTAAAGTCGGTTTACGGACGATAGTTTTACGTGATACCGTCATAAAGAAACATTGATGAAAAATTGCATACTTTATGAATTGAATTGAATTATTATCACTGAATTGTACAAAATAATGAATTTTGTATAATACAAAGGAGTTAATTGAAAATTACAATTTTTCTAATCACAAGCCAACGCTTGGGCCGATCGTGCCTCTCTATCGCTTGTTTCGCGCTCTCGCTTGCACCCTCAGGCTTAGGCGGAACGTGACACTTTTTCGTGTGTTCATCGATTTGTATGACGTTATCACGTCAAAATCATTGAAGTGCAAAAACTTAATTAGTTTTAATTACAATTAGAGTTTTTATTTCAAGGAACTGTATGTATGTATGTATTAGGGTGGACAAATATCAATAACACGCAACGCGTACGGCGCAGTATAGCAGTTGAAAGTTCAGTCTATAGCGTACAGATTGAAGTGTCGTGTAGTGTCTCACGTCACGCGGCACGCTTCACTCGTGTGGCGTGGCGTGGCGTGGCGTGGCGTGGCGTGGCGTGGCGTGGTGTGGCGTGCGGCTACTTGTGCAGGCCGGCGCGCTTGGCCTCCAGCTCGTAGATGAGCAGCCGCCACATCTTCACCACGAACACCTCCGCCTCCTCGTCCAGCACCTGCGATACAATGGGGCATTTAACTCCAAGTGAGAAATAATCCTCACTAATATTATAAATGCGAAAGTGTGTTTGTTTGTTGGTTTTTGTTTGTTGGTTTGTCATTCAATCACGCCGCAACAGGGCTACGGATCGACGTGATTTTTCGCATGGGTATAGTTGAGGACCTGGAGAGTGACATAGGCTACTTTTTATCCCGGAAAATCAAAGAGTTCCCGAGGGATTTTAAAAACTAAATCCACGGGGACGAAGTCGCGGGCATCAGTTAGTCTTGAATAATCTCCTAGTGAAGCAGTGATAGCCTAGTGGTTACGACTGTGATCTCCTATTGGGGGGGTCGCAGGTTCGATCCCGGGCACGTACCTCTGACTTTTCGAAGTTAAGTACGTTTAAGAAATTAAATATCACATGCTTTAACGGTGAAGGAAAACATCGTGAGGAAACCTGCACACCTGAGGGTTCTCCATAATGTTCTTGAAGGTGTGTGAAGTCCACCAATTCGCATTGGGCCAGTGTGCTGGACTATGGCCTGTAACCCTTCTCTGAGAGGAGACCTGCGCTCAGTAGTGAGCCGATGATGGGTTGGTAATGATGAAATGATGATGATGAGAAATAATCTAAAAATATTTAAATAAGATAGTTTAGGCAACAAGAAATAAAAAGTGTGTTTCAGTTCACAAAATTATTAAGTTATATTTTATTTCACTTTCTTTTATCTATGCAACAAATATGCGAAACGATACCCGCCATAGTACTACGTCATTAAGTCAGTAAATAAATCCTTCCTATCTAATTCCATGGATCTGACTAACATCTGGCATGATTACTGATGCATAGATTAGATGTAGTTTGGGATCCCCCTTTCTAAAAAATACTTTTCATCTTTGCGTGAGACACGTGGTTTTTTATTTATATAAAAAGAGCCGGCCAGCACCTTGCTGCAGATGGAGTGGCTAGATCGTGAGGAGGCTGGAGAGGAGCGGAGCGGGCACGTACCATCTGCACGTCGTCGAGGATGCCCTGCGGCGCGGAGCCGGCCAGCACCTTGCTGCAGATGAAGTGGCTCGATCGTGAGGAGGCTGGAGAGGAGCGGAGCGGGCACGTACCATCTGCACGTCGTCGAGGATGCCCTGCGGCGCGGAGCCGGCCAGCACCTTGCTGCAGATGAAGTGGCTCGATCGTGAGGAGGCTGGAGAGGAGCGGAGCGGGCACGTACCATCTGCACGTCGTCGAGGATGCCCTGCGGCGCGGAGCCGGCCAGCACCTTGCTGCAGATGAAGTGGCTCGATCGTGAGGAGGCTGGAGAGGAGCGGAGCGGGCACGTACCATCTGCACGTCGTCGAGGATGCCCTGCGGCGCGGAGCCGGCCAGCACCTTGCTGCAGATGAAGTGGCTCGATCGTGAGGAGGCTGGAGAGGAGCGGAGCGGGCACGTACCATCTGCACGTCGTCGAGGATGCCCTGCGGCGCGGAGCCGGCCAGCACCTTGCCGCAGATGAAGTGGCTCGATCGTGAGGAGGCTGGAGAGGAGCGGAGCGGGCATGTACCATCTGCACGTCGTCGAGGATGCCCTGCGGCGCGGAGCCGGCCAGCACCTTGCTGCAGATGAAGTGGCTCGATCGTGAGGAGGCTGGAGAGGAGCGGAGCGGGCACGTACCATCTGCACGTCGTCGAGGATGCCCTGCGGCGCGGAGCCGGCCAGCACCTTGCTGCAGATTAAGTGGCTCGATCGTGAGGAGGCTGGAGAGGAGCGGAGCGGGCACGTACCATCTGCACGTCGTCGAGGATGCCCTGCGGCGCGGAGCCGGCCAGCACCTTGCCGCAGATGAAGTGGCTCGATCGTGAGGAGGCTGGAGAGGAGCGGAGCGGGCACGTACCATCTGCACGTCGTCGAGGATGCCCTGCGGCGCGGAGCCGGCCAGCACCTTGCTGCAGATGAAGTGGCTCGATCGTGAGGAGGCTGGAGCGGAGCGGAGCGGACACGTACCATCTGCACGTCGTCGAGGATGCCCTGCGGCGCGGAGCCGGCCAGCACCTTGCCGCAGATGAAGTGGTTCGATCGTGAAGAGGCTGAAGAGGAGCGGGGCGGGCACGTACCATCTGCACGTCGTCGAGGATGCCCTGCGGCGCGGAGCCGGCCAGCACCTTGCCGCAGATGAAGTGGCTCGATCGTGAGGAGGCTGGAGAGGAGCGGAGCGGGCACGTACCATCTGCACGTCGTCGAGGATGTCCTGCGGCGCGGAGCCGGCCAGAACCTTGCTGCAGATGAAGTGGCTCGATCGTGAGGAGGCTGGAGCGGAGCGGAGCGGGCACGTACCATCTGCACGTCGTCGAGGATGCCCTGCGGCGCGGAGCCGGCCAGCACCTTGCTGCAGATGAAGTCCACGAGCGTGGGCTCGGGCTCGCCGATGTACTCGATGATCTTCTTGTTGATCCACGGCCGGATCTTCTTCTCCATCAGCACGTTGTCTATCTGCGGGACACAACGGGCGGAGAATAATCCCCCATCTTAAGATTGAAAATTGAAGTAATTTTTAATGATAGCGATGTTCGAGATGAAATTGTGAAAGCACTCTAGTAGCTGCTCCCCACAAACAGCAAGCCCACAACGTCAGCCTAAGCTGAGGTCCAACCCTCACAGGAGGCGAATTCAGGAAGATGCTGACCTCCATCTCCTCGAGCCCTAGGGCTCAACCCCATTCTGGCAGACTTTCTGCGCTCGTCTAAAGCCCCCCCCCCCCCCCTTCAGTGACACTGTAGCGGCCAATATGGCCCCATGTAGTATACACAATTAAAAAAAAGTAGCAGCTTGAAGAGCAGCAGATGAGATTTTTTGAACATTGCGAAATAGACTTGTGGTTGGTGAGCTGATGGAAGCACTATATGAGCGCGCTTGTCTAGAAGATGCCTATTCACTCTCGCCTAGGTGTCCTAGGCCCCCTATCTACGACGTAACCTGTGACGCGCACCTGGTCCGTGTCGAGCTGGTACTGGAACAGCTGCTCCTTCTGCGTGGGGATCTTGTCGATCAAGCTCTTTATGTGTTTCCGCTTCTCCTCTGCGCATTTGTTCTCCTTCTCGCCCTTCTCCCCCTTTTCTCCCTTCTCACTCTTCTCACTCTTGTCACTCTTGTCGCCTTTGTCGCCCTTGTCGGAGCGGTCGCTGCTGTCGGCCTTTTTACTCTTGTCTTTATCCTTTTTGTCTTTACCTGCGGAAAGGGTTTTATTTATTAATAGATTCCAAGGTGGCTGTTACTCTTGAGATATCAATTACTGAAGAAAGAATTTCACGCTACAGTTAAAATCAAGTTACTGACAGTCAACAAATGTGACCCGAATAACTACAGACCAATTTCAATTTTGCCAACTCTCAGCAAGATATTTGAAAAAATAATGCTCAACCAACTGCTTCTACACTTTAATTTAAATAAACTTTTTCACCCTGAGCAGTACGGTTTTACTAAGGGTCGATCAACAACCGATGCAGCCGCAACGCTGTTGCAACACATATTCGATGCATGGAATAACTCACAGAATGCCATTGGTATTTTCTGTGATTTATCAAAAGCATTCGACTGCGTTGATCACGAGACCCTTTTGCTTAAACTGAGCCACTATGGTATCAAAGATTTTGCGCTTAGCCTCATTGCGTCTTATCTTAGTGATCGTGTTCAAAGAGTATGTGTCAATGATGTAAAATCATCCGGATCAGCCTCGGTAATGGGTGTACCCCAGGGTTCTATTCTAGGTCCATTCATGTTTTTGATTTACATAAATGATTTACCACATTTTGTCCAAAATACTTGCGATATTGTACTATTTGCTGATGATACGTCTTTGATTTTTAAAGTCGATAGGACGAAAGACAATTTTGACGATGTAAATATTGCATTATCTCAAGTTTCTGAATGGTTTACGGCAAATAATCTACTTTTAAATGCTAAAAAAACCAAGTGTGCTGAGTTTTTATTGCCCAACACCAGAACTGTCAGTAAAAATTTAAAGATAAGTAATGAACCCTTGAAAAGTGAGGACTCCACAGTGTTCTTGGGATTAACCCTGGACTCAAAGCTGCAATGGGGCACCCATATAGCAACACTTGCTGGCAAGCTTAGCTCTGCTGCTTACGCTGTTAGGAAGATTCGACAGTTAACTGACATAGAAACTGCAAAAATTGTTTATTTTGCATATTTCCATAGTATTATGTCATACGGAATCTTATTATGGGGTAAAGCAGCCGATATTGGAAAAATTTTTGTATTGCAGAAGAGGGCAATTCGCGCAATATATAATTTAAAACCGCGGGATTCCCTTCGAGAAAAATTTAAAGAAATAGGCATTCTTACAGTAACTTCACAATATATTTACAACAATATAATATTTGTCAGACAAAACATCGTGAATTACAAAAAAAAGGGTGATTTACACGATAGGCAAGTTAGAAATCCAAACAGGCTCGTGATTCCTCGATGTCGCTTCAAGAGGGTCCGAAAGACATTTGTGGGAATGGGCGTGACGTTTTATAATAAAATTCCACAAATCAAATTAAAACTAATCTCATGAAAAAAGCATATTATGCAATTGTAGACTATTTAGATGATAAAAAAGCGTGGACATAATTCTTTCCAGCGATTCATGAGACAGCAGGTGGTAATTGAACTGTTTAACTATTCTATTGAATGTAAACTTATTTTGAAAAGAGCAACTGCCGAGTTTCTTGCTGGTTCTTCTCGGCAGGAACGGCATTCCGAACCAGTGGTAGACTCATCGACGATTCAAAAGCACTTGTAAAAAAGTTTATTTGAATAAAAAACATTTCTATTCTATTCTATTCTAACAGGATTAGTAAGTCAGAGTGACGGTGGGCAGGCCATCAGATATATTATGACATATCCAATACCCGCATAACGGCAAACGTGTGGAGCTGTCCACAACTATCCGATGGCCGCGTAACGGCAAACGTGTGGAGCTGTCCACAACTATCCGATGGTCGCGTAACGGCAAACGTGTGGAGCTGTCCACAACACCGACGACCTTAGGAAGATACCAGGACGTATCTGAATGACCATTGCGGAGGGCTGCAGGTTATCATCACGGGACCAGCAGAGCTACTCTCTTTATCAGTGGTTATCGACAGTTGCTAAGAACTGTCAAATCCGCATTTTTATGGCGAACTGCGGGTTTGACAGTTGTTATAGTTGGTATATACTTGCTTCAACGGTGAAAGAAAACATCGTGCGGAAACCTGCACACCTGGACAGTTCTTCATAATGTTCTCGAAGGCGTGTGAAGTCCGCCAATTCGAAATTGGCCCAATTGGGCCAGCGTGGTGGACTATGACCTATAACCCTTCTCTGAGAGGAGACCTTCGCTCAGTAGTGAGCCGTTGATGGGTTGCTAATGATGATGATGATAGTTGGCGACTCGTTTTCCATAGACACTAAAATGTCAACAATAGCGGCGTGTGCTCACCTCTGTGGTGCGCGTGGTGCGGGTGCGGGTGCGGGTGCGGGTGCGGCTCGTCGTCGTCGTCCGCGAACGCCGCGTGCACGCCGCGCCGCTCCGCTGGAGCGAAATAAGTTATAACTCTTCATTTACAGTAGTGACAGATCGTTTGAAGCATAGTCGCGTACATTGAGCAGACGGCAAACTGCAGGTGTCCGCGAGATGTAACCACCACGGCTACGCACATTCTTTACTCCTTATAGTTCTAGCAGTGATAGCCTAGTGGTTACGACTGTGGTCTCCTATTCGGGGGGTCGCAGGTTCGATCCCGGGTACGCACCACTGACTTTTCTAAGTTAGGTGCGTTTAAGAAATTGCTTTAACGGTGAAAGAAAACATCATGAGGAAACCTGCACACCTAAGAGTTCACCACAGTGTTCTCGAAGGTGTGAAGTCCGCCAATTCGTATTGGGCCAGCGTGGTGGGCTATGGCCTATAACCCTTCTCTGAAAGGAGATCTGCACTCAGTAGTGAGACAGACGGTGATGGGTTGATAATACTAAGTGTTATTAAATTATCAACTACATTCTAGACGGTGCCCGCTTCTTCATCCGCGCGTATATAGGTTTCTGTTCGCGCCCTAATTCGGCCGCGCAGTCATGCGAGGCGATTGAATGTAGTTCCCTCCAAAGTCATGGAGCTAGTAAACACCCTAGGGTTCCACGGCGCCACTATCGCCGCTTTTGACACTTATGGTCTTGCGGTTGACTTTGTGCTAATGCGTAGACGTCTAATTTTTTTTTCGTTTTTCGCTTTTGACAAAAGGAAAACGCGTTCGCGCATGTGAATTTTTTGGTGTTAAAAAAAATCTAATCTACGATCATCTAAGTATAGTACTTAAATAACAAAAACTTTGTAAAGTGGTCCCCACGGCCCGTATGGGTCATTGCTGGTGGCGACCGCATTTGTTAATATAAAACTGTTTGCTCACCGCCCCACGTGTTGGATTGGGCGGTCTCGTGTGATATTCGAAACTTTGGAATACGGCAGCACAACATACAACGCGGGATAGCGGATCATCCTCGCCTCGCCAATCACTCTCCACAGTTTACACATTACACACTTCACACATCACATTCATCTCGGCGAGGCGCCTTGAAGACCTGCTTCACAAGCCTATGGTGAGTGCTAGATCTATTACCAGGGAGCGACCCTTACTTCAGGGTGTAGGGTCTGGTCATCAGCCCTACCACACCCACCAACTGCTCAGTCGACCGGCTCTGGCTCCTCATGGGCCCGAGCCAGTCCACCGGTCTTGGAGACTGAGAGTTGGCCAAAACAGTTTATAACAAATTTCTCGGGAATTTGATTTTCCAGGATAAAACGTAGCCTATGTCACTCTCCAGGTCCTCAACTACGCCCATGCAAAAAATCAAGATGTTCTGTTGCAGCGTGATTGAAGGATAAACCAACTAACGAACTCCAATCATTTCCGAGATAAAATGGACTATGCTATTATTGTCAATCTTATTATGAATTTAATATAAGGCTGCTATTTATTTAAAATCGTTGCTTCAACTTTATTTAGATGTGTTGACAAAGATTGACATCATTACAGTGTGTGTGTGTGTGTTAACTTTTGTGTTTATTTTATTAAGATGCGAATTAATTAGATTAGTTTTAATTAATAAATTGGTTGTCTGTAAAGTCGGTTTACGGGCGATAATTTTACGTGATAACGTCATAAAGAGACATTGATGAAAAATTGCATACTTTTATGAATTGAATTGAATTATTATCACTGAATTATCATTAATTTGTATAATACAAAGGAGTTAATTGAAAATTACAATTATGACTGGCGGGCTATAGTCACAACCTAAGGTTTGGGCCTATCGTGCCTCTCTATCGCTTGTTTCGCGCTCTCGCTTGCACGCTCAGGCTCAGGCGGAGGCTCAGGATTTTTATGACATTATCACGTCAAAAGTCACTGTAGATTTTTTTAAATTTCACAATGATATATTTTTGGCAGACACAATCATAGAGTATAGAGTTTTATTTTTCACTGGCCACAAACACAAAGAGTCATAGAGTATGAATGTCTTAGAGAAGCCGCAAGAGCTAGTCCTTAACAGTGTGTGTGTGTAGTGAGCGCGGCGGGTGAGCGTTACCTTTGGGCGTGTCCGCGGCGCCGGTGGGCGTGGCGGCGGCGGCGGCGGCTGCGGCGGCGGGGTGGGCGTGTCGGAAGCTGATGCTGATGGGCGAGCTGCCCGCGCTGTTGCCGCCCGCGCCGCCCTGCAGCACACAACACTCGCGTCAACCTACATTGCATCTAACCAGTGGCATTCCAGACAATTACTATTGTAGACCTCCATTGCTTGCTGGATTTAGGTCACACGCAAGCGTCGCCACAGGACACGATCTTGTGCCGCTCAGATCGAACAGCTGCCAGACTCATTTGAGATTTTGTACACAAAATCCACAAAGGACGTGTCCCAGTTCAGTATGGGAGACGGGTATTTAATAATGAAGCTGCATTAATAAACACTTCTCATATAAAAGAGACAAAAATATGGAACTAAATAGTGTTAGTACTAAATATGTTTTGATGGATGGCAGCACTAAATATTCTTTTTCAATCTTCTAAAGTCTAAAATCTGTCAGTTGAAAAATATCATAGTCCTAACGTTAAAATGGGAAATACATTCTTAATTCATTAGTAATTGGGTACTATACCTACTAAACTAGCGGCACGTTATGATGGCCGGTTTGACACATTACAATAGTGATGTGGAATGTCAATTTATTCTCGAACAAAAAACAATTAAGTTTTGTTTTTGTACCTGATTAAATAGGTTTAATAAAACAAAAATGTATATGTTTATTTAATTTATTTGAACGAACTGAATATTTGAATGAAAATGAATATATATACTTTATATGCACACAAGAAACATATGAATACAAAAGATACCAAAAAAGGTGCCACAAAAGGCCATAATTAATCAGATTCGTCCATACTACTATTTTCACTGTCGTCACTGCTATCATCACCTACATTAATAATTATATGTTCGTTTTCTATAATATTATCTATTTTCACATCTCTTTCATAATCTTCCCTTATTAATTTAACAGTTCTATTCACAACCTTTTCCCAGTCTCCTTTAGTCACATGTTCACAAGCTTCTTCTAATAATTTTAGCATTTTTTTTGTGGTAAATGGGGGTTCTGTATTGTGTCTTGCAGCATATCCCTTAATTTGAGCCCACACCAACTCAATCGCATTATACTCACAATGTTAAGGCGGTAACCGTATAACTCTGTGCCCATGTTCTAATGCTATTTCGTCAATGACGTATCGGATCTTGGTTGCTTTGTTTTCTTTTAAAAGACGTACTAATTCCGCTTTTAACATATTCATGTTTGCATCTACGCCATTTTTACGAAGCCATGCGACGATATCAGCTTTCTTTTGGGATTGGGCAGGTGGCTTGTCAATTTGCATCGAGTGGTATGGGGCGTTGTCCATAATTATAATAGATGGTTCAGGGAGGCTACACAACATTGAGGTAAACCATTCAGTAAACTTTTCTCCATTCATGTCTTCATGATAGTCTCCAGTGGTTTTTGACGCAAAAGCCATGAGAGAACCTTCGACAAACCCGTTGATGGTTCCGGCGTGACAAATTATAAGTCGCGATCCTTTTCCTACAGGAACTTTGGAAGTAGATGCTGCTGTGTCATCGTTCCAAGAACGGCCTACAGTATGGTTAGCATTAAGCCATGTTTCATCCAAGAACACAACATTTTGCCAATTTTTGATTTCTTTCACTTGCCGTAAAAAAGTATACCTTGCCATCGCTATATCAAATCTTTCCATCAATATTTTGCGTTTGTTACATTTTTTGTATCGAAATCCAATGGTCTTCAAAATCTTCGTTAAAGAACTTTCCCCACCGAAGAATAATCCAGCTTCCTTCAGTGAATGCACCAACTTTTTTCTTGTTGGATACTCCTTCTGTAAATAGTAGCCGTAAACATGTCTTCGGATAGCATCGGCATCAAAGCTATCGATGCCTACGACTGGTTTTGCTCGTTTTCTCTTTTTTGGTGTGTGAAGTTTATTTTCTTCTGTGCCAGTCTCGCCATATTTTTTTTTAGTTATCCGTCTAACAGTTCGTTGTCCAATATTAAGCGCATCAGCTACGCGTTCAACCACTGACGTTATAGGTAAAATTGGCCCTCCATTTTGAGCTTCACGATCGAAATAGTTACGAAGGCGTATTACGAACTCACGTGTCTGACTATTTAGAACAGTTCTCTGCGTACGTTCGGTCATATCGACGAAATCCACAACAAAGGGCTTGAACAGAGTCCAAATTAACGAGCAAGGGTCAACAGTAATGCAGTATCAATATTTGAAATCCAAAGCCAGGTCAAAACTATATCACAATCGCATTGCACTGACAGTTTATACTTTTCGAAGCAACGTCAATTCGAAACTGCTTTGTTTTGCATTGAGCATTGACGCGAGTTTGCCGGAGGTAGTAGTTGTGCTAGCCAGCGATCCTATGTGACGATCGTATTAGATTCCATTTTTAAAAATTTTCAATTTAGAAAACCAAATGCCGAGTTGTGGTATATATCATATAAAAATAAAAATTTTACCTTTTGTATGAAACAGCTGATATTTTTTTGCGATTTCAGAGGTTTGTCCACATAGTGAAAATTGTTCATATTCACAAGTACATTCACCCCTTAAATGGTGCAAACTGATTTTTCTACACTTGTATACATTTTAGAAATCAATTTAATAAATAAATTTTGAGTCCTAAACCTAAAACTACATTCGATAAAATTTATGAATCTCTGCACATCACTATCGTCAATAAAGTAATACAATTATTTCCTTCAAAGTCGTTATCAATTAATACGGAACTTCATGAGCGGACAAACGTCAAACCGGCCATCATAACGTGCCGCTAGTTTAATAAAAATTACAAGTTTCTTGGACAAGAGTGACAGGTGCCAAGATAAATTTCTGAGCGTTGTGAGGCAAAGGCAAAAGGGACAAATTAAGTAAATACAGTGCGACAAGTATAACCAAAGACCAGACAAAAGACCAGATAAATTGATTTAGTTGTGTGGCTGTGATGAACAAATAGTGAAATATTTATCGGCATGTGGGTAAATCACAATATTTTATAATACGAGAACCTGATGACGCCTTGATTTATAACAACTCATTAAAATTTTCACTACCTCACATCAGGTCAGCCTGGCCTAGTAGTGTACGCTACGGAATACTGTGCAATAACTAGTAGGGCGCGTGGGTGCGCGGCCCGCAAGCGGACCGCGGTTCTTCTACTCGCATTTCCGAGAGATTTTGACACGGAAATGCCGAAAAATCAAAATAAGAAGCTCAAAGTGTGTAATGCATGTCAAGAAGAAGTTTTGTCTGCAGACCAAATAAGATGTTCCATATGCAACACGATTTTTCATAAACTATGCGTTTCTCTGTCAAATGACACGGATGAGGTTGCACTCTTGCATTGGATCTGCCCTAATTGTCAGAGCTCGAGGCGCCGGCGTGGAGACAATTCCAATACTCCCGTAAGAAATGCGGCGTCGACGATCTCACTCCGCACAGATGAAGATAGCGCTGAATGCTCTAGAAAAATGATAAGCTCGCCAAACTTAGAGAATACCGCTGAAGATGACATTGTTAAACGTATAGGGGATAAAATTGACTTAAAATTAGTTTCTAACTTTGCTGCTATAAAAAAGGAACTGTTGTCGGATCTGCAAGAAGATATTAAACTTCTAGTACAGGAGGAGGTAAAGAAACAAATGGAAAAGTTAAAGACTGAATTTAACGATACTACAGAATATTTGGCTGCAGACCACAACGACTTAAAAAAATTAGTTGCATGCAAAGAGAAGGAAATAGAAACTTTATCTACTAAATGTGCTAAGATGGAATCTGATATCCGTTTGATTGGTAAGAAATATGAGGAAATTGACAGGCAAGGCAGAAGCAGAAATTTAGAAATTCAGATGGTGCCAGAAAGGAAAAATGAGAATGTCATTCAGCTTTTCAAAAATATTTGCTGCACTGTCGGGTACACCATATCGGAAACTGACATAAATGCTTGCAGGAGGGTCGCAAAATACGATCAGAAGTCTCGTCGCCCCCGTAATATAGTTGTCACGCTGTCTTCTTCAACTCATCGAGATAGCATACTGTCAGCTGTTTATCGTTACAACAAATCGCACAAAGATAACGTTTTAAATTGTACCAACATTGGAATAAACGATGATAAATCTACTGTATACGTCGTGGAGCATCTTTCTGCAGAATGTAAAGCGCTCTTTGCTGCAGCAAGGAAGGTGAAAAAGGAGAAATCCTATCAATTTACTTGGATAAAGTACGGCAGAGTGTATATGAGAAAGAACGAGGAATCAAGAGCCATTCTTATAAGGTCTTTGGATAGCTTAAGTAAATTGGATTAGTTTTAGTGTTGGTCATTTAGCTTTTTTTATTTAGTATCTATCTTATACAAAATTACCTTTATTACCATATATTATCAAAATGTTAATGGTCTAAGGACCAAAACGAAAGAGTTACTTCTAAGTATAAGCAATAATGATTACGATGTCATATGTTTAACGGAGACCAACATTGATAGTGGCGTTTTTTCGGAAGAATTGGTTGACAACAGGTACATAGTTTTCAGACGTGATAGGAATACTAGTAGTAATAAGAAAATTAGCGGGGGTGGAGTTCTAGTAGCAATTAAAAAGAAGTTCGGGTATATTAGACAGCACGCATGGGAGAGTCAATTTGAAGAACTGTGGCTAACTATAATGCCTAATCCTTTAGTCAGTTCAAACCAAATACATTTATGCACGTGTTATCTTCCACCTTACCTTAATTCTAGTATGTTATCAGATTTTTATGATAACTGTTATAAAATAATGACGGAGCACAATAATGCTAATCTTCCATTTCTTTTAATTGGTGATATAAATACTCCCAACATTACCTGGTCCAAAAATAATATTGACTCCACTATTGCTCCTAGTGACCCTCGTGACACGAAAGCTTCGCTACTGATTGACACTATGGCTCTGTGTAATCTAAAGCAACATAATTATTTAGTCAACAAGAATGATAGGATCCTGGATTTAGTGCTCTCACGTCAATTGAAATGCATGGTCGTAAATGCGGAGGCTTTAATATGTCCTGATGCACATCATCCTCCACTTGAGGTCAACATTGACAGTGATATTGGCATTCGGGAGTTGAAACATAATACCGGTACGAAGCGTCTTAACTTTCGTAAGTGTAATTATGTGGAAATTAAAAAGGAGTTGAGCATTACAAATTGGGAAGCTATGTTGGCTAATAAAAGCATAGATGAAATGATAAGTGCTTTCTACAAAACTGTGAATGAAATCATCCTCCGCCATACACCTTTTTCTAAAGACCCTACCTTTGCTTATCCTTTTTGGTACAGTTATCCGTTGATTCGTTGTATTGAAGAAAAACTGAAATATCACGCGCGTTATAAAAAATTCAATAACCCGCGCGATTATGATACTTTTGACATGTTGAGAGCTCGTAGTAAGAGATTGATTGCTAAATGTTATAATGTTTTTACTGATAATGCCGAAGAGTCTTTAGAGAGCAACCCGAAAATGTTCTGGAGGTACCTTAGCGCTAAAAAGAATACTAATTATGTTCCTAATACCATGACCTACAATGGCGAATCTACAACAGATGGGGGGAAAATCTGCGATTTATTTGCTGCTTTCTTTAACTCTGTGTACAGTCACAGTACTATTACTGATATTAACCCAGAATCATACATTCCAACTAACAATAGTGATTCTGTGCTTTCCGAATTGGCAATCAACAGAAGGCAAATTGAGAAAAAGCTACGTCAGTTAGATGGTAATAAGAGCACCGGTCCGGACGGAATTCCTCCATTTTTTATTAAATCATGTGCCCATGAATTGTCTCTGCCACTTACTATCATATTTAACGAATCACTTAAGACAGGCATTTTCCCATCAGCGTGGAAAACAGCTTACGTGGTTCCTATATTTAAATCGGGTGATAAGAGTAAATGTGAAAACTACCGCCCTATAAGCTTGCTTTCATGCATAGCCAAAGTATTCGAATGCTTTGTTTATGATGCCATATATAATCATGTTCAATCAGATATTTGTATTGAACAACATGGGTTTTGCAAGAATAGGTCCACAGTTAGCAATCTTTTAATTTTTAAAAATTATCTCTGCAGTGCCTTTGCAAAAATCAAACAAGTCGATACCATCTATACAGATTTTTCTAAGGCCTTCGACCGCGTGAATCATGAATTATTGTGCCTTAAGCTTGCTGCCTATGGAATCCATGGAAATTTGCTTAGGTGGGTAAAATCTTATCTTACGAGACGTAGTCAAATTGTTGCTCTGAAGGGGTATCTTTCGGCCGCTGCTCTTGTTCCATCTGGGGTACCCCAGTGTTCGCACCTGGGGCCTCTTCTCTTCATTATTTTTATAAATGATATTAAAAGGGTTATACAAAGTGAATGTCTTTTATACGCAGACGACTTAAAAATTTTCACTGAGATCTCGAATATTGAACAGTGTGTTACACTACAGCTCGACCTGAATCGGGTGATGGAATGGTGTCATAAGAACCTTATGACACTCAACGCTAATAAGTGTCAAGTAATAACTTTCTCCTCAAGAAAACAGAATATTTTATATGAATACAAGATTGGTCAAAGTACGCTTGAGCGGAAAAATTTAATAAAGGATCTAGGTGTACTTATAGACAGTAAATTGACATTTCGGGATCACTATGACCACATAGTTAAAAAAGCTAATCAAATTCTCGGTTTCGTATTGAGAAATAGTAGAGATTTTAAAAAACCTAAAAGCGTGCTGACTGTATATAACTGTTTTGTGAGGAGCGTGGTTGAATATGCGTCTGTCATCTGGTCGCCTTATTATTCAGTTCATTCAGATCGCATAGAGCGAGTTCAACGACGTTGCCTCCGAACTTTGGCTTGGCGTATTGGTCAGTATCGCTCTTTGAATAGCTATGCACTTAGGTTAGAATACTTCAAGGTCAAATCCTTAAGAGTTCGGAGGGATATCTCACTGTTGATATACTTACACAAAATTTTGCACTCATATATTGACTCCCCCGTGTTATTATCTTTAATTAATATTAATACAAGGTATCCCATGAAGATAAGTCGTTGTCCTAAGAAATGTAAAACCTTCTCTCTTAACATTTATAAAAATAATACATCTTACTATAACCCAGTGGTTCGCATGTGCCGTTTGTATAATGAGCTGGTTTCCTCTAGCAATATTGACATTTTTGATAATAAATCTGTTGCTTTTGGTAAGTCACTTGACAGCTGCGATGCTTTGTCCATTGTGTGAATAATACTTATCTATGTATACTTTTTTTAAATATCTCTTTTCATTACTTTTTTGTATTTAATTCTCTTTTTGATATCTAAATTACAATTTGTCATAGTCATGTAAAACTTTGTTTAGTTTAAGTTTCTTTTAGTTTTAATTTAAGACACGTCCAATTATTTGCTGCTTTTGTAGACACATTTTGTATTGGAGAGTGGCTAGTTCTTATCATGGCTGTATTATTTTTGTTGTTTTATTGTCATAATCTGTTGTGTGTCTAATAAATAAATAAATAAATAAATAAATAAATAAATAAACTTGGCGCGGCTGTGCGCCAATGTGCTCAACATTAGTATTGCCATTGTATAGAACATGAGACTAAATTTGGGGGAAAAAACATTTCAATTAATAATAAACGCAACATCGCACAACGAGATCAAATAGTGAATTTTCAAGATGACCATGGAAAAAGTATAACAATTGGATGACCGAATTAGTTCCTCAAAACGCCACCGCCAACTTATACTTATAAATAATGTACAGTAATGTATGCACTGTAATATTCTCAAAACTGGCCAATTTTGAGACCGTCACCGCCTCACCGCCCGTCAACTGGGCGTCAATTATTTTAACTAAGATATTTTGGGATCGCTATCTATGGTTGAGTATGCTCAACTTATCTCACTCAATTTTACGATACCATTCTGGGACATCTCCTTCATCTCTCTCTCATCGCTTCATCAGTTAAAACTAATCTCATGAAAAAAGCATAATTATACAATTAAAGACTATATAAATGACAAAAAAGCGTGGATATAATTCGTTCCAGCGATTCATGAGACAGTAGGTAATGATTAACCTGTAAATTCTCTTTTTCCTCATTGTGGAAACACTGCATACATAGCATAATATCTACTATATTGTAAACTTGTTTTGAAAAGAGCAACTGCCGAGTTTCTTGCTGGTTCTTCTCGGCAGGAAGGGCATTCCGAACCAGTGGTAGACTCATCGACGATTCAAAAGCACTTGTAAAAAAGTTTATTTGAATAAAAAACATTTCTATTCTATTCTATTCTAACTATTCGTTTCTACAGACACCTATCTGTCGAGTGTCGGTGTCGCTGTCGACACACGACACACGTAGCACTGTAAACAGTCAACTCACGTGGTAGCGCTCTTCGGAGGGCGGGCGCGGCGGCGTGCTGCCGCCGTCGCTCTGAAACAGAACATGGAACACATATTATGTGTGTGCATAGCATATAAATGTGGTTTAATTCATTCTTTACATCACTAGATTCGGTTGAGGCGGCGGAGAGGACGTGGAACTGAGGAGGGTGCGGAGGAGAGCGAGGACAGTGAAGAAGAGTAAAGTGCAGACGATGAGGGGAGTGATGTGGCGCAGTCAGAAGGAACACAGAGTGTACATAGACGAAGAATAAGGCGCGACTGTGGCGGAGCTGCGGGCAAGTGCGTGGCTGTGTCGTCCGAACCAGAAAGGGGAGAAGGACACATAGGAACAAGGATCAACCCGCCACCTCCCATGGCCCCTCCAACCTCGCGGTTATATGGGCCAAAACACTGGGAGGGCGCCCGGTACTTGCTCTTGGCGTGTTCCCGGTGCGCCTTCTTGACTCCCTACAAGTTCTTTTTTATCTACATCCTGTCCCTATTTGTCCTTCTCCCCTTTCTAGGGCAGACGATTACAAAAAACATTCATGGACCCCCGCGTGCCTAGCGGTCCGAGTCCAAACACCACTTTGCGGTCCGCAATCACACTGCCAAGCTGTTCCGCCTCTTGTGCCATCGGTGCGCGAACTCCCGCAGCTTGGCAAAGCTTTCCTCCAAAGGGACGAGATCCCGATAGAAGACTGAACAAGGGACAAGGATCAGATAAAAAAGAACTTGTAGGGGAGTCAAGAAGGCGCACCGGGAACACGCCAAGAGCAAGTACCGGGCGCCCTTCCAGTGTTTCGACCCATATAACCGCTAAATTGGAGGGGCCATGGGAGGTGGCGGGTAGTTTACACCACTAGAGCTAATAAAGAACATTATAGGGGCAATTGTTGTTCCTATGGACGCGTGTACCTGTGGACACAATCGATTCCGTCGAAACTAGCAACCCTAAAATTCCAATTTGAACGCGACCGTAAAGCTTTTTCTAAGGTTGACAGTTCGCGTTCAAATCACAATTTTAGGGTTGCTAGTTTTGACGGAACGACGGAACAACACTTGCCCATACTCATAAAAATGTATATATTGCTTAAAGACTAATAATTAGGTATTTAAAACTAACATTCGATTCGGATGGATGTTGCCGTGCTTTCAAAACATGTTGGCTGACGATGACGTCACGCGTCCGACAGAGGTTGCCGACATGTTCATTGTTCACTGATGTCTAAGTTCTCTATTTCGTTCTAATCAATGGTGCACATTTTGCGGTTTTCAACAAACTGCACTGCACATAATTTCGGCTTAAATTCATTGATTTATATTGTTACAGGAAACCGTAGGTATGTTAAAATAGTAATTTTATGCGTTTACAATATTTATAGTTTCTCCACCGTTCGATAGATGGCGTTCAACTAAATTACCTTGCACTATAAATCTGTATGAATAACAACCGACTGCTTGTTTCTTTCTATACATTGAGTTAAGTTACGCAGAGTCAAAGAGTCATGCTTATTATGATGCGAGTAAAATAAATGTTTTTGTGATACTAATGACGAATGTTTCATTTCGTGACCATGTACGATTCCAATTCAAACGATACGGGTACTACATTGTAGCTACGCCATAACCGTACTAGAGTCTGGCAAATGAAAGTAGAGACTGAAAAAGAGCGGCAAAAAAAAATATCAGTATGGCAAACCTAAAATTAGTATGACAGTCCTGGAATAAACTATTTTGATCCTTCAGAATTACTTTTTTAATTTTTATAAAACACATTAATGTTTGCACACTACTGTTTGACGGCATGTGTACAGGTACACAAATGGCAATATATATCGATAAATAGTATGTTTATATTGATAAATAATTTGATATAAATTATTGATTTATTCGGTAAGCTTATCTATGGAATAAATCATTTCATAAAGAGAAACCTAGCACCAAATCTATATTTATCAAATTCAAAGTCTTGACCCACTGACAGACTGTTAATATCAACACGATTTGGAATTTGGAAATCATGCAAAACAACATCTCATCTTAAATGTTCATATCAAGATCACAACAAATCGCTCTTTGACACAGACAACCGCCATTTTTGTTAGGGCAAAATGAAGTTGATATTTGTTTATGCATTGCCATGTAAAAAGTTTGCAAATAATACGAGTCTCTACTTTCGTTTGCCAGACTCTATTCCCCTTCAGAATAAGTTTAAACACATATCAAAAATTCCGAAGCTAGCGGGATTCGAACCCACATCCCATTCGATCTATTCCCCTTCGCGCATAGATGGCCGCACTGATGGGCTCGCTACTCACGTGTCGGGCGTGCGCGTGCGGGTGCGGCGGCGTGTCGGGCGCGGCGCGGTGGCGGTGCTTGCGGTGCTTGCGGCGCGGCGACGGCGCGGGCGGCGTCAGCGACCCGTCGGGCGAGCCCGCCTCCGGCTCGGCCTCCTCCACGCCCTCCATGCCCGCCGGCTCCGCGCCGCCGCTGTGGGGGGGGGGGGACATCCGTTACTATGTATACATTGTTTCAACAAGACGCGCAAAAACACGCTACCGCTAGAACGGGGCTCTCATGGAGGCGAATGCGATGTAAAATATTTTTATAGCGTTACATAGGGTTGCGGGATATATGAAAAATGAAAAAAAATGAAAAAATATTTATTTGCCAAAAGGAACAACTTTACAAAGATTAATATTTTGCCACATCCGTTTTTTTCAGCGTCTCACAGGTGCAATGTATCTGGTTATTTTGACAGGTATGCAGTTTCAACTGCATCATTGGGTTAGGGGCAGTATGGGCTGTTTTGTGGAAACAGATATAGTTGGTTTTTGACGGGTTAAGTGTTAGCAGATTATTACGCAGCCAGGTGGATACACCTCTCATACCAGCTTCGGCTTTTGCAAATGCCTTTGACGAGGTTGCTCCTTCATAAATTATTGCCGTATCATCTGCGTAACCTACTATTTCGCCGTTAACATTGGCATGTATGTCGTTTATATACATGACAAAGAGAGTTGGTCCGAGGATGCTCCCCTGTGGAACGCCAAAACTTACCGATTCTTCACCACTTTCGTAGCCACCTACTCGAACACATTGTTTTCTATTAGTTAGATAGTTTTAAACCAATCCAGTGCTACTCCCCTGACGCCAAATTGAGATTCTAGATTCTCCAGGAGTATTGGGATTGAAACTGTGTCAAAAGCCTTCGATAAATCTAGAAATACTGCAATACTGTTTTTTTGTGAATCCAGGTGCCCAGCTACTGTAGTTGTAAACAAATTGACAGCATCTTCCGTTGATTTTTCACTTCTAAAGCCAAATTGTCTCGAGGAAAGCAAATGATTTAATTCAATAAATTTCGTTAGTCTATTGCTGATCACATTCTCCAGTAGTTTTGAGAATGCTGTCAGCAAAGAGATGGGTCGGTAGCGGTGGGGAGAATCTTTAGACCCATTTTTGTAAATTGGTTTAATACATGCCATCTTCCAGTTTTCGGGAAAGGTACCAGTCGACATGCTAAGGTTAAAAATGGCCGTAAGGGGTGAGATTATCTCATTTTTAATTTCTTTTAAAAGAGAGTTGCTCAAGCCATCGAGACCGGGAGCTTTATCACTTTGCAGTGATAGTATCAGAGACTCAAGTTCGAGTTCATCAGTGGGCTGCAGAAAGAATGAGTTCGGTATCTGGTGTTTAGGATTAATCTTTGCTGCAAGCTTAATCTCTTCGGTTTTTAGTTCGCGTAGAATATTACTGGCTAATGTTTGTTACTCTGTTCCAAATTATTCTGTTCCAAATGTTACTCTGTTCCAAATTATCTTTAAAATATAATTTTAAAGATAATTTGGAACAGAGTAGAACAATTTATATTTTTTTTTTATTTTTCCCTTAAAATTATTACCGAAATGGGGAGAATGCTTTCAAAGTGGAGATTGAGTTCGAGGCTCTATGCCAAAAATGGCCGTATTAAAAGCTGGAAATCATGTATAAGTACATGTTGTACTTGAACAACAAATATTAAAATTACACTAGCGGCACGCTATGATGGCCGGTTTGACGTTTGTCCGCTCATGAAGTTCCGTATTAATTGATAACGACTTTGAAGGAAATAATTGTATTACTTTATTGACGATAGTGATGTGCAGAGATTCATAAATTTTATCGAATGTAGTTTTAGGTTTAGGACTCAAAATTTATTTATTAAATTGATTTCTAAAATGTATACAAGTGTAGAAAAATCAGTTTGCACCATTTAAGGGGTGAATGTACTTGTGAATATGAACAATTTTCACTATGTGGACAAACCTCTGAAATCGCAAAAAAATATCAGCTGTTTCATACAAAAGGTAAAATTTTTATTTTTATATGATATATACCACAACTCGGCATTTGGTTTTCTAAATTGAAAATTTTTAAAAATGGAATCTAATACGATCGTCACATAGGATCGCTGGCTAGCACAACTACTACCTCCGGCAAACTCGCGTCAATGCTCAATGCAAAACAAAGCAGTTTCGAATTGACGTTGCTTCGAAAAGTATAAACTGTCAGTGCAATGCGATTGTGATATAGTTTTGACCTGGCTTTGGATTTCAAATATTGATACTGCATTACTGTTGACCCTTGCTCGTTAATTTGGACTCTGTTCAAGCCCTTTGTTGTGGATTTCGTCGATATGACCGAACGTACGCAGAGAACTGTTCTAAATAGTCAGACACGTGAGTTCGTAATACGCCTTCGTAACTATTTCGATCGTGAAGCTCAAAATGGAGGGCCAATTTTACCTATAACGTCAGTGGTTGAACGCGTAGCTGATGCGCTTAATATTGGACAACGAACTGTTAGACGGATAACTAAAAAAAAATATGGCGAGACTGGCACAGAAGAAAATAAACTTCACACACCAAAAAAGAGAAAACGAGCAAAACCAGTCGTAGGCATCGATAGCTTTGATGCCGATACATCCAATACAGAACCCCCATTTACCACAAAAAAAATGCTAAAATTATTAGAAGAAGCTTGTGAACATGTGACTAAAGGAGACTGGGAAAAGGTTGTGAATAGAACTGTTAAATTAATAAGGGAAGATTATGAAAGAGATGTGAAAATAGATAATATTATAGAAAACGAACATATAATTATTAATGTAGGTGATGATAGCAGTGACGACAGTGAAAATAGTAGTATGGACGAATCTGATTAATTATGGCCTTTTGTGGCACCTTTTTTGGTATCTTTTGTATTCATATGTTTCTTGTGTGCATATAAAGTATGTATATTCATTTTCATTCAAATATTCAGTTCGTTCAAATAAATTAAATAAACATATACATTTTTGTTTTATTAAACCTATTTAATCAGGTACAAAAACAAAACTTAATTGTTTTTTGTTCGAGAATAAATTGACATTCCACATCACTATTGTAATGTGTCAAACCGGCCATCATAGCGTGCCGCTAGTATAGATAAATTATACAACGCTCACCTGTCGTCGGAGTCGATGGGCTCGGCCTCGGTGGGCAGCTCGCGCGTGGCCTGCGCGCGCAGGTAGCGTTCGCGCTCGCGCGCCAGCCTCTCCCGAGCCTGCAAGCGACATGCGCGCTGGTTCAACAAACGTGCACAATCATTCCACGTGTTCGGTCTACATGAAATATGTACGGAGAAAAAGAATTACACTTTTAAATAAACTTTTACAGAGTGCTTTCAAATCGTCTACTGGTCGGGGCTGGTGGCAGAAGGCTTCTTCCTTGTGACACCTATGAACGTTCTGGCGAGGGACTGGTTATTGTCCTGCGACTTGGGTCTCTACAATGGCGTTCCGATAAGGCTAACGAGACGGGACAGAGGTAGGGTTGCAGTATGGATTCCTGGTAACAAAAGACTAGAAAATCCGCTGGAATACCTGCAAGGACTAAACATGAAAAGAACAGAGCTGCAGATTCTTGACTGGAATCTCATTGTCAGGGAGCCTCTCCCTCTGGGAGAGCGACACTGGGAGTCCCTCAAGAAGTCTGCCAATGCTTTGAAAAGGAAGGACTTTGGCTGTGTTATGAACTGACTCGGGACTGACTCGTATACGCCAAAGTCCTAAACCAAAGACCGGACGTGGTCATGAACTCCAACCAAACGAAACATCTCAATTTCAAATGCTGTAGCTGGCTCTAAGGGCAATATAATCATAGAGCTGGACGAACGTTTACAATTATGGTCAAAATATATTGCAGAATTATACCACGACGATCGACCCAGCCAAACAGTTGTGGAACCCCCACTATGTGGTCACTCCATCCTTCCTGCTGAATTAGACCATGCGTTACAATCACTTAAACACGGAAAAGCGGCAGGAGAGGATGGTGTACCGGTAGAACTTTTGACTAACATGGGAGACCAGAGCAAGAATTTGTTGCTACAACTGTTTAATAAGATTTACGACTCCGGACATATACCAAAAGATCTTCTTCGTTCTACTTTTGTTACAATCCCCAAGAAACCTAGGGCGACTAAGTGCTCCGACTATAGAACTATCAGCCTAATGAGCCATACAACGAAGGTTTTCCTTAAAATCATTTATAATAGAATTATATGGAAATGCCAGGATAGTATATGCCAGCAACAATTTGGCTTTAGATCCGGAGTAGGAACGCGAGAGGCTATATTCACCTTAAATGTCTTAGCAGAGAGGGCCATTGAAATGCAACAGAATGTATATCTCTGCTTCATAGATTATGAAAAGGCATTTGATAGGGTCAAACATCAATTCCTTATGGATGTGCTCAGACAGAAGGGTTTGGATGATAAAGATCTCCGACTAATTGGAAACCTCTACTGGAACCAGGAAGCGGCCGTAAAAATAGAAGGGAAGCTCTCGGACTGGCAGCCAATCACTAGAGGTGTCCGACAGGGCTGTATACTGTCTCCATTACTCTTCAATCTGTACTCTGAAGAGATCTTAACAGATTTACTAAACTCAATCCAACAAGGAATTACGATAAACGGAGTGTGCGTAAACAACATCAGATATGCCGACGATACAGTATTGATTGCTAGTACTGCCACCGGGCTACAACAATTACTAACCGAAGTAGCAAGAGCTGGAGAAGCTAAAGGCTTATCCATCAACGTCGCCAAAACCAAAGCCATGGTTATTTCTAAGAGTCCGGAAAGTCCTTTCCATCTGAAATTAAAAGATCAGTGCATTGATGTGGTCCCGAAGATAAAGTACCTAGGTAGATATTTCGGATATAGATCACCTACAGGAAATAAAATGCCGTATTAGCCAAGCTAAAATCGTGTTTCACAAAATGTCCATGACCCTCTGCAGCCCTAAATTGCAGGTCGAACTAAGATGCCGCCTTGTGAAATGCTACGTCTGGTCCACTCTCTTGTATGGCTGCGAAACATGGGTTCTCAAAAAAGAAGCAAAAAGTCGATTGCAAGCTTTTGAAATGTGGATATATAGGAAAATGCTCCGAATCCCATGGAACAGCTTTACACCAAATAGCAGGGTACTGGAATTAGTCCACAAAAGGAGAGAACTCATGTCCACCATCATACGAAGAAAAGTAGCTTTCTTTGGACACCTACAAAGAGGAACCCAATTCTCATTCCCAAAACTAGTGCTGGAAGGGAGGATTGCAGGCAAGAGAGCTCCAGGTCGCCAAAGACGCAAGTGGTTGGACGATATAAGGGGGTGGACTGGGCTGACTTATCCAAAATTAAAAGATGCGGCTTTAAATCGAGAAGCTTTTCGCATGATGACCGCCAAACTTCAATACGAGGAAGGCACACGATGATGATGATGATGATGATGGTCATGAACACTACACAATGCCCACCAACGGGTGCAGCTGATGACGGCTCAGGACAGGCATCGTCACATAAGGCGGACCAAAGCTGTGGAGGTGCCAGTGGGGATGAAAGGACCCCCCCCACAGTGCCCTCCCGGTACGGGAGAGCCCGGAACGGCGGGCCTGTCACGAGACGAAACTGGTCCACAAAAGAGCCGACACCTGAGTGATGCTGAGAAACTCGCGGATCCCTTCAGTGGGAGACGATGACGGACTTGGCATCGTCATGTGACGGAATAGACTCAAAACACATAGCACAAATCACAACACTCAATCACTTAAAACGAAACACACAAATACACAGATACACACTACACACACACTTAAGATCCTCCAGTTGAATCTGCACCACTGCAGAGAGGCCATGACGGAACTCTGCCAATTCGTGGTCAGCAAGAAAATAGATTTGGCCCTGTAACAAGAACCGTACGCAGTCAAAGGGCGTGTGGCGGGCTTGGGTTACCTTGGTGGAGATATGATTTACCACAGCAATGGTGAGTCCAACCCCAGAACATGTATCTATGCCAGGACTAATAGTGTCAGAGTATTACAGAGATCTAGTGGCGGTGGAAGCAATCATACCACTAGTTACCATCAGGGTAACAAGAAAAGAGTTGCTTTCATATCGGCTTATATTCCAAGTGAGACCGACTACGAACCAAAGAACTTGACGAGACTGTAATCAAATACAGAGGTAAGAGAACTCCTATTATTATTGGGTGTGACGTTAACTCGCATCATGAGGTGTGGGGAAGTACTAACACAAATAGGAAAGGAGAACTACTAATAGAATTTATTGTAAGTAACAGTCTTCAGATTATGATCATTGGGGATACCAGTACCTTTGTCACAAAATCAAGACAAGAAGTACTAGATATAACTTAGCAACAGAAGATATTTCTAAATACGTCAAAGATTGGAGTGTTGACCTGGATGACTCTTTCTCAGACCATCGCAGAATAACCTTCAATATTGACAGCAAGGTGGAAAAAGTACAGGTTAGGAATATAAGGAAGACTGATTGGGAAACATTTGCTTCAACTCTAAGCAAATGGTCCAAGATCCCAGTGCCGCCAGACCTAAGTTATTTTCTCAGCAATTATTTGTGTACGATAGAGTACTGTTCTAATGTCCTTTCAGTAAATGCGTACCAGCTAGATTGTGCCGACGGCCAATTTCCAGATACCAGGTGCTAAAGGTAGGTAAAAACTAGAATAACTTATCTTAAATTCTCAGGGCTGATTTTCATATATGTTTTAAAGAATATTGTAAAAATTAATAAATTAATACTGCCAGACGCTTACCGCCGGCGGTTACTTTAGCCAGACGCTTTGAAGCTCCCAAAAAAATATATAATTTAAGTTAACTTATATTCTCAGTTCTGATTTTTATACATGATACTCAGGGAACTATTGTGATATTATCTGTAAGCTGCCAGACCTATTGGAAGGGTCAAACATCCCCCCAGACACACATTATGCGTCCCCATATGTATGAGCGCTAGAACATGATTCACTTGTTTAAGTGTGTGAGAGATAATATCATCATACTATAATATTATAAATGCGAAAGTGTGTTTGTTGGTTTGTCCTTCAATTACTCTGCAACAGAGCTACGGATCGACGTCATTTTTTGCCTGGGTATAGCTTGCAGAAGATATTGCAATAGTTCTCTCTCTCTAGATCCTAAGCTATACCCAGGCAAAAAATCACGTCGATCCATAGCTCTGTTGCAGAGTGATTGAAGGACAAACCAACAAACACACTTTCGCATTTATAATATTATAGTATGATGATATTATCCCTCACACACTTAAACAAGTGAATCATGTTCTAGCGCTCATACATATGGGGACGCATAATGTGTGTCTGGGGGGATGTTTGACCCTTCCAATAGGTCTGGCAGCTTACAGATAATATCGCAATAGTTCCCTGAGTATCATGTATAAAAATCAGAACTGAGAATATAAGTTAACTTAAATTATATATTTTTTTGGGACCTTCAAAGCGTCTGGCTAAAGTAACCGCCGGCGGTAAGCGTCTGGCAGTATTAATTTATTAATTTTTACAATATTCTTTAAAACATATATGAAAATCAGCCCTGAGAATTTAAGATAAGTTATTCTAGTTTTTACCTACCTTTAGCACCTGGTATCTGGAAATTGGCCGTCGGCACAATCTAGCTGGTACGCATATACTGAAAGAACATTCGAACAGTACTCTATCGTACACAAATAATTGCTGAGAAAATAACTTAGGTCTGGCGGCACTGGGATCTTGCTCTAAAATGGACACCAACCCGGGGCTCATACAGCAGTATAGAAGAAATAGAAACAGGAGCAAAAGAACTAGAAACAGCTCTGGTGGAAGCCTTTGAGGTTGCTTGTCCGTTGAGAGAGATAAGAGCGGGAAAAGGTCAACCCTGGTGGAAACTTAGGGCCCTTAGAGTTGCCCTAAAAAAGAATGATATAGAAAGCTGGGGAATTTACAGGAAAATGACTGAATTAATAAGTGCAGGAAAGAAGACAGGAATGGCTGGCACTCATACTGCGAGGGTATTACAGATTATCCTGAATCTGCCCGCCTGTTGAGAGTGCTTGCCAAAGATAGAACATGTAAACTGGGAAGTATCAAAATAGACAATGATTTAGTATCTGATCCTAAACTGATACTGTGCAAAATGTTGGAAACACAAATGTGTTTCCAACATTTTGCACAGTGCCAGGGAATAGGTGTTGAAGAACTTACCCTGAAAGTTCCCAACGCCACCTATGACTGGCTGGCAGCGGAGAACATCATAACCAAAGAACAACTAGAATGGAGCATACATTCTTTTGCTCCATAAAAGGCAGCAGGACCGGATGGCATCTTTCCGAAAATGCTGCAAGTAGCATACAAACATATTGGAAACATATTACTAGCATTATTTAGAGCAAGCCTGGCTAGTGGATACTCACCTCTCAACTGGTGCAGGGTCAAAGCGGTATTCATACCTAAGCCAGCAAAGAAAATTTATCAAGAAGCAAAATGTTTTCGATGTATAAGCCTGCGTCTTTCATACTGAAAGCCTTAGAAAAGATAATAGATGGGCATATGAGATCCAAACTAGACTCAAGTATTCTACCACTACACATTAATCAACACGCATATATGACGGGCAAATCTACTGAAACTGCCCTCCATAATTTAGTGGTCAGAATTGAAAGATCAATAAATAGCAAGGAGTTCGCTCTTGGGTGTTTCTTCGATGTTGAAGGGGCATTTGACAAAGCGAATCTAAAAGCAATAAAAGCAGCACTACAGAAAGACGGGATCGAGCATGCTTTAGAAACGTGGATCATGAACATGCTACAGTATCGCTTGATAGCTGCTGAACTAGGTGGAGAAAAGTATACCATTAAATCTACTAGAGGTTTTCCTCAAGGAGGATGCTTATCACCTCTGTTATGGTGGATTTTATTAGATTCGTTGATAGTCAAAATCAATGATATGAAGATTTACATGCAGGCTTATTTTGACGACGGAGTACTCCTAGTCATAGGAAAAGACTTGACTACAGTCAGGAATATCCTGAGTATTGGTATTAAGACTACAATGAAATGGTGTCGAGATAATGGTCTTAATCTCAACCCTACAAAAACAAAGCTAGTACTTTTTACAAAACGAAGGAAAATAGCGCACTTTGCACCGATTGCAATTGATGGTGTTGAGATAGAATTGGCTAAAGAAATTAAATATCTAGGGCTGTTGCTAGAAATACTCTTACGTTTAGTAGAGTTCCTGGACACCGAGGTGACATCGGTAATGAGAAAGCAGATGAACTAGCTCGAATGGGGGCAAGTATCCAATTTCATGGACCTGAGCCTTGCCTACCCATTCCGTACACGATTACCAAAAGAATGATAGAGGGAATCGTAGAAAGAGAATCGAACTTGAGATGGAACAACTCGATTCAATACAGACAATCGAAATTGTTCCTGAAATCATTCGATAAAAAGAAGACAAGACAAATTATGTCACAAAGTAGGAACAATATTGCATTGGTAATAGGAATAGCAACTGGACACTGTCTGCTAAATAGACATCTCACATTAATGAGAATTCAAGAAGACCCATCCTGTCCAGAGTGTGGTGAGGAAGAAACCAGCTTCCACTTCATAGCTGAGTGCCCATTGGTAAGATGGGAACTGCAAGGTAAGGCTAGATTAAGTGAAGAAGACCTGACAAACCTTTCAATTGACATCGTTAGGTTTACGAAAGCTACAGGTAGGTTTGAGGGGGGTGGGCTGCCTGGGCACCAGTAACCCGTGTCCAATCACGGGGAATTGGGTGAAATAGTTCCGTCACAGGACTGATCACCCGCCTGGCGTTAGCAGGCGTCCCCTCCACAAATACAATACAATAGTTCATCCGCTCTTATTAGTTTGCAGTACAAGTACAAGGTATTTTGGAAACTCTGTGAAAATAAATAAATACATTATTTAATCATTTAGTACATCATTTTTTATTTCAATTTTTTTAGATTAATGAAACAACACAAAATCAAAATACTGGTAGTATTAGATCTGAATCATCACTTTATATGCATATACCTTTGTCACAATACAACACCTAGTTTGATGAAACTAGGTTAAAACAATTAAACGTGATATTGAATGTGCTCATGTGAGTCACAGGGTGAGATCTATAGATGGCACTCTCGCTGAGCAGAGTGTCGAGCAGAGCCAGAGCACGATCTATAGAGCGTCGCGTCGGGCGGCCTCACCTCCCTGCGCGCCTCCTCGCGCTGCCTCGCGCGCTGCGCCTCGCGCTCGCGCTGCAGCTCGCCGGCCAGCGTCACGTCCAGCAGCAGCTTGGGCCGGTACATCTCGTCCTGCTGCCGCCGCGCGCGCTCGTACTCCGCGTGCGCCGCGGGGTCGTCGGCCGCGCGCGAACCTGCCCCAACACGCACTATTATAGCCTGTTTTTTTAATAAACGAGTACCAAAAATTTTGACTGCGTTGCTATTGGTCCATGTAATCAACATAGACTCCCAGGCCCCACCCCTAAAATGACCCATCTCACTCTGTCAATATCGGAAATGTGAGAGAGACGTACTGAGAACCCCACCTCTAACAATAGCCCATCTCACTCTGTCAATATCGGAAATGTGCGAGAGACATACTCAGTACTCGTTTGTCGTCAGTTGCTCACGACAGTTCCTCGCTCCCCACAGCTCAGATGGGCAGCACCCGCCTTACCGAACACGGCCTTGCGCAGCTGCTCCAGCTCGTCCTGCTCGCGCGCCCGCTCGCGCGCGTCGCTCTCCGCCTCGCGCACGCGCGACCCCAGCCGCCGCTGCAGCTCCTTGCCCCTGGCGCACACCACAAACGTTCACTTCTTGTGACGTCACACTGGACACTTGTACATGACGTGTAAACGCGTCACGGAACACGGACCAAAGATAAAAGGGTCTAGCCGTGTTTCCACGGGCAAACTGCCCCCGATAGGAACCTATATCGCCACCTGTTCGCGCCATGAAATCTGACGTTCATTTTGCGCGTGCATTCAGAACTGTTTTTAATACGATCGGAGCGTCTTCGACGAGACCCTCGCTCGTGCGCGCCGACGTCCGCCAATCAGAACCCTCCTGGCGGTCATTTCCACTTTTGGTGGAATGCGCTGTCGGATGTGCCTTGCCCGCGCGCCAGCGCCGCGCCCCGCCGACACCTACCGATTCCAATCGAGTCACTCGGCGCGCCGGACTGTTCTTCTGTCATCGAACGCGAGATAATATTAATACGCAATTTATTGGTGAATTTGGGAATCTTTCGAGCGCGATCCGGAAAGACCTTTTTTTTTGTTACGTACGGGATACGTGGGCCCCTTGGGAGTTGGCGCTATAGAATTGTCCGAAGCGATTGCCCCCGGCCGAGTCGGACTGTTTTTACGTCGCCGCGTGTGCCTTTTTGAAGACGAATTTCATTGAACATTATAGGGCGAGCGCCATCTTGGACTGCAGCGCTAATTAGTGAATCCGCCCCTTTTTGGATGGCATGGCGTGTTAACCGTTGAACTACCATCGTGTTTGTGTTTGTGTGTCTTGAAGAGAACTTGAACTCAGTGCTGAAACAGTGTTATTTGTGTTTGGGAGGGCGTGCTGCGCTCGCGATGTGCTGAGCTGACGTGTGTGAGCGACTTGAGTGACTATAATATTCTCATTGTGAAGGACTGCACCGAAATAATTAGTCTAACGAGGTTCCTTTGAAGAGGGTTGTTCGTGTTGGACGCAAGTTGCTGAGAGACCCCGAAATTGGACTTCATAAGGGCGGCCGCACACTGGGCGAAGCTGGGTGCATTAGAGGCATACACTATAACACACCTCTCTCACAACACTTCACATCACACTACCCTTACGCCTCTAGGTACCTTCCGAAGAACCCACCGCGGAAACCCCAGGTAAGTGACTAACTTTCCCTTATAATTTTCCATAGGCCATTTTGGGCCCCGACCCTGGTTGCCTGTTGGGGGGGCTACTGATGGGCCCTAGCTCGCTCAACCCTTGCCGGGGCAACTGAGGGCCGTATCACCACCTATATATATTTATATATATTTCTACAATATAGCATAGGTAGCGATATAGGTTCCTATATATATAGGGGCAAACTGCCCCCGATAGGAACCTATATTTAGGTTTGGTTTTTACAGAACAAAAGTGTCAGGCGTCGACTTTTTTCAAATTGATATATTTATGTAACTTCTAAAGTTAAGGAAATAAAACTAAACACTTTTTGTTAATATCTCCTCGACTATCCAAGATAGAGAGCTAATATCTTCTGTATCAACTACTATTAGGCTCCTCTACAATATAGCATAGGTGGCGATATAGGTTCTTATCGGGGGCAGTTTGCCCGTGGAAACACGGCTAGACCCTTTTTGTATGAACTGTAAATAAAAGCTGTGATAGTGTGGTTGTTCAAAACTTAGTCTCCTTTCCAGGGGTACGCAGGTCGAATACGAAGTTCATACAAAACTCTGAGACTGACAAATAATTGTCAAACAGCCTTAAACATACATTTATTTATTGAAGTGAAAACTTCTTAAGAAAGTTGAGCACTTTTTGGGTGAGCAAAAAACATTGGTTTCGCGAAATCGTCACCGTCACCACTCACCATCGTCACCAGGAGATTTCAGTAGGCGTTCAACATTTTAGATCCTCAAGCAACCTTGTACAGCGCGGTTAAGGCAGAAGCCGCCTTCCCTTCCGTTTAATCACATGTATGACGCTCACGAAACGTGATAGTGCGCTTTTTTTTTAATTATTTTTATTTTAATTTTATTATTATTATTTATTTATTTATTTATTTATTATTCACGGGACATCAAACAGTCTAGCACTTAAACATTCTAGTTTACAGTAAAACTTATGAAATATTATCTAGAGCTAAACCCACACCGGTGTCCACGAATTAACAAAAGGTATATACAGTATGATGAGGGCAATGCAGAAGTAAATATAACAATAATAATAATAAAAATACAAGTGCCAATTTAGAAAGAAAAAAATTTAAAACAAAAAAAAACTAATAAAAAAAATAATATTTGTTTTTAATTATTAGAAAATCTAGTGTTCACTTCTATCGGCGGTCCCTATGAATGCCAATTTTTTTTATGTTATTACTTATTGGAACAATTGAAAAATTCAACAATGTTTTGAAAATTTTCAAAAAATGAGTTTTGCACATGTTAAACTACGCCAGTAAAAGCATCTATATCATTTCTTCCCACCACTTCCCCGGAATTCAAAAGAGAAATGAACCCTTTTTAGGAGATGGTAAAACTTTCGGGATTGGACTCCAGATGTTTCAATGTATCAACAGGGCCGCTATGACGCGAACTCACTTGTAGTACTTGTGGTCGTCCCTCTCGTCGTCGTAGTCCTCCAGGAACTGCTTGAGCCGCTTGGCCTCCCGCTCGCGCTCCTCCTCGCGGCATCGCTCCCTCTCCTTCTCGCGCTCGTACTCCTTGCCCTTGCGCCGCTCGCGACTCTCCCAGTTGCGCAACCTGACACATTCGCACCCCTTCACATCACATGCGCCCCTGGTAGCTGGTCTATACTCTATACACATAGTCGCTGACTACCGAGTACCGGCCTCATGAGGAGACTCAGAGGCGATTATCGAAAAGTTGCCGATCAAAATCTTATTCATTTCATGGCGTTAGCGTCAAAGTAAAATATTCCTTGATTGTATTGATTTAGTCACAAATTCAGTACAACCGATTCTAACATGGAGCGATATGGAGCGTATCGTACATACCTAAACGGTTGAGAATGCGTACACGAAATTGAGCTCTAATTTAATGCTTTTATGGTTTATTTTACTTTGACGCTAATGCCATGAAATGAATAAGATTTTGATCGGCAACTTTTAGACGAGGGATTCCCAAAGTGGTCGATATCGACCCCTCGGGGTCGAAATTGGTTTCCAAGGCCGACATAAATGAAAATTGATTTTGGGGGTCGATATGAGGTCTAAAAATCGACCCCTATAAATTAAAACAATTATTGTAAACTTTCAAGATACTGTATAAGTTGTTACGTGTTATTTTTTATCTTTACTTTCGATTTAATGCTTTTTTTTAAAATAATTACTTACGTTACTTAATTACGTAAAATAGTAGATTTTACGTAATTTGTATTAATAAATATTAATTAAACTTGATGAGAAAATGATGTCATGTTTACTTACTCACTTATCCAGCCGCAAATTTTTTAAGTTGGTAAGTAATTTGTATCAATATAAAAAAACTAGAGATAATTTTTTTAAAGTAATTTGGCTTTGGGGCTCTGAGGTATCCGTTCATTTTGGAAAAGGGGTCTCTTGCTCAAAATAGTTTGGAAATCCCTGTTTTAGACAATCGGGGGGCAGAGCCGCTCGGCGGGCTGAGTCCTCATCGAGACAGATATAAAGCGAGACACAACTCTCTGTCTCGTTCCCGCCCCGCCCCGCTCACCTCTCCTGGTAGGCGGCCTCCTTCTCGCGCGCCTTCTTCTCGAGCCTCTTCTTGTCGCGCGCCTCCTCCTCGAGCTCCTTCTCGCGGCGCGCGTCCGCCTCGCTGCGCCCGCGCGAGCGCTCCCTCTCGCGGTCCCTGTCCCTGTCCCGCTCCCGCTCCCGGGAACGCTCGCGGTCGCGCTCGCGCTCTCGCTCACGCTCCCTGTATAGAATAGAACAGAATATAAATGTTTTTTATTCAAATAAACTTTTTTACAAGTGCTTTCGAACCGTCGATGAGTCTACCACTGGTTCGGAATGCCCTTCCTGCCGAGAAGAACCAGCAAGAAACTCGGCGGTTGCTCTTTCCAAAACAAGTCTACAATTCAATAGATACTATGCTATGTGTTCAGTGTTTCCAAAATGAGTTCCACAAAAGCATACCTAATTATAATTCAACACGTTAAGACGAGCAGGCAGAAAGCAGCCCCATTCCCGCTGGTGGAACCCGTTCGCGAGCATGACGCATGACCCAGCCATTGCTTCGCTCAACTATATTTGAAGGAACGTAACAACCCGCATCACACGACACCACCACAGAAATGTTTAGAGAGTGTGACGTGCTTAGGCTACCCATGTTAAGGCATCGCGATTTGATACTTATATTCAAATACTCATTTTAAGACTAAGTCATGTCTTGTGTGCCAGACGAGGCTCAGATTAATATCAGGAAACCGGACATACTACTGTATGGGACATGAGTGTAAATTAGCAAGAAAAGGTTACAATTATTTAGCCATAATCCGCCAACAGAAAAATCTGTATGGTCAAACATGCAGTAACAAGATAAGCACCGCTCACCTGCCCAAGCAAGCAAGAGAGCAAATTTCTTAAGCAAGCAATGCCACCACCACTCATATGCACCTGCTTTGTAAAGTCGACATCTCCTGAGGATGCTCCGGTGTCGGGGCGAAACGTGCGTCGAGATTAGTGTAAAATTCTTGTGTGGTGGTGCATGTGAGTGGTGGTGGCCTTGCTTGCTTGGGAATTTGGCTTTGTTGCTTGCTTGGGAAGGTGAGCTGTGCTTATCTTGTTACTGCATGTTTGACCATACAGATTTTTCTGTTGGCGGATTATAGCAAAATAATTCTAATCTTTTCTTGCTTATCATAAACTTCCGCAAAGTAACGCCTGATTCTATCCAACAGGAGTGTAAATATTGACGCCGGATCTCGCGCCGCGTGCGGATGTAGAGGTGCACGCACGGAGACACTATCGTGCACATGTTCATGCACATCGGCTAGTGAGCTAGCAAACGAATACAACTGAGGGAACACTGCAATACCGTCTCCGGGCTCGGCGCAGGTCTCGCCGGATCTCGTGCCGAGTGCGGATGTAGGGGTGCACGCACGGAGACACTATCGTGCACATGCTCACGCACACGAGCGCAGCGAGTGCTTAGCATTTATATCGTTCATTTCACATCACTAACGTTTTAATCCGTTTTTAAAGTTGCCAATTACATCTCACAAAGTTTAAACATTTTTTAGGACCTGTTACATATATTGCGTTTTTGATCACCAAAAAGGGCCACTTTAGATTAGTAAAAATCAACAGTTTTACAATTTTTTGTACCAAAATTCGATCGTTAACTTTAACCACGATACGGGTGGCACATTGCTCGTTTTCGAGTGTGTAAGTTAAACCAATTCAACTTTCAAACTGCTCACTCATTTTCAGTTAACTTTTGAGATGCTGTCACTTCCTGACAAGTTTGGTACAGGTCGACCAAAATTTTACTATTGAGTTAGTTAATGGATCTGAAGTTTTCCAATAATATAGATTTATGGGCTTGAGTACGTTTTTAAAGTTTTGTTTGCTATCAATTTTACTCTTTGCAATATTTTTGTGCATGTAACGATCGAGTCTGCAGCGCGCGCGAGCCGGCCACTGCGCGTCGCGCACCGGGAGCGTGCAATGCGCGCCTAGCAGAGAGGCCGTCGGGGCTACATGTATGGAGGTGCGGGAAATATTTTCAGCTCAACTTTGATATTTTTGTTTTGGTGCATTAGGTGCTGGTAGAGTAGGTACTTACTGATTGATTTATCGAATTATTTCAAAATTCAAAATTATTCATTTCACGTGGGTACGCCAACCTGTGGCTATTATGACACGTCATGATTCTACCATCGCACTGGTTGGAATTAATTATTGTCAAATTCATGAAGTAAGAAAGTTCAAATATGACTGGTGGTTGTCGTGCGAGATGCGGGAGTTCGCGCACCGATGGCACAAGAGGCGGAACAGCTTGGCAGCGTGATTGCGGACCGCAAAGTGGTGTTTGGACTCGGACCGCTAGGCACGCGGGGGTCCATGAATTTTTTTTGTAATCGTCTGCCCTAGAAAGGGGAGAGAGATAGGGACAAGGATCAGAGAAAAAGAACTTGTAGGGAGTCGAGAAGGCGCACCGGGAACACGCCAAGAGCAAGTACCGGGCGCCCTCCCAGTGCTTCGACCATATAACCGCGAGGTTGGAGGGGCCATGGGAGGTGGCGGGTTGGTGGTTATCGTTGGCTGTCAAAAGTAAATAAGCTGTGCGATTTATATTTTGTCACCTTAAAAAATAACTTATAGCTAGTATATAAATTACTACATAATTACAACATTCATTCGAAAAATGGTGCCTTCAGACGGAATACATACACTTACACGTACACTTATTTCCGTGGACAAAAGCCAGTCCCTCTGTAACGGAAAAATGTATTCCTCTCTACGGCTCGAGCCTCGCATAAAACGATATCGCGAGCCATTCCGCGTCCGATAACGACTCGCCGAGTGATATCGCGCGGCGCGCGGCCGCACGCTTTGCGTTCACGGCAATGCGTTACTGATTAGTGATTACTAAGTTATTGAGTTATATTGCAAAATCCCTCAGTACCAAAGGGCACATTATGATTGCATACAATTACTTAGACAAATATATTTCAATTAAAATAAAATTAAAAATTATTTTGAAAAATAAATTTTAAATATCTGGGTGAGCTTTGCTCGGTTATTTTTTTTTTTTGTGGAAATTATATATTTAGAAAAAAAATAATAAAAAGAAAAATAATAATAATAAAATTCATAGAGGAAAATATAATCGGCTGGTCTCGAACCCGGGTCTGGTTTCGGGACCGCCCAATTTCTCTGAGCTATCGGGAATTTATAGATGTTGGCGAAATTTACCTTCGTATTCTAATGATATTGTAAGGGGTTTTTCATTGCCTGAAAACACGGATAAAACGACCTTTTCTAAAAATGAAACCTAGCTCGATCGATTTATCGTCCCCGAAACCCCCTGCATACCAAATTTCATGAAAATCGTTGGAGCCGTTTCCAAGATTCAGATTATATATTTATATAGGCATATATAATATATACAAGAATTGTTCGTTTAAAGATATTAGATAAAAAACAAATTATTCATGAAAATTTATTATTTTTTCTTCAAACAATGGTTAAACATTATGTCTAAAAATTTGGTTCATAGGGGAGAATTCGCCTAGGTGGCTTCCGGATAAGATAAGCTACATGAAAAATGTTTTTAAGAGGGTGTCTGGGAAGTCGCGAATAGCTATTTATGCAACTGCATCGTAATGAGGGTCATTTTAATTCGAGTGCTGCTTTTTGATACGAGGCTTGCCGAGTATCAAAATAGGATAGTACGAGAATTAAAATGACTAATTACGTTCAGTTGCATACAAGATTTTATCTACGACAAGGAAAATAAAATCATTAACAAAATACGCCGTAGGCTCATTAAAGTAACAAAAAGTAACTCCGTAAGCCGCCACCAGCCGCCTGTGGCGCCTCTGTTGTATGAACGGTACAAAAGTGCCAGAACTCAGAGCCTTAGCTTTAGGTATCCTATTTTAAGAAGATAACCATTTCGATTCAGCTCCCATACAACGAGCTGCATCGAAATGAGAAGCAAAACCGAAAGAGGGTTCATTTCGATTCAGGTGTCAAATTCGAAATTGGAACTTGTCGGACAATTTTATAGGTTCACATTAGTTCGAACAGTTCGTAAAGCCAATAATGACGCATAAAAATAAGCATGACGCATGATCCAGCCATTGCTTCAAATATGGTTGAGCGAAGCAATGGCTGGATCATGCGTCATGCTCGTGAACGGGTTCCACCGTCGGAAGCGGGGCTGCTGGTCTGCCAGTCTTGACATGACGTATTGAATATTGTACTTATGTATTTTTGGAGTTGTTCTATAAATATTATATCATCGTATTGTTGGAAATATTCTATTCTAACAAGTTGCATGGGGTAAATCGGCATGGCATCCAGCTGCCCACAAGATATTATAAAAAGTTATTAAAATGTAAATACATATTACCTACAAAAAATATTGTAAAATGTGTAATTTTGAAAAGAGCAACTGCTGAGTTTCTTGCCGGTTCTTCTCAGCAGAAGCCGCTTTCCGAACCGGTGGTAGAGTCATGACTTGTCATAAGCGCCACATGTTGGCCTACATGAAATAAATGATTTTGATTTTGATTTTGAATGAAATACGGCTCAGAGACAGCGCTACCCTGGGCACAGAATACGTAATAGTATGAGTACAGAAGATTCACTCAGCAAAATCATTTTTTTTTAAAGAATATCAGTCAAGTTGAAGTTGACTAATATCCTCCTCTCCCCTCCAAATAAGCGGAAAGCTTGTGTCAGGAGTGGGCACGACAATAGTGCAACGGATGGGATTCGAACCTGCGAGCTTTCAGGTTTCAGTCTGCACCTTTAACCGTTGAGCTATTGAGGCTTAAATTAAAATTGGAATTAAATAGCGACTCTCGCTGCCACACAATAAAGTGCAATTTAGGTCGCACTGCACACAGCACTAATTACTAATTACCTACCTATTTTTACCTAGAAATGGTCACTCTTTCTATCGCGTAACTCTTATCTTTTCTGACTACGTAAGGGTTGTCAGAATAATTAATCGCAGTCTAGATATTTTTCGTTTTTAGTTTCTGTCTGCATTTTTTACATTATTTCATTTATAATTAATTAATAAAATATGTTTTTTCTTTCTGTTTAGTTTATAATGATTTATTGTAACCCGTTGACTGTCCTATTAAATAAATAAATAATTTAAATATTCTATTACCAGACATGTGCCTATTACTTTAACTCTAATTTTACCACCCACCATTTTCTTTAGGCAGCCACTAGCCACTAAACAAGCACGCGTTGTTTAGCAAGTCTGTATGATTGGGCGTGTTCCTGGTGTGGCGCTCCCTCTCCTGCTCCCGCTCCCGGCGATCACACACCTCTCGCGGTCTCGCTTCCGCTCCCAGCAGTCGCTAACCTCTCCCGCTCCCGCTCGCGCTCCCTCTCCCGCTCCCGGCGGTCACTCACCTCTCGCGGTCTCGCTCCCGCTCCCTCTCCCGCTCCCGCTCGCGCGCCTCGCGCTCCCTCTCGCGCTCGCGTATCTCCCTGCAGTAACAAACATTTTTACCAAAAACTGAGGAAAGCAAACACTCAGTACGAAGCACGCGTCAATCGCACTAAAATATTGGTGATTATAACAAGTGTAAATTGAAAATTTAAAACACCCCCGACATGTGAATCTATGGCCTAACTATGTACGATATACCTGACATCCAGGTTTTATCCAGTTTTCTGCGCCATCTTCAGATCCTTCTCCTCGATCATCGATCATCTTCTATCACATACCCATTTAGACCATTCTAATGAGCCCAAACACACTATATCTGCGGTAAGTTGCCGAGGAGTTGAGTATCCCGCAGACTACTTGATGCTGCAGCATCAGCTCAAGGTTACCACGCCTTAGAAGTAATCCGAAGTACCACTATACCAAATTTCAAATCAATATAAATTATTATTAATTTCTAAACAATACAAAGGCACACTAACATACACCCTAACTGAAACTTAATCAATAACAACTGGTAATTACCTCTCCCGTTCCCTCTCCCTCTCCTTCTCCCGCTCGCGCTCCCTCTCGCGCTCCCGCTCCCGCTCTCGCTCCTCCCGCTCGCGCTCCTTGTCGCGGTCCTCGCGCCGCTCCTTGCCCCTAAGGAAAACCAATCATTTCACAATGGGGAAAAATACAGAGTAGAATTACTACCCTACTATAATTGTAACCCCACTCCCCACACACAATACAGTCTGTTCGCTTAAATAGTTGGCGCGCTTTGTAAAGCCAACCCTTAGCGGCCGCCGGTTCATGCCAAAAGGCGGCGCGGCTTCTAAAGACTCGCGTACTGTACATCCAGTGTATTTTGGTGCGTCGCGCTGAATTTGTAATATATTTGGTGTGTATTGTATTGTGATACATACGTACTATCGTATGAACGTATCTAGAGTGTTGCTTCGGGTACTATCTATTAGTATTTTGATTTTCCATTGTTACATCAGTGTAAAAAATTTAAATAAATGAGTTACTAATTGATTAAATTGATTAAATAATGTATAAATTTATTTTCACATAGTTTCCACAATTATAGTGAACTGCAAACTATTTGAGCGGACAAACTTTACGTATTATGAGCACTTTAAGCGGTTACTCTCCGCACAGTACCTGGAGGGGCTCCTGCGTCGCCTGTCCTTGTCCCGCTCGCGCTCTCGGTCGCGCTCCCTATTATCTCTGTCCCGCTCCCGCTCGCGCTCGCGCTCCTTGTCCTTCTCCCTGTCCTTCTCTCTGTCCTTCTCCCTGTCCTTCTCTCTGTCCTTCTCCCTGTCCTTGTCCTTCTCGCGCTCGGGCTTGTCGTCCTTGTCTCGCTTGCGGCGCACCACCACGTCGGCCTCCTCCTGCGCAAGCGCGCCAACGTTCACGAGTGCTCGCTCACACACACTCGCCGTCTCACCCACACACAGCCGCCGCGCTCAAGCCGACAACTGCCGTTCGGAGACGGAGGCTACCGCGTTCAAACTCACTAGATGGCGCCACTGGCGAGTGGAGTGTGACCACAGCCTAACTACACATTATACAATACCACTCTGCGCAGCTATATTATGTTATATCATATCATAGCATTATTATTAGCCATTTAGAATTTTAATTTAATATCCAATATTTTTAAATAGTGTGCCTTTATCTCACAGAGTTTAGGTAGACTAGTGGTCCGCCTGGCAAGGCGAAACTTTTAGGCATAAAAGTTTGTACCAACCAGGGTTCGAAAATATCCGATATCTATATACAGGGTGGCCGGTCAATTGACGTCACAAAAAAAAATTTAGGTCCGGTATGTTGTGGGGTATCCGAATCACCCCCATGTATGTTCTGCGATTGTTTATAGTTTTGGAGTTATGATTTTTTTTTTCGATTTTTTGAGGACTTTCGACATGACCATATTAAAAAAATCCTAAAAAAAAAAGCAAAAGACTTTTTAGAGATTTTTTTTTTGCAACTGAATTTTCATGAGTTGTACTTTTATGCATAAAATAATCAGCTTTGTAAATTTGATGAAAGTTATGAAAATGTTGGTCTAAAGTTAAAAATTTACGTTCCGCGAATTATGACTAAAATTTTCAACTTTAAATTAAAAAAGTAAACAGGTGAACTTATGATTTCTTAGTTAGTCTTAAAAGTGCGCCAGACTATCAGCTTTCATAATAATAATAATAACGTGGTACTTAATGCGGAGAATTTGGCTAAAATCGGTCTTCAAAGACAGCAAGGTGGCAAATTCTTAAAATTAACCTACTGATTTTTTATCATTCCTAAGGCTAATTAATGATTTGAGAATGCTGGAAACCTATCGTGTTGGTTGGATGACGAAAGTTTTAAGTAAGAAGTAGATCATAATGTAAATCCTGATTCCTGGTCAACGCGGTAATCGTGAGGGAATCTTTAGAGCAGACCCGGATCGCACAGAAGTGGTGCTGGAAGCGGTTCAGCGAAATCCGTCTACGAGTACAAGAGCTATGGCTCGTGCTTTAGACATCCCAAGGACTTCTAAATCAGCCAACTGATTAAAAAAAAATTTATCATTCCTATGGCTAATTTAATGATTAGAGAATGCTGGAAACCTATCGTGTTGGTTGGATAAGGAAAGTTGGTGGTCTGTCGGCTGTAAAGCTTGGACTCGTCGTAAGTGGAACGCGTGGTATCCTTCATCATGAAGAATGTATTGGATAGAAGTCCTTGGGATGTCTAAAGCACGAGCCATAGCTCTCTACTCGTAGACGGATTTCGCTGAACCGCTTCCAGCACCACTTCTGTGCGATCCGGGTCTGCTCTGAAGTTTACCTCACGATTGCCGCGTTGACCAGGAATCATTCAAGGATTTACATTATGATCTACTTCTTACTTAAAACTTTCGTCATCCAACCAACACGATAGGTTTCCAGCATTCTCAAATCATTAATTAGCCTTAGGAATGATAAAAAAATCAGTAGGTTACTTTTAAGAATTTGCCACCTTGCTGTCTTTGAAGACCGATTTTAGCCAAATTCTCCCCATTAAGTACCACGTTATTATTATTATTATGAAAGCTGATAGTCTGGCGCACTTTTAAGACTAACTAAGAAATCATAAGGTCACCTGTTTAGATTTTTAATTTAAAGTTGAAAATTTTAGTCATAATTCACAGAACGTAAATTTTTAACTTTAGACCAACATTTTCATAACTCTCATCAAAGTTACGAAGCTGATTATTTTATGCATAAAAGTACAACTCATGATAATTCAGTTGCAAAAAAAAATCTCTAAAAAGTCTTTTGCTTTTTTTTTTAGGATTTTTTTAATATGGTCATGTCGAAAGTCCTCAAAAAATCGAAAAAAAAATCATAACTCCAAAACTATAAACAATCGCAGAACATACATGGGGGTGATTCGGATACCCCACAACATACCGGACCTAAATTTTTTTTTGTGACGTCAATTGACCGGCCACCCTGTATATATATATAAAAGAAAGTGGTGTTAGTTACACCATTTATAACTCAAGAACAGATGAACCGATTTGGCTGAAAATTGGTGGAGAGGTAGCTTAGAACCAGGAGACGGACATAGGATACTTTTTATCCCGTTCGACCGCGTTTCCGTCATGTCACTATAAAACGTGGTATAACAAAAACGCATCTGACATGGAATAACAAAACGCAAATGACAATGGAATAACAAAACGTAAATGACAGCTAAACGTAATTTTGTCTTTGGTTAAGTATGGTAAAAAAATTGCCAATTATTATAAAAAGTGTTATGTGGAACAGAGTGGCTCTAGAAAGATCAGAATGGAAAAGGTTGGAGGAGGCCTTTGCCGATTGGCAAACAGATCTACAAAAGATAAAAAAGCAGCAAATATTAGAATAAGTTTTAAGTTTAAGTTTGCTTTAGAATACTGTTATTAGGTTAAGTTGATCTGAATAAAGGCTATATTATTATAAAAAGTGTTATAATAAAGCATTGCTGATATTATAAATGCGAAAGTGTGTTTGTTTGTTGGTTTGTCCTTCAATCACGTCGCAACAGAACAGCGGATTGATGCGATTTTTGCATGGGTATAGTAATGGATGTAGTAGTGGTTCCTCAGACCGGGAGAGCTACTTTTTATCTCGGATAATGAAAGAGTTCCCGCGGGATTTTCAAAAACTAAATCCATGCGGACGAAGTCGCGGGCATCAGCTAGTTTATTATAAATATCAAAATATCAGATATTTATGATATATATCAGATATATATCAATAGGACTCTGCGCAGCTATATTATGTTATACACTATTCAAAATTATTTATTTCTCGTAGGCCAACCTGTGGCTCTTATGTATGACACGTCATGACTCTACCACCGGTTCGGAAAGCGCATTTTGCTGATTTTTATTTAATTATTAATACTGCAAATCTAAGGAGCTATTCTCTATTGCAGTGGCTGTGGAAAACAATGGAAAGTTGCTAACTGAGAGCTGTCAAACCCGCACTTCGTCACACAAAACGTTTGACAGTTCTTAGCAACCTTAGATAGCCACTGACATAGAGAATAAACCTACAGATATTCAGATGGCGCCCTTTGTTGATACGGCGATTAAAAATGATTATGACAGCAGAGGTGCGATTGTCTTAAGTTATTCCATTGATTGTAATCGTATTCGATGACATTAGCGTTAAGGTGGAAGACACAGTTCTGCCCGCGAAATTCAAATTTAATTTAGTTTTTCGCAATGTGTAAACTAATACGACAAACTAGACTAATAGCATTCTAATTGCGCCAGTAGAATTATCATCTTCACAGGTTTACATAAAAATCTTTACTTGAAAGTGTCCAGTTTAAGAAATTAATCAAAATATCGACTAATTTGTGAGTAACTCACGTCCAACTCAGTATTTTGATTAATTTCTTAAACTGGTCACTTTCAAGTAAAGATTTTTATGTAAACCTGTGAAGATGATAATTCTACTGGCGCAATTAAAATGCTATTAGTCTAGTTTGTCGTATTAGTTTACACATTGCGAAAAACTAAATTAAATTTGAATTTCGCGGGCAGACTCGTATAATCATCCTTAAAGTAAAATTTTTTTTTAGCTCAATTTCGTGTATGCATTCTTAAAGGTTTAGGTGTGTACAATACGCTCCATAACGCTCCATATTACAATCGGTTGCATTGAATTTATGACTTAAAATCAATACAATCAAGGATTATTTTACTTTGACGCTAATGCCATCGAATATGTATACGATCAATGGAATAACGATGAGACAATTGGTACTCAGTTATCGTTGTCTGCGTATTTTAGGATTTTAATAAAAAATTCGTATATAATAATGGCTATTTATTCTGTGACATTTTGTAACTCAAAATATACAAGCGCCATCTAGTGGTAAATTTAAGCGCATTAACCTTCATTCACATCAGAAAAAGGTTGCAGTTTTGCAAATAGCTATTTAAAATTTTTTAGCGACTTGAGCGCGTCGTTCGAAGAAAATAATAAAAACAAAGACAGAAACACATTGACAAGTTGAGGATGCGAGTTGATTCTTTCGAATGCATCGTCATCCACGTCGGACTGTGAAACTTTGAGCAAAAGTATGGGCTCTGAGCGTCCACAGTTTTGCAAATCACTCGTCATAGAACTTCGACCACTGCATTCGGACAATTTAATTCATTTTGAATTTGTTTTTTCAGTAAAATCATCGGACAGACTCACTGGAATTCTTTTGGATCTGCCCCCCCCCCCCGATGTCTACAAGTTGCCGATCAAAATCTTATTCATTTCATGGCATTAGCGTCAAAGTAAAATAAACCATAACAGCATTAAGTTAGAGCTCAATTTCGTGTACGCATTCTCATACGTTTAGGTATATACGATACGCTCCATAAAGCTCCATGTTAGAATCGGTTGTACAGAATTTGTGACTTCAAATCAATACAATCAAGGAATATTTTACTTTGACGCTAACGCCATGAAATGAATAATTTATTTTATTTATTCGATGACAAGCTAGTCCTTGACTGCCATCAAACCTGATGGTAAGTGACGATCGCAGTCTAAGATGGTAGCGGACTAACTTGTAAGGGGTATGGCAGTGAACATTCAACCCATACCCCTAATTGGTTTCTACACGCCATCGTGCCGGAACGCTAAATCGCTTGGCGGCACGTCTTTGACGGTAGGGTGGTAACTAGCCGCGGCCAAAGCCTCCCACCAGACAAAATAAGATTTTGATCGGCAACTTTTAGACAATCGCACCTCTGAGGCTTCGTCGATCGCAACGATCCGGCACGGTGCGGTATAAAATTCAAACGCTAAAGGCAAATCGAATGAAAGATTATCACTTTGGAAAATGTTATATAACAATGCAAATGCAATGGCCGCAAGCGTTTACATTACGAAACGAATATCTGTTGTGTCATACGACGGGTGCGCGGCGCGTCCGCTCGTCCGGGGGGCGGCGGGGCGCGGGGTGCGGGGCGCGGGGGGCGCGGCACCTGCGGAGAAACCGAACGGGACACTCCTCGACCTCACTCGCCCTCTACCCAATACAGTGACGTCACTTACGCGCAGTCCGGCGCGGCGGTGCGGCGGCGGCGCGGCGCGGCGACCCGGCGGCGCTGTCGCGGCGGCCTCGGCGCGGTGCGGCCAACACGAGCCGCGTCATACCCGAGCCGAGCCCGACCGACCTCTCGGCGCGGACTCGTGTATTTTGTCGTTCGTTACTTACATCATTAGATAGTTTTGACGTGATAACGTCTTATAAATCGATGAACATCGGCTGCACGCACGAAAGTGTTACATTCCGCCTGAGCCTGAGCGTGCAAACGAGAGCGCGGAACAAGCGATGGAGGCACGACCGGCCCAAGCGTTAGCTTGTGACCGCCGCCGGCCAGTCATCGCGTGCGCGCTGTGTCGCGAGCTAGTTCTAGCAGCACGCTGTTCATCTTTATGACATTATCACGTAAAACTATCGTCCGTAAACCGAGTTTACAGACAACCAATTTTTTGTAACTGCCAAATAAACTATGACAGCAGTGTTGATGTTCCGGATTTATCGCAGGCCGAGAGCGCAGTCGGGAGGCGAGTCGCTCGTCCATAACTCACGAATATGGAATCGCGACCGACGGCGTCGCCGACCGAGACTCGTTGCGTGCCGAAACCTTACCGATACAGTATTAATTATACAATTACAGCTTGACAAAAAGTATACGGTCGGAATTGTTTTCTCTATTGACAACTCAAGCGTCATCGTTGAAATGTCAGTGTTCAATGTTTTGTAATTTCAAAATTCAATGTTTTGGAATCTAAAAACATTTATTTATTTCGCGTGAAATCATATAAAATTCTGGTAAAACAATAGGTGTTTTTCGGCTTGCTACATTTTGATTGTTTTTCTTTGGGTTGCTAGAATCTGAATTCTTTTTGCCAAGCTAATAAAGCGAGCAAAAGCGTGTGTTACCAGACACGCTTTCAAATGAAACCTTCAATGAATCTCGATCGGACGTTTGCCGAATTATAAAATAATATATATCATGTATGATACTTGTGTGTGTGCCAACATTGGATGAAATAATGGAAAACAATATAGAGCAGTTCGGAATGTGAAGAGACCAATGCCCATAGTATAGCATAGCTCTGGTCAAGGCTGACTGTTTGGACTACACTTTAAACTCGATCATATTAATAAAGAAATTAGATGCCTTCTACAAGGCAGAAAAATACTAATATGTAATCGAAACATTCAACTTTAAAGCAGATAAAGGAAGAAACAGAATATATATGAAGCCTAAAGGAACTGTGAAGTGACAGTGTAATAGATGAGAGATGTGTTATGAGAAATGTGTTAAAATACATACAATTCAATGAAAAATTTGATAAACCTCCGTCGTCTCTTAATTTAGCACGCATCGCGATCGCACCGCTTCTTATCGACAACATGGACACGCGAACATCGCACCGGGCAAAGTTCTCATCGGTTTGAACGAATATTGCTTGAAAAGAGCTATTGCTCTTACACACGAGTTTGGGTCGATAAACATTCCAGAAAAAAAAAGAACCGAATTCAAACCACGTATTTCCTCCATTCGTTACAATATTAAAATTGCAGTGATGATTGATGCTTTTCCGAAATTAACTTTGGTCATCCCGACTGATAATATAATTTATACGAAAGCGTGTCTGTTTGTCCCTCAGTTACACGGCAACGGAGCAACTTATCGACGCGATTTTCGGAAAAACAAAATGGTTCCCGCGCGAGTCGCAGACAAATGTAGTAGAATTTCAATGTACCGACATTGTAATCGCGCAGGTATATTGTTGTGCGGCGCGGTACGGTGCGGTACGGTGCGGTACGGTGCGGTGCGACGCGGTGCGACGCGGTGCGCGCTCGAGCGCGGAGGGTCGGACACTCACCCGGCGGCGCGGCGCGGCGGCTGCTCGGCACCTACCGCAAAGCGAGCCTTAGCGACCACCGCCTCCCGCCCGCCGCCCACCGCCCGCCTCGCGGACACTCGCGACTGTGATGACTCGCGACACAACAACTATCACAATCACGCTTTGAACTACAAACACGACCTATTCCTTACTGTTTCACCTATTTAAAACGTCAGACGTGATTTACCATTTCTTAAATAAATGGCATGGATTTGATTAAAAATATGTATTCTCGTTTATTTAATACAAAGTATTTAAGTTTTAGATCATTTTTGAAATAGAAATTTATTTAACTAGGCTAAACCACATTCAGTAAAATGATTCCAAATGCTGAAACCCTAACGGTATACTGCTACATTGTTTCCTAAAATAATCTCATAATGATAACTTTTCAAATAAAATTACTATTACTGGACTTGAAAGAGCTAAAAGGAAGAGACATGAAACAAAGATAAAGAAAAAATAAATAATGAATATTATAATATATCCGAAAAAGATAACTGTGTACGGTACTGCCTAAAATACTGCAAGTCGAGTGCCTTAAAGTTTTATTATACACTAAATTAATGCAGTAAATCTTTTAAAAATAGTGAAAGAAAGTTATTTAATTCTTTTTATTGCGAAATAGACTTGCGCTTGGTCGGAGAGCGTTTGTTTGTGTTGGTGATTTCTGTTTGCTGGAGGCGACAGATAAAGATATTATTTAGAGACACGAGTATCAACGAGTGTGTCCCGCTTGCACCCTGACATACGAGTGACAGCGGCCGTGTGCGGGCGGGAGCGGTGCGTCGCGTTACTGAGGTGGAGTGGGGGGTGGTGGGGGACACGAAGGGGCGTCGGGGGCGGGCCGGCATACCTTCATGCTCTCGCGGAACTTGCCGATCTCGCGGTGGATCACGTCCCGCTTCTCCTCCGAGATGTCGGCCTCCTCCAGCACGCGCGCCGTCTTCGAGATCGCCTCCTCTGCAACACGCGGCGACGGTCGTGCCACATCATTCCACTACCAGATAGATGCTTCCGCGTCTACATCAAATGTTTGATTGACGGGTTGCGAGAGCAATCGTACCTTAATCAAAAAAATGCGAGTGTCGTGGGATACTCGGTTGGAATTAAGTTCCTTTTAATAAATTATAATTATTATGGTACCTATCTAAACAATATTATGAAAATATTATCTTCTAATAATAAAAACATTACCTTTTAGATTCAACGCTATCTCTTGTCACATGTCTACACTATACAAAGGGCGGACTGATGTTTGTGACGGAAAATTCTTACACATTTTTTCGAATAGGTAGCCCCCATCCGCCAAGTCCGTACTGTGCGATAAGGAACTTTGTTCCAATAAGTATAGACTAGTGGCTCGACCCGAACTGAGACCTCACGGTAACGGTATCCCATGATTATTCATTCAATCGATACATGACGACCAAAACTGACATTATTATTATGCCCGTTTTCACCAAACATACCTAAATCATCCCCTATGTAGGAGTCTCTTTACGTAGGTAGCTCCAAAACACAATCCTTAGTCCTAACATCCGTCCCAATGTTCTTTTCGGTGTCCCGTACAGGATCGTGATAAAGAAGTTGACAGTAATCATCACATAACTTATCATACGTAGCCCGTAAAGGTTAGGGAACGTCAGTGAAAACATTGAATTATTATGTAGGTACTAACGAGTGAAAACGGGTTAGGGGCATCTGTACAAATCGTCATCTACCGACGCGAATAGAAAATATACAAAATGCAGCAATTAATAGTTTATTATATAAGTTTGATATTTAACTAAAGAATAATCTATATATATATATATATAAAAGAAAGTGGTGTTAGTTACACTATTTATAACTCAAGAACGGATGAACCGATTTGGCTGAAAATTGGTGGAGAGGTAGCTTAGAACCAGGAGACGGACATAGGATACTTTTTATCCCGTTCGACCGCGTTTCCGTCAAGTCAATATAAAACCTGGTATAACAAAAATGCATCTGACATGGAATAAAAAAACGAAAATGACAGTGGAAGAACAAAACGTAGATAAATGACAGCTAAACGTAATTTTGTATTTGGTTAATTATGGTAGAAAATTATGGTAAAAACAATTATAAAAATTATAGTTTAACGTAATTGATAATATTATCATCAGTAATATGTTTTCTCTTTGAATCATCACAAATGTTTCCTGCTACAAAGCTACGGATTGACGTGATTTATTGGATAGGTATAGTTGAGAACCTGGAGGGTGACAAAGATTTCCCGCGGGATGTTATGAACTAAATCCACGCAGACGAAGTCGCGGGCATCAGCTAGTTTTAATTGAATAATATGTTATTACCTAAATAATAATGCTCGACGCAAAACTTTTTCTGGGATAGATCGTAGTCATAACTCGTAGTTCCATGGAATAGTTAATGACTGCGCCATCTATTGGCATTATTGTGAAGCTATGTGAAATTTACTGATGCTCATTAAAAATTAAATAATCTCGTTTCTTTATAATATTCATATAATTTTAGTATTTGTTGTTCAAGTACAGGATACAAGTGAAGTAAAAAAATAAATACAGCTTAAAAATATATAGCCAATTTTCCCAGAGAGCGTCTTCAAGCGAGCGTATTAAATCGCCACTTTGAAAGCCCCCCATTTCGTCAATTTTAGGAAAAAAATAAAAAAAAAAATATTGTACTCTGTTCCAAATTGTCTTTAAAATGATACGCAGAAACCCTGTGAATCGCAAAAAAAAAAAAATTTGCTTCGCATTCGCTTCTATGAGAGCCCCCCTGAAATAAAGATTTTTATAACTTTTTAAGCCATTTTCGGCTGGAGGCCATCGGTTTAAATATTATATCTAAATTTGAAGTAATTACATTCAGTAATTCAAAAGTTATAAGGCTCTGACAGACAGACGGACGGACAAGTGCAAATCGCTCTAGTAAACTCAGAGACCTCGCTTCGCTCGGTCAATAATAACTACCCTCAAGAACTTTTGTTTGTGTGTTTGTTAATTGTTTGTCATGTTGAAGTAAAGGGAGAAGCAACTCAGGGTCCTTAGTGTTTTAAGAGATGCCTTCTAGTAGGGCTTGGTTCAATTTAATTCCCAAGTGGCTTTTAGGCCTGCCCAACCGGGCCCAGCTAATGGCTTGGTTAGTTTAAGAGCAATAATTCCCGCTCCTGCTACTGTTCTCTCTATAGCGAGGCGGCCCCACTCACCCTTCTGCAGTATCTCGTAGTTGTTGATGTCCTCCTGGTAGTCGCGGTAGAGCTGCTGCAGGCGGCGCTCGGCCGCGTCGTCGAGCGCGCGCTGCGCCGCGTCCAGGTAGCTCTCGCCCTCCGTGCCGGGCGCCTGCTCGCCGCCGCTGGCCATGCGCGACCGCTGCTCGGCTGCGGAGAGGTGCACGGTCAGTGACGGTCGCCAGTGTCGCGGAGGCCGCCGCGCGGGCCGCACGCGCCACACTCACTCTTGTAGGTGTCGACGAGCGCCTGCATCTTGCCGTCGGTGCGCGCCAGCAGCTTCTTGTCGGCCAGCGCGCGCTCGTGCAGCAGCCGCACGCAGCGCAGCGCCGCCTCGGGCCCCGCGAACTCGCAGAAGCCGAACGTGCTGACGCGCTTCCAGCTGATGACGGCGCCGCACGCGCCCAGCAGCGCGCGGATCATGGCGTCGGGCGCGCGGCTCGAGATGTTGCCTGCCAACATTGGCACTGGTAACTTACGACATCTAGCCACATCCTCACACATTACTGAACAATAATAAATGATGTAACACAAGGAACAACACTTTTTTTCCTATTATCTGCCAAACCAGTCAATGTGGTACAATGTGCCCCTCATGCTGTACATTGCATCTCTGACAGTCTACTAAAAATACAAAACCAGAGCAACAATAAATTAAAACACATAGACAAACTCGCTGGCAACACTTAGTTTGACTCTTTAATCTGCACTACAATCACACATTAGCATGATATGTTTATAGTACAAATAGCCAATAGACACACCACCACACAGAGCTACAGCTCATCACCAATATGCAGATGTAGTATGGTTTGCTGCAGATACATTGACATACCAATGAACACAGTGACGGGAGGGCCGTCGACATCCTTAGCTCCGTTGGCAGTGCGCTGCCGCTGCGCGCCCTTGCCGGGCGCGGAGGGCGCGGGCAGCAGCGCCGAGCGGCCGCCCGCCGCGCCGCCCGCGCCGTACGCGCCCACCATCACCTGTGACACACCACACGTACAGCACATATAAACAGTACATGGCAATTATTATTATTGATTTTAAAAAGAATATTAGTCAAGTTCAGCTTGCAGTACAGCACATATAAACAGTACATGGCAATTATTATTATTGATTTTAAAAAGAATATTAGTCAAGTTCAGCTTGCAATGTCCTCTCCCCTCCAAAAAGTCAAGTTCCACAACATCCCTGATTTCGAGAATTTGTTTTTGAGAAAGAACAACCCTGGGCTAAGAGGGCATATTAAATTACGGCGTCAACTAGCATCGTCCAATCCCTATAAACACTATCTAACAAACAGAGTGGTGCATACATGGAATAAGTTGCCTAAAGAAATAGTGATGTCGAAGTCAGTTAATGAATTTAAAAGCAGATTAGACCACCATAGAATAGAATTGAATAGAATAGAATAGAATAGAAATATTTTTTATTCAAATAAACTTTTACAAGTGCTTTTGAATAGTCGATGAATCTACCATAATATTGGAAACTCTAAGCACAGCAAGTGATATAGGCGCATCAGCGACAGCTGTGTAGCCTATTATAAATAATAATAATAAGCTTGTGTTAGGAGTGGATACGACAATAGAGCAATGGATGCAGGCTACAGTCCGCACCTTTAACCGTTGGGCTCCTGAGCTAAAATATTATTACGAGGGTTTGATTGAGAAGATGAGCACTTATTTATTTTTATTTACAGTATAGCACACATAGAAAGATACTGAGAAGGAAGGCTTTGGCAGTACAATTCACATGCAAACTTGGGTCTGATAACTAGAGTTCTGACGTCTGCATGTTATGGAAAGAATCTCTACACCTTTTTTGCATGCCCCATTATTAACTAAAGGCTCAATTGTCAGTGCTCAGGGCGGAGGGGGGGCCAATTGTCAGTGCTCAGGGCGGAGGGGGGGCCAATTGAGGGGAAAAGAGGAATACTAGTCATGTTCCCAACAGCCCATGCTCTTTATAAACAACTACATAACCTAAACTAACACAATAAACAGTTCCTCAATCTTAACTAAAAAAATAAACAGTCAGTCTATGTGAAAATAGAATAACAATTAATTAAATATTCAATTCTTTTATGACGCAGACATAATGTGCTTTGAACAAAAGACATTGTAAATATCAACACAACGTCTATATGCTGCAAATTTCTGCTGAGGTGCTGTCCATGTTTCCTGCCACACACTGTCCTTGAGCACTATCAAGATGAAAGTGAATAGGCATCTTCAAGGCAAGTGCACTCTAACCTACATAGAGTCAATCACCTCATCATTGCTTTTCATTTCCCTAAACCATAAGGTTGAACCCTGTCTGCTAAACTTGCAAACAAGATCCAACCCACGAAACATAACTTTTCCATTAAACCACTTCTACTTGATACTTATACCTGATAGATGCTAAGCTAAGATGCTGGGTAAACTTGCAACTTGTTTGATTGCATTTCTTAAACTTAGCTAGTGACTGTAGATAGTAATTGGATAATGTACCCTAAGTGTTTATATCAAAACTATACGGCAGCTAGACAGGTTATACGTAAAGTTATAGGTAAATGTGATAGCATCCGTAACTTACGTGAGTGGCCATGGGCATGGTGACGACCCCCGGCGCCAGCCCGTACGGCACGAGCGGCGGACGCGGCGGGTAGGACATCGCGCCTCGCGTTCTAGCACAGGATTTACAGCAAACTTATCAACCTTACAATTATCATGGACCGAATATTTTGCAACTGAACTCACTGTAGCGCGTTCACTTTGTAATAAACTACACAAATCACAAATACTGACAATTAATTATAACTACGTAAAAAGTCATTACTTACTTACAAAAAAGAACAAAAAACTACTATGTACAGTGTTAATAAAACGTTTTCATATTATAACAATATTTTACTTTCATCTTCGGAAATCCGCCATTTTCTTTCGTCCACAGCAATTGTATTATCTATGGTCCACAGCTTTCCACAAAATGCCACAGAACAAAAGTTGCTGTGCCAATCCAAGAGTATTATTACACAGACCCACCCACAGAACGTAAATCCTACTTTCCATACTCCGGCACAGACCAGTCGCGGCGTAGTCGTAATAAGGGTATTTGACTGTAGTAAAAATATCGTTTCATATGGTGTCATCCTAAAAAATTATTATCTAAAAATATTATTCCATACGACAAAACTAAAAAATAAAGCTTTATTTATATAGAAAACATTAATTAAAATTGCTAGAATTCTGGTCACGTTCACGAGATCAAAAACGGTTTTGAACCTCGATTGACGTACTGGAATTTTCATCTTGTCAATACATTTCGACGTGTTTGTGTGGCGTTTATTATGCTAATTTCCTCTGTTTTTTGTCGTTAATAGTTTATTAAAGAATACCTAGAAAACTAGAAACCAATTTTGTAAAAGCTATACTGGAAATCTTCTACAAGTTGATGAAATTACGATTGAAATGTGAACTGTGACGTCATCAAAGCAAAATGGAACGTTTCCGCGGCAATTTATTTTTTTGAATTTATTTTTCGATTTTTATGAAAAATACTAAAAATTATGCCGAAATATACGTTTTGTTAGCTTCAGCATAGCATTATTAACAATTTAAGATGATTTCCCATTTGTAGTCAAATACCCTATTCCTACTTCCATGAGTCGCGAGGTCTGTGATAGACTACCGCGACAACGGACGTATCTACGAGCGCAATCACTTCTGATCGGCCGATGCTCTCCTTCTTACTATTGGATAAATGCATTGTTTCAACAATAATGTCACAAAATCGTCCAATCACTGCTACAGAGACTAGCATTGATTGATGCAGCTCTTCTGATGCGGGTTGTTACGTTCCCTAAAATATGGTTGAGCGAAGCAATGGTTGGGTCATGCGTCATGCTCGTGAACGGGTGCCACCAGCGGCAATGGGGCTACTTTCTGTCTGCCCGTCTTGACTTGTGTTGAATTATAATTAGAAATAATTACGACGTATTCTTTTGTGGAACTTCCCCTCATTGTGGAAACTCTGCATACATAGAATAATATCTGTTAAGTATATTGTAAAAGTATTTTGAAACGAGCAACTGCCGAGTTTCTTGCTGGTTCTTCTCGGCAGGAACGGCATTCCGAACCAGTGGTAGACTCATTGACGATTCAAAAGTACTTGTAAAAGTTTATTTGAATAAAAAACATTTCTATTCTATTCTGTCTTCCGCAAAGTTGCAAACAGTGGCTAACCTTGTAAAACCCGTGGAACTAGGAAAATTTAGAAATAGCATCCTCACATGGAATTATTATGTACTACGTAGTAAATAATAGGGTATTTGACTACTTTTAGAAAATCATCTTAAATTGTCAATAATGCTATGCTGAAGCTAACAAAACGTATATTTCGGCATAATTTTCAGTATTTTTCATAAAAATCAAGAAATAAATTCAAAAAAATAAATTACCGCCGAAACGTTCCATTTGCTCTCATGACGTCACAGTTCACATTTCAAACAATGACAATTCCACATGGTAGGTAGGAAATAGAAATAGTATTTTCTACCTTCATGCAATTCCACATCCCATAGGTGGTGTGGACTGTGACGTCATTCGAGATCACGGAACGTTTTCGATCACGTGACCATGGCCGGAATTATAGCAATTTTATTTAATGTTTTCTAATTAAATACAACTTTATTTTTTAGTTTTGTCGTATGGAATAATGTTTTTAAATAATAATCTTTTAGGATGACACCAAATGAAACGATATTTTTAATATAGTCAAATACCCTATTCCATGCATCCTCATTCCATGTTGTTATTATTTCATTCGCCCTCTACAGGACAGGCAAAGATCCATGACCCTACAGCCTATTCAGAAGTAAGATTTCTTGAGTTTTGTTTTAAAACAGGCCCATTCAATCAAGATTTTTGTTAAGAACTGCTCTTCTTCTTTGTCAACCGATAGCTGCCATTGCCATAGCCCACTGCTGGACAAAGTGTTTATGGGTATAAGGTTCACTTTTGACTTTTCATTGTAGATCAGAGAAACACGACCACCTTGGTTGATCATTTATTAGCGACTGACATATGTTGTTCTGTGCGACTGACACCTGTATAATGTACTTTGTGGCGACTGACTTGAGTTTAACATAATGCAAAACACTTAGGTACCTACATATTATGAATTAACAATTGAACATGCCGCCCACCAAAGGGCCCGCAGCGTCCTTTATAATAAACAAGTTACATTGATATACTAAATCACGATAGGCAGTAACAAAACATATTTTGCAACTTATATGAAAAAAATTATCTTAATTTCTAGCTTCATATTATGGATGACAATACTTGAATTGAATGCTTGCGATACCTATTAAAGTAAATACAATATCAAATGATAAATTAGCAAAGATCTTGAACTTCTTAAACAAACATAGAATGTGATTTTCTTAAACAAACATAGAATGTGATTTTCTTAAACAAACATAGAATTCCACTGAGCAGGCAAGTTCGGTTACAATAATCATTTACACAAAATATAGCATCTTAAAATGACAATTACTTATAACAACTTAATCAATGTCGATCGGTAAGGGACATAGTTTCGATACAGATCTTTGCACTATACGGTCACCACTCTTGACACTATAGACTCTTGTAATACCATCACTACCAGGATGCTTGTCTGTGATGCGACCGATGCGACCCAGCATCCATTTCCCAGGTGGAAGATTGTCGCTTTTTATAAGTAGGTACTATGTGTCCGATATCAAATTCCTTTTCCTTCTTGATCCACTTATACCTTTGTTGCAATCTAGACAGATATTCTAATTGCCATCTTCGCCAAAAGTCTGACAACATTTTTTGCAGGTGTTGCCATCTGGATAAGAAGCTAATTGGTATATCTTGGAGATTGGGATTCGGGACGGTAATTGGGGCTTCGCCAATCAAAAAATGTCCTGGGGTTAAAGGCGTCTTGTTATCTATATCAGACTCATCTATGGGGCTTAGAGGTCTGGAATTCAGACTGTGGTGGAAAACCTTCTTTGGAGCTGGCCGCTTGTCCTGTCCTGGCAGCTTCTACTTCGATCAATGTTATTTTTATATAAAGAACGTGCTCGTAATTAGAAATCGTGTGATAGACGGATGCGTGTTTATTGTGCGCGCTAGTCATTCAGATTCTAGATTTCTATCAAGCAGGTCGTGCGAGCTTAGACCTATTATTGTATATATTTTATTCATTCAGTCTCAGAACCTTGAAGCGAACGCATCTCCTGATTTTTGACATTCGATAATAACTACTCAGTCTATCACACAAAGTTCAAATCCACAACCTAGTTTTGCGGTATTGTTTTCTCAGTGTTCTGTAATATTATAAGTGACCAATATACAGTGAAAATATAACCAGTCTTTCATTGATGAAGAGCTCAGGGACTCCAGCAGGAAATTAAGCATTTATAGTGGTGGTCTACCACTATAATTTGGTGACCCTGAACAAGAACAATTTAAGGTCAGTACAGTGACCCCGCGCGTAGGGGGTCCGCATTGTATGATGAATTTTTATTAAAGAAATTAAAGTGTTTGAAGAAATTTAACAATGTGTTTGAAGAGTGGGAGGTCCCTCAGTCAGCCCAGACCCCGCGCTTAGAGGGGGTCCTTGTTATATGCAGACATGTGAATTTAAATATTGGAAGAAACAAATTGAGAATAATCTTTGGAAAAATAATTCAAACTGACAATTTAATTTCAATTCGGACATTTTGGAATAAATATTGACTTTGAAGAATAATATCAAAAGAAAATAAATATTTTGAAGAGGACAACTGTCAATAAATAATTTTCAGATAAATTTTCATTCCGCCATTTTATATTGAAAATTTTCTCCGTGAATCATGAAAATTTATGAAGCAAATATGAAAATTTTAAAGACTATAGTGTGATATTATTAGGAAATAAACATTCAAATTGTTAAATACTATTAACCATAATATTTATTTTATTTTTTCAGGAATTTTAGGTAATATATTTTAAATTAATAGGTTCTTTTTAAATTAATTTTTACAATGTGTATTAATACGATTAAACATGGAAGCAATCGCCTCACGTAATCCCTCACGGAGATTATTTATTTTCTAAATTTTCTTGCAATTATTCATGCTTATTTTTCAGAAATTTTTACATTTTTAGCAATTTTTATTTATAATGGAAGCAATACTCGCCCGCATCGATGAGTTGAGCCAAGAGGTCTCGAACATCAAAAGGAGCGAAGAATTTCAAAGATCGCGTAATTTTTCGCGAAATTCACATAGGCCGAGAGATGGTCGCAATTTTAATTTATGTTGGTATCATCATAGGTTTGCATCGCGCGCTGCTAAATGCGTGAGGCCATGTAAATATTTCAACCAACCAGATCGTTTTCAACAACTTCATTCGCGACGGTCCAACAACAACAACAGCAACAATGTAAAGGCGGTGCCCAGCGCGCAGCCGTCGTTTGCGTTGTTGGCGATTGGAAATCTGGTAAACGTTTTTTAGTAGATACAGGATCTGATGTTTCGTGTTTCCCCGTTTCGTGGTTAAGTCATCGTCCTAAGGTAGCGGATTATTGCATGCGCGCCGCTAACGGCAACGACATTAAAACGTTCGGGACTGTTTTATTATCGCTTGATTTTAGGCTGAGGCGCGATTTCAGGTGGAATTTCATTATATGCGATGTTACAACTGCGATTATTGGTGCAGATTTTCTCGCTTATTTTAATTTATTGCCGGATTGCAGATCAGGTCGAATTATAGATAATTCCACTGGTCTCACGTGTGTTGCATTGATTCATTCGCACGAGCAAGCGAGCGTTAAGACTTTGGTTTCTAGGAACGACATTTTATCGGAGTTTCCTGCGCTTACTCGTCCACCTGGTCCGGATAAAGAAATAAAACATAACACCGTGCATTACATTCGGACTACTGATGGTCCTCCGGTGTGCTGCCGACCACGTCGCCTTGGTCCTCTCAAGTTAGCCATCGCTAAGAAGGAATTCGACAACATGATAGCTTGCGGTTATGCTAGGCCGTCTGATAGTCCGTGGTCTTCCGCCTTACACTTAGCTCCAAAAGGTGAATCGGATTGGCGCCCGTGCGGTGATTACCGTGCATTAAACGCGAGGACAATCCCAGACCGCTACCCAGTAAAGCATATTGGTGATTTTAACCAAAATTTGGTTGGTTCATCGGTATTCAGCACCATAGATCTTGTGAAAGCATATCACCAAATCCCAGTAGCAAAAGAAGACATATGTAAAACCGCTTTGGTGACACCTTTCGGTTTATATGAGTTCTCTTTTATGACTTTCGGTTTAAGAAACGCAGGTCAGACGTTCCAGAGGTTCATCGACGAGGTTGTTCGCGGCTTAGATTTCTGTTTCGCATATGTTGATGATATTTTAATTTTTACAAAAGACAGCGAACAACATGCAATCGCGTTCGTCGAGCTGTAGTGTGCGCTGAGCCTGTCGATGGTGGACCGCCGAGGTTTCGGGAGAATGGTGTGGATTGGGCCCTCTTCCAGGCGACGATTGGTGCGAGGCTGGGACTCTTGGACGAGCGGAAGGATGCTTCCACTCTGGCCAAAGAGCTCACGGACGCCGTGGTACGCACTGCGTACGAGTGCTTGGGTGTGCGCGGAAGGAGCCGGGACACCGGCTACGAATGGTGGAACCCTAGGCTGGATGCCATGCGTAGGAAGGTGGGCAGCCTCCGCTGCGCTTGGCAGCGAGCTAGGAGATCGGGGGGGGGTGAAGGAAGAAAGGACGAGGGACGCATTCCATGCAGAACGCAGGAAGTACCGGCGATTGATGGTGGAGACGCAGAACAGTTACTACCTACGAGAGGCTGAGTCGGTGAACGTTGACCCTTATGGTCAAGCGTATCGGGTTGCTTGCGGCAGGGTCCGTCCCCCTGCCAACGTTATCAATGGCATCAAATATGCTGACGGCCACTCGGAGAGTGTCGGTGAGGCTGTGGATAACCTGCTGCATGCACTGTGCCCGGACGACGATCCGTCTAAGGACACGGTGTATCACAGGGAGGTCCGGTTAGCAGCCTCCATTATCCCGACTGGCTGCGACGCGACTCCACTTAGTCGGGACGGTCTGCAGGTCATAGTTAGGTCTCTGCCTAACACGGCCCCAGGGATCGACGGCATCACCGCGAGAATGGTCAAGCGTGTGTGGGCTGCTGCCTCCGCGGAGCTCGTTTGGGTGTACGGTAAGTGCGTCGTTGAGGGAGTTTTCCCGGACGTTTGGAAAGACGGCAGACTTATTGTGCTCCCCAAGGGTAATGATAAGCCTTTGTCTGATCCGAAAGCGTACCGCCCGATCACGCTCCTCCCTGTCTTTGGCAAAATTTTAGAGCGTGTCCTTTTAAGATGTGCGCCCCAGATCGCGAGGGGGATCTCCCCCTGTCAGCATGGATTCACTCCGGGCAGATCGACCGTCACGGCATTGAGCGAGATACTTAGCACAGCCAAAACTACTGAAGCGAAGTACGTGCAGGCAATCTTTCTGGATATTGCTGGCGCCTTCGACAACGCCTGGTGGCCGATGATCATGCTGAAAGCCAAGCGGGGCGGATGCCCCCCTAACATTTACCGCATGCTGGCGGACTATTTTAGCAGAAGACGCGTAGGCTTGTTCGTTGGGGATCAGGTGCAGTGGAAGGTGTCGACTATGGGTTGTCCGCAGGGCTCTGTGCTGGGTCCCACACTGTGGAACGTCCTACTCGACGACTTGTTTCGGTTGCCGCTCCCCGGGGGGGTTAAAATTGTGGCATACGCAGATGATGTCACCGTGCTGATAGAAGCCGACTCGAGACGAGCGATTGAGCTGGCTGCGGCCGACTCCATCGGTCTCTTTGAGGAATGGGCCCTGAGGAACCGCCTCTCCTTCGCCCCGGCGAAATCGCAGATGGTGATGCTCAGGGGCAGGCTCCAAAGGGCTCCAGTCATCAAACTCGCTGGCGCATCTATCAGATCTGTGCAGTCAGCTGTCGTACTGGGCGTAACAATCGACTCAAGTTTGTCCTTCGCCGAGCATGCGAGATCGATTGGGGAACGCGCCGCTAAATGTTTCGGGAAGATGTCGCGTGTGTCGACCTCATCCTGGGGCATTCGATACCCAGCGTTGCGCATCCTTTACTACGGCACCTATGTAGCGACGGTCACGTATGCAGCGGCGTGTTGGGCCGAGAGGGCGACGCTCTATGTCGTGCGGACGTCGCTGGTCCGTTCCCAGAGGCCCGCTTTGATCCTCTTGACCAAGGCGTACCGATCGAACAGTGCCGCCGCCCTTGCTGTCCTAGCAGGGGTGTTGCCGGCGGACCTGGAGGTTATCCGTGCTGCCAGGGTGGATGCGGCGCGTAAAACCGCGGCCAAGACGGAGTTGAGCAGGCGTAAACGCGAGATCGGGTCAGCCATTGTTGCGGAATGGCAGGAGCGATGGGAGAACGAGACGAAAGGGCGTGAGCTTCGTCGGTTCTTCCCGGACGTGGCCGGTCGGCTCGGGGCAACCTGGGTCGCACCGGACTATGAGACCTCGCAGGTTCTGACTGGTCACGGGTGCTTTAACAAGCGCCTGCATGAGATGTGTCTCGTTGCGAGCAGCGCGTGTCCGTGTGGGCAGGCGGAGGAAGACCTCCACCATGTCCTTTGGGAGTGTGAGCTGTATGGGGATCTCCGGCTCAACCTGCTGGATGGGGTCGCTCGCCGGGAGGAGGGTCCAGTCTTTTACCGGGATCTCGTCTCTTCGGAGGAAAGCTTCGGCAAGCTGCGGGAGTTCGCGCACCGATGGCACAAGAGGCGGAACAGCTTGGCAGCGTGATTGCGGACCGCAAAGTGGTGTTCGGACTCGGACCGCTAGGCACGCGGGAGTCCATGTATGTCTTCGTAATCGTCTGCCCCAGAAAGGGGAGAAAGACACATAGGGACAAGGAACAGAGAAAAAAGAACTTGTAGGGAGTCAAGAAGGCGCACCGGGAACACGCCAAGAGCAAGTACCGGGCGCCCTCCCAGTGTTTCGGCCCATATAACCGCGAGGTTGGAGGGGCCATGGGAGGTGGCGGGTTTTCACTTTGGATCAAAGAAACACGACCACCTTGGTTGATCATTTATTAGCGACTGACTTGCACAGAACACTATTACTCCTACTGACTTGAGTTTAACATAATGCAAAACACTTAGGTACATAATATGAATTAACAATTGAACACAAAGGTCTCTTGCATGGACCTCCACAGGTCTCGGTATAGATAATATTACCGTGTCTCGGTCTTGCGCCGCCTGAATTCAGCGGCTCCCTGCGACTCGTTTGATGTCGTCGGTCCACCTAGTGGGGGGTCTGCTAACATTGCGCTTTCCAGTGCGGGGTCGCCTACTCCAGCACCTTGGGACCCCAACGACCATCAGCTCTTCGAACTATGTGCCTGCGGCCTGCCCATTTCCACTTCAGTTTCGCGACAGAACTGCCCTTAGAATTCCATGGTGTCCGTCTAAGTACCACAGACCAGGAACAAAGAACAAAACAGTATTATCCGTAGACCTAGTAGGAAATGAGCTGATGATCTTCAAACGCCATCGTCAAAAATTAGCTATAACCATCTCGATCACGTTAGCTTTCAAACAGAAAGGACCGCATCAAAATCAGTCCATTCGTTGTGGAGCTACGAGGGAACAAACAGACACACAATATGTCAAACTTATTGTAACACCCCTTATGGATTAAAAATACAAAACATATTGTTACAATATGGAATTTAATGGTGATTAAGTGATTAATCCAGTTAACTAGTGGTTCGCCCCGAACTGAGACCTCGCGGTAACGGTATCCCATGATTATTCATTCAATCGATACATGACGACCAAAACTGACATTATTATTATTATGCCCGTTTTCACCAAACATACCTAAATCATCCCCTATGTAGGAGTCTCTTTACGTAGGTAGCTCCAAAACACAATCCTAAGTCCTAACATCCGTCCCAATGTCCTTTTAGGTGTCCCGTACAGGATCGTGATAAAGAAGTTGACAGTAATCATCACATAGCTTATCATAGGTAGCCCGTAAAGGTTAGGGAACGTCAGTGAAAACATTGAATTATTATGTAGGTACTAACGAGTGAAAACGGGTTAGGGGCATCTGTACAAATCGTCATCTATCGACGCGAATAGAAAATATACAAAATGATATTTAACTAAAGAATAATTTTAATTGAATAATATGTTATTATATTATGTACCTAAATAATAATGGTCGACGCAAAACTATTTTTGGGATAAATCGTAGTCGTAACTCCTAGTTCAATGGAATAGTTAATGACTGCGCCATCTATTAGCATTATTGTGAAGCTATGTGAAATTTACTGATGCTCATTAAAAATTAAATAATCTCGTTTCTTTATAATATTCATATAATTTTAGTATTTGTTGTTCAAGTACAGGATACAAGTGAAGTAAGAAAATAAGTACAACTTGAAAATATATAGAAAATTTTCCCAGAGAGCGTCTTCAAGCGAGCGTATTAAATCGCCACTTTGGAAGCCCCCCATTTCGTCAATTTTAGGAAAAAAATAAAAAAAAAATACGGTTGTACTCTGTTCCAAATTGTCTTTAAAATGATACACAGAAAACCTATGAATCGCAAATAAAAAAAAATTTCTTCGCATTCGCTTCTATGAGAGCCCCCCTGAAATAAAGATTTTTATAACTTTTTAAGCCATTTTCGGCTGGAGGCCATCGGTTTACATATTATATCTAAATTTGAAGTAATTACGTTCAGTAATTCAAAAGTTATAAGGCTCTGACAGACGGACGGACGGACGGACGGACAAGTGCAAATCGCTCTAGTAAACTCAGAGACCTCGCTTCGCTCGGTCAATAAGTCCTTGACCCTTGTGCTTACATCATTTAATATTTAGCTAGATTTAGCTATCCCTGCCACAATGATAGTAATAATTGTTATCGACCGAGCGAAGCGAAGGTCTCTGAGTTTACTAGAGCGATTTGCACTTGTCCGTCTGTCAGAGCCTTATAACTTCTGAATTACTGAACGTAATTACTTCAATTTTAGATATGACTAGCTGATGCCCGCGACTTCGTCCGCGTGGATTTAGTTTTTAAAATCCCTCGGGAACACTTTGATTTTCCGGGATAAAAGTAGCCTATGTCACTCTCCAGGTCCTCAATTATACCCATGCAAAAATCACGTAGATCCGTGGCTCTCTTGCGGCGTGATTGAAGGACAAACCAACAAACAAACACACTTTCGCATTTATTATATTAGTAAGTATGATTAGAATATTAAATTACATAGGAAAACACTGTAATATTACGTCCATACGATGTATTACATCCATACCTACTATGTAGTATGTAGGTATAATGATCGTTTGGCAAAATCTGACGCCTTTGGAGTAGTTTGACTTTGACAAAATAGTATCCACGATGGCTATATACGATAAATTACGCATGCCAGCTTAAGATGAGCCGTTCATTCAAAGTATCCTGTAGATTCCGGGGTTCAAGTTATTTGGACCTTTACTGAAGACTGTGATGTCTATAATTTCTGAACTACGAAATTGACGACCTTGAAATAATTGCAGGACAATCTCTAAAGAACCTGCTTTCTAACAAAAAAAGAATGAATGAAATCGGAATACGCCTTAATGAATTACAGCGAAATACACATTTTGACTTTCATCCCCTCTCCCAAGGGAACCGTGCTGAATTTCGGGATAAAAAGTATCCTATATTATACCGCGTAGTATTAACTTAAATCGTGCCAAGTTTCATTTAAATCCGTCCAGTAGTTTCGGCGTGATGCGCGGCCAAGATACAGACAGACAGACAAAAAATTAAAAAAAAATTGTTTTGGCTTCAGTATCGATTATAGAGTGCCCTCAAACAAAAATTTTCAAAATATCTTCAATGTACAGAATTGGACCTGTTACAGTTTTATTATATTATAGATATGTAAACCGATGGCCTCCAGCCGAAAATGGCTTAAAAAGTTATAAAAATCTTTATTTCAGGGGGGCTCCCATACGAAATGGGGGGCTTTCAAAGTGGAGATTGTATTCGAGGCTAGATCTCTAAAACCACTTTGTTTTAAAACTTGAAACTTACACATAATTTGAGTTATATTCCGTACTTGAACAACAAATACTAAGATTAGATAAATATTATAAAGAAACGAAATTATTTGAGTTTTAATGGGCATCAATGTTTTTAACAAAACTTCACTATACTGTTACTAGATGGCGCTGTCTTTAATATTATAAATACGCATCCCATCCACGAAAGCAGATGACGATTGACGTCATCAGATTCGGCGCGTTTTAATTACAATATAATATAGTTAAAACTACCTTATGGGAATTATGGGATACCGCGAGGTCTCAGTTCGGGGCGAACCACTAGTATTATGAAATCAAAACAAGGACAAAAATGAATCGAAGCAATATATTATTCAGTCATTTTATTGGTCTTAATCAATATGAGTATGCACCTAACTTAGAATAAAACATCACAACATTGTCTGTTTTCTTTACAGTATAATACAAGTTCGAGCACGCCGCGGCACCGTCGTCTATAAAACAGTAGGGTAATTCTCTACTCAGGGGCTATCGAAAGTGGCTCACTAAGAACTGTCAAAGCCACGTTTTGCCATGGCGTTTTGCGTAAGGGTGGAACCACATTTGTGAGGATCGTTTCGGATTTCGCCCATACAAAACTGCCAAATTCCATAGAAACGTGTACGGATCAAATCGGCTTTTCGATGCGTACACGAATGTATGGAAAATTACAGTTTTGTATAGGCAAAATCCGAATCGATTCTAACAAATGTGGTTCCACCCTTACGAAATGTGGGTTTGACAGCTCTCAATTAGCAACTTTCCATTGTTTTCCTTATCCGCTGAGACAGAAAAAAGACTGAGTTATTATTCTGTGTGCAAACACAAAACGCATAGAGTGAAATAGAAAAAATGATCCTAACGAACTAGAATTATAGTTCAGACTACCTTTAATATTTTTAGCTCATGTAAGCTGAACTTTTACATCAATCAATTGAAAAATATAATGCCTGGATTAATTTTCAGCTCTCGACAAATGACGCTGAAGTTCCAACTAATTTCACCTGGATCATAACTAAGTCTGTTGTCAATCTTTTCAGTTAATCTTGTTGTTATTTGCTTCGCTGTAGCTCTTTGTACTGCGGATTGGTCCGCATTAATTCCGCCGATGCCAACGTCAATGGAAAAGACAGTGTTACTTCAACAGTTACTCTTGTACAAGAGGCGTCCTTGTAGCCAACAATTCAATTTTGTAAGCACCAATATTATACAGAAAGGGACCTGACTTCAGAATGTTAAACATAGTATACGTATAATCATGATGCACCGCTCGACCCGCACCCGCAGTGGGCGTGGTCTACTGCGCCATCTTGTGACCCTCGATGGAGATGACGACGGCGCGGCGCTGGCTGCCTCCGTGCGCATCGCTCGACCCGCACCCGCAGTGGGAGTGGTCTACTGCGCCATCTTGTGACCCTCGATGGAGATGACGACGGCGCGGCGCTGGCTGCCTCCGTGCGCACCGCTCGACCCGCACCCGCAGTGGGCGTGGTCTACTGCGCCATCTTGTGACCCTCGATGGAGATGACGACGGCGCGGCGCTGGCTGCCTCCGTGCGCATCGCTCGACCCGCACCCGCAGTGGGCGTGGTCTACTGCGCCATCTTGTGACCCTCGATGGAGATGACGACGGCGCGGCGCTGGCTGCCTCCGTGCGCATCGCTCGACCCGCACCCGCAGTGGGCGTGGTCTACTGCGCCATCTTGCGGCCCTCGATGGAGATGACGACGGCGCGGCGCTGGCTGCCTCCGTGCGCACCGCTCGACCCGCACCCGCAGTGGGCGTGGTCTACTGCGCCATCTTGCGGCCCTCGATGGAGATGACGACGGCGCGGCGCTGGCTGCCTCCGTGCGCACCGCTCGACCCGCACCCGCAGTGGGCGTGGTCTACTGCGCCATCTTGTGACCCTCGATGGAGATGACGACGGCGCGGCGCTGGCTGCCTCCGTGCGCATCGCTCGACCCGCACCCGCAGTGGGAGTGGTCTACAGCGCCATCTTGCGGCCCTCGATGGAGATGACGACGGCGCGGCGCTGGCTGCCTCCGTGCGCATCGCTCGACCCGCACCCGCAGTGGGAGTGGTCTACAGCGCCATCTTGCGGCCCTCGATGGAGATGTCGACGGCGCGGCGCGTGCTGCCCTTCATGCGCTTCTGATCGAGGAACTTCTTCATCTGCTTCTCGTAGCGAGTCATCTTCTTCTTGCTCATCTGTGGATACACAAGTCTTTATATTGTCACTGGCTCTGGTCGGCATTCGGCGGCAGGGATCAAAAGGATGAGTGCCGGTTTGAGAAATACCTCGTGACAAATACAGGGCTATGGGCTCCTTGCAAAAAATATAACAAAGAGATGCAAGGAACACCTAATTAATAGAATCGCAGATAGCGAGTTGTATAGAATATAAAAGTAACTGACGAAGGTAGTACCATCTACGAACATATAGGATGCGAGGTCTTAGTTTGGGGCGAGCCACTATCTTCATAATTTAGAATCCATCTGGGCGATGGCCAGTGGTTGTGTAGTGTGTACTGTGTAGTGTGTACAGATACTCACGCGCGACATGTCCAGTTCACAGGTGGACTTGGGCCGCACCACGTAGTCCTTGTTGGAGGGCGCGGGCACGCGCGCGCGCGACACCCAGCCCGGGTCGCCCGGCCGCAGCGCGCTGACACACACACACACACACACGTTACACCGTCACTGTGAACTGATCTTATCACATACTACTGAATCAAATAAAACACAAACTATAATAGAGACGTGAAGGTGGGGCAAGGAGTAGGAGTGTGTCGGGTGACAGTGGCAGGTGTCGGGTCGCTCACCGCTCGGGCTCGTCGCCGCGCGCGCGCTTGGCGGAGGGGCCGGGCTCGTCGCGCTTGCGCCCCGCCATGGCCTGGTCGCGCGCCTGCCGCTCCTCGCGCGTCATGGCTGCACACACAACATTGCGTTAGCGTATGCCCATACACCTCGCACGATACGCACTGCACGGCACACACGCACCTTTGAAGTCGGTGGACAGGTTGAAGATGGGTCGCGCCCACTCGGAGATGAGGCGGCCGGCGCGCTCGCGGTTGGGCTTGGTCTCCTTGGGGTGCTTGTACAGGTACATCACCGCCTTGCCGATGCCGGACTGCTTCAGCAGCGACTTGTCGATCGACGGGAACTGCGGAATCGCTCGCACATTATTTGGAACTTTCCCTAGAGATCCGTACGTAACAGACTCCATCTAGGACTGTTCCGAAAGGACCTCGGGGTATGTTGAATGTTGATGCTTAGACTGTTAAGAAGATTTGATAGATAACTGATGTAAGCGTAAACTACAATTTGAAACCGCGGGATTTCCTTCAGTAGAAGTTTAAAGAAATAAGAATTCTTACAAGAGTTTCTCAATATATTTACAACATAATCGTTAACAGACAAAACATTCCACTGCTGCGCTGCTATATGCGCGCAGCTATATTCAGCATGGCCAGCTGCGCACACAGCGGAGCGCGTCGCGGTACTCACGTCCTGCAGCAGCTTGAGCACGCTCTCGCGGATGAGCAGGCAGGGCAGCGCGCGGTTGGGCATGGGCGCGAGCCAGTCGCACAGCACGTTGAGCACGTTGTGCTCCAGGAACGCGAGCTGCAGGTCCTTCTTGATGAGCTGCGACATGGCGCGCTTCAGCATGGACACCTGCGCACACAGCGGAGCGCGTCGCGGTACTCACGTCCTGCAGCAGCTTGAGCACGCTCTCGCGGATGAGCAGGCAGGGCAGCGCGCGGTTGGGCATGGGCGCGAGCCAGTCGCACAGCACGTTGAGCACGTTGTGCTCCAGGAACGCGAGCTGCAGGTCCTTCTTGATGAGCTGCGACATGGCGTGCTTCAGCATGGACACCTGCGCACACAGCGGAGCGCGTCGCGGTACTCACGTCCTGCAGCAGCTTGAGCACGCTCTCGCGGATGAGCAGGCAGGGCAGCGCGCGGTTGGGCATGGGCGCGAGCCAGTCGCACAGCACGTTGAGCACGTTGTGCTCCAGGAACGCGAGCTGCAGGTCCTTCTTGATGAGCTGCGACATGGCGCGCTTCAGCATGGACACCTGCGCACACAGCGGAGCGCGTCGCGGTACTCACGTCCTGCAGCAGCTTGAGCACGCTCTCGCGGATGAGCAGGCAGGGCAGCGCGCGGTTGGGCATGGGCGCGAGCCAGTCGCACAGCACGTTGAGCACGTTGTGCTCCAGGAACGCGAGCTGCAGGTCCTTCTTGATGAGCTGCGACATGGCGCGCTTCAGCATGGACACCTGCGCACACAGCGGGGCGTGTCACGGCGGCGTGCCGCGCGACGCATGACGCGCGTCACGCCGCCGCACACGTCACCTTGCGCACGGCGGGCTGGTTCCGGCGGTTGAGGTCGCGGTCCTCCTCGGCCGCCGCGCGCATCTGCTGCAGCAGCTGCGCGATCAGGTCGTCGTTGTCGTTGATGATGTCGATGTCGCGCCGCCGCCGCCGCCCGCGCCGCTCGTCGCGCTTGCGCGCCAGCATCAGCTCGAAGTCCGACATGCCGCCCATCGCCTCCGCACTGCGTACATACCATACAATACAGTCAGCATTATAGACGAACGGTGACAGTAACGCCTTCCCACTTACCAAAAGAATGTATGGGTATGTAGAGTATTAAAGGTACGTCTGGTACTAATTGAACTCGACACTAGAGAGCTTTTGACACTGTCGATTGTTTTTGTTGGAAGGAAGGAGTATGACATCCCGATCAGTTCAGTCAGGTTTTTTTTTTTTATTTTTTTTTTATTTGGAAAACATACAGCTTAAATAAATAAAATATAGCTAATACAATAATTATATCACTGGAGCCAGTTAAGTTTCCACGTTTTGGTAAAATACAATATTTTGGGTGGGAGTCCATCCTAAACTTTTAGTAAACAAAAATATAATAATAATAAAAGATAAATAAACTGGTACATGTTTATTTATCTTTTATTATTATTATATTAAACGAGATGGGTCCATTCCTGCCATCAAGCCTTGTATTATGTGCATTTCTTGATGGCAGAGACGAACCCCCCACACTTATATTTAAATTGGTCTACTTTGAAATATTTCTTATTATACGTATCACAAGCTCGAACGATGAATCTGTTATGACTATATTTGGTTCTGGCACGTGGAAGTACAAACATGTTACTTTTACGTGACTTAAGCTTATTTAATTTAGGTACACAATATTTTATTTTATTTAGAAGATAAGGACTATCGATCAATCCGTTGATAATTTTATATAAAAATATTTGATCTTTATGTTCCCTCCTTATTTGTAAAGTTTCTATTTTACTTGTATTAAATGAACTAAATCTTTTGTTCAAACATTTTATGAATTTGCGTTGAATATTCTCTAGCATGTCCACGTAAACTGCATACTAAGGGTTCCAAGCAGTGGAAGCATGCTCCAAATGGGATCTGACAATTGAATTATACAAAAGGATTAGGGTTTTTGGGTTTTTGAAATCAGTCGTTTGCCGGAGAACAAACCCGAGCATTTTATATGCTTTATTTTTGATTTTGTTCAGATGCTGATCAAATAGTTATTTGTGTTATATGGGGCCAAAGGAATTTTTTGTTCCCCGAGGGCGTTATTTTGAATTCAGAGCGAAGCGAAGGATTCTTTAGTAGACTCCCGAGCGCAGCGAGGGATTCTAAAGTAGAATCCTGAGCGTAGCGAGGAATTCAATATACGCCGCCCGAGAACAAAAAATTTTGGCCCCGAATGACACACATTATTTTTCATCATTACCTATGAGAAAAAGCTAGGAGTATCAACCTACTATGTATAGAGTATAGACATTACCAATACGTATATTTAAAGTTTAAATAAAACACAAATAAATTTTTATGAAATAATTAAACATTAATATTTATGTTGGAAGTATGGGCGTATATGTCTAATCGACACATTTGATCACGTGACTTATCGTAGACAACAGCTTCTCAAACATTTTTGAATTTCGACACATTTTTGAATTCTCTCTTCTGATTGGTCCGCGTCAGTGCTTTAGTATGCTAAAGCACTATAACGCTGGATACCCAGGTCTCTCACCTCATCAACCCTACGCAATTTTTTGCCAAGTAAGAAATAACTAGTGGTTCGCCCCGAACTGAGACCTCGCGGTAACGGTATCCCATGATTATTCATTCAATCGATACATGATAACCAAAACTGACATTATTATTATGCCCGTTTTCACCAAACATACCTAAATCATCCCCTAAGTAGGAGTCTCTTAACGTAGGTAGCTCCTAAATACAATCCTAAGTCCTAACATCCGTCCCAATATCCTTTTAGGTGTCCCGTACAGGATCGTGATAAATAAGTTGACAGAAAACATCAATCACCTAACTTATAGGTAGCCCGTAAAGGTTAGGGAACGTTAGTGAAAACATTGAATTATTATGTAGGTACTAACGAGTGAAACCGGGTTACGGGCATCTGTACAAATCGTCATCTATCGACGCGAATAGAAAATATACAATATTTAACTAAAATTTAACTAAAAAATAATTTTAATTGAATAATATGGTACAAAAAAATTACAATACAATTATTGTATTATAATAAGTAACTAAATAATAATGGTCGACGCAAAACTGTTTTTGGGATAGGTCGTTAGTCGTAACTCGTAGTTCCATGGGAATAGTTACTGACTGCGCCATCTATTAGCATTATTGTGAAGCTATGTTGATGCGATATGAATTACTGATGTACATTAAAAATTAAATAATCTCGTTTCTTTATAATATTCATATAATTTTAGTATTTGTTGTTCAAGTACAGGATATAAGTGACCTAAAAACATAAAATCAGTTTGAAAATCCATAGCGGATTTTCCTAGAGAGCGTCTTCAAGCGACCGTATAAAATCGCCACTTTGAAAGCCCCCCATTTCGTCAATTTTAAGGGAAAAATTAAAAAAAAAAAATTTTTGTACTCAGTTCAAAATTATCTTTAAAATGATACGTAACAATTTTATGTAACGCGATATTTTTTTTTTTACTTCGCATTCGCTTCTATGAGAGCCCCCCTGAAATAAAGATTTTTATAACTTTTTAAGCCATTTTCGGCTGGAGGCCATCAGTTTACATATTATATCTAAATTTGAAGTAACTAGTGGTTCGCCCCGAACTGAGACCTCGCGGTAACGGTATCCCATGATTATTCATTCAATCGATACATGATAACCAAAACTGACATTATTATTATGCCCGTTTTCACCAAACATACCTAAATCATCCCCTAAGTAGGAGTCTCTTAACGTAGGTAGCTCCTAAATACAATCCTAAGTCCTAACATCCGTCCCAATATCCTTTTAGGTGTCCCGTACAGGATCGTGATAAATAAGTTGACAGAAAACATCAATCACCTAACTTATAGGTAGCCCGTAAAGGTTAGGGAACGTTAGTGAAAACATTGAATTATTTATCAAACATTGAATTTAACTCGTAGTTCCATGGGAATAGTTACTGACTGCGCCATCTATTAGCATTATTGTGAAGCTATGTTGATGCTATATGAATTACTGACGCCCATTAAAAATTAAATAATCTCGTTTCTTTATAATATTCATATAATTTTAGTATTTGTTGTTCAAGTACAGGATATAAGTGACCTAAAAACATAAAATCAGTTTGAAAATCCATAGCGGATTTTTCTAGAGAGCGTCTTCAAGCGAGCGTATAAAATCGCCACTTTGAAAGCCCCCCATTTCGTCAATTTTAAGGGAAAAATTAAAAAAAAAATATTTTTGTACTCAGTTCAAAATTATCTTTAAAATGATACGTAACAATTTTATGTAACGCGATTTTTTTTTTTTACTTCGCATTCGCTTCTATGAGAGCCCCCCTGAAATAAAGATTTTTATAACTTTTTAAGCCATTTTCGGCTGGAGGCCATCGGTTTACATATTATATCTAAATTTGAAGTAATTACGTTCAGTAATTCAAAAGTTATAAGGCTCTGACAGACGGACGGACGGACGGACGGACGGACGGACAAGTGCAAATCGCCCTAGTTAACTCAAAGACCTTCGCTTCGCTCGGTCGATTACGTTCAGTAATTCAAAAGTTATAAGGCTCTGACAGACGGACGGACGGACGGACGGACAAGTGCAAATCGCTCTAGTTAACTCAGAGACCTCGCTTCGCTCGGTCAATTATGAAAGAGTGCATTAATTGTTTTTCTAGAAAAGGAAATAGTGCAGCATTTATCTATATTTAAGTATAAGTTCTAGTCCATTAACTTTACAATATTCACTTATTCGATTTAAATCTTCCTGTAAGCCTAAAGTTTAGGCTACTATAATAAGAACTGAAAAAGACTGTTTAGGCCCTAAACAGTCTTTTTCAGTTCTTATTATATTGAAAATTTTTGTGTCATCTGCATACAAAAGTAGATGAGAGTTTTTAATACTATTTTTAACATCATTTATAAAAATATTAAATAGTAGAGGTCCGAGGTGGGAGCCCTGGGGGACACCAGACGTTATGGGTATAAAGGTGGAAGTATACCCTTTGACTGCCACTGCTTGGGTTCGCTCACGTAAGTAGGATACGAGCCACCTCAGGAGGTCACCGTGTATACCGATCGTCTCCAGTTTGGCAATTAAAATATCATGCGATATTTTATCGAAAGCCTTGGAGTAATCGGTATACACGACGTCAACCTGGAAACCATTATCCATCGCATCCAAGGTAACATCTAGCAATTCACAGAGGTTGGTTTCTGTGGAGCGTTTGTTTATGAAACCATGTTGAGACTGCGTTAAAAGCGGGCGTACTGCCGGGAATAACTTGTCGTATATGATTTTTTCAAAGAGTTTGGGGATGATAGATAATTTAGAAATACCACGGTAGTTTCTTACATTATGCTTATCCCCTTATATAGGTTAAATTGGATCTCACCGTCCGGGAGCTGTGTACACACCTCTTGGAGTCGGGCGCGATGTCGTCGTCCGAAGAGTCCGCGTCGACGGCGGGCGCGGCGGCGGCGGGCGCGCCCTCCCCCTCCCCCTCACCCGCGGCGCGCGCGCCCCCCTCCCCCTCGTCGTCCGACTCCAGCCGCACCGCGCGACGCTTCTTGCCATCTGAACATCACGACCAGCGTGCTCATTGCCCACACTCGCACCATCATGGGATAAGGTTTCTCTGACGTCTTATTCGAATGCATAAGATGACAGAGAAACCTTATCCCATATATCCCAGCCGCTATATTGCTTACCTACTTAAAGTGTGCATACTTTAAGTAGGTAAGCAATATAGCGGCCAAAAGTAGTTGTTTGCGTAATGTTCTCCTGAAAGAGTATGTTTCCTATCGAATACAATGCAAATCAATATCCATGATAACGGTTATACATTTTTACATTGAAAAGAAAAATTTCGGCTATTTAAATTAACACATACCAATACCATACTAATTTAATTGTATAATAATTGTTAACTACTAATTCTCTTGGAGTTTTCAATTGCGTATGACGGAAAACTTAGTGTTACCGGCTCCCGGTCCCGGTACATACGCACCTCTCCGCGACGGCGAGCCGGAGCGCGAGCGCGAGCGAGACCTGCAACGGGAACGAGCGATTGTTTCTGCTTTTCATTTATATTAAGTACTAGCCGATGCCAGTGACTTCCTCCGCATATGTTTAGGGTTTCAAAAATCCATGAGATTTTATTAATTTCTCGGGCTTACTGTCTACTTAGGTGAATTTACACTTTTCCATCTCATGTGACTGTCAAGTGTCAATGAATTCTGAACTATAGACTGTATTGTTTAAAACCTCACCTCGATTTTGACTTAGCCGATCCGGAGCGCGATCGGGATCGGGACCCGGATCGCGATCGCGATTTGGATCTCGATCGAGACTTGGAGCGCGATCGCGACCTGGAGCCGGACCGGGAGCGCGACCTCGATCTGGATTTGGATCTGGAGCGAGATTTGGATCTGGATCTGGAGCGAGACTTGGATCTAGAGCCCGATCTGGATCGCGAGCGTGAAGCGGACTTGCGCGATCCCGATCTGGAGCGCGAGCGACCGGCTCGGTCTCCCGCTGGAAAATGTAACGAACAATTAAAATATTTGTGGTCATACCACGAAAACAAAACAACTGTTATGCTAATACAACTGAATTCTGTCCTTACAGGTACTCGTCTTTTGTATTTTTCGTGTTTAAGGCCCAAGACGTTAATGGCCTGATGGCCTTAAGTCTATTTAGTTATAAAACGCCAGAGTACTATGAGTTCAAATACTTACAGGGAGATTTAGCTTTAGAAGGAGATCGCGACTTTGAACGGCTTGCGTGTGAACCTGCGAAGATCATAAATAGTTCATTTTAGACGTTAGAGACTCGATTATCGAGTAATATATATACAGGGGTCTGTTAGAATTATCTCCCACCGCTATAGAGTATCACACCAAGTATCAGTGGTAAAGAACCAGCTGAAGAGAGTAGATTCGCCAGCCTTGTCGGCAAGCGTGAGGTCACAATAATTGCCAACTACCTTCATGCAGTACAATAGCGTACGGGCGAAGAGCCCTGCGCCCTGCAGTGACCGAGGCGCCTGTAGACACACTACGTCGCACGCTACTCACCGGCGCGCGAGCGCGGCTTGTCGCCGTCCTCGCCGTCAACGTCCATCTTCTCGACGGATTTGCTTCTCTCTCGCTTCTCGGGAGATTTACTTTTCAATTTTTCTGGTGAGCCACTTCGAGATCTGGATTTTCCGGGCGATCCCTTTTTGGTTAAATTCGCGTTTGGCGATTTACTCTTAGACCTTGATTTTCTAGTCGCGGGAGATTTGGCGGGGGAACGGCTTTTGGACTGCGATCGTCTTCGTGATCCACTTCGAGATCTGGATCTCGCGGCCGATCCGCTGCGGGACCTAGATTTCCTCGGGGAGCCGGTCGTAGAGCCGGACTTCCGCGGCGACCCGCTTTTGGATCGAGACCTCCTCGGCGACCCGCTGCCCGACCGACTTCTCGATCTGGATTTGGCGCGCGAGCCGCTCCTCGAACGCGACTTGGCCGGAGTTCCGCTTCGGGAACGGGATTTTACAGGAGATCCGCTTTTGGACCTCGCCTTTGACGCGGCCGATGCGCTTCTGGACCTAGATTTCCTCGGAGAGCCACTTCTAGATCTAGACTTCCTCGGAGAGCCACTTCTAGATCTAGACTTCCTCGGAGAGCCACTTCTGGATCTAGACTTCCTCGGAGAGCCACTTCTGGATCTAGACTTCCTCGGAGAGCCACTTCTGGATCTAGACTTCTTCGGAGAACTTCTAGATTTAGACTCCCTCGGAGAGCCACTTCTGGATCTAGACTTTCTGAGAGAGCCACTGCGAGACCTAGATTTTCGTGAACCACTTCTGGATCGGTGCGAGCCACTGCGTGATCTGACAGACTTGGCGGACCCGCTCCGGGACCTCGCCGACTTGGCGGAGCCGCTCCTGGAGCGGGCAGACGCGGGCGAGCCGCTCTTGGAGCGGGCGGAGCGCGGCGAGGCTGGCGAGGCGGGCGAGGCGCGCGAGGCGGACGAGGCGCGCGAGCCGCTCGCGGAGCGCGACGACGACTTGGAGCGCGAGCGAGAGCGCGACTTGGACGCGCTGCGCGACCTGGAGCCGTCGTGGGACATCTTGGAGTCTGATTCTACCTGTACATCAAACAATCACATCACATCATTTCATTGTGAAGAGGGTAGCACTAGTTTCGACCTGTGAATTTATTAGCGCTTAGAGATTAGAGATCCATACTTTATATTTTGTACCACAGATGACAGAATACATGATAGTACAGGTACAGAATATTCACTTCACAGAATCATTTAAATAAATAGCGACTCTTGCTAGGTCACACAGCGCTAACTTACCTGGTCATAAATTCACCTGCAAGTTTCTCCTTGTCTCCTCTCTTTCTATCGCGTAACTCTTACCCCTTCACACTACTTTGGCACATTTAGTTGGCCCATCCAGATGGAGCAACACCAAGTGCTTGTAGCTTTTTACATAAAGTGCGCCCTGTCTGTATTTACTGATATTATAAGCTAGCTAATACCCATGACCTTTGCATGTATTTAGGTAGTATGTATTTAGTGTAGAAATCTACAAAGGAAGTTAGAGATAACTTGCATTTGGGAGACGAACATTATCAATTTTTTATCCCAGAAAATCAGAGGGACAAATGACCATGCAAAAAATCGTCCCCACCCACCAAGAGATTTCAAACATATATCAGTTAATACATAATGGTAGCCTGATGATTTTTTACTATACCAACATCCGCCGTAGCATTGGGGTTTTCATGCAAATCGAATTAGAATTATTTATTTATTCATTTTTCAGTGGTGTTTTAGATACCAGTTTAGAAAATCACAACTATAAAAAGAACATACAGGAGCATAAACCAACTAGAAAAAAGCTATTATAAGATGCAGATGCGTTTCTGACGCAGAGAAAAAACAGTGCCACGCGTGCCCGCGCTCCCTCTGACCACCTCCGGGCTGACCCTTATGTCGCCTGTCACCAGCATCACGCAGTCGTACTTCTTTCGTATTTTTATAAAAAAATCCCATTCATTTTTGGATTGAAAATGGTTATGTCTTTTTATAGGACGTTACAATAATATTAAAAATAGTGCCACGTCTGTTGTGGGGTGGGGACAGTGCCTGTACAATTTTCTGCATAGTCCTTTGCATTTTAGCTAGTTTATTGTATAATAAATATATCTGTAGCAGTGATAGCCTAGTGGCTAGGACTGTGGTCTCCTATTCGGGGGGTCGCAGTTTCGATCCCGGGTACGCACCTCTGACTTTTCGCAGTCAAGTGAGTTTAAGCAATTAAATATCACTTGCTTCAACGGTGAAGGAAAACATCGCGTGAGGAAACCTGCACATCTGAGAGTTCTTCATAATGTTCTCCAAGATATGTGAAGTTTGCCAATTCGTATTGGGCCAGCGTGGTGGACTATGGCCTATAACCCTTCTCTGAAAGGAGACTTGCGCTCAGTAGTGAGCCGTTAATGGGTTGTAATGATGATGATGATGAAATATATCTGTGCACTTACAGATCTGCTACGAGAGCGGGAGCCTCTTCCATCTGTAACAATAATATTATATAGAATACAATAGAATAGAAATATTTTTAAACGTAAAAAAGACGTAAAGTAGCCCCATTCCCGCCGGTGGTACCCGTTCACGAGCATGACGCATGACCCAGCCATAGCTTCGCTCAACCATATTTGAGGGAACATAACAACCCGCATCACACAACACCACCACAGAAATGTTTAAAGAGTGTGTGACATACCTATGCTACCCATGTTAAGGCATCAAATTGAAAACTAATATTTAACTAATATATAGAGCCAAATAAGCTTTGGGTTGTTTGAAACTGCATGTATGTCGGTTTGTAGAGACTACTTTTCTAAGCAGGGCTTGGAGCCAGAAAAATATTCAAACAAGGAGCCAGTCATTAACCCTGCTGTCTGTTAGTACTGTTAACTTTATTCATTTAACCAGCAAAAAAGGAAATAAGCCGGTTAAATTATTGTAATTTATGTTTGCAACTTCAATCAAATCATAAATTTTATATTATTTTTATTTGTGTATTAGGAGGAGAGAGCTGGAGGAGGCCTTTGCCGAGAGGCACTCAGCACTTAGGGACTTTTTAATTTAATTTAATTTTAAGTTAATCTTAGACTGAAATAAAGGCTATTTTTATTTTTATTTTATTTATGTATTATATTTAATGCATTTGAATTTTATATTGTTTATGTGTCTAAATATGTCAATAATCTATATATATAAAAGAAAGTGGTGTTAGTTACACTATTTATAACTCAAGAACGGATGAACCGATTTGGCTGAAAATTGGTGGAGAGGTAGCTTAGAACCAGGAGACGGACATAGGATACTTTAAAAAAAAAACAGAACAGCAGATTGATGCGATTTTTGCATGGGTATAGTAATGGATGTAGTAGTGGTTCCTCAGACCGGGAGAGCTACTTTTTATCTCGGATAATGAAAGAGTTCCCGCGGGATTTTTAAAAACTTATTCCATGCGGACGAAGTCGCGGGCATCAGCTAGTTTAATATAAAAAATTCTTATTAAAAACAGACTTCAAATACACAAACACTATAACACTATACAAAGTATAAATTTATTGTTGATATTTTAAAAACCGTTTGACCGATTTCAATAAAATTCATATGGGACCACCTGGGATATATACTCTTTGAAACAAAAAAGAATTTTTCAAATTGGTTCAGGCATCTTTGAGTGAGTCACAGATTGGTGAACATACATATACTTAACAAAAAGATTCCAGCGAATTGTGAACCTCCTCCATTTAGAAGTTGCTTAAAGAACAAGGTGACTGACTGGCTGACTAATTTTTATCAATGCACAGCTCAAACCACTGGACGGATTGGGCTGAAATTTGGCTATTATGACATAGGCATCCGCTAAGAAGGGGTTTTTGAAAATACAACCCCTAATGGTTTAAAATAGAGGTTTTTAAAAATGGACTTAACACGATTGATGCTGCAAGGGCAAAAGCTAGTGTATTATATTTATAGCATTTAAATAATAAAATGACTAGACCAATCCTGCTTATTTCACTCACAAAAAATGAGGTGAAGGTGCAAAGCAACACTTTAAGGTGAGGTGGAGGCGCAATACAATGCCTTTAAGCATTTGAGGAAAGGCAATTATAAATGTACTTTTAAATTTACTTTAGTATTTTCAGATACTTACTTAAATCAGTCTTATCAATTACACAAATTTTTGAGGTTACCTTCTTAGCAAGGTCATTCTTTAATTCTTTGTAACATCTAGTAGAAGTAAATGAAACTTAACTACAATTTTAGACCTTGCGTTAATAAAAGCGATACAAATTAAAGGCATTTCCCTATTTTAACTTATAATTCGGCACTTGAACTTTATTGATTCGTGTCAGTTTGATGAGATAAGAGTGCTAATTAGAATTCTTGGAATTTACTGTCAGGGGTCACAAAAAATGTAGGTAAACATAAAATTACAGGTGAAACAGGGAATTAGAGCTTATCGTTCAACATGAGCAAATAAATTTAAAACAAACTCACCTGTATCGACATCCATCTTTCTCTATTATTGCGGGTTAGTATTTTATCGATAAAGCAACGTTTTAAATTTTTTTTCATATAATTATGCACCGAATTAACCAAATCATAACAATCAATGATAAACACACCATTTGGTTATGTTATAATGTTCTTGAGCCCATAGACCACGAACACTAGGATATAGACGTCAAACTCCATAGAGCCTAAAATAGAATCTTAACAGGATTCTAGTGTGCGTGTTCCTTCACTATGGTACATCTATACATTTTCTATCTTGCATCTCACTCTCCCGTGATTTAACGACTCTATCCATTCATGTTTAGTGCAAATTTCATTGATAACCCAGCATGTCCTGCTCTAACACGATGTATAGCAATAGCGGAACTCGATGCTTATTGGTCCATCGCTTAAGCAGAATTACGTCATAGCGGAACCGGAAGCGGTTACTTTTTATTTTATTTAGGGATGGGATAGGCCCATCGGAGTGAACCGTAAGTTTATAATTATAGTGATGTACTTATCGGTTTTCGAGTACCGGTTTTTTTATATTTACCGATTTTTTTTCTGTATTCTATGATTCTAAATTCTAATTTAAAAATTAAGGTTGTAAAATAAAAGAAATTTTTACTTTGAATAGCTGGTTTATTCATTTTCATATTTTAAGCTACTACCGGTTCGGAATGTAGTTTTCTGTTGAGAAGAATCCGGTAAGAAACTCAACAGTTACTCTTTTAAAAATATATTGTCTAGTACATTATATTAATATCACCATCGCAGTTGTTCCATTTAAACGCGGAATAAATTTGACTTCCCTTTTAAATATTTAAACGCCCATGCCCATAATATAACATATACCAAATAGATAGGTTTTCCAGATGTTTATCCTATGTTAGCGCCTCGAAATGGTCTAATAGTGACAGTCATCGCGATCGTGATATTTTTGGAAAGGCGCCCGTGCTTCCAGTTCTATAAACTGTAACGATCACAATCCAATATCCATACATCCATACTACACTAAATGCATTTTTTAAATTAAGACAGCCCCATTGCCTTCATTGATTTTTGCTTAGCAGTTTTTCGTAATGAAAATCTGTCTAAACGTCAAATTTATTCGTTGATTAAATTTCCCTTGGCGATTTATAAGTGGGTCTTAAATATGTACATAAATAATAGGTCTAAACGTCATAAAAAAGATAAAAATACGAAAAGTTACTTAAGTAAAAATCAGTTGTTTGAATTAAAAAATCAGCATAATATTTGGACGTAGTTATGCAAAAATGTTCCAACCCACAGCAAGTTTTCAGTCAGATTGATGCAGTTTTAATTGTTTTTTTTGCTACAAATGTGTTACACATTGTTGGTTGGAACATTGGAAATAAAAGAATAATGATGTAAGGACTGGAAAGTTCTTAGTATAAAACCAGTTTAGTACTATTAACTCAATTTCGACAGACTTGTGGGTTGGAACATTTATGCATAACTACGTCCATTTAGGCATGAACATGAATAGGCATGATGACAGTTGCGAAGAAACAATGAAATTATGAATATTATATCCATGGAAATAGGATTCATGGAATATAAAAAATGTATTTATTTATTCGACTATTTTGACAGAGATTGATATTTATTTTGATAAAATAAAACCATAAAATACAGCAATCCACCATATTGAATTGAACAGAGATAAGAGCGAAAGTTACATCACATAATATATCTTCAAATTTTGATAAAATATTATGACGACATATTTTATCTATTTTGCTGATATAAGATATTATTTTTTATTCTTTCGAAATAGATATTTCTGTCATCATGCCTTTTGCAAAGTACTCGTAAAAGTTTTCTCTAAATCTTTTTACAACTAATTACAATGTATCATACAATATAGCACTTAACTGAATTACAATTTAACGTATCACACGTAGTAATTATAACTTAATGAAAAATTCATGAAATAAATTTCCGTTGTGACTTTTGCACAAATTAAATAAAAAGATTGCGTACTGTTTATTGATTCAATTGCTGAAATCAATGTCAATGTGTCAATGTCATGAGTGATCAATAAAATTCATTCTAATTGTTGATCGCAAGAGAAAATACTAAAATAAAATGACTTTAAACGGGTTTTGACATACAAATGTATATTTAAAACCTACCCTTCATTAATTGTATCTACATTAATTAACTTTATATTTCCCTACGATAACATAATATTAAAAATTGGAAACTACTATTTTATTGTGGACTAGCTGATGCCCGCGACTTCGTCCGCGTGGATTTAGTTTTTAAAATCCCTCGTGAACACTTTGATTTTCCGGGATAAAAACTGTAGTACCCATGCAAAAAATCACGTCGATCCGTGGCTCTGTTTTGGCGTGATTGAAGGACAAACCAACAAACAAACACACTTTCGCATTTATAATATTAGTATGATTAGAATATTAAATTGCATTGGAAAACACTGTAGCATTAAGTCCATACGATGTATTACATCCATACCTACTATGTAGTATGTAGGTATAATGATCGTTTGGCAAAATCTGACGCCTTTGGAGTAGTTTGACTTTGACAAAATAGGGCTATCCACGATGGCTATATTCGATAAAGTACGCTTGCCAGCTTAAGATGAGCCGTTCATTCAAAGTATCTTGTAGATTCCGGGGTTCAAGTTATTTGGACCTTATACTGAAGATCGTGATGTCTATAATTTCTGAACTACGAAATTGACGACCTTGAAATAATTACAGGACAATCTCTAAAGAACCTGCTTTCTAACAAAAAAAGAATGGATTAAATCGGAATACGCCTTAATGAATTACAGCGAAATACACATTTTGACTTTCATCCCCTCGCCCAAGGGAACCGTGCTGAATTTCGGGATAAAAAGTATCCTATATTATACCTCGTAGTATGAACTTAAATCGTGCCAAGTTTCATTTAAATCCGTCCAGTAGTTTCGGCGTGATGCGCGGCCAAGATACAGACAGACAGACAGACAGACAGACAGACAGACAGACAGACAGACAGACAGACAGACAGACAAAAAATTTAAAAAAAATTGTTTTGGCTTCAGTATCGATTATAGAGTGCCCTCAAACAAAAATTTTCAAAATATCTTCAATGTACAGAATTGGACCTGTTATAGTTTTATTATATTATAGATGGTATTCATACTGAATAAGTCTGTCAGGCTGTCAGATACTCCGTAGTCTAAAACCACGGAATCGATTTCAATAAAATATGCTAAGGATTTATTTCTAATGATTAGTAAAGTTACCTACTACATATTTATTTTTTTATAAAATTAATGTTAATGACAAGTTTTGGTGACAGCGCCATCTATCGACAAAATTGTGAAGTTTTGGTTAAAATTGTTTGCAATTAAAAAGTCTAATAATTTGTCCCCGGGACAAAGAGGACTAAAACTAAACATTGACTTTGATATCCTGAAAAACAGTAGGTTTCGCGCGCAATAGGGGATGAAAATTTGTGTCGATGTAGGTAACACGTAATTTCGTCAAATCAGAACTGATTTTGAAAACCTTTGAAAAAGCTGGGTCAAGTAGTGTTATTATCTAAATATAACAAATACAAATATAATGTTGATACAGAGAACACAATACTTCTTACACAGTGAAAATAAATGAGATGAGCACAGAAATGCAAACATTAAAGCACAAACAATGGTTATAATTTATTATAAAAAATTCTTTTTAAATAACCGACTCAAACTCTCGCGCCACTATACAAAGTAGGTGTATAATTTATTGTTGATTTTTTAAAAACCACTTGACCGATTTCGATAAAATTTATGGGAACCTGGGAATTTATACCCTTTGAAATTATTAAAAAAAAATTCAAATCGGTTCAGGCGTCTTAATTCTCTACGTACATAAAATAAATTAAAAAAAGATTCCGACGAATTGAGAACCTCCTCCTTTTTTGAAATCGGTTAATAAAAAGAAAATTAATGTTTCTTACTTCTACCTATTTTAGGTTACAACAATGTTAACTACTTTGACGTCGCACTGATCTATAACTGCCACCTTTGGAAACTTTGGTTGCAATCAAATTTTCCATTTCTGCTCCCTTTTTCCTTGAATCTACATTGTGAATTCGTCTATTAAAATTAATGCACCATTGTCTAACTTGCATTCTTGTAACAAACAATCCAAACGCCTTCAAAAAATCAGATTTGTGTTCACGACAAGTATACCAAGATGTATCGAGATTGTCAAATTGTTTAATAATATCTGTGTAGATGTAAACTTTACAGAGTTTTGGCAAGGTCCGTTCGATAATATAAATGTAGTGCCATACTAAAGCCGACAGATTACCTGATGGATAATACAATTTTCTTTTACTATTATCATATTCTTTAATTGATATTAAAGAATGAAATGGTTCAATTTCATTAGATAACAGTGCATTTTTACAATGTTGACATTGCGCACAATCTAGTCTGGGTAGTAAATAACGGCAAACTGCACCAGCAATGTATGACACAGCGTGGGTTTGGAAAGTATTTTCGGATGGAATACTTTCTTCAATGAAAATAAAATTTTGAGCATCCGAACTATGGAGAATGTCATTGATATTTCGATTTCGTTTGATAATTAAATTTTTTAGAGTTCCCAGCATTTTATCATCATCAGGGGTGCAATTTGCATATAAAGATTTACCAGTTGATATCTCATTAATGAGCAATGTCTTATACAAGGCAACAAATTGTTGACAGTCTGGATGTGTGCTACATCCACCCTGTCCTCGAATTTGTCCAAAAAAGTTTTCGAGGGGATCCTGGTTTAAACGCTTCAAACTCAAAAATTTAACTCCCGGAATCAATCTTAGTTCTGACCAAAGGTGTTTAATGGTTTTAATGTCATGAATAAAGTTACGTAACGACAGTGGCTTACATTCTCTTGAGTCTGAAGCATCAAATTTCATTGATTCTAGCTTCTTCAAGGCTTCGTTCCAAAACTCTAAGTGGACTGAATTTAAAGACAAAGCATTACGTAAATTAACACTTGAATGACCAGAACAATTCAAGCTGTCAAACAAATCATTAATGAACATAAGGATCTCGGCAGTGAAATAGCCAGTATCAATGTTCACAAATGGTACACTATAATTATGAACTATTTGAAGATGTTCATATGTCTTCATCTGGTTGTGTAAAACTCCCGAAACCGCCCTGCTGAAAACTTGCGCAGCATACACGACCTGAAAAATTCAAATTGCTAGTCATTTTTACAGAATAAATGTAAATACCAAATGTAATACCAAAATACCAAGTTTCATACACATAGCTTGAAAAATAGCTTGAATATGAAGGACTGTCATACAAACATTCAACCCCTGTATAACCCCTTTTGTGCTAGAATTTTAAGAAACTGTGAAAGATTTACTTCTTCGTTTTTAATCGAAAGCCCAAATACAAAGTTTCATAGATAGAACTTAAAAAATGACGAACTTTCATAAAAACTTTCAACCCCTATTCTATCCCTTTGAGGATGAAATTTTCAAAAAATGTGATTACCCACTTCTTTATTTTTAATCAAGAGCCAAAATACCAAGTTTCATATACATAACTTGAATATGAAGGACTATCATAAAATCATTCAACCCCTTTTGCGCTACAATTTAAAGAAACTTTGAAAGATTTACTTCTTTGTTTTTAATCGAAAGCCCAAATACAAATTTTCATAGGTAGAACTTAAAAAATGACAGACTTTCATACAAACTATCAACCCCTATTTTATCCCTTTGAGGTATTATTTTCAAAAAATGTAATATACCTACTTCTTTTTTTTTAATCAAGAGCCCAAATACCAAGTTTCATACACATAGCTTGAAAAATAACTTGAATATGAAGGACTATCATACAAACATTCGACCCCTGTATAACCCCTTTTGGGCTAGAATTTTAAGAAACTGTGAAAGATTTACTTCTTCGTTTTTAATCGAAAGCCCAAATACAAAGTTTCATAGATAGAACTTAAAAAATGACGAACTTTCATAAAAACTTTCAACCCCTATTCTATCCCTTTGAGGATGAAATTTTCAAAAAATGTGATTACCCACTTCTTTATTTTTAATCAAGAGCCAAAATACCAAGTTTCATATACATAACTTGAATATGAAGGACTATCATAAAATCATTCAACCCCTTTTGCGCTACAATTTAAAGAAACTTTGAAAGATTTACTTCTTTGTTTTTAATCGAAAGCCCAAATACAAATTTTCATAGGTAGAACTTAAAAAATGACAGACTTTCATACAAACTATCAACCCCTATTTTATCCCTTTGAGGTATTATTTTCAAAAAATGTAATATACCTACTTCTTTTTTTTTAATCAAGAGCCCAAATACCAAGTTTCATACACATAGCTTGAAAAATAACTTGAATATGAAGGACTATCATACAAACATTCAACCCCTGTATAACCCCTTTTGGGCTAGAATTTTAAGAAACTGTGAAAGATTTACTTCTACGTTTTTAATCGAAAGCCCAAATACAAAGTTTCATAGATAGAACTTAAAAAATGACGAACTTTCATAAAAACTTTCAACCCCTATTCTATCCCTTTGAGGATGAAATTTTCAAAAAATGTGATTACCCACTTCTTTATTTTTAATCAAGAGCCAAAATACCAAGTTTCATATACATAACTTGAATATGAAGGACTATCATAAAATCATTCAACCCCTTTTGCGCTACAATTTAAAGAAACTTTGAAAGATTTACTTCTTTGTTTTTAATCGAAAGCCCAAATACAAATTTTCATAGGTAGAACTTAAAAAATGACGAACTTTCATAAAAACTTTCAACCCCTATTCTATCCCTTTGAGGATGAAATTTTCAAAAAATGTGATTACCCACTTCTTTATTTTTAATCAAGAGCCAAAATACCAAGTTTCATATACATAACTTGAATATGAAGGACTATCATAAAATCATTCAACCCCTTTTGCGCTACAATTTAAAGAAACTTTGAAAGATTTACTTCTTTGTTTTTAATCGAAAGCCCAAATACAAATTTTCATAGGTAGAACTTAAAAAATGACAGACTTTCATACAAACTATCAACCCCTATTTTATCCCTTTGAGGTATTATTTTCAAAAAATGTAATATACCTACTTCTTTTTTTTTAATCAAGAGCCCAAATACCAAGTTTCATACACATAGCTTGAAAAATAACTTGAATATGAAGGACTATCATACAAACATTCAACCCCTGTATAACCCCTTTTGGGCTAGAATTTTAAGAAACTGTGAAAGATTTACTTCTTCGTTTTTAATCGAAAGCCCAAATACAAAGTTTCATAGATAGAACTTAAAAAATGACGAACTTTCATAAAAACTTTCAACCCCTATTCTATCCCTTTGAGGATGAAATTTTCAAAAAATGTGATTACCCACTTCTTTATTTTTAATCAAGAGCCAAAATACCAAGTTTCATATACATAACTTGAATATGAAGGACTATCATAAAATCATTCAACCCCTTTTGCGCTACAATTTAAAGAAACTTTGAAAGATTTACTTCTTTGTTTTTAATCGAAAGCCCAAATACAAATTTTCATAGGTAGAACTTAAAAAATGACAGACTTTCATACAAACTATCAACCCCTATTTTATCCCTTTGAGGTATTATTTTCAAAAAATGTAATATACCTACTTCTTTTTTTTTAATCAAGAGCCCAAATACCAAGTTTCATACACATAGCTTGAAAAATAACTTGAATATGAAGGACTATCATACAAACATTCAACCCCTGTATAACCCCTTTTGGGCTAGAATTTTAAGAAACTGTGAAAGATTTACTTCTACGTTTTTAATCGAAAGCCCAAATACAAAGTTTCATAGATAGAACTTAAAAAATGACGAACTTTCATAAAAACTTTCAACCCCTATTCTATCCCTTTGAGGATGAAATTTTCAAAAAATGTGATTACCCACTTCTTTATTTTTAATCAAGAGCCAAAATACCAAGTTTCATATACATAACTTGAATATGAAGGACTATCATAAAATCATTCAACCCCTTTTGCGCTACAATTTAAAGAAACTTTGAAAGATTTACTTCTTTGTTTTTAATCGAAAGCCCAAATACAAATTTTCATAGGTAGAACTTAAAAAATGACAGACTTTCATACAAACTATCAACCCCTATTTTATCCCTTTGAGGTATTATTTTCAAAAAATGTAATATACCTACTTCTTTTTTTTTAATCAAGAGCCCAAATACCAAGTTTCATACACATAGCTTGAAAAATAACTTGAATATGAAGGACTATCATACAAACATTCGACCCCTGTATAACCCCTTTTGGGCTAGAATTTTAAGAAACTGTGAAAGATTTACTTCTTCGTTTTTAATCGAAAGCCCAAATACAAAGTTTCATAGATAGAACTTAAAAAATGACGAACTTTCATAAAAACTTTCAACCCCTATTCTATCCCTTTGAGGATGAAATTTTCAAAAAATGTGATTACCCACTTCTTTATTTTTAATCAAGAGCCAAAATACCAAGTTTCATATACATAACTTGAATATGAAGGACTATCATAAAATCATTCAACCCCTTTTGCGCTACAATTTAAAGAAACTTTGAAAGATTTACTTCTTTGTTTTTAATCGAAAGCCCAAATACAAATTTTCATAGGTAGAACTTAAAAAATGACAGACTTTCATACAAACTATCAACCCCTATTTTATCCCTTTGAGGTATTATTTTCAAAAAATGTAATATACCTACTTCTTTTTTTTTAATCAAGAGCCCAAATACCAAGTTTCATACACATAGCTTGAAAAATAACTTGAATATGAAGGACTATCATACAAACATTCAACCCCTGTATAACCCCTTTTGGGCTAGAATTTTAAGAAACTGTGAAAGATTTACTTCTTCGTTTTTAATCGAAAGCCCAAATACAAAGTTTCATAGATAGAACTTAAAAAATGACGAACTTTCATAAAAACTTTCAACCCCTATTCTATCCCTTTGAGGATGAAATTTTCAAAAAATGTGATTACCCACTTCTTTATTTTTAATCAAGAGCCAAAATACCAAGTTTCATATACATAACTTGAATATGAAGGACTATCATAAAATCATTCAACCCCTTTTGCGCTACAATTTAAAGAAACTTTGAAAGATTTACTTCTTTGTTTTTAATCGAAAGCCCAAATACAAATTTTCATAGGTAGAACTTAAAAAATGACAGACTTTCATACAAACTATCAACCCCTATTTTATCCCTTTGAGGTATTATTTTCAAAAAATGTAATATACCTACTTCTTTTTTTTTAATCAAGAGCCCAAATACCAAGTTTCATACACATAGCTTGAAAAATAACTTGAATATGAAGGACTATCATACAAACATTCAACCCCTGTATAACCCCTTTTGGGCTAGAATTTTAAGAAACTGTGAAAGATTTACTTCTACGTTTTTAATCGAAAGCCCAAATACAAAGTTTCATAGATAGAACTTAAAAAATGACGAACTTTCATAAAAACTTTCAACCCCTATTCTATCCCTTTGAGGATGAAATTTTCAAAAAATGTGATTACCCACTTCTTTATTTTTAATCAAGAGCCAAAATACCAAGTTTCATATACATAACTTGAATATGAAGGACTATCATGAAATCATTCAACCCCTTTTGCGCTACAATTTAAAGAAACTTTGAAAGATTTACTTCTTTGTTTTTAATCGAAAGCCCAAATACAAAGTTTCATAGGCAGAACTTAAAAATTGACGGACTTTTATACAAACTATCAACCCCTATTTTATCCCTTTGGGGGTAACATTTTCAAAAAATGTAATATACCTACTTATTTATTTTTAATCAAGAGCCAAAATACCAAGTTGGAGGAGGAAGGAAGTTGGCGGTGAGTCACTCTGTGCCTCAGACAGCACGTAAAGCCGTCAATCCTGCACCTTATCTCTCTGGTTGTTTCAGACTTTCCATCCCATTGGACTATGAGACTGAGGGAATAGAGTGCGCCTGTTTTTGTGCACACACTTGTACTATAATACTCCTACAATATGGCTACTCTCTGAGCGAGGTTAGCCGCCGTGACTGGATTCAGTCGGGAGAATATTATTATTATATTCTATAAAATGTACACTTACCTTCATCTTGTCATAAGAAGAAGGTTTTATGTGTTTGTCGGTGAGTTTGGTAGACTTGGCAACACCGTGGATCCCATCAATAGCATACAGCCTCTCAACGTAATCCCACTGAGCGCGCTTGTTGCCGATGAGCAGATCCTTTTTCTGAAAATTGTTTCGAAAACATTTCAGCAAGTGGGGTGCATCATACATATGATAAATTTTCTTATTATTGATTTCATAATGAATAACGTGAGGATCATTATGACCAGTTCTAAGTAAATTTTCACGTGTCTCAGATATTAACGAATTTATTGCAGCAACATTGGCAGAGCCTTGATCAGACACAGTTACTCTCAAATCAAACCCAGTTTTAAGAACTTCAGCAATAATCTCTTTAAGTATCTTTTTTAGAGACATGGTTTTAATACCATCACGAACAAAATAAAATGCAATGGGTATTTTCCAAGGTGAAAATATTCCACGCAACATGAAAACTAAAGCTTTGTCAGCAACATTATGAGTGCGTTCACCACCTCCTAGATCCTCGAAACCTTCAATAACACCAGTATGGAAATTGAAAAACAAGTTTTTGTTAATGGCCATTTCATCAAAGAGTAGCGTACATTGCAAGCCCATAGTATTTTTGGTCTTCGCAGCATCTGCCAAATGTTGGAATATAAAATCATTAATACCTGGTCTTAGTGGGACATTGGTTAATATAGAAGATATGGTAGATTTAGCTGGTAATTTAACATTACACTTCTGTAAAAATCTATAACATTTTGGACTTAATTTATACAGTGAGAGTGCAAAAACTTTTTCATCAATAGTGTATCTCACTCCTTTAGGCTTTACACCTGACAATCTCAACTGTGAATCTACTAATAATTTGCCAAAATTACTTAAAAGTGGATACTTTTTAATAAACATTTTATATTTATAATAAAAAGACTGAAACTTTGATTTTAATTTTTTATATCTAGTACTTAATGATTTCAGCTTCAAGCGTAATGTTTGACATTGCTGATACATCTTTTGCTTGCGTGGGGTTAGTTCTGCCTTCTTTCGTATTCGTATTTCGCGAATTTTTGTATTTTTATATGATCTTATAGCATGGCTATATGATCTTTTACGTTTTGGGGTGGTCTGATCCAAACAAGATGTCTCATTGGAAGGTATGGTTTTTGATGGAATGGGACTCTGTTGCGAGTTACAAGATGTACTTGGGATACAATCAGTGGGACTCAGTAGTAAGTTACAAGATGTACTTGGAATATCATCATCAATGAGCATAGCATTGCATGAGTTCAGCCTCGACTGCGAGGTCTGAATGATATCTATTGTTGAGAGATGTTCTACATTTTTCTCTTCTTCTTTATCAACCGATAGACGTCCACTGTTGGACAAAGGTCTCTTGCATGGACTTCCACAGGTCTCGGTCTTGCGCCACCTGAATCCAGCGGCTCCCTGCGACTCGTTTGATGTCGTCGGTCCACCTGGTTGGGGGTCTGCCCTTCTCGGTGCGGGGTCGTCACTCCCGCACCTTGTGACCCCAACGACGATTGATGCATTAGATGTCAAAACCGAAGAGGAAGATGAATCTCCATGTGTAATTTGGTCTATATGCCTGGACGCAATTGGGATATGGCTGGTAACTTTAACGATGTTAAAGATACCGCCCTCGGGAACAAGCGGAGATATCTCAAGATATTTAAGATTTGACGATTGATTGTGAAGTGATTGTTCATTTAGAGGTAGATTTAATGAAGGAATTGCATCTGAAGTTAATCTTAAATTATTATTAATGTGCTCTGGTTTGAAATGACTACGACAAATTCTAATATTTTCTAATTGCGTCCGGGAGAAGTTACTCAAAAATGGGCAAATATCCAACCATACCTTCCATCTGTCGGGACAAGTAAACGGTATTCTGTGTAAATTTACTTTGTTATAACATTTAGGGACACAACATGACCGCATCCTGGATGAAAAAGTTTAGCACTCGCACTGAAGGCACATTTTATTTGCACAAAATAACGTGTGATAAGGCACAGCACAAATCAGACCATATAACTATCTAGATGAAACACAAGGAACTTAAAATTGAGAATGGAAATAGGGGATAGAAAGTAATAAAAATGATATCCTGATAAAAAACACCGTTCCGCTGCCGCCATTTGTCGAGAATTTTCATAATAGAAAAGAATATATGTACCTACGGCTATAAAATTGGAAGTACCGGGAAGAACCTACAAAACGGATAATAGTATTATTTTCGTTCATTAATCATAACTTTTACGATAGTGAAAGTACAGAAAATATTAAGCTTTATCAATTGTTAACTTGAGATTTCTTTTGTTAAAAACTACATTATTTATACACACCTTAAATAAGTAATCAATTCCTAATTTTATACAGTAAATTTTAATATTAGAAACTAAAAGATTTAAAGGCACGGATAATGTTAAACTTAGCACCGGAAACTTTACGTAGGCAGGAAATGACGATAAATGCGAACTTTTGGTAGTGTGAAATAGAGCGAGAACGCTTGGCACCAATATGAGTATGATAGGGACAGGAAAACTGGATAACTACCAACTATTATTATTAGAGAGAAAGGAGGGGCTGCTTGAGCCTACGCGTAGGAATTAAAACCAGTACAGTAATAAAAGTATAAAGCCCTTTTTTTGTTTTTACTTTTTCAGCTACGATATATTATTATACTCTTTGTACTAAAGTATTTTACAAAGAGTATAGAAACACTACGTTCCAGTATTTTATTTTTTTTAATTTAACTGGCTTTACGGCTCTGGGTTCCAGCCCTTCTGATTTATCCACAAACCATGGAACTAGGAATTACGACTACGCCACAATCAGTGTTGGTGCTGCCAACAACGCAGGACCCATCAGATCAGGACATGGAACTAGGAATTACGACTACGTCACGACGGTATGGAATCCTTCGTGTGCGAGTCCGATGGATGGCCGGTAGCCCGGTAGCTTACTGTATCAAAGATTTGTTTGATGCCAGTCAAATGCCAGTAGATATTATCTACTTTCACTGTATTATTAACATATTTTATCATATACTAAACTGTCTGTGCCACATGGAACTAGGAATAACGACTAACCAGACATGTTAAAACATGAAGTTAGGAAATACAGCTATCTGTCAAATTATGTCAAAACTTCGAATCAAACAAAAGGCAAAACATGCACTAAACATTGTATTCGCATTTCGCAACAAAACAAAATGTTTTATTGCGTATTCGATGTAGACCTACGATTTAGTAGCTAACAGCGATAATGGAAGAAGAAAACAAATTGCCTCTTAAACGTGTTGAGTTGTCGTTGACGAAGTTCAACGAAGTGGCGATACCGCACCATCTGGACTTGCTGCGACAACACAAAGCCAATATCAATAAGGTACTTCTTGAAGTTAATATTATTTTTGGAAACATTGAGAAAAATTAAATAAGTATTCTTAGTAATAGAAAAGTAGCGCGTAGGCAATAGTACCTACCTTGACGTCAGGAATGTCTATTAATAACGTTTATGGACAAGGTTACACTACGAAATCACTAGGTATTTCTTTGTTTGCCAGATTTAGACCAATAGTTCGATTATAATTATTATATTTTGGTACCTACTTACATATTTTCACCTGTCACGCAGAAAAAATATAATAATAATAATATAATATTATTATCATTCTTATAAGAGAAGGCCGAAGAGTATAATCTACCACTCTGCCTTGCTTTTGTGGACTACGAGAAAGCCTTCGACTCTATTGAAACTTGGGCTGTTCTGGAGTCACTGCAGAGATGCCAAGTCGATTGGCGTTATATCGAGGTGCTGCGATGTATTTACGATACTGCGTCAATGACCGTCCAAGTACAGTCTCAGCAAACAAAACCAATCAACTTGAGAAGGGGGGTTAGACAGGGGGATGTAATATCCCCAAAACTGTTTAATAGTGCACTAGAAGACCTCTTCAAAACGCTGGACTGGACAGGACGAGGATTTAATATAAATGGCGAATACATCTCACACCTGCGGTTCGCCGACGATGTGGTTATCCTTGCAGAGACTCCAGAAGATCTGGAGCAGATGCTGAGTAGTCTAAGCCGCTCTTCCAGACGAGTTGGTCTCGGGATAAACATGGACAAAACCAAGGTTATGTTCAATCAACATGTTGTCCCGATACCCGTGAACGTCGAAAATGTTGGAATCGAAATTGTTTCAGAGTACAACTACCTTGGCCAGACCATACAATTGGGTAGAAACAATTTCGACGAAGAAGCCAACAGAAGGATACGGCTGGGCTGGGCGGCATTTGGAAAATTAAGTCAGGTCTTCTCATCGTCAATACCTCAATGCCTGAAGACGAAAGTCTTCAATCAATGTGTCCTTCCCGTCCTCACTTATGGCGCTGAAACGTGGACACTAACAAAAGGCTTGATCCACAAATTTAAAGTCACTCAGAGAGCTATGGAGAGGGCTATGTTAGGAGTTTCTCTTAAGGACAGGATTCGAAATGAAGAGATCCGTAAGAGAACCAAGGTCGCCGACATAGCTCAAACCATTAGCAAGCTGAAATGGCAGTGGGCAGGCCATGCTTGTCGCAGAAGCGATGGCCGTTGGGGCCGAAAAGTTCTAGAGTGGAGACCGCGAACAAGTAAGCGTAGTGTGGGGCGCCCTCCAGCACGTTGGACTGACGATATAAAGCGGGTGGCGGGAAGTGGCTGGATGAGGAAGGCTGAGGACCGGGTGTGGTGGCGTTCTCTGGGAAAGGCCTATGTTCAGCAGTGGACGTCCGCAGGCTGAGATGATGATGATGATCATTCTTATAAGGATAATATAATCGTTATTCCTCGACTGCGCCTCAAGAGGGTCCGAAAGACATTTGTGGGAATGGGCGTGACGTTCTATAATAAAATTCCACAGTCGATCTTAGACTTGCCTTTACACAAGTTTAAGAAAGCAATTAAAACTTCTCTCATGGAAAAAGCATATTATACAATTGAAGACTATATTAATGACAAAAAAGCGTGGATATAACTCGCTCCAGCGATTCATGAGACAGTAATAATCAACCTGTGTAACGAAATAATCCTGTGCTATTCAGTGTTTCTACTTTATTTGTGTCTAAGTGATGTCTTAAAATGAGCATTTGAATATTAAACTAGCGGCACGCTATGAAGGCCGGTTTGACGTTTGTCCGCTCATGAAGTTCCGTATTAATTGATAACGACTTTGAAGGAAATAATTGTATTACTTTATTGACGATAGTGATGTGCAGAGATTCATAAATTTTATCGAATGTAGTTTTAGGTTTAGGACTCAAAATTTATTTATTAAATTGATTTCTAAAATGTATACAAGTATAGAAAAATCAGTTTGCACCATTTAAGGGGTGAATGTACTTGTGAATATGAACAATTTTCACTATGTGGACAAACCTCTGAAATCGCAAAAAAATATCAGCTGTTTCATACAAAAGGTAAAATTTTTATTTTTATATGATATATACCACAACTCGGCATTTGGTTATGGCGTGAAATACGTTAAAAATGGCGTAGATGCAAACATGAATATGTTAAAAGCGGAATTAGTACGTCTTTTAAAAGAAAACAAACCAACCAAGATCCGATACGTCATTGACGAAATAGCATTAGAACATGGGCACAGAGTTATACGGTTACCGCCTTACCATTGTGAGTATAATGCGATTGAGTTGGTGTGGGCTCAAATTAAGGGATATGCTGCAAGACACAATACAGAACCCCCATTTACCACAAAAAAAATGCTAAAATTATTAGAAGAAGCTTGTGAACATGTGACTAAAGGAGACTGGGAAAAGGTTGTGAATAGAACTGTTAAATTAATAAGGGAAGATTATGAAAGAGATGTGAAAATAGATAATATTATAGAAAACGAACATATAATTATTAATGTAGGTGATGATAGCAGTGACGACAGTGAAAATAGTAGTATGGACGAATCTGATTAATTATGGCCTTTTGTGGCACCTTTTTTGGTATCTTTTGTATTCATATGTTTCTTGTGTGCATATAAAGTATGTATATTCATTTTCATTCAAATATTCAGTTCGTTCAAATAAATTAAATAAACATATACATTTTTGTTTTATTAAACCTATTTAATCAGGTACAAAAACAAAACTTAATTGTTTTTTGTTCGAGAATAAATTGACATTCCACATCACTATTGTAATGTGTCAAACCGGCCATCATAGCGTGCCGCTAGTGTAGTTTTCAATTCGATGCCTTAACATGGGTAGCATAAGTATGTCACGCACTCTTTAAACATTTCTGTGGTGGTGTCATGTGATGCGGGTTGTTACGTTCCCTCAAATATGGTTGAGCGAAGCAATGACTGGGTCATGCGTCATGCTCGTGAACGAGTTCCACCGGCGGGAATGGGGCTACTTTCTGTCTGCCCATCTTAAGATAGAAGTTAGTCGGTATGCATTTTTGGAACTTCCCTCATTGTGGAAACACTGCATATATAGCATAGTAATTACTGTATTGTAATTTTGTTTTGAAAAGAGCAACCGCCGAGTTTCTTGCTGGTTCTTCTCGGCAGGAAAGGCATTCCGAACCAGTGGTAGATTCATCGACTATTCAAAAGCACTTAATTGAATAAAAAATATTTCTATTCTATTTTATTCTATAATAAAGTATCCTACTACTACACCATATGTACTTAACTAGTCTTGATGTATAATAATTAAAAGGGAAGTATACCATTTGAAACAAAAAATAAAAATTTTCAAAATCTGTTCAGGAGTCTTCGAGTAATCGGTGAACATAGATAAAAAATTCGTGTGGTGTCGTCGGACATCAGATAGGAACGGAGTTCCTTATTATAAAAATATTAATTTCAAGTTCTATTCGAGGTATAAAGAAAATAGTTATTCGGGTATACATTTTTTATCGTGCTTTTTTTATCGATAAAAATCAAAAAAACTACTTTACAAACACATTTATTTTGTTTACAATGATTTATAAAAATACTAGCTGATGCCCGCGACTTCGTCCGCGTGGATTTAGGTTTTTAAATCCCTCGGGGAACTCTTTTTAATTTTCCGGGATAAAAAGTAGCCTATGTCACTCTCCAGAACCTCAATACCCATGCAAAAAATCACGTTGATCCGTAGCCCCGTTGCGGCGTGATGAAGGACAAACCAACAAACCTACAAACAAACACACTCGCATTTATAATATTAGTAAGGATTTTATTTTTATTCCAATGATGTTGGACCGACTTAAAGTCAAAATAATCGTACGTAGCTCACAGGAATTCCGGTGAATAACGTTACTCACAGGAACATAGGACGCATTCGGATTTAAACAAAAAATGTAATTATTATCGTATATAAATAAAAATGTATATTCCCTATATCCCGTGGTAGAAACATCACGCGTGAACGGCTGGACTGATTTTGACGGGACTTCCAATGACAGATAGCTGATGGTATAAGCCTAGCATAGGCTACTTTTTAACTGATTTTCAAAAAAGGATCAAAAAAGTATTGTGTTTTTTAACCTATAAATATCAATATCTCCATGATTTCTAAACCGATTTGCCTGAATTTTTTTTAATCGATACAGAAACTTTGCGAGATGGTCCCATAAAAGTTGTAGTTGTAGTAGTTATAGTAGTAGTAGTTGTAGAAGTAGTTGTAGTTGTAGTAGTTGTAGTAGTAGTAGTAGTAGTAGTAGTTGTAGAAGTAATTGTAGTAGTTGTAGAAGTAGGACCTGGGAAGTATACCTTTTGAAACCTAAAAATAATTTTCCAAATCGGTTCAGGCGTCTTAGAGTAATCGGTGAACATACATAAAAAAAATTCCGTTGAATTGAGATCCTCCTCCTTTTTTGAAGTCGGTTAAAATAAGAATAAAAATTAGTTTAAATTTGAAGAAGTTATGGAGTAAACCAGTCAAAATAGTTCAACCCCTATCTCAGAGAACATACATCCATCCATACATCCCATCCATCCATCCATCCGTATACTAAGTACATCTATCCATACATCTATCCTCACAAACTTTCACATTAGTGGGATAAGTAGCATAGGATATAGTTAATGTAGTTAAAGTTAGTAGCAGGAGGATACAAACATAAATACGTACATGCATACACACATACATACATGCATGGATACATATATACATACATGCATTCATGCATGCATACATACATACATACATACATGCACTCATGCATGCATACATACATACATACATGCATGCATTCATACATGCATGCATACATACATACATGCATACATACATACATACATACATACATACATACAAACATGCATACGAATATCCCGCGATAACTGTCTGTTTTCCCGGGATAAAAAGTAGCTGTTGTTACTTTTCCGGTCCTCAACTATGGCTATCCAAGTATACCAGTGCTAGGAAAACCACTTCAATCTATACCTCCGTTGGCGCATAACTGAAGGATAAATATGTGAAAAGTAGCGTACAAATATCCCGCGGGAATTATTTGTTTCCCGGGATTAAAAGTAGCCTTTGTCACTTTTCAAGTCCTCAACTATGCCTATCCAATAAAACACGTCAATCTGTAACTCCGTTGGCCCATAATTGAAGGATAAATATGTGAAAAGTAGCACACTAATATCCCGCGGGAAGTGTTTGTAGGAACAGTTACAGTTACAGTTTTATTATAAGTATAGATAAATAATAATTAAATTTTATGTAACAATGTCAATTTTTGACGTTCGTAAGCGTTAGGATATGCAGTCGCTTGTGCTTGAAATTTCAAAAACTGATGCTTGCTATGGTTTTTTGAAACCGAAGCTTGCTTGCTTGTTTGCTTGCTTGATTTCTTGCATGCTTGCTTGCAGGATTTAAAAAAACCCGAATTTCGATGAAAAAATCGATGCTGCGGATAATGTAAGCGTGATTTAAGTACAATCAGCGCCATCTATCCGTGGTTTTTCAAAATCCCGCGGGAACCTTGGATTTTTCCGGGATAATTTGTAGCCTATGTGTTATTCCAGGGTATAATCTATCTCCATTCCAAATTTCAGCCAAATCCATCCAGTAGTTTTTGCGTGAAAGAGGAACAAACATACACACAAACTTTCGCCTTTATAATATTAGTAGGAAGTAGGAAGTAGGATATAATAAGTGTAATTTGTTTTTAATTTTTTACCGAATATTATAAATTATAAAATTATCAATAATAATAAATTAATAATAAAAATAAAATAAATAATAATTATCTGAAGTCAGGATTCGAACCTCTGAACCGATAGTATCACTCCTTCTCTTTACCGCTGCGCCGATAAACAAAGACAACAAGGACTGTGACGAAAAAATCTTACGCTATTTTTTAACGTTACAGACGGCCGGCTAGGGTACCCCTCCGCAACTCCCCATAAGGAACTTCGTTCCAAAAAAAATTAAAAAAAAAAGTTTCCAATGAATTGAGAACCCCTCCTTTTTGAAGTCTAACCTCAATGTTTTAATCAGTACTCATTCATGTGATGACACAATGACTGATGATCTACACTGGATCAGAATGCTTCTGAGAATACTTAATATTATGCACTTTTATGTCCATTTTACACTGGCACTTTTCTTCTTCTTCTTCTTCTGTTGCGCGGCTATGCAGGTTCGATGCCCTGTAGCACGTCGACCGTCGCCGGTCCAATGTGCTCGCCACTATTTATAGCTCCCCTCCAATACTTGTTGCCGCCAGAAATAGCAGCATCTTCTTGGCTGGGATTAGTGTAGCCTCCTCAGGGTGTACGATGTGTTTCCCTATTTTTTGTAGAAGAATGCTTCGTTTATGCATTAAAGCGGGGCAGTAACAGATAATGTGCAGCGGCGTTTCCGCCGACTCCAGGCATAGCCTGCACATATCTGAGCCCTTGAGCTTGAGGTTGAACATGTGTCTGCTTAGTCCACAATGTCCCGTCAAAGCTCGCACTAGAATGCATAGGTTTTTCTACTAAGCGCTAGTGCCTCACCGGCAGCCTTCTTATTGAAGGATCTAACTAGCGCTTTGGAATGGTTTAGTCCTGGTAAGTTACGCCAACGAATTAGCGTGTCATAGTAGCAGTAGGTTAACAGGGTAAGCTGAACTAGGCTTTTAGGAATACCGCAGACAGGTTCGGGCCCTATCTGCCGCATTCCAGCACCAGTTTTTGCAAGTTTGTCAGCATTTTCATTGCCGACTATGCCTGCATGTCCTGGAACCCAGCGAAGAACCACCCTGTTACATTCTGCAAGGGTGTTCAGGGTATCCATGCAGCTCCCAACCAACTTTGAGTTGATTACCTCAGAGGATAAGGCTAAAAGAGCTGCCTGGCTATCCGAGTGAATATAGATGGTTTTGTTAACATAGTTTTTTTGCAAGATGGTTTCCGCGCAAATTATTATGGCGTATACCTCTGCCTGGAAAATGGATGTATGGGTGCCCAGGTTGCGACAGAGTTTGACCCTGGGCTTCTCTCCATAGACTCCACAACCTACGTCTTGACCAGACTTGGAGCCATCGGTGTACCATTTAAGGCTCCCCGATGGCCAAGTTATTTCACTGTCGAGCCAGTCTTTTCTCTCAGGAATTTCCACAGTATAGTACCTGTGAAATTGGTATTTTGGGGTCATCATGTCAGATGGCATCCCCAAAACTGGAATTTGAAGCACTGAGTCAACCAGCTCCCTCATGGTTTGAGACAACCAGTTCACCTTCCGTTGGCTGATTATCCTGTACATGCTCATTCTCGCCTCCCTCCTCAAATATAGGAAGAGAGGAGGAAGGTTGAGAAGAGCTTCCAGGGCAGCCCCCGGAGAGGAACTCATTGCTCCTGTGATGAGCAAGCAAGCAGTTCTTTGTAATCTGCTGAGCTTGTTCTGTGTTGTTATCTGCATCGCTTTGCCACACCAGACCACGTAGGCGTATGATATTATGGGCCTCACGATGGCTGTGTAGAGCCAGAAGGTTACCCTAGGTTTGAGTCCCCATCTAGCCCCCGCAAAACGACCACAGACGCCTAGAGCCATCTTGGCCTTTTTGATAACACCGTCTACATGCGTGTTCCAGGTCAGTTTCTGGTCCATAGTAATCCCCAGATACTTGACCTCAGCTGAAAACGGTATTTTTATGTTGTTCAACGTAGGCGGCTCGAGTTTATCGAGATTGCGCCTTCTAGTGAATGGTACTATAACTGTCTTCTCCGCGTTAACAGTTAGTTCGTTCTCCTTGCACCATTTCTCAATGGTGTTGAGTGCTCTCTGCATAAGGTACGAAAGGGTACTTGGGCAGCTCCCACGCACGGTGACTACCAGGTCGTCAGCGTATCCCTGAGTGTCAATGCGAAGCGCCGCCATCTTATACAGTAGCTGATCCACGGCGAGAGTCCATAATAGGGGCGATAGAACGCCACCCTGCGGACAACCTCGCGTTGTTAGCACCTCCGTCGAGATATTATTTAACTCGAGTTTGGCTATGCGGTTAGAGAGCATTGCCTCCACCCATCTGATGGTGGTCGTATCGGCCAGTTTATTGACCAGCCCGCCCACCAACGTACGGATTGGAGTATTATCAAATGCTCCCTCGATGTCAAGAAACGCTGCAAGAGCAATTTCCTTGTCGTCCAGGGCCTTTTCAACCTTGTCCACAAGGCTGAGCAGGGCGGTTTCCGAAGATCGTCCTCTGCAATAGGCATGCTGGGTGATATGAATGGGCCTCTCAATGAGAAGCGCATCTCTTATATATCTATCGAGTACCTTCTCCATAGTTTTTAGAACTGGCACTTTTACCTAAATCATTCCCTAAGTGAGTAAGTCCCAGCATCAGCTGTTGTTTCACAGCACAGTGACTGTGTTGCAGTATGAGGAGCTGGGGCAGTACGCGCGGGTGCGCTCGGAGCAGACGCACGCGCGACGCGTGGCGGCGCAGCTGCGCTCACTGCTGGCCGAGCTGGAGGCGCTGCGGCGGCAGGTGCGCGCCGACGACGTGGCGCGCTTCGACAAGCTCACGGAGCGCTCCCGCGACCTCACGCTGCGAGCCATCATGGACTACCTGGGTACGTTGTGACACGTGTGGGCGATGTTGTGTTACACCACGGTTGCAGTGTAACAGCGTGTTCTTGCAGAGAGACGTCGGGGGAAGGAAGTAGAGAAACACAGACTTGCAAGTATCTAATGGTAGTGGCATATATTAAAATATTTACACTGGTCTTATATACTAATAAAATTACAGATAAAAAGTGGGAGAAGTTTGGACTCTGATCTCATGTACGTGAAAATATTGCTGATTAATGTTATTACAACTTTGTTGAAAATAATTAACAAGGTTTCCATTGCGGAAATAAAGTGTGCTATGGTCACGTCTGGTACGTGCCATAGATATTCCCCCCTTAGGGAAAAAATGACGAGATATGCGTCCTGAACGCGTAACCTTCTGCTGTTGAATCTCTCTGTGATCTGTTGCTATGTCGCGTTGGTTGCTGCTGTTATGCTCGTCGATCTCTCAGTTCAACAGAAATGCTGGCTTGATCCGGTCTATTGATACGTTATATTCTTTGCCGTCTCGTTCAATGGTGAAAACTTTATCGTTTCGTCTGATTACTCGGAAGGGTCCATCATACGGAGGAGTTAAAGATGGACGTAGTCTATCGCACCTCAGGAATACGTGCGTACAGTCTGATAGGCGCGGATGGACGAAAACGTTTCGATTTGAACTCTCTCTTTGCGGAATGTTCGTGGCTCGACTTATATTTTCCTTGATCTCTTGAACGAATTCGGGGTATGTGGTCTCTGTCTTGTCGCCGAAAAAACTTGCCGGTAACCGGATAGTTGTGCCATAAACGAGTTCTGCGGCGTTATAGCCAGTATCTTGTCGATAACTGGAACGTATACCTAATAGAACTGATGGCAATTCCTTCTTCCAATTCGCTGTGTTTGCACGAGCCCTTAATGCTGTTTTTATTGTCCTGTGTAATCTCTCAACTTTCGCATTAGATTGTGGGTGGTAAGGTGTGGTCCGGATCTTCTCAATTCCCATTAATTTTGCGAGACTCTTAAGTATCTCACTCTCCATCTGCAACCCCAAATCGGACGTTAAATGAATAGGCGTCCCGTACCTGCAAATCCATCCTTCATACACCAGTCTGGCTACAGTGGTTGCTGTAATATCAGATACAGGAAAAGCTTCTGGCCATGACGTACATCGGTCGATCATCGTTACTAAATACCTTTTGTTTTGTGATGTAGGTAATGGTCCGACGATGTCAATATGTATGTGCGAAAAACGCTGTGCAGGCATAAATTTCCCGAGTGGTGAAACTGTGTGTCTATGCACTTTTAATCGTTGGCATTGTAAGCATGAATCGCACCACTGATTTATTTCTGTGTTCTAAGTCAAATGCAATTTCTTCCGATTAATTTCCTTGTCGTATTTTAGCCTGGATGGCTAAAGTTGTATTAGCTGTCAAAAATAGTTCTTCTAAGTTGTTTCGGAATGTATGGTCGCGGAATTCCAGTAGAAATGTCGCAGTAAATCTTGCTATTTGTATTGGGTACTGCTATGCGCGTCATGAGTAATGATCTATTTTGTTTGAGTTGTTGTAGCTCGATGTCACCCTCTTGGTATTTTTCTAGCTCAGAATAATCGATAACGGTGGGTAACGTAATAGTTCCACAACTCGAGGCAAAGCGTCAGCCACTACGTTGTGATTCCCGCTTACGTGCTGTATATCGGTGCTAAATTGTGATATATAATCCAAATGTCTTATTCTCCTCGGAGTGTCATCTGGTGACGGCTTCTTGTCGAAGGCGTGCACCAATGGTTTGTGGTCGGTGTAAATTGTAAAAATGCGACCTTCCATCAGTCGTCGGAAATGTTTTACCGCCATATAAATTCCGAGTAGCTCTCGATCATAAGTTGAATACTTGACTTGCGTATCCGATAAGGATTTTGAAAAATATGCAATAGGTATCCATTTTTGCTTGATCTTTTGTTGTAAAACTGCGCCGACGCATTTTAAACTAGCGTCGGTCATTATTGCGATCGGTGCGTTTTCATCAGGAAATGCTATCGTTGCAATGTCACGCAAATCTTGCTTGCATTGTTGAAAAGCACGTTCGGCCTCTGCGTTCCATTTGATTAGCGTATTGTCGTTTTTTCTTGAATTTATTAAAAATACGTTGAGTGGAGCTTGATGTTTGGCGGATTGCTTGATTGCATGTCTGTAAAAGTTGACCATGCCCAGGAAACGACGTAGTTACTTCACAGTTTTGGGTTTGGGATAATCGATGATTGCTTGAATTTTTTCTTGTGTTGGTTTCATTCCTTGGCTCGTTATATGATAACCAAGAAAATCTAATTCTTGTTTGACGAACTCGCATTTGTTCATGTTAATTGTAATACCATTTTGTTGCAATCTCTTGAAAACTGTCTCCAAATGTTTGTAATGTTGTTCTTCGGACTTGCTTGCGATTAATATGTCGTCCACAAAAATAAAAACGTAGTCCAAATCTCGGAATAGTGAATCCATGAATCTCTGGAAATTCTGTCCAGCGTTACGTAAACCAAAAGGCATTCTTGGGAATTCGAATAACCCGAAGGGCGAAACGATCGCGGTTTTCTCGGGTTCCGCTACTGGTATAGAATGATAAGCCTTCCGAACGTCAATTTTGCTAAATATGTTTTTCCCGTTTGCGATATATGTAAAATCCAGTAACCTTGGCAACGGGTATCTGTCTGGAACAGTAATCTTGTTTAGGGCGCGGTAGTCACCGCAAGGTCTCCATTCACCATTTTTCTTTTTTACCATGTGCAATGGACTGGCCCATGGGCTACTGAATGAACAAAGGTCCAGATGAAAGGGCGGCGTAACCCCAAATTTAAGGTTAGGGTTTTTTCTCCATATGTATTTATTATGGTTCCGTTGGTGGCAAATAATTTCAACTCGCTTGCCTTCTTTGAGCTCTGTGATGGCTTTGAAATGACTGAAATGTTCGCCCCAGTGTCCACGAGGAATCGATAACCACTGTTAGAGTCGGTAATCGTTAGGCTATTCGAGGGAAAAATAGCACAGAGTCTCGCCGCACGCTGTGCTGAATCTAGTTTTCCGAATGTTTGTTCACCCAAGAACAGGGCTTTTCACACTTCCGTGCTTTCCCCTTAAAGTTTTTATGATAGTAACAAAAATTGCTGCATTGATCCGATCGTGAATGCAGGCGTGAACTTGACTTAGGTCTATTGTATCGAGGTTGACTAAAACTGCTGCGTCGGTGAATTTGTCGCGAGCGGTCATTGCGTAGCGCTGCGATTTCTAATTGCATCGTTGCAATTTGTGACGTCAGTTGGGTGATTAAATTCATGTCAGCTGATGCCGAAGACGATATGTTCGTATTGCAGCGGCTATTCTCGTAGATGCGATCGGCCATTTCGCTTAGCTTGTCCAGTGCCAAATTTTCGGAAATGGCTAACACCATAGATAAATTATATAAAGGAAAGATCGTCAACTCCCTTATGCGAGGGTCGTCTTCGTTGGCCGTGGCCAGCGGAGGGTACGGGCTTCGAGGCGTGGCCTCATTACCCGGGCGGGTCGCGGGGAAGAACACTTCCCCGGTGGTGAGTTTTCAGCCGTCTTGGCAATCCACGACGGCTGAGGCTCCTATTCAACTTGAGTAGGGGCCTTGTGGCTCAATGTCAGTCCAGTGGCTCCGCTTGCTGGCGGGCAGGGTAGCCGCCGCGAGCGGAGCGGTGTCGGGTCCAGAGGGTGGGCCCGCGCTACGGGCGATAAGGTCGCTGCCGTGCGCGGGACCGGTGTCGGTCCGGGGGCCCCGCGTCGCAGGCGGGCAAGTCGCCGCCGCGAGCGGAGCGGTGTCGTGTTCGGTGTGGGGCCCCGCGCTACTGACGAAAGGGTCGTCATCGAGCGCGGGGCCAGTGTATCGCCAGGGGCCCCGCGTCGCTGGCGGGCAGATAGCCGCCGCGAGCGGGGCGGTGTCAAGTCCGGTGGAGTGCTCCGCGCTACGGGCGATGGTGTCGCCACCGTGCGCGGAGCTGAGGTCAAATCCGGTGGATCTCGCGTCGTCGTCGCTGTGGCCGCCTGCGTGCCTCCTCGGTGGTGGCGATCGCAGGAGCTCACGAGGTAGAGGACGCCCGGTCGGTGGTCGGCTGGCTAGCGGTGCGATGCCGTGGAGGTGTTCGTACGGTCCGTTGTCGGCGCTGGCGAACATGCGCCGCGCCAGTGTACGGACGTACTCCTCCACGGTGGGCGTCTTGAGGTCGTGATGGATCACATCGTTCCTCACGTACCTCGGAGCTCCAACGATCAGGCGGAGGCACTTGTTCTGTTGGACCTGTAGGCGGCGTGCCTGGTACGCTGAGCAGTACGCATACCAGGCTGGGGCCGCGTACGTCAGTCTGGAGCGGACATAGGCTCCATAGATGAGGAGCTTGGTCTTCGGTGATAGACTCGAGGTGAAGACTTGGTACAGCATCGACAGTGCCGCCTTAGCCTGACTCACCACGTGGTTGACCATGGGAATCAGGTTCAGGCTGAGGTCGATGCGGCACCCCAAGTAGCACACCGAAGTTTGCCACTCTATGTCCTGCCCTCGGAAGCGGAGCTGACGTAATGGCTTCCGGATGCCGAACAGGATCGCGGCCGTCTTCCCCACGTTGACGGCCATCCTCCACTTGTCCAGCCACTCCGGAAGCAGGTCCAACATGCGCTGCATCTTGTTGCAGGCGGCGGCTTGGTGGAACGACGACGCGAGATACGCGCTGTCGTCGGCGTAGAGCGACAACAGCACGTCTTCCTCCCCCTCGCGCAGGTGTCCGGCGAGGGTAGGGATGTCGTTGGTGTACAACGCGTACAGGCACGGGGAGAGGCAGCTGCCTTGGGGCACTCCCGCACGGATGGGGCGCGGCTGGGAGTCCGCGCCCTCCACGGAGACGTGGAAGGACCGCCCGTCCAGGAAAGAGGCCACCAGCCGCACAATCGCGGGTGGCAGGTCGGTGGTGAGGAGCTTTGCCAGCAGACCGGTGTGCCACACACGGTCGAAGGCCTTCTCGATGTCGAGAAAGACCCCGACGGTGCAGTAGCCCTTGTTCGTCTTGCTGGCGATGTGGTGAAGTCCTCTCGCCAGCTGGAGCGTCGTTGAGTGGTTACTGCGAAAGCCGAACTGCTCATCCCGTAAACGGACGTACGGGGTGAGCCTTCGCAGCAACAGACGCTCGAACAGCTTGGCGATGTGCGGCAGTAGGGTGATCGGGCGGTAGCTCCCTGGTAGACGGCGGTCCTTGCCCGGTTTGGGGATGGTGATCACCTTCCCCCTCTTCCAGGTCTCCGGGAAGTGTGCGGTGCGGAGAATGCCATTGAAGAGCCTCGCTAGCGCTACGAGGGCTCTTCTTGGCAGCTGCTGAAGTGCGGCGATCGGAATTCCGTCGTAGCCTGCCGCCTTCCGTTTGGGGAGACGGATGACGGCTTTCCTCAGCTCAGACGGGGAGATGAACTCGTCTCCCCGGAGCGGAGGAGTCTGGGCCGACAGGAATTCCCGCACTTGATGGTCGAGGACTGAGTGGTGCCTGTGCGCGTTGTCGTTGGCCGGTGGGTTGGGGGTGAATTGCTTCTCCATATACTCCGCCATGATCTCAGCTCGGTCATGCGCGGAGTATCTTCGCCTACCCTGGTTGTCTAGTAGCGGGTAGACGGGTGAGTCAGATCCGGTGAGTGTCTTGCACAGGTGGTACAGCGATGTTTCTGACTCGGCTGCCGCGTCGATGGTCTTCTCCCAGTCATCATCTTCGCGGGCGCCGAGTGCTAGCCTCACTTCCTGTGCAAGACGGTTGAGGTCACGCTTGACCGTCGGACAGCGAGTGCGCGCCCATAGTTTGCGCAGGGCGCGCTTCCTTCTCAGCATGTCGCGGAGCGAGCTCGAAAGCAGGTCACGTCGACCAGTGGGGGGCATGGTGGTGGTGGCCTCCTGTTTGGCCGTCTGGATGGCCGCCATGATGGTGTTGGCGGCCCGGTCAACGTCCACTGGGGTCGAGATGGGACCTGCGAGCTCAAGCTCCGACAGCGCGACGGCGAACTTCTCCCAATTGGTCTTGGCTCTGGGAGGACGCGGTATGGTGAAGTCGCGCTGGAGGTTAAGCGTGACTAGTATTGGCAGGTGTTCAGTGTCGAGGTCATAGAGTGGCTCGACACTGATGGGGTGGTCAATCCGGTGATGCAGCACGATGTCCAGGACGTCCGGGTGGTAGTGGGGGTTTGACGGTATATTGGTCGGTGCTCCAGGACCCAATATACCGTACTGGTGGTGCTCGCTGTCCTCGAGTAAGGCCCTTCCGGCCGGGGTGATTACGCGCGAGCCCCAGGCTTGGTGCTTCGCGTTAAAATCACCCACGACTAGTGTGGGGGCATGCGACTCGAGGAGTGTGTGGACGTCAGTGCTGCAGAAGGTCGTGGTAGGTGGTCGGTAGGCGGCATACAGGAGGAGCTCCTCCTCCCCGGCGTGAACACGCACTCCCTGCGTACGCAGGGATGTGTATGGTGCGTGTTCAACTTCCTCGTGTACGATGTCCCTCCGCACCAGGGCCGCCGTTCCTCTGAAGGCTAGACCCCGGGGAGAGACTTCGTCGCGCCGGTACACGAAGAAGTTCGGTATACGGAGCTCGACGTGTTCCGCGAGCTTGGTCTCGCCCAGGAGGATGACGTGGACATCCTGCGACTGGGCGAGTGTTGTGAGCTCGCGGATGTGGCCTCTGATGCCGCCCGGGTTCCAGTACAGGACCCTCAGCAGGACGGGAGTCGCGCTAAGACCGCCATCCCTGCTGCGATCGCCTGTACTGCGCCCTGTCCCTGTAGGTATGTTGTCAGCCCGGTCGTGATTGCCTCTAACACAACCCGGACTATGGCCATGATGTCCGGGCTGTGTCTCGCTTCCCCCTGTTGAGGTGCGGGGGGAGGCGGTTGGGAGGCGGTGTGTTGCTCGGCAGGTGGGGCTGCGCGCCGGGCAGTGCGCGGCGCGGCGCGCGGTGCAGCGCGTGATGGTGCAGATTGTTGCTGCTCGCGCGCTTGCTGCTGCACGCGAGCTTGCGCCTGCGCCCTCTCAGGAGCAATCCGCTGCGAGCGGCGAGTTTGCTCCCGAGAAGCGGCAGGCGTCGGCGAGTATGGTCGGGCTGTAGCGGCGGGGGCGGTCGGGGCCGATTGGGTCGGCGCCGACTGAGTCGGCACAGGTTGAGTCGGCGCAGGTGCCTGGGATTGCACCTGCGCGGCCTGTTGTGTGGGCGCCTGCCTCGCTTGCCTCGGCTGAGGCGTGGAGGCGGCGGCTGGCTCGTTGCGAGCGGGGCGGCGGCCGCGGTTGCGCGGTCTGCGCCTACCGCGCAGCGCCTGTCCCCGCTCGGTGGGCGGGTTGGCCGCCGCTGGGAGCGTGGTAGTAGGGCCCCCAGCGGCGTTCGGTGGAGCGGTTCTCGTGGTCGATGGGGGGCGAGGGGCGCGCGGCGCGGCGGTCGCCTGCGCGCCTTCTGCGGGGGCCGACGCAGCGGTCGCTGCGGGCCTGCGTTGCGATTGCGGGCGGGGGCGGCCGGGTGCCTGAGACGGGAGCGGAGGCAAGGCGATGCCTCTCTTCCGCGCCTCTCGCTTATATTGCGAGCATCGGCGGTCATTCGCGGCATGGCTTTGCCCGCAGTTCGCGCAGGTGGGCGTAACGTCGCGTGGGTGCGGGCAGTCTGCGACCGGATGGGCTCCTGCACACCGGATACAGCGGAAGGGCCGGTGGCAGTTGACGGAGGAGTGCCCGTACGCCTGGCACCGGTGGCACTGGGGCGGCTTGGTCCCTCCGCGCCAGGCCTCCACGGTGACCGCGGGCATGCAGAGAAGCTCCGTCACTGCGTACAGCTGACGGAGCTCTTCGGCGGTCATGTGCGCCAGCTGCACAAAGTAGGTGCAGCCGTGCTTGCCGGCTTTTGGCGGGATTGACCGCGCGTTTTCCGCCGGGAAGCCGACATGTAAAGAGCAAATTTACAATCAATTATTTTAACGAAACCAACTGACTTGTAACAGTAATGAAATTTGTTTTCAAGTGATAAGGTTCTGGTTTTTTTTTCGTTATCGAACTAAGTTTTGCTGAATTCCGATAGATGGCATAACAAAACAATTACTATGGACATTTGAAAATACCTTTAACTTTCTCTTTTGTCTTGTTTTGATGCCGGCTGAGTGAATTGGAAGATTATTGTGTATGTTTGTTTTTAGGGTTCCGTACCCAAAGGGCACCAACGAGACCCTATTACTAAGCCTACGATGTCCGTCCGTCCGTCCGTCCGTCCGTCCGTCCGTCCGTCCGTCCGTCCGTCCGTCCGTCCGTCCGTCCGTCTGTCAGCGGGCTGTATCTCGTAAACCGTAATAGATAGACAGATGAAATTTTCACATATTATGTATTTCTATTGCCGCTATAACAACAAATAATAAAAAAAATTGGTTGCCTGTAAAGTCGGTATACGGGCGAAAGTTTTACGTGACAACCGAAATAGAAGCGCAAGACATGAACCGGTGTGTATGCCTATCTCTCTCACTCTCTCTCTCTCGCTCTGTCTCTCTCGCTCTTAGGCGGGCTAACTGTGCTCGAGTGGAAGGGACGCGTGCCTTTCACTTTTTATGTCTGTCTCTCTCGCTCTTAGGCGGGCTAACCATGCCTCTCACTCGCTCTCATTGTGAGCGCATAACGTGAGCGGAGCGTAACGCAGTTTCTTGAAGTGTCACCCGGCAAACCAATTTATAAGACGTTGTCACGTCAAAATTAAATTAATTTAAAAAAATTAAATTAAAATCTTTCCATGGGTACATCATGGACGTATAAAAAAGGCGGACTCCATCTCTCTATACACCATAGTGAAGCATTCAGATATGCCTGCTCGCGTGTAGGTACAAACGATCACGCACACATTCACAAAAGGATATGCCTGTCGGCCGCCATTCGCGGCAAAGCGTCGCCCACGAGTAGTTGTTTTCGTGAATGTAAACAAAGAGAAATATGCCGTCTTGTGTCGTGAATTTTGCAAAAATCACAGTAGTTTTATGAACAAACATCAAGGAATCACTTTTCATAATAGGAAGTCAATCATAAAATCACTAATTATTTTCGAATTTTTTGTCATAAATCAAATTGCTATTTTTGGAACACAAAACATGAGTCACGTGACGAGTGTTGCAGTTATCATTTCTAGGGAAAATTACCCAAAATTATGGGAAATTGCTATTTTTAGGGTTCCGTACCCAAAGAGTGCCAACAGGACCCTATTACTAAGCCTCCGCTATCCATCTGTCCGTCCGTCCGTCCATCCATCTGTCCGTCTGTCAGCGGGCTATATCTCGTAAACCGTAATAGGTAGACATTTGAAATTTTCACAGTGTGTATCTATTGCCGCTATAAAAACAAAATTAAATTAAAAATAAAGGGTGCTCCCATACATGGAAAAGGAGTCGAAATAAATTTTTTATTTTATTTTATAATATGACTCGCACTTGGCCGGTTTTTTTTACTTTTAGCTACAAAAATAAAGAATTACGGGGTTTATCTCAAAAACTAAACAAAAAAACTTTTTTCTTATTTTTACTGAATTAACAGTATATTATATTAGTTTATTTTATAAATATAATATTGTTTTATTTATTTGTTTATTATTGGTTATGTATTAGTATGTAGTTATTTGTGTGTACGTCTTTTATAGGAAATGAACACCTGCAGTTCAATTTTTCTTATTTATTTATTTTCCTTTCCTAAGGTTGCCTGGTAGAGATCGCAACTAAGCGATAAGGCCGCCTTTTGTGTCACATTTTTTGTCTTTGTTTCTTTGTATGGTTTTTGTTTTTGTGGCACAAATAAAGAATATTGTTGAGGCCAACGGCTTGGCCAACGAGTCAACACCTGGACAACTAGGTTCAGGGGCCCATCAGCTAAACCTGAGTCCAGAGTCGCTGCCCAAAGCGGCCTTTCACCGCGGTCAGATCTGTTCTCAACGTAGTGGTGACTTAATGATGGTAGGGTTGCACTGACCTTCCTTGCAGCAGTCAATCCTTGTACGGCCTGAGATGGTATGGTAGTGGTGATTATGTGGGTGTATTGTGAGGTTAAGTGTAAGGTGAACTTCTCAGGCCACTAGCAGCAGCAGGCAGGCAGCCAGTTATGGCCCGCTGGAGACGTTGGGCTGACGGAGCACTGTACACTTGGCTTGTCACTAGTAAGACCAACTAGAGGTGGTCAAAGTCACTATTTCACACTTGGCGTGGCGAGCAATAACCGCCCGTTAGGAGTCGCCTTTTGTTACAAATAACAGTATGTAATTCTGCTTATAGCTAGGTCGACACATAGACCGCTTGACGGCACAACTAAACCGTAAAAAACTAAATCTAGGCAATTAAACAGCAAAACGGTGCGCGAGGCGACCCGGATTTTTTGTGTAAGTGTTAGCTGTCAAAAGGAACTTGCAAAAACCACGCCCAAAAACGGCGGCAAGTTTAAAACTAAGCATCTGTCAACTTCATTGCGAGCCAAAGAGATTGCCAGCGTCGCGACCATGGAACTAGGAATTCTGGACAGGTACATGGCGCGAACAAATATATAATAATAATAATAAATAGTTAGGAATTTGAAATTTCTTTAAGTAGTACTATCTAAGATATCTAAATATCTAGGGTTAAAAAAAGTTATTTGGTTATATGTACGGAACGCTAAAAGAATGATGCCCGTCTCGCACTTGGCCGATTTTTTTTATGTCATGTATTACTTAGTATATAAAAGAACTATGCTTTTAAGGTTTCATAAAACCAATGAAGTATGGAGGAACGACTTAATTAATATAATTAGAGAGAGTAGAAACGAATGATTGGCTCCCGTCCAATTCGAGTGTAATTTGCAGTGTACATTTTGATACTGAAGATTTATATACAACAAAAGGAGGCACACTTCGTGTTGCTACTTATACAGTACCAAAAAAGTAAGTAAAAGATAAAATATGCAACTCGCCCTTTTTGCCCTCGGTGAACAATGTACCGTTTGGTATGATAATTAATGATTAAACGAACTTACCTGTAAGTGAAGTTCTATCATAATTATACGAAGGCTTCGTACGAAGAGGTTATATAGACTTGGTAGTATACGCATACTAGTGGTTACCGTCCACTTTATTGAGATTTATATATATTTTTTTAAATAGGGTAGGTTGATATAATATCGTCCCTGCGCCGTACAGCTAGGTACCTCATTTAGTTTAGAGTTCAGCTAATACTCCACCTCATATTTTACGATTAAGGGTACACGCATAACGTGAGGGTGGGAGGGTTATAACCTCTTCGTACGAAGCCTTCGTATAATTATGATAGAACTTCACTTACAGGTAAGTTCGTTTAATCATTAATTATACTTCATGGCTTCGTACTCAAGGTTATATAGACTTGGTAGACTTTTAGAGATAAGATTCGTAAAATATGAGATGTATGGTTAAGTTGTTTTTTTTTTATATAAATATTTTGTTAATAATGTAACAAAAATCATACACAAACAATGACTGTGAGTTATCACTTATCAAACAACAATTTGTTTTTATTGAATCATTCATAATAGCTAAATAAATCATTTCGGGCATTAATAGGCCGATTATAAAAGTTAGCAAAAGTATGGGAACTTAAGCTTCAGCCTGCAGTAGTTTTCATATTATGATCCACTGAAACATTTAGCCCTTGCGCAGCAGATGTGGTAGCATGCCCAATGATGGAGGAGATATGGAAGTATTAATTCCAGTTTGGCTCAAGGTATTTTATATACAACGTGATAAAATTTGTAAACCATCCAATTTATGTTTTTTTTTTTTTTAAGCAATAAATATTATGGAGTCTCCATTTTCCCGAAGCGAAGTGGTTTAGTAAAGGTATCCAATATTTTTCCAGGCGAAATCTCTGGTTTTATTTAAAAAATGGAATGACTAACAATTTTAATCTAGGATTTTTAATATGATATCAGATGAAACACACTGATGTTACACACTTTTATTTTTGATAATGTTTGCACTCTTTGTGCAGTAAGCGTAACATTTTTTTTTTTTTTTTAGAAATTGTTTAAAGATTTAGGAACTGATTAGGATATTACTTATATACCTACTATGATTGATCAACTGTATAGTTGACCAATATAAATTTAATGTAAAATATTGAGCACCTTGATGATTAAGTATATATCGTTTGATAAGGTCAATCCAGCCCCTTTAAACATCATCATTTCTGACATTAAAAGATTTTTAAACAGTGGATACCATGGCTAGACAGCCCCAGTGTGGAACAATAAATATCTATACCCTTGGTATTATCAGAAATAATTTTACGTAACGATTTTAAAATCGAAGTAACTTATAGAGAAAATGCAAATGCATAATATAATAGTAAAGGTTAGATCATGATATCGTAAAAGTATACCTATTCCTACTGCGTTCGCATCTGGGTCTCTGTGTTATAAGACGTATCTTTGACAGATATTTATTATCCACATAAGTCAATGTTTGAAGAACCAAACTTGAGTATAATTTGTCTTTAAGCGTATAAAGCAGATTACTGCAAGTTGCTATTCAATATCTTGATGCGTACGCCTAGATTTTTTTCAAAGTTCTCCGAAGAGCATATTTTATATGAAGCGAAGACATACAACTTTCTGTTGACCTTCTACTATATTATAATCTAAAAACTTGCAAGTTTTAGATAAAATCAAATTACTTTTATCATTCTTTTTTTTTTTTGTTTTTTTTTTTTAAAAGAACCCCAGATTAGCAAGAAACTTCTCCGCATGTTCTCAATAATTTTTATACTGGTTTCATACTTTAGTGAACACAAAAGTAGTATTTTAAGTATATTTACAAAAAGAGCAGTATTTAAGCCGAAAGGTAAGAACTTAAATTCAATGATAAATTCATCAAGCTGGAACCTGGATGGATAGTGGATAATTTTGATTATCCTCATTTGTGTTTAATAAAAAGTATCTATGTGTGTTATAAATCTATTGTGCACATAATGTTATTAATTATATAATCTTATTACTAAAATTTATTCTTGATTGTAAGCGTTATTGGTTGCGCGACAGTTTTATACTGTACCTTTAAACTGTAACCATTATCGTTTTATAATAAATGTATGTTTCACATGTATTTAGTGTACCTATTCTAAAATTAAATAAATAAAATAATAATTTTTAGCAAAGTTAGTAAGTCTTTCATCTATAAATGACTCTTTATTGTGTGTTCATGAATGTTTTATTTTTAACGATTTTAAGTTTTGAATAAAACGCATCTTTTCATTGGGCTTAAGTATTGCAAAAACATTCGATAAATATTGATCAAATCGAGCTTCAGATTTTGAAATAGCGCCAGCTAGTAAAATTACTGATAGAATCCATATAATGTACCCTTTGCTATAAAGGTTACATTTATATACACGGCTGCTAGGAGGTACTGTTAGGGCTGGTGTTCGTGAAAAAAGGAATTTTGAAATATTTGATGTACTTATGAAAGAACCGTAGGGTCATTAGCGATCATATACTGTTGAGGCCAACGGCTTGGCCAACGAGTCAAGGCCTGGAACACGAGGTATAGGGGCCCATCAGCTATAACCTGAGTCCAGGGTCGCTGCCCTAAGGGCCTTTAACCGCGGTCAGACTTGTTCTCAACGTAACTTAATGGTAGGGTTGCACTGACCTTCCTTTGCAGCATTCAATCCTTGTACGGCCTGAGATGGTATGAGAGTGGTGGTGTGGTGTATTGTGGAGTTGAGTGTAATGTGAACTTCTCAGGCCGCTAGCAGTAGCGGGCAGGCTGCCAGTTATGGCCTGCAGCTGTGGACGCCGGGCTGGCGTGGCACTGTACACTCGGCTTGTCACTAGTTTGGTCCAACGAGAGCTGGTCTAAGTCACTTTTTCACACTTAGTGTGGCGAGCAAAAACCCACTTGTTAAGGGTCGCCTTTTGTTACAAATAACATGTTAACAATGATGCTTATAGTTAGGTCGACACATAGACCGCTTAACGGCGCAACAAAACCGTAATAAACCAAATCTAGACACTCAAAACAGCAAAAACGTGCGCGAGACGACCGGAATTTTCGTGAATGCGTGTTAGCTATCAAAAGGAAAAAAGGAACTTGCAAACCACACCCAAAATCGCGGCAAGTTTTACCTTTCAAGTGTCATCTGTCAATTTCATTGCGAGCCAAAGAGGTTGCTAGCGCCATCGACCATGGAACAAGGAATTATGGCGCGAACAATCCCCCCGCCCGTGGGCGTAAGGATTTACGTCCACTTACTAGTAAATAGGTAAACGTGATAAGGAGCAAACGGCTCGCTGCAAGACAGAGTCTCCGACCATTACCTCGGCAACCCTGGGAACCCCATCAGACCCGTAGATCAGCTTAAGAATGCGCCCACGGCGCCAGTATAAAGGCAACAAATTAGGTTCCTTAATCAGCACTAGGTCACCAACTTTGGGTGGATCAGATTTGTCAGCCCACTTAACCCGCTGCTGCAAAAGATGCAAATACTCTAGTGACCAACGGTGCCAAAAACTCTGAGTCATCTGTTGCAGCAGCTCAAACCGGGACAAACGTGAGACCTTCACGTCCCTGAAGGGGTATTCGGGTAGAGCGTTAAGGGGCTGACCAATCAGAAAATGACCGGGAGTTAAGACCTCCAGGTCATTTGGGTCAGATGAGAGGGGACAGAGTGGCCGAGAATTGAGTACAGCCTCAATTTTGCAAAACACGGTGGCGAGTTCTTCAAAGGTTAAAACAGTTTCGCCTATAACGCGCCGGAGATGAGTCTTGGCCACCTTAACCACAGCTTCGAATATTCCACCCCAATGAGGGCAAGCTGGGGGGTCAAACTTCCAGGTTACCCCCATCTTGGCCAATGCTGTACTTAATCTAATCTTATTGCTAGACAGGAATTCGACAATCTCTTTTAAATATCTATCAGTGCCCTTATAATTGGTGCCGCAATCCGTGCGAATCAGGTCAGGCAATCCTCGACGAGAGACAAATCTACCTAGCGTGGCTACAAAAGCTTCAGTGCTTAAGGCACTCACAAGTTCTAAATGTACCGCCTTGGTAGCGAGACATACAAAAACGCAGAGGTAGGCCTTGAGCGATCTGGCGTTGCGGAGGTTAGAGCTCTTGATGGCAAACGGGCCAGCAAAATCAGTGCCAACCCCAGCAAAGGGTCGAGTGGCTAGAACGCGGTCGGAGGGCAGATCACCCATCATCGGCTGTGAAGTATTAGCCTTCAAGCGGTAACACGGAATACATTTGAAAGTGACGTTCCGGATGGTGCGTCTCCCTGCCAGAATCCAAAACTCGCGCTGTAAAATAGCCGAGAGTGCATTACAACCAGCGTGGGCATTTTTAAGATGGTAGTGTGTCACTAGCAATTTGACAAAGGTGCCGTCCTTAGGTAGCAAAAGGGGGTGGCGAGCACCATAGGGCAGATTGGAATTCTTGAGGCGTCCTCCAACGCGTAGCATTCCGTTATTGTCCAAAAAAGGGCTTAGGCGAGCAAGGGGGCCCTTCAAAACTAAACCTCTCTTTAGGGTGTCAATCACGGATGAAAAATGCTCCACCTGAACCACACGCACCCAGTAGTTCCGGGCGTCTTGGCGTTCAAGAGGGGAAAGCACAGGACTCAAATTTTTATTTTCTGAATTCCGCCCATTATGGATAAAACGTCGAATCCAACCGGTAACACCAATTAGTTTATCAAGGGAACTGTAACGGTTCAAAAGAAAGTTCAAGTCGGGGATCTGTTTATCCTCAACCACTCCGACTCTTAAGCCCGGCAATACTTCGGGAGCGGAAAACCTATTTTGAGGCCAAGTCGTCTCGGATTGGGATAGCCAACTTGGATCCCACCAAAGGTGATGGTGGACCAGTGAAGAGGCCTCACAGCCGCGGGAGGCGCAATCGGCCGGGTTCAGTTCTCCGGGTACGTGTCTCCAAATCACCGGTACTGCAGAGCTCTGAATTTGGGAGACCCGATTCGCAACAAAGACCTCTAAGTTGTGAGGCGCGGCTCGTAGCCAGCAAAGGACAATCTCACTGTCCGTCCAAGCATAAACGTCGGTCAGATCGACCGCAGATGCCAAAGAGGAGCGGACGTGGTTCAAGAGGCGTACCAGAAGGGCGGCGCCAGACAATTCTAATTTCGGGATAGTTAACCGTGACCGAATAGGGGCCACCTTGCTTTTTGCCAAGACGAGATGCGTCGCGACCTCACCGGCGACATCGACAGTCCTCAAATATACCACGGCGGCGTATCCTCGTTCGGAGGCGTCGCAAAACCCGTGGAGACTGGCATGACACCTTCCTGTTGGTAGGAAGCGTCGAGGCATGGAAATTCGGTTAACTTCAGGAAGTGAAGACACAAGGGAGTTCCACTCCTTCAATAACTTCCCAGGGAGTGGTTCGTCCCAACCGAGTTCAGCAATCCAAAGCTTCTGGAGGAAACATTTAGCCAAAAATATTACGGGAGTGATCCATCCATTGGGATCGAAGGTGCGAGCAACCGTAGACAATACGGAACGCTTAGTCCAGACCTTAGGAGGTGGGTCTAATTTGACCCGGTAGGTGAAAACGTCTTGGACGGGCTGGTACTGTATTCCAAGGACTGTCAGCAAATTGGGATTTTCGGGATTTTCAAAAATATGAGGATCCTGCTGATCCTTTCCCGGAAGATCCTTCAAGACGTGAGGGGAGTTGGACAGCCACTTGCCCAACTCATAACCTCCGGACTTCAGTATTGCAATCAACTCATCGCGAAGAGTCAGAGCTTCCTCAACGCTCGAGGCTCCCGTGCAAATATCGTCCATATAGACTGACGATTCCAAGGTGGCTGATGCGCGAGGGTAATTCAGTCGCTCCCGGTTAGCTAGTTCTAACAAGGTCCTGATAGCAATATAGGGGCTTGACTTGAGTCCATAGGTCGTGGTGTTCAACTCAAAGACACGCATTGGCTCATTAGGATTTTCGCGCCACAGAATCATTTGGTATCTCCGATCATCGCGATGTACCATCGACTGTCTAAACATCATCTTGATGTCAGCTACGAAAACAATTTGATGCCGGCGGAAATGCGTGAGGATATCGGAGATATCCTTGATCAGCTTAGGACCGGAGTGCAAGCATTGGTTCAATGTCACCCCGTTGGATGTGGCCGCGGAGCCGTCAAAAACCACTCGAATCTTCCCCCCAGGGGTCTTCAAGACGGCATGGTGGGGTAAGAAGTAGTGCTCGTGTGCGCGCCAATCAAAATTGGATGGTGACATATGCCCCAGGCCCTCGTACTCGCGCATAAATTCAACGTACTTGGAGCGGAAGGTGGAGTCGCGCCGCATGCGCCGTTCCATAGACAAGAGCCTCTTTTCCGCCAAGGCCCGCGATTGACCAAGCGGGGGGCGAGAAGCGAGAAAGGGCAAGCGAGTTACAAATCGCCCATCAACACGGCGGCCTGTGTTGTTTTGATAAAACAACTCACATTCAAGGTCAAGAGGGTCAACTCGTGCGGCATGCGGCGGCTCCTCAACTTCCCAAAAGCGCTGGACCACGTCCGACAGCGTCAAGCCGGCTGCTTGCAATTGGTCCAGCACCGGTAGGTCCGAAGACCATAGCACGGGTCCAAAAAAGCTAGAACCGAATATAGTGGACATGGCACATAGGCCGTCCTTCTGCAAAACCCTAATTTCCCCTGACAAGACCAGGCCCAACACGTCGGAACCCAACAAAAGGTCCGTAGGACCGGGTTCAGTCCAGCGAGGGTCAGCTGGGTTTAGGCCTGATGCACAGGACACCGCAGCGTCAGTTATTCGGACCTGCGGTAGGGGACCTAAGATATTGTCAAGGACTGACACCTTGACCAAGACCCTAAAATTGCCCGTAACGGGGCCAAACATTAATTCCGCTTCCCCGGTAGGAGTCGAGGGCTCTATACCCCCGATACCTATCACCCGTCCTGTTCGAGGACTCCAAGGGAGCCCTAGCTCACCCACCAAACGAGAAGAAGCAATACAGCGCTGTGAACCCGAATCCAAAAGGGCGCGAACGATTAAAAATTCACCCTTCGGGTTGAATACCTTCACTGAGACAGTCGGCAAAAGAATGGTCTGACGGACGGACTGCCGGAGATTCAAGGTCTCAGGAGAAGTTGCTGTGGTGGGGGCTAGGGCGGCAACTACCTATTGGTGGTCGTCCTCATCAAACCGGTCCTCTAACCGGGGAATCTCATATTGAGACTCAGGGGGGACCTCCAAAGGTGAGTGGGACGGACCTCCATTTGGGTAAACCCATGCGTCATCTCGTGGCGGCAGCACGGGCCTAGTCATACGGGCTGAGGTCGGTAGGCCGTAGTAAGGCTGTCGACCCGCTCGAGGTGGGCGGCGTTCGAGCGTGGCCCCTCATGAAGCGGAGGTGAATAGCGGGCAGACTGAACCGTAGACGGAGCCGCCACAAATCTCCCATCAGAACGTCGAGGGGGGTTGGCGCCCCCCTCACGGGGGGGTGAAGCCCCCATAGGCGGGGTTGAAATCCGGACGCGTCGGGATTCATGGCCCTGATCAGGAGACCGACGCAAGTAATCCGGGGAGCGATCGGTAAGAGCGCCCCCGCCCGTGCGGGGCGCGCCCTCACTCTCCACCCGGCGGCCAACACCATTCTTGTTGGCGCACAAAATCTCCAGGTGGTTACCCCTACAAATTGGGCATGGCCGTTGCTGTTGGCAGTCCCGTTGCATGTGAGCTTCCAGACAGCTATAGCACCAGTGGCGGTCTCTTGCAATGCCCCTCCGATCCTTGATCCGCTTAGAGAGAAACTGGGGGCAAGAAAGCACCCGGTGGCCTGGACGCCTGCAATAGTTACAGGGGGCAGGTTCAGTGGCAGCAAGTCCAGTGTAAACGGGCATTGGTCTCCGGTCGGAGGTCCTTTTACCAGGGACGCCAGTGTGACCCCTTTCCTCCCTCAGCTGGGCAGGCCGCTCTGGGGTCCTTGAAGGACCAGCAATCCCGGAGTTATCAGCCTGCCGGCACTCTTCCTCAAGGAACTTTAAAAGGTCCGAAAAGGGGGGCAGGTAGCTGGCCCCGTCCCCACCATACCTTTGCTCAAAACGCAGTTTCAACTCGGGAGGTAGGCGGGACAACACAATGTGTAATAAAAGGAAGGACCACTGGTCCACGGGAAGCTCTAAACGCTTAAGAGCGTTGCAGGCTATAATCAGTGGATTTAAGAGTGATTCTCTTAAATGGGACACCCCATAGACACGTGGCAGCGCTAGAATTTGTGCCACGTGTGTGTCTGCTAACCGGCGCACGTTGGCATACCGCCGAGTCAGTAGTTCCCGCGCGGTGGTATAACTCTCCTCGGAGAGGTCTAGGTGGCTAACTAAACCCAGAGCCTCTCCCTGCAGGGAAGAGAGTAGATAGGCCAGTTTCTGGCAGGGAGACAGGTCCCTTCTCGCGTCCACCAGGCTATCAAAGAGGCTGAGAAAGCCTAGCCACTCGCTCAGGTTGCCAGAAAAGTGGGGCAAGTTTATTGTTGGCAACTTGCCCTGTAACGCAGGCTGCGTGGTGGGTCTGGTGGGAGACTCAAGAATAGAGCTCATTCTCGCCTCCTTCTTGAGCCTCGCGGCCTCCTCCACCAGACCGTCTGTCAGCTCAAAAAACTGTTCGTAGTCCCGCACTGAGGACTCCAGCGATTCCGGAGGTAGCTCCAATGCCATGAGGTCTCGGAAGGCCCCTTCGACGACCGCCTGCCTGGTCCGCACCTGCTCGCACCGCTGGAGCAGTGCGGATGCCCGGTCCACCCGGCCTACCAAGGCGTTGGCTGTAGCAGCCCAACGCAGCTCTGATTGAATTTGCACGCTCAATTTTTTGTGAGCTGCCATCTTAGGTAGGTACAAAACAACTTAAATAAAGATAGTTACAACAAATAGGTAACAAAATCAAAACAAAGTTATTTGTTACAAGTTATGTTTCAACTTCAACCAAACAAATTAATAATCAAACAAGAATTACCCACTTTAAACACAAACAAATTACTACTTAAATACTATTTATTAATTAGAATTATTTACTTTAAAACAAGAATTATTTATTTTAAATACATCAAACAAACTACTCTGTTACCTAACCAGGAGGAGTTCTAGTAAACAAACAAAGTATTTGTTGGTTAAAAGTTCCAAAAGATACAAATTAAGCTATCAATAATTTATGTTAAGTCAATCAATAACATAAATTAAGATAAAAGAAAAATTAAGTTTTTAATTACCCGTACTAAGCCACTAGACTCATACTAGGCACTGCAAATTACAAATTGGCTTGGTAAGGACCTACAATTATCAAATTATATTAATATTAAGTTTATTTATTACAATCTACATCTAACTGTTGGCCAGTTACGGGCCACAAACAACAATTAGATACTATTAATTATTAATCAACAAAAATTAACAAAACAAAATCTCAATAATTGCAATCATTATACAGGCCTACATGTGACAAGGCAGGCTATGTACTAGTAACTCAATAAGCCTGTGTATTAATAAGTTATAAATCAATCAGTTTACAATTAATGAGTTAACCCTAGAACGGCCAAGTTAAGTCACAGTAATGCCAAATCTGTCCGCGGAATCAATTTAACCGCGCTCTGCCTACCAAGTGTTGAGGCCAACGGCTTGGCCAACGAGTCAAGGCCTGGAACACGAGGTTTAGGGGCCCATCAGCTATAACCTGAGTCCAGGGTCGCTGCCCTAAGGGCCTTTAACCGCGGTCAGACTTGTTCTCAACGTAACTTAATGGTAGGGTTGCACTGACCTTCCTTTGCAGCATTCAATCCTTGTACGGCCTGAGATGGTATGAGAGTGGTGGTGTGGTGTATTGTGGAGTTGAGTATAATGTGAACTTCTCAGGCCGCTAGCAGTAGCGGGCAGGCTGCCAGTTATGGCCTGCAGCTGTGGACGCCGGGCTGGCGTGGCACTGTACACTCGGCTTGTCACTAGTTTGGTCCAACGAGAGCTGGTCTAAGTCACTTTTTCACACTTAGTGTGGCGAGCAAAAACCCACTTGTTAAGGGTCGCCTTTTGCTACAAATAACACGTTAACAATGATGCTTATAGTTAGGTCGACACATAGACCGCTTAACGGCGCAACAAAACCGTAATAAACCAAATCTAGACACTCAAAACAGCAAAAACGTGCGCGAGACGACCGGAATTTTCGTGAATGCGTGTTAGCTATCAAAAGGAAAAAAGGAACTTGCAAACCACACCCAAAATCGCGGCAAGTTTTACCTTTCAAGTGTCATCTGTCAATTTCATTGCGAGCCAAAGAGGTTGCTAGCGCCATCGACCATGGAACAAGGAATTATGGCGCGAACATATACCATTCCTTATAGAATAAGGACAGCCTGTCAGCAAGTTTTAACGACGTTAATAACGATATTAACTAAAATTAACGACGTTTGTAGCTCGTTCGTTGCTGTAGATTCCAGGACTGCATCGAGGAGTAGTCTCGCCGACTACGAGTATGTGTTGATGTCATCGCAGGGTCTTTTGTCCTTGTGGGTCCCATTGGCCTGCGAGCCAACCCTGACCCTTCCAGTTTAAACTTGTAGAATTTGGTATTGTATCTTGTGTTGTGTTTCGCGAGATCTTCTTATTTGGAAATATCTTACTAATAATTCCTAATTTATTTATGGCTTTTGTCAATAGTTTGAACAATGAAGTATTTCTCTCTCTTGTTGATTATAACAGCGTGATGGCTTCTCCTAAATAACTAATAGCCGAAGACGTTTTAACTTGTTTGTTTTCTATTGCTTCATTGCGTTTTTGAATATCAACTTGGAAATTTCAGGAGTTAAAAAATTTTCATTTAGCTTCTTACGCTGTTCCATTGTTGACCCATAGTGGTCCAAAGTTGTAATCTAATAGCCAAATCTTTTTGTCATATATGTAATATTTAGATAAAAATGATTTTATCTGACTATAGATAACAATATCTTTTAATTCACTGTCAAGTCCAAAGTTTTCTGCTGTGGCTATTTCAATAGGCTCCGGAGAAAGTTTCGGCGCAGCTCCCTGATAAGATAGAACTGCATTCGGTGGTTCTACCGGGGTTTGAATTTGGGTTCAGTTCCGGCTCCTGTTGTTCTGAATCTCCGTCTGAGATAGCCATGACGTCATCATTGGTCAAATGTGGAAACTGAATAACCTCCTATTCGATTAACTTACAAAATTGCTGTAGTATTATCATTACGATGGAGGATCTGGGTGTCACACAGTTATCTGACAAATATTTGTATACCAGTAAAAAGAACTATTTTCAAATAATTAATATGTCAATTACTTTCATCGTCACTCCACTAGCTCTCTGATTTCCACAGGCTACCCAGTCCTACCCAGTCGTTGAGACACCAAAGAGAATTTCCAGGCCATAGTTATCAATTATTTTAATAATTTTATATACTGGCTGGTCAATAGTACGAACCCACCATTTAAACTAAAGTTTCAATGGATATATGAAATTTTCGTAATTATTAAAATTTTTAAACAAGGTTATTAGTACAAGACACCTTTCAGAAAGTTTTGTATAAAGACAACCGTACTCAACAGCAGGCCAGGTAGATACCAATAAAACAACAAATCTGGCTAACATTCTAATTTAGCGTAGTTTTATTTTCGACACTCATAATTTACTGTCCGAAATCAACATGTAAAATACATGGTGAAAAATAGAAGTCAGAAAAAACTCTTAGTAAACAATAAACGATGAGCTGATTTTAATACTTCTCATACTCCGCATACTGTGTCTCATAGTCAAAACAGACTTTCCTTAAGTTAATCATAATATATCTGTGGTAAGAAGCAGTCCCAATACAATTAGCAAGTACTGCCCACAAACTGACTAATGAACAGTAAGAAACAGCCCCAATACAAAAAGTAAGAACTGTCCACACACTGTGTGTTTCGCAAGAAAACACTTTCACAAAGGTTTATTCGCTATCATGAGTAAAATAAACAGTAAGAAACAGTCCCAATGCAAAAGCAAGTACTGTCCACAATACTGTGTGTTTTATAAGAAAACACTTTCACTCAGGTTTATTCGCTATCACGAGTTTAATAAACAGTAAGAAACAGCCCCAATGCAAAAGCACGAACTGTCCACAATACTGTGTGTTTTATAAAAAAACACTTTCACTCAGGTATATTCGCTATCACGAGTTTAATAAGCAGTAAGAAACAGCCCCAATGCAAAAGCACGAACTGTCCACAATACTGTGTGTTATATAAGAAAACACTTTCACTCAGGTTTATTAGCTATCACGAGTATAATAAACAGTAAGAAACAGCCCCATTGCAAAAGCAAGAACTGTCCACAATACTGTGCCCCTACATTAGGGTTAATAATATCGTGTAATAGCCAACTCGTATAGTGAAGAAACAATCCCAATGTACAATGCCCAAGACACTTATTTCTCGAGCACCAATAAACCATAGCACAATTATTATTACTTAATAATCAATCTTACCTTTATAACCCAACGGTGCATTTTGGGATGTATGTGGAATCGACGTGTGTCAGAGTCATCCGCGTGATTGTAAGGTCGACACTGATTTCATCGCAATTTCTTTTCAAACTTTTTAAGTTTTGCTTTAAATACATTCACATTTATCACCCATAGGTTTGGGCATTATAAAAATATTATTTGTTTACTTTTTCACGTTTTAAATATCACTTTAAATAACACTTTAAAATTAAATTAGGCGAGGGCGTGGTGGAACGGTAGCGCACTAAAAAGCGAATGAGGTACCTAGCTGTACGGCGCAGGGACGATATTATATCAACGTACCCTATTTAAAAAAAATATATAAATCTCAATAAAGTGGACGGTAACCACTAGTATGCGTATACTACCAAGTCTATATAACCTTGAGTACGAAGCCATGAAGTATAATACCGTATGTAATGATTTATATTAAAGTTACATAGTAATAGTTGTATTATGTGTCAAAGTTTTGTTATGTTTTGATAGATTGTATTATAATAAAATGGGGAAATTTTTTTCCACATGGCAACCCTTTATGCCACTCACACAAACTCGCGCCGCCGCCATTGCAGTGCTTCAGTTCTTTCTTAGCGAGACTCCGTCCGCCTTTTTTATACGTCCATGGGGTACATGGAAATATTTTTATTAAATTTTTTTAACGGAACCCTAAAAGAGCGAGGCCCGACTCGCACTTGGCCGATTTTTTATTTGTGACCGTGACAATACTATAAAGGACTTCGAGATTCTGCTACTACCCAATAACTTGTGCTTGCTCCTGGATTTTTGATGATTTTTGACTGCTGACCTACGCTTGTTCCGGACTTCGAAATTCTGTTGAAACTGCAGACCTACGCTTGCCACAGGAACTGATTGTATTAATTTATTTTATGTGTATAATAACATCCATCAACACCAAATAAGGTAAGTTAGGAAATAAGTAGGTAAGAGATTCCTTATTTTTTATCCAAAGACGTCAACCTTAGCAATTCGGAATAAGCCGATTGTCTAAAATTGATCGTATTCGTACCTATTCGATGACATTAGCGTCAAAGTAAAATAATCCTTGATTATTGTTTTGAAGTCACAAATTCAGTACTACGATTTTAATATGGAGCGTATCGTACATACGTAAACGTCTAAGAATGCATACACGAAATTGAGCTCTAATTCAATGGTGTTATGGAGCCTGGCTCGCAGAGGCGGAACGGTGTGCGGCGCGCTGGGGGCATATTAGGTATATCGCTCGGTCGCTCGTTCGTATTATACATTATACCTAAAAGTATTTGAATAAATCAAGAAATAATTTTTATTTCGTATCCAGGTGTTACGATTTACGATGTTGTTATCTAATTAATTAATTATTCACTGTAATAACTATACTTTTTTGAGGTACTTACTTGAATATAGGCATAGTTGGCTTTTCAATTCACAATTAGGTATTTTAGCTAGAAAGTTTTATCGCATACTAGCGACCCGCCCCAGCTTCGCACTGGTAGTAGAGCATATTAATTTACACCTATGCAAACTCCTTGGAATCATACTAATAAATATTAAATAATAATAACATAAAAATACCTACTATAAATGCGAAAGTGTTTGTTTGTTGGTTTGTCCTTTAATCATGCCGCAACAGAGCTACGGACAGAACGTGATTTTTGCATGATATAGTTGAGGACCTGGAGAGTGACATGGGCTACTTTTTAATCAAAAAGTTCCCGAGGGATTTTAAAAACTAAATCCACGCGGAGGAAGTTGCGGGTATCAGCTAGTCTATACTTATAATAAAACTGTAACTGGACGATTTCGTGTCTGTTTGTTTGTCCTTCTTTCACGTAAAAACTACCGCACAGATTTCTACAAAATTTTATACCGTGGTAGCTTATTACTCGGGTCAACATCTAGGCTACTTTTTATCCCGGAAAATCAAGGAGTTCCCGAGGGACTTTAAAAACTAAATCCACGCGGACAAAGTCGCGGGCATCAGCTAGTTTTCAATAAGTTATACCTTTAACAGCTTGATTATTACATCGGCTTATAAAGAAGTATCGCTCGGCTCATTATAGCAGCAGCGAGTCCCGTCATCACCATTCAGATCGAACCCACGGCACTTATTATTACAATTTATTTTGGACTGCGTTCGTTTTTATTTTGCGATAACTCGATATTCATATTAAAGATTTTAATTTCGTTAAATATTTTTGTCTACCATTCGTTAGATGGCACTAGATAAGTTTGATGATGTTGGTGATTCAACAACTACTCGTTAGATGGCAATAGCTACGTTCGATTATTTTATTTTTTAGCTTGCACAGTAACGCCGCCACAGATAATGCGCGGAACTACAAGGTACCGGCGACTTTAATGCGCATTACAGGAGCTTTGATTGAATGTATGGAGTGAGCAATCTTACCTTTTTTATTTTATCTATGCTAACACGGAGGTTACGGGATACGGATGGAGGAAGTTGTCTTATCCATAATAAGCGTAGTGTGTCGTCATTGATCTTGCCGCAGCCAGCTTCTTTCATTTTTCTTAATAGTTGAGATGGCTTTTGATCTCCCAGGTCCATCTCAGACAAAAGCTTATGGAATCGCCGATGTTCACTTTCTTCATAACAGCTGATGAGTCGTTCCCGGATGCAGTGGTACTTGTTCTCTGAAGGCGGACTCGTTAAAATGTCGCTGACTTGATGGAGGACGTCTTTTGGTAATTTCGATACGACCGCGTTGAACTTGTATTCATCGTCTTGTTTCTGCGGAGCCACAATAGCGTCAAATTGAGAGAACCAAAGACGCGGTGAATCCGTCCAGAACTGCGGAATCCTCTCTGCTATTGAGACTGATGCCACTAAGTCTGTGCTGCCGTTGAGTTGTTCGTCTGTAGAGTTGCCAGCGCCGAAACCTTTGACAGGTGTTTGACGAGCCATGTTGAGACGAAAAAATGTGACTCACAATGATGAGGATGTCTTGATGTGTTGGCCGATCTCGTTGGTTGGTTGGACACGTTGGGTACGATCTCGTCGGATGATCGCTTCGGATGACGTCGGTCGAGGATCACTGTTTCGTACGTCGGGGTCACCACTGTTGCGTTACACCACGGCTGCAGTGTAACAGCGTGTTCTTGCAGAGAGACGTCGGGGGAAGGAAGTAGAGAAACACAGACTTGCAAGTATCTAATGGTAGTGGCATATATTAACATATTTACACTGGTCTTATATACTAATAAAATTACAGATAAAAAGTGGGAGAAGTTTGGACTCTGATCTCATGTACGTGAAAATATTGCTGATTAATGTTATTACAACTTTGTTGAAAATAATTAACAAGGTTTCCATTGCAGAAATAAAGTGTGCTATGGTCACGTCTCGTACGTGCCATAGGCGACATGCTGCCTTAACTGTGGGATTTAGAAACTGTCGATTGTGGATTGATATGGGATTGATATATATGTGACACTGGATGTATACTTTATATTTTTACTGGATATTTTGCCAGTAACACTACCACTTTATTTAAATACACCACACCCACACTGCACTGTTAAAATTTTATTACCAACCCAATCAAGAGACTGCGCGCATAAACTGGGGGATTTACATGAGCCGCAGGGGTCATCTAATCTCTATTAATATAAAAAGACTTGTGCCGTGTGCGTGCGTGTCGTACGTTTGACCGTGTCTGTGTGTCGCCATGTGTGGCTGCAGCGGCGATAGAGCGCGGCTGTGTGGCGCTGGTGGACGCGGCGCGGGCGCGGCGCGGCCCCGGTGAGAGGCGCATGGACGTGAGCAGCTGCCCGCTTGCACCCTCTAACATGAGACTTGTGCCGTGTGCGTGCGTGTCGTACGTTTGACCGTGTCTGTGTGTCGCCATGTGTGGCTGCAGCGGCGATAGAGCGCGGCTGTGTGGCGCTGGTGGACGCGGCGCGGGCGCGGCGCGGCCCCGGTGAGAGGCGCATGGACGTGAGCAGCTGCCCGCTTGCACCCTCTAACATGAGACTTGTGCCGTGTGCGTGCGTGTCGTACGTTTGACCGTGTCTGTGTGTCGCCATGTGTGGCTGCATCGGCGATAGAGCGTGGCTGTGTGGCGCTGGTGGACGCGGCGCGGGCGCGGCGCGGCCCCGGTGAGAGGCGCATGGACGTGAGCAGCTGCCCGCTTGCACCCTCTAACATGAGACTTGTGCCGTGTGCGTGCGTGTCGTACGTTTGACCTTGTCTGAGTGTCGCCATGTGTGGCTACAGCGGCGATAGAGCGCGGCTGTGTGGCGCTGGTGGATGCGGCGCGGGCGCGGCGCGGCCCCGGTGAGAGGCGCATGGACGTGAGCAGCTGCCCGCTTGCACCCTCTAACATGAGACTTGTGCCGTGTGCGTGCGTGTCGTACGTTTGACCGTGTCTGTGTGTCGCCATGTGTGGCCGCAGCGGCGATAGAGCGCGGCTGTGTGGCGCTGGTGGACGCGGCGCGGGCGCGGCGCGGCCCCGGTGAGAGGCGCATGGACGTGAGCAGCTGCCCGCTTGCACCCTCTAACATGAGACTTGTGCCGTGTGCGTGCGTGTCGTACGTTTGACCGTGTCTGTGTGTCGCCATGTGTGGCTGCAGCGGCGATAGAGCGCGGCTGTGTGGCGCTGGTGGACGCGGCGCGGGCGCGGCGCGGCCCCGGTGAGAGGCGCATGGACGTGAGCAGCTGCCCGCTTGCACCCTCTAACATGAGACTTGTGCCGTGTGCGTGCGTGTCGTACGTTTGACCGTGTCTGTGTGTCGCCATGTGTGGCTGCAGCGGCTATAGAGCGCGGCTGTGTGGCGCTGGTGGACGCGGCGCGGGCGCGGCGCGGCCCCGGTGAGAGGCGCATGGACGTGAGCAGCTGCCCGCTTGCACCCTCTAACATGAGACTTGTGCCGTGTGCGTGCGTGTCGTACGTTTGACCGTGTCTGTGTGTCGCCATGTGTGGCTGCAGCGGCGATAGAGCGCGGCTGTGTGGCGCTGGTGGACGCGGCCCGGGCGCGGCGCGGCCCCGGTGAGAGGCGCATGGACGTGAGCAGCTGCCCGCTTGCACCCTCTAACATGAGACTTGTGCCTTGTGCGTGCGTGTCGTACGTTTGACCGTGTCTGTGTGTCGCCATGTGTGGCTGCAGCGGCGATAGAGCGCGGCTGTGTGGCGCTGGTGGACGCGGCGCGGGCGCGGCGCGGCCCCGGTGAGAGGCGCATGGACGTGAGCAGCTGCCCGCTTGCACCCTCTAACATGAGACTTGTGCCGTGTGCGTGCGTGTCGTACGTTTGACCGTGTCTGTGTGTCGCCATGTGTGGCTGCAGCGGCTATAGAGCGCGGCTGTGTGGCGCTGGTGGACGCGGCGCGGGCGCGGCGCGGCCCCGGTGAGAGGCGCATGGACGTGAGCAGCTGCCCGCTTGCACCCTCTAACATGAGACTTGTGCCGTGTGCGTGCGTGTCGTACGTTTGACCGTGTCTGTGTGTCGCCATGTGTGGCTGCAGCGGCGATAGAGCGCGGCTGTGTGGCGCTGGTGGACGCGGCGCGGGCGCGGCGCGGCCCCGGTGAGAGGCGCATGGACGTGAGCAGCTGCCCGCTTGCACCCTCTAACATGAGACTTGTGCCGTGTGCGTGCGTGTCGTACGTTTGACCGTGTCTGTGTGTCGCCATGTGTGGCTGCAGCGGCGATAGAGCGCGGCTGTGTGGCGCTGGTGGACGCGGCGCGGGCGCGGCGCGGCCCCGGTGAGAGGCGCATGGACGTGAGCAGCTGCCCGCTTGCACCCTCTAACATGAGACTTGTGCCGTGTGCGTGCGTGTCGTACGTTTGACCGTGTCTGTGTGTCGCCATGTGTGGCTGCAGCGGCGATAGAGCGCGGCTGTGTGGCGCTGGTGGACGCGGCGCGGGCGCGGCGCGGCCCCGGTGAGAGGCGCATGGACGTGAGCAGCTGCCCGCTTGCACCCTCTAACATGAGACTTGTGCCGTGTGCGTGCGTGTCGTACGTTTGACCTTGTCTGTGTGTCGCCATGTGTGGCTGCAGCGGCTATAGAGCGCGGCTGTGTGGCGCTGGTGGAAGCGGCGCGGCCCCGGTGAGAGGCGCATGGACGTGAGCAGCTGCCCGCTTGCACCCTCTAACATGAGACTTGTGCCGTGTGCGTGCGTGTCGTACGTTTGACCGTGTCTGTGTGTCGCCATGTGTGGCTGCAGCGGCGATAGAGCGCGGCTGTGTGGCGCTGGTGGACGCGGCGCGGGCGCGGCGCGGCCCCGGTGAGAGGCGCATGGACGTGAGCAGCTGCCCGCTTGCACCCTCTAACATGAGACTTGTGCCGTGTGCGTGCGTGTCGTACGTTTGACCTTGTCTGTGTGTCGCCATGTGTGGCTGCAGCGGCTATAGAGCGCGGCTGTGTGGCGCTGGTGGACGCGGCGCGGGCGCGGCGCGGCCCCGGTGAGAGGCGCATGGACGTGAGCAGCTGCCCGCTTGCACCCTCTAACATGAGACTTGTGCCGTGTGCGTGCGTGTCGTACGTTTGACCTTGTCTGTGTGTCGCCATGTGTGGCTGCAGCGGCTATAGATCGCGGCTGTGTGGCGCTGGTGGACGCGGCGCGGGCGCGGCGCGGCCCCGGTGAGAGGCGCATGGACGTGAGCAGCTGCCCGCTTGCACCCTCTAACATGAGACTTGTGCCGTGTGCGTGCGTGTCGTACGTTTGACCTTGTCTGTGTGTCGCCATGTGTGGCTGCAGCGGCTATAGAGCGCGGCTGTGTGGCGCTGGTGGACGCGGCGCGAGCGCGGCGCGGCCCCGGTGAGAGGCGCATGGACGTGAGCAGCTGCCCGCTTGCACCCTCTAACATGAGACTTGTGCCGTGTGCGTGCGTGTCGTACGTTTGACCGTGTCTGTGTGTCGCCATGTGTGGCTGCAGCGGCGATAGAGCGCGGCTGTGTGGCGCTGGTGGACGCGGCGCGGGCGCGGCGCGGCCCCGGTGAGAGGCGCATGGACGTGAGCAGCTGCCCGCTTGCACCCTCTAACATGAGACTTGTGCCGTGTGCGTGCGTGTCGTACGTTTAACCGTGTCTGTGTGTCGCCATGTGTGGCTGCAGCGGCGATAGAGCGCGGTTGTGTGGCGCTGGTGGACGCGGCGCGGGCGCGGCGCGGCCCCGGTGAGAGGCGCATGGACGTGAGCAGCTGCCCGCTTGCACCCTCTAACATGAGACTTGTGCCGTGTGCGTGCGTGTCGTACGTTTGACCTTGTCTGTGTGTCGCCATGTGTGGCTGCAGCGGCTATAGAGCGCGGCTGTGTGGCGCTGGTGGACGCGGCGCGGGCGCGGCGCGGCCCCGGTGAGAGGCGCATGGACGTGAGCAGCTGCCCGCTTGCACCCTCTAACATGAGACTTGTGCCGTGTGCGTGCGTGTCGTACGTTTGACCTTGTCTGTGTGTCGCCATGTGTGGCTGCAGCGGCTATAGAGCGCGGCTGTGTGGCGCTGGTGGACGCGGCGCGGGCGCGGCGCGGCCCCGGTGAGAGGCGCATGGACGTGAGCAGCTGCCCGCTTGCACCCTCTAACATGAGACTTGTGCCGTGTGCGTGCGTGTCGTACGTTTGACCGTGTCTGTGTGTCGCCATGTGTGGCTGCAGCGGCGATAGAGCGCGGCTGTGTGGCGCTGGTGGACGCGGCGCGGGCGCGGCGCGGCCCCGGTGAGAGGCGCATGGACGTGAGCAGCTGCCCGCTTGCACCCTCTAACATGAGACTTGTGCCGTGTGCGTGCGTGTCGTACGTTTGACCTTGTCTGTGTGTCGCCATGTGTGGCTGCAGCGGCTATAGAGCGCGGCTGTGTGGCGCTGGTGGACGCGGCGCGGGCGCGGCGCGGCCCCGGTGAGAGGCGCATGGACGTGAGCAGCTGCCCGCTTGCACCCTCTAACATGAGACTTGTGCCGTGTGCGTGCGTGTCGTACGTTTGACCGTGTCTGTGTGTCGCCATGTGTGGCTGCAGCGGCGATAGAGCGCGGCTGTGTGGCGCTGGTGGACGCGGCGCGGGCGCGGCGCGGCCCCGGTGAGAGGCGCATGGACGTGAGCAGCTGCCCGCTTGCACCCTCTAACATGAGACTTGTGCCGTGTGCGTGCGTGTCGTACGTTTGACCGTGTCTGTGTGTCGCCATGTGTGGCTACAGCGGCGATAGAGCGCGGCTGTGTGGCGCTGGTGAACGCGGCGCGGGCGCGGCGCGGCCCCGGTGAGAGGCGCATGGACGTGAGCAGCTGCCCGCTTGCACCCTCTAACATGAGACTTGTGCCGTGTGCGTACGTGTCGTACGTTTGACCGTGTCTGTGTGTCGCCATGTGTGGCTGCAGCGGCGATAGAGCGCGGCTGTGTGGCGCTGGTGGACGCGGCGCGGGCGCGGCGCGGCCCCGGTGAGAGGCGCATGGACGTGTTGAAAAGAGTTGTTGTTTTGAAAAGAGCAACTGTCAAGTTTCTTGCTGGTTCTTCTCGACAGGAACGGCATTCCGAACCAGTGGTAAACTCATCGACGATTCAAAAGCACTTGTAAAAAAGTTCATTTGAATAAAAAACATTTCTATTCTATTCTACTACTAGTTCCTTCTTGCAGAACGAGGTCTTTGCTTGTAAGTCTTTTGGGTCGTTTGATAAGGGAGTTACGGGGCGTGAATTTAGTATTGCTTCTATTTGAACGAGAAGGGTATATGTCTTCAAAATCTAAGTGAGCGTTTCCTAGGACGCGATGTAAAGGGGATTTGAAAGATCGCACGCCCTATTCCCACAAGCCGCCCATATGGGGCGCGTAGGCTGGTATAAACTTGAACTCGATGCCTTCATCAGACATAGAGTTCACAATTGAGTCAGAATTATATTTGAGGAAAAGGTCATTACGAGCGCCTAAGAGTTGAGTTCCATCATCTGAGAACAATGTTAATGGTTTATAGCGTCTCGCAATGAAACGAAGTAACGCTGATAAGAACGAGTCCTTCGAGAGGTCTGTCACTAATTCCAGGTGACAGCCTTTAGATTACGAAATCAAACATCAATTGGGTCATCAAAAGGCTGTTTTATCATTAATGTTTTTCAATCATAAAAATATTAATTAACCACTGTAAAAATGCATGATTGTTGTGTTTGCTATGTTGAGATTTAATTCATTGTGCCTAGAAAGGATAAATAAAATATGTAAATATTACTGAACTGAAAGCTTAATGTGGTTTCAAGTTTGCCACTCATTATCTTGCCACAAATGCCATTTAAAGTCATTTTAAATAAATCATTATGTACCTACACCTTGTGTACCGTTGTGTGTACTGTTGGGTTTATTGTCTAAATTAAAATTGTTTTTTTCCCAAATTTAGTTTCATGTTATATACAATGCAATACTAATGTTGGGCACATTGGCGCACAGCCACGCCAAGTTATACTTGTAGCACTATATCTGTGGCGCCGTGTGAGTGACGTACCTACCGCGATTGTCGCCAGACTCGTCGCCGGTGTCCATACCTGCGGCGGCGCGCGGCGCGGCGCCGGCGGCGGCCTCCAGTGACTCGGTGGGACTCGTGGCGCACTGCGAGCCCGAGCCCGAGCCCGTGCGGCTGCAGCTCGACGAGCAGGAGCTGGAGCTGCGCAGCCGCGAGGCGGCGCTGCGCGGCTGGCGCGAGCTGCAGGCCGAGGTGCGCGCGCTGCACGACGCCTGGCAGCACATGCAAGCCGCCGCGCTCGCCGCGCGCGAGCCGCTGGGCGCGGCCGCCGACCGCGTGCACGCCGCGGCCGACGACGTGCAGCGCGCGCGCGCCTCGCTCGGCGCGGCGGAGAGGTGAGCCGCACGGGCGGACGGGACGCCGCGCGCCGGAGAGGCCGGTGTTCGTTGAATCGCTGCAGTGCTCGCGTTGGTTGCAGGCTGAAAGCGGGCGCGTACGGCGCGTACGGCGTGTGCGGCGCGGTCGCCGGCGCGCTGCTGGCGGGGCCCGCGGGCCTGCTGCTGGGCGCGAAGGCCGGGCTCGCGATAGGGCTCGCGGCGGGCGGCCTCGGCTACCTGGGCGGCGCGGGGCTGGCGCGCGCGGTGCGGGCCTCCGCGCCCCAAACACCCCCGGCGCCCGACGACGCCGAACAGGAGTCGAAAAAGGATCGCTAGCGGCCGCCCTGCGCTCGCGGCGAGCGCGGCCTGCGCGCGGTGCTGTGGTCGTGGACCTGTCACAGAAAACTCATCTACATGACCTATAGATGACGGAACCGAGGCTTTAGTTTCCAGGCCAACCTTAAATTTCCGTTATCTACGACATGACTGCAATCGCTCCGTAACCAAATTGACCGCAGTGCTGGTTGAATCGCTCACTGGACTCCACAAACTTTACCGGAATATATACGGAATATACCGGAATATTGCTGTTAAAAAAACAAGTGTTAAGTAACGCGTAATATTTTTCCATATTATCCTAGCACTAAAAGTTACAGGGTTCCTTAAGATAGACGGTCATACTAATGTAAGTATAACCGTTCAGTACGTATTGTTGCATACGCTGCACAAACGTGGACACTTTTGTATCCTATGTCGGATACAAGCTACTTATTTTCATACAGTAAATATGGAGTGGAAACAACTGGACACAAAGTGTCTAGGTATGTTTGCGCAGTTGCTGGTTGATTTCATATTTATTGAATGAAAATAAAATATTCAATGGGCCTTGTATCCAACACTAGGCTCAAAAGTGTCCACGTTTGCGCAGCGCCTAACACGCCACCAACCTGATTTGATGTGACGTAACCCGTGTGGCGTGACACTGACGAGGGTCGCGCGGCGTGATTTAAGTATTAGGGATGCATCCGAAACCGATACCGATATAATATGCGATATCGCGAGTTTTCCGATATATCGGAATCGGCGATTCACCGATACTCCGATTCACCGATACTTTTTGAATTTCGCGCCATAGACAATGCAGTCCATGTGAACACGCCGACGCCGACGATGGTCGGCGCCACTTACGAAATCCGCTTTAACAACCGAAAAATTTAAGAATGTTGTTTCCTGAATAAATCTCATAACTATGAATTTTAATTATTAAGTTTTATCCTCTGTCATCAAATGATTAAATAAATATTATTATAAGTATGAGTAATTTTGTCTGTTTCTAAAGTTATAGCTTTTTATAGCTTTCTATGAATCTCAACTGTCCGTCTTGGACGAGAAGGACTTGTCAAGCGCACGAATTCCCCTCTGCCGAAGTACATGTACGACGTACCTACGTGTAATTATTTGCTTGTGTGTTCATTTTCTGTAAGTGTGACAGCTTTTGAGTTAATGACGTAGTGTGTTCGTAAATGTGTGCTGTACGTATTTACCTCACCTCCCGCGGAAAGTGGCAGAATTTACTGAGTACTAAATTTGCTTTAAGGCAAGTCCTTTAAAGTACTTTAAATTGTCGAAGCTGTCCGTATTGGTATCGGTATCGGCGATACTTTTTTATAAATATCGGTATCGTATCGGCTGAAGTGCGTATCGATGCATCCCTAATAAGTATGTTTCGACATTATGACAGCTTTTCTGTGTTTTCTGTCATCGTTTTTACATTGATATTTAGTCCATTGAAATGTAACATTTTATAGGCCTTACCTTGCGTTTTTTAGAGGACGCAATTTTATTTTTTTGATGTGTAGGGGGGGGGGGGGGTCAGTGTAAAGCTAAAACCAAGTTTGTGGGGTCGCCACCCTTGTCCCACGGCCGCCATCTTGAAAATAGGGGTTGAAATGGTTTTTACGATATGGTTTTACGATATATCTCTTAAACTATTTATCTGTTAAAAAAAATTTGTTAATATTTTTTGTTGCAAATTAAATTCTCTACAACTTTAGTCCAGTAACTTTTTTTCGTAGTTAGAAGATAAGGTAGAAGATAAATAAAAAAGTTATAAGCGAAAATGTTCAGAAATTCGAGAAAAAAATGTATATTTTTACAAGATTACAAGACTCCATTCGTCTTCGCAAAAATCAAAAATCAAAAAGAATAGACCTAGGTCAATCGTCTTAAGATCCGTACAGACGAGCCGCCTTAAGCCTGCCATACACGATAGCAGGGACCATAGACGTCGTATTGTGTGTAACTTTAGACGCATCAGTTAACTTTATTATTTCAATATCCCGCGCAAAATTCGGGCGCGAACAATCAAATTCACCTGCGAGTCTCCATTGCTCAAGTGCGCATAGTAGGTACAGTGTAATGTGTGTTCTAAAGTCTTAAGTTAATGCTTACAGGAATGAATTACAAATATATATACATACACTACTGTTAACATTGCGCGTGTAACTAAGTAGATTTAAAAAAAAACTTATTTTTTCAAATATACTAAAAATAAGATTCGTAAATGTAATAAAATCTTTTATGTTGTATGTTTTGTTCGTCCTCATGTATAGAAGCTAAGTTAATAGAAAAATTAAATAATATATTGTATGAAATATTGCATTGAATGTACCTAGTTAATAAATATAATTTATCTATGAATTTTTACAAAATGTGTACAGAATAGGTACCCAATATACGTACGAAACGTACTTACAAATTGTAATAATATGTACTTTATACTTACGTTAAAATGTGTACAAACCCATTCAAATGCTTTTGTATATTAACATAGTTTAACTAAAGGAAAAGGGTTGTAAAAACTTATACATATTATCAATATTAACATAATAAATTATTATTATTATGATAATAAATATAATATAATATCATTATTATATTTGCCAGAAATGTTTTTTACTTAAAGTCGGTTACCTAAAAACGGGCATTGAGAATATAATTTTATATATGAAATTTACTTGTCTCGCATATCATTGCACTGTGAAATCTGAAAAAGCACGTCATTAGTATATAGCACAGCAAAGTGGTTAAGCCTAGTTTCCTATTAGGGAGGTCGCAGGTTCGATCCCGTGATTAGCTCTGACTTCTCCGAGTTGTGTGCGTTTAATCAATGACATAATTAACATGCTTTAACGGCGAAGGAAAACGTCTCGGGGAAACTTGCACGCCTGAAAGTTGTCTATAATGTTCTCAAAGGTGTGTGAACTCTGTCAGGATGCATTGGGCCAGCGGTCGACTGTGGACCCTTTTCTGAGAGGAGAGCTGCGCTAAGCACTAAGCTGGTGATGTAAATGGCAAATATGACTCGAAGATCTTCCCATTAACACTTGAAACACTTAATTGAAAACCTTGAAACTATAGGAAGAAGCAGCGCAGGGTGTGCCATTGCCGACAAAGTTATAAAAACCGGCCAAGTGCCTGTCGCGTGTCAATTTATTTATTTATTGAAAAGGTACACAAAACAGTTTGCAACCAAATATAAACGTAATATAATATCAGATTTGGGTTCCAGGTAACAACCCTTAATAATTATGTGTGTAGTGGTTTTAAAATTTATGCATAGAATCTATAGAAATTATAGTTAGAATTACACAGTTTACTCAGTTACACAGTTAGTAAAGATAACATAAATATTTAAAACTTAAAACTTAGTGCATTTTTGAATATAAATAATGCCTGTCTAAAACTAAAGTTGTAAGTTGCTTGATTATGAGGTCAGAAAAAGTTTATGTAGGTATTTGGTTTTTAAATAGGTTTGCGTTATTATTGAAAATGGGTATTATTATGTAGGGTTCCATAGTTGCAAGTCACAAATATTGCTGACCTAGGATAGTGCTGTTATTTTATTTATGGAACCAGGCAACCGAGATGCGCGTTCCAGGGTGCGGACAAAGCGCCTCGGCGGGAGCTACCGAATGTTTTTTGTTGCAGAAAGATCAGACTTTCCTGCGTAAAAATATCAAGTTTTTTTCGATTATCTCTGGAACCAGGCAACCGAGATACGCTTTCCAGGGCGCGGACAAAGCGCCTCGGCGGGAGCTACCGAATGCGTTTTGTACCAGAAATATGACACTTTCCTGGGAAAATATATAAAGTTTTTTGCGATTATCTCTGGAACCAGGCAACCGAGATACGCGTTTCAGGGCGCGGACAAAGCGCCTCGGCGGGAGCTACCGAATGCGTTTTGTACCAGAAATATGACACTTTCCTGGGAAAATATATCAAGTTTTTGCGATTATCTCTGGAACCAGGCAACCGAGATACGCGTTTCAGGGCGCGGACAAAGCGCCTCGGCGGGAGCTACCGAATGCGTTTTGTACCAGAAATATGACACTTTCCTGGGAAAATATATCAAGTTTTTTGCGATTATCTCTGGAACCAGGCAACCGAGATACGCGTTTCAGGGCGCGGACAAAGTGCCTCGGCGGGAGCTACCGAATGCGTTTTGTACCAGAAATATGACACTTTCCTGGGAAAATATATAAAGTTTTTTGCGATTATCTCTGGAACCAGGCAACCGAGATACGCGTTTCAGGGCGCGGACAAAGCGCCTCGGTGGGAGCTACCGAATGCGTTTGTACCAGAAATATGACACTTTCCTGGGAAAATATATAAAGTTTTTTACGATTATCTCTGGAACCAGGCAACCGAGATACGCGTTTCAGGGCGCGGACAAAGCGACTCGGCGGGAGCTACCGAATGCGTTTTTTTGCAGAAAGATCGGACTTTCCTGGAAAAAAAAACAGACCGAGTCGAGACCAGACGATACCAGACTAGACCAGACCAGAGCGAGTTGAGACCAGACGAGACCAGACCAGACCAGACCGAGTCGAGACGAGAACAGACGAGACCAGACTACATAAATCTGATAATAATCGAAAAAAATCGACAGTATCGATTAGTATCATGGTTAATGCTGACAACATTTTAAAGAAAATGGCTACAACTTTGATCACAGACTATAGATTCAGCTCACTCGAGTCACTATAAATACTTTTAATTTACGAAAATTACTGATAATAGTGGCGGGTTTCATAATATGATAATTCGTATTTATTTATTTTAAAATGGTTCTGTAATTTGGATAAATTCTATCGTGCTGTCCGCGGAGGGCCCAAAAACGGGCATTCCCCTTTCAATTGGAAGCCAAAATATGACGTTTCATGGATATAACTTGAAAAATGAAGGACTTTCAAACAAAATTACACCCCCTATTTTACAAGGGTAATTCTAACCTCAAAATGTTCAGGGTGGAATTTCCAAAATACCTTTTATAGCAGGTACTCAAATAATAAAAGGAATTAACTGTCATAATTTTATTACAATTTATCTATCTCAACGTCTTTTGTAAAGTAGGTATAGATTTAAACCACCGTCTCATTTGATGACAGACTGGTCTCTCCGGCATAACTCCAGAAATAATGAACTGAAAAATCTGGACATAACAACTCAAACTAGTACAAAGCATTACATCGAAATTAAGTTGTAAAAAACATCCAGTAATGGATACCTTTAGAGATACAAGTGACCAACATAACGTGTAACAGAATCCATGTTATTGCGAACAAATTGTATGAAGTAAGAACGCATTAATAACTTTGTAAACTTAAAGAACAATGCTAACCGTTAGGTTATGTTAGGTTATGTTAGGTTATGTTAGGTTATGTTAGGTTATGTTAGGTTATGTTAGGTTATGTTAGGTTATGTTAGGTTATGTTAGGTTATGTTAGGTTATGTTAGGTTATGTTAGGTTATGTTAGGTTATGTTAGGTTATGTTAGGTTATGTTAGGTTATGTTAGGTTATGTTAGGTTATGTTAGGTTATGTTAGGTTATGTTAGGTTATGTTAGGTTATGTTAGGTTATGTTAGGTTATGTTAGGTTATGTTAGGTTATGTTAGGTTATGTTAGGTTATGTTAGGTTATGTTAGGTTATGTTAGGTTATGTTAGGTTATGTTAGGTTATGTTAGGTTATGTTAGGTTATGTTAGGTTATGTTAGGTTATGTTAGGTTATGTTAGGTTATGTTAGGTTATGTTAGGTTATGTTAGGTTATGTTAGGTTATGTTAGGTTATGTTAGGTTATGTTAGGTTATGTTAGGTTATGTTAGGTTATGTTAGGTTATGTTAGGTTATGTTAGGTTATGTTAGGTTATGTTAGGTTATGTTAGGTTATGTTAGGTTATGTTAGGTTATGTTAGGTTATGTTAGGTTATGTTAGGTTATGTTAGGTTATGTTAGGTTATGTTAGGTTATGTTAGGTTATGTTAGGTTATGTTAGGTTATGTTAGGTTATGTTAGGTTATGTTAGGTTATGTTAGGTTATGTTAGGTTAGGTTAGGTTAGGTTAGGTTAGGTTAGGTTAGGTTAGGTTAGGTTAGGTTAGGTTTTTTTTTTTTTTTTTTTTTTTTTTTTTTTTTTTTTCCTTAATCTAGTTTGGCCACAAAGGTTTTTCTTTATTTACACAATGATTGATTGTGCAGCAGGGGAGCTACCGCTATTGGATACGTTCGCTCCCCTGCCCACTTACACACAAGTGCCTTAAAATTATCGCAGTGATCTATAAACTAAATAAACAGATAAACCGAACTATTGTAAATAGGTACCGTGGTAGCACCAGCTTCCGCTATTTGACACGTAGGCAGGTGGCTCCAGCGGCCCCGCGCAAGCGCGCATTAAATTGCGATGTGTTTATATAAATAACATTAACAATATGACAGTATACAGATAAAATAACTCATAAACAAATAAACCGAACTATTATAAATAGGTACCGTGGTAGCACCAGCTTCCGCTATTTGATACGTAGGCGGGTGACTCCAACGGCCCCGCGCAAGCGCGCATTAAATTGCGATGTGTTTATATAAATAACAATACCAATGTGACAGTATACAGATAGAATACCTCATTAATCAGAATTCAACTAAATAAACAAATAAACCGAACTATTGTAAATAGGTACCGTGGTAGCACCAGCTTCCGCTATTTGATACGTAGGCGGGTGGCTCCAGCGGCCCCGCGCAAGCGCGCATTAAATTGCGATGTGTTTATATAAATATCAATACCACTATGACAGTATACAGATAGAATACCTCATTAATCAGAATTCAACTAAATAAACAAATAAACCGAACTATTGTATACAAAATTCTACTCGGACGGGTTTATGCATAAATCCAACTCAACATCGACAATTGAAACCCTAAAGAGTGCTTGCTTGCCATGAGGAAGCGAGGGGAGTCTCGGAACTATACCCCGTAATCGATATTCGACTCCACCCGGTTCCTCATGGCTCGCAGGACTGGGCATGAAGATGAATCGGCTCTATGGGCCTCATCCCCTTTTAAGTTGAATTTCACGTTTCTGTTAATACAATTATAGCACCTCGGTGAAGCCCCCCTTTCCCTCTCCGGGCAGTCGGCCTCCTTGTGCGCCGTGTTGGCGCAGTGGGCGCAGGGGGACGGAGAGTCGTGACCACAGTTTTTCTTTGTGTGACCGAATTGGAAACACCGGTGGCACTGAAGGAAGGGGGTGAAGCCGTGCACGCGGACCCTTTGATGGTCTATGTTCACGCGCTCCAGCTCCATCACCCTCCTCCAGACTCCGGCCTCCGCTGACAACACAGCGTTATATAAGTTGGTGTTTTTATTCTGCCGAAGGAAACGCAGCTGAATGTCGGTCTCACAAGATGGGTCCCCGACTCCCGGATTTTGTGTCTTGAGGACGTGCACGATTTCCTCTGCCGTGATGTCCTTCGATATACCCTTGAGTATAAACATCGGCCTGGTTTTATTGGCCGCCACCGCGCTCACCTTGTCCGAATCTTTTAGCCGGTCTAGTGTATCGTTACGCTGTTCTGCCGTAACGAATTCGACGCGGAGCTTGTTGTTCGACAGTGGTTTGACTTTGACAGGTGCATAGCTCGACTTCTTGTAGGTGATGGCCTGCCGGAACGCAGTCACCGCCTCCTGCCTGCTGCTGATAGGTCCCTTGGCCGTCACGATCGCCGCATAGCTGGTTGTAGGTGTAGGCACTGTGGTGGTGGGCGAGGTCCGCAGGGGGGGCGACGCAGAAACCGTCGCAGCCGTCTCCGATGTCACGCCCGCTGCCGTCGGCGGTGTCGGTTTTGATTTGCCGGCCAGCGACGCATACGTAGGTCGAGTCGCAGCGGCCGCGGCGGCGATCTTAGTTGTCGCAGCCGCGAGGTCTCTGCGTAGCCCGCGCACCTCGCCGACACAAACCTTAATCTCAGCGCGCAGTTGTTCATCGCCGATGGGGGAGCCCGCCGAGCCAGCCAGCCTGGCCTCTCCGGTGGGGGCGGGGGGATGCGCGACAGCGCCGCCGTCAGTGCCACTGCCGGGGGCCCCGTGTGAGGGTCCCGCTCCGTCTTGTGTGCGCCGGGAGACCGCAGCCAGGGCATGGGAAGCCCGGCGGATCTCCTCGGCCGCAGTGATGATCACCCGCTTGTTAACCGCGGTTACACTCTTGCCGTCTTGTACGGCCTTCACTATTTTAGCGGTCAAGGTAGTGACCACCGTCATGTAGGTCTCAAGGTCCTTAACCGTATCCGCAGTAACATGAAGGGGCGCAGGAGACTTATCCCCGCTAGGTTTTGGGATCCTAGTGGGAGTCATGGCCAATATTGTCTCTTATCAATACTAAATAGTCCGGGCGAGGCACAGAGTGTCCGAATCGCAATTTAAGTTGGGGGGGTTAAGGGGGGTAAGGGGGGGTAGGGGGGTTTTATGGGGGGATATGATAAAGATACATAAAATACATATTTATACGAAAACCGCACCGAAAAATACAAATAAACAAGAGAGTTATGGATTTTAAGAAATTTTCTCAAATTCTAAAAATGGGAAAAACACGAAAAATTAAACTAATGAAAATTTTTAAAATGTTACTTCGGATTTAAGTAACAGACCAAAAATCATGAATAAGTAAAGAAACCGGGGTGAATTTAGTGGAAAAACGGGGGAGTTATTTAATTAAAACTATTCTCCAATTTTCAAAACTTGAAAAATCAAGAAAAATAGAAATACATAAAAAAGATAAATTTTGCCTTCGGAGTCGGAAGCACGACGGTAAATTAAGAATATATAAGAAGACCGGAAGAAGATAGGAGCAATATTGGCGGAGATATGGATTTTTGAAAATTTTTATTTATTTCGGTTACGTAATTTGAAACTGAAATTGACTTTTTTGTTTTAAGGAAATTAAGAATTTTGAAAAGTGGATATGAAAGCTATTGCCGAGAAACTAAAAATAGGCTAAACTTGGAGAAGATCCCCCCACGGGAACCCCTCCAAATCGACTCGTGAAGTTAGCACCGGATTCTACAAATATCTCCGCCCACAAAAAGTTAAATATCTAAGAAACTACAAGAGATAGGGGCCTGAGATTTTCAGGCAATATACTATGATAGATACTGAATATATATTAATAAACTATATAATTATATATATAAAGCGCTTGGAAATATGGACAATTGAAAAAAAAAATTGGGGAAAGCGGAAGGAAAAGTGGCCTCACCCCCTGGTTTTTAATGTCCCGTGAGTGCACCTAGTGTAGTTTTCTTAGTTAGGATATCCCACACCTGGGCCTCTAACAAGAAACTGTCCAGCTGCTGTACAACCAGGTTTTCGCATAACGGTCATTTTTATAAAAACACTTATAACTTTTAAACTATCTATCAGAGAAATCTGAGGTTTGGCACACAGGTAGAGCACTTATACACTAATACAACGAAATAATAATAATAACATGTCCTCGATCTATCTAAAAAGTTATTAACGAAAAACCAGTTTTTGTGTCCGAAAATCACAGTTATTGGGGCCTAACTCCCTGGCGCACTATGCTAAAAATGTCCAAAAGGTC